>CAMRHE010000133.1:0-2400000 GCA_947044405.1 Leptodactylus fallax | reverse complement strand
AAGTGAAAAGTTCTCATTCCATGTTTTATGCATTGCAGATTCATATTGAAAGATGAAATCCAACTGTACACATACAGAATCAAGCAGCAAAACAAAAGAAATCAATGTTTTTGAAATGTTATGATTTTTCAAAGTGCTACTATATACATCACCACCTTGTGTGGTATGTACTTTAGTATTTTGAACGTAATCTGAAAGCTAACACTATTCTTGAGGGGGTTTGTGTTTTTTTTACTCAAGGTTTAGAATACTTCAAAAAGTGCGATTATAAATCTTAGGTGACGTTGCATACAGGATATAAGTGTACAGAAGATTCTACACATCTTGCCGTGCAAGAAGCTCTGATTGCAAATATATTATTGTTATATAAAGTCACCTCTTACTTTTCTAATGCACTGCTTAGCACTGACCTAGTCTTCTATACAAGTGGTTCTCAAGATATGTTATGAGTACCACAAAGGCTCTTTACAAGACAACCTTCTCTGTTCTCTGCTTCCCAGATAGGGGAAGGGTGGGTCTGAGAGAATATGTATCTCCTGCTCTTCGCACCAGCTTTGGTGCTCTCCCAGCTTCTTCATAGCGTGGATAAAAGTACTTTGCCTAACTAGCGATGAGCATTGCTAATGATCGGAATGAGGTGAGTGTTGACATGAAACACTATTAAACATGCCCGCACTTCAGAATTTGTTCTTCTCACTCACAAATCAGTATCAAGGTCTGATAAAGGCTTTCTCCATTATACAGAATTTTTTTTTAAAGGGATTAAAACATTGGTTGCACAGTGAATGCCAAAAAAAAAAAAAAAAGCAGCAGCATGAAAGTCGCACGCACAATTTCTCAAATTCAACCCCTTTCTGAGTTTGCAGCTTCCAGGTACATTGTAATGGCACCATTATTCTGTACAAAGTATAATTTGTCCTGTAAACATTAAGCCCTCATAGGCATCTGTAGACGGGGGGTGGGGTAGTTATGGGGTTTGGAAAGCGGAAAATCTAAATTAATTGTGGCAGGAATGGGTTAACCTGCGTAAGATAGGTTGTAGAAAAAGGTTAATGTTAAAGGTAGAGTTCATTATTGTCATTTGTAGGTCGTTTCTTCAGAGTTAGAGGACGTTCACACCACTGAATTCTGTGATAAAAAAAAAAAAAAAAAAAAAAAAAAAGAGACTCCTATAAATAGACAGTAACTGATCCTTAGGTATCTTTTTTTTTTAATGGATCCGTTAAAAATACATAAAAAAGACCAAAGTCCTAAGTCCATTCTTGTCAGTCAGGTTTCAGTCCGGGTTTTTGGTTTATAAAAGCAGGAAGAAGAGCTGGTCAGTCTGGAGCCAACTTTGGAAAGTATTGTTTCAGTTCTATTGAGCTGCTACTGCTATTTTTGAAAATGATTCCTCCATCTTTGCTTTTTGACTTAGAGATGATCAGGAAATGAAGTGGAAAAGAAATGCCCAGCAGAGATGGTGGCGACACTTCTGGCTTCATCCAATAAAATCAGCCAACATGACATGGGGGGCTATTCCAGTCTGTATGGAGAACTGCGCCAACATCCGGAGAAGTTCTATGACTACCTGCATATGAGAATTTCCACACTTTACTAACTTCAACGGCTGTCATCCAGACTCCAGAGGCAGGAAACCCACTAGCACTGAACTGTATCACCAAAGGAGTGCTTGATAGTGACGCTCAACACTACTCCTGGGCTCTCACCCCATAGTACTTCCAGAGCCTACAACTACTCCACCTTCACAGAAACAGAGGTGGACAGAGGGCACCTAATGGCTACACATCTCCTTCCCCTAGACGTCGAGGGTCCCAAAACGGTATCAGCATCCCTTCATCCACACTCAGGTGACAGTGATATAGATAAAAAGTGGAGAGAGTAGTGCTGGGCACGGTCTACCCGGCGGATCTATAAAAATTACCCTTGCCAGGTAAGGGGACCAGGCAAAAGGGTGAAGTGCAATAAAAGTGAAAAGTGTGCCGTATGCGCAGTGCGCCACACATAGTGGGTTTCCCAACGCCAGTGAACTATGGCACCTCGGGAGTCACCAAACCCCGGGACACTTGCACTTCAGCCCTTCAAAGCCGTCCCAGCCTAATGGCTTTTGATGCTGGCCCCATCCTACCACCACGTGGTTCTCTGCTGCTCATCCCCAGCGTTCTATTTTCCCCCTACTATGACCGCTCCCAATGGCGGAGACAATTACTAACTGGTTCTGATAGGAAACAGTTTAAGGGAAGTGGATATTATCTATAGATTAATACAATCTTAAATGGGCACATCTTTTAGATTAATAACGATAGTATTTTAGACACTTTTGGGAAGTAACACTTTCTATAGGTTTTCTATTATATTTATGAGTATTGGAATAGTATATGATATATATTTTTTCTGATAACACAGATACTACACTTGATCTTAGCCAAAAGGCCGAAAAGCGAAAAAGTTTCCTTTAGTGATGAGACATTTGCAGGACAAGTTATACCAATGCAAACGCATTGTGGTCAATTTGCATATTACAATATTCGTTATGGAGACAACTGATCCCATAGAAGTTGTCCAGAAACAGTTTAAGGGACGTGGATATTTTCTATAGATTTTAAACACCATAATCTTAAATGGGCACTACAGAGCTAAAATGTTGCACCAAAAGTTAGAGACAAACCTTCTATATTCTATACAGTCAACCATCATCTTCCCTAAAACCCTTATATGGTGTTGTAGAGGCAGTTTACAGCAGAATGAAAACGCAATTTTAGGCCCAGAAAATCAACTTAATCCATATGCAAATGAGCTTTTCAGTGCACTTGGGGTAGTGTCACGTCTGCCAGAGCACCTTTGTTCATATGTGGTCACCACCGAACACCACCCCCTAAAAGATTGACAGGTCCTGATATGCAGCGACCACAGGTAAAACTGAGTGCTGTGGCAGACACGACCGACCCCCGGGTGCATCAAGCAGCTTAATTTGCATATGGATAAAATGTTTATTTTCTAGCAGCAATATTGCACATTGAAACAAGGTATGTTCATTATGCCACAAACCTCCCCAAAAACACCATGGAAATCAGACAGTAGAGTGGCAGACTAGGTAAGTGTTTACAAGTATATTTCCAAGTCAAAGTATCCCTAGAAGTTGACAAATTGCCATATGATCCTACTTGGGTCATGTACACATTACATACTTGTGCTGTGATGTAATACGCATTTATCAGGAATTAAAGTCCATGTCTAATACCATCTACTACATGGACCACCACATCAGCATTTCTAGCATACTTTATTACCTGTCCAGCATCTAACCTACTGTACATTGACTGTACCATCGGTAAAATGAAAATGTAATTTCACAAAGCAACTTTGTAAAATCTATCCGAAACAAAAATTCAGCATTTTCTGCATGTAAAAATTCATCAGGATGTCTTTCAGATGAGGGTAAAAGGCAACTTAAAAACACAATGTAAAAGGATCTATTCACCATATCCCTGGAGTTGACTACACTGTAGATTTCTGTAAACATGAGCCCAGAGGACAGTATCCAGAATTTATTATTTTGACAGGTTTAGAGAATTTGGATACTCTACTGGACAGCCAAAAAGCTGGGGCATTTTAAACCTTGATACCCTATGAGAAGGAGAGCACCACTCAATCTTAGAATGATAGGGGTAAATCTAGCAAACCATGACTCACTTTTTAGCATTTATTCTGCACCTGAACAATATCAGATTTGAAGAGCATCTTCCACTAGCTCATGGGCACTGCAATGGGAAGGCCAAAAGCCCCAAATAACTATTATAGCTTTAAAAAAAAAAAAAAAAAAAAGAAGAAAACAAAAAAAAACAAACACACGTATACTCCAATAGCGAATTCCACCAATATTCTATTTACTGGCGGTATAAACAGACTATATTTTTGTGTATGGACAGGACCATTGGAATCCCTATTGCTATTCCACGATTCTCTCAATGTTTACCCTTACAGTTTACCACACACCGTGATCCAACACGCATGAATTTTCTTGATACCTGGGTCTTGAAAAATTCCATGAGACAATTTTTATCTATACATGAAACCAACAGAAAGGAAGTTTGCTGTTTTACACTAGCAACCATCCGCCTAACACTAAGTCGTCTCTCCCAATTTCAAAGACGTAGTCTCCAATCCACATACTCAACAGGGTCGCATCACTGAAAAGTCAAAGATTCATTGAAAGGAGTTATACTCCAAATGTAGAACAGGCTGTGAGACAGAATACCAACTCTACAGATAGAGACAAGAACTCCAAACGTATCCCGTGTGCAAAAATATCATCCTCTTTCACCTAAACTAAATATCAAAAAACATTGGCCCATATTACACAGGGTATTCCCAGATACTGATGTAATGCAAAATAGCTGCCCTTGATAAAATGGCTGCCCATGACAAGATGTTTATAATAGCCAGCTCATAGTAACCTTAATTTCAACCCAGTATAAAGTAATGTCTACACACTGTATCAAGTTGACATGTTCTGAGATTTACATGTCCATACAAACTAGATCAAAGGGGCAACTCTGAAGCGTATGTGTCATGAGACATATTCAAGTGAAAAATTAGCCCCTTTCACATGAATATGAGCTTGGAGACGAGTAAGGCCTTACAGAGGTGTATCACCTCTGTAACCGCCCACTCTATGACGCACACAAAGGGTATATAAGATGGGAAACATCCCCCAGCATTATGTTGCAATCTTGATAGCAGATCATTGGGGACGCCTGCTGATGCTGCGACCTGTCACATGGCTGGGTGATACTTCCTGCAGATACCCTTATCGGAATTCATCAATGAAGCTTGGCAGTGTTGTAAGTTTTGATTATATCACAGTTTGATTGACTTTGATATTTGATTATACCTTGCTTTATTGCAAGGGTTGATTTGATATACCTTCTAATATCTGTTATGCTTTTCCTTGTTGTAAGACCTTTTGATATCTTCTTATACTCTCTTCTTAATAAAATGTTAGGCTATTGTTGATAGTCTAGTGTTTTATTCTATAACTTTATTCTATTACACGGAATCCAAAGAATCTTTTTCATTTGGCAAAACAACTGAGGAATTCCATAATCCACCACTAACATGTTACAAGAGGGATAATAATATTAAGTAAACACTGGTTAAGGAAGACGTGGGAAGCTTACAGCGAGTGTCACACCAAACATTTTTATCTACTCCCAGTAAGGGTACATTTCCTTGTCTGCACTGCATCCAGTGGTCAAAGGATCACTTTATCCACCCCCAAACACTTTTACACTTGTGCGAGTTCTTTTGTTTTTACATCAAATGCCCGTGCAATCTCGTATATGTTGGGGAAACAACCCAGCATATACAAGACCGCATATCCAAACAAATCCACCATCAGAAATAATGTAAATACTCTACCCATCCCAGCCCATTTTAATAGATCAAAACAATGTGGCACAATTCTGATTTCAAGCAATTGAACGTTTGGAGCAGCCAAGAAGAGGGGGTAATCGGATTGCCCTCCTGAAACAGAGGGAATCATACTGCATCTATACGCTTGATACCACTGAACCAGCGGGATTGAATAGAGCATCCGATCGTACGTATTCTATATGATTTGGATCCATAGGCCAATGATTATGTAATCCTTCACAGAAGATTGTTATTTTCTCTATTAAATCGATATTTCATATACTGTATACTGTTTACATACGTTGATTATAATTTGCATTAACACTTTTCGTTTTCCCTTTCAGAAGAAATGAAGTCTTCTCTATTGGGTATAGCATAGTCGTAGTCATACGTACTGTAGCATAATAGTATATATACTACCCATAATTTTGTATACCTGTTCTGTATATGTGTGGTTAGTCCTACTGTATATTATATACGAATAGTGTAACCATACTTACTGTATTTCTCTATGTTTTCCCCTATGTTTTATATTTGTCAGTGTATCCGTGTCTTATTTTTCGTTCATTTATTAGTTTGTCTTTTCATGCACTTTCCCTCTTTTTACATGCATTTTTTCACTACTCTATATAACATGCATGGTGTCTTTTATGTACAGTATGTTTTTATCTACACTATCTTCCTCTATTTAAATTGTTAAATAAGGTGCATCATCCTTTTAATATACAGTATAAGATCTATTACTAGCACTGTAGTGAGATAGCGCTGAGTAATCATGCCAGAACAGTTTACAATATGCCTACACAATTTACAATCCTCCAGTGTCTCGGCATTGCGTATTGGAGGAATAGTCTTCACTATATAGTGATATTAATCTGATGCATGTCCACTGGAGAAAATAGAACGCCAATCTCATACTACACGTGCAGGGAACTCTCCCCTGTTACAGCGCCTGCGCATTCCTTTTTGAGCTCGCTTAAGTCCCCTTTTGTAACATCCTTATATAAACATCCACAGCGGACCTCTGTTTAGTCAGCCAAGATATCAAGTGGTAAGTGAATTACAGATTCTCTTATTGAAGTTTTGAGACATCCTCCCACAAGTATTCATCTGTATTAAATCTTCACATTAATTGTATTAATGCATTTACTATCTAGAAGAACCATACTCCTTATTGTAATGTTATTCAATACAATTGATATGCAAACGAGCTTTAACACTTGCTTAGACACATAAGATTAAGACTCAACACTACATTCCCTGTTATTCTAATTAGTTATTTACATATGTAGTGTATCAGTAACCATAATTGACAAGGTTTATTCTAATTGTTTAATCAAATATCACAACCTTTACCTCAGTTTTTTATAGACTTGTATGTATAGTTCTTGAATAGTTCTTTGCTGTTTTTTTATGTATTTGTATTTTTTAGCCCCTTGATTGTATTAGCCATTTTATTGTATTTTCATTGACCACTTCTAGTTTTATTGTATTGCACTTGAAAAAGGGGCGCCAGTCCCCGAAATGCGAAGATGTCGGACCTGACAGATTTGGTGAAGACAAACACTGACAACAGGACAAATCCCATTGGTTGCAACTCCAGAGAATGGAACAGAACTACTGCAGAGTATCTCAGAAAAAAAAATAAATACAACTTTTACTAAAAAAATTTAGAACACAAACAAATGGGCACAAGAGAGCTAAAATATGGCCACGAAAAAGTCAATTACTCAAGTAAGGTATGCGGAATTACAAACACCACACTAAAAAAAACGCCAACATTTTTTCTAAACCACTTATATGCAGTTGTAGATGTACTTGGAGGCAGAGTGAATATACCTGTGTGTCAAAGTGTAATGTTGCTGCTCGGAAAATCAACTTTTAATCTGTATTCAAATTAGTTTTTCAGTGCCCCCCATGGGACAGTCACCTGTTTCGGAGCACCTTAATTCATCTGTGGTCACCACCCAGCACCACCCCCTAACAAAGATTGACAGGTTCGGATATGCAACGACCACAGGTAAAACAGAGTGCTGTGGCAGACACGGCCACTCCCGGGTGCACCGAGCAGCTTATTTGCATATGGATAAAATATTAATTTTCTAGCAGCAAGATTGGACATTGACAAGAAAGATATGTTCATTATGCCACAAACCTCCCAACACACACTGTGGAAGTCAGAAAGGAGAGTGGCAGACTGGTTTTCTGACAAATTGATGTGTTTACAAATGTGCAAAAAAAAAAAATAAAAAAATCAAAGTATCCCCAAACCTAGAAGTTGAAAAATTGTCACATGATCCTACTTAGGGGTCGTGTACACAGTACATACTCGTGGTGTGGTGTAATGCGCAGTTACCAGGAATTAAAATCCATGTCTAATACCATCTACAAGATACACCACATCAGCATTTGTACCATTTTTTTTTTTTTTTTTTACCTGCCCAGCATCTAATCTACATGGACTGCACCATTGGTAACTTGAAAACTCAAGTTCACAAAGCAATTTTGAAAATATCTGTCCCGAACAAAAATTCTACATTGTCTGCATGTTTCAAAAATTCATGAGGATGCCTCTTCATATTAGGGTAAAAAAACACAACTTAAAACACAAATGTAAAGGATCCATTGAACCCATAACCTGGAGTGGTCTCCAGTGTACTGATTATGGCAAGCATGAGCCCAAAACATCACAGGAAAGTATCCAAAATATATCTTGACCGGTTTAGAGGATCTGGAATTGACTTTGGATACTCTACTGTAGACAGTAGTGATGAGAACCAGAACCCAACAGTTCGGGGCTGTGCCGAGCAGTTCGTGTTCGGCTCATCCCTAAAGCTGAGCAGCCAACCAGCTTTAAGCCCACAGACATGTCTAGAATGGGCCAGACGGGAGATGTGACCCCCCTCTGTATAAGACACAGGGTCACAGGTTCCATCGCCTTTTCAGCTAGTTAGGCTAGGTAGGGAGAGGCTGCAGCTAGAGATAGGGACAATGTAATATTTGTCCTTTTCAGTGCAGCAAGGTAGAGAGGAGCCGGATACTGTGAGGGGCAGTTAGTCCATAAATAGTTGCCCTTTTCAGGCAATTACTAAACTGCGTCTCCTAGCACAGTAATAACCGTTTGTATACACACTGTCTCCTAGCGCACACCTTGACTGACATGGTGGATGAGCATCTGTCAACACGTCTCCTGGAACTGAGTGATGGGTCCTCCCCGTTCAATTTCTGGTTTGGTAAAATGGACACGTGGCCAGAGCTTGCCTTAGAGGTGCTGGCCTGCCTTGCGGCAAGTGACCTATCAATGTGTGTTCTGCACCGCAGGGGGTGTCAACACCGAGAAGAGGATCCACAGCGAATGTGGACATACTTACGTTCATTAAGATGAACCAGGCATGGATCCCACAGGACTTGGCTGTGAGTGGTTAAAGTGTTGGCTACCTCCAAAATTTTTTTTTTTTTTTTTTTTAATTCTAATGTTATTTTCCCTACACGATTTTTTGCAGGGCACTTGCCCTATTACTACCCCCCTCTAACCCTATCACCATTTTACAGCCATTTTTGGGTAACCAAGTACGGGTCCCTATTGATTTCAATGGGGTTCGGGTACCCGTACTAAACTTTTGGCCAAACTCGTCGAACCCGAACGTCGATGGATTCGCTCAACCCTACTCCTGAGCTCTTGCCCCAAAGTACTTCCAGAACCTACAACTGATCCACCTCCACAGAAACAGAGGAGGACCGAGGGCCAGGAAGGAGGGAATCTAATGGCTACACAACTCTATCCCCTAAACGTCGGGAGGGTCCCAAAAGGGCATCCGCATCCCTTCATCCACACACAGTGACAGACAGTGATATAGATAAAAAAAAAAAAAGTGGAGAGAGAGAGTACTGCTGAGCCAGGTCTACCCGTAGGACCTATAAAAATTACTCTTGCCAGGTAAGGGGACCAGACAAAAGGGTGATGTGCAATAAAAGTGAAAAAAGTGCTGTCTGCGCAATGTGCCAGACTTAGTGGGTTTCCCAATGCCAGTGAACTATTGTCAAAGAATATTCATGAATTACAAAAAATACATTGGAATCGATCACAATCGACTAACACCTATGTTATGAACAAAAAAATTCTAAAAATTGAAAGTGATAATGTACTGAATTTGTTGAATTTTGAATTATTCAGACCATTTCAAAGTATCAAAAGGACTCAATTGTTCAACTAAAAATTGGATTTTCTTCAATTACATGTAAACAAGTTTAATCAGACTGCTTACTGTTAAACATTTTTTCAATGATAGCAAAAGTATCTGAGCCATTAGATAATTCTCATAATATAGAATTTCATAATCAATTTAGAGGCATGAATTTGAGAACAAACTGCTATGATGGAACTGTCCGAATTACAAAATTCAGAATGAAGGATTACCAGAAAAGAAAATACATAAAAACAAAATCAACGGGCTTTTTACCCATTAAAATCCCATACACCTCTGTTTGGTCATTTCCAACATAGTGTAGAACAAGATTTGAATAAATTGAGGGAAACTACTAAATACGAAACATCTTAATTCCAATCTTAGTAAACAAATTTAATTTGGCAGAATTGAAATCTAATGAAATTATAATTAAAGTGGAAGAGGTAAGGTGGTTATGAAGAATTATTATAAAGCTAGTTGCGTATCAATTTTAGAGGATTGTACAATACAGAAAATAAGACACTGATCCCACTGAAAATTTTTCAACAGCTCTAAAAAGTCTTGATGAGGGGGGTTAACATTGGGGTAATTTCTCTCTCAACATTTGATTGCTCAATTTCCCATCATTCCAATTTTCCATAAGGAAGCGCTATTAAAGCACTTGCACATCACCTTTATACAGTAAATACAGTCCTTAGTCAGAAGATCTTTGCATGTTATTTGTTACACAGTTCCTTTTACAGCACAATAATTATGTTTGACAGTTTTTTTATTTACAGATTAGGAGGGCACTGATGGGGGCCCCCTTTTTCACCTTAGCGAATTTATGGTTTGGTGGAAGGAGTTCTATATTTTTTCAAATCCTTTTTCTTTTTCCTTGTATTGGTATGGTCGCTATATAGAGGATATTTTGATTTTGTGGAGTGGTGATATGCATATCAATTTTTGTTCAACATTTCAACCAAAATAATATACAGTTCACATACAATATGGATCCAAATTCAATGTTTTATGGACCTTTTAGTAATAGGTGATGTGCAACAATAAAATGTAGTTACTTCAATGTATAGGAAACCCTCAGCAGGGAACACAATATTGTTGGCTTCTAGCTGCCATCCTCAACATATTTTTAAATCAATTCCTTTGGGGGAATTGATTAGGACAAAAAAGGGCTTGCTCCTCTGATGTGGATTACCAAAGACAGAGCTCCCAAACTAGTGTGAGATTGAAAAATAGGGAATATCCACAATGGTCTCTAAATAGGGCAAAGGGAATTGCGGACGAAAGATCAACTTTATTAAGTCCTCTGTCTGCAATGAAGAGATCATTTACTTCTACTAACATCACATTCTCTACACCCTTTAGTCCACAATATAAGGAGATTACACACATTCAAAAGGAACTTGCCAATAATACAAGCCGATCCTATATTTAAGTGGTTGTTCACCTCTCTCCTAGTTTATTTAATTCTAAACAGATCAACCTCTACCACATGGTTAAGCATGTTTTTTTTTTTGTTTTGTTATTTTTAAATGTGGTCTGATAAGACGATCAGTGTGAAAATTTGCTTTAAAACACATTTTACACTCCACAAGCGAATCGATAAAATCCACAGTTTTATTAACAGCCATCATGTCATTTATATAATCAGATGCAATATATGTGATTTACTTTATGTGGGATGCACTATTAGACCTCAAAACAAGAATCTCAGAACATTTGGCAGATTGTGGAAGATCCCATTCTGATATGTCCAATGCCTCTAAGCATTTTATATTATTCCATGGAGGTGATACAGTCTTTCATACTTTGCCATTGAGCAGGATTCAAGACCACCATGCGGTGGTAATACTACTAAAGAGGGAGGCTTTTTGGATATGGAAACTTAATTCCATACGGAAATTTGGAATGTAAGTCTGATCTATTGACAGGAATCACTGTTCATATATTACTGGACTTGATATTGTATCTGATTTGACATTTACTGACATGGGCCACTTCGTTTTTTGCTCGTTTAGAATGTTATCTAATATTTGGGCTACTATCTTGTTTGTACAGATTGCAGGGCTTATGGACTAATCTAGTTGTTTGATATATTTGATTAATATTTAACTTTATATTAATAGGGCAGAATACATTATTTCAGCTAATTATCTAAGAGGGAGACTTTTTGGATAGCAAAAGTATAATTTCAACTGAAATATATCAGATTCGAAGAGCTCATCTTCCACTAGCTCATGGGCACTGCAATGGGGAGTCCAAAGGTCCTAAATGAGTATAAACTAGAATACAACTGCTGGAAACACTACATGCAACCAGTAATCATCCAACCACCACTTGGACAAGACACAAGCTCTAATTATAATATAGAGAAGAAACTAAAAAAGTAGATCCTGACCAGGAGGTATCCCAGACTATAAAAACTGTGCAAATCGATAGATTCAGTAAATATTATAAGAGAACACCTTCCTGTATCCCCCATAGCAGGACACAACCGTCAGATTTGTCCCTTATGCTTCAGTCTCTGTATTTTTTGGTTGCCATAACATATTCATGACAGATTATATAAAAGCATGAAGAAAAGGTGACAATTCAGTCTAGAGCCAACTTTGGAGAGGAGTGTATCGTTCCTGTGTTCCAGTTCTACTTTGCTGCTGCGGATACCATAACATTTTTAAAAATGCTTTCTCCAACTTTGTTTTTTGATCTAGATATAAATCAGGCTTTAGTTTAAAAAGAAAAAAAAAAAAAAAAAAAAAAAAAATCGCCCTACATACACGACATTAAAGCTTTTGGGTTCACCTAATCACATCAGCCCTCATGCCACGGAGTGTATTCCTGTCTATATCCAGACCTGCGCACCTTTATGTACTTATGTGCATTGTTCTAGGTTGTTTGATTTATATTTTTATGTTCTTGTTTTCATTGCAATTCTTTTCAAGTCCATGGTTTTTGTAGGGTTAATGTATAATGCGCTTCTGTTGGGTGTGGTTTTTGTTCCATTTGAACTATAAAATTCAGCAGTGTTGATACAAGGTTAGACTGTAAGTAGGGCCAAGTGCCCTGAAACGCGTAAGCAACTTGCTGCTTGTTTTTCATGAATCCTTGAGACTTTGGATTTTTATTTTAAACATGGATTTAATTTTTTTTTATATATTTGATTGGATGCTGGAAATTTTTATTCAAGTTCATCTGGGACACTTGCACTTCAGCCATTCAAAGCGGTCCCAGCCTAATGGCTTTTGATGCTGGCCCCATCCTACCACCATGTGGTTATCTGCTGCTCATCCCCAGCGTTCTATTTTCCCCCTACTGTGACCGCTCCCAATGGCGGAGGAAATTACTAACTAGTTCTGATAAAAACAGATACTACACTTGATCTTAGCCAAAAGGCGAAAAGTTTCCTTTAATGACGACATTTGCAGGACAAGTTTCACCCACTGCAAAGACACTGTGGGCAATTGCATATTACTGTACAGTATTCCAGTTATGGAGACAATTGATCCCATAGAAGTTGTCCAGAAACAGTTTAAAGGGAAGTGGATATTATCTATCGATTTTAAACAGAGCTAAAATGTTGCACCAAAAAAGTGACAATTTATTAGAAGTAAGGCATGTGGGTTTGCAAACACAAAGACATACCTTCTATATTCTAGAGAGTCAATCATCTCCTCTAAAACCCTTATATGGTGTTGTAGGGGCAGTTTACAGCAGAATTAATTTTTCTTGTATGAAAATGCAATTTTATGCCCAGAACAACACTTAATCCATATGCAAATGAGCTTTTCAGTGCACTTGGGGTACAGTCACATCTGCCAGAGCACCTTTGTTCATCTGTGGTCACCACCCAGCACCACCCCCTAACAAAGATTGACAGGTCCTGATATGCAGCGACCACAGGTAAAAGTGAATGCTATGATAAACACGGCCACTCCCCAGGTGCATCAAGCAGCTTATTTGCATATGGATAAAATGTCGATTTTCTAGCAGCAATATTGCACATTGACACAAGAAAGGTATGTTCATTATGCCACAAACCTCCCCAGAAACACCAGGAAGTCAGTTAGATGGGAGAGTGGCAGACTGGTTGATAAGTGTTTACAAGTATGCTTCCAAGTCAAAATATCCCTAAGGCTAGAAGTTGACAAATTGCCATATGATCCTACTTGTGATGTGATGTAATACGCATTTATCAGGAATTAAAATCCATGTCTAATACCATCTACAAGATGGAACACCAGCATTTGTAGCACATTTTATTACCTGTCCGGCATCTAACGTACACATTGACTGAACCATCGGTAAAATGAAAATGCAAGTACAAAGCAACTTTTTAAAATCTGTCCAAAAAAAAAAGTTCTGTATTGTCTACATGTAGTATAAATGTTGTACCCTGTTAGCCATTGAAAGTAGTGGAAGAGTGAAGAAATCAGGCGATACCTTTTAGAGGCTGAGTACTAGCTTTCCTTCATCAGACATGGTGTTATACAAGAACTGAAAATTCACAAATTTTTATACACATGGTCTTCAAAGGATTTTTAGAGTCCTTAAAAAAAAAAAAAAAAAAATGCAGAGAAGTTTACAACAGGTCAAAAAACAATCTGGAAAGTTGTGGTGCGTGACAGAGGGATCTGTTATCGGTTTGCTATCAGGAGGTGATTTGTGACCCTCACAGGTCATACATAGTGTGGCATGAAGCTGGCATGAATAAAGTCCAAATTGCAGAGTTTGAAATTTTTGCATAAATTTGTACTCCGATTCTTTCCTTTTCTCCTGCGTCTTAAAATGTCCCATTAAAACCACAACCCGCAAATCTTCAATAGGAGTGGTTTTCTCCAGAGAAATGTGCGGCCACTGGGAGATCGGTTCTGCTGTTATTAATGGTGAATCTGTGTGAGTTCATTCGTTGACTGAGTCTCTGCCCTGTTTCCCCCACAGAGGCCTGTGGTGGGACATTGCACACATTATGAGGTACACCACATTGGAAGACCTGCAGGAGAATGTCCCCCTAATTCTGTGCACCTGTTGTGACTGTGGGATAGGTACACTGTCAGCGGTGTGGATGTGCCTGCAGGTCATGCACCTTTTATGTAGGCAAGGTGGTGCCATTTTCATTTGGGGCCTTCAGGGCACTCCGGACGATAATACGCCTCAGGTTTGGTGGTTGTCGAAAGGAAAGGAGAGGGGGGACTGGAAATATGTCCTTGAGTCTGTTGTCCCTATGTAGCAGAGGTTGGAGCTCCTTGCCAATCCTTCGTAGGATCTCCAGCTGTGGGTTGTAGGTGACTACTAGGGGCACTCCGGCATCTTTCTGGGCCTCTCTATATGTGAGCAGACTGTCTCTGTTAATGGCTTCCGCTTTGTTTAATTGGTTGTCTGTTACTTTTGGATTGTATCCCAATCGGAGAAATTTCATTCTCAGATCCAGGAGGTGCTTGTCCAGGTCTGTTTTGTCAGAGCAAATACGATTGTATCGTATAGCCTGGCTGTAAATAATAGATTGTCTCGTGTGCTTGGGGTGGAAGTTGTCGTTTCTCAGGTAGGCCGTTCTGTCTGTAGGTTTGTGGTATATCGATGTGAGTAGCCGGTGGTCTGATGTGTATTGTGGTATCTACATGTAAATATTCATCAGGATGTCTTTCAGAGGAGGGTAAAAGGCAACTTAAACACAACGTAAAAGGATCTATTCACCCAATCCCTGGAGTTGACTGCACTGTGTAGATTTCTACAAACATGAGCCCAAACAACATTGGACAGTATCCAAAATTTATCATCTTGACAGGTTTACAGGATTTGGAGGCGACACTTGATACTCTACTGGACAGCCTCAAAGCAGAGGCATTCTAAACCTTCATACCCTATGAGAAGGAGTGCAACACTGTCATTAACCTTAGAATGATAGAGATAAAATCTAGCAAGTCATAATGACTGTCACTTCATCTGATTAGAAGAGCTCCTCTTCCACTAGCTCATGGGCAATGCAATGGGAAGGCCAAAAGCCCCAAATAAGTATTATAGCTTAAAAAAAAAAAAACCTGCTGGAAACCATACTATATGCAACCAGCATACACACACCAAGCTCTAATGATGAAAAGTTTAATATATAGAGAAGAAACTAAAAAAAAAAAAAAGATCCTGACCTGGAGGTATCCCAAGAGGCTATAAAAACCGTGCTATCGATAGAATTGGTTAATATAAAAAACACCTTACTGTCTCCCCATAGCAGGACACAACCGCCATATTTGTCCCTTATGCTTCAGTCTGTTTGGTTATTTTGATTGCCATAACATATTCATGACAAATTATATAAAAAAAAAAAAAAAAAAAAAAAAAACAGGAATGACAATTCAGTCTGGAGCCAAATTTGGAGAGGAAAGTATCGTTGCTGTGTTCCAGTTCTACTTTGCTGCTGGTGTGAAAAGCAAAGTTTTTACAAATGCTTCCTGCACCTTTGATTTTTTGATCTAGATATAATCAGGCTTCAGATGTATTTAAAAGAAAAAAAAAATCGCCAGGCAGAGACAAAGCTTTTGGGTTCACCCAATCACATCAGCCCTCACGACACGGAGTGTACTCTAGCCTGTATCCAGACCTGTGCCGATAACCGCATAAGTTCTATGACTACCTGCGTATGAACATTTCCAGCCTTGACAAACTTCAGCGACTGTCCAGAGTTTTCAGAACTAGAACACCCACTTGTGACGAAGTGACTCACCAAAGGAGTGCTTGATAGTGACCTTTCAATAAGTATCTACATTGAATTTACATTGTATGTAAAAAGATATTTAAAATGGTCTATTAAAATTATTTCTGGTGCATTCAAATGTTTATTTTTAAATTTATTCAGAATTTTACATTTTTTAATTTTCTCATTTTTATTTTAAAAGGTATATGTTAACAGGTAAAAGATTCTCCTTGATGCACTTTCAGTTCCATCTTGGCAAGTCAACTAATCTCCTACATTATTTGGGATACCTGCCAGGCCCTGTGATTTGCTTTGTGACCAATTTATCCCACATCCAACAACAGACCAAAGGAAGGACATTGCAGGCAAATTCTGGGATAAGACGCAATTTCTAAATTGTGTAGGAGCAGTTGATGAAAAGCATATACATATTCAGAAGCCTTCAAGAAGTGGCTCCATGTTCAACTACATAAAGTTTTCTTCAATTGTGCTGATGGCCATTGCAGATGCCAATTATAGATTTGTGGCTGTGGACATTGGGGCATACGGCCCCACTGACTCCTGCAGTTTTTTTTAAGGACTCTGTGATGGGATGGAAATTACACTCTGGAATTTTTGGACAGAGCGAGCTATTTCCTGGAAGAGATGGTCCTCCTATGCACTTTGTAATTGTTAGTGACGAGGCCTTCTAGATGTGCTGAAACCTTTCCAGTTGTGGACTCAACCAGAAACGTATTTACAAAAACAGACTAAGAGCCAGGCGACTTGTTGAATGTGCGTTTCAAAATGGCGAATTTTCCAAGTTGCAATCCAGTTAAACCCAGAAGGAGTTGAAGCCTGTGTGGTCCTACACAATTTTCTTCTCAAGAGAACCTTTCCTGGTTATCACACAGGAACAGGTATCTGGTTCACATGGTATGGACTTATCTGGCCCAAAATCCACAATTGCTTTAAGTAGCATAAGGGACAACTTGCTGCATTTTTTCTTTCAAACACAGGTTGGGTGGACTGTCAGGATGGATTGAGTCGTGTTGGGACAATAAGGGTTTTGGAGGAGACGTCTCCCTTTTTGTTCTACACAGACTTCGCTCACCAACCCCTTGAGGACATGAAACGCGTTGGTTGGGAAATTACTAAGGGTAATATAGGGAAAGTATTGGGACTGTCCTTGTAAGGACGGGAGTCATTTTTCTGGGGGTTGGGGTATATTAAGGATGAGACCTTATCCTTCCCTGGGAATGGCTCCTGTCACTCATAAGACGGTTCCATATATATGAGTACCTGTATGGACATTGACAGTCACTATTTATTAAGCCCTATATAGGGCACTTAAATTAGTAAAAGTTATGTTTTATAATATTTTGTTTGATCCTGTGCTTAGTGGTATGGACTGGCAGGATGGAAAGGTTTAATTTTTTTCTTTTTAAAGGTCAAATGTGCTATAAAAGTCTCAATCGTTATAGTCCTGAATGAACTGAAAAATCAGAGACTACTCCTCAGCATGCAGACTCCATTTTTTTTTTTTTTTTATGCCTTCACCTGTCACAGCATTTGAAAAACATTCCCTTTTGCCTCTGCTTATCTTAAAAAATACATTTTTAATCTAATTTTGTTGCAGATCTATTTTTGTGCACACATCACAACTTTATACCATAAATACACATTTACACACATCCTTAAACATACGAATGTATGGAAAGTGGAGTTGTGCTTTATACCACGCTCAGAAAAAAAAAAAAACTGACAAAACAGACGGTAACTGTTGAAAGTGTCCCCAAGTGCAGTGGCCAAAACCATCAAGCGCTACAAAGAAACTGGCTCACATGAGGACCGCCCCAGGAAAGGAAGACCAAGAGTCACCTCTGCTGCGGAGGATAAGTTCATCCAAGTCACCAGCCTCAGAAATCGCAGGTTAACAGCAGCTCAGATTACAGACCAGGTCAATGCCACACAGAGTTCTAGCAGCAGACATCTCTACAACAACTGTTAAGAGGAGACTGTGTGCAGCAGGCCTTCATGATAAAATAGCTGCTAGGAAACCACTGCTAAGGACAGGCAACAAGCACAAGAGACTTGTTTGGGCTAAAGAACACAAGGAATGGACATTAGACCTGTGGAAATCTGTGCTTTGGTCTGAGGAGTCCAAATTTGAGATCTTTGGTTCCAACCACCGTGTCTTTGTGCGACGCAGAAAAGGTGAACGAATGGACTCTACATGCCTGGTTCCCACCGTGAAGCATGGAGGAGGTGTGATGGTGTGGGGGTGCTACTGCTGGTGACACTGTTGGGGATTTCTTCAAAATTGAAGGAATACTGAACCAGCATGGTTACCACAGCATCTTGCAGCGGCATGCTATTCCATCCGGTTTGCGTTTAGTTGGACCATCATTTATTTTTCAACAGGACAATGACCCCAAACACACCTCCAGACTGTGTAAGGGCTATTTGACCAAGAAGGAGAGTGATGGGGTGCTACGCCAGATGACCTGGCCTCCACAGTCACCAGACCTGAACCCAATCAAGATGGTTTGGGGTGAGCTGGACCGCAGAGAGAAGGCAAAAGGGCCAACAAGTGCTAAGCATCTCTGGGAACTCCTTCAAGACTGTTGGAAGACCATTTCAGGTGACTACCTCTTGAAGCTCATCAAGAGAATGCCAAGAGTGTGCAAAGCAGTAATCAAAGCAAAAGGTGGCTACTTTGAAGAACCTAGAATAAAAGACATATTTTCAGTTTCACACTTTTTTGTTAAGTATATAATTCCACATGTGTTAATTCATAGTTTTGATGCCTTCAGTGGGAATCTACAATTTTTATAGTCATGAAAATACAGAAAACTCTTGGAATGAAAAGGTGTGTCCAAACTTTTGGTCTGTACTGTACATGTCAAGCTTGACAAAGGTTCACTAGAGCTGAAACTTTGCCTACACATGGAATAAACTTCACAACTTTCTGTTTGTAAACTACTGGAGTGCTGCCTTTTTCCTTGGAGATATATATATATATATATATATATAATAAAAAAATGTGTTGAAACCAACAACTTGACTGCATGAATGGTATTAATTGCGGTACTATTACATTTGTTTTAATGAATTTCAACAGATTAAAAAGGCACCAGTATGCTAAAAGTGCTTTAACCCCTTAACGACCCAGGGCGTAATAGTACGTCCTGAGTCATATGACGATGTATGGAGAGCGCTCAGGAGCTGAGCGCTCTCCATACACCGCGGGTGCCGGCTGTATAATACAGCCAGGACCCGCCGCTAACAGCATCATTCGGTGCCTGCACCGATCGCGGCTGTTAACCCTTTAGATGTCGCGGTCAAACGCAACAGCGGCGTCTAAATTGCAGAGCCGCCACGGGCGCCATTTTTACCTGATCGCCGCCCTCCAGAACATCGGAGGGCGGCGCTTGGTTGCCATGACAGCCGGGAGCCTATTGAAGGCTCCCAGGCCTGTCATTACATTAGAGCTATTACACGATGCCAGAGGCATCATCTAATAGCAGTGAAGGCATTTTGCTATTCACTGCGATCCAGTAGTATTGCAGTGAATAGTATGATCGATCAGACTCCCTAGGTTTCAAGGTCCCTAGGGAGTCTGATCATACAAGTAAAAGTAAAATAAAAGTTTTTAAAAGTATGAAAAAATTTTAAAAAAACAGTTCAAATCACCCCCATTTCCCTAGATCAGATATAAAAGTAAATAAACAAAAGCAAGCATAAACACTTTAGGTATCCCCCGCGCTCCAAAATGCCCAAACTATTAAAATATTTATCCCATATGGTGAACGGCGTAGCGGGGAAAAAATCTAAATGCCAAATAGCGTTTTTTTTCAACACTGTCTCCCACAAAAAATTTAATAAAAAAAGTGACCAAACCATCAGATCTTTCCCCAAGTGGTATCAATAAAAACGTCATGTCCCGCATAAAAAGACGCCTTACCCAGCTCCATACATGTAAATATGAAAAAGTTACAGGTGACAATATGGCGACGCAAATTTTTTTTTTCTATTTAGCAAAGTTTTTAATTTTTTAAAAAGGTATCAAAACATTACAAATACTATATAAAATTTGGTATCGCCGTGTTCGTACTGACCTGCAAAATACAGGTAACATGTCATTTTTACCACACAGTGAATGGTGTAAAAATTAAACCCATATGAATTTGGCGCAAATGCAGTTTCTCCAATTGCACCTCATTCTTTATTATTTTCCAGCTTCCCAGTACATTGCACAGCATATTGAATAGTGACATTACAAAGTACAATTTGTTTCGCAAACAATAAGCCATCATGTGACAACTGAAAAATGAAAAAGTTATGGCTCTTGGAATGTGGGGAGGGAAAAACGAAAATGCAAACACAAAAAATGGCACGGTCATTAAGGGGTTAACTTTTATCTGACCCTAGCAACCATATTCATGGCATGGTGGAAAGAACAATTTCAATTTCCATATAAATGTTGAAGGATTAGATAGGATGTCTGTTACAATAAATATAGGAACAGATCAAGACCCTAAATTGTGCACCACTAAGACAGGAGTGCTGTTACCAATATTATCCATAAGTTACAAATGTCAGCAATTTTAAATGTTTATATTCCTATGAGACATTTGTGCAAGCTATACAGTTGACGTGATCAAAGCAAGTGTTCCTTCACAATTACCATGTACATTGTAAACCAGCTACATGGTTTTATTTGGTAATTTTTTTTTTTTTTTTTTAAAGTTCATATATTCTTCAATGCCTTGTTTTATGGCAGAATGTCTCATGGATAGTGCAGTCACGAATCTGCGCTGTCAGAAGTAAAAAAAAAAAACACATCTCCTAGAGAATGGTAGTCAGAAAAAGTTAAATTGTTTCAAATGTTTCACAGAAACAAGTCTGAATTTACGGTTCCTACTTTTGCAGAAAAGGAGACGCCAACCACCACCGTCTGTGGAAATGACAAACGTGGATAACGGACACATTCTTGCAACACCAGACTGGTGAGATAAGAAGTCTTGTTCTAGTAGTGTTGGTGCAACACAAAAAGCACACAAGCCACAGCAACTTTCTTTTTATTGTGCACTATATTCACCATTGAGCAATATTCATTCCATGCAAGAATGTTCACTGAAAACTACTAAATATACCAAATTCACACACACACGACTTTACATCATGTCTTTAAATTACTTCCACCTAACTTATCTGCTATCATTGTACATTTTGGGGGAACTTTAACAATCCAGAAATTATCGCATGTGTTTGTAGATCAGTATGTACAACGCAAGAAAATTGCTCTGCAGACCAACACCCAATGATTATATCGTGCATATGGGCAGCTGAAGATAAACAATTCATTTTATAGGACACTGTAAAATTAGCATTGTAACATGAAAAGAATGAAATACTAAGGAGATCAGCCTTGGCCCGATAAGAAGCTAAATGGACTTGGAAAGTTGATTTTGTGGATCTAAAGAGTTTAAATGAGATACTTTGTTGCAGCAGCTGTTTTGTGATGTCAAGTGCAGATATAATTCAGCAGTTTTCAAGTTCATTTTAGTAGAATGTAATTTATGTCTTTGTATAGAATCCCTGTATAAATGAGATCTGCTGTCCCTGTCAAGACCACTTTCACAATATAATTTTTTTGCTGTGCAGTTTTGAGCATTGCATATTCTCACAATATTTTCTGGTTTCTATTAATTCATCTTAAATT
Source organism: Leptodactylus fallax (assembly GCA_947044405.1). Classification (NCBI taxonomy): domain Eukaryota; kingdom Metazoa; phylum Chordata; class Amphibia; order Anura; family Leptodactylidae; genus Leptodactylus; species Leptodactylus fallax. Next base: position 2,378,006 of record CAMRHE010000133.1, on the reverse strand, counting down.
TTAAGTTGCATTTATAAAAATTTTTGCATTTTCCATTGTAATTTTTTTCCCCCATTTTCCTAAGACATGGATATGACATCAGGGAGTCTCACTATCGTGGCTTAATGTTGTACTGGGTTTACTGGCAGCGCACAGTGAGCCAAAGCAAGCAGATCAATCCAAGTCAGCAAATAAGTAACTCGTCCTTGGGATTGGAGTAAAGAATTTTTGGGGAGAATTTTTGAACAAAGTAAGCATAGCAAATGAATACAAGTATTTTTTCCTTCCATGTAAAAGCACAGAAATGGAACTTTATATGGACCAGCCTGCCCTCCCTTACTGGGCCCTATTCGGTTTACTAGGGCAACCTGGAACACCTGTAATAAATTGTTCCCCCTACTGTTCTTCTATGGCCTCGCTCCTCCCGGAATGGATATGACAGGCCCTGCTACCTTGCAGCTCAGACCATTGGACTACCTTACCACCATCCTAGGCCTACCTGATTCAGAGTGGCTTTACTACTAGCAGGTCACCCATCTTATCCAGACTATGTTGGATGTAAGGTTTCACGCCCTACCCAATTTGAGAAACTTTGTAGAGCCGTAACATTTATGAAAGGTTTGACCTCTAATATCTATTCAGATTCTCTCTCTCCCCGTATGTACAAAGATACGTGTCTCATTGGCATGATATAGTGTGGTCCCGTGCCTCGAAGTCCTCCACCCGGGTCACCTTTAAAGAAACAATATAAACACCTGATGCACTGGCACCACACTCCTGCCCTGCTGCACTCCCTGAATAGGACATTACCCTCTGAGTGCTGGCGATGGCACTGTGCACTTGCCACAGTATACCATATTTTCTGGGATTGTCCCATAATACGGGAATTTTGTTCAGAGGATAAGATGATGACTGACGCCCTTTTCGTTCCAGAAGTCCCTCTCCACCCTATGACCTATCTTCTGAACTTGCCTCCTAGACACCTCGGCAAGAAAACATGCAAGCTATTCCTATATTGATGTACTGCTGCCAAGACCCTCCTAGCCAAACACTGGAGAAGTACTACTCACCTTCCAGGGCGAAACTCCTGATCGCATGAAGGATATTCGTAGTCTGGAGTTCCTGATCGCCTCACTGCACAACTTAGTTGAAGGCTTTTAGGTAATATAGGATCCCTGGGACACATTACATACTACAAGGTCTCTAACCATACCAAATCTAACCCCTGTGCTCTACCCTTAGTCTTTGTTTATGTCCTTCATAGATCTCTTGATTTCCTGCCGCTGTGTTCAGCTGCCTTTGACATGTTATTGAACGTTCCGTTAATTTTTCCATTTTTCTGTATTTGATAAAACTTTAGTTATTTATTAAAAAAAATTGAACTTTATGATGTAAAAACAGCAAAGCAGTATCTAAAGCGTGTTTGTATGTAGTTATGAGAAAGTGTCTGAATTCTATGGTTTTACATAGGACAAAAAAAAAAATCTGATCCTTAGGTGGTCTTAAAATTAGGTAAAAACCATCTCAAAATAACCACATGACAAATTACACCATGTCAGTGAATTATATAGTGAAACACACACTTACTGCATCCATCACATATTTGGTCATAAAGCAAGTGTGTTTATTGTGCATTCATTACCTATATGCTCTTTATTCATGCCTCTCCTTTATGTGATACTTGTTCTGTACTGGGTGTAGTCTTTATGTAATGTTAAACTGATTATTGTACATGATAACCTTCCTTCATATATGCCCTATGAGACGGATTAATGCATTTATGTGGTCCTTTACCCACCTGTATGTAATTCATGTGATTTTTAGTATGCTATAGTCGAAATAAAATTGCTTGCATATTTTTCTATACCTTACTGTGTGCTCTCGACTACTATTGTTTCTATAAAAATTAAAAAGGAAGTATACTACTAACAAAATCCCTTCTAACCCACGTGCACACTGTTGTAGGGTTGCTTGGAGACTGAGCGAACATAATTGGGTCAAATTGCAATCTTCCTGCCGAGAACCTCAATAAGTATGTAAATAAGTTCACTACACCGGGAGCGTGGCTGCTTGTGCCAGGGTACTCATTTCTGCCTGTGGGTCGCTGCACCTCAGGACCTATCAATCTGTTAGGGGGTAGCGCTGGGTGGTGATCACAGACAAACGGGGTGTTCTGGCAGGAACAGCCATGCCCCAGATGAAACAGCCAGCTTATTTGTATACAGATTGAAATCTGCAGGATTGCACTACACGTCCCTCGAGGGACCAATGGGATCAGATAAACCCAAGAAAGGTCGATCCCCAAATAAATTTAACTTGTAAACTGACTGTAGGGGAACTAAATCTGTTAACTAAGGTTTGTCATCTGTCTCAAAAATTTTGATTCATTAACTGAACAAAGGACATTAATCTCTTTGCACCCAAGAAATGAGAAGACACTGCTTAGAAATGGATCTGAAAGAAAGAAACATAACCAAGCTGGGCAAAGAGGGTTGTAGGAGTGAGGGCAGGGGGACCTTTACACAACCATTCAAAAACTACTACATTTCCACCAATTATAGAAATATCCACAATTAGCAGCTTAGTATTCCCAAATTTTTAAGAAATATCCCATTAAGGGGTTGTCCAATTGTATCGGGGGAGTCGATGTCATACTTAGTTCAAAATCAGTACTTTGCTCATATCTTAAGACCCTTTATCGTAGCCCTGCCATCGTATGTGAGAGATATGACTGATGCAGCAGAGTGGATGGTCTCAAATTGGATTCAGAATTCTATTTTGCATACCTTGATGTTGAGGCTCTACCCCTCGATCCTCCAAGATCGGGGGGACCTGAGGCTGTACAATTTTATCTAGGGGTGTTCATTATTAGAAGCACAATAGATTTGTAGACCTATTACGGATGTCTTTAGCCACAATTTATCTACAAGAATGTCTCACCAGTGCAGAGGTGCAGTCATGGGAGTCCTTGCGCACCCAAGTATGCAAAATCTTTACATCCATAATGGGGAGGATAGGATGATGTTAATAAGAACCAAAACATATCCCACTAAGAGATTAATGTCCTAGTGGTGTGGACCTCAACCAAAAATTACTTCAAAGCCATTTTGAACAATTTGGAGGCTACAATTTACACTGGAATTCCATAATTGGCAAAACCAGGCACTGGTTTATTTACATTTATACAAAATACCAAATATGCATATATTAGTTGCCGATTTATGTGCTATATACAATATTTAGAAGCTGCTGATTTATCGTGTACAGTTCCGCATATATTTTGACAGCTTACATTTTACTTATCTCGAAATTTTATATTGGAGTTACGAATAATCAGTAACATCAGTTGAAATTTAAAAAAGGGAGATAAAACCTTAAGAGTTTCTGGAATATTGAGGTGGCCCATAAAAATATTTCTTGTGCAGTCAGGACAAAAATTTCTACTAGTATAACAGACCTGTGGATTATATACAACAGACCTCGTCTTCACCAGTCATTTTTGTGCGACATCCATATAAGATATGATTTAATGAATGTGTATGGGTCAAGATGTGATATAATCTATTGCATGAAATCCCAAAATGTTTTTCCGTATTTACAATTTTATGCTGTACACAAGAAAAATAAACTGTGTGGATCTTGCAGCAGCTTCACCATGATGCCCAATTTTATTGAAATTTTCTGACAATGTTCTTTAGACAAAAAAAAAAAAAAAAAAGTGTGTTTATATAAACTTAGATTGTGGTTTAACAACAGAAATGATTCCGCTTCCGGCAACACTCTTTTTACTTTGTACATGGATTGAACTAGAAAATAAAATGCAACTAAAAAAAAAAAAATTGTACCAAAATACTGCAACAGACCGAGGCGTATTTTGCTGCTGAGAACTTCAAATTTATAATCAACCAAGATGAATCTATACAGGGCTTTATTTTCTTAGTGTTCCACTATTTTTTTTTCTGTTCCCATCTCATTCAAAAGAGTATTGTATGAACAGAAATAAAAAAGGTATTCCCCATAGATACACCAATTTCTTTCAAAGAAGAAAAAATAGATACTCGAGATCCTCTTGCTATGTAACATTTTGCTTACGCATTATTCCACTTCTCTGGTGTAATGCTAGCCATAGGTCCTGTTCTTTTACATTTGCATGTATATCTTAACGTTGCCTACTCCTTGCAAATTTTATCAGTTGGTGAAAGTCGCACCTAATTCACAAGCTACTTGCTCAGTACCATGGATTAGGTATTCTATAAACATGGTCTTTATCAGATGTTCACAAAGTTTATAAAGGCTAGGATCTCATGAATGCATGCGTAGGTCAAAATAGCCTGCAAGACTGGAATAATCAAACTATTTATACAGCTGTCTTAGGCTGTATACTAAGGAAAAACATTGAAGAAAAACGAGGACTTCATCTTGTGGCTGAATGACCGATTCTTATTTTGATTAAATATTTTCTGACAAAAAAAATTCAATTGTGGCAACTACGGAACGTGTTCTGATATTCCCCTGACTTTACTGCTCCGATTTAATCCCCAGAGATTACATAACTCAGTTGAACGCGGGTATTCTCCTTCCCTCTTTCTACCCCTACCTTTCCTCCCTATACCAGACCCTGTTCTATACCCAATTTTCATTTTGACTGTTTTAATTATAACCACTCCTGCTGAGTCAGGACTATTCTGGATTCCATTTATATGAGCTTGTTTTCTCATTTGACTTCCTGTATGAAAAAATTCTTTCAATAAAGAGGTTTATAAAAAAAAAAAAAAAAAAAAAATTCAATTATTCTAGACAAAAAGCTGAATTAAATTTTCTGCAAGTAAAAACTGAGTTGACCATAAACTACTCAAAGTGCTGTCTTTTAGACTTAGTGTCTGACAATATTGTGCTTGTTGAAGCTTCTATTACCTATGATGGGCCTATGTATTATTTGCACAACTGAATGAACCTACTACATCCATACACAGCTATAATCTTTTTTTGCACCACTTCTCATTCACTAGAATAGGGGTGTCAGGGGTTAAGTTCCCCCGGGATGGATGTCACCGTAATCCTAATTAAAGTAAGAACAGGTATAGAAAAAATCCATCACAGAAAAATGTGGTCTTGGTAAAGTGGTGGTCTATTGGAGAGGTTTCACTGAATATAGATTCATATTTCTTGGTGTTCTGTACATAAATTTGTTTTACTGTAATTTAGCACCCATCAGTATAGAGAACTCACATTTCTTCAGTATTGACCATAAGTTGTCTTGCCTTCTCTGTTAGCTCCAACACTACAGATTTATATTTATTTGTATACAGAGCATTTGTATTTGCCTCTTATTTTAGCACCCGCACACACACAGTGTATGAATTTATTTTGCCTCCATCCATAGTTCACTTTTAATTCGACTTTTTTTGCGCCTCATTGTCAGCATCAGGTCCAGACTTCCTATAAACAATTTGCATAATACATTTTATTTATAGAGCGTCAACATATTCCACAGCACTGTACAAAATGTTCTGACCTACAAAAATTTTTACCTCAAAAGAAAATAAAGCATTTTTCTCATTTCTAACCGTTTCACATTAAATTATACTGTTAGTTTGCCCCCTGAATCCTGAGTAAATTTAGATTTTGCACCATTACTTATGTTGAATCTCGACAAAAAAAAAAAAAAAAAGCACTCCTAAGAAAAACTGTGGCCAATACATGAATTCACAACCCTAGAGCACAAAGCCTGAAGGACACCTTCCCAGGACACCAAAAACCAACAGCCCTTGAAGCCTTGGCACATCACTAATATTGTTATACCCCTTTTATTTATACCTTTTTACTCTATTGTGTTTTGGCACCACAAATGCTTTTTTGAAGACTTTGCAGCTCACTACATTATATTTATTGCTGCAGACAATGACCACATATGAAAGTGTTTTATGCCCATCTCATATACCAGCACACAGGTGTGTCTACATTAACTCTTATAAGACGACATACAGCAACGCACAGGTTCAAAAACCTTTGTAAATTCTCCATAGTAATTTTTCAGGTCTCAATATTAGATTTTCAGATATTTATGCTCTTTTTTTTTTGTTGTTTTACTCACTTATTTTCATGCCCACAAACATAAGGCATTAATATTTTATGCAAGGAGATGTATTAATTTCCATGCGGTATTTTTACATTCATTTTTTCAGTGCCAGTGTGGATTTCTTTTGGCCCTTTACCCAAAATGTGCCTTTTTTTTTTTTTTTTTTTTACCCCGAAGGCCAAGCACCTCAGTGCAAAGGGGAAAAAAACCTCCTAAAATAAAAAGGCGCAGATTTGCTGCCATCATGGTCTGACGACATTACAGTCCTCTCCACTGTAACATTATGGGGGACCATTTTAAAGATAATGCGCAATTTTTTTTTTTTTGATGGAAATGTGTTTTTGCATTCATTTTTCAGTGTTAAATATACATTTCTTTCTCTGGTTTTTAACCCGATCCTTCAAGGTGCCTGTCTGAATTATTATTAATGGATATTTTTGTATGGAGATGCATTTTTAATGCTATTTTTTTGCATTTTTCAGTATTTATGCGGTTTTAATCCCTGATCCCCAAGGTGCCATATTTTTGCATTCACTTTTCAGAGTAAGTAGATTAGATTTTTTTTTTTTTTTACCCCCTTGGTTTTTTTCATTTAATCATTTCAACCCCAGGACCACGTACAAAGGAAAACTATAAAACAAAAAAGGGCAGATGTGCTACCGTTTTCATGGTCTGTGACCATATCACAGTCCCCTCCATTATAAAATTATGACCCAACATTTTACGTTTCCCGCTCTTAAATGTTGCTTCAGTACAAAGCTTTAACCATGATGCAGGAGTCCAAGAATGAATTTATAAAAAAAATGCTGACAAGGACACGACATCTCACATCCCTGTAGAAAGCGCATGGTGCACCCTCTCCAAAAACAGCGCCCCTTCTGCACAGACACCTCACTATGCTGACCAAATACTATGACTCTTATTTCACTTGGTTTCCTCTTTTTCATTGCATTTTTGACACAACTATTACATTTTTTGCAGACAGACTTAATTTTTTCATGCAGGTTTCTAGTTTTTTGGGGGCTTGTTTTTCCCATTTTGGGGGGATTTTTAACCCTCTTATGTGCGTGTTTTCACTAAGTACTTCAGTGTAAAGAATGAAAACTGCTAAATATAAAAAGATGTGCCACGATATTCATGTCCTCTACCCATTAGATCAGAGCCCACCTTTATTTTTAACATTATAGGCGACCATTCTGTTTTCCTGCCTGAAGTCTCTAAGATCTTACAGTACTAGACACCCAGAGGGCAAACACCCAATGATGAAAAAACTGTGGGGACAGAACACCTCACATCCCTGTGGAGAGCACATGGCAAGCTCTCTCCAAAAACATCGCCCCCTCTGCAAGGACACCTCACTCTCCTGACCAATTCATTACTGCGAGTCTTATTTCACTATTCTCCCATTTTTATTTTTCATTGCCTTTTAGCCACAGATATCGCACATAAATATTTTTTATGCAACTTTTTTTTTTTGCATTTATGTTCTGCCTGTTGTAGGAGTCCAAAAATAAAGAAAAACGAAGTCTAAAATGGCGGGGACATGACGCCTCACATCCCTATGGAGAGCACATGGCGCACCCTCTCCATAAACATTGCCCCTTTCTCACAGAAGTTACACTATTTTCGCCTATTCATTGCTATGATTCCTAAAATTTCCCTTTTTAGCCCATTTTCATCGTGTTTCTGCTACTATCTGGCCGCCACTAGCTCCCCGTCATTCCCTCCCCATCCTTCCCCTCCGCAGTTCTGAGCAAGACTGGCGGTCACGCGGTGCACGTCTAGTCATTCAGTACGCCTACGTCACCAGCGCCGGTCACATGACTTCTGACGTCATCACACTGCGCTCAGACCGGAGAACTACAGTGTCGCAGACGGCATCAGAGTGCGCCATATAGCGCAGATTTTTTTTTTTTTTTTTAAGTAAATTGTGATCGGTGGCGGTTATAGGAATGTCCGGGGGACCGTCGGTGCAGATCAGCATCGAGTCTTCTGCAGAGAAGCAGGTGCAGGAAGTAGGTCTGGATGGCTCGGAGACTTATGTGCAGGGTAGATGCTAAATCCTAGTGGGCTAAAGGACCTCTGATGATGTCATGACCACGTGATCGGACACTTGTGTGGGCGGAGCTATTCTGGATTGTACAGAACAACCCGGTGTTACACAGGAAGAGGAAGCTGCTGGCAATGGAAACGGAAGGTAAGGAGTACACAAGAGGGGGACATGGGGGTGCAGGCTGATTGTGAGCAAGATAGGGGTGCAGGCTGTGTGTGAGCAAGCAGGGGGGACATGGGGGCGCGTGAGGAGCAAGCAAGCTGGGGGGGGGGGCGCAGGCGCTGCGCGTGAGGAGAAGCAAGCAAGCTGGGGGGGGGGCGCAGGCGCTGCGCGTGAGGAGCAAGCAAGCTGGGGGGGGGGGCAGGCGCTGCGCGTGAGGAGCAAGCAAGCTGGGGGGGGCGGCAGGCGCTGCGCGTGAGGAGCAAGCAAGCTGGCTGGGGGGGGGCGCAGGCGCTGCGCGTGAGGAGCAAGCAAGCTGGGGGGGGGGGGCGCAGGCGCTGCGCGTGAGGAGCAAGCAAGCTGGGGGGGGGGGGGGCGCAGGCGCTGCGCGTGAGGAGCAAGCAAGCAAGCTGGGGGGGCGCAGGCGCTGCGCGTGAGGAGCAAGCAAGCAAGCTGGGGGGGCGCAGGCGCTGCGCGTGAGGAGCAAGCAAGCTGGGGGGCGCAGGCGCTGCGCGTGAGGAGCAAGCAAGCTGGGGCGGCGCCAGGCGCTGCGCGTGATCAAGATGGGGGACGTGGGGAGTGCAGACTTTGTGTGATCAAAAAGGGGGATGTGGGGGTGCAGGCTGTGTGTGAGGAAGATGGGGAGCAATGGGGGTACAAGCTTTGAGAAATGGGGCAGTTTCATTGAAGCTAACATTTAAAATATGATGGGCTGTGTTCACTTTTGTTTTTCATGGGGCCTGTGCTTTTGGTGTCACGTGGAAATCTGGACGCTCCTCTGGTTCTGATACTTTTTTTTTCTCTAGGTTTATGTGGGTAGAAGAAAGTGACCTCAATGGTGTGAAAACTCCACTACTAGATCCCTAGGTGCTGGTGCTGTAGACTGTTGGTGTCCAGAGCTTCTACATCATGTGTCCTGTATAGTATATGCTGTGTAGACCTCACTACTAGATCCCTAGGTGCTGGTGCTGTAGTGTGATTAAGTCCATGGCTTCTACCCAGGGGCCCACCTTCCATGATGGCCTTATTGCATGATTTATTGTATTAAGCAGCTGCTGATCATTTTTACTCACCTCGACGCACTACAGTTACGTCACAACGCTGAAGAATGCCGGGATGCTACGTACAAGTCGGCTACGGTGCACACTGAAGGGCGGCCAAGACAGTGTTTCCTCACCTGTCCACGATCCTATTGGCCACTACTCTGTGGTGAAGGGTGGGAGCTTCCTAATTTTAGTTGCTGGGGGGAAGTTGTGTGGAAAAGAAACAAAAAGGGGGGTCATTCACGGCTTTAAAAAGGGGGTCATATACTGTGTGGGGGCCATAAAAAAGGGTCACATTGTGGTGGGTGCCATAAAACGGTTCATATACTGTGTGGGGCGAAAAAGGGGGTCAGATATGCGTGGGGGCCATAAAAGGGGTCAGATATTGTGGGTGGTGCCATAAAAGGCGTCATATACTGTAAACCGCAAAAAGCCCACTAGGATTTAGCATTCTCTTCTCCCATTCTTGACACACCGAAAGCAATACCGCAGAAGAAATGCTACCACAGGCCTCCTGTATCGTTGTTTCAGGTGCCCCACATCCCGGATCTTCACGGAGTATACCATGCCTTGCTCTCGGTGTGTCAAGGTGTGAAGAGAATCGCGTTGACAATTCAACACAATGGGCAGCACTTTGAGCACATCCTTATTGGGTTACTGTCGTTGCTCCATGTCATAAATGTGTCAATAACTCAATAATGAATAAAGCTACGTTAAAAACACCATTGTTTTTCTTGTGCAATTCTACATGTGTTTGAGGTGTCACATGAACCCCTTCCCATTGAAAAATGTAAGCTGAATCCAAAATGGCGGCTTTGCAGCTGGCCGCCATGGACGTCACCCGGCCTCAAATGTTTCCCCCCTCCCATGTACTAATATGCCACAAACGGTAAGGTGATATCAGCAACCACTTCCATTTTATCTGGGTGTATCCATACTTATGGCCCACCCTGTATAAAATGACTCACAGTGCGACCACTTATAATAAAATGGCCCCAGGCTAAGTTATTTTTAAGGAGCAAGTGGTAAGCTGCATTCATTATTTACCATTCAGGTGGATTTAGGGTACCTTTGGCTGTTCAGTAACCGAGGTCCTCCCATTCATGCCAAAGATCCCTGTGATAGTATGTCACATAGCGTCCCTTGCACCCGAAATTTGAGGGTTCGCCACTACTTTTATACTCTTGGGGCTATTCAGACCTGAAGTGAGTAAATATAAGAATAGAATTAATCACTTTAACTTGGGCTCTGGCACGGATCTAGTCCTCTTTGGCATACCTCCCAACCGTCTCGGATTCAGTGAGACTGTCCCAGTCGGCTGGAGGTACGTCCCGTCTTCAATTCATCTGCGTCCTCTCTGGAGCCATCAGCGGACAGCCCCTGCCTTATCACTCTGCCACCTGGGAGCTGTAGGTGCGATGTGATTTCTTTACTCGCATTGCGCCTGCCTCTCTCAAGACGCCGAGAGACGAGACCTCAGACAGAGCGGTAGAGGAGAGGAGCAGTGTTTTTTTATTTTTGAGTGCTTTTGCTGATTTGTTACCAGCACGAAGACCTTAAACTGGGTGGCCAGATGAGGGGACATTAAATTGTGTGTGGGGGGGGGGAGAGATGAAGGGGACATTAGACTGTGGGGTCTGATGAGGCGGACATTAAACTGAGGCAGATGGAGGTGGACAGTAAACTGCGAGCACCAGGAGGATGACATTATAATGTGGAGGTGACCGTAGGGGCATTATACTGTGTGGGGGTACAAAAGAAACGGATGTGAATGGGCAGAGTCAAAGTAGAAGTGGGTGTCCCTCTTTCTGTTTTTTTAAAGTTGGGAGGTATGCTCTTTGGACCTCTTCTGGTCTCCTGAGTGACATCAGGGACAGCTGAGGCCTGTGTCTTATACTTACATCCCCGTTGTCTTTGCTAATTATTTTCTGAGGGTCTAAAGAGACTCCATACTATAGAGAAAGTGTGTGGGTGGTGAACCCCATCAGCTACTATTATTTGCCTCTTACTGCTGCACATTTCCCTGTTGATAGCGGGACATACATTGTACAGTAAATGATGTTCTAGTTTAGCAGAACTGTCTTTATTGCTATTAACAACCAATCCCAGTGCAGGGTTTATTCAGCATATATATATATATATATATATATATATATATATAAATGAGGCCTTCTCTGGATAATATATTTTTTATAAAGATTTCTCCAGTATAATGTTTTGCTCTTTTTCTTTTGTGCTTAAAATATAAAAATAAAATGGATTTTTCACTAAAGCCATGTATTGTCCTGTTTTTTTTTATTTTTATTTTTTTTCTCTGTGGTTTATAAAAAACTTTCTTTAGGCTAAGGCCCCACGTTGCGGAAACGCAGCTTTTTTTGACGCAAATTTTGTTGCAGTTTTTTGAGTCAAAGCCAAGAATGGCTGCAAAAGGAATGGAAAATATCTAGAAAGTACTGATACTTCTACCTTGTCCTCAATCCACTCCTGGCTTTGGCTCAAAAAAAACTGCAACAAAATCAGCAACAAAAAAAGCTGCGTTTCTGCAAGCTGGAGCCTCAGCCTCACAGAGTTTATTGCTCATAGGCAGACTTTTAATAAACCTCTTAAGGACACAGACAATTGCCAATACTAATTAAAGGGAATGTATCAGCAGGAAAACCAGTAAGAAACAAATGACAGAACCTTTTAGGGCTGTTTCTAAACTTTAAAAAGATGTCTTTGTTAAAGGGGTTGTCCAGGATAATCACATTTTTAACATGAGGCTCGGGAAGGTTAAAAAAAAAATGAAATAAAAAAAGAAACTTGCGCAACTGTCCCTGGTGCTCTGATGTCTTGTTTTGGCAGAAGTCTCTGTGGGGATGTCAGCTGGAAGAAAACACTTGAGCACCAGAGACAGTATTTATCTCTTATTGGAGCACACTGCAACATGGGTATAGACCTGGACACTAGAGGCTGACACTAGGAATACCAGCAGATGTTGGCTACGCCTCTTGACTATAACCACTACACACACAATGTGCTAGTCAATTTTAGCCTACTGTCTGTAGGAGGTAGACACGACATGCATGCAGGTCAGCTAGGCTGTAGGCTGCGGAAGTGGAGAACAATAACACCAGTGGCTAACTAGGAATGGCTGGGCCACAAGGCGAACATTTGACATGGCCCCCCTCCCCCCCCCCTCGAACCGGTTACAGGTCCCCAAACAGTAAAATATGCTCAACAGTGGCCCCAGATAGTATTATATGCTCAACAGTGGACCCCACACAGCATTATATGCTAAACAGTGGCCCCCACACAGCATTATATGCTCCACAGTGGCCCCCATACAGCATTATATGCTCTACACTTGCAACCCCCAACACACAGTATAATATGCTCCACACAGTGGTCCCCACCCAGTATTATATTATATGCTTCCCACAGTGGTACCCACCCAGTATTATATGCCCCCCATAGTGGGCCCCACCCAGTATTATATGCTCCCCACAGTGGCCCCCACCCAGTATTATATGCTCTACAGTGGTCCCCACCCAGTATTATATGCTCCCTACAGTGGCCCCCACCCAGCATTATATGCTCTACAGTGGCCCCACCTAGTATTATATGCTCCCTACAGTGGCCCCACCTAGCATTATATGCTCCCCACAGTGGCCCCCACCCAGTATTATATGCTCCCTACAGTGGCCCCACCTAGCATTATATGCTCCCCACAGTGGGCCCCCACCCAGTATTATATGCCCCCCCACCAGTAGCCCCCACCCAGTATTATATGCTCTACAGTAGCCCCCAACCAGTATTATATGCTCTACAGTAGCCCCCAACCAGTATTATATGCTCTACAGTGGCCCCCACTCAGTATTATATGCTCTACAGTAGCCCCCAACCAGTATTATATGCTCTACAGTGGCCCCCACCCAGACCACAGTGGCCCCCACCCAGTATTATATGCTCTACAGTGGCTCCCACCCAGTATTATATGCTCTACAGTAGCCCCCACACAGTAGTATAAGCTCCCAACAGCTCCCCTCCGCTTCGGTGCTATTACTATACTTTGGGGTCTCCTCAGACCCCAGAGTATAATAATCGGAGACCCAGGGAAGGTGATTAAAAATAACAAACATTCATACTCACCTTGCCTTACCTTTCCTTGGCATCCTCGCTCCATCCTGCCGTCTTCAGGCCCTCTTCCGACGTCGCTGCCAAGGACTGTGATTGGGCCTCAGCGGTCACAAGGGGACGCACTGAGGTCATTACGCGGCCGCGCCCCATGTGACCGCTGGGGCCTAATCACAGGCCTCAGTCACATGACGGAAGAGCGCCGGGGAGAAGGCTGTGCCCAGGAGAGGTGAGAATATGTATTTATTATTTTCAGTCACCTCCCCTGGGCTGCCATCTATTGGAAAGGGACCTGCAATATGCCAGGACTCCTTTCCAATAACAGTATGTATAGCGGTCGGGGAACCAGGCTTTCCCCGACCGCTATCATAATGGTCCGGGCCCGGCCATCTCCAGCTGGCCGCGGGCTCCGTACCCTGCCTGGTCCGTTCGCGGTCGCACCCCCTGTGACCGCCGCGATCATTACTGGTTTGTGGGGTTCACGGTAGCATCTGCCACAGGGCTCCGGGGCCCCTAATGTCCCGGGCCCTGTGGCAGCCACTACCGCTGCTACCCCGATATTTACGCCCCTGAATAACACCTTAATAACACTGCACTCCTCGTATTTAGTATCTGTTCATTCACAGATACCGGCTGCTGATGGATTCATACAGCTTCAGTCACCCAACCTTTTCTAATAAAAGATGGCTGGACCATTGTAGCAAACAAGCCCTCTGACCTCTTATGTCCCCCTATCTCCTCATAGAATGTAAGCTCTTGCGAGCAGGGCCCTCACTCCTATTGTGTGATATGTTTATTTCTTTGTCATATTGTAATGTCTCATATTGTCCATGTGTCCTCTGGTTTGTAAAGTGCTACGGAATATGTTGGTGCTATATAAATAAAGTTGTTGTTATTAATATTGTTGTTATTATTATTGGCTGCCACCTGAGCATCAGTCCACACTTTGACCAACTTCGAATGGATCCATTCTGTGGCCTCTTAAAATGCTAGCTTGGGTTGTAAGGTTCATCAAAAATCAAAAAATAACAAAACCCCATTACACTTCTATATACATTACATGTCCCTTAGCCCACTAGGATTTAGCATTCTCATATAGAGCAGGCTAAATTCTAGTGTGCAAAGGGACCTGGTCCTTCTGCTCAAAACTAGCTATATGTAGTGTGCAATTACAGATTGCTAGGAGTCCACAGATGATCAGCGTTCACGTGAGCTCTGTTTGATTTCACAGCCCAGCTCATTTATTTGAATGGGACTGAGCTGTGATCAGGTCATGTGACTTACGTCATAGGGCCTGTAAAATGGAAGCGGTTCCCATAGAGCGCAACTGCAGCTTCAAACAGCTGAACAAAGCCCCACAGATCTTAAAGGGAGTCTATCATTAGAAAAACACATTTTGAACTAATGGCATGTTGCAATAGCCTTTAAAAAGTTATTCTACTCCTACCTTGCATTCTTTTGTTCTCCCCGCCGTTTGATAAAAATCAGTTTCTTGCATTATTCAGAATAATTTGAATAATGCAAGAAACGGATTTTTTATCAGAAATGTGTTTTTCTAATGATAGACTCCCTTTAAAATGATCCGATAAGTCATCAATAAAAAGGACCAAAAACCTGAAAAGCGCTTTGGAATACGTTGGCGCTAGCAAAAAATAAAAATAAATGGAAACAAACCATTTTGATATTTTTAAAATAATAATAATAAAAAAAAATAAAAATTACACTTCTATATACATTACATGTCCTTTAGCCAAATGGGATTTAGTTTTTTTACATAAAACAGGCTAAATTCTAGTGGCCAGAGGGACCTGGTCCTTTAGCCCACTAGGATCTAGCATTCTTATATAGAGCAAGCTAAATGCTAGTGGGCAGAGGGACCTGGTCCTTTAGCCCACTAGGATTTAGACTCAACCTTATGTGCAGCCGCTTTCCATGTCGCAGAATCTAGCTCGACTGGCGCAGCGGATAGACTTCGGGCAGGATTCCGATGATGAAGGGAATGAGGACGGAGGCATGCTACGGGAAACCGACTGGGGAGATCAGGAGGAGGAGGAAGGTGAGTATGGACGGGGATCGGCCGATGTGATTGTTCATCATATGATTGTTTATCGTACATGGTTGGGGGGGAGGGGTTGCTCTGTGAGTCACTAATACAAGTAAATGGAGGGGACCTGCTCATTTTTTTTGCAATGAAAAATTGCTATGGCAGCAGACTTGCATGAGTGAAGGACTCGCCATGACAGTCTTTGGTTGTATGAATCCTATCATAGCTATAGGGACGTAGCCTTGGCAGAGGTGTAACTTAAAGCTCCTGTGGCAGAGGGACCTTTGGGGCCCCCTCATCAAGGTCCAGGTCCTGGTAGCGATGGCTACCGCTGCACCTCCAAAAGCTACGCCCCTGAGCCTTGGCCTTGGTTTCCATTAAATATAGTAAATCAGGAGTGACTAGTCAGTGGAACTCCAGCGGTCATGAGACTGCAATTCCCAATATGCCCTGACTGTTTGTGTCAGAAGTCAGTGGTACTACAGTGGTCATAAAACTACAACTCCCAGCATGCCCTGCCTGCGTCCAGCAGGGGTCAGCAACCAGTGGAATTACAGCGTGTTGTGACAGTCTGTGGTGGGGGTCAGCAACCAACATCAGTCCAGCAACTACAACTCCATGCATGTCCTGGCAGTCTGCGCCAGGGATCACAGAGCAGCGGCACTTTAGTAGTTGTGAAAAACTACAAGTTTCATTATGCTCTAACAGGGATCAGCAACCAGTGAAACTCCAGCAGTTGCAAAAGTACAACTCCCAGCATTCCCTGACAGCCTGTGGTGAGGGTCAGCACTCAGTGAGACTCCAGCAGACATGAAACTACAACCCCTATCATTCTCTGGCAGCCTGCCGCAGGGGTCAGCAATCAGTGGCACGCCCTGGTTGGCGACTCATCACAAACTTTTTGTGTTTTGGACCAGTTGGATTCAATTTTTTATTTAATCTCACAATTTTTCTCTCTTCAGGTCTGGTCAAATTCCAGCCATCGCTCTGGCTATGGAACTCAGTGCGGAACCATTTACGAGGTTCCCTGACTGAGATGTGTGTACTGTACGATGTGCTGACTGTAGTGAAAGACAAGCGGTACATGCACCTGGACCCTGTCTCCCAGGATGCCCTGACTCCAAAGCAGGTAAGTACACCCTGTGGTGACTGTGGCAGCCTCCGGCCAAACAATACTTTATTAGCACAATCCTTACAACCAGCAACTTCTTGGAAATATACTCCATATGCCCAGGAAGTTTCATGCAAGCGTGTTTTGTGTCATAGACAACAGTGTACCTATCACCTTTCCTGATATGTCTATTTCACTAAATGCCATGAAAAAGAAACCCAGAAGCCTCTTATCTTCATTGTGATCTTTTTCTGTTATTTCTCATTAAGGCAGGGTTCACACTACCGTTGATGTCCGTTCTGATAGTGTCTGAAAATGTTATGCCAAAGGAAAAAGATTCTTTGGATTCCGTATAATAGAATAAAGTTATAGAATAAAACCCTGGACTATCAACAATAGCTTAACATTTTAATAAGAAGAGTATAAGAAGATATCAAAAAGGTCTTACAATAAGGAAAAGTATGAAAGATATTAGAATGTAATTAAATCAACACTTCCAACACTTAAAAGTATATAACAAGGTATAACAAGATAATCAAACTGTGGTCTAATCAACACTTACAATAAAGAAAGGTATAACAAGATAAGAAAGTTAATCACAAGGTAATCAAAGTTAATCAACACTTACAACACTGCCAAGCTTCATTGATGAACTCCGATAAGGGTAGCTTCAGGAAATATCATCAAGCCGTTGTGACAGGACTCTCATCATGCAGCATCAGGTGTCCCCAATAATCTGCAGTCAAGATTGCAACATACGGCTGGGGGATATCATCCGTCTTTTATACCCTTTATGTGCGTCATAGAGTGGGTGGTTACAGAAGTGTATACACCTCTGTAAGGCTTTACTCGTCTCCAAGCTCACATTCCTGTGAAAGGGGCCAATTTCCACTGGAATATGTCCTGTGACACGTACGCTTCATACAGCGTTAAACTTTAAAACTGGTTTTTATGGACATGTAAATATCACCTCAAACAGAGTTGAACCTTTGATCTGGTTTTTATGGACATGTAAATATCACCTCAAACAGCATTGAACCTTTGATCTGGTTTTTTATGGACATGTAACTATCACCTCAAACAAAGTTGAACCTTTGATCTGGTTTTTTATGGACATGTAAATATCACCTCAAACAGAGTTGAACCTTTAAGCTAGCTTGATGTCCATATAAACATTACAGAGTTGCACTTTGATCTGGCTTTATGTCTAACTAGACATTATCTCATACAGAGTTGAAATTAAGGTTACTATGAGCTGGCTATTATAGACATCTTGTCATGGGCAGCCATTTTATCAAGGGCAGCTATTTTGGTTTTTTGCACTACATTCCATCCTAGACAGGTCAAGTAACCTTATATGCACCATAAGCTACTTTTATTGTTTGGTGCCTAGTGGGTTTTAACATAGTGTATAAGGATGGAATACATTGTAGACAGCAACAGCTCATAATTAAAAGAGCTATTACACAAAGGATGACGCCGACAATTTGTCGAAGATATCCGAAATCGGGTAGGAAGGCTAATAGCCAATCCCACCACCCTTGATTTACATCTTGTTTAATGTGAGTAATCATTTCCTGCAGTTGCTGCAACTTGTCATGAACATCTTCTGAATGATCAGACAAATTGAAGCAACACATTCCTGCAAAGCTGTTACATCCATAACCATGCTTAAGTAATAAGTAATCTATAGCAGCTCTATTCTGTAATATTGCTTTCTTATATGATTGTAAATCTAACAAAACATCCTTTATAATGGCACTAGTAATATTTATATTCTTTACCATAAAGCAAGCCATATGTGATATAGTTTTATGATTATATACTGCTAAGCCTGGTATTCCTACCAGTGATACAGCCATACTTATATATTCTGACTGTGACAAGAGTGCCACATTATAATTACAATCCTCAGGAAGTAGGATAGTACTTCTCTTTTGCAATGCATGTTCAGATGATTTACGTAAATCACGCTCAGATGGTTTAGGGATCATAGTTAATGTCAGTCTGGACAAAGCACAGAGGCCTCCAGTCACGTTGGCCGGTATATAAGTGTAGCTAATGTTACCACAAGCTAAAACCCAACCTGGTGGCAAAGGTACATGTAAATCCAATGACGGGACAGTCATTATTCTGTTACATCGCATTTGCTGTCCCGCTCTTAGAACTTGACAATCACTGTCAGTTCTGTCACAGATTTTTGGCAACTGTGCCTGTACCTTTACCTGCTGTTTGGTTGGTACGCCTGTTAGTCCATCTGCTTGTACATTTGTTTGTTCTTGTGTGTGTTCAGCTGTTTGTGTATCAGCATGTTCTGATGTTTGCACAGGCTGCTGTGCGGGTGTGTGCTGAAATTTTTCATTACAAGCAGGAATATAAGTTTTTTTACATGTAAATTCAAGGCATAATTCTGCTTCTGTTACTGCCCCAGTTGATATTTTGATCATATTTTCCTCTAGATCTTTATAAGTAGGGCAGTTCAGACAAGCATAATAAGGACTTATCCAATCCGCATGGAAATGTAGATCGGCTTCCTGTAAGTCAGTATCATTTAACTGAATTCGTAACAGTTTAGTCCATACTGCAACAGGAATTGGTACAGCGACCAAACAAGTTTCCAGGACATTGCTGGAATATGCATTTTTCAGGCAAAAGTCCGTCATATTCAGTACTCGAGCTAGGTACAGCCACATATTTTCTTTTGTTCTCCACAGTTGTCTCTCCAACTCCCTCACTCCCCGATTTGGATTATCCTCTAACCCGCGGTGTTCTTGATAATGCTCGTGCCAAATCCATAAGAACACTACCAGAAGGCATCCACTGAGGGCTAACAAAATCCAAACCTGAGGGGGAACACAAATTACTCACGTAAATACACATTATTGGCTGGAGTGTAATGATATTGAGTTGTACCAGGAGTCATAGTAACTAGCACATTGTCAGTACCTTTTGCAAATCACTTCAGCTGGTGTGGGAGGACCTTGTGGCTGGTTTACCCACACCTTGGCCCCATCTTAGTGTCCAAAACCACCAGGGCCTTGTACAGTCAGCTGTGTAGGAGCCTCTCCTTTGGCTAATGTGATTAGTGGATATGACAGGACTAACAATTGTGCTAGTTTTTCTCCCTCCTGCATTCCCAATGCTTCTGCTCCAGCATTGTGTAAAATCACTTTAATCTCCCCTTGGTAATCAGGGTTAATTACCTCATTAGTTACCTGTACACCAAGTAAACCCAAACTCAGTTGCCCCAGAATTAACCCAAAATGTGCTGGAGGGAAGATTATTCCCAATCCAGTACCTAAGATTTTAATTTCTCCGGGCATAATGGTCTCAGCCTGGGTACAACACAGATCTAACCCTACTGATTTTGGTGTCGCCTGCAAAGGAGATTTGGCAGTATCAGTAATTTTCCAATATGTCACTGTCTGTTGATTCAGACCTGCTTTTATGGGCATTACCTGCAGGTTTGGGGTAATCATTCGCATCAGCGGAGTCTCTTGCTCAGCTATTGGTCTATTATTCAATATGGTGACTGCTTCATTTAACACTTTCCTCCAATTTCCCCATGCCCCATCAGTTAGCTTTTGCAATTGTTGTTTTAACATCCCATTCATCCGCTCAATTAAGCCTGCAGCTTGGGGGTAATAGGGGATATGAAATATCCACTCTATGTTGTGTTCTTGGGCAAATTGCTGTACTCTATTGTTTTTAAAATGGCTACCATTATCTGATTGCATTTGCAAAGGTATGCCATAATACAGCACTATATTTTCTAGCAGGCGGATGGTGGAATTAGCATTGGCAAACTTACAGGGGTGTACCATCAGTACACCTGAGTATGTATCCACTGCTGTGCAGGCATATTTACACCCTTGGTCCAATGAAGTCTATCTGCCAAATCTGGCCAGGCAATGTGCCTCGCAAGATATGTCCCTTTACCACCCTGGGCACTACCTTGTGTTGTGAATGTTGACACACGGGACACTGTTGTATTATTGTTTTTATAACCTCTAACCTGAGGGGACACCTCTGGTCTGTCCCCACTGGAAGGTGGCTTTTTCCCCCATGTGTCCGCATTTTTGGTGAGCCCATTTGGCCAACCCCAGTTCCTGGGAGTACTCAAGCTCTTCCTCATTGAGCTGGGCCGTGGCAATCTTTGATTGTTCATCAGCTATGCTGTTGTAAAATCTGTCAAGAGAATTGATATTAGTATGAGCATCCACATGAAAAAAGGTCACATTCTTTTTATGACATATTTCCCATATTTCTTTCCACAATTCACCTCCCCATACTTCCTTGGTCCCTATTTTCCAATCATGAGAATGCCAGGTGGGCATCCAGTTTACCAACCCGTTTGCCACAGACCATGAATCAGTGTAAATATGGGCCTCTGCCCCTCCTTGTGTCCTGAGAATTTGGTAGACAGCATATAGTTCAGCATACTGGCTACTTCTCCCTTCTCCGTCTGTCACACTCCATTTTTCATGATGTGGGTTATAACCCACAGCTTTCCAGGCTCTGAGATTACCTTTGTACCGGGCTGAGCCATCTGTGAACCATGCATGTGATTCTTGCTCTTCAGTCAATTCTGCATAGGGAATGCCCCATTTTACTGGAGATTCCTCAGATATGGGCCTGTCAGGAATAGTTACCCCACAGCTAGGGGCCTTAGCCACTTTTTCATGTAGCACTGCCACCCCTTTTGGACCTATCTTATCCCTATCCTGAATGTACCATTTCCACTTTATCACTGAAGTTTCTTGTGCATGACCAATCCGATGACTACGAGGAGTACTTTGTACCCAGTTCATTATAGGTAACTCAGGTCGCATTTGTATTTCCCTATCTTGGGTAATGCTCTCAGTATCTATCAGAGCCCAGTAGAAAGCTAGAAGCTGCTTTTCAAACGGAGTGTAGTTAATGGCAGCATCTGGCATTTTTCTGGACCAGAAGCCTAACGGGACCATTTTCCCATCCTGCTTCTGCCACAGACTCCAGACTGCATAATTCTGTTCACATGACACATTTAGCTGAAACAACCCATTCCTCACAGGCCATAATTCCATCGCCTGCTGAATGGCTTGTTTGGCTAATTCAAAAGCTTCACTTTGCTCCTGATCCCAGGAGAAATCATGTTTTTTCCTTGTCACCTTGTACAGAGGGGCTAAAATTTGCCCTAAATGAGGTATGTGTTGCCTCCAAAATCCAAACAGACCTATGAACTGTTGGGTCCGCTGCCTATTTTTGGGCGGGGCAAAATCTAGGATCTTTTGTCTAGCTTTCTCAGTGATTTCCCTGTGCCCTTTGTTCCAATTGATACCCAAAAATTTGACAGTTTGGGCGGGACCCTGTATTTTATCTGGGTTAATTTCCCACCCCTGGTCCTTCATATGGGTGATTAACCTCTGCAATTGCTCCCGCACCATCTCCTGGTCAGTACCCTGAATCATGATATCATCTATATAATGGGATACCTGTAAGATTTCAGGCCGTTCCCATTGATCCAAATGCTCTGCCACTATCCTATGACAGATAGTGGGTGAGTGTTTCCACCCCTGGGGTAGGCGGGTAAATGTGTACTGCCGCCCATTCCAAGTGAAAGCAAATTGATTCCATGATTCGGGTTCTAACGGTACACTGAAAAAAGCATTTGCAAGATCTAAACACCCATACCAAGTTCCATCATGAGCTTGTATATTCTCAATAATTGTCAGGCACTGCAGCTGTCAATGGTGGGGTATGTTTATTTAACTCTCGATAATCGACGGTCATGCGCCAACTACCATCAGCTTTCCTTATGGGCCATACTGGATTGTTCCAGTCAGTGGTAGTTGGTACCATCACCCCTTCCTGCACAAGCTCTTGTATTGTCTCAGTTATTTCTTGAGTTCCCCCTGGAATTTTGTATTGCTTTACATGAATTGTTTTTGTGCCTCTGGGAATCTCAACAGGTTTCATTTTCAATTTCCCTATCAAAACAGGATTAATTTTCACAGATTTTACGCCAAAAGAATACTTACCATCAGGCAAATGTAACTGCATTCCCTTCAAAATGTCTATACCAATGATATATTCAGGTATTGGAACTACAATTATACTGTACTGCTTAACAGGAAGGTTTCCTATTTGCAGCCAAATTTTTGTTCGGGTGCCAATAATTTGCTGGCCACCGAGTCCTGTAATGGTTATTTTCTGCCCAGAGTGCTTATTTGGGTTCCCATAAATGAGTGTAGCCTCTGCCCCCGTGTCTACTAATGCGGTTACATTTTGTACATTTTTGTGTTTCCATTCAATTCTCAAATTTACATGGGGTCGGGGATCTACACGGTGGGCTTGGCTAATCTGTCAATCATATTGTTCCCGGGAAGAATCTCCCTGAAACATTCCTCCTCTCTCCTGTGCTTTTTGTTCTAATAACAATGCCTTCACCTCTTTGAATAAATCTGTGAATTCTGTTGAGGGAGCGGCTGTGTCCTGATTATGCTGTCTCTTGCGTGATTCCCGAGTACTAGCTTTGGACACATTCTTTCCTATTTTTTCCTTATACATTTTCCATAATTCAGAAGTTGGAACCCCGTCAATATCTTTGGCAGGCACTCCAGCTTTCAGCAAAGCTCTAAACATCTCAGTTCAGGACACCCTCCCATCTTTGCTTTGATCTCCTGTCTTTTTCTCTTTCTTCCTGTCATTAGAGGTCTCTTTCTTTACAGCTGCTGTAATCTCTTTACCCCACTCTCCAAAATCTCCTAACTTTCTGATAGCCTGAACTACCTCATCACAGGGATGCCCTACTTGGTTAATCAACAGAGTCATCATTACTGTCTTGTATGTTGGGGGAGCATGCTTAAGTATCTTATTTCGCAGACTGGTAGTAAATACCTCACTGAGGTATTCATCTGCCGTCTGGGTGGGGATGGATAGTTTCATAGCTTCTTCCATCACCCTTTGTGCACATTCCTTAAGGGAATGCCACATGTTGCTATTTTCAGGCCAATCAGTTGCAGTAGGATACTTATCTAAAACTCCACGACTCAAAACCTGCAATAAAGTGGCATCCTGATTCTGTCCAGCAAATACTCTCATAAAAGATTGTATAGCTGGTTCATGAGTTATGGATATGAATTTCATCACATCCACATTATCTACTCGAATGGTAGATATCCCTTCATTAACAATGCGAACAAACCAGGCTATCAATTTTTCTCCAGGTTTTTGAGAATATCTGGTTAGGATATCCCCAATTTCCTGAGTGGAAAAATCATTGAATATCAATTTGGTGCTTGGGGCATGATTTGGGCGAGCTGTCTGCTCCCGTCTGATAATGGGTTTAGCATTTACTCGGGGAGGATCTATGATTGGGTCAGGGGGATCTTCCCAATCATCATCCCCCTCAGAGTCACCTGGGTTGTCCTCATCGGTGGAGGAGAACACCGAGGCATCAATCTGTGACGGGTTCCAATTAACCCCTGCACATGAGACTGCCAGGGCGAACCGTTTCTTATTAATTTTCCCTCTCCTCTTCCGATAGTTATATTGAGCAACCCTAACTGCTGCTCACTCAGCCACATTCTTATACTGTACAACTTTATCAGCTAAAATCTGCTTTTGACATTTATTCATAGTTTCCTGAGACTGAAGGGTTAACAATTGCTGTTCTAAATCCTTGACACGATTCAGTAACAACATCTGTTCCTCATTTTGCTGTCTGTAGGCTGATAGCAAAATCCAGCCCCGCCTACACACAGCAACATATTCATTCCCCTTGTTCACAGGCACCCTTTCTAGACATGTCACTACATCTGCCGGGCTGCCAGTTCCCAATTGATCTTTCCAATTCTCCCCCAGCCCCGTGAATTTAGCCCATTCCTGAGCTAGAATCGAGTAAGGAGCCTGCTCCCAACCCGGAATAACATCAGGAGATACTTTAGAACTAGCTTGTGTTTTACGCTTAAACATTTTATTCTATAAAGGGAATCCTGCCGAAAATGTTTTGCCAAGGAAAAAAGATTTTTTTGGATTCTGTATAATAGAATAAAGTTATAGAATAAAACACTGGACTATCAACAATAGCTTAACATTTTATTAAGAAGAGTATAAGAAGATATCAAAAAGGTCTTACAACAAGGAAAAGTATGAAAGATATTAGAATGTAATTAAATCAACACTTCCACTTAAAAGCATATCAGAAGGTATAACAAGATAATCAAACTGTGGTCTAATCAACACTTACAATAAAGAAAGGTATAACAAGATATCAAAGTTAATCACAAGGTAATCAAAGTTAATCAACACTTACAACACTGCCAAGCTTCATTGATGAAGTCTGATAAGGGTAGCTTCAGGAAATATCATCAAGCCGTTGTGACAGGACTTGCATCATGCAGCATCAGGTGTCCTCAATAATCTGCAGTCAAGATTGCAACCCCCGGCTGGGGGATATCATCCGTCTTTTATACCCTTTATGTGCGTCATAGAGTGGGCGGTTACAGAAGTGTATACACCTCTGTAAGGCTTTACTCGTCTCCAAGCTCACATTCCTGTGAAAGGGGCCAATTTCCACTGGAATATGTCCTGTGACACATACGCTTCAAACAGAGTTGAACCTATTGATCTAGTTTTTATGGACATGTAAATATTACCTCAAATAGAGTTGAACCCTTTGATCTGGTTTCCATGGACATGTAAATATCACCTCAAATAGAGTTGAACCTTTGATCTGGTTCCCATGGACATGTAAATATCACCTCAAACAGAGTTGAACCCTTTGATCTGGTTTTCATGGACATGTAAATATCACCTCAAACAGAGTTGAAATTAAGGTTACTATGAGCTGGCTATTATAGGCATTTTGTCATGGGCAGCCATTTTATCAAGGGCAGCTATTTTGGTTTTTTTTGCATTACAACATGGCACCCAAAAACGATTCTAGCAAAATCTGCCTTCCAGAAGCCAAAAAGTGCTCTTTCCATTTTGAGCCTCACCATGTACCCATACAGCAGTTTACGACCACATATGGGGTATTGTTGTGTTCATGAGCAATTGTTTAACAAACTGCAGGGTGCTTTTTCTCCTTTAACCCTTTGTGAAAATGAAAAATTTGGGGATAAAGTGATGTTTTAGTAATTTTTCATTTACACATCCCAATGTTAATAAAATCCGTGAAACAGCCGTGGGTTCAAAATACCCCTTGATAAATTCTGGGAGGGGTGAAGTTTCCAAAATGGGGTCACTTTTGGAGGGTTTCCATTCTATTGGTGCTCTAGGAGCTCTGCAAATGAAACTTGGCACCAAAAACTATTCCAGCAAAATCTGCTTTTCAAAGGCCCAGTGGAGCTCCTTCCATTCCGTATGTATCATGTGCCAAAACATCAGTTTATATCCACATGTGGGGTATTGCATAACAAACTGTGAAATTCATTTTAGGGCTAAATGAACATATTATTGAAAAAAAAAAATGAAATATCTAAATTTCACCTCCATATTGTTTTAATTTGTGTGAAATGCTTAAAGGATTAACAAACTTCAAAAATGCTGTTTTGTCTTATTTGAGGGGTGCAGATTTGAAAATGGGGTATTTATGGGTGGTTTCTAATATATAAGCCTTTAAAATCCCCTTTAGAACAGAAGTGGCCAAATGGGTTTGGGAAATTTTCCTGTAAAATTTCACCAGACACCATGAGGAGGCCCAGAAGAGGTAATGGAATGTCAGTGTAAATGTTTTACCTTATTTTTGTCACCTCCCCTGGGATTCCAGCTTTTATACTCTGTGGTCTGAGGAGACCCCAGAGTATAAAAATATACTGGCGGTGGCCATTTTAGTTTGTCAGAGACGAATTCCAAATTATTAGGTTTTGTTAAAAACCAAACAATTTGGAATATTCAGGTCGAACCCAGCTCTAAACGAGTCGATTTGCCCATCTCTAGTAAGGATTAAATCACATATGCAGTTTTTGGTGCAGTTTTTTGAGCCAAGTCCAGTATCCAGCACATAGGAGAAGTGTATGTCCTTCCTTTATCTTTCCCATTCCACTCCTGGCTTTGAGAGAGAGACTTCAGATTATAATAATAGCAGTTTTAGGTCAGAAGTATTCGGTCCGAATGAAACACGAAACTCGCAAGACGAATCTTACGGGGTTTATTTTACACATACTCTTGCTCGCGGGCTTACTTCCGGATCCCCACTCATGCTCATGACTGCCTCTGCTTCTTTTTCTGCTCTCCAGGGGGCCCCGTGTGTCCCATATCACATCGAAGTCAGCAACGTCCTGAAGTTGTTCACAATCAGAGGTGGCCGTGAGCAGGAACGGGGACCGGTAAGTAAATAGGGCCAGTTACCTGTTGAAATAACCCCAGCTGGTAATGGCCTATTTAAAAAAAAAAAAAAGCAGCAGGGGCCCGCTGGGCCCCCTAAGGTCACGGGCCCCATTCAGTGTATCTGCACTGAACCCTATGGTAGTAGGGGCCCCGTCAACCGACCCGGATCGAGTGGGACAGTCCTGCATTTCGGGTGCTATCCCATTGTTCGTGACAGCAGGTGGTGATTACAACTCTATCTGCATTCTTAGAACACAGATAAAGTTGAATGCAATGGTGGCTGCTTCAGCTGATAATGTCTATGGCGAGAGCACCAAGCTGGAGATATCACTACAGCCAGAGCCTGCAGGTAGCTCTGTGGGAATGGTGTTAGGTGAGTATAACTTTTTTTTTTTTTAAATGTATGTAATACATTGATTGAATGATCACAGGGGGAGTAGGGGGCATTATGTGGTGGCTACTTGAGGGGACATTAAATTAAGCTGAGGGTCCACTTATGAAACCTTTGAATGGGGACAACTAATGTGTTAAAATTGCCTTGCCCAACTATACCTGTCCTTTAAGACCAGAGTCCATAACTACTGTAATGCTGTTCCAGACAATGCAGTACACTGCCTTCAGCTGGGGTATAACTTATGGTGGGGCAGATTGTGGGGCCCATAAAGTGTCTCTTCAGAATATGAGGAGATCAGTACTATAAACAATACATTATAGTTGGGGGAGCCTGGTGCAGATATTGCAGTGGGGCCCAGGAGCCTCATGCTATGCCTCTGTCTTTCAGTTAGTGAAAAATACTGCAGCTTGGTTGAATTTGCTGTGATGACCTTAAAGTCCATAAAATTAGGCCTCGGCCCCTTGAAAAAACTATTGAGCCCCTTTCCCCTCTCAGATGAGTACACTCGAATGGTCATGTAATTTGCCCACTTGACCACCTTCCAAGCTGTTTCCCCTTCTGCTTCGATGCAGTATTGTATCACTTGGGTAGATACAAGAGATTTTGCTGCCTATACAGAATCTGCACATTCACTGAACACTTTCAGCCTCTGACAACATTCACAGAGATCAGCTGGAGCTTTCATGATGAAAGTTTAGACTTTCATGAATTCTTTAAGCTAACAATCATATAACACAGTTGGAAGACTAAAAGAAAAATATATGTCCATGTAATATGTCAGTCTCACCCTGGAGATGAAAGGAGTCATTTGTTTATTGGCAACACAGATATTTAGAAGATTACACCACCCAACATGTAGTTCCTCTATTGCTTTGATGCTGTTTTTTGCATACTTGTTTTACTGTATATTATACATTTTGATTTACTTCCAGATCTTCTTAAAGGGACATTTTGGTTTTGGCAAATCGGATTTTTAGTGCATAAGGAAAAGGGATACAATTGTCTAATTTAAAGGTTTATCAGTTGAACCAATATTCATGGCAGTTATCGGGAAGAAGTATTCCTAGGAACACTTGTTTCCAATTAGTGCTCAGTCCAATGGTGCTGTTGAACAGCCAATGCGGGTTGGTCAGCTTGTTGCCTATCTTAGGTAGTATGCAGAGAGATGCAAATTATCAGCAATACATTGCCCTGTGTGATCAGGAATGAATGCTGTAGCTGTCATTCTTTCCTCATTCACTATACAGCAGCCTGTGTAATAGTCTGTAGAAACAAATGTGTTTTGACATGTTTATTTCATCTATTCCTACATCTCTGATGTTCCCATGCAGTATGATAGTCAAATTGACTAGGGGATTAGTGTCCCAAATAGCCCTGTTATAATGCAATCTGTGGCCACTTTAAAAATAAAAAAGCTATATACTCAACTGTACTCCCTGCATCGGCCCAGTTCTTCAGGAAAGCCAGAGGAGTACACCTCAGCTTCAGTCTCGTATGTGCACATTGAAGCCAAGGTGTACATCTCTGGATTCACTGAAGAACAACACAGGTGCCAAAAGCACTAGAGATGAGTCCGATGAGACTTATCGGACTCATCTCTAGATAAGTTTTATCTTTAATGCAGCCGCGGATTGCCTTATAATAGGGCAATTTGGGACTTCTGTATATCAGTGGCTGTTTCAGAACCAAACTAACCCAAACAAACTCTACACATGAACTCCCCAAAAGGTGCGAAGGCTGCTCTCTTGTACAGAATGCCTTCAGCGCAACTCAATGTTATGCCCCAGCCAGCGCAAGGTCGTGCCTCAGGACGTATCTGAGAACTCCTCCCATGGCACATTTCCTTCTGTCCTCACTTGAGGTTCCTGCAAAGAAAGAACAAAACAGCAAAACTCCATTTGCATATTGAAAAGTCCACAGCAAATCAGGCCAACAATAGCAAATGTTCAACAAACAGAATAAACACTGTTCCTAATGAGATGATAACGAATTTTGGGCAGTGACTCAGATGCAAAGAGATGCAGTCTGGTGACTGTCCTATAACTAATAAGCCATGTACAATACTTACATGAGCTAGTTACGACCAGTTTTCATTCCCTAAAAGTAAAGAATGATGGATCTCATGCAACAACAATAAACAGAGGTCTTAAAGGAAGAGAACTGATACAGAAAATCCGTAAATGTACAATTGTCTGGTGTATTCTAAAAGGACACTCTTTTGGCATCTGCTGGGTCAATGCGGCATATGCCAATCCTGGGTTAAAATGTGAAAATCACCTAAATGAGTCAAGCTCAGTGCAGCTATTATTTCTCATCCACCCAACCTTAGACTTTAAGCATTTAGACAGGAAGCGTTCTGACATCTTCTAAACCCAGATTCATCCATCAGACTGTGGGATATTGACCATGATTCATCACTCTAGGGAACATCTTTCCTTTGCTCTAGAGCAGGGGTAGGCAACCTTTTTTGTTCGGCGTGCCGATTTCGATTAAAAAAATCAAAGTTGAGGTACTCGGAGTGCCGGTCAATAATTGTAAGTCTGACATACGGCCCCTGCACACGATATTATGTCACATAGCGGGGTTTTGCGGCCCCCCGGTTTTTTGGCGCCCCCCCCCACGGTTTGTGTCAGCGGCCCCTGCACACGGTATTATGTCACATAGCGGCCCCTGCACACGGTATTATGTCACATAGCGGCCCCTGCACACGGTATTATGGTGATAATACTAGTGATAATTGCTATTACTATTATTTTAGTGTGTAACAGATATCACTAGAGAGGCGGGCGGTGTATTTTACTCTATAAAGATCAGGTATGGACAGGACAGAGACAGTGAAAAAATGTAAACTTTATTGGTGACTTTGTGCATGTGTTGTGTAAGTGTTTGGTGCGACACTTCTGGCGCTGCGACCTGGACGATGGTAAATGTCTGGGTCACAGCGCCAATA
Source organism: Leptodactylus fallax (assembly GCA_947044405.1). Lineage (NCBI taxonomy): Eukaryota > Metazoa > Chordata > Amphibia > Anura > Leptodactylidae > Leptodactylus > Leptodactylus fallax. Next base: position 2,347,764 of record CAMRHE010000133.1, on the reverse strand, counting down.
ACTTCCTGGTTATGTGATTAGGCTCAGAGGGGTATTACATTATCCCTCTATGTGACAATCAGAGAGCAGAAGTACAGTATGCCCTCTGATTGATAGGAGAGGGGATAACATGGACAGAAGTCCCTGCTATCCCCCCCCTGGGGTCATCTGCAGCTTATGCACAGACAATGAGGAGTTATCATTGTCTCTGCAGCTCCTCCTCCCCCCTCTTTCCTTAGCTCTAAGATGCTGCCTGAGGCAGGAGGGGGTGACACTTTTAGAGCCCCATTTCTAAGGATTTGTTAGGGCCACAAAGATGCAACTGGATTAATTTTAAAGATGAGAATCTCATCTTTAAAACGATACCAAGATCTCCATGATTGACCTTACACATTCAGAGCGATTCACTGTTAAAACGATGTCGGGAATTGAGATCTGCATTGGGATTTCAATGCCAAACATCGTTTTCACCAGCGAATCGCTCTGAATGTGTAAGGTCAGTCATGGAGATCTTGGTATCGTTTTAAAGATGAGATTCTCATCTTTAAAATGAATCCAAGTGTTTCTTTATACCTTTAACTAATCCTGAGCAATTCACTCAGGTACAGTAGTGAAACTGCTGGGTGAGGACTCTGCCGTGCCAGGGAAATAAGCCTCACATGCCACTCTCGGCACGGGTGCCAGGGGTTGCCGACCCCTGCTCTAGTAAGTAGCACTTGTTTGTTTTTCTGCTCAGTTTTTCCTATTTTGCTTCAGAAACGGTTAAAGGTCATATCCTCTTTTAATGACTAACAAGAAAATAAAATTCCTTGAAAAAAAATCTAAGTATGTAGTGAATAACTGCTGTTCTGTTGGGACCTGACATTTCTTGCTTCTCCCCACTTAAGAACATTCAAGGTCCTGCCTTGCAGGGAATGAACTGGGGATGGATAATGTGGAGTAAGTGAACCACACACTACTTGACATGTGCAGAACATAAACAAAGGGATTGAGAAATAATCTCAAACATGTCATTTACCACAACAAAGAGGCACTTCTGATGTCAGAGACTTGTGTGCATCAACATCCATTAAAGAGCTTTCATGTTGGTCCAGTGAAATATCTCCTAACTTGGAATTCACCAGCGTCTCTGCTGTGCGATCACACACTGCGTGTCAAGAGTGACAGAAGTGCGATCGTGTGGACAGGCCTCTCTTGGCGCTCTGTTTATCACAGCTTGGAATTTATTTGACAACTTACTAAGAGATCTTTCACTTTTATTAAAATGGTTTATCAACATAACAACACCAACCATATGCCTTGTGGAAATTTATATAGAAAGTAGATTGCAGATAATCCCTACAGAGCTCTGTATATATAAGAAGGTCGCCTATGACTTGAGCAGATATGTGGATGAAGAAGATGCATGTCCGCTTTTATACTCTAAAAGGGACAATAAGCAAAAACAAAGCCAACTGTAAAGGTAGATCCACATGAAAACTTGACTGGATATAGTCCCACTAGAGATTTTATTTTACAAATTTTAAAATATGTGTAAATTTTTTGAACATGGAAATTAATATGAATGAAATGATACAAAAATGTAATACAATCCAAAACTATTTTTAAAGATTTTTTAAAGTAGCCACACCTTGCCTTGATAATAGTTTCAGTAAATGTACATTTGTATTTGGGAGAGTTAATGTTCTCTCTTCATATCATGCATATGTCCAGAGATAAAAGCATGCCCCCAGGTCCTGCTCTCATATACAGTTTTCATGCTCTGGTTCATGTGGGTACACCAATGGAGCAGCCAGGGGAAGCTACAATATTTGGACAGGTATGTAACTAGAACTGCCTGCAGAAGCTCCAGTGGGTTTCCCCTGACACAAGAGTGCCTGCATGAGGGATTATCACAGGGAACCAACTAAGAAGTATTGATCATCCTACATGCAGAGGAAGAACTAGAGGAAGAAGCAGACAAGCTGCCCTTTATGGCTGGACATTCAGTAATGAGAAGGTGATGATGATGGTGTAGCCAAGCATAGGAGTGACATATTTCACAGTATGCCAAACATTACAGACTTGCATCAGAGGTATACGTCAGAGTCCTCCAGGTATATAGCTCTGATGCAAAAACGGATGTGAACATATCCCAACATAGAGTGCTGAAGAAGATCTACATGACTTTTATCCATTGAGTTTCTATGAATGATCAGTACACGTCTAAAAAAAGCATTTACTGGAGTGATATAAAAAGCATTATCACTGGACTCTAGAGCAGGGGTCGGCAACCCCCGGCACCGTGCCGAGAGTGGCACCTGAGGCTTATTTCCCTGGCACGGCAGCGGAGTCCTCACCCAGCAGTTCCACTACTGTACCTGAGTGAATTGCTCAGGATTAGTTAAAGATATAAAGAAACACTTGGATTCATTTTAAAGATGAGAATCTCATCTTTAAAGTGATACCAAGATCTCCATGATTGACCTTACACATTCAGAGCGATTCGCTGGTGAAAACGATGTTCGGCATTGAAATCCCAATGCAGATCTCAATTCTCGACATCGTTTTAACAGTGAATCGCTCTGAATGTGTCAGGTCAGTCATGGAGATCTTGGTATCGTTTTAAAGATGATTCTCATCTTTAAAATGAATCCAGTTGCATCTTTGTGGCCCTAACAGATCCTTAGAAATGGGGCTCTAAAAGTGTCACCCCCTCCTGCCTCAGGCAGCATCTTAGAGCTAAGTAAGGAGGGGGAGGAGGAGCTGCAGAGACAATGTTAACTCATCATTGTCTGTGCATAAGCTGCAGATGACCCCGGGGGGGATAGCAGGGACTTCTGTCCATGTTATCCCCTCTCCTATCAATCAGAGGGCATACTGTACTTTTGCTCTCTGATAGTCACATAGAGGGATAATGTAATACCCCTCTGAGCCTAATCACATAACCAGGAAGTTATTGGCGCTGTGGCCCAGACATTTACCATCGTCCAGGTCGCAGCGCCAGAAGTGTCGCACCAAACACTTACACAACACGTGCACAAAGTCACCAATAAAGTTTAAATTTTTTTCACTGTCTCTGTCCTGTCCATACCTGATCTTTATAGAGTAAAATACTCCGACCGCCTCTCTAGTGATATCTGTTACACGCTAAAATAATAGTAATAGCAATTATCACTAGTATTATCACCATAATACCGTGTGCAGGGGCCGCTATGTGACATAATACCGTGTGCAGGAGCCGCTATGTGACATAATACCGTGTGCAGGGGCCGCTATGTGACATAATACCGTGTGCAGGGGCCGCTATGTGACATAATACCGTGTGCAGGGGCCGCTATGTGACATAATACCGTGTGCAGGGGCCGCTATGTGACATAATACCATGTGCAGGAGCCGCTATGTGACATAATACCGTGTGCAGGGGCCGCTATGTGACATAATACCATGTGCAGGAGCCGCTATGTGACATAATACCGTGTGCAGGGGCCGCTATGTGACATAATACCGTGTGCAGGGGCCGCTATGTGACATAATACCGTGTGCAGGAGCCGCTATGTGACATAATACCGTGTGCAGGGGCCGCTATGTGACATAATACCATGTGCAGGAGCCGCTATGTGACATAATACCGTGTGCAGGGGCCGCTATGTGACATAATACCGTGTGCAGGAGCCGCTATGTGACATAATACCGTGTGCAGGAGCCGCTATGTGACATAATACCATGTGCAGGAGCCGCTATGTGACATAATACCGTGTGCAGGGGCCGCTATGTGACATAATACCGTGTGCAGGAGTCGTCAGACTTACAATTATTGACCGGCACTCCGAGTACCTCAACTTTGATTTTTTTAATCGAAATCGGCACGCCGAATAAAAAAGGTTGCTTACCCCTGTTCTAGAGCAAAGGAAAGATGTTCCCTAGAGTGATGAATCATGGTCAATATCCCACAGTCTGATGGATGAATCTGGGTTTAGAAGATGTCAGAACGCTTCCTGTCTAAATGCTTAAAGTCTAAGGTTGGGTGGATGAGAAATAATAGCTGCACTGAGCTTGACTCATTTAGGTGATTTTCACATTTTAACCCAGGATTGGCATATGCCGCATTGACCCAGCAGATGCCAAAAGAGTGTCCTTTTAGAATACACCAGACAATTGTACATTTACGGATTTTCTGTATCAGTTCTCTTCCTTTAAGATCTTTGTTTAACGTTGTTGCATGAGATCCATCATTCTTTACTTTTAGGGAATGAAAACTGGTCGTAACTAGCTCATGTAAGTATTGTACATGGCTTATTAGTTATAGGACAGTCACCAGACTGCATCTCTTTGCATCTGAGTCACTGCCCAAAATTCGTTACCATCTCATTAGGAACAGTGTTTATTCTGTTTGTTGAACATTTGCTATTGTTGGCCTGATTTGCTGTGGACTTTTCAATATGCAAATGGAGTTTTGCTGTTTTGTTCTTTCTTTGCAGGAACCTCAAGTGAGGACAGAAGGAAATGTGCCATGGGAGGAGTTCTCAGATACGTCCTGAGGCACGACCTTGCGCTGGCTGGGGCATAACATTGAGTTGCGCTGAAGGCATTCTGTACAAGAGAGCAGCCTTCGCACCTTTTGGGGAGTTCATGTGTAGAGTTTGTTTGGGTTAGTTTGGTTCTGAAACAGCCACTGATATACAGAAGTCCCAAATTGCCCTATTATAAGGCAATCCGCGGCTGCATTAAAGATAAAACTTATCTAGAGATGAGTCCGATAAGTCTCATCGGACTCATCTCTAGTGCTTTTGGCACCTGTGTTGTTATTCAGTGAATCCAGAGATGTACACCTTGGCTTCAATGTGCACATACGAGACTGAAGCTGAGGTGTACTCCTCTGGCTTTCCTGAAGAACTGGGCCGATGCAGGGAGTACAGTTGAGTATATAGCTTTTTTATTTTTAAAATCTTTGTGGCCCTAACAGATCCTTAGAAATGGGGCTCTAAAAGTGTCACCCCCTCCTGTGTCAGGCAGCATCTTAGAGCTAAGGAAAGAGGGGGAGGAGGAGCTGCAGAGACAATGTTAACTCATCATTGTCTGTGCATAAGCTGTATGTGACCCCAGGGGGGGGATAGCAGGGACTTCTCCTATCAATCAGAGAGCATACTGTACTTTTGCTCTCTGATAGTCACATAGAGGGATAATGTAATACCCCTCTGGGCCTAATCACATAACCAGGAAGTTATTGGCGCTGTGACCCAGACATTTACCATCCTCCAGGTCGCAGCGCCAGAAGAGTCGCACCAAACACTTACACAACACATGCACAAAGTCACCAATAAAGTTTACATTTTTTCACTGTCTCTGTCCTGTCCATACCTGATCTTTATAGAGTAAAATACACTGCCCGCCTCTCTAGTGATATCTGTTACACGCTAAAATAATAGTAATAGTAATTATCACTAGTATTATCACCATAATACCGTGTGCAGGGGCCGCTATGTGACATAATACCGTGTGCAGGGGCCGCTATGTGACATAATACCGTGTGCAGGTGTCGTCAGACTTACAATTATTGACCGGCACTCCGAGTACCTCAACTTTGATTTTTTTAATCGAAATCGGCACGCCGAACAAAAAAAGGTTGCCTACCCCTGTACTAGAGCATAAGGGATAGGCTGCGTCCTCAGAAAACCCTAACTTTCTTAAAGGGAGTATTTCACCAGAACCTAGCATATCAACTCAACCTCACCAATAGATAGGTTAGGGTCACCTGAATGAAACAGTGTTTTCCCCTTGTAAATTGGTGTCTCCATTGCTGAGATATTGCCCACTTTGTCGCTATGCAAGTGAGCTCTTTGGAGTAACTAGGATATTGCCATTGCTCCAAAGAGTTCAGTAACAACGCCATAGTTGCTTTAAAGAGATATACGACTAATATTGTCCAAACCTGTAAATTTTTACTATCTTAAGTGTATGGAGTGTATCGATTCGCCCCTGACAGATAATGTTGAGGAAAAGAATTGGACACAGAAGAATAACTTGAAACTTATGGACCCCAATGCAAAATCTATAACTGGGCCTCTAACTTAACTGTCATTTAAAATACTGGTATAGAGGACCTCAGGGTCCAAGGTCCAGTACTGACTGCTACCACTGCACTCCCTATAGCTACTCCCCTGATCGGACATGTTAAATCAACTCTCAATCTCAAGGAAATAATCAGTGGTGCCTGCAGTGGTGTACTCTCCTCTTCCTTTTCATTGCACATGCACACTTGAAAAGCTCACGATAATAATTATTTACATAAACATGCATTAGACTTCAGAATGAGTCGCTTACCTCATTGTCCTCATAGAAGTTAGTAACCATGTTTGACCAAGGTGAACTGTCAAGTCAAGAAGGGTTATATTAGGCGATAAATTGTTTGCAGGTTAAATTGGAATTTATCACCCGTAGTGAAAAAAAAATAGTTGCATGATCGCCGTGGAAATCTGCTATATGTCTTTGCATTTGTCAATATTTGTCAACTACACCATCCATTGGTGCAAGTAAAGAAGATCTCAATTTTATCTAATTTCCATCCTTTTCATATCCATATCTTGCATTCCCCTAAACATGCATAATATTAGCATATACAGTGCTGGCCAAAAGTATTAGCACCCCTGCAATTCTGTCAGATAATACTCAATTTCTTCCAGAAAATGATTGCAATCACAAATGCTTTGGTAATAATATCTTCATTTATTTTGCTTGCAATGAAAAAACACAAAAGAGAATGAAAAAAAAAGTCAAATCATTGATCATTTTACACAAAACTCCAAAAATGGGCCGGACAAAAGTATTGGCACCCTCAGCCTAATACTTGGTAGCACAACCTTTAGACAAAATAACTGCGAACAACCGCTTCCGGTAACCATCAATGAGTTTCTTACAATGCTCTGCTGGAATTTAAGCCATTCTTCTGGCTTTCTCCAGGTCCCTGAGATGTGAAGGGTGCCTTCTCCAAACTGCCATTTTGAGATCTCTCCACAGGTGTTCTATGGGATTCAGGTCTGGACTCATTGCTGGCCACTTTAGAAGTCTCCAGTGCTTTCTCTCAAACCATTTTCTAGTGCTTTTTGAAGTGTGTTTTGGGTCATTGTCCTGCTGGAAGACCCATGACCTCTGAGGGAGACCCAGCTTTCTCACGCTGGGCCCTACATTATGCTGCAAAATTTATTGGTAGTCTTCAGACTTCATAATTCCATGCACACGGTCAAGCAGTCCAGTGCCAGAGGCAGCAAAGCAACCCCAAAACATCAGGGAACCTCCGCCATGTTTGACTGTAGGGACCGCGTTCTTTTCTTTGAAGGCCTCTTTTTTTTCCCTGTAAACTCTATGTTGATGCCTTTTCCCAAAAAGCTCTACTTTTGTCTCATCTGACCAGAGAACATTCTTCCAAAAAGTTTTTGGCTTTCTCAGGTAAGTTTTGGCAAACTCCAGCCTGGCTTTTTTATGTCTCTGGGTCAGAAGTGGGGTCTTCCTGGGTATCCTACCATAGAGTCCCTTTTCATTCAGACGCCGACGGATAGTACGGGTTGACACTGTTGTACCCTCGGACTGCAGGGCAGCTAGAACTTGTTTGGATGTTAGTCGAGGTTCTTTAGCCACCATCCACACAATCTTTCGTTGAAATCTCTTTAAACTTCTTGATGACACTGCGCACGGTAGACACAGGAACATTCAGGTCTTTGGAGATGGACTTGTAGCCTTGAGATTGCTCATGCTTGCTCACAATTTTGCTTCTCAAGTCCTCAGGCAGTTCTTTGGTCTTCTTTCTTTTCTCCATGCTCAATGTGGCACACACAAGGACACAGGACAGAGGTTGAGTCAACTTTAATCCATTTCAACTGGCTGCAAGTGTGATTTAGTTATTGCCACCACCTGTTATGTGCCACAGGTAAGTAACAGGTGCTGTTAATTACACAAATTAGAGAAGCATCACATGATTTTTCAAAGGGTGCCAATACTTTTGTCCACCCCCTTTTTTATGTTTGGTGTGGAATTATATCCAATTTGGCTTTTTGACAATTCTTTTTGTGGTTTTCCATTGAAGACAAATTAAATGAAGATATTATTACCAAAGCATTTGTGATTGCAATCATTTTCTGGAAGAAATTGAGTATTATCTGACAGAATTGCAGGGGTGCCAATACTTTTGGCCAGCACTGTATCATATAATAGAAAGTTATCACTGTTGAAAGTCAAGTTAAACACTGCTACATCTGTACATATACAGCAGCTGAAAGCTTGTGCACATGGACATATTATGGTTCAATACAACTTCTGAGAGTTCAGAGCCGCAATAGCATACAGAGTCACACAACATTTCTTTTAAAAAGACATTAGTGCAATTGTACCAAATTTGACACATAGATAAGTCAGATGCTTTAACACTAGAAGTCCCAGAAATTTGGAGCTCCCCTTGAAGTCCTGAAAGAGGGTCAAATGACCCTTAGTCCAAACTGACAACTCTGATGGCTCCAATTAGCATTTCCTTTCATTTGTAAATGTGGCCATTGTCTGAGGAATCTGCAGGGGGAATTGTGTTGATCCACCTCAGGTCTTGTAAGAGAGTGTAAACAAAAGAATGCAAGCTGCTCCTGAGTGTCTGCCCACCCCCCAGCTGCATTGTTGTGCTGGGAATATTTGCTAACACCTTAGCAAATTTGCATGCAGCCTTTTGTGCTGTGGGGGATGTGACTGCTTCTCAAAGTAGTCTGCGACTTGAAATCAAAGTACATCTGTAATGTCCTCCCATATCTTGGCAAGGACCCCAGTCGTCCCAGTGGGGAGAGACTGTCCGAAACTGTAGTGATGGGCTGATGGATCATTCATGGACAAGGGCAGAACTGTAACCACGAACAATTTCTTTACATCATTGTCACTTGCACAATGACTGCTTAGCCGGAAAACCACTATCCTCGGCACAGTCAACAAGAGTCGCCGGGAAATTCCTCAATCCGCTAGACAGATGGACCGCACTGAATTCACCACTCAGGTGTTTTCAACCACTGGTGCCACACTGACAGTGTATGCACCCAAACGAAAGGCCGTCTACATTCTCAGCAGCATGCACAGCGTGGTTGAGACTAAGGATACCAACAAAAGGAAGCCAAACACGGTCACACAATACAACCACACAAAGTGCGGTGTGGATGTAATGGACCAATGGTCGGGAGTACAGCGTGCGTGCAGGACACGGAGATGGCCAGTTGCCGTGTTCTACAACATGATTGACATGGCAGCACTGAATGCTCATGTTCTTTATCAGGCATGCCTGGGGTGCGGAGGCGGGTGGACTTCCTGGTTGAGCTTGCAAAAGAGTTAGGTGGCTCTCATGTGACTGAAAAGAGGCACGCAAGGAGAAACTCCTTCGGCAACAACCTTCCACACCCAGTCCTGGCAAAGGGCGAAGTGTCAGGTCAACCATCGATGCACGACAATTGTGCAACTGAGGTGTGTTTACTGCTACAAATACCGTGTGGCATGTACCAGGGACATACCCAGGCGTGCCAGGTATGTTCCGACAGTGCGCAGCTGCTGAGTGAGTGCTGAAATGCTAGTCACACAAGAGGACATGCCACACAAACACACACGCGCCCCCACAGCAGCCTATTGTAAATATGTGTGGAATTGTTTTATTCCTTGTATTTTTTTTATTATTTTCATAACAAAAATAAAAAGCATAGAAACAAATAACAGTTGTTCTTTTGTATATTTACATTTTTGTATATTTAGATTCAAGTCAATGGGTGCAAAAAAAAAAAAAAAAAAAAAAAAAAATCGCAAAAAAATCACAGCTACTTGCGATATTTTTGTGATCTGTCCCATTGGTCATATAGATCACTCCTCTGGGATTTTTTTGCACAAAAAAATCGCACAAAAAAAAAAAAAATCGCAGGAAATCGCACCTATGAAAAAAATCGCACGAAAAAATTGCAGGTGTGCTTGGTGCCATTGAAATACATTGGCAAATCGCAGAAAAAATTGCATCGCATTGCGATGCGATTTTCACGCAATTTTTTTCGCTAGTGTGCTTGAGGCCTTAGACCAGGGGTCGGCAACCTATGGCACGCGTGCCACTCTTGGCCGCGAGGCTTATTCCCCTGGCACGGCAGCGGACTCCTCACCCAGCGTTTCGATCGGACCAAACACGGCCGAAACGCTGCTATTATTATACTGTGGGGTCTCTTCAGACCCCCGAGTATAATAAGCGGAGCCCCCGGGGAGATGATCAAACATAAAAAACAATGTACTCACTATTCCACGCTCCGCGCCGCTCTGTACTCTTCGGGCGCTTCTGCCTGCGGGGCCACTATAGAGCATAATACCGTGTGCAGGGACCACTATGGGACATATACCGTGTGCAGGGGCCACTATGGGACATATACCGTGTGCAGGGGCCACTATGGGACATATACCGTGTGCAGGGGCCACTATGGGACATATACCGTGTGCAGGGGCCACTATGGGACATATACCGTGTGCAGGGGCCACTATGGGACATATACCATGTGCAGGGGCCACTATGGGACATATACCGTGTGCGGGGCCACTATGGGACATATACCGTGTGCAGGGGCCACTATAGAGCATAATACCGTGTGCAGGGACCACTATGGGACATATACCATGTGCAGGGGCCACTATGGAGCATAATACCGTGTGCAGGGGCCACTATGGGACATATACCGTGTGCAGGGGCCACTATGGGACATATACCGTGTGCAGGGCCACTATGGGACATATACCGTGTGCAGGGGCCACTATGGAGCATATACCGTGTGCAGGGGCCACTATGAGCATAATACCGTGTGCAGGGACCACTATGGGACATATACCGTGTGCAGGGGCCACTATGAGCATAATACCGTGTGCAGGGGCCACTATAGAGCATAATACCGTGTGCAGGGACCACTATGGGACATATCCGTGTGCAGGGGCCACTATAGAGCATATACCGTGTGCAGGGACCACTATGGAGCATAATACCGTGTGCAGGGGCCACTATGGAGCATAATACTGTGTGCGGGACCGCTTGGGACATATACCGTGTGCGGGGCCACTATGGAGCATAATACCATGTGCGGGGCCGCTATGGGACATATACCGTGTGCAGGGGCCGCTATGGGACAAATACTGTGTGCAGGGGCAGCTATGGGACAAATACCGTGTGTGGGGCCGCTATGGGACATATACCATGTGCAGGGTCTGCTATGGGACATATTCGGTGTGTGGGGCCGTTATGGGACATATTGCTGTGTGCAGGGGCCGCTATGGGACAAATACTGTGTGCAGGGACTGCTATGGGACAAATACTGTGTGCAGGGCAGCTATGGGACAAATGCCGTGTGCAGGGCAGCTATGGGACATATACCATGTTGAGGGGCCGCTTGGGACATAATACCATGTGCAGAGACCACTTGGGACATTATTCTGTATAACGGTGTGTTTTCTATTTAGGATGTGTTTTTGCACAGAAAACTCCGGCTTTGTTTTTTTTTTTGTGCAAAATGCACCAGTTTTACATTGAATGAGTTCCAAATATAGCTGCATCCAGATACATAGTGTGTATTCACCATAAGGATGCCGCCATCGGGGCTCCTGAACACAATAAATTTACCACTAATTGGGGGCTGCACATGGACTTTCATTGCTTCTAATCAGAAAGTACATGAGTGTCCCAGGAAATAGCAGTAAACGCATGTGTCCTAAAGCATCTGGTGGCAGCACTTCTGTGTTATGGTTTGTGGTATATGACTTTAGTTTAGGGGTCGTCAGACTTACAATTATTGACCGGCACTCCGGTACCTCATCTTTGATTTTTTTATTAAAATCGGAACGCCAAACAAAAAGGTTGCCTACCCCTGCCTTAGACAAATGCTTCTGGTCATTACTCACAGCTGTACCTTGCTCTAAAATTTCTAATTCTATTTAAAATATATAAAAAATGATTAATTGTTTCAGTGCTTTTTTGCTCAAATAAAACTAAACTAAATACAATATGTATAGTCTTTATATTATCAAATACAATAAACTGAATAGAACTAACTAGAAACTAAATGGCTAAACTCAATGGAAAACAACAACCTCCTGTGGTGTGACAGTAATGGCCTTAATTACAGAACAAAAGACGGTGATTATAGGATGTTAGATAAAATCCTTCAGGTCATTCGACCCGTCTCTGGGTTCCAAAGGTAGAAATGTTAAATGACCCTTCTCTGGGACTTCTAGTGTTAAAGGATTTAGACTGCCTTTCCGCTTTCTTGGATCTACTGCTCTTGATATATATTCACAAAAGCAAATATAGCACTTCCACAGCATCACATGATCTGTATTAGCCAAGCTTGCAGGTCCTTCATTCTTAGCCTCACTGGCATACACACAGTTTTACACCAAGTTTCCATAACAACCCAACAACACATTCACAAAAACATATATGACACCACTGACTTGCACATCAAGGGCCTTCCTCCATATCAAATCATATGACTCATATTAGCCAATAGCATGCAGGTCCCTCATTCTTAGCCTCACTGATATACACACAGTTTTACATCAGGTTTCCCTAACAACCCAGCCATTTTACTTTACTCGCCATGTTACTTCCAGACTTTACCTCTACAGGATTTCCACAATCTCAGCTCGCTATTTGCTGTGATGCATCTTGTTAGCCTGAAGACAACTTGGGTCTGCTGAGAGGGTTCAGCAAGCAGCAGGAATGGAGGCATATAAAATGGTTTCATATGCCTCCATTTCTGCTGCTTGCTGAAACCTCTCAGCAGACCCAAGTTGTCTTTAGGCTAACAAGATGCATCACAGCAAATAGCGAGCTGCTGAAACTCCCCAACAGACTGAAGCACAACCGCAGTCACAACGAGATACATGCTAGAAAAAAGGGCTAAAATTTGACAAATTTTTTGGTACACAGTGTTGCAACTTAAACCGTGCATGGTTTATATGAAGCCCCACTCATTTTCTCGAAAAGCCACTCCCCTTTTTATACAAGTCGTAAAAATGTCTAAAAAGCGTTTTAACCACTTAATAAATCGAGTATAAGGCATGGTAGACAGTTTTAGCTCCAAATTCCGCTAGAATTCTGGTGTTTTTCCATAACAACCCAGACATTTTTTATTTTTAGATCCGGTTTCCATAACTGCCCTACTCATTCATTCATAGCCTCACTGACATACACACAGTTTTAAACCAGATTTCTATAACACAACCAATTTTTTTTACTCACCGTATTACTGTACTAATGTTATTATTATCAAATTTGTTGAACTGTGTAATAATTTAATGTTTTCTGTATAATTAAATAAATAATCTATTACAAAAAAATGTTTGTGTTTTGTAGCAACACATTTACTTTATTGGATATTTTGGCTTCATATCAGCAGCAAACAAAGTTTTTAACCACACACAAATAAATTAAACTGACCTGTGCGAAGCCAATAGCTTCCAAATGTTTTAGACTGACTTTCAGTTCTCTGGCACCTACTACACTCGACATATTTACAAAAGCGAGTATCGAACTACTGGCACCAAAGCTAATATACCACCACCTCAAAATCAGCACCAAATTCTGGGTTGTTATGGAAAAACACCAGAATTCTAGCGGAATTTGGAGCTAAAACTGTCACGACCGATGATGTGCAGGCCGATGATCTCCTGAGGGGGAATCCGATGGTCCAGGGGCGCACCTCTAATGAGGCGAAGTGAGGCGGCCACCTCAGGCGTCACTGTCTGGGGTGACGGCATATTTTACTTTCTATTTACCGTAAACCAGCCCAGGACAGGCCGCTTAAAAAAAAACAAAGCTGCGGAATACTTGTCCTGGGCTGGTTTTCGAGATCTCCGCATCTTAGCGCAGGCGGCGATTCAATGACGTCATCGCATCTCCTACACTGAGACGCAGACGTCGCGGACAAGAAGAGGAGGCGGCGGCTCCATCAAGGGATCGCAGGTAGGTGAAGAGCTTTTTTTTTTATAAATAAGCCGTTACCCAGCAGGTAACGGCCTATTTACTTATCGATCCCCGCACCTGCTTGTGGCCGCCTCCACTTCCCCTTCTGCTATAGGACGCAGAAGGGGAATCAGAAGCAGCTGTGAGCAGGAGCGGGGATCGGTAAGTGAGGCCAAATACTACTATTATTATACTGTGGGGTCTTTTCAGACCACGGAATTATCAATAAGAGATCAGTGGACCCCGCCTCTGATCAGCTGTATGAAGGGGCTATGGCGCCTGTTTATATCATACTCTGTCTGTTTATAGTGACCGTGTGATGTAATTACAGCCTTGTCACATATATGTGTATAGGACTAGGCTGTAGTTACTTTACATGGCCACTATGAGATAAATGACACCATGTAAAAAGAGAAGCGGTCACGGCACTTACACATATACCACGGTTCATTCAAACAGCTGATCAGTGGGGGTCCTGGGTTTTTGAGCCCCACTGATTAGTTTATTAATGACCTGGAAAACCTTTTAATTAGTTAACACCTGGGGCATTATTAATAAGGGGCACTATTTATACAGGGTACACATGGATGTTATTAATATAAAGATGCACTTGGGGGTATTATTCATTATGGGGGGTTATATCATATATTTTATAATTGGGGTAGCAGCAGGATGGGGGCTTTGTGTAGGTGAGGACAATGTGGGTTGGATGCCTGGAAAAGTGATAAGCCAAAGATGTCTGTGTTGCAACCTTTACAGAGACAAGTCACAGCTGGAAGAAGTGGTCATGGCGGTCCAAAGGGAAGAGAAGGGAAATGTGACCGATTAGTCAGAGACGTCACCTGTAAGTCACAAAATGTTACTGCCCTGTATTCACCTAAATGATAGAGTATAAATATCTGATTGATGGGGGTCTGTCTGCTGAGACCCCACTGAGCCTGAGAATTGGTTTTTTTTTTCCCCCACTGGGTTGGAATCCAGCCTGACCGCAGCCAGGCTGAATATAAGCGTGTCGCTTGGTGGATGGATGAACCCATGTGACTCTCATTGAACTTTGATGGGATTGCCGAAGATACCCGAAGTCCAGTACTCAGCTATCTGCGGCGCTCCTATTATAGAGAATGGGGGCCACGTGGGCTCGTCCATCCACCAAGCAGAAGATATGTGACGTTACTTTCATTGTTAATGCCGTGTTGTTGATCTGATACTGAAGTAATGCAGGAAGAAAAATTATTAAAAACTTTTCATAAGTTTGTGTATGTTTATTGTATGACAATAACAGCGTGTGACGCTAACATCATGTAAACTCAATTTTATATATTTTTTTTTTTTTGGGGGGGGGTCGTCTTTCTATAGTCCGCCTCAGGCAGCAAAGAGGCTAGGTTCACCACTGTGATGGTCCATGCCATTCTGATGAATATAGAGTAGGTTCTATCCTGCTCTGTGTCATCGGAACAGAATGGATAGCTCCATTACAGGTGGGTACATCATCTGAGTGTATTCTGCTCCAAAACTGGCTCCTCCTCAGATGGCACAAATGGTCATGTGCATGGGTCTTACAACAAGTGAAAGCCCCAATTAGTAAAAATGGTGAAAGCCATTAGCCATTGTCGTATTCTAAGTGTCCCTCACTGATATGTCTTCTGTATCTAGCGCCACTAATGACACTCGTACTGTGGATTTGTCTTTCAACTGATGATGATTAAAGGATGAGTCTAGAAACATGGAAGACAATAGCACCAGAGGTGCCCCAGCTCAATTATACATGGGACAAGGCTTCAAAGTCTGTATGAAAATTCCTTCAGCCCAAATCTCTTTTAATTATCAACCAGTCACCTATCCCATACAAAGACTGCCTTGTATATAATGACATTCCAAGTGGGCAGCATCCCTACCGAGCCCATATAAGCTACAATAGCCCAGGGCTACCAGTCTAATAATTACAAGGACAATTCACAGTGTACATTGTCTCCTTAGGGTCTTAATGACAACACTATATTTTTTGGTCAGATATATAAATCCATAACTTGTGACAGATATATGACTCCAGTATTGCATTCTAAGCACTGAATTTGGCACAGTTTAGGAAAACTAAGTCAAAAAATCTTTCAACAGTGTAAAGTTTAAAATATAGTAATTTATGTTTTTGTAAAGATTTGTAATATTGCAATGGGTGGCAGGGTGTGCCTTGTGATTTCTCTGAGGATGGACTTAGGAGGTTATCTCTTTTACCCTTGAATAGTCTAATTCTAATGCTTAGTACAGTGCTGACCAAAAGTATTGGCACCCCTGCAATTCTGTCAGATAATACTCAATTTCTTCCAGAAAATGATTGCAAGCACAAATGCTTTGGTAATAATATCTTCATTTAATTTGTCTTCAATGGAAAACCACAAAAAGAATTGTCAAAAAGCCAAATTGGATATAATTCCATACCAAACATAAAAAAGGGGGTGGACAAAAGTATTGGCACCCTTTGAAAAATCAGGTGATGCTTCTCTAATTTGTGTAATTAACAGCACCTGTTACTTACCTGTGGCACATAACAGGTGGTGGCAATAACTAAATCACACTTGCAGCCAGTTGAAATGGATTAAAGTTGACTCAACCTCTGTCCTGTGTCCTTGTGTGTACCACATTGAGCATGGAGAAAAGAAAGAAGACCAAAGAACTGTCTGAGGACTTGAGAAGCAAAATTGTGAGGAAGCATGAGCAATCTCAAGGCTACAAGTCCATCTCCAAAGACCTGAATGTTCCTGTGTCTACCGTGTGCAGTGTCATCAAGAAGTTTAAAGCCCATGGCACTGTGGCTAACCTCCCTAGATGTGGACGGAAAAGAAAAATTGACGAGAGATTTCAACGAAAGATTGTGCGGATGGTGGCTAAAGAACCTCGACTAACATCCAAACAAGTTCTAGCTGCCCTGCAGTCCGAGGGTGCAACAGTGTCAACCCGTACTATCAGTCGGCGTCTGAATGAAAAGGGACTCTATGGTAGGATACCCAGGAAGACCCCACTTCTGACCCATAGACATAAAAAAGCCAGGCTGGAGTTTGCCAAAACTTACCTGAGAAAGCCAAAAACTTTTTGGAAGAATATTCTCTGGTCAGATGAGACAAAAGTAGAGCTTTTTGGGAAAAGGCATCAACAGAGTTTACAGGGAAAAAAAAAGAGGCCTTCAAAGAAAAGAACACGGTCCCTACAGTCAAACATGGCGGAGGTTCCCTGATGTTTTGGGGTTGCTTTGCTGCCTCTGGCACTGGACTGCTTGACCGTGTGCATGGCATTATGAAGTCTGAAGACTACCAACAAATTTTGCAGCATAATGTAGGGCCCAGTGTGAGAAAGCTGGGTCTCCCTCAGAGGTCATGGGTCTTCCAGCAGGACAATGACCCAAAACACACTTCAAAAAGCGCTAGAAAATGTTTTGAGAGAAAGCACTGGAGACTTCTAAAGTGGCCAGCAATGAGTCCAGACCTGAATCCCATAGAACACCTGTGGAGAGATCTCAAAATGGCAGTTTGGAGAAGGCGGCCTTCACATCTCAGGGACCTGGAGAAATTGGCCAAAGAAGAATGGTCTAAAATTCCAGCAGAGCATTGTAAGAAACTCATTGATGGTTACCGGAAGCGGTTGTTCGCAGTTATTTTGTCTAAAGGTTGTTCTACCAAGTATTAGGCTGAGGGTGCCAATACTTTTGTCCGGCCCATTTTTGGAGTTTTGTGTAAAATGATCAATGATTTGACTTTTTTTTTCATTCTCTTTTGTGTTTTTTCATTGCAAGCAAAATAAATGAAGATATTATTACCAAAGCATTTGTGATTGCAATCATTTTCTGGAAGAAATTGAGTATTATCTGACAGAATTGCAGGGGTGCCAATACTTTTGGCCAGCACTACATGTTATCACTGAAGACAAAAAAGCCTTTGAAACCCATTAACTGAGTTGAGTTAATGCATTAAGTGTCAAGTACTTTGCGACATATGTACATCCATTAGTAGTAAGGCTTGTAAGTTCTTCTACCTTGTCCTAGATCTCTTGATGACATCCTTGAAGAGTTCAGGAGGTACGTACTTTTTTAGAGGCACAGATCCTGCTGCAATTGCTCTGCAGGGCTTATTTTTATACTGTAATTCTACATTTGGCTTATATACTCCTATAACATATGGTATTTGCTGAGTAACCTGGCAACCAAAGTAATACTGTAACAAAACAGAATATGCCCTGCATGGTAGCTGAGAATCCTAGGTAAAATAAGAAATTCGATCATGGCAATGTCAGCCAGCAATTCTTTTGTAATTGGAAGTAATTAAATATAGTAAATGCATTTCAGGACATTTTTTTTTAACTTGGATGAACTGCAGCAAAAACGTTTGAGGATCAGGGGTGAGCACTGCTTTATTTAGCTATGGTTGTCATCCCGTAATACCACAAAATATATAGTAGCATGGAATATCTGGGGTTAAAATTGTTACCTTCTTTCACCTCAAGCTTGAATGATAGCAGAATGTCTACTGCCCTAGAAAATAGGATTTAAAACAAATTTAAAATACATTCATACATAGATATGTATAATACACATGCAATAGCTATCTATCTATCTATCTATATACAGAAACTACAGCAGCACTCTAAAGAGCACAAGACCTATATACATAGAGTTGAAAATGTATTGCTGCTATTTTTTATCTAAATTTAAAAATAAAAATTATATAAATTTACGACTACTAAAATATTATCTATGCATATAAATTTGATGTTCTTTGTATACATGATTTGCCACAACAAGGCAACCTTATTCAGATGGGACCCTACACTAAAGAAACATACTCCTCTTGGACCCTAAATAGGCCTTACAGTGTGAATACAGGGTAAGTAGGCTTATCTATCTATCTATCTACAGTTTCTATCTGTGTACTTTTCTTTCTTTCTTAAACTATCAATTAGCTCTTCCATTTATAGCAACAAAACCTAAGTAAGGACACTACAAAAACACAAATACTTCCTTGCCCCCGGCTAATGTGTAACATGTGTGGCTCTTATACTGGCCTAATGTCTAAAGGTTTGACCAGCTCTGTAAATATTTTGGCTTCACAACTGCAAGAATCCCAACAGTGATCGCGTCATAGGTCCATGAATTCTTTCTTTCATGAATGCAAATCAGGAATTCAGGGGACCAGTCAGTGACATGGCACCTATTAAAGGGACATTCTGGGTTATTATTTCTCTAGCTTGTATAGTGCCAAAATATTCCACAGCACGTCACAGGCATTGTCAATATTCAATGTCCCAAGTAGGACTCATAATCTAAATTCCCTATTAATATATATCTTTGGTGCATGAGAAAACAAAGTACCTAGAGGAAACCTCCAGAAACACAGGAAGAACATACAAGCTCCAGGGTGTTGTACTTATTTGGATTCAAACCTAAGACACCATATTGGTGACCTATGGTCAGGACAGGTCATCAATACCAGATCGGTAGTAGACTGCCGCCCAGCACTCCCTTGGATCTGCTTTTTTTCGCAGTTGTCAAAACACCTCCGATCTCGGTTTAGTGGCTGTGCCAAATTACTGCAGCTCAGCTGAGAGATCAGGGTGCCAGGACACCTATCAATCTGATATTGATGACCTATCTTGAAGGGGTTTGCCGAGCTGTAATATGGCTGTGTGCATAAGGCCATAGGCTAACAGGTATACTGTACCTTTCTCTTTATAGGTCTAAGGTCTGGGGGCAGGATGATGGCTAGCACTGTTGCCATGCAGTGCTAGGGTCCTGGGTACAAATCTGAGAGGACCTGCTAAATTTTGCTCCATGCCATTGTAACGAATGGGATCGGAATCCCCCATAGACACGAATGAACTTGACCCCACATCGGATGCACACTTGGTTGTGTGCATGGGATCATAGAGGGCGGGTCTATCTATCTATCTATCTATCTATCTATCTATCTATCTATCTATCTATCTTTCTTTCTACAGTACCTTTGTTTGGGCCCCCTATTAATCTTTTTTTGTTTTTGGTGGTTTATTTTTTTTGTGGTTTTTTTGATTTTTTTTTCTCGATTTCTGGGGGAAGGAAAGTTTTAAAAAATTAAAAAAAAGAAAAGGAACCCCCCAAAATTTAAAAAAAATGATTAAGTTAATAGGGGTGCCCAAACTTTTTCATCTGACTGTATCTATTTATATAATTCAAGAATTGTTTGGTACCATTGTCCTCCCTTCTAGCACTATCCATAGCTAGTCCACAGCTCCAGATCGACTATTCCCTTGGTGTCCACTGGATCTCAGAATACATATTTCCATGTGTCTGGACAGATGCTGACTAATTCTGCAACCTCTGCCTGTTTTCCCACTCCCCCGCAAGTGCCTGCGCTACCCAGATCGATCCCAGAGGAGGTGGTGGCAGTTGTGAGGGGAGAGGGGGGAAGTAACATACGGTTTGCTATGCTTTTCCTTTGTCCCAGACCACACAGACATATCATATACAGCATATTATACTCTGATAAGGAGGTTTAGTAATGCTTGGTCAGTATTTTGTGCTTTTTTCACCTAAGTCACGATGTGGTCATTTCCAGGGTTTATTGCAACAAGTCATCCAGCTTCTCAGAAGTAGATTTGTGAAAACTACATTTTTAGGTTAAAGCTACATGCTGCACAAGGGGGTTAGCTGCGGCACAGTCGCCAGCGGTTAAGCCATTGCGAGGTACAGTAGAAGTATAGTGGATATGATTTAACAAATCCCATCCAAACACTGCAAAAAAAAAAAACCTGCAGCGCTAACTGTCTTACACTGCGGGTGTTGAACACGCAACAAGTAATGTATTGCTTCCATGCGTATATAAATCATTTTATCAAACTCAGTGCAGTTTACCTGCTGTCCTATTTTAAGGAAGAAGAATGCTCTTTCCCACTGAAGACAATAAAGGATGTAAGACAGGAACTTGGATCTACAAGAAGTAAGATGGAGATGGAGAGATGAGGAGTTACACCTCATCTAGCTGCAAAACTCTGGAATTTGGAGCTTGTGCGACATCTCTCTTGGGAAAGCTGGTCTAGTGAACAATCTGGAAAGAACAGTGTTTAAAGTGTGACTTATTAGGAAGAGTTCACTAGACCATGAATCAGCCCTCCAGGAGTCATATTGAGACTTTAACTCTACTGTTCCCAAACTTAAATAGTCACTAACTTTTCAACAAACTCTACATAAATGAATAGTACAATCAATTATAAGAAACTTTGTATTATATCTTATCAGAGGAAAACGCTTCTTTCTGATCTTATCAGGCAATTTCCCTGTTCTCCCTCCCTCTGAAAAGGTGAGTTTAACTGTGAAAATCCTTGCTCTATCCATCTTGAGGTGAACTGCAGGTCACATGACTTAGATTGTCTATAGAAGTCTATGGAGAGGGGAAAGGAGGGAGCAAAGAAAGAAACACAGGTTTAGTCTGATACTGGAACTAAATTTGAGCCTTTGCAGAGGCGTAGCTATAGGGGGTGCAGAGGTAGTAGTTGCTACTGTGCCATGGGCTCTCAGGGGGCCCTGTAAGAGACAGCCAATGTTGTCCTAAGCTTCATTTGTCTGTATAAACTGTTAATGTTGAATGTATTTCTGTTATTCTGTTCCTTTAAGACAGCAGCCATTGTAATTGTGACATGATGCTGGAGTGACACACCCCCTTTGATGTCAGCCTGCCTGTTCTGCAGACAGAGTGTGAGCAGGGAAGCAGGAAGTGATGAGACAGAGAGCAGCAGCCATCTTGGCAAGAGAGAAGACAGGTGTCTGTGCTGTATTGAACTGGTGTGGAGATTTTTCTGTACAGCTAAGCTGTATCTTGGTCTAGAGACAAACAGAGTGTAAAGAGACAACAGGTCTAGTGAGTCCACGTGAAAGGAACTGTGCTCAGTGGCTGATCAGTGAGACTGACATTGTGACTGTGTATATGGATACCACAGATAGAGACTCGCAGTGCTGTTGACGTCCTGGACAGTAACTGCTAAATCCCGGCTTACATCCCAGCTCAGTGTATGGATTCGGCAGGACTGTCAGTGTGCTGAGTGGAATCTGCTTTTGGATTACATTGCATTCATTTGGTTTCCCTGTTAAAGAGGACTTCATTTCTCCCGAGATCCTGATAACCGTGAGGAGAGGACGCTTCACTATAAAAGAAAGGACCGACTTTGGGCCCCACCGCGCGCTTCTACAGACTGTAAGCGGTCCACCTGGACCACTGGGGAAAAGGGGGTGCACCCAAATGTGATGTCAGGGTCAGTTAGGGATAGTTTTGAGTATATTGTTCATTCAGTGTCCATACTGCAGAAGTGGACAGAGTGAAAGTAGAAACCATTGCAGAATTTGCCTTTAAATTGTTCATGCTATATTGTATATTTTGCTTGTCTTCATCCCTGTCATTTTACCTTTAACTAGCCTTTATTAACTTATAGTAAATATATATTTTTTTCTTGAACTACCGCGTGTGCGTTCATTTCTGGTTGCGGAGTCCAAACCACCTGCCTTGCTCTCGGTTCACAGCCCCAAAGGTCCTTATACCACATAAAATAAATCACTATTATAAATGACACAAGGTAGGTAGGGGCCTCAGTACAGATTTTGCATTCGGGCCCAGGAACTTAAAGTTACACCACTTGAGCTATCTATTATAACCTAAGTGCTTTATTCACATCAGTACAAGTCAGTAATATTCTAAATATTTCTTGCATCCCAGGGCGGTTTTTGAGCGAGAGCATTATAAAGCAGATTTTATGCTACTTACTGCGTGCAGTGTATAGCAGCTAGTCTTTACCCACCAATTTAGAGAGTATTGCAAACTTCAGACAGAGCCTGCAGAGGAGAAACGTTAACTATACTTTAACCCCTTAAGGACCCAGCCCAAAAGTGCGTTAAGGACCAGGCCTCGTTTTTCAAAACTGACATGTGTCACTTTATATGGCAATAACTTTGAGACGTCTTAACTTACACAAGTGATTTTGAGATTGTTTTTTCGTGACACATTGTACTTCATGTTAGTGGTAAACACTAATGAATATTTTTGTATTTATTTATAGAAAAATAGGAAATTTGATGGAAATTTTGAAAAAAAATCGCAATTTTCAAAATGTGAAATGCTCTGCTTTTCAGATAGATAGTCATACCACCCAAATACATTAATACATATTATCTACCATATCTCTGCTTTATATCGGCATCATCTTTTAATCGTCCTGTAATTTATTTTGGATGTTAGAAGGCTTACAAGTGTAACAGAGATTTTGCAGATTTACAAGAAAATTTCCCAAACTAATTTTTTAGGGACCACTTCAGTTCTGAAGAGGATTATAAAGGCCTATATATTAGAAACCCCCATAAATCACCCCATTTTCAAAACTGCACCCCTCAAATAATTCAAAATAACATTTGGGAAGTTTGTTAACCCTTTAAGAATTTCACTGGAATTAAAACAATATGGAGGTGAAATTTAGACATTTAATTTTTTCCCACTAATTCCTTAATTTAGCCCTAAAATTAACACATTCACAAAGGGTTAAAGGAAAAAATGCATCTCACAGTTTGTTATGCAATTTCTCCCGAGCACGGAAATACCCTACAAGTGGGTGTAAACTGATGTTTGGGCGAATGGCAGCGCACGGAAGGAAAGGAGCGACACTGGGCGTCTGAAAAGCAGATTTTGCTGGAATAGTTTTCAGGTGCCAGGTCTCATTTGCAAAGCCCCTAGACTACCAATACAAAGGAAAACCCCAAAAAGTGACCCCATTTTGCAAACTACACCCCTCACAGAATTCATATAGGGGTATAGTGAGCATTTTGACCTTACATTCGTTTCACAGATTTTGCTAACACTGGGATGTATTAATCTAAACATTACTAAAATGTCACTTTATCCCCAAAGTTTTCATTTTCACAATGGGTTAAAGGAGAAAAAGCACCCCACAGTTTGCAAAATAATTTCTCCTAAACACAGCAATACCCCATATGTGGTCGTAATCTGCTGTATGGGTACATGGCAGGGCTCAGAATGGAAAGAGCGCTATTTAGCTTTTGGAGAGCAGATTTTGCTGGAATAGTTTTCAGGTACCATGTAGCATTTGCAGAGCCCCCAAAGTACAAATACAGTGGAAACCCCCTAAAAGTGACCCCATTTTGGAAACTACACCCCTCACAGAACATATCAAGGGACATAATGAGCATTTTGACCCTACAGCTGTTTCACAGATTTTATTAACATTGAGACATTAAAATGAAAAATTACTTTTTTTTCCAATAAACCGTCAATTTAGCCCCAAATTTTTCATTTTCACAAGAGGACAAAGGAGAAAAAGCACCCCAAAGTTCGTTACACAATTTCTCCTGAACACAGAAATGCCCCATATGTGGTTGTAATCTGCTGCATGGGTACATGGCAGGGCTCAAAATGATAAGAGCGCTATTTAGCTTTTGGAGGGCAGATTTTGCTGGAATAGTT
This sequence comes from Leptodactylus fallax, assembly GCA_947044405.1. Lineage (NCBI taxonomy): Eukaryota > Metazoa > Chordata > Amphibia > Anura > Leptodactylidae > Leptodactylus > Leptodactylus fallax. The sequence goes on along the minus strand of CAMRHE010000133.1, from coordinate 2,323,332 downwards.
TTCGGATGCCATGTCGCATTTGCAGAGCCCCTAAAGTACCAATATAATACAAACCCCCAAAAATGACCCCATTTTGGAAACTACACCCCTTATAGAATTTATCTAGGGGTATGGTGAACATTTTGACCTCACAGCTGTTTCACAGATTTTATTAACATTGGGACATTAAAATGAAAAATTACTTTTTTTCCAATAAACCGTCAATTTAGCCCCAAATTTTTCATTTTCACAAGAGGAGAAAGGAGAAAAAGCTCCCCAAAGTTCGTTACACAATTTCTCCTGAACACAGAAATGCCCCATATGTGGTTGTAATCTGCTGCATGGGTAAATGGCAGGGCTAAAAATGGAAAGAGCACTATTTAGCTTTTGGAGGGCAGATTTTGCTGGAATAGTTTTTGGATGCCATGTCGCATTTGCAGAACCCCTAAAGTACCAATATAATGGAAACCTCTCCAAAAGTGACCCCATTTTAGAAACTACACCCCTCAAGGAATGTATCAAGGGGTATTATCATTTAGAGCCTAAAAATGCTTCCCAAAAATTAATGTACAAAGTGAAAATTAAAGTTTTTAAAGAAATATCCAATTTCAGTGCCTAATACGTTGCGGCCACTTTGTGGCATCAGAGACATGCACTCCTAAAACTATTAAGTGGGCTATCCTGGGGACAAAAAAATTATATATGTGGGTATAAACTGCTGCTTGGGCACACAGCAGGGCTCAGAAGGGAAGGAGCACTGTGTGTTTTTTTAGCTTTTGGAGTACAGATTTAGAGGGACTTTCTGGTCGCCATGATATTTTTGCAGAGCCCTGGAGGTGCCAGTAATTTGGAATTCCCCAAGAAGTGACCCCCATTTTGTAGGGGCAATTTTAGGGTCTCTGCAAATGTGACATGGCGTCCAAAAAAACAACAATCTAAATATGCGCTCCAAAAGCACATAGCACTCCTTCACATTTGCGCCCTGCTGTGTGCCCAAATGGCAGTTTATGCCCACACGTATGACACTGGTGTACCCAGGATAACGTACTTAATGCCATATGTGGGTATAAACTGCTGTTTGGGCACAGCCGGGCACAGAAGGGAAGGAGCGCTATTTTGGTTTTTGGAGCACTGTTTGCTTTTTGGACACCATGCCACTTTTGCAGAGACCATGAATTGTCAGTAAAGTGGAATCCGCAGACATGTCACCCCATTTTGGAAACTATACCCTTCAAGGGATTTATCAAGTGGGGTAGCGAGCATTATTAACCCTTAAGTGTTGCATTCTTTTAATTTCCAAAAATGAATGCGCAGCTGATAATGAAAAGTTAAAAATGAAATTTTTCTATAGATACGCCATTTCAGTGCCCAATATGTTGTGCCCAGTTTATGTCTGCACAGACACACACTCCAAAAACTGGTGAGCGGGGATCCTGGGCACAACAGCTTTTGGAGCGTTCATCTCTGATACAAGCCGGGCAACACATATTACGCACTGAAATGATGTATTCCTGGAATAATTGTCATTTTCACCTTTCATCATCAGCTGCCTATTCATTTACGGATAATAAATTATAGCAACACTTGGGGGTTAAAAATGCTCACTGTACCCCTGGATAAATTCCTTCAGGGGTGCAGTTTCCAAAATGGGATGACATGTCAGGGGATTCCACTGTACTGGCATTTCAGCTCTGCAAAAGTGCAATGGCGTCCAAAAACCAAATAGCGCTCCTTCCCTTCTGTGCCCGGCTGTGCCCAAACAGCAGTTTATACCCACATATGACATTAAGTACCTTATCCTGGGTACACCAGTGTCATACATGTGGGTATAAACTGCAGTTTGGGCACACAGTAGGGCACAGAAGGGAAGGAGCGCTATATGGCTTTTGGAGCGCAGATTCAGATGTTTGGGATCTGGATGCCATGTCATGTTTGCAGAGCCTGTAAGGTACCAGTAAAGTGGAATCCCCTAGGGAATGACCCCATTTTGAAAACTGCACCCCTCAAAGAATTTATCAAGGGGTGTAGCGAGCATTAGTATCCCAGACGTGACTGCACAGCGGATGGGGAAAAGTGAATATGTAAGCTGTGCGTAGTACATTGGGTACACTAAATTCCCTACTATTTCCCCAGTAGTTCCTATTATTGGGGGGTCACTCTGGGGGTCACTTCTGGTTTATTATCCCTCGTAAGCTCTAAATCTGGGGTGTCTCCTGATATACACTCACACAGCTTATACATTCCCTTCCTGCCGCAGCCAGTTATGTTCTAATGATTTGGCGATTTTTGGGGTTTTTGTCTTCACATTGTACGAGTTATATTTTCTTTATTTCTCTGGTGATGTAGCCATATGAGGGCTTGTTGTTTTCAGGGTGAGATGTATTTTATAATGACATCATTTTTAGGTGCTTACAACTTATTAAATAAATTTTATTAACTCTTTCTTGGTGGATTAAAAAACAACCCCATCAATTCTGGCACTGCGTTTTATCTTTTAAATTTTTCACCATGCAGCGTAGAGCATAAGTAACATGTTATCTTTATTCTGCGGGTCGGTACGATTACGGCGATACCTCATTTATAATGTTTTTTTATGCAATACCAATTTTGCAGAACAAAAACCCATTTGGGGACATAAATTTATTTTTTTTGCATCGCCATCTTCTAAGATGCGTAGCATTTTTATTTTTCAGTTTAGAGAGTTGGTTTAGGGCTTATTTTTTGCGGTACAACCTGTGCTTTTTATTGGTACTGTTTTGGGGTACATATGACTTTTTGATCACTTTTTATGGCATATTTTGTAAGGTGAGATGGCGAAAAATCGTTACTTTTGGTGGTTTTTTTCCGTTTTTTTTTCCCCGACTTTCACCGTGTACATTAAATATGGTTTCAGTTTTATTGTACAGGTTGTTACGGACGCAACGATACCAAATATGTATTGTTTTTATTAATTTTTAGGTTTATTTTTTATATAATTCATTTTATATAGGAAAAGGGAATTCTTTTATTAATTTTTTTCACATACTTTATTTTTTTTTTTTTTTCACTTTTTTTTACTTTTTCTTGTGTCCCATTAGGACACCTGAGCCAGCAATGCTTTGATTGCTGGCTCAGCACTATAGACTGCAAGACACGAGCATACTCGTGTCTTACAGCCTATACAGGAAGTCAGCGCTATGGAAACACAGCGCTGACTTCCTGATGTATCGGCAGGATCAACCAGGTACTGGGGGCTCCAGAGAGCCTGGGGTCACTTGGCAGACCCCGGGCTGCACATTAGAGATATCGGCACCCCCCGATCTCGCCGCGGGGGGGTGCCGGAGGGGTCGGCAAGACGGCGGAACCCCTTGGATGCCGCGGTCATGTTTGACCGCGGCATCCAAGGGGTTAAAACCGCCGATCGGAAGTTATGGCCGACCGGGGGTTATGGAGCAGGGTGTTAGCTGTCAGATACAGCTAACACCCGGTTCCGATACCGCCCGCTCAGATAGTGAGCGGGCGGCCGGCCTCGGGCGTAGTATTACGTCCTGGTGCGCGAAGTACCTAGCGCCCAGGACGTAATAGTACGTCCAAGGTCGTTAAGGGGTTAAAGGGGTTTATGAGTTATACAGGATGACTGCCAAATTCTGTTCCCTTCATGCAATATGGAATTGGCTGCCATAATAGTATGATATGACGTCATTTTATACAACTAACAAATTAGCAGGATTGGAGACTCTCAGGGATTGGTGATGATGACAGCAAATTAGGCAATCTACTACTGAACCATACCCATGTCGATGTTCCTCACTGGCCCCCAAAACATGTAATTATCAGCTATATGTGGGGACCAGGGGCATGGCTATAGGGGGTGCAGCAGTAGCAGTCTATCAGGCCCTTGATACTGAGGGGGCTCCAAAGGTTTCTTTTTCGGTTAAGACAGCAAACTGAATCTTTGTCCCAAGTGAAGGAAAGTCAATCTATGTCTGTAGCTGAAGACAAACTAGAAACACAGAAGTTTCTACTAGGATGTATCATATGCAAGAAATATTAGAACAAGATGCTAGAATGGGAAATTAAAGAAAGGCTACACGACTGAGAGGATATAAAGCCTCACCACAATAAAGACAACGTAAAGACACAAAACTTGTAACTGTTAGAGAAACTTTAATGACCCTTTGGTTTGGTTTGTTCATTATATCAGGTTTTAGATTTCCTGCCTGGGAACGCAGATTAAGTACAGCAGGGACATTGTAATCTTCCGCTGCAGTCACCAATTATTCTGTTATATTTCCCCCTGCAAATATAAACCTCCCTTATTACTACTTGTTCTATCCAAATCATATATAGCAGTGCCAAGTAAGTAAGTTTCAAGTTCTTCTTTTATCATTATACTGTATATGTGAAAAACAGTCACATAGTGCTTCATATTGAGATCAGATCAATTACATAAATAGAAATTATCTATTACAATTTTATTCTTGGAAGAATTTATAAGATAATATGTTGCAGATAGGAACACAAATATAATAAGTGCAGAGATTGCAGTCACACTTGGGCTCTAGGCAGTGGCGTAACTAATGTCTTGTGGGCCCCGGTGCAAACTTTTATCCTGGGCCCCCACCTCATCCCTACAGCGAATTCTTGATAGTGATGGTTATGGCTGCTAAGGAGTTTAATCAACCTTAGTGTGGTCAGGGTAATCTGTGGGTTTCCTTGGTTTATGGGCCAGATGGAAGTTGCAATCTCAATACTGATGCCAGTGCTTATGGGCCCCCTAAGGCTCCTGGGCCCCGCTGCGACTGCACCCTCTGCACCCCCTCAAGTTACGCCCCTGGCTCTAGGGGTCTAAAGGGGCCAAAGGTCACTCTAAAACACAAGGAAATACTTTTGTTTATTCTCTCTACTATGTCATCTCTGTTTATTAGCACTGTCCTGTGACATACTGTATCTGTTTACATCATTACATTTTTTTACTTTGTTTACTACCCCTGAGCTGTGACATCACTACTTTATTAATTCTTGTACTATGATGTCACAGTGCTCCCCAAGACCGGCTTTTTGCACTGAGTACCTCCTCAAAAATCACAGGCATCCTCCTATACTAGCGTAGATGTCAGGAATTATTTATGCTAGTAAAGTGGCGTGAGTGATCATATATCTGACGGAGATGCCTATACCCCACCTCTCACCATGCCCCCATTCAGGAAAGGCGCAATAACAGCGTAAAAACTCTACTTGTGATCATTTGGGTTTCCAGCAAAAGAATTGTAGAAACAATGACATGTGCCCCTGAATGCCTTATCATAGCATTATGATGTTATTTTAATTGTCTTATCCTTGTATTATTAACACTGTTGTCTTAGCATTAGCTGTGGCACCATTATATGTTTCATCTCTGTTCAGTGACATCACTACACAGTTGTCATCATTTCAATGCAATAACCGTTTCAGATGACTTCTCCGTGCTTCTTTTCCATGTACTGTGACATCATTGTTTCATGTCATCACTTTTTCCATTATCTCTGTATTGTGATACATAATTACCATAATGACTTTACAGTGACATCACTATACACAATCGTCCCTGCACTGTGACATCACTGTGACTCTCCATCCTATGTTACTTCACTTATGCAATTTCTTTACTTTGATTATTATCACTGCGCTATGACATCACTATCTCATCCCCACATTTAGGTGTATTCACTGACAAGGGTGTGGAACAGGAAACAAGAAGATATAAATAAAATATACCTTTATTAAATATTGATTAAAAAACTCCTATATACAGTCATATGAAAAAGTTTGGGCACCCCTATTAATCTTAATCATTTTTAGTTCTAAATATTTGAGTATTTGCAACAGCCATTTCAATTTGATATATCTAATAACTGATGGACACAGTAATATTTCAGGATTGAAATGAGGTTTATTGTACTAACAGAAAATGTGCAATATGCATTAAACCAAAATTTGACCAATGCAAAAATTTGGGTACCCTTATCATTTTATTGATTTGAATACTCCTAACTACTTTTTACTGACTTACTGAAGCACAAAATTGGTTTTGTAACCTCACTGAGCTTTGAACTTCATAGCCAGGTGTATCCAATCATGAGAAAAGGTATTTAAGGTGGCCAATTGCAAGTTGTTCTCCTATTTGAATCTCCTCTGAAGAGTGGCATCATGGGCTCCTCAAAACAACTCTCAAATGATCTGAAAACAAAGATTGTTCAACATAGTTGTTCAGGGGAAGGATACAAAAAGTTGTCTCAGAGATTTAACCTGTCAGTTTCCTCTGTGAGGAACATAGTAAGGAAATGGAAGACCACAGGGACAGTTCTTGTTAAGCCCAGAAGTGGCAGGCCAAGAAAAATATCAGAAAGGCAGAGAAGAAGAATGGTGAGAACAGTCAAGGACAATCCACAGACCACCTCCAAAGAGCTGCAGCATCATCTTGCTGCAGATGGTGTCACTGTGCATCGGTCAACAATACAGCACACTTTGCACAAGGAGAAGCTGTATGGGAGAGTGATGCGAAAGAAGCCGTTTCTGAAAGCACGCCACAAACAGAGTCGCCTGAGGTATGCAAAAGCACATTTGGACAAGCCAGCTTCATTTTGGAAGACGTTCCTGTGGACTGATGAAACAAAGATTGAGTTGTTTGGTCATACAAAAAGGCGTTATGCATGGCATCAAAAAACACAGCATTCCAAGAAAAACACTTGCTACCCACTGTAAAATTTGGTGGAGGTTCCATCATGATTTGGGGCTGTGTGGCCAATGTCGGCACCGGGAATCTTGTTAAAGTTGAGGGTCGCATGGATTCAACTCAGTATCAGCAGATTCTTGAGAATAATGTACAAGAATCAGTGACGAATTTGAAGTTACGCCGGGGGATGGATATTTCAGCAAGACAATGATCCAAAACACAGCTCCAAATCTACTCAGGCATTCATGCAGAGGAACAATTACAATGTTCTGGAATGGCCATCCCAGTCCCCAGACCTGAATATCATTGAACATCTGTGGGATAATTTGAAGCGGGCTGTCCATGCTCGGCGACCATCAAACTTAACTGAACTGGAATTGTTTTGTAAAGAGGAATGGTCAAAAATACCTTCATCCAGGATCCAGGAACTGATTAAAAGCTACAGGAAGCGACTAGAGGCTGTTATTTTTGCAAAAGGAGGATCTACTAAATATTAATGTCACTTTTCTGTTGAGGTGCCCATACTTTTGCACCGGTCAAATTTTGGTTTAATGCATATTGCACATTTTCTGTTAGTACAATAAACCTCATTTCAATCCTGAAATATTACTGTGTCCATCAGTTATTAGATATATCAAATTGAAATGGCTGTTGCAAACACCCAAATATTTAGAACTAAAAATGATTAAGATTAATAGGGGTGCCCAAACTTTTTCATATGACTGTATAACTCACTAAAAAGCCTATATATTATAGGGATAACACCCAAATATAGCACATCGATATCTAGGTGTATGTAGGGATAAAGGGATAGAGTGCACTGAAAAAAATATATATTTAACAACTGGTATATCTATTATATCTTTACTTTAGATGAGATGCAAATACAGTCTGCCTGAATAGCAACTAAAATATACAGTTTCTATCCCTATATATAGCTTTTATTTTTGCTTCTTAAAAATGAGGTTTCTGTTGTCCTGAGAACTCCACGCACGGGTGGGTTAATGGAATTCTTATTAAGCACAGAAGCTAAAAGCAGCCCCTCACATTATTAGGATATAAAGTAATGCAGTGACATCATAGCATTCCTGCTCCGTGACAGCACAGGCAGATGGGGAGAGGGGGTCTCCCGTGGAATCAGGGGAGGGGAGGGATCTCCTCGCTTGGGAACATTGCCAATTCTTAACTAACGTCTGGACTCTGTCCACTCCGCCATTGCCAAAACCATGTGAAGTTCAAAAATAGCTTGTTAGGGACAAGCTGCACTAAAGAATATAAAAAGACGACATGAATAACTATGGCGCTTTCGTCATATTTAATTCATTCCAGATTTTGATCCACAAGGCTTATGGGCAACAGAGAGTAAAATCATTCCCCCCTCCTCACATATGTGATGTCATGCAATAATAAACTTTAGGGATCAGAGGAGCAGCCATTCAGGTACAGTAGTTGGAACGTTGCCCAAAAGCCTTCAGACAGTTTACTAATGGCATGTACAAATGTTTCTGTGGGGGCTCCGACATCAAGTAATTGATCACACTAATCCAGATCATTGTCTTAGTGCTTGCTCAATCTTGCAAGATAAAAGACAAGCTACATAGATGATTATTTATTCTCCCCTTTTTTTATTAGAATAGAATTAGAATTCTAATACTATGTTACAGTTTACATGAAGCTCAGTCCATTCAGATGAGAAAGGACTGTAAAATAGATGGTGTTGTTATATATATCATGTGTAGAAACTGAATTGTATTATATATACTGTATGAAGACCACTGGGCATTATTGTGTGGGGCCACAGGGGAGCATTATACTGTGTATGGGGTCCACTAGGGAGCATTATACTGTGTATGGAGTCCACTGGGGAGCATTATACTGTGTATGGGGTCCACTATACTGTGTATGGGGTCCACTGGGGAGCATTATACTGTGTATGGGGTCCACTGGGGAGCATTATACTGTGTATGGGGTCCACTGGGGAGCATTATACTGTGTATGGGGTCCACTGGGGAGCATTATACTGTGTGGGGCCACTGAGAAATATTATACTGTGTTTGGAGCCCACTAGGAACCATTATACTATGTGTTAGGTCACTGCGGTGCATTATACTCTGTAGGGGACACTAAGAAAGCATGACGATGGTGAATTTATTGTGGGTGGTGGGCAATGGTAAAAGATGAATTTTCATGTGTCCTGGGTGGTTGTGGTTGGGTGGGAAGGTTAGGATTGTGTATCCTTGAGGGTCTATTCACATGGTTGTGATTCAGCTAAAATTGCATTGAAAAAAAAAAGCATGCATTTTTTGGCAAGTTTTTTTTAATTTTACAAGTGAAACTTATTTACGGATAGGTTATCAATATATTAGTGTTCAAGGACCTCTTTATTCTACATGTCGTAATACTGGGCATATGAGCGCCATGATGGTACTATATATGGACATTTCACACAGTGACATCACAGCACAGGAATAATAAACACTGTGATGTCATAGAGAAAATTAACACTGAAATTGGGTAACATTAAATACTGCGATGTGCTGTAAAAATTCTGACACCAGAGCAGCAGTGCCTATTATAAGATGCCAAAAGCTGGACTTGGTGGAGGTGGTGAAAGCTCCTCTTTACATAAGTGAATGCTCTTATTACTTGGAGCAGAGGCGTAGCTAGCGAGGGGGCGGCTGCCCCGGGCCCACTGACATTGTAGGGCCCACCCCGGGGCTGCCATTAATACATCTTTTACTTTTAACTAGATCGGTGTCTGCAGACACCGATCTAGTTAAAACGCTTCCTGCAACTTGCTGTCTTGTAAACCGCAAGCCACTTCAGGCCTGCAGTTTACATGACAACGAGAACACAGTCATCGCACAGGCGGCGCGATGACGTCACAAGATCGCGCCTCCTACGCTGAGACGCTGACTTCCTGTGCGTGGACCCTGCGCACAGAGCGCGGGTCAAGAAGAGAAAGCGGCGGCTCCGTTCGTCATGGTCGCTGGTAGGTGAGTATAACTTATATTTGTTTTGTTTTAGCTTAGTTGTGGGTATTTTAATAGTATAAGGGGTTGTTAGGGGGAATTATAACTATAAGGGTGGGGGCATTATGAACATAAGGGGGCGTCATTTATATAAGGGTTATTACGGTGTACAAGGAGGGAGGTTATTTATATTAGGGGTCATTATGAACATAAGGGGGTGGTCATCGATATAAGAGGTCATTAGAGGTGCAGTATTTATGTCAGGAGGAATCAGGGGCATAATATGAGGGGGTAATTAATTTAATTAAAGTGACACTTGGGCTTTATTAAGACTAAGGCCCCACGTAGCGGGCTGCAGCAAAAAAGCGCTGCAGGAAAAACCGCGGCAGTAACATTGTGGTTTTTCCCGCAGTGCTTTTCACAGAAGGGCCACAGATTTTTCCTCTGCGGACTTTCTGCTTCTATTATACCTATAGAGAAACCGCCAGTGTTTCTGTAGGTATAATTGACATGCTGCGACTTCCAAAACCTCAACGGTTTTGGAAATCGCAGAGTGTCCGCTGCACACATTTTTCTACAATGTGTGGATGGGATTTTCTAGAATCCCATCCACTTTGCAGGACCTGTAAAATGCCGCATTTTTTTTTTCCCGTGGCGTTTTTGCCACGTGGGGCCCCATCCCATCCCCACTTTGTGGTAAAATATGTGCAGTGGACATGGTACGATTTCCAAAACAGTCGTGGTTTTGGAAATCACAGCATACCTATGGAAACGCTCCCAGTTTCCCTGTAGATATAATTGAAGCAGAAAGTCTGCAGAGGAAGCCTCTGCGAACCTTCTGTGCAAAGCGCAGCAGGAAGAACCGCGCTTTTTTGCTGTGGGACGCCACATGGGGCCTTAGGCTTAAAGAGTTTTCCAGCTCATTTTTAATTGATGATCTATCCTCAGAATAAATCATCAATAAGAGATAAATGATTCCCCACTGATCAGCTGTATGAAGGGGCTATGGCGCCTGTTTATATCATACGCTGTCTGTATATAGTGACCGTGTGATGTCATTCCAGCCTTGTCACATAGACGTGTATAGGACGAGGCTGTAGTTATATGACATGGCCGCTATGAGATGAATAACACTATGTAAACAGAGAAGGGGTCACGGCGATTACACAGGTACCACGGTTCATTCAAACAGCTGATCATGGAGGTCCATTGGAACCCCATTAATTATTATTACTTTTGTTTACTCTTTAATTTGGAAATACCTGGGGCATTATTAATAAGGGGCACTATTTATGGGTGTGTACAGGGAAGTTATTAATTTAAAGATGCACTTGGGAATATTATTCATTATGGGGGGGTATATTATATATTTTATAATTGGGGTAGCAGCAGGATGGGTGTGCAGGTGAGGACAATGTGGGTCGGGTACCTGGAAAAGTGAGGAGCCAAAGATGTCTGTGCTGCAAACTTTACAGAGACTGGAAGAAGTAGTCATGGCGGTTCAGATGAAAGAGATGGGGAATGTGAAGGATTAGTCAGAGACGTCACCGGTAAGTCACTAAATGTTACTGCCTTGTATTCACCTAAATGGTCTGCAGAGCCCTGTGTAGATCCGATATATACCACTATATGGTCACTGTATAGTGATAATATCGGTATACCTAAGTTGGGGGCCCACTTGGACATGTTCACCCCCCTGTGCTGAACCCCTAGCTACTCCTCTGACTTGGAGTCTTTCATTACTGGCAGCGCAGTTTTGCAGGTTATCACATAATAAGGGACAGCCCATAACCAATTAGTGCTATCACTTACTTAAAGGGGTCTTCTATCTAAGCAATACCCTAAGCACAAAATAGAGGATAACTTGCAGATCAGTGGGGTCTAAACGCCCAGAACCTCACTGATCAGGAAAATGGGGGACATTTGTTGTGAATGGAGCAGTGGTCAGGCAGTGTGTACACCACTTCATTCATTATAATAGGAGTGCCACAGATAACTGAAGTACAGCGATCAGTTTCTCTGGCACTCCTACTGAAATAAATGAACCGGCCACCGCTCCATTTAGAACTGTGGACCAAAGTTCCCATTTCTCCCCATCAGTGGGGGTCTGAGTGGTTAGACCCCTACTGATCTGCAAGTTATCCTTTATCCGATTAGCTAAATATTTATTGCACGGCTATGTGTTATGCCATTGTCAATGATTCTTATTTATCAATTACCCAAAATTATCACAAATTGTTTATTGCTGCCCCAGTAATGGGTCACAACATAATTTACTCCTCTACATTGCATGCACAGAAATATATTGGAAATATGTAAGATGCCGTCATACGCATTAGTACCAGGGACTCGATACAGTGCTATGGAATATTTTTAATACTAGGCCACTTTTTCTCTTGGGTTAGCCGGAAAATTAATGATATGCCAATATTTTCACTGGACAGTATTCATTTTCTTAGTCCAAAAATTAGGGCAAAATTGGGATCCTTGACAGGTGGTAAAGTGATGTCACTGATGGCTGTTCTCCAATTGTTTTCACATTTGCTGTATTTAGTGGATACGCTCCAGGGAGGGACCAGTTTTGCTATCTATATTTTGACAATATAAAATACATGTAGAAATATATTTTATAATAGGATTATTACAACCCATGTGTATTCCAGGAATCTATACGTGTGACATCTATATCATGGCTGGCACAAACAAAAACTGAACTCATTTTTGCAAGGCAGTATGTATGATCTCCATGTGCTGTGGTTTTCCTTTGGGGATTTCTGTTTCCCTTTACATTCCAAATCGTAAGCTGCTTGCTATGAAATTTTTCCTAATGTGTTTGTGGAGGTTAGATTTGTCTGTTTAGGCTGAGATGGAAGTGAATAAGCTCTGCATAAGTGGGTATATCTATAAGTGCCAGGGCCCCAATGGAAAATTTATATCACTCTCCCCATCCTTACTCAACCTTATTTTGTAGGATTGTGTGATTCCTTCATGGCTTAACTGTTGACTCTTTGCACTTCAGACACTAAATAAGAGGGTTTTATCCACTTGACCACAATGAAGAAAATAGGCCCTCCAATCATTGTTCTGGTTGTGGTTGGTTTACCATCCAACACAGTACATTGTTTATATACCCCTCCTCATGACCCTTTGGCCAGTCCTTCCTTATTACTAGTTTTAGGCAGGTTGGAAAAAATGTCGAAAACTAACAATGGTTTCAGAAATAGAAGTGGTAATATTTTATTTTTTTAAATTAACATAATGCAAAGTGAATGAATAAAAAATAAATCTAAATAACATCAATATTTGGTGCTTCTGCCCTTTGCCTTCCATTAATCCTTCTAGGTACACAGTTTTTGAAGGAACTCGGCAGGGAGGTTGTCCCAAACATCTTGGAGAACTAAGCACAGATCTTCTGTGGATGTAGGCTTGCTCAATCCTTCTGTCTTCTTATCTAATCCCAGACAGACTGGATGATTTTGAGATTAGGTCTCTGTGGGGGCCAAATCATCATTTCCAGGATTCTTCCTTCAAAAGGTGGTCACACAAAATATTCATGTGATTTAGGCCCGTTCACATCTGCATTTGGGTTTCCGTTCAGGGAGTCCGCGGTTTTAAAAAAGCGGTTTACCTGGGAAACACATGGACCCCATAGGCTATAATGGGGTCCGTGTGGTTTCCGCACGAAGCAAGCGGAGAGGAAAGTGCCGCAAGCACTTAATTTTGTTAATGACAAAAATAAACTATTAATTCTTCTTACTTTGCAGCATTTTTTTTTTCCACACTTACCGAAAACTTTTGCATAGTACTGTATATGGCGATCTCGATTGTAGAGCACCAGCAGAGTGGAATAGGAGCAGATTTCAACAAACCATGTACTTGGTTAGACTCAGAAAAGGTGTATATAGCACTAAATAAATGGGGAAGGGGTTGAAAGACAGAGAACGCTGTAATATGAGACTCTTCATTAGAAAAAAAAAAGGGTTGACACCCGGCACCTCATTCTACAGAAAAATAGTAAAATATGAAATAATAGGTTATATTGCCTCTATAATAATTCAGCCTGGGATATCAGTTACAATATATGTAATAGATTATACATATGAAATAATAGGTTATATTGCGTGTATAATAATTCAGCCCGGGATATCAGTTACAATATATGTAATAGATTATACTTACCAGTAATTTTTAATTGCATTGCTCTCAGTTACATACAGATTAAGATGAAATCCCTTTTGCTGTTTATGCCAGTATGTATATTGTAGAAAATCTGAATGATATACTGGCTATGCTTTGTGTTGACAGATAAGGAGCTCTCTCCTCCCTCCTGGGCCAGCTGAAGCACTGAAGAGATATTTTGAGGACTCTTTGGCATGGGAAGTTTCATACAGAGGACAGCTGCAAGACTTCCAACACACTAACGTCCTGAGCCGAGGTATATCCAATTCCCAGCTTCCTAATCAAGATCTTCTAGACGGCTGGTGGCAAAGTGGCTGCTGAGATGTGGATATTGAGGCTGACACTTGTGTATATTATTGGTACAGTAGCAAGGGTACAGACACACAGTCTTTTTGGAGTAAGAATAGACCCCGTGTTATGGTGTGTGCACTGTACAGTTTAGCCTTGTGATGATTCCGCTTAAATATGGCTATAACTCAAAGATGTATTTTGATCTCTGGGTAGCATATCTCCCTCTTTCTTCCATTTACTCATAATGTGCGCAGCTATAATCCTAGTTGTATGTTATCAGTAGAGGTAACACTGTAACAATAGGGCATTGTATCCATCCCAGAATGGCTCAATTGAATTCCTACACAGCCCTGGGTGATCAAATAAACATGCATTGTTCAGCCTGGGCTGTTGATCAGACATGGTTGATAACATTGTGTCATTCCACTTGGTCACATCTCCATACAAAGAATCATGACTTGAGTGCGTTAATCAATCAGACTTGCCGTCGCCGGTGACCTCATTCTGGGTGGTGTCATCAAGAGTATAAAAGATGAGGTAAGAGGTCAGTGAGGCAGTTTTTTACAGACAGACTACAGGAGATTACAGACAGACCACTGTGAAGAGCATGCAGGCTGTGATGCTGCTGCTAGGAGCCTCCACTGGTTATTCACACATGCCAGAGCATGTGTTGTGAGTGTTGGACTATAGAGACACATCCAGGATATGTGTGGTAAAGTAATTATTTCACTTTTATTTCATTGTACTGTATCTTGTAACTAGTAACTGTTAATGCTTGCATACATCTGCATATCTGTTCTGAACTGCATGTGTTAGATGTTAATACCGACCCATCTAGGAGTTAATAAATATATAAAATTTAGAAAGCTTGTCTTGTATTTATCTTGTGAACCCAGCACTCACTGGCGGTGAGTGTGGTTTTTTATGAAAGAAGTCTCAGGTGTGGGCCAACGCGGTGTTGGCGCACTGAGGATCTTTCACAAGCCTGCATAAACCTTTACGTTTTATTTTAAATTAAGAAACCTTTTTTTTCCTGTTTTTGCTTCTAAATTTCAAGGCAAATGTCGAAACACTTTAAATGCAGACAGTACAGACCATATAAGTGATCCACCAAAATGCCCTCCATGTCTGCACCTATTTGGCAACTCTACCATTTTCCATTCTTGAAGTATCTGCTGATTCATCAACTACCACTTAGAGGCTGCATTCACAAATGGCTTCCTGAGTGCGGCTTAGTGACCCTCATGATTATGAAAACACACATCAGAGGTTCTTGGCAACTGTGGATGCTTCTCTATAAACACATACGGTATATACATTCCTTCTCAACCTGAAAACAGCACTCGTGGAAAGATTTACCATTGCTAAAATCTATCTATCTATATCAGAAAGTACAAGGCAATGGATTAAATGGAGACAAGTAAAAATATCCACCAGCAACAATGAGGCAGCAATAAATCCAATAATTAAAAAAATATATAAAGTGAATCCAAAGCGACGTTTCAGTCCCAACAGGAAAGACTTGAGAAAAGTTCCTGTTGGGACCGAAACATCTCTTTGGATTAAAGATTCACATTCTACTTTTTTTAATAATTGGAGTGCTGCCTCATTGTTGAATATCTATCTATCTATCTATCTATCTATCTATCTATCTATCTATATCTAGACAAGGAGAACTCAGACAGCACCTCCCAATGTGACTAGGTGCAAACTACTATGGCACATTATAGAAAAGAAAAATGTAGTAGCACTCTAATATAGCTCAAGGGTATATAAAGAACTGAGATAAAACCTGGATTACTGCTAGTATTAACATATATAAACTAATGTAACTATAAATAAATGTGAGGTTCTTCGTTATACATATTTGATCAAACAGTAAAAAGCCTGGACCTGCCACGACAAGGCGAACTCATTCAGGTAGGACCCTACACTAATGCCTCTATTTGACCCAAAATAAGTCTACCATGTGAACACAGGGCAATAACATACAGTACCTCTCTTGGAACCAGAACAGGTCTACAGTGCGAACACAAGGCAAATAGGATCCAGAGCATACTCAACTTAAAATAGCCCAGGGGCAAATGGGAGATTGGGAAACATCCTCTGTTCCTTTTAAATAAACCCGTGCTATTGAATGGGAGTGCAAGCCCAATATGAGGGGACCACACCCCTCATGCAATATGCCAACAAGGAGAACTCAGACAGCACCTCCCAATGTGAATAGGTGCAAACTATTATAGCACATTATAGAAAAGAAAAATGTAGTAGCGCTCTAATATAGCTCAAGGGTATATAAAGAACTGAGATAAAACCTGCATTACTGCTAGTATTAACATATATAAACTAATGTAACTATCTATCTATCTATCTATCTAACATTGGACACATGGTACATCCAGCATCAGGACATAGTTTGTGGCTGTACACACAATATTCTGCTCTTTAAGCACGACTGGAGGTATTTTAGACCCCATCATATATTTTTCAACCAAACTTGAATCCCCCTTGATACCCCTTTAAGGCAGACATCGACACCCGTTGTTGGTTAAAAAAGAGGCTGCAGCAATGGTCATTTATTAACTCTAAAACCAATCCAAAAAACATATCCTTAAATAACATTAATAACATTGGACAACCTTAAAGGGGATGTTCAGGCTAAAGTTTTATTTTTTAATTATATCAGGGGAGGTGAAAAAAAAAAAACAAAAAAAAAACACTCACCTGTCCCCGTTGCTCTGGTGTGTTACGTTGTGAACCCCTAAAATCTCGCTGTGATGATTCTGCTTAAGTGTGGCTGTGGCTCAGGGATGTATTTTGATCTCTGGGTATAGTATCTCCCTTCTTACCTGCATTGATTCATAATGTGCGCAGCCCTAATCCTAGGTATATGGTAAATAGAGGTACCACTGTAACAATAGGGCTTTGTATCCATCCCAGAATGGCTCAATTGAATCCTACACAGCCCTGAGTGATCAAACAATAGGGCATTGTTCCAGCCTGGGCTGTTAGATCAGATATGGCTGATAACATTGTATCATTCCACTTGGTCTCAGCTCTATACAAAAGATATGGACTTGAGTGCATTAACTTATCAGACTTGCTGTTGCCGGTGACCTCATTCTGGGAGGTGGCATAAAGGGTATAAAAGATGAGGTAGGAGGCAATGGGAGGAGATTATGCTATGGAGAGTTGAGACAGACCATCACAGACTACAAGAGATTACAGACAGACTAACCCTGAGAAGAGATTTGTGTTGGGATTACAAGAGAACACCATGAGGAGATTTTTGTGATGAGACTATTGGACTAATGCTGAGAGACTGTGAGAAGAGCATGCAGGCTGGATTATTGTATTAATGCCACATGCCAAGAAGCCTCCACTGGTGATCTCACACATACCAGAGCATGTGTGAGTGTTGGACTACAGAACCACATCAAGGAGATGTGTGGTAAAGTAACTATTTCACCTTTATCCCTTTTATTTTATTTGTACTGTATCTTGTAACTAGTAACTGTTAATGCTTGCATATATCTGCATATCTGCATGTGTTAGATGTTAATACCGACCCATTTAGGGGTTAATAAATATATAAAATTTAGAAGGCTTGTCTTGTATTTATCTGTGAACCCGACACTCACTGGCGGTGAGTGTGGTTTTTATATGAAAGAAGACTCAGGTGGGGCCACAGCGGTGTTGGTGCACTGAGGATCTTTCACACTCGCCTAACCCCAAATTTTTAGAAAAATTCACAGTGAATACAGCTCTTGAACTAGATCACTCATCTCCGATCGTTACCTAACTATTTCTCATGCAGTGATGGGTGGGAAAGTTTTTGACTCACAGAGAAGTTTGGGTATTTTTCTGGGCCCCTCACAACGGGACCACTTGGCCCTCATAGAACAACAAATTTAAATGCCTTATAAGTTGAATGCATTCCATGTCTTTATATTTCTGCATTGTTAGTCAGTCCCAGTATTAGCCTGAATGACACAGTAATGGTCCTCCATTGTCTTTTATGTAGACATTTTCTGAAACTTTACTTGTCAGAATCAACTGATTAAATGCTCTGGGTAATGGTGATGTAATAGTTACTCAATTTCTTCCATAACAATGAATGTATAACAGCTGGATCCATTCTCACATGAAGCTATCAGCATGGAAAAATGTAGCAAAGCAACCCCAGCAGTAAATATGATACTGTCACTAGCAGGTTGCCAAAGATTTATTTTTCATTGTATTGACAGATCTGAGTTTTCAGTAATGAGACAAAAACAAGCATGGCTGGATTTCCAAACTACAATGTTACAAAGGTTGGAGATTTTGACCATTTTGTAGCTATTTAGTGATTAAGGGAGAATTTAGCTGTTGTGACTTGTACATTGGAGGTAAAATAATTTACTTATAACCTTGATCAGTAAAAACTGGGTGGATTTCAGCTCTGAAGCATTCAGAATTGTTAATCAAGCTATAACTCATATAAGTGACTCAAATGGGGGAGATTTATAAATTCTTCTATACCAGTTTTCTAACATAAAGGGATAATATTGTAGTGCACATTTGGGGGAAGGCCATTTATTCTGCCAAACGTGTGCCACAATCAGTTCTGTGCCTCGCTTGCCACATTGTGCAAATGTGGGTGGAGCAGGGCGGGGACACCTCGACACAACATATTTATTATAAATCACACCAGTTTTTTGGTGTGAGTTATAATGCAAATCTACACCAGTTCCTAACTAGTACAGATCTCCATTCATAGATCCATATATCCAATTCATAGATTGTAAGCTCTTGTGAGCAGGGCCCTCAGTCCCATTGTGTGAACTGACTATGACTTTGTAATGTATCTTTTTGTCTGTACTTGAACCCTACAACTTGTACAGTGCTGCGGAATATGTTGGCGCTATATAAATAAAATGTATTATTATTATTATTATTATTATTATTCGGGGGCACAGTCTGGAGCGTCTTCATAAATCATTCCTTTCCTGAACCAGTTTGGACTTATATTAAGACTGGCGTATGATATGCTAGTCTTAATATATCTGCACCAATGCACCAATGTATTTACAGAGTTACCCATATGAACATATTCTATAACTCAAAAAAAAATTTTGAAAAGGGGTTCTGGGCTGGTTGCTACTCTGGGTCACATTACTGGAACCAGAACCCAGCCCCCCAATTTACTTTGCCTCCTCCCTCCTCTCCCATGTTCACTACTAGTTACCTGTTCTATGGGAGCTGGCTTTGCTATCATAATGATGTATTAAGCCAGTCCCCATGATACAGGTAACTAGCAGTGAACAAAGAAGAGGAGAGACGAGGCCAAGCGACCTGGGGACCTGGTGCTGGTTCCAATCACATTCCTTTCCTTGCAAGCATACTGTAAATATTACGGGACCTGAAGTTGCTAAAAAAATTTGTAAAATAGTAAACTGTAGACATGGGTGTGGGGAGGAGGGGGATGCATCTGCAGGGAATGTGAGCAGAATGTAGGGAGACATCTGATTGGCCAAGAGCAAACGTTACAGCTGTAAAATCACACCTGATAAAGCTGCCAACCAAGTATTGTACCACACGGCGACTTGTTTTGGCATTTCCTTGCACTGGCTGTGATGTGATGCTTGAGTTACACTTGGCCTTCTTGCTGTTTTAAGAGAGTTCATGTGGAGTCTGGCTGTTTGGTGGTATTTTTGGAAGAGTGAAGAAATCAGGCGATACCTTTTAGAGGCTAACTGAGTATATTTATAAGTAAGCTTTCAGAAGCATAGCTCCCTTCATCAGACATGGTGTTATACAAGAACTGAAAATTCACAGATTTTTATACACATGATCTTCAAAGGATTTTAGAGTCCTTAAAAAAAACCAAAACAAAATGCAATCTAAGTAGAGAAGTTATTTACAACAGGTCAAAAAAAACAATCTGGAAAGTTGTGGTGCGTGACAGAGGGATCTGTTATCTGTTTGCTATCAGGTGGTGATTTGTGACCCTCACAGTTCATACATAGTGTGACATGAAGCTGGCATGAATATTAAGTCCAAATTGCAGAGTTTTAAATTTTTGCATAAATTTGTACTCCGATTCTTTCCTTTTCTCCTGCGTCTTAAACTGTCCCATTAAAACCACAACCCGCAAATCTTCAATAGAGTGGTTTTCTCCGGAGAAATGTGCGGCCACTGGGAGATCGGTTCTGCTGTTATTAATATTGGATCTGTGTGAGTTCATTCGCTGACAAAGTCTCTGCCCTGTTTCCCCCACATAGAGGCCTGTGGTGGGACATTGCACACACATTATGAGGTACACCACATTGGAAGACCTGCAGGAGAATGTCCCCCTAATTCTGTGCACCTGTTGTGACTGTGGGATAGGTACACTGTCAGCGGTGTGGATGTGCTTGCAGGTCTTGCACCTTTTATGTAGGCAAGGTGAGGTGCCATTTTCAGTTGGGGCCTTCAGGGCACTCTGGACGATAATACGCCTCAGGTTTGGTGGTTGTCGAAAGGAAAGGAGAGGGGGGACTGGAAATATGTTCTTGAGTCTGTGGTCCCTATGTAGCACAGGTTGGAGCTCCTTGGCAATCCTTCGTAGGATCTCCAGCTGTGGGTTGTAGGTGACAACTAGGGGCACTCGGGCTTCTTTCTGGGTCTTTTTATATGTGAGCAGACTATGGTGGTATTTTTGGCACTGATCCTTGAAGGTACCACATAATGAAGAACCATAGGCCTAGTTTATGATTGTGGAGGGCAGTGTCGCCGGTGACAGAAGTCGCTTGTGAAGAGTGCTGTAATAATGTGGAAGCTGAACCTTACTTTGTATTGCTATAGTCAAGCCCAATGAAGTTTTGGTTCGAGTATTATTTACTTTACTTCGCTTTACAGATATTATAAACACTGTCCCATATAGGGCTCAATCTTAATTCTCTATCAGTATGTGTTTTTGGAGTGTGGGAGGAAACTGGAGTACCGGAGGAAACCCACGCAAACACGGGGAAAACATACAAACTCCTTGCAGATGTTATCCTTGGCTGGATTCGAACCTGCAGTACTAAGCACTGAGCCAACGTCCTGCCCGGTATAGCATCTGGTGACGTTCTGACATGACTACATTACACTACCAGTTCTGTGAGGCATGGCCAGAGGGATTGCAGCTGGTGTGGTTATTACAGGTTGTGTTTGGTAATGGAGCCCAGTCCCATTTAATTGAATGAGACTGAACCTAAACTGTCCATAGACAACAGTGTAGATTATCCTGGAAAAAAAGCAACCTTGTTTTTCTAATCTCAACTGTAGTAAGCTACTTCCACATTTTTAAGGCATGTAATTGGCATATATACTTTATACTGAAGCAAATGAGGCTCGGTAATGGTGGCATCTGGAGTTCATTTAGTCACATTTTGGGCTGATTCCATCCCATCTCCTACTATTTAGAGTTGCTGACAGGTTGAAGTATGTTAACCTGAAATACTCTGTGCTGCATATCATTTTTCTTCTAATTAAATTTGCCCCACGTCTGGTTACGTACACAGTGCAAAGCATGTCAAATATCATTTAAGTCTGAAAATGGAACTTTAATTTGATGAGGTCGCTTTTACAATTCTAAAGCAAACATAAGTCTGCAGATTGTAAAATATTTCTCATTAAATATAACCTTTATAACCCAGTCTGGCAGGAAATTCTTGTTGCATGGCTACAGCTAAAGCTACACTTAGTTATAAAGCCATTTCCTCATCTGCTTTCCTTTCAGATAAGATTTTCTATTAAAATTGTTATTTTTGTTGATGTAATTGTCATATTAACTCTCCCTATGCATACGCTGAACATAACCCCCTGGAATATGTAAATGGATGCCATACAAATCCCTATGTCATGCAAAGGCTGTGATGCTATAAATGTGTACTGAGTGGTATATTTTTTAAGATGGCTGACTATGTACAGTAAAAATGTATACAGCTGGATACTTTCTTGGCAGATTGAAAAATAACACTTATTTGGCATGTGTTGGGTCCATAGGGGTCTATGGACCTGATCAGCATATACAATGGTAGCTGGTACCTGTCAAGCACAATGTAAGCTTAGCTCAAAGATGCCCATACACCTTCAATAGCTGCCAAATTTTGGAAACGCAACAGATGTTCAAATTCTTTTCTATTGGAAATGCTACCCAATCTACATTGGGTCACGTTCACAACACCCCTGGTAAAGTGAAGATTTCGGAGGGGGAATCTGCAGCCAGCCAGGCGATCCCCCAATAATAATAATAATAATAATAATAATAGTCCTTTAATAGTCCCACAATGGGGAAATTCAGTGTGTTACAGCAGCAAAGATAAGCAGATACAAATACAAATACAACATGTACAGGAATGTTCCAAGGTAAGAGGCATTACATTAATAGCAGACAGACAGATAGGACGTTGCAGAGGAGGGGTGGGGGGGGGATTTAACAGGCAGAGAGATATTTCAGTTCTCTGTGTGTAATGATCTCCGCTTAGGTCGGTGTTGGTTGTACAGCCTAACCGCGGTGGGGGAGGAAAGACTTCCGATAGCGCTCCTTCTCACACTTAGGGTGGAGCAGTCGGTCACTGACAGTACTGCCCAGCGCGATCACAGTCTCATGCATGGGATGGGACTTCTTCTCCCGCATGGAGCTCACCACGGACAGTATCCTTCTGTCACCCACCACCTGCACTGGGTCCAGTGGGCTCCCCAGGACAGAGCTGGCCCTTCTAATCAGCTTGTCAGGTTTATTTCTATCCCTGGTTGATATGCTGCTCCCCCAGCAGGCCACTCCAAAGAAGATGGCTGATGCCACTACCGAGTTGAAGAAAGTTCTAAGAAGTGCCCCCCGGATTCCAAAGGCTCTCAGCTTCCTAAGCAGGTAGAGCCTGCTGTGGCCCTTCCTGTACAGGGCCTCCATATGATCTGCCCAGTCCAGCTTATTATTAAGGAGCAAACCCAGGTACTTATAGGTGTTCACAATCTCGATGCCCGTCCCCAGGATGTCCACTGGTTTAGGAGGGCATCTGCCTTTACGGAAGTCCACCACCATCTCCTTGGTCTTCCCCGCGTTAATCTTCAGGTGGTTCCAGTGGCACCAGTCCACAAAATCCTGGTTCAGTTCTCTGTACTCCCTATCATCATCATCTGTGATGAGACCCACTATTGCAGAGTCGTCAGAATACTTCTGTAGGTAGCAGCTGGATGAGTTGCACCTAAAATCTGCAGTGTACAGTGTGAAGAGGAAAGGGGCGAGAACCGTACCCTGAGGTGCCCCCGTATTACAGATCACGGTACCTGACACACAGTCTTGGGCTCTCACGTATTGAGGTCGATTTTTGAGGTAGTCTAGGATCCAGTTGGAGAGGTGGTGGTCCACTCCAGCAAGGCCCAGCTTGTCCCTCAGTAACCTGGGCTGTATGGTGTTAAAAGCACTGGAGACGTCAAAGAACATTATTCTCACTGTGTTCCCTGGTTTCTCCAGGTGAGACATAGCCCTGTGCAGAAGATGGATGATGGCATCATCTACCCCAATGCCCGGCCGATAAGCAAACTGGAGGGGGTCCATAGTGGGGCTCACTAGAGGGAGGAGGTGTGTGAGAACCAATCTCTCCAAGATCTTCATCAGGTGGGATGTCAGTGCTACAGGTCTGTAGTCATTGAGGTCCATAGGGTGGGGTTTCTTTGGAACTGGTACCACACAAGAAGATTTCCATAATTCAGGGACTATTTCCTGCCTCAGGCTCATATTATACATATATGTAATTATACCACACAGCTGGTCCCCGCAAGTCTTAATTAGCCTTGCACTGATGTCATCTGGCCCTGCGGCTTTCCTCGCCTTGATCTTTTTCATCTCCTTCCTCACCTGGGCCCGTGTGAAGGTCAGACTGTGGCCAGATAAAGACGGATTTCTGGATTTACTGGTCTGTTGGGAAGTGGCCGCATGGGGAGAAGTCATTGTGGTGGGGGGAGCTGAAGGACATACTGGGGTGGGAGGAGCTGGTGTGTGATCAAATCTGTTGAAGAATAGGTTTAGTTCATTAAGCCAATTAACATCTGCCTCAATCTGGCAGACAGACTGTTTATGACCCGAAATTGACTTAAGCCCCTCCCAGACCCCCCCTTATGTCTTTTCTTTCCATTTGCTTTTCCATTTTTTCTTTATAACTGGCTTTTCCTTGCCTGATTAGATGCCTCAGCTCCTTTTGTACTTCCTTCAACCCCTCCTTATCTCTTGTCCTAAATGCCATCTTTTTCTCCTTAAGTAGTGTTTTTATATCAGAGTTAATCCATGGTTTGTTATTGGAGAAGCACCTCACCACTTTTGTGGGTACTGTGTTGTCCACACAAAAATTAATGTAGTCCGTTATGCAGTGTGTGAGTCCTTCTATGTCTTCTCCATAAGAATCCTGCAGAACTTCCCATGCGGTTGTGTCAAAACAATCCCTCAGAGCCTCATCACTCTCCTCGGACCATATCCTCACTGTGCAGGTGACAGCTGGTTCTCTACGTACAAGTGGCTTGTACACAGGTCGGAGATGTACTAGGTTGTGATCCGATCTTCCCAGGGGCGGTAGGGCTGATGAGCTATATGCCTCCCTCGCGTTGGCAAAGAACAAGTCCAGTGTTTTGTTGTCTCTTGTGTGGCAGGTTACATACTGTGTGAAACTGGGCAGTGTGGATGATGGAGAGGCATGGTTGAAATCGCCAGACACAAGAAGGAGGGCCTGGGGATGTTTTAACTGTAGAAGGCTCAGCGTGGCTTGTAGGACCTCGCAGGCAGTGTCAGCTTTCGCAGAGGGGGGGGGGACATATGCAGCTATCACGATGACATGTGATAGTTCCCTTGGTAGGTAGAAAGGTCTAATGCTCACAGCTAATAGTTCAATGTCCTCACAGCAAGTTTGCTCCTTAATCACAATGTGCCTAAGATTACACCATCTATTATTCACAAACATTGCCAGCCCTCCTCCTTTCCTCTTACCGCTCTCCCTTGTCCTGTCTGCCCGAAGCAGTTTAAAACCATCCAAGGAGACCAGAGGGTCAGGAGTAACTTCAGTGAGCCAAGTCTCTGTAAGTAGCATCATGCTGCACGCCCGAAACTCCTGCTGATGCCTGGTGAGCGCTGTTAGTTCATCCATCTTGTTTGCAAGAGATCTCACATTTCCCATGATGATGGAGGGAACAGCTGGTCGGTAACGCCTCTTTTTAATCCTCTGAAGAGTACCAGCTCTGCATCCCCTCACCCGCTTTTTCTTTCTCCAAAGCTCGCGGGGGATGTGTGACCAGATGGTATGCAATCCTGTTGTGTCTCTAAGCTTCAAAAGTTCCTCTCTTGTATAGACAAAGGAATTGTCTGCAGACACAAAAGATCCCATTTTCAAGCAGAACAAAAAGACAAAAGCAAAAAAAAAAAAAGTATCACAAGGGTCCAAGTCTTTGTGTGTGTTTCTTCATAGTGCAAAGTCCTTAAGTAGAGAGGTAAAAAAACAAGACAAAGAAGAAAAATTAAGATAGAGAGTCTCAGAGCTGCTGTAGCAGGCAGCCACTCCAGCGGCGCCATCTTGGAAAAAAAATAAATAAATAAATAAATGGCCTGTGCATTGGAAATGTAATATGACAAGGATGGCAGACCTTCAGATTAATGATCAAATATGTAATACCTGCTTGGCTTAAGTCTTTTAGATGGTAGAGGAAGTAGGGGATCTCTCTTTCATAAAGTCAATATGCCCTAACAGGCCTTATAGACAGGGGTTGTCGTATGGGGACTCCTTGGGCCCACTGGAGACAAAGGTTCTGAGACCCACCCTAGAACTATGCAGCACATTAGTACTTCTGCACACACAAGACATAGCATCAATGAGGGATAATAAAGTCATTTCTAAATGGGATTGTCATCTGCTGGACCTTTGGGGCCCACTAAAGGATCCTCTAATATTCTGGTGGGACAGTCCTACCCTGGACACCCACCTTTAATATTTCCGTGATGTGTGAGCATAGCCTTGAACTGGACATACACATTAGGTTTTAGACTGCTATCGTTTAGCTGGAACAAACATTCATCAATTGGTTGTACAGAAAACTGTTCCAAACACATAAACAACAATGAACATTTCAATAAACATTCAACTAGCCCAAAATTTGGGAATATTAACAGATCAAAGTCGGTCAATGCTAATAAAGTGACTTAAACAGGAAATGACGTACACTTTGTGGGTATGTGTTAGTGGTAGAAACAAATGCCGACGATGCACAAATCACAAACCCACAGGTCTGTCATTCTAGCCCATACACAAATAATTACATTTGACTGAAAGTCAAAAAATTCAACCACAACCAATTTTGGTTATGACCAACTTTAGTTGATGGTCGGCTGCATGGGATGAACATTCATAGCTTTATGTATGAACAATTGTTCAAAATCTGACACTTTTACAGTCTATAATCTAATGTGTATGATGATATTTGTCTAAGACTAACATTAAAGCAGTACCTAAACTAGGATGTCTACAAGAGTAAGGGTGGGTTTACACTTGTGGCAGCAGTCCGTCTGCCGCAAATCCGACCTAGATGTCGGAAAACTGGATAGGGAAAGGTTTGTGACGCTTTGCTTAAAACCCCATTTACTTGAATGGGTTTTTAAAGCAATGCGCGGGTGTGCGCTTACACCCTCTGCGCCGCAAAATCGTTTTTTTCCGTCGGAAACAAAGTCGGACATGCAGGACTTTGTGTCCGACGAAAAAAAACAGCTTTGCAGCGCAGAGGGTGTAAGCGCACACCCGCGCATTGCTTTAAAAACCCATTCAAGTGAATGGGGTTTTAAGCAAAGCGTCACAAACCTTTCCCTATCCAGTTTTCCGACATTTAGGTCGGATTCACGGCGGATGGAGTGCCGCTGCAAGTGTGAACCCGCCCTAAAAGGTACTTGACAATCACAAAAATCATGATATTATCAGAATTTTTGTGTTTGTTGGAAGTCACCCTCAACTTTTTTCCTCATAGGGAGACATTAAGATCTTTATCTTCTGGATAAGCCTATTATCCAATTGCTTGATAGATTTGCTCCAGACCTGTGATCCCAGATCTAGTTGGGGGTAGGAGGCTTCATTAATCACTGTGTCTTTAGGCGACAACTAGTCTCTTGTGCTTTGTATATCTTTGCCTACAGCTGGCCATTGTTCTGAAGTCAGTTTAAAGTTCCTAATTTGGAAAGATTTTGAAAAGCGCTGCAGACTGTGTGTTACTTGGCAAGTTAGTCTATACTTCTGTGGCCCGGCCATGGTCACTAGGGAAGTGATTCATTGTGTTCATATTGTTTTACTTATGATGCAATTTGTATATTGGAGCAATGTAGATATCAATCATTACTATAGATCTACGGATTTCTGCTCTCTTCACTTTCCTTATTAAAAATTGAAAACGTCTACAAAGGAAAAATTTATCTGTTATGGACACCAACCATTTATTACTATTATTATGTGCCCAGTATTAAGGGTTTGCCCACTGAGCATGCAAATGAGCATGTCCCAAAGCTGGAATCTCTTTTCCTAGAGAGGGTAAACTATACAAAAAGTAGAAAATGATAATTTAGTTTTTCAAATCTTAGTTAGACTACAGGAGCAGGAATGTTACTGCCAATGTCACAAGATGTGGCTGCACATTACAGACCTACAAAGCCTGCCTTCAGAAGTGAGAGGCCACATGTCTTGGTGGCAAACTCTGCTTTTGCCAGGAGAAATTGTTATGGTGGTCTGGGCCATATATATAAAAAAAAAAAAAAAGAATTTGTACAGTCAGAGAAGTTGTCACCTGTGAGTTACTGCATTTATACACCGTAGTTGTCCCTCCTGATATGTTATAGTAAATCCTTGTATGCCACAAAAAGTCTTTGTATAGCCCAGACCTAAATGACAACTGGACATTACCATTTATGCAGTCTAAAATCTACTAGCCAGAACAGCATGGCCGCTTTAAACAGCTAATCAGCAGGGGTGCCCACATTGATCTATGACTGGAATAGCCTAGTGATAAGCGATTAATATCCTGATAAATCCACTTTACTGATCTTGTAAAGAGGGTAAATGACGTCATTGGTGGAGCACTGGAACAAGACCAATTCAGTGGACTGGGCCCCACTCTCAGGGGCAGGGTAAGGAAGAGGTATTACTTTTTTTTTTTTATTTTAACTCCTTCCCTGCCCCCATCCAAATTAGTTTTTTGGGGGGAACCCCTTTAAGGCCAGGGCCCCATGAGGCGTAAATGCAGTGGCAAAAACCGCTGCATTTCCTCCTCGGTTTTTCCCACTACGTGGGGCCTTATCTTAAAGGTGTTTATTCTTCTAAAATTGAAAAATTTCTAGATGGGTTCTGATAATGGTTAGGTGCTGAAGCGCCTGGTGCAAAATGTAAGACCTGAGGGGCTACAGTAGCCACAAAAAAACGCTGAAAAACCTCCTCTGTGATCTTGTCTCTGCTGTATATATGATGATGCAGCTCCTAACTGTATTACCTTGGGCAATGTTAGTGATATATAGTGCATCAGATTAGTGCAGCACTGTATTTCCTAGCAGAAAATAGTGTTATGCAACATGCACTAAATAACAATGTTATCTTGTCATTTTCCACAAGTAAGAAGAAACCTGTAAACAGATTTTTATTACAGATAAGGAACATCTGAAACCATTTCAAGTGCAAGTTCTTTCTGTTGATCCTACTCCCAGCTCTCTGCAGTGTTCTCGTCCTGTGCTGTTTGCAAGTCATCAGCTCGGGCTATATATGGTTACTGTGTAGTGGTTTGTAGCACGCACCGGTGTCAGCACAAAGATGCTCATTATTTTTACAACCCTAAAACAAGCACTTTTTCTTTTAATTAGGTCAGCGTGGACGCAGCGATGTTAACATGCTCCAATCTATCATGCTTTGCTTTATTACTCAAATCTGTTTTAACAGCTGCTATTCTGAGAAAGGTTTATATGTCTGTCTGGGCAAGAAATGGGACATACAACCTCCTATAGCTGCCTTTCATATGTCAACAGCTCTGGAAGAGTCCAAGATCATTAGCAGCCATGGGCAAGGCTTGAAAAAGAAGTTGTTTAGGTGTAGAATAAAGGATCCGTCTTTACCAAGAAATAGCGCCACACTTGTCTATGGGCCGTGTTTGGTATTGCAGCACATTGTATTTCAAGTCAATGGGACTGAGCCACAATACCAGACTTAGCCCATGGACAAGAGTTGTGCTGTTTCTGTAAAAAAATATATTTTTCATAGTCCCAGAAACCCATTAGAGAGGACCTTTCCTGAGATATCAGTGCAGTTAGTTTCGGCTACCAATATCATTGCAGAGCGGCCAGCCTAAAGCTCAGCATCATCACAGAGCGTTGGTGAACACAGTATAAGACTATGCAAGTGTTCTGTCAAGAGGGCACCCAGCAATGATGCTGAGCTGTAAGGTTGGATTCATACTTGGTGTCCGTTTGGGGATTCCACAAGCAGAACTTTTCTCTCTGCAGTTTTTGGGCATAAACTGGGTGGACCCCATTATAATCCATTGGGTCCACAGGTTTCCACGGGTAACCGCTTTCTAAGATTGGGTTTCGGCTTTTTGGGTCCCCAAGCAGACTCGAAGAACGGAAACCCAAGTGCAGGTGTGAACTTAGAGTAAGGCCCGCCAACCTGAGAGCACATTCATATCAGTACCTGGAATTAATGGCACTAATATCTCTGGAACTGAGAAAGATACCAACAAATCTGTGTTGCATTCAGCACAGGGTCAGCTTTGTAATGGTAAAGAACATGCCCTATCTTAGAGGACATGAAAGGTCCTCTTTAAGAATTCATCAAGAGTACCTGTTTATTAATAAATAGTACATGTCGCGACTCATCGAGCGTCAAGATATATCTGTAACTTGCAAGTTAAGGATGCAATGTACTTAGAGGGATTGTCAGACAGGTCGAAAAGGTTTTCACAAAGAGCTCAGAATGGGTAAAAAAAATAAAAAGAAGCAATGTTCAACTTTCCCTTCCACTCCCATTCCTGTATTTCCTGGGTCACCTGTCAATCTCACTCAACACACAGGTAATGGTGCTCAGCCAACAACTGAGGCGGGTTGCCACATTGGCCAGTGACTCACTAAATTGTACTTTTCTTGGATGTCAAGGGGGACCAGCAGGGAGTAGAGTGAATTCACTGACTTAAAGATAAACTATCTCCTCATTCAAAAATAAATTCACAAACCCATATAACAGAGATACCGATATCTAAAACTTCACTTTTATTAGTGTAAATTTTAAAAGATAATAACCCACTTTCTAACAGGGCTCAAATAAATAATCCGCTAATATCATGTAGAGCTAGATAGATCTACAGATTGACAGGATTTAAGATAAGGACCAGCAGTCCATTACTCCAAATAAATGAATGAGTATAACCAATCCTGCAAAAAAAAAAAAAAAAAGTTTGGTTTAAATAGATACCTACACCTCACCCTATATAATCAAACTGAACTGCCTCAATCCAAATCAAGTCTGTTTGCAGGTTGAATCTTTTGTCATAAATTTTGTCTATCAAACACCAATGGAATCCTGCATTCCTATTTAACCTGAGGTTACTGGCCTAACGCCACGCCAACAGAACAAAATGGACCAGGTATTCCAATAAAAGACAAGATATGTTTCCACACTGCAAATAGCTTAGAACCATATAACTCTTCTAGTCCTTAAATTGTCTGTCCAACGCGTTTCAGGGGCAAATGAAAAATTACTTCTGAGCCGTAACA
This sequence comes from Leptodactylus fallax, assembly GCA_947044405.1. Lineage (NCBI taxonomy): Eukaryota > Metazoa > Chordata > Amphibia > Anura > Leptodactylidae > Leptodactylus > Leptodactylus fallax. Next base: position 2,292,443 of record CAMRHE010000133.1, on the reverse strand, counting down.
ACTGCTAATCCAACATAATTCAGCAGATATATTTCAGTGTGACCGCACTGATACTGGCGATCACAATATAACCTCTTCACCACCCTTTTATATGTTCCTACTCCTCCTAATGAGTTCAGATGGCCAATTACATGTATTGCTTTGCACACACCTACTCAAACACTCCCACACCCGTTACAGGCACTGATTGGTAACACACTTACATCCCACAGGACCTCCCCCTCTCTCATGGGTAGATCCCTGCACTTAGATCAAGATCCGGCCGCTCTGCCCACGTGACTTAGAGACTCCTCCTCTAACAGGACATCATCTTACTCTAACCACGCCCCCACACAGTTTGCATCATCGATAACACCCTCCTACATCTAGGGCGTCACACTACCATGGTCACACCCTCACAGATGCGATCTATTTTCTCCAGATTATAACTACTATATAGACTATCACAATAATTTACCAAAGGAGCAGAGCCCTTCACATAACAAGACCCTACCACTTATTCATTGTAAGCACAAAGAGGTTTATCATGCGTTAATCTATGTAAATGCTATGTAAACAAAAGCACCATGGCTACCCAGGAGAACGCCCCTAGGTTAAGGACACTCCCTCCCACTCTTTTGAAATCCCTGTCTACATATATGCAAAGCCTATTAGCATATCTGCATGATCAAGCACAATAAAATGCCAAAACCTGCAGACATGCAATCAGATTCACACATAAACTTGCAAAACTATTACAATGGGGGAAAAAAGGGAGTTTAAAACTCAAACTCTACTTCCAGATAATAATACCATATGCCATAGAGAATAGAAGTAGGTAAGCTACAAAAACAATCCTATACTCAAAGAAAGATAGTCAAGAAATAGGAAAAAATTCTTCAGGGACAAGGGGTGAAACATATTCATCACCCCCTTTACAACAAAAGATTTATTAATCATAATATGTCAAATCAATTCAGAACAACTGGACAGCACTGTAAGTGAACCAAACCCACTAAAAAATATATGATACAGAGTACATATAACCGAGAAAAGCTAGAACTCTTCACTCCACCACAAGACACTAAAACTTTACCTAATCTTAGTCCAAATACTCTGAATAATATCCGAAAAAAGGGCATATTTATTTCAACGTTATCCAATAAAGCAGGTGACATCGAACTGTTCATTAAATCCATATGGTTGCAAAGAATTTAATCTATAAATCCATTGTACTTCCTTCCTGAGGATAAGATTATCCCAATCTCCTCCTCTAGGTGGAGTACCTGTTTATTAATAAACAGTACATGTCGCGACTCATCGAGCGTCAAGATATATCTGTAACTTGCAAGTTAAGGATGCAATGTACTTAGAGGGATTGTCAGACAGGTCGAAAAGGTTTTCACAAAGAGCTCAGAATGGGTAAAAAAAATAAAAAGAAGCAATGTTCAACTTTCCCTTCCACTCCCATTCCTGTATTTCCTGGGTCACCTGTCAATCTCTCTCAACACACAGGTAATGGTGCTCAGCCAACAACTGAGGCGGGTTGCCACATTGGCCAGTGACTCGCTGAATTGTACTTTTCTTGGATGTCAAGGGGGACCAGCAGGGAGTAGAGTGCTCTTGCCCTGTAGCAAACATTTCCCCATTGGAAAACCCTTTAATTATTTGAAAATAAATTGATTTAGTTATAAGAAAAAATTACTAATGGATATCTCTAAAAGGACTCAATGGCAAGTAGATTGATTTGTTTGCCAAATGAATAATCAATGGTACGGCTACCATACACCACTAGGCCATTATGAGGGTCAATCATCAGATACAACTCAATCATTCTGATTTTTAGGTTATTGATTTGGTCACTACAGGCCCCTTATGGCTGCATATGTGACCAAGCATTATCTTCTTTCAATAATGATCTATTCAATGCATGAAGATTAGCATGATGTAAGGGGTCTTATTATGTCAGTAGAGTGTACAAGTATTGGGCAAATCATGTAAATTGTCTTATCATCGATAAGCTATATTCCCTTCAAAAGACTTAGTCTTACGATAGGTCATTAATATTTGATCATGGGTCCAGGGAACTGTTTGAAGAGGCCATGGTCTGTGCTGATAATGTCATGTTCATTGATGACATGGCACAACCGACGCTCAGCCTTATTCAAGTATGAGCTACAGCCGAAGCTCAGCCTCATTCAAGTAAGAGCTGCAATACCAAGTACAGCATCTATGGTGCTGTCCTTACTGCTCATTGAAGAGGCCACATCAACCAGTTGATTGGATACCATCAATAACATATAGATGACCTATCCTAAAGATCAGTCATCAATATGTTTGTCCTCGAAAAACCCCTTTAATAGTCAGTCTGTAATGAAATTAATTGAGGGTTAAATTTACTACTAAAAACATCTATCACGTGTGAAGAAACTGTTTCAAGAACAGCAATAGGAAAGACAAGGGGCAGGGTACTTGGGGTTATCATGTTATCTCTGTCCCCGCTCATCGCTTATAGTCATTGTCAATTTTCACTAAAGTTAGAATAGCATCACTGGGGTCAGCTCGGTACAACTGGAGCTAGATGATGGCTTTACTAACCTTTACAAGGGCTACTGCATCTCTGACCAGTTACTTCAAAGATAAAACCTGGTCAGGGATAAGGTGCCCCACATGGAGCTATAACGTCACCAGGTGCGGGCACTGTGCTGCTTGTTACGTCAGCCTACCCAAAGAGATGAACAGGGAGTCCGGCTCCCCACTACGTTAATGCTTTCAGAAGTAAGGCCAAAAAAACCACAACAACACTCGCAGGTCATGGTTTCACCAGGCACTGTACTGAGATAGTTTTCGGATACAGCAGCATTGCACTGGTTGCACCAATGACAGTTAACCATCAATCCACACTCAATAGACGAAACAGTTTTGACTGAGGGAAATCATTGCACCGCCTCCCGTCCAGTTGTTACCAGAACAAGAAATGGCGTAATAGCTCAGCAATACCCCAATTAAATAAGCATACAATATGCTCGGTGCTATTGTGAATCATCAGCATATACATTAGAGAAGCTCACAATACACAGCGCACGGAAGTGCATTCACACAACAGTAGATGTGTCTATCTTGAGTGGGGACATTTTGCTAGTCATGCATGTAAAGGGGTTGTGCCACTAGGGACACTTATCCCTTATCCACCAGATAATAGATAAGTGTCCAATCGGTGAGGGCTTGTTTGATCGGCACTCCATTCACTTCTATGAAGCTGCGGATGCATTACAGCCCCAGCAACCCCATAGAAGTGAATGGAGCGCCAGTCAGGAAAGCGCACCGGCGCTCCATTCACAAGGAGGCCTTAGGGGGACTTTCAGTCCTCCGTCCTCCTGATCACTGGGGGACCCGGCAATCGGACACTTATCCCCTGTGCATAGGAGCTAAATGTCCATAACAGGACAACCCCTTTAAGGCTACAACTGTGAAAGAGGTGACTCCCACCTCCTTATAGGTTAATAGGATGAGATATTTGTTAAAAGCTCTGTATCACTTACTGGGTGCCTGCGGTTTAACTCAGGCTACGGTCACCTCTGTCCCGGATTCCCCATAGGACTTTTTCCTCCACCGGTTTCAGTTTAATAAAATACGGATGTCCAGCAGACCCTTTTATAGTCAATGGGGTCTGTGGAGCTTCATGTATAACCCCTAATAGTGGTCAGCCTTTCCATTGTTCGGGTCCCCACCTAGCATCACAGTTACAGCTGGTCATTCTTAGAGTTTGTGTTTTCTTTAAAGTTGCAGAATTGGTAATAAACTAATATATCAATATAAACTTCATTGTGTTCAGGTGATTTCTATTAAGTTGCTTTTTTATAACCATGTATCGTGGCTCTCTAGCACCTGTTACTTTTGATAGTGGCTTTATGACCTCTGTTCTAAGTGAGCTCAAGAACATTGCACACTTCCATGCATGACTGACGCAGCAAAGGTCAATGTTTTTGCACAATGTTGTCCGAAAAAGGAATTCAACAACGTTTTAAACATAATTTTAATGTTATTATCATAATTCTTGGAAAAGGCGAATAACATAAATACTGGGCTTTATAAACACAACCAAATCAAGTTGGTAATTTATGTGTTTTGCTGACTTGAGACATTTAGTAGAACATTACAATCCCATGGTATGTTATTTCAGGGAATTTCTGGAACCATGTTACCTGCTGACTACTTGTGATCACGATGTAGGAACGATGTTGTTTTCTTTAATTATTGAAATGAAGTGGTGGGTACAGTCTGCTCTTGTCACAGAATGTGCCCTCTTCCTGAAACAGTCACAAAAATATTACAAATATGTAAGGTGGTGAAGCCTTCACTTTCCATAAAATGGCTTTAGGTGGGCGACATTGTCCTTAGCCAAGATAGGAGAGGCCGGACTGAGGACGCAGGCTAGGGGAAGGCCTCACATGAGATCTCCCTCCCTTTTTAGTGCTGCTGTTGGGATTTTACGGTCAGAGTAAGGGGCAGGGAACGTCACGGCAGCGTGGCGGGGGGGTCCTCGGAGTTGGAGACGAAGGATGTGGATGGCTGGTTGGGGGGGGGGAGCTCATAAGGCTCTGGACTCCCCAAAAGGAATAGCTTGGCTATGTGCGGTTTTAGCTGGCCTGAGAGCAGGGATCTTGTAAGTTGAAGATCCTTCACCCTGGTGGGGTGATTTGGTGCCTCCGAGCTGGGCTTACGGCTGGAGGTAAACAATTTAACGGGAATATAAAGGTTAGGCCAGAGTGTGGGCTCCAAGGACCTCCTTGTCAAAAGAGTTAGAGTGGGGAGGTGGCGATTGGTTTATATTGTTTACAATGTTTTATATGTATGTTTGTTAATAAAATGGCTGCTGTGGCCAATTCATTCCAACTACGGTGTCGAGTCTCATTTATACAGGTGAAGTAGTTGGGAGATTGGTGGAAGGACTGAGCGATACCGCGTCATGACCTGTATATCTGTTATATATATGCCTGTGAAGGGCTGTCTATAGTCTTAGAACTGTACATGCTGATGACTTATTATCCTGTTGTATAAAATGCTAATACTATAATTGTGTTGAGGCTGCTCAGGCATCACACCTACTTCAGTCTAGTACTTTCAGGAAGGTAGTCCGCTTCAGTCTGGATGGTAGGACCCAAAGACATGGGAGAACCTCACTCCCAAGACTGCATGAAAAAGGCACCGCCCGTGGCACATCCAGTAGGCACAACTAGGTTATTGGTTATGCCACAGATGGTGCCCTTTTCATGCCATCTGTGATACAGCCTACACATGCATTGGCTAGACATCCTGTAGTTGCATTTTTAGGTCTACCCTCCAGAGTTCTCTTTCAACTGTTGCAGCTACTGTTCGTGCAGTATGATTACCGAAACATAGCCAAAGTATGTCCTAAGGCAAATATAGCAAACCCAGGATATACTCGAGTAGTGATACCTGTAGGGGCTGAGCACAAATGCCTGTGAGAACTGAGTAATCGCTGTGTGTTGCCTCAGGACCATTACTCTCACATGTTGCTCAGTGTTCACACTGACTAAGTGCTGTGATCCTTGCTACCACAGAGTAACTTGTTTTTCCTGGACAACTTCTACCTCAATACTAGTGACAATGATCCTGTGAAGTGAGTGTGGTTTCTTTGGCCGCGTCTTTGCAAGTACACAAATAAAAGGGAAGAGGCTAAAGAGGAATACTTGGTTTTGGAACTTGAGGTGTACGTGAGCTGCCCTGGGCCATAGTGCCTTTCAAATGCATTTCCAATAATTCCCTTTGCTACTAAATACTAATACTAAATACTAATGTATAATAGTAATAGTCACCATTTTGAATACAAGAATATAACCAGCCATTACTATAAATGGTCCTACAACCTTAAAGGGGTTATCCAGCATAAACTAAAACTTTAACACTAAGCTAAACCCCCTCTCCCCGCCTAATTTCTAATTTACTCCCTTTAAAAAATATATATATTAACCTTATGCCTGGGGGGGGGGGCACATTTTTTGATTTCCTAGTGACGAGAGGTCACCAGTCCTCCTTTCTCCCCTGCCCCCTCACTTCCTTCACAAAGGATCCGGAGCTGGAGCCTGCGCAATAGAACGCCAGCAGAAGTGAAGAGCAGCAGCGTTTTATTGCGCATGTGTGGTAGGCCCACTGCGTCTCTGAGAGGGAAGAGCTGAGTGAACTGCAATACATCATGGCAGTTGTAGGCTAAGTGTGAAAGATCCTCAGTGCGCCAACACCGCTGTGGCCACACCTGAGTCTTCTTTCATATAAAAAAACCACACTCACCGCCAGTGAGTGCCGGGTTCACAAGATAAATACAAGACAAGCTTTCTAAATTTTATATATTTATTAACCCCTAAATGGGTCGGTATTAACATCTAACACATGCAGTTCAGAACAGATAAGTAGATATATGCAAGCATTAACAGTTACTAGTTACAATATACAGTACAATAAAAATAAAAAGGGAATAACATTGAAATAATTACTTTACCACACATTCTGTAGTCCAACACTCACACATGCTCTGTCATGTGTGAATAACCCAGTGGAGGCTGCTTAGCATGTGGCATTAATACAACAATCCCGCCTGCATGCTCTTCACAGTAAACTCTCACAGTGGAAGTCTGTCTGTAATCTCTTGTAGTCTGTCTCCAATCTCCTCCTATTGCCTCTTACCTCATCTTTTATACCCTTTATGCCACCTCCCAGAATGAGGTCACCGGCGGCAGCAAGTCTGATTGAATAATGCACTCAAGTCCAGATTCTTTGCATTGAGCTGAGACCAAGTGGAATGATACAATGTTATCAGCCATATCTGATCTACCAGTGCAGACTGGACAATGCATGTTTTTGTTTGATCACTCAGGGCTGTGTAGGAATACAATGGATCCCTGCTGGGATGGATACAAAGCACGATTGTTCCAGTGTTGCTGCTATTGCCAATATACCCCTAGGCTTATAGCTGCGCACATTATGAATAAATGCAGGTAAGCAGGGAGATACTATACCCAGAGATCAAAATACATCTCTGAGTTATAGCCATATTTAAGCAGAATCATCACACTAAGACAGCAGGAAGCTACCCATGTAAACAAATGCAGTGGATACTAGGAGCTCCCATAGAAAGCCAGAAATCACTCAAAACACTGCTAAAGGTATTTGGGTGCACTTATTAACACATTGATAGCACCTTTTTTAAAAATATATGTTTTGCCTGGAAAACCCCTTTAAGCCATGTCACTGATGTCAAAACTTTGTTTTCCACACTATTTTGAAGGTTCTTCCACTATATCATATTATACATGTGGCCTTCTTATTCTAGCTATCATTATAGATTTTAAGACATGAATCTCCATTGATCCTATATTCAGACATTGCACAAATTGAAAAGGAAGTCAGAACTACTGTCATTTCAGAGCCAAGTCACTGATAAATAAATCTCTATGTGATAACATGTTTCAATACCAAATCAGCTTCTTCATCAGATTATATAAGAACAAACCACACATAACAGATGAAATATGGGTCTATTTATTCTGTTATATGTGGTTTGCACTTATATTATCTGAGGAAGAGACAGATTGGCGCTGAAATGTGTTATCAAATAAAGATTTGATGTCCAAATGTCACGATCCCTTCTAGTTTGTTTGTGTGATATGTATACAGAGGTGGTTCCCTCGGACATTATCTGATCTGGAAGGAACTGTAATTGGTTTAAGCATACATAAGTTTTGTGCCTGTGGTAGCCCAACCACTCCAGGTAATCGCTGTACTTATTGCGCACCTTCTTTTCCTCATATTACTTATGGAAGTACCGCAACATGAGCGCCATGTTTGTTTTTATTTGTAGATGTGATATGTTCTGAAATGACCATAAACAGATCAAATTATGGAATTGCCACTTAAGCAATTCCCAAGTAATGAATTTGCTGTTTAAAGAGGACCTTTCATGTCCTCAGGCACATGCAGTTTTATATACTGCTAGAAAGCCAACAGTATGCTGAATTCAGCGCACTGTTGGCTTTCCCGTTATGTGCTCCGGGTCTGGGGATATCGGTGCCGTTAGCAATGATGCTGAGCTGTGAGGAATGCCCCCCCCAGTACAAGTCTATGGATGAGTACTGTCGGGGGTGACGTTCCTCACAGCCCAGCTAGACTGTCAGGAATTCAGGAATGCCCTCCTGACAGTGGGCAGAGATCGGTTCCTCGGTTCCGGTGCTCTTAAAGGACATATGATCTGTTCAGGGTCTGGGTGTCGGACCCTGACAGATCACATACTGATGACCTATCCTGTCAATAGTACAAAAATTAAATTTGGGGCCGGACAATCCCTTTAACCACTTCCGTACCGTCTATACACTATATACGTCCGGAAAGTGGTTGTCTATTTCTGCAAGGATGTGCCGTTACGTCCAAACGAAATTCAGCAGCTGCACAAAATCGTGCAGCTGCTGAAACGGGAAGCCGGCTGTAACTTCAGCCGGAGCTCCCAGAGAGAAGGCAGGGTAGGTTCATTACCTTCCCTGCCTTCCCGATCGCACCACCAGACATGGGAGATTCATTGGTTCAAAATACAAATAAAAAAGTAAAAAAAAAAGTCCCTTCACTTTAAGGCCGTGGCCCCACGTGGTCGGAAACGCTGGGCAGAAAAACATGGCATTTTACAGTCACAGCAAAGTGGAAGGGATTCTAGTGAAATACGTGCTGTGCACATGCGGAGATTTCCAAAACCGTTGCGGTTTTGGAAATCACAACATGTCAATTATACTTACGGAAACACTGGTGGTTTCCCTATAGGTATAATTGAAGCAGAAAGTCCGCAGAGGAAACCTCTGCAAACTTGCTGTCAAAAGTGCTGTGAGAAGAACTGTTGCTGCCGCGGTTTTTACCTCAGCGCTTTTTTGCTGCGGAACGCCACGTTGGGCCTTAGCCTAAATGTGTGAAGGGGAAAACAGGACAAGACTGTTGTCCCTGTCCTGCTGTAGTATTCCATTTTGTGAACAGTGGTAAAGACATTCTAATGGAAATATGCTGATGAAAGCTGTTCATAAATAGTAATCTCCGCATAACCACCAACATTTGATAAAGGCTATAAAAATACTACACCCATCCTGTCTAGTAGTGACACTTCCTTCATTTCAGCTTTAAAGAAAAATAGTGAAGGTTTTTTTAAATTCAATGTATTTTTATTTAAACATCCGGCAAACTTTATTTTTGTTTTAACCACAGATTTCCAAGGATAAAAACAGTATTTATACAAAAACAACAAAAATTATAAACTATATTATACCTTTAAGAAAGTGTCCTGCTTTGAACTACAATAAAGATGGAGTCGGTGAGGAATGAATGTTTATATGTTAACCGACTACTGTATATCCTGCTCCAGCTTTACCTTTATCCTAAGATTCTTATATATATATATATATATATATATATATATATATATATATTTTTTTTTTTTAGAAACCTCTGAGCAGCTCCTTGTCTGTCCGGTGCTTTTATAGCAATATTGGAAGAGTTCCTCCTGTATACATGTCAATGACAGATCCCAGACATTAGCACGTGCTGCAGTCCTGACTAAACATTCAGCAGAAGTGATACCAGCAGTAGCACTCCTCCCGTCTCCTGTCCTTCACTGGCTCCACTCTGCAAATGACTATATAACAGTGCTGGTCCTCAGCCATATTACCAGCTGGAGCGTGCATGACTGAGGATTGTCCTTGTTTGACCGGCTGCTTTATACATAACACTGAAATGGCTGCCAACATAGGGGGAAATTCACAGAAATTCAGCGCTATCAGAAGGATCTTGTTAATGATAGTGAAACAATAGTAGCAGTAATAAGCAGATCTAAAAATACATTCTGCACATATTACTGTCAAGTCCATTTAGTGATGTCATTTAATCGGCTGTCGGAATAAGTATCCAGTCAGTAGTAAAGGTACTTCTTGTCTGCTGTCCTGAATAGACCCCACAATGGCGGCGTCTGGCCGATGTAAATGGAAAGTGCAACTCCAATGTAGGGTTTGACTGGAGTTAGGATCAGAGTCTTCCAATTCCTACCAAGTAAATCCAGGAGGCAGAGATCTGGACTGCTGTATGCAAGGCTTTTGAAGTAGTGATTTAGCTACCCCAGGGCTATCCTTTTGTCTTAGGCTAGGGCCACATGAACCTTTGGCCATGACTCCTGTCCTGCGACTCTTTTGGCACCTCAATGGTGCCACAATCGCGACTTGTAGTTGCAAGAAGAGTCGAACACTGCTTGACTTTTTTTGTAACACTCGCAGCAATCTTGGGGTTGCAATGCAACTCCATTCACTAACATGAGTGAAGGAGTTGCAGAGCAACACGTTAATCTTTTGGTTGCATGACGAGAGCGGCAGCCAGAGTTGCTGTGTGGCCCTAGCCTTATTCTGACACTTTTTATGTAGTATATTTTACGGTGGAGATCGACCTTTATGTTTATGTTAGAAATTCATTGCACAATATCCATATCAGTTCTGCAGGCACCAGGACAACTTAAGCTGAATCTGATCATGGTGTGGTGATTCCCCAACCCAGTTTGACTATATACAGGTACATCTCAATAAATTAGAATATCTTTGAAACATTTATTTATTTCAGTAAATAAATTAAAAAAGTGACCTCCTATATTTTCTAGATTCTTTACACACAGAGTGTTCTATTTCAAGTGTTTTATTTCTGCAAATGTTGATTATGGATTACAGGTAATGAAAACCCAAATCTAAGAACATTAGAATATTGTAAGTTCAGTTCAGTCTTGTAAATTCAGTGTCACCTGCCAAGGTTTCCTAAGCCTTTAAATGGTCCCTCAGTCTGGTTCAGTAGGACACACAATCATGGAAGACGCTGATTATGGATTGTATTACTGAATTACTGAAATGAATGAACGTTTCAAAGATATTCTAATTTATTGAGATGCACCTGTAGAGCTGACGGTTTGTTTCCATAGCAGGTGTCTGAAAAAAGAGACAAGTTTCCTGAAACGCATAGCTCTTTTTGCCTTGTATTTTCCCATGTGCACCATGTTTTTAGCTAGTATTCTTCGCAATTGTTTTGGTCATTTTTTTTATTACATTTTTTATTACATATTTTACTATATTTTTTATTACATTTTTGGCAGATTCATGTATGACTCTCTAATGTCTGATTTTGTCTGTACATGAACCCTCTGATTTGTAAAGAACTGTGCAATATGTTGGAAATGTAGAAATGAAATTACTATTATTATTATGTTCTTGGTATTAAAAAAATCTCTCAAATAGTTTAAGACCTTGGTGGTCTTAAAGAAGAACTGAGGGACTGTTTATGCCTAGTGCATAACTTATGGGGATTTGTACATGACACAGTGACTGAAATCACACTTAAGATTGATTCCCTGTGTCATGCTCTGACCCCTCAGGCCCTGCACTTACCAGAACACTGTGTCACAGCTTTGTCTGGATTGTTCCTTTAAATACTGTGAAATCCCTTTAAATCCCTTAGTAATTGTTTAGAATATATTTTAGATAAGTGGATGATGTGGGAAATGTATTATTTTTGTACTTTCTGTATTTGTAAGTGCACCTATCATTCATTGTACTGTATACATATTACTGAAGCTAAATCATCTCTGCTATAGTCTCATGGGATATTCACAATCTGGCCTGCCACCAGTGGATTCTCCTACAGTGATAATGTACTGTATGTGCAATGTGTGTGTGCGTGTACTGTGGTACAGTTTCACAATTCTTGGAAATTATTTTTCATTTAGTCTTTGTGTCATCACTCCAAGATATCTGTAAGTTGCAGAAATGAGCTAACCACAGTTTTCCTGGCATTATTACTAATACCGATTTTCACAAAGGTCTCCATGATTGCAGAATGGAGCGAGGAAGGAATTTTCCACCCTATGGCAATTGGCCTATGCTGTTCAAGGGTGACTTTTACCTTGAGATCAGTTAAAGCAGTGTCAAACTGGGAGGCGTACAAGCCACTGGTAAAATTGATTCTGGGGGGGCCAATGTACAACCACTGTACATGCAAATATTACTTGACATCTACATGCAAAAATCCTAAAACAGCGTTGACACTGATTTTGTTTGCTTAGTCCTTGCCCTTGGACCGTTTCTGTTCTGTTAGCCCAATTGGTAGCCTGTTGACTATGTAATGTCCTTACCTTGAACTAGGGCCCTATTAGTTAGGTGAGCCAGGAAAACCTGCACACAAGGTGGGACCAAGCAGGGAAAATAATGGTCTGCAGGGGCTAAAGGGTCAGAGGGGCACACCCGGGGATTCACCTGTCCCTCTGTGCACCAGTCTGAAGCTGAACTGGGGTTTGAAAGAATCAATGTGATATTCTAGCTTTTGGCAAATAAAGATCAATATATAATGAACGATTCTACAATTCTCTGCTATACTTTCTGCATTACTTCTTCATGTTTTGACATCAATATTTCCTATAGAGGGTTCCCATTGCCTTAATCTATGAATAACCATGCTTTTCCCATTAACTCATTTAACCAAAGTAGCTGTCCATTCTATTAGATTATGTAATTTAGCAGCTTTCACTACACCCATACCGCTGATTGGTCCAAATTGACTCCTGAGCAGCAATGAATGTCACTGGCGAAAATTCCTCATCAAGCAAGTCTACAGGCTCCGCCCTATAGACCTATTTATGGGCAAGTAAACCCTTAGACATAATTTAATGGAATACTTCTAAGAGAATATACTGTATAATACACTAACATTGCTTAGAACTCATAAAACAATGACAGATGTTCCTTAATTCAACAGTAGACATATAAATGACACTATTACTAGACAAAGTGCTGCACTGTAAGATTATACTGTACCGTGCTTTATGAAGGATGTATTTATAACAATGATCCCAAGTGCTAAGCTCCCTACACCCCCATTCATTTTAATGACAGCTAAGTGCAACTAATGTTTAGCTCTATTTCCTAAATAAGGATGTCGCTATGTGTAATTAATACCAGGCATAAAACCAGCAGCTGTATTATAGCAAAGTCTACAATAGTCAGAATACCCTGTTTCGTCTTATATTTATTTTTGCTCCCAAAGATGTGCTCTGTCTTATTTTCAGGGGATGTCTTATTTTTTTTTCAATGAAGAAGAATTCACATTTATTGCTGAACAAAAAAATGAACATTTATTATATACGGTACTGTACAGTAGTTGTCATCACAAACCAGCATAACCAGACAAACTGTGAATCCTATCAAGAATTTCTTACTACCGTAGCATTATTTCCATGTACAACAATTAACAGTATGGTACATTTACCAATATTTACGGTACGAATAGAAAGTAAAATTTATTTAATGACAGTTATGTCATCGTCTTCTAGGACATCATCATAACAATCCAAACCATTAATTTCCCTGCACACAGTATCATGTCCCATAGTGGCCCCTGCAGACAGTATTATATCCCATAGTGGCCCCTGCACACAGTATCATGTTCCATAGTGGCCCCTGCACACAGTATCATGACCCATAGTGGCCCCTGCACACAGTATCATTCCCCATAGTGGCCCCTGCACACAGTATTATATCCCATAGTGGCCCCTGCACACAGTATTATGCCCCATAGTGGCCCCCTGCACACAGTATTATATCCTATAGTGGCCCCTGCACACAGTATCATGTTCCATAGTGGCCCCTGCACACAGTATCATGACCCATAGTGGCCCCCTGCACACAGTATTATATCCTATAGTGGCCCCTGCACACAGTATCATTCCCCATAGTGGCCCCTGCACACAGTATTATATCCCATAGTGGCCCCTGCACACAGTATTATGCCCCATAGTGGCCCCCTGCACACAGTATTATATCCTATAGTGGCCCCTGCACACACTATTACTGCCCATAGTGGCCCCTGCACACACTATTATTCCCCATAGTGGCCCCTGCACTGAGTATTTTGCCCCATAGTGGCTCCTGCACACACTATTATATGTCCCATTGTGGACCACCCATGAACAATTATTATATTCTGGGGTCTTTTCATATTGTTTTTTATGTTCCCTCACCAACTCTGGGCCTCCGATTATTATACTCTGGGGTCTTTTCAAAGACCCTGGAGTATAATGATAGCAGTGATTGTGGGGTTCGGTCCGCGGCCTCACATACCGTATGTTCTGTTCGGGAATGCTTCGAAACGAAACGTCTCCTACGTCTTACTTTCGGGGGATGCCTTATATTGGGCAATTCTACGAAACCTCTCCTATGTCTTACTTTCGGGGGGTGTCTTATTTTCGGGGAAACAGGGTAGCAAATACACATTCTGTAAATAAGATGGAATGACTAAGTGCACTGTCTGTTTTACATCCATTATATATCGTCATTGATTTATAACTTTACTCTCATTCAATAGGTCTGTCAGGGCAAGGTTTCTAAAGACTCAAAGGTGTACATGCATAAAAAAGGCTCTATGTGCCAACAAATTTCTGATCATTAAACATTGGGCAACATTTTGTGAATATGTGTGCCAAAATTTCCAATTTGTTATATTTGGTGAAGGTACTTTTTTTTTTCCATTTTTTGCAAATGTTGCAAAATAAATGACACGTCTTAGATTACCATCCCATCTGCATTGTGGTTTTCTGTTCCATCGAAAGAACAGAAAAACTGATAAAAACAGATAAAAATAGAACATGTTCTATTTTTTAATGTTCGATGGAAAGGGACCGTCATGTGAATAGCCCCTATTCACATGTATTGAATTTAATGCAGCCGTGTGACGGCCATTAAATATACAGTCGCCGCAAGGGCCGATATTCACTGTCGTGTGAATATAGAGTAACCCTCTTGCTGCTACTCTACAACGTGAGACACTTCAGTCACTCAGTTAGTTCATGTTTATTGTACTTGTTTTTTGTGTTATATTTGTAAACCCTTGTACTACGTCCATTGACATGGAATTCAACAGGAACAATATTTCTTATGCTGACAACTGCTGTCAGGCCCTTAGCAGGCGCTCACACACATAATATCATTGGTCAATGATATTGGTGCGTTCAGCTGACTTTTCACTTGTGTGTGTTGGCAGCAGGTGCTGAGCTACGGGAGTATTTGCTAAATTCTGAGATATCTACAGCCAAATTCTATACATCCGCACATTCAATATATCCAATTCCATCCAGATTTTATGGTCACCCCAAAAGTGAGGTTTGAAACAATAAAGGGCTCTTTCACAGCCTGAACATTAGACTATACATAGCCAGATGGCCATTAAGAGGTTAAACTAACAACTGGAACGTGTTTACATATGTTGATAATGTACTAGCGTTCAAGGTAATGTGGGTTCACATAGAACAGTGATGACCATTGTGCTGAGTCCTGCAGAACTGATTTTAAGAAACCCACTATTGTGTATATTTATTTTCTATACCAAGTAACAGATGATCAATCCATATAATGTATAATAGAACTAGTATGAGATTAAAAGGCTGCCCAGATTACTGTTCTGTATTATATCAGTTATTTCTGGGGTCATTGATGGTGCACAAAGAGGACCTTTCCAGTATACGCAGTGAGGTTAATCATTACCTTGTGCCGATAACATTTGTTTCATCCCTCTTTGGGTGAATTCACATGCAGTATATTTGTTTCTGAAACTTTTGTGACTGAGTCGTTCCAGTCCCTTCTATGGGGTTATTTTGGCGCCCAGCACGTGAATTTCTGCAAACAGGACAGTGGCAGTTAGCAACATCCCATACACATATAGTACAGTTAGGTCTTGTTCACACGACTGTTCTGTTTTGACGGTTGTTGTACATCTATTCCATGTCCATTTGTCCTTTTTTGATGGCAGAATTTCATTGATCTTTCTTTTTTGACCCAACCCTCTGATTAGTTTTTAATATCAATTCGTTTTAAATCCATTAAAAATTGATCCATTGATTTCTTTGGAATCCATGTGTTCATCGAAACGGACAAAGATAGAGCAAGTCAGTTTTTTTTAACTGAGTGTTTTTCTGTCTGTCAAAAAAATGTAACAGATGAATATACTCATTCATTCTCAATGTGTTCAAAATGGCCATTTTTTACCGTCATGTGAATAAGGCCTAAGTGTTGAACAAACAGTTTTATCTCCCAACTGTACCATGAACATGCACACTCACTCACCATTGTCGGTCCACTGAAGGGTCTATTCACATGACTATTTTTATTTTCCTCAAAACATACAAAAATAGAGCAGATTGGTCAAAAAAATGGACATGTGAATAGACCCATAGACATTCATGGGTCTTAAAATGGCCATCACACAGTCGTTATTCACTGCCATCATTACTGGCCTATCCCCAGTAGGAACAAAGGATGTGTAGAAGTGTTGGGTGACCTCCATACACATGAGTTTGGTGACAAGTCCTGCTGGAATCTCCGGGTTTGGCTGAGTTTGTCTAATGTGTATGGGCAGCTTTTTATACCATACCAGATGTTTTTGGGCATATTGGAATTTTTAGCCCTGGCAGACAATTGTTTTACGTTTGGTAGATTTTTCATTTAATATTTTATGTGAAAAATTGCTATCAAGTGAAAAACAATAACACATGTCTGCAGAAAAGGTAATCGGTCACATACAATTTCTTCAGCCAATTGTCTAAAATATGTGGGTATGGTGTGATCAGTCAAGTATGCAAGTGCTTTATGTTTAGAACCAAATGTTCCTGCCTAACATGGTTGATGTTTGGATCACTTGTCCAAACTTTTCCAAGCGCTCTGTTGATCAGTCACAGAAGTGTCTGATATTAATCCAATATGTATTACAAGCATTGGGCCACCTAGACGTGTAATGGGGGATGTGATATGAAGCTTAATCTCTACAAAAAAAAACATAAAAGTAGCAAAATTGTGCTGATAACTCCAATAAACTGGTTACCTATAATAATGTAGAAAATGTATGTACTTTTTGGAGTAGAAATTTCCATTTTTACAGAGGCTTTGTGACTGTATTAGCACTGCCTTTGGGTGTGGTGCGGAGTGGTGGTACACTGTGTATTATTACTGTCTTGAGCGGCTCTGGGTATGTCGATTAAAATATCAACCATGGCACAATTTGTGTTTTCCCTGCTTTATAGTGTATGTTTTTGTCTGTACTTGAACCCTACAAATTGTACAGTGCTGCGGAATATGTTGGTGCTATATAAATAAAATGTATTATTATTATAAATATGACCTAATAAAATATTTAGTATTTTTGTCTAGGAGTGTAACACATATCCATAAGGCCTAGTAACACAATTTATAAATGTTCTAATTCACCATGACCACCTTCAGCAGCAGGTTCAGAACATGAAAAGTTTAGTTTATTTGGTTTCTCTAATGCACAGGGATAATGCACACTGTGATGTCATAGTGTAGGGTTTATAAACACATCAATGTACAGGGATTATATACAAAATGATGTCAAAGAACAGGTATATAGTACACAGTGATGTCACAGCACCAAGATCATGCACACTGTGATATCACAGTGCTGGGATAATAACCACAGTGATGTCACTGTATAGGGATAATCCACAATGTGATGACACATTGCAGGGCTAATAACCACAGTGATGTCACTGTATAGGGATAATCCACAATGTGATGACATATTGCAGGGCTAATAACCACACTGATGTCACAACACAGGGATAATAAACAATGCGATAGCACAGGAAAGGGATAAAACATACAGTAATGTCAAAGTACAGGAATAATGTGCACTGTCATGTTACAGTACAGGGATAATAAACACAGTGATGCCATAGTATAAGGATAATAAACACACTTGCGTCATAATATAGGGATAATAAACACGGTGACATTATAGTACTGGGATAATGCAAAATATGACATCATAGAACAGAAATAATGCAAACACTAATGGTGACTGTACACTTTGACATCACAGTATAGGAAAAAATTAACATTACATTGATGGCATAGACAAGAAATAATGCAAAACATCATACTACAGAGAAAGGATCAAGCACGCAAAAGGAATGATCATGGGGCTCCACAATAACACTTATGAGGCCACTCTTGGTTTCCATAATCCATGGTCTTCAAAAAAGTTATCTTAGTTTTGAATGGAAATGGCCACCTTAATTGTTAGACCCCATAGCAGCTGCTGTGTCTGCCACCCTGGTAGTTACAGCCCTATCATTCACTTATGATGTTTAATGCAGGGTAGAATAGTGCAGGAGACAACTTGACTATATATATGCTGTTTCATTGGTTCTCATATTGCCAACTGTGTGGCTTTCATGTGACCACAAGAAACAGTGAAGATAATCTTGAAACGAGACAAAAATCATTATCAGACATGTTACTTGCGAACAGGTGATAAGGAGATGATCTGTTGAATGTGTGTGGTCTTCTTTTCATCCAGTTACTTCATCTACGTGAGTCTTACAATTTGGCTCCTACATGTTTCATGGCAATGGATTCCCTTTGCAGTTTAGCCATTTAGTGGAATACAACTATTAAAATAATGTAAAGTATATGGTACAATTGATGGCTGGACCTTCTCACCATATAAATCTATGGGGTATGACCAGTTTAGGCCTCATACTGATGGAAATATCCTTCAGTTTCTTAAGAATGTATTTTCAATGCTATGGCTATTCATCAGTGTTTTATTAAGTTGTTCTTTAAAGATGCATTTAGATAACTCAGCAGATAGACTCAGTGAGAACTGAAGGCAGTACATGGCCAACTGTGAACCCAGAAAAACGTCTATCTTCCTTTGGAACTAGCATTTTTTTTTTCCAAAAGTTTAATCTTCGATATAATTTGGACGTTTTCTAACACTATAGTGACCTTCTCTAAGGAAGCCTATAGTTACGTTAACCCGATCATCTGTGAAATACCTCTTTACTAGAATGAGCGTCTTAACCTCAGTGGCCTCATATTTACATACCCGCACATGTTAAAGATCTTCATACATGTAGTTTACTCTAGTTTCAACAAAAACAAAATGTCACTCATGTAAGTCGAACTTGACAGGTCTGAGGTTATTCTGTTTACATGGCGAGACTGTTAAAATTGAAGACTGTGCTATTCATTACTAGGTGTCCTCTGCCCTTACATCCAAGGCTCTGGATTTTCTTTATAATGCTGGATTCAAAGTTCAGGTATTAAAATGTTGTCGATTTGTGTCAAGCTGCTAAGATGATTTGCAAAGAGTTAATATAAATAATATTAAAAAGAAGAATTGTATTAAATTGTATTAAAGTAAAAGTAAAATTTTAACATTGGCACTATAAGTTAGAAAATGCAACCACACTTTACAAATTTTCAATCATTAATTTTTGCTGCTTTAATTTCATTTTACAGTGCTGTTTGCAAAAAATATATTACTACCGGGAAACCGAGTCTCCTTTTCATCCATGTCTATGGCCTCTCACCCAGCCAGTAGTATCCTACTTCACATTGATGAGGGGCAAGAACCACAAAAGAGCTGTCTGCGGATGGATTCCTCTCCCTTTTAAAGGCTATATTCTGATTTGGCTTTAATCCCAGATCATGTCACTAGGTTTCTAGAAAACCACAAACTGATCTATATATTGCTACCTGTCTAAAGGTAGTGAGTTTTCCTTTTTCCACCAATAACTCATTTGCATACTCTTTTCCCAGAACTCTTAGCATACCATGTAGGGTCTATAAGACCCGAAAGGTGGCCTGCAAAAGCAGTCTACTTAAATAGACACAATACCCCATCTGACACATATCTATGACCCCTTTTCCAGCCACCAGTACCCCGCTTTACAACCTCAAAACAGCTGTTCTCTCATTCCTTTGGAGGAGATATACTGGTTTGGATTTTATCAAAGATCATGTCCCTAGGTTTCTAGAAAATCAGGCATTCATCTATAAATTGGCACCTTCCAAAAAGTGGTGCTAGAGCACAAACACATTGATTTCTATTGGGTCTATGTGTCCCTCAAAATGAACAAATATAGAACATGTCTGTTTTGTTAACTGACCGCTTTTTCAATTTTTATTTCAACTTCTTAAACAGCAGTTTCAACAATAATTGTTGCAACTGGTGTTTTTGTGTTGGCATTTTCTGGAAAGCACAGACACACAACCCGGAGGAACTGTCATATTTATGAAGAGGCGTGCAACTCATCACAGAAAAGGTGGCTCTTCAGCCTGTGCCAGGGATATGAACCCTGGTGTTCAATACGCCAGTCTTCATCAATATGCCTCATTTACTCTTATTGCTTTTAAACCAGCCATATGATGACTATTATAAAAAATGCCATCACATGTCATGTGAATAAGATCTTACTTAACAGTGGTCATGATTACTGACACAAGCATGGTTACAATATAATCTAAACACCGATTAATTTCAACTATATTTAATTACTCACCACGGGGTGACCGCGCCACCAGTAATGAGATCCAGCTGAAATTAATCGCTGTTTCACTTACTGAGAATTGAAGCCCAAGGACTGAATATGGCTATAAACGCATTAGTAATATCACGTGGCAGCAGTCTATAGCAGTACTATATATATTCATCAGCATATACAATGAGCAAAACAGTAAAAATACATCATCTACATATACTGTATTAGTGTGTGGTCAGCTGTGCCATTACTGTGTATCTCCCAGTACACCAATTAGAAATCTGATATTGTTAAGAGGCTGCAAACTGGGAATTCCCATGCAGGAAAGACCATACCTCCTAGCAGAGGTTAAGGGTGAAGATCAGGAATTCCACAGACTACATGTCACAGTAGTTTGTAGATGGTGGTCCGCTACCAGATCTGAAACACTGTTGTAAAACAAGTAATATTTTTTACATTACAGGTTCTGGCTGTATGGCTGTAGACATAATAATGATGTTGGGGCAGAGCATGGTAAAGTACAGTTGTCTCAAGAAAGATGTCTTGGAGTTGCGGTGGGTTGGTTTATTGATGAAGGGAACAGATAGGTTCAGAGGCGTAACTAGAAGCTCCTGAGCCCAGAGCAAAAACTGTAATGGGGCCCTTTAGATTGTCCACAACCCCTTCAGATTGTCCAGTAATCTCCAGAAAAGGCAGTGAGTTGAGACTCACAGAAAAGTGGGAAAGCCTCCCAAAAACCTAAGCACTCACCAAACAGAATGCTACACTAATTCCTGAATTTTACTGACAGCTGATGGCCCATTGGGGTAGATTTATTTCCACAAAGCAGGGGGTTTTTAACTACTAAAAAAAATTGTCAGAACTGCCCTCACCACTTTCTGAAATTTCAAGGGCAAGCTGTCAGCAGAGCCGTCAGCCCTATCAGATGTATCATCATTTACACTAGTTTACTGGTGTACTGGTTTACTATGAGTTGGCATGGAGCTGAGTGTAGGTGCATTGCCTGCTGGAAGATGTGCCATATTCTATTGGTGTTGAAAATGATAGTCTTCATATACACACGTGGGCAAAATTGTTGGTACCCCTCGTTTAATGAAAGAAAAACCCACAATGGTCACAGAAATAACTTGAATCTGACAAAAGTAATAATGTATAAAAATTCTATGAAAATGAACAAATTAAAGTCAGACATTGCTTTTCAACCATGCTTCAACAGAATTTTTTAAAAAAGAAAACTCATGAAACAGGCCTGGACAGAAATGATGGTTCCCTTATCCTGTTGCAAGACCCATGACCTGCAACTGAGACCAAGCTTTCTGACACTGGGCAGCACATTTCTCTCTAGAATCCCTTGATAGTCTTGAGATTTCATTGTACCCTGCACAGATTCAAGACACCCTGTGCCAGATGCAGCAAAGCAGCCCCTCTTCATAACAGAGCCTCCTCCATGTTTCACAGTAGGGACAGTGTTCTTTTCAAGATATGCTTCATTTTCCCGTTTGTGAACATAGAGCTGATGTGCCTTGCCAAAAATTTCGATTTTTGTCTCATCTGTCCATAGGACATTCTCCCAGAAGCTTTGTGGCTTGTCAACATGTAGTTTGGCAAATTCCAGTCTGGCTTTTTTTATGATTTGTTTTCAACAATGGTGTCCTCCTTGGTTGTCTCCCATGAAGTCCACTTTGGCTAAAACAACGACGGATGGTGCGATCTGACACTGATGTTCCTTGAGCTTGAAGTTCACCTTTAATCTCTTTAGATGTTTTTCTGGGCTCTTTTGTTACCATTCGTATTATTTTTCTCTTTGATTTGTCATCAATTTTCCTCCTGCGGCCACATCTAGGGAGGTTGGCTACAGTCCCATGGATCTTACATTTCTGAATAATATGTGTAACTGTAGTCACAGGAACATCAAGCTGCTTGGAGATGTTCTTATAACCTTTACCTTTAACATGCTTGTGTATAATTTTCTTTCTAAGCTCCTGAGACAACTCTTTCCTTCGCTTCCTCTGGTTCATGTTGAGTGTGGTACTCACCATGTCACCAAACAGCACAGAGTATCTGTAGCCCTATATACAGGCCACTGACTTATTACAAGATTGTAGACACCTGTTATGCTACTTAGTGGACACACCTTGATTTAACATGTCCCTTTGGTCACATTATTTTCAGGGTACCATCATTTCTGTCCAGGCCTGTTTCATGAGTTTTCTTTTTAAAGAAAATTCTGTTGAAGCCTGGTTGGAAAGCAATGTCTGACTTTCATTTGTTCATTTTCATAGAATTTTTATATATTATTACTTTTGACAGATTCAAGCTATTTCTGTGACCATTGTGGGTTTCTTTCATTAAACGAGGGGTACCAACAATTTAGTCCATGTGTGTATTTCCCTCCAGGCTAATTTCATGTTACTTACAGGCCAAAGTGAGGAGAAGACCTATCGGCTGGCACTATTTATGGGACAACTCACTTACTGGCACAATGGAGTCTCCTACTGGCAATATTATTTGTCAAACTGGCACTTTTAATAGGGGTGCATTGACATAATCTATGAGAGCACACTGGCATTGGTCATGAGGATGGCATGACCAGTTTTGTAGAGTAAAGCTTATGTGCAAAATTTCATATTATATTTCTGTGAGAGAAACTGTGTAGTAGGCAAAGGTGGAAAAGAGTGAAAGGTAAAACCAGTGTAAAGCAGGCCATACAGGGGGCTCTTTCATACAAAAAATTCCACCAGCAACATGATAGAATAAACAGGCTCATCCAGAATCTAGTTTAGATAAATGGAAAAAATAACCTGGGTATTAAGTGTCAAATAATGGGTCGATCATGCTACATACTTCTATTTTTGTCCAACCACGGTTGAAACTTTCCAAACAAATTGACCATGTTTTCGGCAGCCGTCACAAGCAATCACATATAATTTGCTACATTGGCCATTTTGTTTGACTTTTATCCTATGTGCATGGGCAGCTTCACGAATAGCAGCCAGCAGTATATAGTATGTTAATATCTAAATGCTCCGTGATCAATAAATGCGTCTGAAAGAATTAAACATTCTATGAGCTTAATGCATCGGATCCATTCTGATCTATTTTGTAACGGATCTTTATGAAGCTCATTGACTTCTACCGAGTCTGTCAGTATTTTAATTCCTTTACTGGGCAGAATAATACCTTATAATAGGCTGCTCTGGCTGCCAAAAAGCAATGGAAATCTGATGGAAATTACTAAGGGAAGTGCAAACACAGTCTAGAAAACCAGGGACATTGTCATGGACAAAAACTTCCAGTCACATATCATAGAAGCCAACAACTGTCCTTGAAAATAAGTTAGACATGAATAAATAGACATGAGCTCAGAGCTCTCAGAATTCAGACTTAGGCCTCATGCACATGACCATATTACGGCTCCCTAAACAACCATATTAGAACTCCGATAGAGGATCATGATCTACTGTACCTCTGTATGCCTTGGATTTCATACAAAAGTGTTTTTTTCTGTTGGATTCCATATAAACTCCTCAAAAAAGGGGATACAAAGTAGGAAATGATCCTAGACACAATATCTCTAACCTCTACAGCAGCACATGGAGGTTGTGCAGCTCCATATTAAGGACTTCTTAGGCCACCACATACTAGTGAGCAGGTTCTCTGCATAAATAATTATCATAAATACTTATAATTTCTTTTGGTTAATTGAGTTTTTTTTTAATCCATGGTGAATATATAACTCTAAGTTTTCCTCTTCTGTCAATTTTTTATATATTACATGCATTTTCTTTCATATGCATTTGCATTTCCATGTTTAATATCTGGCAAACCTGGTTCACTACTGATAGGGTGGCCATTAAAACTCAAAAGGGGGTAGGAGATAACATGGTCACCACAATATTTTCCATATGGGTTGTCCCTTTTTTGATCTTCCGAATAGTAAATTTTCCCGTCTGTGAAATGATACAAGGCTATGTGCACACAAGTGTTGTAAAAAAGCAGCCAGTAATAACAAATGAAATTTAACAGTACTTTACCATCTGTGTATCACATATTTTTCATCCATTTTCCATCCGACTAGTTTTAACGTCTATGTAACGTCCTTGCCTGTCCGGGCTTTGGCACCGTCCTCCGGGTGCACGCTGCGGCGCAGGAGGCGTGCCCGGTTGTAATTCTTTCCTTGGGTTTTTCTTGTATGGTCTGAATACTGTCCTATTCCCTCACCTCCTTAATTGATTTTCCACCACGCCCTTCTCCTTCACCTTGCTTCCCCCTGCTCCACTAAGAGTTAACTTTAGTCCTGCCTTTGTGATTGACCTGTCTATCCTCCTATCAAGTCTGGGGCGGGTTCTTCCTCCCTATTTATTGTTTGCTCACTTTCCCATTGGTGCCTGCTATTGCATTTTGCTTACTGGCTATACTCCTTGTTCCTTGTTACCTGCTCTTCTGATTTTCTGACCGCTGGCTTACCTTTGACTATTCTCTTGGATTTTGATTCTGTACTGCATTGCTTGATTGTTACCGACCCCTTGGCTAGCTGACCTCCCTTTGTTGTTGTGCATCCTGTCTGCGTTCTGTGTTATCACTTATTATAAGGAGGGACTGTCGACGAGTTGCTGGCTGTCGCCTATGACAGATCGGGCAAGTTATCCAGGGACAGTGGGGGGATTCAGCTTAGGGTCCACTGTCTTGTTGTGCCCCTACCCCCTAAGTTCTCCAGCAGCTCCTGGGGAATCGCTCCTCTAGTGATTCCCTTACAGTCTATTTGTCAACTGTTTGTTGTCTGTTTTTAACTGTCCATTAAAAAAGCATATTAACTTCATTGGTTGCTTTTTTGACCCAAACCAGTGGATGCAAATTTTGACAGATGTTAAAAATAGGGGCCCATCCAGACATGAAAACGGGCAAAAATAGGACATGTTCTATTTTTTTGACAGTTATTACTTACTGGTAGAATAAAAACAATGTGTGAATATAGCCATAGATTATCATTGTTCTGTATGATGGACGTTTTTTACTGTCGTGTGCATGAGCTCTAAGAGTTAGGAATGTATAATTTGTGAAGTGTGAGAATGACAATGTAATGAAGTGTTTGTTATTACTGAGAAATAGTTAGATGGCCTTTTTTTTTTTATCAATGTTAACAATTTTTTTCTTTCAGTTGGATAATGCTTTTAAGACACACTTAAGATGATCTTTGTACCTGGCAGATCTACAGCTCTCTTCCATAGATTCTAAGGAACCATTTGGTGATTGATATGATAGCCCAGCACTGCAGAATGTGGTGTTTCCATTTTTGCTGCATTAGCCTTTGACCCACTTTACTCTTTGTTAATTGATGATCCGAGAGAAAGCATTTGCTGCCACATTTATAGAAATTAATGATATCTTAAGCCGCGTCCTGCATTTAATATTTGCATGTTTTCACCATGATGTCACGCATGGTCAATGTAATGCACATAAAATATATGACATAATATAGAGTATTTACACCTTAAACTATCTTCTGACATGTCATTGAAAAATGTTAAAGGAGGTCACTTGTGGAGTCTATGAACTGATAGGTCCACTCTATGGAAGCAATATCCCTTTCGCTTCAAACATAAGATTTATTTAGCAAAAGTAAAGCTGGTGTCGTGTCCATCTATATTAATGGGACTGTTATAGAGGGCTGGCTTTATAGAACACAGATGCATTTGCACTTTTTACTGAAATGTTAATACCCAAATTCTGCTATTCAGTAACAAGTAATACTTCCAAACAGTGCCCAGATAATACAGCCATTCATTGCCTAAATAACATATCATATAAAGCCTCCATTCAGTATTCAAATAGTACTACCATATAGTGCCCACACAATACTACGATATACTGCCAAAATAATTCTGCCATATAAAAGATAGATGAACACATTTAGGCTGTCCCAATCTTTAAACCCCTTCTTCTCTGGCACCCTTTATACAGAACAGTACAGAGCACAAGGTAGAGAGCTGTGATGTAGGGTGCTCTGCATAAATGGCTTCTCCTCCGGACTAGTGGAAATAAGAGTGAAGCATAATAAATGATTTTCTACCTTTTGATCACATTGCTCCTCAGCGTCTAGTCCTAAGGGGTTGCTTAGGAAATGGGAGCCTTGGGAAAGTACCTGGCCCTGCTCTTATGTTCTGTCCTGTCCTCACGCTTGACTATTCTTTCCTACCCTTCTGTTTTGACCCTTGGAAACTACAGCTGGTGCCTGAGTGCTACTCTTGCTCCTGAATATACTCCCCACTCATACCTTGACCTGCCATATCCTAATTGTTCTCCTGGCAATGACGTCTGGTTCTGTTCCTAACAATGTCTAACCTCAATCTCAATATCACCAATAATCTTTGACTGTTCTGAGGTCTGCAACATGGAATTCTTCCTGCAGCAAAGTCCATACAACCTTGTTGTTATAAAGGTTGAAGGGATTACTGGTACTTATTTTCTGCACCCCAATCTACCCTATATCAAATGGATTGTGGCTAAGAGAGTCCATATACTGGTATGTGACATACAATAATAGATTCTACAGGGTAGTATGTACAAAATTAAGTAAAACCTTCAACGGTTCCAGTATCAACACACGAGCACACACAAAACATATGGTGCGTAACCGTTTCTTTTCTCCTGGACAGCAATGCTACTCAGATTGACAGTTTACCTAGGAGTGGAAAGCACACGTCTACGTGAGCCAGTGCCAAAGGTTTACCCACAGCTGTGAGGTGAAAGACTGGCAAATACATGTGCATTCCATTGACAATCAGCCTATGGCTCATAAAGATGTACGGTAATGTGAAGAGGAAGGTATTAACTAGATATTTCAGGCACACTTACTCTGGGATGAGCAGAGAACAGGAGAAGCACGAACTGGAAGTGGAGTTGGAGAGATGACAGGAATTTTATGGAACTCAGTTCAAAGCCTTCACATGCCAAGTTTGAGACGGTTGTGTATAACTATAAGCACATTGTAAGTTGCAAGCTACAGGGAGGTCACACAGCTTTTAGGAGTAGCTTATGTCTCACAATGAACTGTGACATACAGGACTTCTGAAAGAGAAGCCAGAATTAGGTTGATAATTATCAATCACTATGTAACACAAATTTTGTTCCCAGCTTTTAAATGTTATATTCCAATTGCTTATGTCTAAAACAAATTAAAAATTGCTTACATTCATCATAAACTTCACTTTTGTGACCACGGCAACGAAAATTATGCATTTTTACTATAGAAACAGACGATTTTGCATCTTCTCATTTATACAGTCAGACTAAGAACACTATATGCATTGCAAATTTACACAGATTACCAAAAACTGTTCAGAAGTGTGCGGTTTTTCCGAGATTTACGACTATACTGCAAATCAGTTTCACGAATCAATCCCCAAATATAGTCACCCATCATGTTTTCGTTATATTGTCCTTGGTAACGGCGTTCAAAGTTCATAATGTCCTGGTGAAAGCGCTCGCCTTGCTCCTCTGAACAAGCTCCCATGTTCTCTTTGAACTTATCAAGATGAGCATCAAGGATATGGATTTTGAGTGACATCCTGCAGCCCATTGCAGCATAGTTCTTTATCAGAGTCTGAACCAGTTGTACATAGTTTTCATCTTTATGATTGCCTAGGAAGCCGCGAACCACTGCAACAAAACTGTTCCAAGCTGCTCTCTCCTTCCTATTCAGCTTCTTGGGAAATTCACTGCACTCTATGATCTTCTTGATTTGTGGTCCGACGAAGACACCAGCTTTGATCTTTGCTTCAGACAGCTTAGGTAAAAGATCTTGGAGGTAATTGAAAGCTCTGGACTCCTTATCTAGAGCCCTGACAAATTGTTTTATGAGCCCCAACTTGATGTGTAGTGGTGGCATCAGCACCTTGCGTGGGTCCACCAGTGGCTCCCACTTTACATTGTTCTTCCCCACCGTGAACTCTGTCCGCTGAGGCCAGTCCCGCCTGTGGTAGTGCGCTTCAGTATCCCGGCTGTCCCAAAGGCAAATAAAGCAAGGATACTTAGTAAAACCACCTTGGAGGCCCATCAGGAATGACACCATTTTGAAATCTCCGATAACTTCCCAGCCGTACTCATCATACTTCAAGGCACCTAGCAACATCTTGACACTGGTGTATTCCTCTTTCAGGTGCACCGAGTGAGCTACAGGAAGAGACGGATACTTGTTCCCATTGTGAAGCAGCACGGCTTTGAGGCTCTTGCATGAGCTGTCTATGAAGAGGCGCCACTCATTCGGGTTACTGGTGATACCTATAGCCTCGAATAGACTGGCCACATTGTTGCAGAAGCACAGTCCATCTTGATGACTGAAGAAGATAGAAAAAACTTCCCAGATAATTTCTAGATAATTCTATTAGTTCTAGATAATTCTGGGCAGTTCTAGAAACTTCTTGATAGTTCTCACAATTCCAGAAGCTTCTTAAGTATCTTGAAATATTGCGAATATCCTTAAAAATAGATCAATTTCAAAATATCATTGTGCTGACCACAAAAGCAAAGTTTACAGGGAATAATAACTTTTTTCTATTTATTTAAGGTACAAACAATCAGGAAAACACACTTAACAACTGGGAACAAATATTTTTTTGAAAATTGTTACATGGTGATTAATAGCTGGAATCTGATGCCCTTAAGATATGCCCTTCAAAAAAAAGATTAAATGACTGTGTCTTATAACCTGGTGTACATGAATTACTCTGTAGTGCCCTGCATAGAATATTTCCTGACAACACCCATGATTCCACTGACAACAATACTATTCACAGACATTTCCCCAAAAATTCTACTCCCAGATGGGATGGTGTCTGCTCAAAGAAAGAGAGCAGCCTATTGGGATTATCCAGTAAAGGACATTCATCACTTATCCACACATTAGGTGATAAATGTCTCATTGGGAATCCCTCTCACTAGAATAGGAGTTTGGTGTAGAGGTCACACAAGAATGACAACTGGGTACTGAGAACAAGTTTTACGAATGTCCTTTATGTAATTGAACAATGTAACACAGAATTAACACTACTCAGCATTTCAACGATGACTCCATATTCAGCCGCCTGGCCTGTGCACGGGGAGTATCCCTCACATGGAGCATGCCTTCTCCTCCAACCATGCCCCATCTGGCCTTGCTACTTGGACAGTTTTCAGCCTTTACTATTTTCAGGAATGCTTTAGAGCCCATTCCAGTCTTGCTTCTCAGCCAGACAACACATCCCTTCCCACTCTAGTCAGCATATCAACTGTGCACCTTCTCAGCAGTCATATGGGATCCTACTTGGGCTTGTCCTGCACAGGCCCCAGCACCATCAGCCAGATTTCCAAGCCTGTGAAACCACCATTCTCTAGTGGATCATGGTGATCTCTCTGTATTACATATGCATCCTACCACTCCATTCACTGTCTATGGGATTAGCGGAGACAATCAAGCAATATATTTTTCCTTCAACCCAATAGACAATGAATAGAATTGGAGGGTGCATCTGTTACCACTGCTCCATTAAATCTCATTGTGGTTCTATTGGTCCCGCAGCAGTTAGACATCTATTACCTATCCTGACATCATTTAGACACACTAAAGAACGATTGTTTCAATAGTTAGGCTGTGGTCAAACAATTTTGCTGCAGTTTTTGCATAGGTTATTTAGCCAAGTTAAGTAGTGGATGTCCTAGAGAGATCAAATTGTAACAAAATACATATAACTCTCTCCTTTTGGACTGAAATCCTGGGGAGGAGTTCCAGAGCTGATATACAATATAAGACTTCAATGTTATGCTGCAACATTGCAACTAATGATAGAGAATGTGGTGCAAGTCACCGCAACAGAGATATGACAGCAGAAATTCTAGCATGCTAGATTTCAGTACAACCACCTATTGTTGTGTGTCCATAAGTTGCCATGTAGCTCCAGCTTTGCCTGTGCCATGTCCTCAATGACATCAGAAGATGTGCATCAACTCTTTAACCTAAGTATACAAAAGTTATAGTTCAGTACAAGAAAAACTACAATTTCTGATTATCTTAAAGGGAACCTGTCACCTAAATTTCAGACTGGTGGTTAGTGTCCCAAATATCCCATATATGAAAATATCCATATAAAAAGGCTATCTGCCCCTATAGATGATGATGTATGCTTTTTTCGTATGCCAAGCACAGACAGACTTTCTATAGTACACTGTGGGACACTAAACCATCAGTCCAAAAGGACCAGTTGGTGGTTTTGTGTCCTAAATTTAGGCAACAAGTCTGCAAGTAGAACAAGCAGCCTCAAAAGAGTATCCAAAAAAAAAAAAAGTCTGCTAAAAGAACAAAAATAAGTTACCAGTATGTCAGAAATTTTCGGGTATTTTATGATCTGTAGTAGTCAATTATGCAAGTTGCCAAAACTAATGTCTCATTGCACATTGCATAAAAGTTTGTATTGTAAAATATACAAAATCTGGAAACAATCTGAATAAAGTAATCCATAAATATAAAGTAATTTTCTTACAATAATATGTTTTGGACAACAAGTAAAATGAGAGATGTCTCAACAATTGCACCCACTCAACTTGATGATTTTTTTCAAGGGTAACAACTATTTAATTTGCCAATGGTTTTAGTTGTTATTGGGGCTAATGTTTATGATCTCATAAATAGGGACACAAGTAAGGAAATGGGGGGTTCTGGGGGGTGTCTGTCAGCAGTGGTGTAACTAAACTCTTGTGGCCCCTGGTGCAAAGTTTTATTGGGCCCCCTCCCTACAGCG
This sequence comes from Leptodactylus fallax, assembly GCA_947044405.1. Taxonomy (NCBI): domain Eukaryota; kingdom Metazoa; phylum Chordata; class Amphibia; order Anura; family Leptodactylidae; genus Leptodactylus; species Leptodactylus fallax. Next base: position 2,261,285 of record CAMRHE010000133.1, on the reverse strand, counting down.
TACTGTTGATAGCGACAGTTATGGGTGTTGCAGCGGTATCTCACATGCTTGATAGGGATACAACTATAGTTTCCACAACTGCAGTTATCAAGAATATGGTGAGTGAGTAGCGCAGTGCCCAGCATGGAAACAATACTGGGAGTTGTGTGTTCTGGTAAACCTCTCATCTGCAGGTTCCTAACAGTCTAAGAGATCTATGAGATCAGTGGGGGTCCAACAACCAGAGCTCCTGCCAATCAACTATTTGAAGATACTGTGGTGCTTATGCGCGTGCTGTGACCCCTTCTCTATTTACATCATCTATTTACAGGGTCTGTTTTATAGGCTGCTATAAAACAGATGGCATGTGATGTAAATAGCTAAGAGGCCCCACACAGTATAAAATCTTCTGCCAAGCCCCAGCACAGTATAATATGCTCTACAGTGGCCCCCACACAGTATAATATGCTTCACAGTGTCCCCCACACAGTATAATGTGCTCCATAGTGGCCCCACACAGTATAATAAGCTCCACAGTGGACCCCACACAGTATAATTTGCTCCACAGTGGCCTCAAACAGTATAAAATGTTCCCAAGAGCCCCCCTTGTGCCGCATATTCGTGAAATTCAACAGCTATTATTATACACTTGGGTCACCCCAAACACCAGAGTACAATAATCGGAGGCCCAGGGTAGGTGATAGAAAATAATAAACACTTATACTCACTTTACCTCACCTCTCCTGCGCATCCTCGCTCCATCCGGTTCTCTGCAGCAGCATCCTCAGTCGTCTTCTGCCTGTGACTGTGGTCATGTTCCCCAGAGGCCACCGCTGGTGCCTATGATTGGGGGTGACCCCTAGGGTGCGTGACAGGCCAGAAGAGCCCCGAAGAGGTTGCTGGGGATCGTCAGAAGCCCAGGAGAGGTGAGTATAAATATTTGTTATTTTTTATCACCTTTCTTGGGCAAGCTACTATTGGAAAGGCATGCGACCGGGCCCTTTCCATTAACCATATGTATAGAGGTCGGGAAAACAAGGCTTTCCCTGATAGCTATCATTGTCATCATCTCCAGCTGGCCATGGGCCCCGTACCACTCTGTTCCGACCCCTGTTTGTCAGCACCAAAAACATTATTAAACCAGCCCCAGTACTTTATAGTGCTCAGAGCTGTGAGTGCAGTGGTAGTATTGGTGTGTGGAATGGCTGCTTGAGTTTGACAAAAAACCTGCTTTATATTCCTAAAAAAACTGCTTTTTATTCCTATACAAATGAGCTAAGAGTGCGTTGTGGGCGTGTTCTGGGGTGACTGAGTATTGCAGCAAGATCTTCCTCTTTCTTGCTCAATGCCCCTTTTAGCATTATTGAAGTAATATGAGCTATCCACTGCCTCCTCCCTAGCAAGAGGAAGATCTTGCTGCAATGCTCAGCCACCCCACAACATGCCCCCGATGCACTCTTAGCTCATTTGCGAAGGAATAAAAATGTTCCTTGATGCCCCCTCTAATGTCCCCTTATGCCCACATATATTATTCCCCCTAATGTCCCTTGATGATCCCCTTATCTTAAAGGGGTATTCCTATAAACATAATCATATCTATACTGTATTTGTAGATAATTAAAAGCTAAACATTTTTGCAAATATAAGTAGTTAAAAATTCTGCAAAGTTTTAAAGATTTTCTCTAACCATCTTAGTGGTAACAGTCTATTGCCTTGATCGGTTGCCAATGGATACGACCAACAATGCAGAAACTTTCTATGGTCTGGGACTTGTCAGGAACCCAGCCATGATGTCCTTATTGTAACTGTGTTATCAGTCAGGGACACTACATGTATCAGAAGATATCCCGGCCACAATAAGGAAATCATAACTGATTTTCTGGCCTTAGGAAGGACCTGCATTCATGGTCGTATCCACTGGCAACCGATCAAGACAACAACTTGTGACCACAAGATATTTAGAGAAAATCTTTAAAATTCTGCAAAATGTTTAATTACTTATATTTGCAAAAATGTTTAACTTTTAATTAATCTACAAATATAAAAATGGGTATGTTAGTGGGAATACCCCTTTAATATTCTCCACTAATATATACTAAAAAAAAAAAAAAACTATTAAAAACTATACTACCTCTAGGAATCAGTGCCGGGTCAGGGCTCCTCTTCTACCATATTGGCAGGATTGGGGAGAACTGGCTGCCTTCCACCCCTGGTAGGACCACAAACTATAATATAAAGGGCCTAGGATTGACCCTGAGGAAGCTCAATAACAAGGGGAGAAGAAGGAGAGCCAATGAATAATACTCCTAAAGAAGGATTACAGACGTAGGAAAGTGGTTTTCCGGGACTATGATATTATGACCTATATTAGGGAAGAATAGGTCATCAATATCAGATTGGTGGGGGTCCAACAACCAGTACACCCACTGACCAGCTGCTAGAAGAGGCCGTGGAGCTCACGTTCACTGATCACATAACCATGCCGCAGCTCAGTCCCTACTCATTAACAGAGCCCTTAAACACAGATATGAACATAACATAGGAGGTGGATACAACTGTATGCAGTCTAGGTCAGTGATTCTAAAGGCGTGGTAGGTGTAACCCTAGGGTAAGTCCAACTATCCCCAGGGGTACATGTGGTGAGAGGCCCCACCCCTAATGGTAGTTCTTCTATTTGGCGGTGTCTCTGCTTTGGATATGGATATGTGTAAAGTATAGTTGCATTTATTTCAATGCAACTGGCAGGGATGGTTTCACTGATTTCTCTATGGATATTATACAGTTCATCCATGATCATTTTAATGACTCTTGCAGGAAGTTGATTACCAATGATTTTACAAAAACATCAGTGAACTGGTCAGTTAGTTTTATGGTAATCAATGGGGCTGTACTGCCTGTCAGCGGCATTAAAATCAATGGGGCTGTACTGCCTGTCAGCGGCATTAAAATCAATGGGCTAGAGAAAGATTGGAAAAAAGTGTTATGGACAGACAAATCGAAGTTTGAGGTATTTGGATCACACAGAAGAGCATTTGTGAGACGCAGAACAACTGAAAAGATGCTGGAAGACGCCTGACACCATCTGTCAGCATGGTGGAGGTAATGTGATGGTCTGGGGTTGCTTTGGTGCTGGTAAAGTGGGAGATTTGTACAAGGTAAAAGGGAAGGCTATCACTCCATTATGCAGCGCCATGCCATACCCTGTGGACAGGGCTTGATTGGAGCCAATTTCATCCGACAACAGGACAATGACCCAAAGCACACCTCCAAATTATGCAAGAACTATTTACGGAAGAAGCCGGCAGCTGTTATTCTATCTGTAATGGAGTGGCCAGCGCAGTCACCAGATCTCAACCCCATTGAGCTGTTGTGGGAGCAGCTTGGCCGTATGGTACGCAAAAAGTGCCCATCAAGCCAATCCAACTTGTGGGAGGGGCTTCTGGAAGCATGGCGGGAAATTTCTCCAGATTACCTCAGCAAATTAACAGCTAGAATGCCAAAGGTCTGCAATGCTGGAATTGCTGCAGATGGAGCATTCTTTGACGAAAGCAAAGTTTGAAGCAGAAGATTATTATTTCAAATAAAAATCATTATTTCTAATCTTGTCAATGTTTTGACTATATTTTCTATTCATTTTGCAACTCATTTGATAAATAAAAGTGTGAGCTTTCATGGAAAACACAAAATTGTCTGGGTGACCCCAAACTTTTGAATGGTAGTGTATTTATGTATTCCAGTACAGGCTTTTTTTTTTTTTACTTGACACCAACAAGCGTCAACAAGGGGTGTGATAAATATTGTGTTCATAATGCACAGGGGGCGCTATTGCAGAACCTTGTTTTGAAAGCGAAGATATTGCTTTCTGGTATTTTGTCAGTAACTGACAGGAAGGTTTACTGAGGTGCATATTGAGAGCAGTCATATATCCTCTACTGCATAAAATTTGCAGTAGAGTATAATAAGTGGAGTCCCAGATGAGGTGACAAAACATTTATACTCACGTTCCGTTATCTCTTCTGGGCCACCATGTGGCATCCGGGTCTCTGTGTACTCCTCCTGGTGGCATCTGTCGCTCTTCTCTGACGTCATGCACCCGGAGTCACCCCTGAGGCCTGTGATTGGGCCTAAGCAGTGGCATGGTCACGTCGAATGTCATAGCGTCATGGCTTCGATTACAGCTGCAAGTCTTTTGGGGTATGTCTCTACCAGCTTTGCACATCTAGAGACTGAGATTTTTGTCCATTCTTCTTTGCAAAATAGCTCAATCTCAGCCAGATTGGATGGAGCGTCTGTGAACAGGAATTTTCATGTCTTGCCACAGATGCTCAATGGGATTTAGGTCTGGACTTTGACTGGGCCATTTTAACACATGAATATTCTTTGCTCTAAACCATTCCACTGGAGCTCTGGCTGTATGTTTAGGGTCATTGTCTTGCTGGATGGTGAATCTCCTTCCCAGTCTCAAGTCTTTTGCAGCCTCCAACAGGTTTTCTTCCAGGATTGCCCTGTATTTAGCTCCATCCATCTTCCCATCACCTCTGACCAGCTTTCCTGTCCCTACTGAAGAAGAGCCTCCCCCCAGCATGATGCTGCCACCACCATGTGTCACAGTGGGGATGGTGTGTTCAGGGTGATGACCAGTGTTACTTTTCCGTCACACATAGCGCTTTGCATTTAGGCCAAAAAGTTCAACTTTGGTCTCGCGCAGGTGCAGGCCATGAGTGGTTACGCCATATAGTCGTCCACTATATGGAGCAGGCGGTCTATGAACTATTGTGGCAGACTAAAGAATGATCAGACTGTGCTTACACTACTTACATATCACATGTACTGTATTACAGCGGCTGCCCCACACGAATGGGATATTGCACCATGACACAGATCTAAGGTTCACTTGGTGCCTGCTACACCTATATGTAAAAGCAGCCCCATTAAAACACATTAGTAGGTCACGTGTTAAGTTGTTATGAGCGCCCCCTCCTCATTTTTATCCCCTCCATCGTTATAGTAAGGGAGTGACACAACCCTACCTGAGGACGGTGGTATATATATATATATATATTTATATATATATAATGAACAGCTCTACAATCTCATGACCTTTCGTAACTTTGCAGAATTGCTCCATATAAAAATATATTTGGCCAGATTTACTATTGAAAATGCACCAGGGTGAGAACACAAGGAATCCATGAGAATAATTTGGAAACTCACCATCAGGACTGATACCCAAGTGAGGAAAGATTGAAGCAGCACACCTGTAAAGTTTTCTGGCCATTGATGTGAGACACTGCGGCTCAGTCTCAGTCTTGTATCTAGAGATGCATTAAGTCAGGTTTAGGTTGTCGTGGTGTCATATTGGCAGTGGGACTATCTAGCTCCAGCTACGTTAACTTTGCCCCGGCCAGGTAGATAGACCTGCATGGTGAGTCATGTCTTCCTGTGGCCTCTAATAGCCCTTACCCAAAAGACCCCTTCATAGCACAGCTGCGGAAATAAAGGAGCGAGAAAAACAATGCCTGAAGTCTAATGGACTCATCACAAATTACAAGACCTCAGAGTATAAAAAGTGAAGGCCCAGGGGAGGTGAGGTAAAATAAAAAACATATATACTCAGCCTTGCTTTACCTCTGCTGAGAGTCCAGTGGTCCCTATGCTGCAACCCAGATGGAGGGAACCAGAGGATGGGAGTAGTGGTGGCAGACGATGTGCCACCTGCTAGGCCGAGCACACTAAACCAAGCACCCCAGCCCCGCTCCTGGGCCGGGCACCGCTGAGGGGGTTCCTGCAGCATTACCTGATGGTGGTGGTAGTAGTTTCCCCAGTTGGAGAGGGGACCTCTCCTCCCTGAGCCGGTGTGATGGTGTTCGGAAGGGCCCTGATGGTAAGGCAGGCACAACTCAGGCATTCAGTAGATGCAGTTGAACAGGATAGCGGTTTTATTCAGTAACTGGTGACAGCTACAAACAGCAGCTTCCAACAATGGGAGTAGTAGTACCTCAGTGTCCATTTTCCCCAGCCTTGGTCTTAGGAGGGTGCCCATGGATGATGCAGGCTCAAAGGCAGACTTCTCCTCCAACTACACCTCCTTTTGTGCCACTCCCAGATATGGATACTGGGGACAGTAGTGCAGGGAGTCCTGACAGGGATCTGGTTACCTTTGCTTATGCCCGAGTCAACTCCTCCTGTCAGTGTCCTCCATTGCTTCTCCTGGCACGGAATCCAAAAGTCCTGACAGCCGAACTCCCTTAGCAGGGCTGTCTCTGGATGAGCCTAGGGCAATGCAGTATCCTCCTAGAGGCTGTATGGACGGCCGTTGAAGCACAGTCTCAGTGCTGGCAAGTACCTCTGCAGACTGCAGGAACTCAGCTGCTCTCAGACAAGACTGGCACTGAACTGACTGTAGACTGAGCTCTCAATGGTCACCCTGGAGACCTAGGTTAGGTCTCCTACAACCCTGCCCAGTGTCCTGTGATTGGCCAGGGCTGAACCAAGGATAAGGTTTGAACACTGAAAGGGAAAATAACAAGGGAAAAGCTGCAAAACAGTGACATAACATAGAACACAGAGGATGGGACGTAGCAACACAACCCAGAGGCACAAAAGACAAACACTTAAAGCAGTAGCACTCTGGGATGCTGCACCTAAGCATCCTCTTCAGGTATCTGGCTGACATCACACAACCCAGGTGACTATGGTCATCATCACACTCCCCGGGGGTCACTTCTGAGACCTGTGATTTGGCCTCAGTAGAGACCTCCTCAGGCATTTGACTTCAGCCACAGGCCAGAAGAAAGCTGAAGAAGACATAGATAGACCACCGGACACCACAACGATGCCCAGGAGAGGTGAGGGAAGGTAAGTACAAGTGTTATTTTTTAAACCTCTCCTGAGCCTCCACTTATTATACTCTGAGGTCTGAAGAGACCCCAGGGCAGTGGTTCCCAACCTGAGGTAACTCCACGCTATCTCCAGGGGTACCACTGCAGTGTGAACCACCCACCCATAATCGTATTTTGTGGCGTTCACCACCCACAACTTACTATTATACTGTGGGGTTTCTTCAGGCCATGACAGTATAATGATCAGAGGCCCAAGGGAGCTGAGCAAACATAACAAACAGTGTTACTCGCCTTCCTTGGGCTCCGGCATGGGTCTTATTTCATCTTTGGCCTCTTCCAGCCTCCCGAGTGACGTCAGGGACTGCTTAGGCCTGTGATTGGGTCTCTGTAGTTTCATGGGTTACGTGGCATAATGAGGATAATCACAGGCCTCAGCAGTCCCTAATGTCACTTGGGAGGCTGAAGAGGACCCGATCTCCGTGCTGAAGCCTAGGGGAGGTGAGTAACACTGTTTAATATGTTGTTTCACCTCCCCTCACCTCCTCTTATTATACTCTGAGTGTATTAGTAGTTTGTGGGTGGCAAACCCACAAAATTTCGGGTTTGGCAAAACTCCAGAAAATGCGAGTTCACTAAGCCTGAAATTGTTAGAAAGTCTTCGTGTGGGATTTTTCTTATTTTATTAACAAAGGGGCCACTCTGGGACATTATACTGTGTGGAGGGACCACTATGGAACATTATACTGTGTGGAGGGACCACTATGGAACATTATACTGTGTGGAAGGGTTGCTATGGGACATTATTCTGCATGTAGGGATCGCTATGGAACATTATACTGTGTGGAGGGGTTGCTATGGAACATTATACTGCGTGGAGGGGTTGCTATGGAACATTATACTGTGTGGAGGGACCACTATGGAACATTATACTGTGTGGAGGGGTTGCTATGGGACATTATTCTGCATGTAGAGATCGCTATGGAACATTATACTGTGTGGAGGGGGTTGCTATGGAACATTATACTGTGTGGAGGGACCACTATGGAACATTATACTGTGTGGAGGGGTTTCTATGGGACATTATTCTGCATGTAGGGATCGCTATGGAACATTATACTGTGTGGAGGGGCCATTGTGGATCATTATACTGCGTGGAGGGGCTGCTCTGGGACATTATTTTGTCACTGGGATCTTTGGCATGAATGGGGGGGGATGGGCTTCACTTTCTAAACAGTCCCATGGTACCCTTAATCTACCCCAGTGGTAAGTAATGAAGGCAGCTTACCACTCACTCCTTAAACATCACTAAGCATGGTGGCCATTTTATTACATGTGGGGGTCATCATTTTAAATGTGGAGGCCATTATATTCCATGTAGGGACACTATGGGATCCATTATATTACATGTGCGGCACTGAAGGGGTCATTGTACTGAGTGTGAGGGCCATTACAATACATGTGGGGGCACTGATGGGGCCCATTACATAATTGTTAACAAAGAATCTAAATGAAGCCTTATTTTATTAACATTTATAAGTGATCACTACTTTAGGTATAATCGGTTGGGACATTTTCTCACCAGTTGAGAATCATTGCTTTAGGTGATGCTCTCTGAACTCAAGAGCCTGGATTCCAGATTGATACATGGTAGCAATTTTAGAAAACTATTAGAGAGAGATTTATGAAACTGCAGCTGATGTGTTCACTGTAGCTCACAGAGCATTGCCTAGACTGGATACAGTTGTATTCTCCTATCAGTTGATAGCATGTACAGGATTTGCTGTCTCTAAATGTAAACAGAAATAAAATAAAGCATAAATGAAACATAAAGGTAATTAAACAAAGTATGGGTAATTTCCTGAATGATCGTCTAAACTGGATTCTGATCACGTGAATACTGAATATTAGAAATAGGGGTCTGTCTATACTATTACTTAACTCCCCATAACAGTGTCCATCTGGGCCTGGACTATTTCAGTCTTTAAAGGCAGTGTTTACAAATATGTTTTAGTTTTACCACAGTTACAAAAATTGTGACAAAAACACAAAAAATGACTCATGCATGCACAGTACAGTGCACACTGACTATGTTCAGAGCAGAATTTTTGGCTCCTATGCAACCCAGATGGTCATTTACTGAGCAGCACAGAAGTCACGTAATCTGCACGGGGCAAAGATTCAACAACTTTATAATTAGGGATTATTAGTATAAAGTAACCTGTAAACATTTAAAGGGAGTCTGTCACCAGCAACCCAGTCAGATAGGTCAGGCTCCCCTGAATGTAGCGCCTTTCTCCTCATAAAAATCTACACATCTGTTGCCAATATATTAATTTATTTCATAATATGCAAATGAGCAGTCTGGATCCCTGAGGGCGACTCCATTACTCCAAACTGCTATTTCCCACACATTCCCCACACTGCACTAATACACCGGCATGACCACTCAGGAAGCAGGGCATATAGATGCAGTCTGCAGTGTGGGAGTTTGGAGCAATGGAGCCGCCCTTGGTGCTGCAAATTGCCCATTTGCATTTCTTGAAATATATGAATATCTCAACAAAGGAGGGGTGAATTTTCATGGGGAAAAGGGCATTACATTCAGGTGAGTCTGACCTATCTAAAAGTGTTCCTGATTTAATATGCTTCACATTTTTGGTCACGTTGAATCCTCCTGCTTTGGCAAAAACTAAGAATATAGGTAAGGGCGCACATTTATCTATTGCGATTATTTAACATAATAGCAACATATATGGCTGCAATACTCAGACTATATAATCAGTCCCCACCTTCAGAGAACCTCAAAATCTAACTTCCATATTGTATATTTTCATAGCAACAAGACAAACTCAATGGGGAAGGTTTACTAATAAAAATTGGACCCAAAAAACTTTTGTACATGCTTTACACCACATTTGTTAGCTGTTATAGACACTTTCTGACAGTTTGAGTGCTTTGTATGTCAGGTGGATGGGACTTATGGAAAGAGATGGGGTTTGTTAACAAGGGAGTGTGGCTAAAGATGCAACACCGTGTGCAAAAATTGTGACAAAATGTTGCAAACTAAGCCAAATCATAGATGGTGTAGGCTTACACTAGTCAGTCTATCATGCAGCATCAGTCATGTGATAAATCTGGCACATTTACAACCTGTTTGGTCTAATCTTGCACCGTGTTAGTAAATTTGCCCCATTGTAGTCATGGTCCTTGAGATCGGGACTTACCCTTCAATGCATCTTTCTAATGTTCATCCTCAGTTGCAGTATTCCTGTTTTTATTAAGAGCTTCAATGTAAATCTATAGGATCATCCTTTCATGCCATAATGTCACAGCGAGAAAATCACTTGTGACCTTGAATGATTCTGTAATAGTCAGATTTTTTTTAAGCATTTCTTTCAAGAATATTAAAATCATATGTGGCTAATAATATACAATAGTCTTGGTGTGATGTTATTGTTTCCTATGTGAACGTCTTGTTGCGGCAGCTACCAGCTGTTGGCCAAAGCTGCTGGATACTGCTTTCCTATTCAACAGTTGTGTTGTGTCTGTTAATGTTAGAAGGCGCCACGTGACATTGTAGTGTGACACTTGTCTGTCTTTGTTGGCACAACACAATGTAACAGATGTCTGAAACAGTGGTCGCCATGTCATATTCCATAAGGGGCTAAAAATACAATAATAAAAATATGTGCAACAGGAACAAATTATAAAACCCTTTGGGATAACTTTTTTCTTTTCTCCTTTAGAAGGGGCATGACTAGATGAGTACCCCAATATGGCACCCATTTTATATATAAGCATTCGCTGAAAAAAAAAATTTCTGTCTGATTCCATATAAATCCAGGAGAAAAAACATTGTTTTTAGAATAGGACCCAAAAATCCAGCATTGCACAGAAGCACACATATTCCCTATGGCTCTGTAGTACTCTGCAAGCAGTGCAGCACCATGTGCCTACAAACAGTCTCCATGCATGTTCCCTGCTCTGGGTTTTGGGGCATTTTGAGAAATATCGTACTGAGCAAATGTTTTACGCAGGTGTGGAAAAAATGCTGTAAAATAAGAATAGGAAGAAGGACTCACTTATTTTCCACCGCTCTTGTTCCGACACATCTTGGTCCTGTCTCCCTTGGCACACAAGAAAAGCCAATCACTGGCTGACACCGCTATGGCTTGTTATTAGTTGGATGGAAACATAATCATCAGAATGGGCACAGTGGGAGGAGTTGGTGAGTGCTGGTTCTTTTTTGTTTTTAAATTATTTTGAGTATCATTTCAAAAAATACATTTCCCGACTGGAAACCCCCTTTAACACTACTTGACTCCAATCCAGTAATCCAACTGAAAAATCTGTAACTGTACACCAGTGACTGAGCATTATAATACTGGTAAAAGGGCTTTTCTTGCAGTGGGATTACTGGCCAACCAATACCTAAGTGCTGCTGCTACAGCAACACTCTCTGTTGCTACAAACCTAGAGCACCTGTTGTACCCCAAATGGACAATTTTCTTGCAAAGCCAGCATATAGCTGAATGAGTCACTCTCAGACAAGTCACACTTAGGCATTTGTTCCAGGCGGTTTGAGGGGGTGCAAACTGGCACTGATTATAAGGGACAATATTTTGACTAAAGGAGAACTCTCTGGCATAGCTCTGACACTGTTTATGAACTATGGGAGTACTTTCTTCAGCAGCAAAACAAGTAACCATGTAGCTCCATAGCAAAAAATGTAATGGGGCCCTGCTATGCCATGACCACCATAAGCAGCACTTTCAGAACTTGAAAAGTGTATGATTATTTTGGCCTCCTTTATACACAGGGAGTTTTCATTCTGTCCACCACATCATAATCTAAGTTACTGAAGTGAGGAGGTAAGCCCTTTACGCTGTATTACGGATACACTTGCTTTTGTATACATAGATTTATATCAACCACATTATGCTCCACACGTATATATAGAAGATACACGTTGTGTGACTATGAGTAACCTTTAAGGTCTTCCTCTCATACTTTGCTCTACCTTATACTCTATTCTACCTTGTACCTTATTCCCTTCTGCAGTTTATCCGAGTATCTGAACTCAAAACACGACCCTCTGTGTGAACTTAACTTGCAAGACTGGTAGGTATTCATTACTTACGTATTCCATTATATGTTATTCCTCCTTTAACATTACACAATTTTTTGAATACCACCTTTCTAATTAGGACTTCTATTACCATCTGTACTGACATGGTTTTCCTTTACCGGATACTATCAGATATTATGATTAACAATATAGAAGAATGGCCTGAGGACGGATTAATAGGGCTATGATAATGACAAAACGACACTATGACTATGATAAAAATAGCATATACACACTTTTAGGATGGTGTTACTTTCTTCATTATGGGTGACAGTATACGTATCAGGATATATAATGTATGTATATGAATACGTCAATATGCGTATGTTACTGGAAAATGTATATGAATTAATGAATATGCATAGGAATAACATGGATACTTATACTGTTTCTGTATGATATGTGTATTGTAGAGTCTGATGAAGGCCATAAGGCCGAAAATGTTTATTTAATGCTCTACATAAAGAGTCTACCACGTGTGAAATACTACGTGAAATAAAGATCAACAATTCTGTGCATCACTTCAATAGCGGAAATCCTTTATTTAAGCTATATACGGAATAGGACCCTACTTCCACTAACCGTCTTAGGAGTGCGACCCACACCTTGATCAGAATAAACACAATGATGTCACAAGACAGGGATAATGAAAATAGTGATGTCAGCACAGGGATAATAAACACAGTGATGTCACAGGACAGGGATAATGAACACAGTGATGTCACAGTACAGAGATAATGAACACAGTGATGTCACAGTTCTAGGAGAATACACACATAGATATCATAGCACAGGAATATTGCATGCACAAAAAGATCACAGTGTACACTGTGACATCACAGCATATGAAGAAAGTAATAATAATGATGTCACATGCAGGCAATATGATGTCTCAGTAAAGTAATGGAGGTGCATTCAGTTTTCCACATCCCGTTCCATTGTCCATATTCATCACTAATTATACCTACTGTCTTAGTGGAAATGGGTCCCCTTAGTTGTTGGGCATCATAGCAGCTCCTTTGTCCACTACCCTAGTAGTTACACCTCTATTTCTGGCTATATTTATAGGGGTCCCCCTCGCAGGCTGCGGCATATTTGTAGCGTTACACATTACACTTAAAATCTCCCCATTAAAATTTGGTAGCTATGGTTAAACAAGGCATGTCGCACCAATATGACTACATGTGCCCTGTTATTTCTGAGATCCCAGATGATCAGACATGAGCAATATATGGAGAAAATCCCTGAACAATGGCTGTGAGAAAACTGCGCCAAGAAGAGGCTGAAATCACAGTCTACTGGATATACTTAGAAAGAAAGTCTTATGGAAAGAATATTATTACTGGAACACATTAGTGTTTGAAATAATGGAAATTTATGCGCCATGTTTCTACATACAATGGAGCGCTTGTAAATTCGGCCTCTGTTTTGTATTTGGCTCAGTATATAAAGGATATAAAGGGAAAACATGCAACTGTAAAAATAAATTTTGCACGTTTAGACTACCCTTTATTTATACATATGGACATTTTTCCTAACGCAGTGACTCATTTTTATGAAAACCTCCTATGTGGCCTGCAAGCATATGCAGTTGGGCGAGCAAGGGTTAACCCAGTGCTATCAGTGCCTCTATGAACTGTATGCGGCGTATGTTAGTGATACTGTGCACTACAGTTCAATGGCACTAAATTGCAGGATTTTTAGCTGTCGGGTTTATGATTTTGGTTTTAAGTGCATAAACTGTGGAGTGCGGATAAACAATTTTGCCTTTGATAATCAACCTTAGTTTTTACCGGTAATGCATTTATAAAGAGGGAAAATTGTTATGGAGTATCTTACATCAGAAAATATACTGTATTGTTAGAGTCCTGTGTCCTAGAATAACATAAATTACCAGTAAAATACAAAGAGAGCTCCTTCCGAGCCATTACCCAGCTTTCCAATACCTCTGAACAGCAAATCTGCTTAAAGGGGTTGAGCCATTAAGGACACTTATCACCAATCCATGGGAGCCAAAAGTCCCCCTTAGGCTACGGCCCCACGTTGTGGAAACGCAGCTTTTTTTTGTTGCAGATTTTGCTGCGGTTTTTTGAACCAAACCCAGGAGTGGATTTAGCAGCAGGTAGAAGTATAAGAACTTCCTATATATTTCCCTTTCCTTTTGTAGCCATTTTTGGCTTTGGCTCAAAAAATCTCAACAAAATCTGCAACAAAAAAAGCTGCATTTCCGCAACGTGGAACCGTAGCTTTAGGCCTCCTTGTTAATGTATCACCAGTGTGCTTGCATGACTAGCACACTATTCACTTCAGTGCCGGAGGCCCCATAGTAAAAGGAGTGCCGGTCACGCAAGTGCACTGGTGCTCCATTCACAAGGAGGCCTAAGGGGGGACTTTCAGTCCCCTGTCCTCGTGATTATGGTATCCGTTGAAGTGGAATGGAGTATGAATGGAGGTGAAAAATCTGCGCTTTCCAATAAGGAAATTAAGCTCACGTTTCGGGGACTTTATATCCCCTTTTTCAAGAGTATATGAGACAAGGCATCCTGATTACTGGGGGTCCCAGCGATCGGACACTTATTCCCTATCAATAACGGCACAACCCCCTTAACCCCTTCAGGTCTGAGCCCAAAAGTGCGTTAAAGACCAAACCTCATTTTTCAAAACTGACATATGTCACTTTATATGGCAATAACTTTAAGACGCTTTAACTTGCACAAGTGATTTTGAGACTGTTTTTTCGTGAGACATTGTACTTCATGTTAGTGGTAAACATTGATCAATATTTTTGTATTTATTTATAAAAAAAATAGGAAATTTGATGGAAATTTGGGAAAAAAAAATCGCAATTTTCAAAATGTGAAATGCTCTGCTTTTCAAACAGATAGTCATACCACCCAAATAAGTTAATAAATATTTTTATATGTCCCACTAGGACACCTGAACCAACAATACTCTAATCGTTGATTCAGCACTATAGACTGTAATACACGTGTATTGCAGTCTATACAGCAATTCAGCCTATGTAGACATTTCTAGAGGTCCCGGCAGGATCAACCAGGTACTGTGGGCTTCAGGCAGCCTGGGGTCACTGGCCAGACCCCGGGCTGCATATTATAGATATCGGCACCCCCCCGATCTCTCCGCAGGGGGTGCCGGGGCGGCAACATGGCGGAACCCCTTGGATGCTGTGGTCATGTTTGACCGCGGCATCCAAGGGGTTAAAACCCCGATCGGCGATCGGAGATTAAGGAGCAGGGTGTTAGCTGTCAGTTACAGCTAACACCCTCTCCCGATGCCGCCCGCTGCACTCAGTGCCGTTAGCAAACACTTAAAATGCCGCGGTCGCTATTGACCACGGCATCTTAAGGGTTAAACAGCGGGGATCAGTGTTATCACTGGTCCCCGCTGTTGCAGTGGGAGCCTGGCTGTCAAATACAGCCGGGCTCCCGCGGTAATCGCACGGGCTCTGCTTCTGAGCCCGCTCGATCACCGTCACGTACCTGTACGTGGGGATGCGGTAACTAACCACATTCTCCCACGTACATGTACGTGAGAATGCGTGAAGGGGTTAAAGGAGTTGTGCAGGGATAGAAAACATGGTTGCTTTCTTCTTCTCAGGAAGTGACATCACGTCCATTAGTGGTGTTAATCCTCCGATCTATCTGTAGACCTGACTTCATTGCCCATAGCAACAAATCAGAACTCAGCTTTTCTTTTTACACCTTCTCCTGTGGCCGGTGACTTTTGCACTTCCCTAAGTACAACCTACTGCGGCTTGATGTCACTACAACCATCGTTTCACCAGTCCTGTTGTAAGGATTTGTTCTGTATGGAGAGTTCATAGTATCCCAGGAATCAGGTTGGCGGTAGGGCCGAAAAACTTCACGTCCCAACTTCTAGAGGACTGAAAGACGGACAGAATTGGAGCGTACTGTGGCAGATTTGCATATACTAATCCATGCCCTCATGCACTTTTTGGCTCTGCCCAATCCCATCTGGTCCCTTTGTGTCTCCACACAGTATAGGGCCCCCTTAATGCCCCCACACTGTATAAAACCCACACACAGTATAATTTCCTCCTTGTAGCCCACACAGTATAATGTTAATATTCCCCCACTACAATGCCCTCTTTTTGTTGCCTACACACTGTGATGCCCCCTTTTTTTGTGGCCCCCACACTTTAATGCCCACTTCTTGCGGTCATCACAATGTAATACTCCTATGCTCTGGCCCCCACACTATAACGCTCCCATCCCATGATCCCCACACTGTAATGCTCCTTCTTGTGGCCTCTACACTATAATGCCCTTAGGGTTGTACAGTGTCTATTAGAGCACAACAAAAACCTCTGCACACATCCATATCAATTCAGAGCCATATGGAGGGACAGTAGGACCCATAGTTTTCTATAGGTGCTGTATTATGGCTCCGTACAACTCAAAGGTTGTATGTAACCACTATAGAACTATGTGGCTAAAAACACATATCTTCCTTTTCCTATATTGCCCTAATAACTGGGTACCGTGTTTCTCCAAAAATAAGACCTACCCCGAAAATAAGCCCTAGCTAGATTTTCCAGGTTTTTTGGTGTAGGCTTGAAATATAAGCCCTACTCCAAAAATAAGCCCTAGCTAATTTAACCCCTTCCCGACTGCCATGCGATTACAGCGGATGCCGAGTCCTTAAAGATGGCGGCCGTTCTGCTGCAGAGCGGCTGCCATAGCTACAGTACCGGGTCTCCGCAGGCATTGATGAGCGTGACCCCCCTCCTTCCCACCAAAGTAGCACAACCGCTGGAGTTAATCGCGGGCATTGCTAAGTGTGACCCCCCCCCCCCCTCCCGCAGTCCCTAGGGCCGGTCCCGACCCCCTATAGCTACTATACCGGGTCTCCGTTGTACTGGAGACCCGCAGTTAATGCCCGTGATCAGAGCATTGTTGAGTGTGCCAGTCCATCACCCACCCCTCCAAATCGACCCCCCAAAGCAGAGTAACTATCCCCGGGCACTGCAACGTATTGCAGTCTATGGGATGATTGCAGGTTCAAGCCCCCTAGGAGGGGTTAATAGTAAAAAAAAAAACGAAAAAAAAAAAAAAAACCCAAAACAATAAAAGTTCAAGCCCCCTCCCACTTCCACTAGAATACATATAAAAATAAAACATTGCTGTGAAACACATACTCATTAGATATCCCTGTGTCCGAAAACACCTGGTCTGCAAACTTATAAAAATATTTTTTACTATGGTGAATACTGTAGCAGAAAAATAAAATCAAAAGTGCCAAACTGCTGTTTTTTCGCTATTTCACCTCTGATAAAAGTTGAAATAAAAAGCGATCAAATGTGTGATTGTTGTTCATGGAAAAAATTAAGACCTACCCCGAAAATAAGCCCTAGCCCTTTTTTCATAGAAGAAAATAATATAAGACCCTGTCTTATTTTCAGAGAAACACAGTATGTGTTATTTAGGAAACTGGGACAACTGGGAGGCAATGCTTTTTGATTGTCATCCAACTTTCCCAGAATCAGATGCAACAAAGAAATTAAATAGACTTAGCAATTAAAGACTGAATCATTTACGGGTGACTCTTTAATTTTACAAGTTAACTCTTTAAGCTGTTTGATTTGACATGACTTCCTGGTCTTATTCTGGGGGACTGATTCATGTGCGAGTGTCTGAGAATAGTCGCTGGTGAATCATCCCTACATAATCCGAGCATGCACTTATGTCTCATGTGGGGTCATTCTCTCCAGACATACATTGTACGACACTAGCTAGACGGCTCTTATGAAGTCCTCACGTCCCCTGCCTCACTGGGACATTCCAGGTGATTTTAATTAAAGTACAAGCCATTAATGGAACTAAATGGGACAATGTAACTGGATGCCCTGTAGGCGGTTGTAGTACTTGGGGGAACGACACAGCCTAGTAGTTCTTTAGTTAAATGAGGGGGTTTATTATGTTTTGCAGCAGCATTGCCAAGATCTGCCCCCAAACACATTCACTGCTGGCTTTTAGCTGTATTACAGCAGAAAAACACAAACCAGCGAGATCTCATCACTGCGACAGGCGCCGTTCACGTATAATCCACTGCTAAACTTCCATTTGTCTGGATGTTATATATCAGGAAAAAGTTAAAGAGAAAGCAAAGTAAGGCTTCATGCACATGAACATAGGCATCTGCGGGTCTGCAGAAAACAGAATGGACAGCACAGGATAGTATCCATGATGTATCCATGTATGATGTGCCTCCTGTGTTTTTCATCCCCCCTTTCATTAGAACAGATGGACAGGAATAGGACCGAATACATATTTTGTAGCTTGGCTCCCACGTGGACGCACAATAACTACATAGAAATGAAGGGGTTTGCATATGCCATCCATAATAAGAGACCATAATATGGACCAAAATACAGTACAGTTATGTACATGGGGCCTAAAACAAGTCTAAAAAAATATCAGCACTAGAGATGACAATATTTTTGTGTTATTTGTATGGCATCGATTTGCCACATGGTCCATGATTTGGTGGCTATTAAGATTCATTAGGAGAATCAACAGACATCTCTTTGGCATACATTTGGACGCATGTGTTGGGATCCCACAGCTCTAGCTATATGGAAACGTGCAGTCAATGGCTTTTCTATTTCTTATTGACAGTCTATAGCAGATATATAGAACTGTAGAAACATATTGTACAGTTGCATATGTCTGCACCCTAGTTCATCAGGATTACTCCAAGTACTCCTGCAGAAAGTAACACTAAATGTGGCAGAAATTTAGTGCAAAAGTGGCCGTACAGTACCGTAGATAGCTGTTATGAGCGGACGTTGGAACCCCTAATACGCATGAATGCTCGGTGTGGCTATGTATATGTGCTCAATGGGGAAAGGGGAATAAGCTGATGCCAGACCAATCTGATGGCAGCTTATCTCCTGTGGGAACAAAGTAAGGGGCATTATGAAATCCAACATGCCCAATCCTTCTTTATGGTGAGATCTGGGGATTCAGGACACCCCCATACTCATTAGATGGTCAGTTGATTTCTGTGAACTCTGCAGTTGAATCTAACACTAATCTGATGTGTATGGGCAACTTTACTCTGGCACTGGGTACTCATGTTTATAATGGAATCCTGGTACCACGACAGGTGCCAGTCACTACAAGAATATTGTACAGCGATGGCACAGTCATCCTTTTCCTGACCATTTATATATGTATTACAGTGTGTCTGCACATATTATAAAGCTTAGAAATAACCAGGTGTAACCATTCCCAGTTCTGAGCATACAGGGCTCAGTAGCAATGTGCTTACCCAGTTTATTTACAGAGGGGATTA
This sequence comes from Leptodactylus fallax, assembly GCA_947044405.1. Classification (NCBI taxonomy): domain Eukaryota; kingdom Metazoa; phylum Chordata; class Amphibia; order Anura; family Leptodactylidae; genus Leptodactylus; species Leptodactylus fallax. The sequence goes on along the minus strand of CAMRHE010000133.1, from coordinate 2,241,998 downwards.
TCCTTAATAATAAGCTGGACTGGGCAGATCATAGGGAGGCCCTGTACAGGAAGGGCCACAGCAGGCTCTACCTGCTTAGGAAGCTGAGAGCCTTTGGAATCCGGGGGGCACTTCTTAGAACTTTCTACAACTCGGTAGTGGCATCAGCCATCTTCTTTGGAGTGGCCTGCTGGGGGAGCAGTATATCAACCTGGGACAGAAATAAACTTGACAAGCTGATTAGAAGGGCCAGCTCTGTCCTGGGGAGCCCACTGGACCCAGTGCAGGTGGTGGGTGACAGAAGGATACTGTCCGTGGTGAGCTCCATGCAGAAGAAGAAGTCCCATCCCATGCATGAGACTGTGATCGCGCTGAGCAGTACTGTCAGTGACCGACTGCTTCACCCTAGGTGTGAGAAGGAGCGCTATCGGAAGTCTTTCCTCCCCACCGCGGTTAGGCTGTACAACCAACACCGACCTAAGCGGAGATCATTACACACAGAGAACTGAAATATCTCTCTGCCTGTTAAATCCCCCCCCCCCCCCCCCCCCCGCTACTTCCTATCTGTCTGTCTGCTATCAAAGTAATGCCTCTCACCTTGGAACATTCCTGTACATGTTGTATTTGTATCTGCTTATCTTTGCTGCTGTAACACACTGAATTTCCCCATTGTGGGACTATTAAAGGACTATTATTATTATATTATTATTATGTGTTATCTTACTATCCACTTCCAGAAAGCTTCACTATCTCTGACATCTGCACTCCTTTTTATCTTGTGCTACAGGCCAACATCCCAGCACTCTTGGTCATGCATCAATCTGACGTCAGTGTGATAAGTGAGGGGAACTGGCTGTCCTCTCTCCACATGCAGAAAGCCATTACTCCATTCATCCCCCCTTCTCAGAACAATGAAGCCCTATGTGCATGGTGCTGGATGTCACTGAGCGCTTTTCTGAATACAGTAAATTTCTCTGCAGGCATGCCAGGTTTTATACTGTCTGCAAGTGAAAGCCTGATGTTAAAATCTAACAAGCAGGGTCCTATTCTCCTACATTTTATTACAATGGATGTCTTAAAGGGTCCATTCTGCCTGGATAGCTCCCAATTTGATTCAGGGTTTCCTTCCAAACTACCTGCGCATTACCTCTGCTAAGACCCCTAACCCCATTATAGCTGAGCAGCCCATTAATAAAAAGGCACTCATAGCCCTATCATATGGCTCTGATCACAGCAAGGTCTACACTGCGATCTTGGCCGCTGTAGCCTAACAAAAGTGAATAAAATTGTATTGCGACTTACAGGGTGCTTTGACCACGACACTACAGTTGCACAAAATACTGTGTCACACCCTAGATCGCCATGTATCTCTAACTTACTAAAGTCTGATAGAAAAACTATAAAAATATACTACTGAAGGAGAATATCTTCATTATGCATCAGCGCATGAGTTATAGGGGACTCGGTGTGCTTCCATACGTCTACACACAGGGCTGTCATACAGCCAGGGCTTCACACAGGGCTGCAATACAGCTAGGGCTACACACAGGGCGTCCATACAGCCAGGGCTACGCGCGGGGCGTCCATACAGCCAGGGCTACGCGCGGGGCGTCCATACAGCCAGGGCTACGCGCGGGGCTTCCATACAGCCATGGCTATGCGCGGGGCTTCCATACAGCCATGGCTACGCGCGGGCTTCCATACAGCCAGGGCTATGCGCGGGGCTTCCATACAGCCATGGCTACGCGCGGGGCTTCCATACAGCCATGGCTACGCGCGGGGCTTCCATACAGCCAGGGCTACGCGCGGGGCTTCCATACAGCCAGGGCTACGCGCGGGGCTTCCATACAGCCAGGGCTACGCGCGGGGCGTCCATACAGCCAGGGCTACGCGCGGGGCTTCCATACAGCCAGGGCTACGCGCGGGGCGTCCATACAGCCAGGGCTACACGCGGGGCTTCCATACAGCCAGGGCTACACGCGGGGCTTCCATAGAGCCAGGGCTACACGCGGGGTGTCCCTACAGCCAGGGCTACACACGGGGCTTCCATACAGCCAGGGCTACACACGGGGCTTTGTTATGCCAAGGGAAAATATTCTTTGGATTACGTATAATAGAATAAAGTTATAGAATAAAACCCTGGACTATCAACAATAGCTTAACATTTTATTAAGAAGAGTATAAGATATCAAAAAGGTCTTACAATAAGGAAAAGTATGAAAGATATTAGAATGTAATTAAATCAACACTTCCAACACTTAAAAGTATATAAGAAGGTATAACAAGATAATCAAACTGTGGTCTAATCAACACTTACAATAAAGAAAGGTATAACAAGATAAGAAAGTTAATCACAAGGTAATCAAAGTTAATCAACACTTACAACACTGCCAAGCTTCATTGATGAACTCCGATAAGGGTAGCTTCAGGAAATATCATCAAGCCGTTGTGTCAGGACTCTCATCATGCAGCATCAGGCGTCCCCGATAATCTGCAGTCAAGATTGCAACCAACGGCTGGGAGATATCATCCGTCTTTTATACCCTTTATGTGCGTCATAGAGTGGGCGGTTACAGAAGTGTATACACCTCTGTAAGGCTTTACTCGTCTCCAAGCTCACATTCCTGTGAAAGGGGCCAATTTCCACTGGAATATGTCCTGTGATACGTACGCTTCAAACAGAGTTGAACCTATTGATCTAGTTTTTATGGACATGTAAATATTACCTCAGAGTTGAACCTATTGATCTAGTTTTTATGAACATGTAAATATTACCTCAAATAGAGTTGAACCCTTTGATCTGGTTCTCATGGACATGTAAATATCACCTCCTTTGAACTGGTTCCCATGGAAATGTAAATATCACCTCAGAGTTGAACCATTGATCTGGTTCCCATGGACATGTAAATATCACCTCAAACAGAGTTGAAATTAAGGTTATTATGAGCTGGCTATTATAGACATCTTGTCATGGGCAGCCATTTTATCAAGGGCAGCCATTTTGTTTTTTTGCATTACAGGCTTCCTTACAGCCTGGGCTACACACGGGGCTTCAATACAGCCAGGGCTACACACAGGGCTTCCTTACAGCTAGCGCTAGAAACAGGGCGTCCATACAACCAGGGCTACACACGGGGCTTACATACAGCCAGGGGTACACACAGGGCTTCCTTACAGCTAGGGCTACACTCAGGGCGTCCATACAGCCAGGGCTACACACGGGGCTTCCATACAGCCTGGGCTACACGCGGGGCTTCCATACAGCCAGGGCTACACGCGGGGCTTCCATACAACCAGGGCTACACGCGGGGCTTCCATACAACCAGGGCTACACGCGGGGCTTCCATACAACCAGGGCTACACGCGGGGCTGCCATACAGCCAGGGCTACACGCGGGGCTGCCATACAGCCAGGGCTACACGCGGGGCTTCCATACAGCCAGGGCTACACAGTATTTAAACACCCATTATAATCACAAGTGCACAGTAAACTGCATTGTGATATCGCATGTAATGTTTGTGTATGTTCACACTACCATTATTACAGTCCGTTGCTCTCATCTGTCATAGGATGAGAACAACAGACATTAACAGCAGTATAATATAAGTGAATGGAGTCACATTGTGACCCTGATGTGGCCATAACTGAGACTTCTAGCTGCAAACACACTGATCAGTGCATCATTTTTTTTGCAACAATTAGTTGAAGTCAAAACATCCCCTAGGGCGAAATGAGACTCCATTCACTTACATTAGAGAAGGAGTCATGGCGCGACACGGCGTTCTTTGGTCGCTCAATGGGAGTTGTGGGCAAAGTCGCCGCATAGCCCAAGCCTTACAGACAGGGATGGTGGCTGTGAATGAAGTTGTAAGGGATTTGAAGCTGTAATACTGACTGACCATGTATTCACACAAACGTTGATATCAGTTGTCTGATGGCCGTTTTTTTAACGGTTGTCACACGGCCACATTAGTATTCGTTCACATGAATGGGGGCTATTCAAATGATCGTATATTATAGGTCATGCTTTATTTTTACTCATTTTCACGGATCCCTCCATACACTATAATTTATGGGGAATCGGTGAAAACAGGTAAAACAGTCATTAAAAATGGATGTTTTTCACGACCCTTTTCAACGTAGTTCATGTGAATGTACAGTCATGGCCAAAAGTTTTGAGAATGACACAAATATTATATTTTCACATGATCTGCTGCCCTCTGGTTTTTATGTGTGTTTGTCAGATGTTTTTATCACATACAGAAATATAATTGCATTCATATTATGAGTAACAGAAGCTTATATTGACAGTTAGAATGAGTTAATGCAGCAAGTCAATATTTGCAGTGTTGACCCTTCTTCTTCAGGACCTCTGCAATTCTCCCTGGCATGCTCTCAATCAACTTCTGGACCAAATCCTGACTGATAGCAGTCCATTCTTGCAGAATCAATGCTTTAATTTTGTCTGAATTTGTTGGTTTTTGTTTGTCCACCCGTCTCTTGATGATTGACCACAAGTTCTCAATGGGATTAAGATCTGGGGAGTTTTCAGGCCATGGACCCAAAATCTCTATGTTTTGTTCCCTGAGCCATTTAGTTATCACCTTTGCTTTATGGCAAGGTGCTCCATCATGCTGGAAAAGTCATTGTTGAGCGCCAAACTGCTCTTGGACGGTTGGGAGAAGTTGCTCTTGGAGGACATTCTGGTACCATTCTTTATTCATGGCTGTGTTTTTAGGCAAGACTGTGAGAGAGCCGATTCCCTTGGCTGAGAAGCAACCCCACACATGAATGGTTTCAGGATGCTTTACAGTTGGCATGAGACAAGACTGGTGGTAGCGCTCACCTCTTCTTCTCCGAATAAGCTGTTTTCCAGATGTTCCAAACAATCGAAAAGGGGATTCATCAGAGAAAATGACTTTCCCCCAGTCCTCAGCAGTCCACTCCCTGTACCTTTTGCAGAATATCAGTCTGTCCCTGATGTTTTTTCTGGAGAGAAGTGGCTTCTTTGCTGCCCTCCTTGAGACCAGGCCTTGCTCCAAGAGTCTCCGCCTCACAGTGCGTGCAGATGCACTCACACCTGCCTGCTGCCATTCCTCAGCAAGCTCTGCACTGCTGGTAGCCCGATCCCGCAGCTGAAACACTTTTAAGAGACGGTCCTGCCGCTTGCTGGTCTTTCTTGGGCGCCCTGGAGCCTTTTTGGCACCAATGGAACCTCTCTCCTTGAAGTTCTTGATGATGCGATAGATTGTTGACTGAGGTGCAATCTTTCTAGCTGCAATATTCTTCCCAGTTAGGCCATTTTTGTGCAGTGCAATGATGACTGCACGTGTTTCTTTAGAGATAACCATGGTTAACAGAAGAGAAACAATGATGGCAAGCACCAGCCTCCTTTTAAAGTGTCCAGTGGTGTCATTCTTACTTAATCATGACAGATTGATCTCCAGCCCTGTCCTCATCAACACCCACACCTGTGTTAATGGAGCAATCACTGAAACAATGTTAGGTGGTCCTTTTAAGGCAGGGCTGCAATGATGTTGAAATGTGTTTTGGGGGATAAAGTTCATTTTCTAGGCAAATATTGACTTTGCAAGTAATTGCTGTCACTCTTTATAACATTCTGGAGTATATGCAAATTGCCATTAGAAAAACGCAGTAGACTTTGTAAAAATTAATATTTGTATCATTCTCAAAACTTTTAATAATAATAATAATAATAATCCTTTAATAGTCCCACAGTGGGGAAATTCAGTGTGTTACAGCAGCAAAGATAAGATAAGATAAGCAGATACAAATACAAATACAACATGTACAGGAATGTTCCAAGGTGAGAGGCATTACATTAATAGCAGACAGACAGATAGGGCGTAGCAGAGGGGGGGGGGGGGGATTTAACAGGCAGAGAGATATTTCAGTTCTCTGTGTGTAATGATCTCCGCTTAGGTCGGTGTTGGTTGTACAGCCTAACCGCGGTGGGGAGGAAAGACTTCCGATAGCGCTCCTTCTCACACCTAGGGTGGAGCAGTCGGTCACTGACAGTACTGCTCAGCGCGATCACAGTCTCATGCATGGGATGGGAGTTATTCTCCCGCATGGAGCTCACCACGGACAGTATCCTTCTGTCACCCACCACCTGCACTGGGTCCAGTGGGCTCCCCAGGACAGAGCTGGCCCTTCTAATCAGCTTGTCAAGTTTATTTCTGTCCCTGGTTGATATACTGCTCCCCCAGCAGGCCACTCCAAAGAAGATGGCTGATGCCACTACCGAGTTGAAGAAAGTTCTAAGAAGTGCCCCCCCGGATTCCAAAGGCTCTCAGTTTCCTAAGCAGGTAGAGCCTGCTGTGGCCCTTCCTGTACAGGGCCTCCATATGATCTGCCCAATCCAGCTTATTATTAAGGAGCAAACCCAGGTACTTATAGGTGTTCACAATCTCGATGCCCGTCCCCAGGATGTCCACTGGTTTAGGAGGGCTTCTGCCTTTGCGGAAGTCCACCACCATCTCCTTGGTCTTCCCCGCGTTAATCTTCAGGTGGTTCCGGTGGCACCAGTCCATGCCATGACTGTAGCCTTATAACTGTGTGAATCCAGCCTAAGCAGATTGACTATAACAATATATTCACATGCAGCAGATTTGTTGCAGAAATTTATACGGCTGTCCAATTCATGTGAATGGGGTTTGCAAAAATCCACGTGTTTGCTGCATAAATTACATTATCCAGATTCATAGACAGCATTCTCATTCTTAAAAATTCCTGCAACAAATCTGCCATGTGTGAATACATCCTGACAATAGTCTTAACAAAGCTGGAGTTTATTATGTCTGTTGTTCTGCTTTCATTAGGAAGCTGTCATGGTTGTCCCCTTTTCCATTAGCTCGGCTCCCCTTCCATTAGCTCTTTTTGCCTTGCGCCTTCATGTGACTTTGATGTGAGACCAGTTTACCTTTCTCTCCAGTCACACGTATGATTTCATTATCAGTTTAGCAGAAAAAGCGGTTTAGCATAATTGCATTAAGCATCAGCCTGTGGGACTCAGGTTATTAAGATGCAAAATGAGAGAGAAGAGCAAACACACATAGAAGGCCTAATTAAATTCACATCCAGCCCAGGGAAAGAGAGAGAGAGAATCTGTTCATTGAACAAAAAGGAGGTGGGAGTAGTGCTGCCCTGCCGCCCCTCCTCTAACTGGAGGGAACACCCTGCAGCTAATTTAGGAGGGGCTTTTCTCTTCATTGGAGTAGTTTTTGGGTTTTTCAAAGTCAGCTTGCAACCTACCAGCTCTGACTTCACATGGTCCCTTCTCCTGTAATCAAGTGAAGCCTTCAGAAGACAGTCATGCAGAGCTTCAGGGAGTCTTGTGCCTTGCTGTCAGCTTGCCTCCTCCTTACTTTCATCTCTTCTCATGGATTTAACTTGGATGTGGAGCAGCCAGCGGTGTACACTGGACCAGAGGGCAGCTTATTTGGTTACTCGCTGGATTTCTACCTACCAGATAAACAGAGGTTAGTTACAATTACATTGGTTTCTACCTGGGTATATATATATTTTTTTCTTTAACTTACCAGTTATTTATATAGCACTGACCTATTCCACAGCGCTGTACAGACAATCTATCACTCTTGTCTCCATGGAGCTCACAATCTAATTTCCCCATCTCAGGCACATGCAGACCTAGATTAACCCTTGGTAGCATTTGTTGGCTCTTGTCATTGTGTTGTTAGGACTGTTCACATCCTTCACAAACCCTGTTGGCAAATAAGTGTGAACTGAGACTATAGGACTGTATGGTTAACCCCTTCCTGGTACACATACTATGCTGTATAATGTTATACATCTGCTAGCGGCCTGGAATCTGATTAATAGATCATCTGGTGATAATTCTTAAGGTCTTGCCAGAAGTTCTCAGAGCTGAGGCTTTGCTTTTTGTTCTTATGTTGCTACTCTGTACATCCCGCCCCTGATTCTGTTCCGTTAGTTACACACTCCCTTCCATATTCTCATTTCCCTTCTCTCCCCACTAATATATTTTTTTTTTTTTCCACTCTTCCTCCCATTTATTCCAAATGCAGACGTTCCCTTTACCTTTCTCCCGGTTCTATTCTTCATAGATTCCCACTCTTCTATGTCCCAGCCAACCTCCTTGAGTTGTAAACTCCTGGGCAGTCATATCTTTTGTGTCTGGATCTGGAAAAGGATCCTGCTCTGCTCTCCCCATCTGTTTGATATTACCTGGTGAAGACCCAACACCCGATTTCCTGTAGTTTTTAGGTGCAGCTAGAGTTTAGAGTGAGACAGAATACTTTACTGAATCCTGTGATTTTATTTTTTTTTTATAAAAAAAAGTTGAATTTATATTATTTACGGTATATGGTTAATTTGCCACATTTGGCCACTGCTATTGGCAATGAAGGGGTGAAATTTTTGGTTACTTTGTAGTGACTCCTAGGGCTGTGCAGTGCCTGGTGCAACAGTGGCAGTCTTTTTTTTTTTTTTTTCAGCAAAAATGATTACATTTTTCACTGCATTGCTGCAGCCTTCATGCACACAACCATAGGCAGTGTACGGGTCCATAAAAATGGAGCAGACCCTTTACACTTGAATGAATGGACTGAGCCTCGAAAATGGACAGGTATACGACCTGCTCCGTATTTTGCGGCTCACTGACCAGCGGAAACTACAGATGTGTGTTTGGGGGCCATACAAATGAATGTATCCGTATGCTATCCATTTTCAATGATCCGCAAAAGCAGACAGCACTACAGTTGTGTGCATGAAACTTTAGGTTGTCTTTTCATGTCATTTTTAACTGCTTTTGTTGGCTGTGACAAATGGAGCACAGCCAAAGGTTGTAATATTGTGCTTCCTGCATTGCAGATGGCAAAAGTGCGACCCCCCAAGTTGAATTTGTGGCCTCTCAATCACCAGCCAAACCACCTTGATTTTGGTCAACGGTAATGTAGGTGGTGTGGCACTGTGATTTTTGGTTGTGCCATATGTGTCCTAGCCAAAGTCACCATGTATCCCTAGATAGTCCTTGGTTACCCATAAGAACCAATCACTATGCAGGTTTAATTTTTCAACAGCGGAATATAAAATGGAAGCTGCGTTGTGACTGGTTGCTATGGAAACAAAGACAGGTTTTCTTTCAGACAGTTTCATAAATCTCTACCAACGTGTTCTTGTTGTTTGTGGCGGGTTAGATTTAGGTCACAATTAAAAAGAAACCTGACCGAAAGTACAGCTGTGTGAATTCTCCCCAAAAGTAGCAGTCGCCTACAACATCTGTGACATTTTCACAGATCTGTGACATCATCTGGCTCTGATCAAACAATTCTGATGACCCGGTTAACCCTTTGATCTGGTGCTAGCAGTGTATACATGACTGTGCCCAGTCAGGGATATGAATGCATCTTGTAAGCTCAGAGTCCACATGAGGAAAGTGAGTAATAATGTTTAACAGGACAAAGCTTCCTGAAACCGGACACGCAGCAACAGTGAGGATTGCGTCCAGCTCCTGTATAGCACCCACAGGAATCCAGAGTCAAGACTGTTCACTGGTATAATACAGGCTTACCAGTGTGCTGTGAATAGGATGATAACTCTACGGGAAAGGGGACCGGATCCATAGGTTTTCTCTAACATGTATAAAGTCCACTAACTACTAATATGGCTTTACTAGCAGTAATTGTATCTTTGCATTTTTGGATATGACACATTGTAGAGCAAAATTCATTACTGGATCAAACTATACCCTAGATGGTTAAATCTTACTGGAATACCCTATGTTGCCATCACCTTTCTATATATGATGAGGGGGTTCAACCATTTGGTGCTTTAAATAGTGTAACCAGGAACAGACAGTTTTATCTGCCCCCCCCCCAATCTTGCCCCTTTAGTTCCCCACAAAAGCTGCTTCATATTATGTCCAGATGTTAACTGCTCCAGTACTCCAGGATGTCATGTGGTAGCACATTGGAACAACCATGAGCGGTGGCCATTTTCTATAGAAATGATCCAATGGGTAATGGTCAATTCAAAAGACCATGTTCGGTATTTGGTCAACGAGGAACCCCCTGATCTTTGGGGTCCCATGCCATTGCTTGGATTGTATGGTGGGTAATGCTGCCCTTGGGTGTAATTGTAACATCAGTAGGAATTCTTTGAACAATTTATGTGACTTCAGTCTTGTTACTCACCTGCCCTCTTGTCAGCAGCCAACTTAGGGTGGGTTCACACCTGCGCTTGGTGTCCGTCCGTCGCCAATCCAGTTAAAATCTCGGCGAACTGGATTGGCGTCGGATACAGACCGGTCAGCGGCGCATTGGTTAAAAACCCATTCATTTGAATGGGTTTTTAAAGCAATGCGCGGGTGTGCGCTTACACCCTCTGCGCTGCCAATCCTTTTTTTTCGTCGGAAACAAAGTCGGACATGCAGGACTTCGTGTCCGACGAAAAAAAAAAGGATTGGCAGCGCAGAGGGTGTAAGCGCACACCCGCGCACTGCTTTAAAAACCCATTCAAATGAATGGGTTTTTAACCAATGCGCCGCTGACCGGTCTGTATCCGACGCCAATCCAGTTCGCCGAGATTTTAACTGGATTGGCGACGGACGGACACCAAGCGCAGGTGTGAACCCACCCTTAGATATGTTGAGGGTGGAATTGTTTGTAGGACTTATCTTATCATCGATCAGTCAGCAGCATCATGGCCGGCTTTTATCTCATGTGCTTAACCAGCTGTAAGATCTTGTGCGTTGTGTTCACCACTGTATCACTGCAGCTAATATTATCCTGTATACTTGAGTGTGTATCACATGATGTGAATATCTTCAGTAGTATCTGGTCAGTAGATTAATATGTAAAAGTTCTGCCACAAAGTGGGAGATGCAATGATAAGCTTTTATTTTGCTCATTGCTTAAGCTCTTAGAGTCATCAACCAAAAAATGCTACTAGACAAAAGGGTACCCATCTCTACCAAATACTTGTTTGCCAAGTACTTTGTGATACAGATTAGAAAAAATATATGCCAAACCCATGGTTGGTTGCCATAGACAGTGCAATGATGTCGTCATTCTTACTAGTGTTCACCAAACGAGCGACCAAATGATGTCATAAAAACCGTATTGGCTGTGAATGTGACTGGTCAATATATGTTGTAAGTATTCTTAAAGCATATCCACTGCTTGGTGTACATGTTTAACTTGTCCATAGGCTATCATTAACCCTATGTATACTAAAAGCTTCCTTGTTTACACGGATAAACCTTGAAAAGGTTAGTAGACTATGTCATATGTTTATTGGAATGTTTCTAATAGCCCCAACAAGCATGATGTGAACTCGACCTTAAATAGCCATACAACTTAGATAACTGTTTGCCCGGTAGCTATTCTTTCTGATCCCTCCCATACACATCCATGACTTAGATCAGCTGAGTGTGCATGTGTTTTGAATGGAGAAAGCTGCTGTCAGACACTTGGTGGTGGCTTAATCCACACCCTCACCTTTCAAACCAAAAGGTGCTTGATTTCATCATGCATCTCTACCGTTATGGGAAAGTTAGGACACCCCTGTACATATTAGATGGCATCCAGTCCTTGGCCCGACTTCAGCTGACATCTACCCACCTCTAAGACACAGGTTTTTGTTCTTATGCTTGACTTAGACATCTTGATTTATGTTTAGAGAGCTTGGTCATTATAAACGTATGAAGTTGCGCTTACTATATTAGATATTACATATATTTCTATTCATAGTTTCCCACAACTTCTGCTGAAGTATTTTAATGTCTCTGAAATTCTTGTCCACATAGGATTGGTCTAGTCTTGCGGGTACTGTCTGTGAAGTGGTAGAAATAATTGAACCCCAATCTATAATTCAATGCCACATAATTGGCATCTTACATGTGAGGTAATGATGAGAGTGGTGATTTTGAGCATATCTGGCACTACATGGTTTGCTGGTGGGGCTTCTACATTTTGAAGTAATGCCCATGAATAGACTTGTAATGTGATCTGCTCCACATGCTGTTCATTGCTCTCTGTAAAATGCTGGGATTCCTTCTCTGCTTTTTTAGTTTCCTCTGAATATCTCCTCTGTAAAGAGAATGAATAATGACGCACACAGGGCCTTCCTAGACTCGCTGGGTCATTTATCTTGTGGCCTGTACTTTTCTCTCGCAGAGATCAAGCCTACAACTCCTCTTCTTGGAGGGTACTGCTGCGTACTTTGGCTGGCAGCATTTTTGACAGGGAGCAATAAAACATATGACCCTGGTTGCTTTTCTACTTCTTTGGGAATGTACTTTCTTATCAGTACAAAATGATTGATTTTTGTACACGACATACTTGGATTATTTTCTTTTGTTTGTTGTACTCCATTTACAATATAAATTTAAAAAAAATCATATATATATAATTTATTTATTTTTTTTGTTCGACTAGTCTACTTATTGAAGACTGCATAGAGCATAATTCCCAGGAAAACACATTGTAGTTTTACACTTCAAATACAGGGTAGCATGCCTTATCTCCAACTTCCCATGGCATCTGGTGGGATCAGATTAGAATGTTCTGAAGTTTTAATGAAGAAAGTGCTGTGGGAATTATCTGTGCTTTACTTGAGTTCCTTAAATATTTTTGATTGTACCCTTTTCTTAAAGGGGTATTCCCATTTTAAGAAGTTATCCCTTATCCATATGATTGGGGATAACGTGTAGATCACTCAGACACCCATTCATCAAGAGTTTAACCCCTTGTTCTGAATAGAGTGGTGCTTGGGCTGGCACCTGCACTGCTCCATTCAGTTTAATAGGTGTGCCGGAAATAGTCGAACGCCATATATCACTGGTGGAGGGGGCATGAAGTCAGGACACCCCCATACACATAAAATATTTAGCTGTCCTACCAAAAATCAGTGGGTTTAGCCAACATTAATCTAATGTGTATGGACACTATATCAAAAAAATCTACATGTAGCTCCAGTTTAAGAACTACTGAACAAAGCAGTACAATGGTTCTGAATTGGAGAGGTATATAGTATATTATGTACCTAGAATGGGCTGGAATCAGAACAAAATAGAGATGCTTTTCAAAAACATTTTTGGACAGAATCCAAACCCCGGCTTTTCAAACAAAAATTTAAGACCCCCACACAGAACTGTTGTATAGCCTTTTGGAAGTGGCCTGAAGTGTGGCCATAATGGTGACCATTATAGTTTCCACTGTTTGGGCTAATGGCCATCAAGGGGCTGATTTATTATGCCTTGTACACCAGAAAAGTGATGTACAAGAAATATCAAAAATCAGTTTTTGATACAAAGTCCTATTTGTGCCAAAAATCAAAACAGTTTCCGTTTTTTGCCCTGCTTGCCATTTTTCTTAATGGTAGATGGGGAGGAAAGGACTTCACTGTCTGACAACTTTATAGTCATTTGTGTCAGAAAACTAGCTAGCATAGTTTTAACATTTCTGGCGCACAGATCACCCGAGAAGTGTGTCTCACTCCAGCATGGCCCTTAATGAAGAATGGTTTACTGTACACCAGTCTTAATAAAATGGCCATTTGCTACGTGGTTGCCCATTTAATTTATATGTGCGACCAAGTTAAGGCTTTTGTGTTTTCCTATGGAGGGAGCAAGATTCTTTGCTATAGTTGACTGTTTCTCTCTTTAAGTTGTGGTATGATTTTTACCACAATTATTCTGTGGCCTGAGTCATAACTACAATAGGGAAATTGTGCACTTTAGATGAGTTGCCTATCTTGCTTTTACGAGTGGCAAACACACAGTTGTGGACCTCTGTGTAGGAACAGTCTATGGGGCCCTGGTTATTTCATATCTTAGAGGACCACCGTTATGTCTCTCAAGCAATGTATTAGTAATTGTTGGTCATGAAATTCCATAGCTCGGGGATATGCCTTATAGACAGTAGGAAGCTGTTAGGGTTATAGCGGGCTCCAGCACCGCCCTTGGCCCCTGTGCAGCTGAACAGGTTGTAGCAATGATGGCTCCTCACTTTTACCATTACTGAGAAGTGCAAAGATATAATGGATATTAAGCTGGTTGCAGAAGATCACTAAGGTTTAGTCTAGAATGGCTGGTATGTCTGTAAAACTTGCTACCATTGTCTATATATTGATGTTTCAGTTGCCCTGCTGTTTTTTCTATGCTTCTCTACAACTTTTACTAGGAAGGTCTTGTGAGAGAGTTACCACCTTGCAAACAGAGATGTAGTTATAGGGGGTCAAACTTAGCCGTTGTGCCTGGGGGGGGGGGGGGCACTAGTCATATAAACAGTGTGTGGTTGGCGAGGATCTCTGATGCCGACTTTACACTGAAGCCTAGGAATTTAAAGTTATGCCTAAGCTTTCAGATATATGGTACCAAAAACTGTAACATGAGATTCCTATCTTGCAGTCCCATAAATGGGGATTGGTTGAGATATTTCAATTTGGTGGTCTGTAGCACAAACCAAAATGGTATTGAATTGTATTTCTAGTTGTGAATTAGAGGAGCTTTACTACTACTGTCTGACCATGGCTGTCATTTTATGAAGGAATCGGAGTTGGGCAATTGGTCTACCAACTCTACAGCCCTGATATTGTGGCTGAAGCTCTTGTAATAAAAGTTATATTGTGATGTAAAAATAAATAAAGTGACCACATGTTTTACAGAAGACTGATTGGGTGGAATTTACTGTGCTGGCTGTGTCTGAATTCTGGTCTAAAATAAGCACACTTTGAGTTATATCTAGTTTTAGACTTATCATCCAGCATCAGTGGCTGTGATATATCTTGCACATTTCTGAAGTTTACGCTGTCTAAGGACCATTTCAGCCAGCTGTGCACGTGTCTGGACAAATGCTCCATGTATTAGCCCATTTGCCGTCTCCAGACAGTAAATATGGCCATTACTTGGACTGTTGTTCCCGGTCTGAACATGGTTGTCTGTGGCCAGCTCAATTCTTATATTGGCACCATTTTCTCTAGCGTTCCTGGATAGTTTTCTTGCAAGAAGGTTTGTTTATCTTGGTGGAGGAAAAATGATACTTTTGATGTGCATTTCCCATAAACTGACACAATTTACAATTGTAGAAGCAACTTTTTATAGAATCATAAACTAGAAAGCAGATTGGAAACTGATCTGACTAGTAGTCCAAATGTGACTTTACCTCTACACAATGAGAACTTTTTATTGTATTTTGAGCAGTTTATGTTTACCTTATGTTCTTTGGGGAGAAGTAGTTAAAATAGTCTCTTGGTTGATGGCCCATACCAACAATATCCCTGTGGTGGTTTTGTTTCACTGTTTTTTTAGCCTTTTATTTTTCTATGGCTGTATTAGACTAGAAATAGTACTGGAAGCAGCTGGAAAGGAACCTTGCTGAGAAAAGGTGCTCTAACTATGGCTTTTATGACTTGGTAGATGTTTGCACAAAGGACAAATCTAGAAATAAAAGCTTTGTTTTTTTCTACAAAAAAAAAGTGTATGCAGGGACAGTTTTAGAAAAATTATATGGTCTTCTCTCTTTGGAAAACTAGATCATGATACTGCACATTCAGTTCATAGCCGACATGGACATGTATTTTGTGGAATAAAAAGAAAAGGGGAGGAGGGTTGGGTGTGGAAAGCAATATAATATTTTATGACCTCACTCACATTTCATTCACTACAGTATGACATGTGGCAACTGTAAGGAAATATTCACCTTGCTGATTTTGCTGCTTATTTGATGCCAAAATCTTTGTATTGTATCACACTGTTTTCAGTGGACATCCATGCCATAGTTCGTAACTAAGTTATATAACTCAATTTCCAATGAATGGGATCCATGGCAGTGCAACCTGAAAATCCACAGCAAAAATTTAAGGCTCAGCCTGCTGACTCTTCAACATGGGGTATGTCCAGATGGCTGATTTTACAAGTCTCTTTGGCCAAGCAGGTAAGAAGGGAGTGAAGAAATGGTTGCTTTAAAATCTAACCTCTTAATTCCCTTTGCTGTTGGGGGAAAGCAGGGTGGTCCCTATTCCCATACGGCTAGGATGACATGGTGACCATGGCCATGATTCCTAATGTACAACCAGGGATCAGCATATTGCCGTGCAACTTCTTCACCATTTACAAACAAATGGACTCGCTATATAATCTTTGACACAACTTGAGTCACAGCCAAAGATGGCTTACCTTTCCTACCAAAACCAGGGGAGCAGCTGACATTCATCCAACATGTCGCCACCTTAAGTAACTTCAGGGTCCGAGCTGTTGTAAAACTAGTATGTGACAGCACCCATATACTTCTCACATTTTTTAAACCCACTTCTGGTATTGACAAACAATGCAAATGTTGTTGACCTGATCTTAAAGGGATTTTCCAGGAGTTAAATATAGATGACCTGTCCTTACGGCACAATACTTGTGTGTGTTTGTTGGCGTCACCTGAATTTTTCAGGTGTTGGACTCCCACCAATCTAATATTGATACCCTAACCTAAGAATAGGTCATCAATATTACAACCCTGGGAAAACTGATCTGCATGACCCCCATGTTGGGCAATGCAGTGCTCTCTGTAATTTTTGCTCTACTTGATGCATGATCAATGTGGTACCTACCAGTCCTACCAAATATAATCTGTATCTGGGTATTGGTATTTCAACACACAATGCTAAAAGTCAGCGGTTCCTTTCCAAGCAAATGGCCATTCATTATGAGGCTCTTTTGGCTGCCATTTCTTCGTTCCAACATGTGGGAGTATAATTCTGTATCCCTTTCCATCTCTGTCATATTGGACATTGTGCCTGTTGCCTGCGATTACATCAGATCATGCATGTTCAGAACGAATCTAATTTCTGTCTATACAAGTGTAATGCGGTCACAAATCTCAGCCTGGCCGCAGGTCTTATTAACCCAGGGTAACATCCTAGACAGCATTTGTGGCTGTAATACAGGTGTAAAAATATGCCTGCATGAAACCAATCCTTTTGATTAAAAAAAGATTTTATGGTGTGCAGACCTTCTGTAGATGGTGTGCAACGGAACCAGCCTAACAGACAAAAATATATGTTAATGCCAAGGTGGAAAAAAACTGTACCTCAAAGTAGCACCATGCACACAACTGTAGTGGTGGTCAGTATAGTGTCCGTAATTGCTGATAGAAATGAATGGGTCCATATACTATGGCCCCTTAAACACATCCATGGATTTTATAGATCAATGTCTGGTCCTATTGATGTCCATATTTGCAGCATAAACTGTCCTATACAAGTCGTGTGTTTTTTTTTTTTTTTTTTTTTGTTTTTTGGGCGGATCTGACTACGGAGGATACACAGATGCAATGTGGATGTATTTTGCGGATTACATATCCATTTTTGGGGGCAGCGAATACCACTTTGGTAGTGTACATGCAGTCTTAGGGTGAAAAATAGCCCTTGGTTTAGTTCTTTGAGCAGGAATTCTCAGGCAAGTGTTTGCTCTACTTTTTGCTGGTTGGGTTTTTTTGTTTTTTTCTTCTTCTGCACATGGGAATTCTGTCTTTCCACAGGCTGGAATCCTTCTGATTAACCAGGCAATTAGTTACACATTTCTCCTTGTGCAATGTGGATCATGTTCAGCCCAGGCCAGGTTACAAGCTTTGCCTGGGATAAAGCCGGCCGTGGGAACCATGTCTGATTAGTTATCAGTTAGCGGGGGCCCTAAAGCTAAACCTGACATCAGTACAGATTACACTGTCCATTGGCAATGGGCAGGGACCCTAGCTTACCTCATTAAGAGATTGTTTGATTCATGTAACTTGTCCTTCCTGTGTCTGTGGGTGGCAAACATTTGGTCAACTTCACACTTCGTATGTTGTTCTTTTCCGGCAGTCTGTTATTTGCATATTAATAGACCATTGAGGATTTACAAACTTCGTCTGCACATTGCATCAATGCCGTCTTCATTACAACTTCAAATGCAAATTGCTGCATACTTTACTAGAAAAAAAAAAAAATCAGTCCATACCCTGGACTAGCGAGGGTCTCAGAGGATAGACCCTCACCATTTTATAATGTCATGGAATATTATAGCAATATATTAATAAGATGAGACTATCCCTTTTAAGCAATTTCCTATACAGGTAATGCATGGTACTTGGTAGGGTGAATATGGTTGGGCTGCAAGGTGCCATTAGTTTCTGCACCCAATATGCTAATTAAGCTCTCTACTGTCAGGTGGGCAGTCCTTGTCTGTCTACTCCCAGTTCAGGACCTCGCCTAACAGTAGAGAACCTAAATAGCATATTGGGCACTGAAACTAAACCTCAATGATTGCTCAGGAATGGTGGGGTCTAGAGAAAAAAAAAATTCCATCTTCACCAGATCAGTGAAGCAGCACATATTATAGGATGCATAAGGCATAGCCTTAGCTGGTTACACTACCATGTCTCCACGTGGAAGCTGTCTCCACATATATTCTAACTTTCAACTGGGGTCTCATCAGTTGTGTATGAGTCAACGCGGTCCTTTGGAAGGCTGAAGAAAGGCATTATCATTGGCTAGTACAGAGCGGGCGCGTGCACACAAGTACTGTATATGCTCTATATGGGCCATCTTTGG
Organism: Leptodactylus fallax; assembly: GCA_947044405.1. Lineage (NCBI taxonomy): Eukaryota > Metazoa > Chordata > Amphibia > Anura > Leptodactylidae > Leptodactylus > Leptodactylus fallax. The sequence continues at coordinate 2,223,434 of CAMRHE010000133.1, read as the reverse complement.
TGGTGGTATGCAGAATTTTAACCTGATCACTTTGCCTGTGTGTGGGGGACCAGAATGGGTTAACCCTTTCCCCGCCTCCAGAGTCCTGCTTCCATGGCAGAATGTTTGTACAGACCCTTAGCTCCGTCTCTGGATATCTTATAAGCTCTAGTTGCTGTAACTAATCAAAGGCAGCAAGTGTTGGCCTTGAGAGAACTTCTGCACATAAGGAAATGTACATGTCTATTACAGCTATATAGGGGCGGGCATCCCTCTGAGATGAAAATGCTGAAGCTTTATGTGCAGTGTGAGCTTGAATTCAATGTCCTTAATAAAGCAATGCTTTCCAGAGATTCCTAGAAATCCATTTCCTTGTAATACAGTTCGTTCCAGACTTGCACGATCCGTCACAGAGATTAATGTCATAGTGGCGAGGTGGAAATGTACAAGGAATGATGGTTAAAGGGGTTGTAAAGTTTCAGATGAATATTAATAGACAAATATTGAAAAGTTGTACAATGTTCCAATATACTTTCTGTATCAGTTCCTCATGGTTTTCTAGATCTCTGCTTGCTGTCATTCATTCTAAAAATTCATCCATGGTCATGTGATACAGTCTGTGGTCATGTGACCACACACAGGTGCACAGCTTGTCACAGCACAGTAATTAGACATCCATCTGGTAACGAGCTGTGCACCTGTGTCCATCACATGACCATGGACAGATTTATTTATTTATTTTTCCCCGACTGGAAGTAAACCTTGAATGACAGCAAGCAGAGATCTAGAAAACCATGAGGAATTGATACAGAAAGTATATTGGAACATTGAACAACTCTCCATTATACAAACATTAACATTGGTCTCTTATTATTGATCTGAAACTGGACAATCCTTTAACGTTAATAGGAATTCCTAGCGGGATTGGGCGTAAGTGATTTTAACGCTCCAAATACTTTAGTTGTTGCAGGAGATAAGTTTTGGCAGTGGCATATTCCCCTCTACTCTTTGAAATAAACATGCATGCTCAGCCAAACATGGCTGTTGTGCTGAGCTTGTAGTGAAAGCCACCTCACGCATCTGGTCAGATATGGGTAGAAATGCTACCACTCTTTTGTTGTACATGTATTGTGTATGGGAATTGTTTGTTGGATGAAAATATATTTGTCAAGCGTTTGCGCTGATCACATGTGGATGCTATATATCTGGGCCCGGCGTACACTTCTGGTTTAAGACGCTGCCAGAGCCCTAGGAGTTGTAAGAAAATCTGTTCTGGAAATGTGTCTGGAGAAAAATTGTTCAAAGATGTTAACTCGTTTGTTGCTAGCGATCCTTGGCACATATGTGTGATAAATGAGCACATTTAGCCAGTTGTAGTCTTGGTCCAATATGATCACAATGAGACTCAAATGATCATATAGTGTGCAAGTATTTGGACTGGAGGAATATTTTGCACGTTATTGAGACGACATTTGGTAACACTTTTTCATAAAGTTGCATGTAAGCATATGTGTTATGAAGGAGAACATAGTACTGTAATGGGGTCTATGCATACAACATTGCCGTGAGCTTGAGGCATTGTACTGGCTATAGGCTTGACCCAGTCAATACTAGGAATTTTGTCTTTAACTATGGAAATTTGTTTCCCTGGAATATGAACGGACTCGCTTGAAGCCATCTTATTTTTAATTTTGATCATGGCCATTTGGTCAAGATATAAAAGTGTAGCAATGCACAAAAAAAAAAAAAATCCCTCAGAGGGTGTGATTTTTACCTTGGAGTTTGCCCACATTTGCATGTCCTAATAGTAGAAACTACACTTACTGCTTTTCTAGGTAAAAAAAAAAAAATGGGATCAAAGCAGCTATGCCTGCCCATTGAGCAGATAGGAAAGCTATCTGAATGCACTCTCACTCCTAAAAGTTTGAGGGTCCAAAGGTTTTTGCACAGACCCTATGTAGTGTTGCCTTGAATTTGTATGGGTCTACTGGAGCAGGTTCTTGGTGAATATTTCTTAAGCAGTCTTTGAGGGCACATTGAGAGCTGCATTATTAGTCATCCTTTCATGGTATGATTCACAAGACTCCACAGACCCACAACTGCAAGCAATTCCCAATACTGGTTCATCTGCACCGCTGGTGGCATTCCCAAAGGGATAGTTCTACCAAGGGAACTATCACATGTCATCGTGATAGCTGCATATGTCCCCCCCTCAGCGAAAGCTGACGCTGCCTGCGAGGTCCTACAAGCCACGCTGAGCCAGTTACAGTCTCAGCACCCCCAGGCCCTCCTTCTTGTGTCTGGCGATTTCAACCATGCCTCTCCATCATCCACACTTCCCAGTTTCACACAGTATGTAACCTGCCACACAAGAGACAACAAAACACTGGACTTGTTCTTTGCCAACGTGAGGGAGGCATATAACTCATCAGCCCTACCGCCCCTGGGAAGATCGGATCACAACCTAGTGCATCTCCGACCTGTGTACAAGCCACTTGTACGTAGAGAACCAGCTGTCACCCGCACAGTGAGGATATGGTCTGAGGAGAGTGATGAGGCTCTGAGGGATTGTTTTGACACAACCACATGGGAAAGTGCTGCAGGATTCTTATGGAGAAGATATAGAAGGACTCACACACTGCATAACGGACTACATTAATTTTTGTGTGGACAACACAGTACCCACAAAAGTGGTGAGGTGCTTCTCCAACAACAAACCATGGATTAACGCTGATATAAAAACACTACTTAAGGAGAAAAAGATGGCATTCAGGACGAGATAAGGAGGGGTTGAGGGAAGTACAAAAGGAGCTGAGGCATCTAATCAGGCAAGGAAAAGCCAGTTATAAGGAAAAAATGGAAAAGCAAATGGAAAGAAAAGACATAAGGGGGGTCTGGGAGGGGCTTAAGTCAATTTCGGGTCATAAACAGTCGGTCTGCCAGATTGAGGCAGATGTTAACTGGCTTAATGAACTAAACCTATTCTTCAACAGATTTGATCACACACCAGCTCCTCCCACCCCAGAATGTCCTTCAGCTCCCCTCACCACAATGACTTCACCCCATTCACCCCATGTGGCTACTTCCCAACAGACCAGTAAATCCAGAAATCTGTCTTTATCTGACCACAGTCTGACCTTCACACGGGCCCAGGTGAGGAAGGAGATGAAAAAGATCAAGGCGAGGAAAGCCGCAGGGCCAGATGACATCAGTGCAAGGCTAATTAAGACTTGTGGGGACCAGCTGTGTGGTATAATTACATATATGTATAATATGAGCCTGAGGCAGGAAATAGTCCCTGAATTATGGAAATCTTCTTGTGTGGTACCAGTTCCAAAGAAACCTCACCCTATGGTCCTCAACGACTACAGACCTGTAGCACTGACATCCCACTTGATGAAGATCTTAGAGAGATTGGTTCTCACACATCTTCGCCCTCTAGTGAGCCCCGCTATGGACCCTCTCCAGTTTGCTTATCGACCGGGCATTGGGGTAGATGATGCCATCATCCACCTTCTGCACAGGGCTCTGTCTCACCTGGAGAAACCAGGGAACACAGTGAGAATAATGTTCTTTGATTTCTCCAGTGCTTTTAACACCATACAGCCCAGGTTACTGAGAGACAAGCTGGGCCTTGCTGGAGTGGACCACCACCTCTCCAACTGGATCCTAGACTACCTCACAAATCGACCTCAATACGAGAGAGCCCAAGACTGTGTGTCAGGTACCGTGATCTGTAATACGGGGGCACCTCAGGGTACGGTTCTTGCCCCTTTCCTCTTCACACTGTACACTGCTGATTTTAGGTGCAACTCATCCAGCTGCTACCTACAGAAGTATTCTGACGACTCTGCAATAGTAGGCCTCATCACAGACGATGACGACAAGGAGTACAGAGAACTGAACCGGTTTTTTGTGGACTGGTGCCACCGGAACCACCTGAAGATTAACGCGGGGAAGACCAAGGAGATGGTGGTGGACTTCCGTAAAGGCAGATGCCCTCCAAAACCAGTGGACATCCTGGGGACGGGCATCGAGATTGTGAACACCTATAAGTACCTGGGTCTGCTCCTTAATAATAAGCTGGACTGGGCAGATCATATGGAGGCCCTGTACAGGAAGGGCCACAGCAGGCTCTACCTGCTTAGGAAGCTGAGAGCCTTTGGAATCCGGGGGGCACTTCTTAGGACTTTCTTCAACTCGGTAGTGGCATCAGCCATCTTCTTCAGAGTGGCCTGCTGGGGGAGCAGTATATCAACCAGGGACAGAAATAAACTTGACAAGCTGATTAGAAGGGCCAGCTCTGTCCTGGGGAGCCCACTGGACCCAGTGCAGGTGGTGGGTGACAGAAGGATACTGTCTGTGGTGAGCTCCATGCGGGACAAGAAGTCCCATCCCATGCATGAGACTGTGATTGCGCTGGGCAGTACTGTCAGTGACCGACTGCTCCACCCTAGGTGTGAGAAGGAGCGCTATCGGAAGTCTTTCCTCCCCACCGCGGTTAGGCTGTACAACCAACACCGACCTAAGCGGAGATCATTACATACAGAGAACTGAAATATCTCTCTGCCTGTTAAATCCCCCCCCCCCCCTCTGCTACGTCCTATCTGTCTGTCTGCTATTAATGTAATGCCTCTCACCTTGGAACATTCCTGTACATGTTGTATTTGTATTTGTATCTGCTTATCTTATCTTTGCTGCTGTAACACACTGAATTTCCCCACTGTGGGACTATTAAAGGACTATTATTATTATTATTATTATTAAATCTGTCATGTAGTTGGTATTTAACCATCTTCTACATCTTTGGGCAGGAAATCCATCATAGGGGTGGGCTGGAATGGATAAAATATCTTAATGTTTGGGTTCTGCATAGTGAGTGGGTTTTATGCAGTAAAAACAATATTTGCAATCTATAAATGAGCTGGGCTAATATTTTTGGCATAACATTTAGTTCCCAGAGTTTATGGATGGGGCAACATGCAGAACTTTTGCTCAGATTTCACATGACTTGAATGCAACCACATTAATGGTTTCTGTTGTGTCATGGTTGAAGAACTCCGTTAAATGAGCAGATCACATATTCGCTCGCTCCATGGGGAGTCATCCAAAACTAGAATATGTTGTGTGGTGTCCATGTTTATGAAGGATTACAGGAGCCAATTGACAGCCCTCGACAGTTTCTGCAAATTGTCTGCTGTTTGCACTTACAGGAATACAGTAGGGATGACTTTCTTCTGTGTTGACTGCTTGTATGTCTAATGTGTAGCAAATCTACATCATGGGCCACTTTCACATAGCTGTATTATGGGCATCCTAAATATATATCTAAACGGTCGTTTTTGGAACGTTTCTCTCTTTGTCTGTATGTCTGTCTGCTCTAAACTCCTGTTCATCACTGAAGATATTGATTCCCTGGGTTGACAGCCTTGTTTCCTGTCACTTTCTGGAGGTCAACAGGACACCAGGTGGATCACCCAGGAAAAGGAAAGGCCACTGGTTTGCTGAGCCTCAACATTCTTCAGGAAGGATTTTCTTTGACTCTAGATTAAAGTGACACTCCAGTTTAAAAAAAAAAAAAAAAAGTGTGACACAGCCTCCATCTTTATGCATCGATTTGGCTGCTGCGTTTAAGAACAAGTTCACCAAAAAGTCTGTCAAGGGTTTCCAGTATAGCAAGAGAACCATAAGGTGGAGTAACGCACGGCTATTTCACACAACTGCTGTTGGACCAAGAACTATGGCCTGTGTTTTTGTCACATTTCCCTGCCTGATCATGGCGTCTGAGTGGAGCTCACGGCATCACAAATGTTGTGAGCTTCCCGGTCACTTTGGGTGTAGTGTACAGTATTCTCAGCATCGGGTGTCTACTGTACACTACAGTGGGAATTTGGAAACTCACAGCATCTTGAGATGTGTGCTCTATTCACTTGAGCCCCGGTTGATCCTGGAAATGCGGTCAATAGGTGAACACTATTTCTTGGCCCAATCACAGTTGTGTGCAGGAAGCTATACAGTGTCCCAGGCAGTCGTGTGTGTGTGTGTTTCCATAATGAGGAGTGGGTGTTATGTGGACTGCTATGCCCAACGTAGTTGTCATATTACTGTACAAAGCAATACTTCTAATGGAGATTACTACCATAAAATGGAGCATGGCTGGAGCTTATTCAGATTTGTAAAGAATAAATATGAAATTGGTAGGTTACAGTAAAGCGGGTCTTACATCTTTTTTAGATAGCTGTTGGATGAACATTTGTTCTCTCCTCGTTCCCCATACACATGCATGCTTGGCTCACAATCGTTGAGAGATGGGAAAGCTATGGCCAGGCTCTTCTCGCAGTGGCTTATCTCTCTGAGAACAAAAGGATTGGACAATTGAAATTCAACCATCTAAATCTATCTCTTACCATCCCCACCACATTCTTCTATTGGTGCAGTAAGGGAATGTCGGCCCTGCAGAATTTAGAGCTGATTTTGAGGTGGCTTCTGCCCAAAATGAGCTTCAAATTCTGTACGGAATCTGCCTTCCTAAATGTCTGCATTACACATAAGAGATAAGTCGAACAAAGCTTCAGATTTTGTTGGGATCAATCGCCTATCTTATGGCAGCAACATGCTTCTCTTTCCCTATTTGACAACACGTTCTGAACAGAGCATGCATGTGTACAGGCGGGAGCAATGGCATCATGCGTCTGACAGTTGTTATGCGTTTGGGCACTTTTAACGCAATGGTTCTGGGCATAGACAGCCATTTATAATATAAAATTATTATTTGGGTGATCCTGTGTATAGACATGGGTACTAGATTTGGGTTCCATGTTCTGTGGTTGCCCAGAGTTCTTTCGTGCATCGACAGGGCTGGTTTCTACAAGAGCACACGGTCTGAATATGATGGAGTGAACAGATTATTGATGATGGCTATGTAAATAATTAGCAGGGCAAATCCTTCCTTTTTAGTCTAGGTAACCTAGAAACCTGACCCTGTCCGTGATGAATTTCATGGCTTGCTCCGCCAGCATTATTCATGCTTGCTTCTCGCTTTTCAAAGTATCATATGAAAATCTGTTTTTGTTGCGGTTGGTTCTAATCAAGTGGGTGCCGTGAAGGTCTGTGGCGGGAGGGAAACAAAGACAGGGAAAATTAACTCCGTAGATACCTGCCAAGAGAGGATGGCAGGTTTTTATCCCAGTTTGAAGGATCTGATTTCTTGACATGTTATCAATCAAAATGAAGACTGTCCACAAAAAAAATCCAAAAAAACCAACAGCTGTTGCTGTGTCAGTCGGGGTTATTGGAGCTAAGGACATGCCAACACGTTGTGAACCGCAGTGTCTTGTCAAACTACAACCTATCCTGGTGCGTATAGAACAATTATAGAATAGAAAATTAAAGAAGACCGTTCAGCTCCCCTGATTTCACACCTGCGCCTGCTCTCCGCTGGGGGATTCCGTTCCCCGTTCCGCTTGAAAAATGCGGACCCCATTATAGTCTATGGGGTCCGCGGGTTCCTGCAGGTAACCGCTTTTTTTAAGCGGATTAGGTTTCCGTTCAGGGGGTCTACTAAAATCCGAATGCAGGTGTGAACCTAGCATAAGTGACTTCATTTCCCAGAAAATACCAGAGTATCCTCTTCTAACTGCGTTGTATTATTCCTTTTGTTGTTCCTCCTGGAAATTTATGAATACATTTACAAATGGGTTGTACCATTTCAAATGTGTGTCTGTAGTCTCGCACCCTCCATTCTGTGCAGCTAATGTTGGGCTGTGTAGAGACACAACCCTTTTGACAGCTGGGCTTTGTTCCCCTTGCCATTTATTCATAATTTTCTATGAGTAGTAGCAGAGGAACAGAACTACAAGCAATGATGCTACACGTCTGATATATATGGGGAATACAAGTATTTACTAAAATAGACCTGTCGGAAGAGATGACAGGTCCACTTAAATATTGTATATTTTACTGAGCATCTTCTACACAGATGCATGGCTCTCCTTGGAATTCCACAGTGCAGAATGAATAGACGGTGAAGGATGACTTGGTGACAAAGCTGATTTATTAAGATAACATGGGAAAAGGACTCTTTCCATAGATTCCATCAGGAGGCATTGCAAACAGTTCCCCTCCAGATGTTGACATCTGCTAGGCATGGAGGCAAGGCCTGCAAAACATACATGCTTAAAATGTAATCTATACAGTATTACAACTTTCTGCTTGGTGGCTTTAATATATTAATGCGTAGAAAATGAATGTTACATTTACATATGTAAATCTGTAGCATTATTGGACAACATAAGAAGTGCTGATCTTGGGCCAGAGCTGCAGATAGCTGTTTAGTATGCTGAGTGGCTGATGGTAAAAATTTCACTATAATGTTCACAATACGTACCGGTTGTTCCATTTGATGATGATATATATAATTTTTTTTTTTTTTTTTTGCAGAAGGTGGAGCAAAAAGAGGCATTTTGTGTCTGGCATTTCTGTTGCTCTGTAGAGGTAGGCAGCAATGTTCTCATTACTCTAAAGAAAGTGATATCTCAGCAATGGAGGCACTGGTTCAAAAGAGGTTAGGTTCACCTGAATCGCAGTGTTTTTCCTATCTATCTTCAGGGCTGGGTTGATATGTTGGATTCTGGTGACAGTTTCCCTTTAAATGTGCTTGGCTTCACCTTTCTTCACAATAGCATGTATGGAGGGAATGGGCTCAACTAGCAAGTCACAACTGTAGCGTGTAGAAAATGGCTGCATGTTAACGTCACCATTTATTTCTGCTGTTCTGTTCCATTATAGGAACAGGAGAGTAAAAAATAATGGAAGCACCAGCTCCTTTTGTATGTTTGATATGAATGGCGACCCAACGTTTTGTTTATAGGATATTAAACTATACAATTTTCCGATTTCTTTTATAATTAGGTTGGTTATTGTGGCCCTTTTTAAGGATTACCATCTGGAGATACAGATAAGTTCATTTTGCTAGAGATTCTGGAGGAACTTCCCTCCACCTCTCTCTGACTGTCACATTTGTCTGAACTTCCCTATTTCTAAAAGGCAGTACCACACATCTGCTTTCGCCTGCATGAACATATTGGTGGATTGTATATTCCCTCTTCAGGGCTCCTCTTTCTGGGTGTGTTATAAAGTGGGGTTTCCTGGCTTATTCCTATCAGCAGAAGACTATTCAGTATTTACCACTCGTGTTCTTATTGGCAGCAGTAGTCGTCTTGTACAAATAGTGAAACTGTTCTTGGCAGGAAATAAACAAGTTGATGGCACAAGTTGTTCAGAAATACCAAAGTATGGGTGAGACTGGAAGGAAAGTATGAAAGGGGTACACCCAGCCACACATGGAAGAGGAGAATGCATTGTGCCTGCAAATCCCATGTGCACGCCTGTCAGAAGCAGAACAGTTTTAAGACGCTGTTTGTATGCAGTCCTATGCATTTGTGGAAGACTACTCTGGCCATAGATCACTCATTGTAACATAATACATCACATTGGTCAACATGTATTTGGATTCCTAATTTCTACCATATAGTTCCTTTTCTATTGACCTTGCACCTCAGTCATCAGTAATAGCCATAACATGGTCTGATAGTTAGTTGGGGGATCACACTAACGTTATTCATGTCCGTTGTTCTTATGCATCATAGGATAAGAGCAACGAACAAGTGGCTGATGCAGGTGGGGCTCCTTCTGTCTGGTGTCCATATGCATTTGCTGTCAAGTAAAAAGTCACTTCCCACTTTTCTGAAGAACAAGTTGAAACTGCGGGACTTTCTTCTGTTGCAAAAGTAAACAAATTTGACGGAAGAAAGTTTGTCATGTTTTTCACATTAGCGACAATGGGAACGGATGCACGCGAAGGGGGCTCTGTCTGCATCTGTCAATTGACTACCATTAATGTCTGTTGCTCTCATCCTATGACAAATAACAGTAGTGCAAATTTTCCCTAAAACTTTTGTTTTCTGTATGTGAATAAGTAACAAAATTCCAAATTGATCTGGAATCTCATTGGAAGGTAACGAGATTCCATAAGAGAAGAAACTTTTACTAGAGATTACTTGGAAGTGATTGCCAAGAAATTATAATTTTTTTTTTCTTGAATTTAATTACATTTTGGATAAAATGTAATAATGAACTTAGAAGACTTTATTAGCCCTTTATCACATTGGTCCCACAGTTACGGGCATCACAGAGATTCCCTTTTACGCTGATTTGACTAGGACATTACACATGAAGCACAGTAGTGTAATAGAAAGAGTTTCTAGCAAATGTACAGGTTTCTTTCTTTAGTTGCTGACTCGCCCTAAAGAAAGCTGGACCAAAGTATGGTGCGTGTACTGGGCTTGATGCCCTATTTTCTGGTCCATTAAACTGCCCATACACATCACGCGGACATCCCAGCTGCATGAATTGAGTGTTGAATTTTAACATGTGTGATCCGAGAGCGATCTTAAGATTCCTTTACATACTAAAGAAAAGTCAGCTTAAACCATTAATTTCGTCAGCATTGACCTACGTTCTCGTGTAAAGGGGTGTTCCATATTCGGTGCCTGATCTTTTGTTCCCTTGGGAGACGAGCAGCTGCTAGATGTGCAAGTCTGTCCATGTCAAGATGTCCAAGTCTGCTTGTGTGTGTATGGTGGAGTTGGAAAGAATAACTGGTGACCAAATGAGCATGGGCACATCAATGTGTGTAGCCATCTTTCACGTCACGTATCAGTTTGGCCATACACATTAGATGAATGTTTGTCAACCCTGTCATGCTCAGCTGGTCCAGGCCACCATATAATGTATATTGGATGTCCAGACTCTCATGATTACACATGTTGGGGGAGTAAGGCTCAGGCACAGAGGAGATAAGTGGCCGCCAATGTTGGCCAGCAGCTGTTTATGGTATATGTTCCATCTTTATGAGATATTTATCTGCAGATTATTGGCATATTAGGAAGCAGTAGTGTATGCTGTTTCGTAATTCATAGGCACATTTGTTCATAACCCCATTTCTGGCAGCTTTTAAAACTGTGTTCAGTAATGAATAAGGTGAAACACCTTTTACTTTCCATGTATTATAGTAAGAATTTCTCCTAAAGGGAAAAATTTATATTTGTGTCTTGTATTAAATCTGTCCCTTATATATAACAAAAATATATAACTAACAAAGAGTTGCCATAGAAATAACTCTCCCTCCCTCAATCCAGCAGTGAATGGGTTAACACGGGCTCTTCCCGTGTGTGTTTTTTCTCAGGAGTCAGGACACTGAACGTTTTTCTGTGACAATAATGACAGGATGTAAAGTGGAGGCACCGACACCGCCAGCTCTGTACCTGGGGTATTATCATGCCTGAGATATGGGAACTTTCACTTGTCCTTCCAGTCTAGTGGAGAACCTCTGCTCTCCTCCTAGTCAGAAAATATCTGGTACGGTCATCCTCCCCTGTCCTGTTTTGTTGGGTTAGTTTTTAGCTGCAATCTTGTACTTCATGTCTCCTCTTATTTTCCAGTACCAGATTTGATGAAGAAATCCCTGCAAATCTCATACATTGGTAAAAGTCCATGCACAGCCTACAAAATCTACTTATTTAAGGGCGAATTGGAATACTAAACCCTTGATGCCATCCTTGCCCAATAATAATAATAATAATAATATACCTGCATGGCTCCTCTGCTTCCCATCCCCTGCGCAGTCAGTGCGCATGTGCCAGACCTGGGCGCATGTGCAGTGAAGCGGGGGTGTATGTCGCTAGCTTCAATGAAGAACGGCGCAGGCGCCTAGAGCACCAGAGATGAGCCTGATATGACTCATCGGACTCCTCTAGGTAAGTATAAACGTTTCTCTCTAATGTGGGCACAGATGGTTTTTGGGTTTTTTTTTTAACAGGTCTATATAAGACTCTATATTTTACCTCCTGCTCTGGCACCTGAGCTTAGGGGGCGTTCACACTACCGTTGGTGACCGTCAGTAGTGTCCGTTGCTATTGTCCGTTACAAGATTTTAGCATCGGACACTAGCTGAACCGTCAGACATCCGTTAAAATTTCCATTCATTTCAATGGGTTTTTATATTGTGTCCGTTTACACCAAATTCGTCAGAAGTCTGTTTTTTTTTTTCGCGGACAAAAAATCATACGGGCAGGACTTTTTGTCCGTTTGAAAAAAAAACGGATTCTTGACGGACAGCAAGTGTCCTTTAATTTTTTTTTTAACATTGAAGTCTATGGGTAACGGACTTGCTGTCTGTTATTTTATGTCTGTTTTTTTCCTACGTATGCTCAGAAAGGAGAAAAAAAAAAAAAAACGGACAGTGTTTAAAAAACAGATACTAACTGATGCTAATGTGTCCGTTTTTTTAACTGAACCATTAATTGGATCAGTTAAAAAAATGGACACATTAACATCCGTTAGTGTCCGTTATGATAGGTGTCCGTGTTTTTTTTTGTTTTTTAACGGATACCTTCATAACGGACTCCAACGGTAGTGTGAACCCTGCCTTACTGAAAAATCAGGTCCATTCATTACAATGGTGTTTTGGTTGGGAACATGGATTTCTGCAAGCCTCATGTAGATGAATGAGTCACTGAAATTTATACAACAAATTTGCCACATGCTGTATATGCTTTGAACTAATATGGCATACATGCCAGAGGGGTCCTAAGAGAACTGCACATGGAACTTGTTGCAAAAATATTTGGGTGAGAAAACAGCCCTATAGGCAAAGCCTTGCCCCCTTTCGTGCCACAACACTCCCTTTTTGTGACATACAGTACACACATGTTCTAATGTGTGTACCTTTCTGGGACCTGACTGGATCATAAAGTGCCCACATCTCATACAAAATGACTAAGGGAGTCTTGCCTGCTCATCTGGAAGATTGCCCCTGTTTTTTGGAGCCTTCCAGGCATTTTGGCCAGTATTTATTATACTTATATAGCGCCATCATATTCCGCAGCGCTTTACAGACATTGTCAGTCACTGTCCCATATAGGGCTCACAATCTACATTCCCTATCAGTATGTCTTTGGAGTGTGGGAAGAAACCGGAGTACCCGGAGGAAACCCACGCGAAAACGGGGAGAATATACTGTACAAACTCCTTACAGATGTTGTCCCTGGCAGGATTCAAACCCAGGTCTCCAGCGCTACAGTGCTAACCACTGAGCCACCGTGCTACCCTGCTGGTATTGACAAGTATGCATTGGGGTAACATTTACTTTAGGGGTTTAGATACCTATTTGGTTACCAGCGATTGCATATGGTCTCCTATTGCTCTTGTATAACTATATACATTACTGTTTATTTTCACCTTGCTGCTGATCTTTATGAACAACTTAAGATGCATATCCACATCTTCTGAGATCAAGCAGAATCTTTCATCTGAGTTTTCTGAGTAACGTGTTTTCTTCAGAAAAGTTACAGACATAACCCTGAGAAAGTGATAGTTATCTGCTGAGCTGTTTTGGCTGCCTGCTGTAGGTCTGTGGGTTCCCGCACCTGTTGCATTTGGTATTCTTTCTAACCTTCAAGGGCAGGGAGTGTTTTTATATATCTCTTATTAAGTCTTGTAACACCTCTGAGTGTCTTGTTGTTTACTATAAAAGGAAGTTAAAACAGTTAAGATCTTGTTTCCTTCTATTACTACTTTTCTTGGTAACTTCATTTGAATACAATTCACGCTAATAAAGGTTAATCTCTATATTCTGCTTCATTTTACGCATCTGTTACTTCTTGTCTTGACAAGTCCATAGGCTAATATTAGCTTCCTTTGCTATGGTTTCTATCGGTGGGTTAAAGGTCAAGAGACAGCTGGTCATTGGCAGTGAATGGGTTAAATTGGAAATGTGAACAAATGCTCAAACATTTAAAGGGTATATTTTGCAGGTTGCCACCATATAGATGATTTGCTTGCAGCGCCCCCAGGAGTATACTTTAGAAATTAATGTTGACACTCAGGAAATCTTTGTTACGGAATATTGTTAATCGAATGTTCTACAGTTAAAGAGGACCTGTCATCAGGTCTGTAAAGCCCAATGACCTGCCTCATCTGATAGGTACGGTTACCTTGAGAAGTTTGGTATCTTGTTTGTTCGAATCAGTTCAGCTATTCCAAAGATATAAGCCCTTTTAGTGTCAATGTACATTAGTGTATACCAGTCAAGTGGACAGTAACACTGCATAACATACAGCATAAAGAGACCCCACCCAGAGAAACCAGTGTTACTGCAAATTCAGATACATTAAAAGGGCTTATATTGTTGGAATGACTTATCAGATAATGTATGTCATTCTTTTTTTTTTTTTTTTTTTTTTTTTTTTAGCTCTGGTGATAGGTTCTCTTTTAAGCTAGCCATGTGCTTCAGATAGCTCTTGGCCAAACCATTCACTGGCTTTGTCAGACAAACCTCAATGTATATGGCCATCTTTAATCAGATGCACCTGGGCCATGAACCCTTAAGGGGGGTCCAAGAGGTCCCTCTTCCCCTTATGAGACCAATACTATATGAGATGTGATGTGTTATACAACACTCATCTACAGCTTTCTTTAGGCCTGACCGACTTATTCCATTACCTAGTAGGAAACCCACAGTGTGTTCTATATATGAAAAATCCCTTTAAATTGCAGTAATTTCCAAGGAATCTTCTTCTATGCCTCTTGATTTACATGGTGCATTGAGCTTTTGATGGCTAAAGACCATTTGTAATGCCCAGTAGTGGAAGCAAGATTTCATTTGTTTGGTCTACGTTGTGACCTTTTAATCTTCTATTACATTTCCTCCTGTTCTTAAAGTATCTTTTTGTGTCTGTCAACACGAGATAACCAGATAACAAACTGCCTTCCTATACTCAAGACCTGCAGGAAAAATTCTGCTCCATTGGAATACTGATCTGAATTGCAAAGATTTACAACATATGCAAATTTAAGATGGCATTGCTGCCAGGAACAGATGATTTTGTCTGAGTTCCTGTCACTTTCCATGTGTGTGTGCTCTGTTATACTGACCAAATGTAATGTTTGACTATGCTGTCCACTAGAATATGTAGACAACCCTCCCTCCTATAACTGGGTAGCACAGTGCATGCCATGGAGTCATGGATTTGTTCCTTACTAGGGCAACATAGAGTTGGCATGCCCTTGCTGTACTCCTCCATTGGAAATGGTCTGCACAGCATCAGCAGGGGATCTGAAATGGTAAATTTAAAGGAATTGTCCATTATACTACAACAATTAGTGATCACCATCCAACACACACACACACACACACACACACACACACACACAATGTATGTAGTGGCTATAGAGTCACGCTGTGGACAGTGGATGGGTAGAACTTTGTTGTAGAGCCCTTGATTGTCTAAACCTATAGCAAATATGATTGCAGATGTTTCCTTAACATGGATACTATTTCTTTTTTGCGCTTTCCTTTATGGTCTATAATGTAAAATTTCCTGTGCACCTGGACTTAAAGATATGGATCTCTACATTGTAATTTCCCTTAACTATTATCATATGCCCTGTGCTAAGTGTCCAGAGCTCGCAATCCTATAATATAAAGAGTTTCACAATAGTTTTTCTCTTGTGAAACATTTTTAAATTATAATAAATATATATATATATATATATATATATATATATATATATATATATATATATATATATATTTTATTATTATTTTTATTTTTTTTTATGCAACTTCTTATGCCTTTTTGGGCCCCCAACATTTTAACATTGTAAGTCAGTATCTACAAGGGGAGAAAACCTATTTATGTTTCTCAGACATTGCTGCTTAAATAGAGCAGCAGCTTTAACCAATGACCAGACAGGGGTGTCTCTCTGACTACCGTAGACTCCCTGTAAGCACTGTAACTAAACTGTAGTCACAATCACGGCTGTGCCCTAATGGGGTAAGCTAATGTAAAAAATCAGATCAGAGGGAAATAAATTGCGGCGAGTCATCCCGTCTAGGTATGGACTTGTATATAGTGGTTAGCTCTTCATGACGAGCCCACACACATATATACACATTAGGTCAGTGATGTTGAACCTTTTTAGAGACAGTGCCCAAACTGCAACCCAAAACCCACTAATTTATTGCAAAGTGCCAACATGGCAATTTAACCTTAAATTAACCAAGGTCTGTTTTATAATGACCATGCAATGTTATTACAGCCTGTAATAATATCACATGTCTGCTATAAAACAGATACTGTGTGATATAAATAGTGAAGGGCCCCCACACAGTACAATGCGTTTCACAGTGGTCCCCAGACAGTATTATATGCCCACAGTGGTTCCCGCACAGTATTATATGCTCCACTAGTGGCCCCCACACAGTATTATATGCTCCACAATAGGCCTCCCACAGTATTCTATGCTTCAACAGTTTGCCCCGCACACAGTAGTTTGCGTTTTACAGTGGGATCCCACACAGTAGTTTATGCTACTTACCTAGTCCCATGAAGAGCTGCAGTCCCACGAAGAGCATCCTCCTTCTTCTGACTGCACATGCTGATGACTTACACCATCACGCCTGCGTCGGGGCAGAGGTCAGACTCTGCAGTGAGTCCACAGGACCGCGGCCTACGCTGACAGCTCAGAAGAAGCGATCGCTAACTAACAGGGAATCTTGTTCCGGATTCCCCGTTAGTGAGCGATCATGGCGACGGCGCGCGTGCCAACTGAGAGGGCTCTGCGTGCCCTCTCTGGCACACGTACCATAGGTTCGCCATCACGGCACTAGGTGATCTATGATTTTTAAGGGGAATTCTGGAGTAACATTTCCAGTTATTTGCTAAATTACCTATTATTCAGAAATGTGGAATTTTTGTTTTTTTCCTGCTCCATCTCCTGTACAGTAGACTAGGTACGGCAGCCTGGAAGACTGGGATTTCCCTTTTTAATAACCTTTCTCTGCAATTATACATCTATATTCAGTTTTATTTTAGAGATCAGGACATTTTATAGGTACTGTATGTTCATTCTGTGGTATTTTAAGAGCTTGGTGTGCAGAGCTGCCAGCTGCCGTGTAGTCTGGGCTGATACAATGTTTCTAACAGATCTGTAGTGATTGGTCTTGGCACAATGTTACCTCCGCAGTTCTCATAATGTGAGCATATCATGCTTTTTGTCCTGCCCCCTGGCAAGAAAGTGGCAGTACTTTCAAATCAGTTGGTACCATAGTGTGTTGTGTAAAAAGATGGCCTTCCGTTTTTTTGCATCTGTTATGTGGTAGGCGAAATTCATATTGGAGCTTGAGGCATAAGAAAGGGCCTTTCGTCAAATGAAAGACCATTTTCTGGTGTAGCAGGAATGATAACTACGTGTTGTAGGGAAATTTTCAGTAGAACTAGTAATTTATTCATGTAAACCTCTGCGCCTTGTGGGTTTAGGAGTCCAGTGGGCGGTCCTACAGTGATTGACAGCTATCATGTATGTACACTCAGAGAGGTTGGCTTTACCATTACAATGATGTATACAGCCAGCTCCTTTAATACAGGTAACTGGCAGTGAACACTGCAGAGGAGGGTGAAAGCGGGGCAACTTTGGGTGGTCAGGTGCTGGTTGCAGTAACGTTACTTTGGGTCAAAACCAGTCTGGAACTCATGAGTTTGTAAGGTAGTAAGTGATGATGGGTTCCCTGTAGAATCACTTTTAAAGAGGATGTATAATGTTAGCTACTTTAGCTTAGAAATGGTGCAACCTTTGTCCATAGGCTGCAATATTGAAGCTGAGTCCCATTCATATAAATGAATTTAAACTGCCATACCAAACGTGACCTATGGGCAAGAGTGGCAGTGTTTCTGAGCAAAAAGCAGCTGTGTTCGTATTGAATAAAGCTTATTAGCTATTGGAAAGAGACCTAAAGATCATTAAACGTTGACCAGAATGCTGCTTTAACGTAAAAAAGTCATAAAAGCGAACTAAACCACTAACAAAGTAATGGCTATGTAACCTGAACTAAAGTAAAAGCTACATATTCCACCTAGGGCCTGTAGGGAACATGGTAATGGCCGGTCACACCTTGTGTTGGATCTCCATTTACATGTTGCCTGGAGCGATGTATGACATCATCACCTCCCACCCACTCTTCACACCCAGTAAAGCAGCTGTGTCCATGTCACCTCTGCTGCCTGTTTTGCTTGAAATCAATGAGAGAAGTTGTATTTTGGGGTGGTTGTCACGACAACAAGGAAACAGCTGGATGAAAGGGGCACATTGTATAGGCTCTGAACAGTGTGGAATCAGGCATCAGGGGGATCTTATGACTTAAAGGTTAAATCCTTGTGTGAACGAGAACATATGTATTTTGCTTGAATAACTACTGATGTTTGCTCGCACTGCCCTTTGGTCTTTAATATTTAGTATTTGCTAGGAATCAGTCTACACTCTTAACCAGTCGTCTCGGGATATATTATTATTTATGGAAAGGAATCCCTAGGTAGAAATGTATTTTTCTTCCTGCGGCAGAGCACCTTTGAAGTTTCAATTTTACTTAGCATTCCAGAACTCCCCTATCTGCATCTATGGTCATGTAACAGCTGTAGGAAGCTTTGGCAGTATGTCAATGGTTTGGCTCCTGGCTTGTTTTTTGTGGCTAGTTACACAAGGGGATGATACGTGTTCATATTGGCAGTAATGCAACTTTTGTAGGGATAGACGCCGAGCAATTGCAATGAAGAAAGGCAGAAGAGATTCCCCCCTAATGACACAGTATTCGGATTCCAATCGTCTGTGCTCTCACATTTGTGCGTCCCCAGGTGACCCATAAACGGGAACGTGGCATGTTCGTTGCTGCTGAACGTATAGACGCCTAAACTGTTCCTTCTGAATTTTACTTCTTGACCTTCTCTTATGAGTTAGAGTGGATGAATATTTGTGTAACTTTAGTGAACTTACAGTCCTAGCTCCCGTCATACAGTTTTTAAGGATTTAATGGCCTGAGTCCTGGCATATACATGAAAGTCAAATGCTTCTTTTATAATGTTCTCCTTCTCACTTTGTCAAAATACACGGTGTATGTGTATGCCCAGCCAGATATTATGTGAACATTCTTCACAACCGCTCGCTGTAGATTATGGCTGCTTTCACACACTACCTTTTTTCCAGAAAAGACTCGAGCAGACTCACTAAGCCTCTGACACTTTTGAGGTGTAAAACAGTCCTTGCGTCTGAGACTTTTAAGCAGCACTTATGATCATAAGTTCCATGTTATATGCCGCCCACGCCACTTTCCAAGAAGGGGGCATGGTGAGAAGCATGCTCTGGGTGGGGCCATTGGCCCCTCAGGAATCATTAACAATTGTACCAGTCTTTTGGAATACGCCAGTTGGCGTAGATTTCAGTTGGGCACACGGCCAGGGGGGAGATGCACCGTATTAATCACCAGGCCTGTGCCTCAGCATAAATCAGGCTTAGCTTCTGGTGGCGTAGAGGTCCTCAAGACTGGCGTACACAATACACCATTCACCTTTGCAGTTTTCCATATTTTTTTTTTAAATGTCAAAGGGGAATAAAAAGGAAGGATTTGTAGTATATGTCTCCTTCCTGCTGGATCCACCTCAAACTTTGGCTCAATAAACTAAAATTACATCAAAAAGCCATTATGCAGAGAAATAAAGTTTTGGTGTCTTCATTGTATTGGCTAAGCTTACGTACTAGGGCTATAGTCACATCTGTATCAGAGTCGCCGATCTCCAATCCTGACTATTTGTCCAAAAAAAAAAAATGACACCCAACAGACTGTTATAGTCCAACAATCTCCAGATACATGAATGTAGTGTAATGAATATAACACTCCCACCCTCCGCCCATCACCGCCATTCTTAGATTTGCAGACAACAAAGGTGGAAGTTGTCCTGCCCCTTCATTTCCTTAACTAGATATAACACTATCCATTTTGCTGGAATGTTCCTTTAACAGGATTATGTCAGTGCTACAAAATGTAAGTTTAGGAGGTAGGGCTGACATAATCCGTGTGTCTTGCTGCTGACCTGAGTGCTCCTGACAGACCTCTGTTACTGTACTGTGTGTGTTGGCAGAGGACTGTAGTTTGGAGCTTGTCCTATCTAAATATGTTTTTGTTGCTAAGACTTTAACTCCAGCACTGCTAGAGCAGCCTGCGCCCTGCTGTAATACTGGGCCTTAGGCTATGAATGAGTTTTATTTCAAAGCTATTCAAGCTTATTTGTATGAAATATTTTCATGGAAATTCTTTACATTGCTTGTGTTCTGTGCTCTACAGGCTGCCCATTGCTATTTGGCTATAAACGTTCTGAAATGCAGGTCACTTTCTCTAGTGTCTGTAAATTCATGAGCAGTTAGGCTACGTTCACATCTACATTGGAGTCTCCATCTGAAATCAAAGGACAAGAGAGTCCTGCACAAAAGAGTTGTCTGCCCATAGCTTTGTTTTAAAACAATGGACACTGACGAACCCCATTAGTGAGTTGATGGGTTGATGGGTTGTTGGACTCCATTAAATGCTTATCTATAGGCTTTAAAAAGTTCCATCAGTGGTACACAATCGACAAGTGATTCGTGGAAGACTATACCCCACTATACCCAAACTGCACCTGACTGCTGGGGCCACTGGAATGGAGCGCCTGTAAAAGAGTTAAAGGGGTTTTCTGGACCCAAATCTCATACTGATGACCTATCCATGGGGTAGGTCATCAGTATGTGATACGTCTGGGTCCGACACCTAGACCCCGCACAGCTCATCATCTGTTTTGTTCAAGTAAGAGGAGAGGCGCTGCAGTTCACAGGAACCACCGCTATGTAGTAGACAAGGATGCCAGCCAGCTTAAAGGTGTTTCTACAATTGATGGCCTATCCTTAGACCCCATGCATGCGACCCAGTGTGTTTCGGATGTGGGGCAGAGTTTGCAGCCTGAATGCAGTTGGATGATGATCGTGAATGCAAAACGAACGCATTCTCATAGCACTCAGTCTATGGGGTGCTCTGGATCCATTCCGTTCTGATAACACAGATGATAACTGAGCAGAATAGGACCTGCTCTATAATTGGAATGGAATGGATCCGGAAACACCTAGACATGAATGCACTCGGATGTCACTCCAAGTGTCACTCGACTACTTTCCACTGGATAAAAACCTCTAGATGGTCCTGCCATCTTGCGTAAATTACATTTATTTCCCAAAGCTGTAGTAATGAGTACTATATATCACAGCCAATGTCAGAAACATTATAAATAGGTCACTTATAGATAGAAGGCAATGAAGTGGCGGTGAGACGCAGTCCTCCTGGTGCACGGGTAGCAGGAGCACAACCAGGTTTTGTGCACATTGTAGATTCCAGAATGTTAAAAAAAAATTGTGAATAATAATAAAAAAAATAAAAAAAAATACTGTCCATAAAGGAGAAATGTAATTTCCAGGATGTTTGGTTTTCTCCTGAATCAAGAATTTGAGAAATGTTAAATATTTGAGTCGGGGGGCGTGGCTAGCGCTCAACGCGGTCGGTCGCATGTGAGCTGAGCTCCGTTTAGAGCCGCTCAATAATCCTGCATATTATCCTGACTACCGGCGCCCGGGGTAGCTATCAGCTGGAACGCACTTCAGGGGTCCGCCTCTTGGCTCCGGGACCCCCGCTCCGACGAGACTGGTCTCCGCTGGGCTGTGGTCAGTAGCCGCTACACGTGGCCGGTGGCCATACTAAATTACTGCCGCTGCCGGCTCTGCCTTGGCCTGTGCTGCCATTGCCTGGGGCTGCGTCCGTGCCACTACACGTGTGTGCTGGCTTGGGGCCGCGCTGGCACCGCCGGCACTGCTGCTCCTGCTACCGCGCAGACTGCGATTTCTCCTCTCTCCTCGTGGCCGGCGGCCATTTTCCGCTGAGACTGGAGTCTCTTATGAGCTAGGCCTTGTCCTGACTGACTCCTCTGTCCCTGCCTGGAGGTCTGGGGGCCGGCACTCCTTTCTCCTGCTCGCTACTCTGCACGTGGGGACCCTCCTTTAGCTCCTCTGGGCAACACGGCAAATCAACGTCTGCTGCAGCCATCAACGGTTCTGACCCATTGAAGGTGTGTGCTCCTGTATGGTTGATCACCCTGCTGATTGCTTTTTCTTGGAGGCTCTACTTATAATCCAGTGAAGGTTGCTGTATGCATCATTGGACTGTTGAGTTACTGTCTGTCCTCCTCTAGTTCCTCCTGGCAACCTGATTACCTCATTGCCCCGCTGACGGCTCTCTCTTGGAGGCTTTACTTATAATCCAGTGAACGTTGCCATTGATACTACTGGACTGTTGAGTTACCGCCTGTCCTTGGCTGATTGATTGGCCCTGGTGGCCCGACACAGAGGCTCCTACCGTGCATCTGTTTTTAGCCAGAGACTTTGCCTATCCTCTGAGATCGACCTGGTCTTGCCATAACCACTCCTCCTCCTTGCCATCATACCCACCCTTACGGCACGCAGAAAAAGCGGCCGCCGACTCTCTAAAATGAGTCGCCCGCAATCAACCTCTGTTTCTGATCGCCTGAGGGGGTTCTCCAGGGCCGCATCTGCTTCTGCATCCTCATCGCTAGAGGCAGCCTCTCCTGCCCTCCCAGGGGAAGACCCTGAACCCACTTTAAAACAAGTTACTGGACAGCTACTGGAGGCGATCCATGCCGGCACTACCTCACTGACCGGGAAAATAGAAGAGGTAAAAATTGACCTGGGCCTACTCCGCCAGGATTTCCAGGCCTTACGGGACAGGGTGCGTGAGGTGGAGGATCGGGTCTCTCAGGTGGAGGACACTGTTAACCCACTTCCTGCCAAGCTCCGGGAGCTGGAGAGGGCTGTGGGTCTGTGGACCCAGCGTGCAGATGATTTGGAGAACAGACTGCGACAAAATAATCTCCGTATTCTGGGCCTGCCGGAGCGGGCGGAGGGTAACGATCCTCGGGCCTTTGTGGAGGGGGTGGCTGAGGAGTGTCTTGCCGGAGGCTCACTTCTCACCAATATTTGCAGTGGAACGGGCCCACAGGGTTCCTGCTAAACCGCCGCCTCAGGGAGCACCTCCTCGGCCTTTGTTGGCCTGTCTAATCAATAGCACAGATAGAGATACGGCGTTGCGGGCTGCACGCCAGGCTGGTGAGCTTAAATACAATGGAGCTGCAGTGGCCATGTTTCCAGATTTCTCGGCGGCTCTCCAGAAGACTCGGGCATCCTTCGTGGCAGTGAAAAGAAAGCTGCGAGAAAAGGCTATACAATACTCCATGATCTACCCAGCTCGTCTTCGGGTCATCCATGACGGCAGGTCCCTCTTCTTCACTACACCAAAAGATGTGGAGGACTGGCTATCTCTTCTACCTCGATCACCGAGGCGCTGATCCTGAGGGCGTGTGGTGAGGGGTCCTGTCGGACCATACATATGGACATATGTTTTACGGGATGCTCTCGTTGTACTGCATAATAGTTTTATGATAATGTGCGGTTTTACTATCATATTATCCTATATCTTTATAGTTATTTTGGCTGGCGGCCCCCGAGGTGCCGGTGTATCTTACTTACTTATGCGAACCTGGTTCTGTTGAAAGTATATCCCCTAGCCTATTGATCACCTGTACCTTTAAGACAGTGCCCCGTATACCATCCATTTTGGGTGCACTTCTTAAGCCCGTTATTTGTAGCCACGGTTCCTTAAACAAATACTGTTTTATGTCAGTAATATGTCTCACACCCATTAGGGGTGCAATGGTTTATTTAGTTTGTATACGGTTCTTAGGTTGCTGCACACTGCTCTGTGTCTCACTCAGCCACGCACTGCATACTCATATGTGGGTCGTTTTTGGGGTCCTGAACTGCCATGATTACATTCTTAGATGACCATGGCGTCATTTAGTGTACTATCTTGGAATGTGAGGGGCCTGGGTAGCCCACGAAAGAGGTCACTTGTCTTTGCCCAGATTAGGAGGGCTGACCCACACCTCATATGTCTTCAGGAAACTCATTTAGTCCCAGACAATTCCAGACGACTTCAAAAGCCATGGGTTCAGTGGGCGGCTCATTCTACACATACATCCTATTCCAGGGGGGTATCCATCTTGGTGCATCGTAGGCTCAGGTGGGAGCCGGGCCTCATTTTAAAGGACCCCGAGGGACAATATGTTTTTGCCCAGGCCTGGGTTGATTCGGTCCTGTATGTTATCCTGGGTGTGTACCTGCCACCGGCGTCTGATCTCCCTGTGTTCCAGCAGGCTGCGCAGTTTGCGACCAAATTCCCTGGAGCTATCGTATTATGTCGGCGATTTTAATAAAGTTATGGATATTACTTTGGACCGGTTCTCTGCGGAGCCAGACTCCCCCCTCGCTGCCTCACCCTACTACAATGGCCAAAATGATCCATGAACTGGGATGGCAGGATTTGTGGCGGGTCCGATTCCCGGAGGCCCGCACTTTCTCCTGTCACTCTGCCAACAGACATACTCTGTCTAGGATCGACCATGTTTTTGGAAATACTAGAGCATGGTCTATGCTGCAGACCATATCCTATTTACCTAGAGCAGTGTCTGATCACTCCCCTTTGTTGGTCCAACTGAATAGTAGTACGGCTGCCAGACCACGACAGAGCTGGCGAATCCACCCATTTTGGTTAAAATTATTTGTACCACATGATAGAATACCCGACCAACTTCAAATGTTTTTGACCATTAATTCTCCAGATACCTCACCACTCCTCGTATGGGAGACCACGAAGGCATACCTTAGGGGTTGTATTAAGTCCTCCATTTCCTTTATAAAAAGGGAGTCCTCACGGTGCTTCTCTCGAAGCCGCCTATGTGGCTAATCCAACTGATGAGGCTAGATCTCAATGGTTACAGACGGGAAGACAGTACCTGCATTTACTACACGACAAGGCACGTAGGTCTCTGTTTTTTAACAAACAGAAATTTTACGAACTTGGTAACCAGTCAAGCAGCCTGCTGGCTCAACTGGTACATCAAAACACAGCCTCACCTGCAATACTGCGGGTGCATTCGGAGACGGGGGAGGTATTGTCCAATAGCTTGGCCATTAGTGACAGATTTTATAGGTATTATAGTGAGTTATACCTCTCCAAGCTTAGAGTCACTGAACAGGAACTTGCTATGTATTTGGACTCGGTCCCCCCTCCCACTTTGTCAAATGACCAGCGTGCCTTTTTAGATTCCCCTTTTACTCTGGAGGAACTTTCGGGAGCCCTGGCAGATATGGCAAAGGGCAAATCACCTGGCCCGGATGGCATCCCGGTGGAGGTTTACGCCCAATATGGGGACCTGCTTCTCCCGGTGTTGCTTGAATGTTACAATGCTGCCTTTGCGGGCCGTAGTCTCCCGGGGTCCTTTTACGACGCCACTATCATCCTGTTACTTAAACCTGACAAGGACCCGCTGGACTGCGGCTCACATAGGCCTATATCACTGCTTAATATAGACTATAAACTCCTTACTAAAATGTTGGCAAATAGGCTCAATTCAGTTGTTCTCGACCTTGTTCAACCAGATCAGACCGGCTTTATGCCTGGGAAATCCACATCGGATAATCTCAGACGGGTTCAGGTGATAACTCAGATTGGTGCATCATCCTCACATGACTGGGCGGTGGCCTCTTTAGATGCGACAAAGGCGTTTGACTGTCGAGTGGCCTTTTTTTATTGCAGGTGTTGCGTGGATACGGATTTGGAGAGGGGTTCATTACCTGGATTTCCCTTTTATATAGTTCCCCTAGAGCGGCGCTGTCAATTAATGGCACGTTGTCTTCCTATTTTCCCCTGGGTAGGGGTACAAGACAGGGCTGCCCATTGTCACCGATACTGTTTGCTTTGGCGGTGGAGCCTCTGGCGGTACTGCTTCGGAACGACCCCATATACAAAGGCATAGTGATAGGCACCCGGGAGGAGAGGATAGCACTATACGCTGATGACTTGCTCCTGTTCATGAGTGACCCCTCCCAGTCCCTGCTCAGAGCCATGGTGGTAATTGATGAGTTTGGTAATTATTCTGGCCTGCGGACCAACTGGACTAAATCCTCATACATGCATATTGGCCGCGTGTCGAGTGTAGCTGAGGGGGATGTGGTGTGTGGGTTGATGACTGTGTCCACATGCAAATATTTGGGCATTTTTATATCTAGAGACCATAAGAGTTTTTTGGAACAGAACATTTTTCCGCTCATTTCGCACTTTAGGGCCAAGTTTAACCTCTGGGCTGCACTACCTTTGTCGGTGGCGGGTAGAATTAACCTTGTTAAAATGATAGTGCTGCCCAAATGTCTATGTGCTTTAAGCCATTCTGCTGTATCTGTGCCCCTTAGATTTTTTTTAAACAAATGGACTCTCTTATTATCTCCTTTGTGTGGGGGAGCTCTAGATCTAAGCTTAGGTTGTCATCTCTACAACGACCGAAGCAGCTCGGGGGTACATCACTCCCTGATCTGTTTCTTTACTACCTGGCAGGACAGCTCCGTTTCATTCAAAGGTGGCTCTCATCTGATTCCCTACCGGGGTCCGAGGCACATCTGGCTCACCACCTGGGTCTGCGTATTCTGTGGCCGGTGTTAGAGCGGCCAACCTTGTTCAGGGGGAAATTGTTGCCTATTCATGCTCTGGCGGGACAGGTTTGGCGTCAGGCGAAAAAGGTGTCTGCCTACTCTGATGTACCTGCGGAGACCCCGCTTTGGCGCAACCCTGGTCTGCCGGTGCTATTGGCCCTGCCTGGCGCTCAGACCTGGTCTCAGTATGGTGTATCCTCTCTTAATGACCTGTACACCCAAGGCGTTTTTAGAATGTTTGACTCACTAAGCTCCTCCTATGGCATTCCTAGAACACAGTTCTTTAGATATTTACAGATTCGACATGCACTCTCGTCTCAGTTCCCAGATCAGATGGACAATATATCTAAGTATCCGCTTATCGGAATACTTCGGTCACAGGGCCCTGGGGGTTTGATCTCTACTTTATATGCACACCTGATACAGGCCAGAATATCCTTATTGGACGCCCCGGCCCTGACGCGATGGCGCACTCACATCCCAGCTCTCACAGATGAGATGTTTCAAGACATCCTTGAATCTCCTCAACATGTGTCACCTTCAGCAAACAACAAACTGATTCAAACATACATTCTACACCAATGCTACCTGACGCCTTCCCGTCTTTACAAAATGTGACGACTACCAAACCCAGGTTGCCTTAGGTGCCCTTGTCCACAGTCAGATTTTTGGCATATGATTTGGGCCTGTCCGATCATACAAAGTTTCTGGAAAGGGGTCGTGGATCTCCTGGTGGAAGTTCTGGCCAAGCCTGTACCATTAACCCCAGAGGTGTGCCTCTTTGGCATATTAGATGAAGAATTATGGCAACACCATGTTAGAATATTTTTGCGGGAGTCTTTATTTTATGCCAGGAAGGCTATCGCACTGCGATGGATGGCTTCGAGACCCCCATCAGTATCTCAGTGGAGGAAACTTGTTAATACTGTTCTTCCCTTCAACCAGATTGTATATAAAGGGAGAGGATGTCCTCAGAAATTCCATAAGGTGTGGGGAACATGGTGCAATTCTTCGGTAACTCAATATACGGCCCCCTCATTGCGTGCTGCCATTCATCTACTTACGCTGTGAGAGGGGGGACGCCGGGAGTATCCACGACCTCTAATCTTGGATTGTATTCTTGTTGCTATCCTTGATTTATTGATTGCATGTCCTGGTATATGTATAACTGATTTATACGATATTATATGTGTTCTGTATATCTCTTTTTTGTACTGAGTATACATTGGGTTGTCCACGTAGTGCGTGGGCGATAGACTGACGAGGTGATGATGTAGTGCTATGAGTGACTCTGTATCAAATTCTTGATTTTCTTGTGTGCAACCTGTTGTATATGTTTTGTTTCCTTTTCTTGTGTCTGGTACACAATTTTCAATAAAACGAGTTTAAAAAAATATTTATGAGTCATTAACACTTCAGAGAATAATTGGGATCTAAGTAGTAAATGGATTGAGAAATGATATATTGTCAATTCTGTCTCATGAGCCAAATTTCGTCAACTTTTCTTTGGAAGTAATAAAGGTCTAATTTATAGTTGGGTGACCACGTCCATGAATAACATGAGGCTTACCAACAGAAGGGTACAGAATGTGAGTGACAAATCAACCTTAAGTCCATCAGGGGCGGACCTGATGTACCAGATTTGCCTACAGGTAGCCATGATGTAGCCAGAGGCTAAAAATGTAATTCACAGCTACAGGGGTGACATTTGGCATTGATTCCAGAGGAAGGCCAGAGCACTTGCTGTTCGTAAGTAGATCAGGCTCCACCCCTAATGCCCTTGCAGGTTGATTTCCATAACCATAAAAAGATGATTGTCTCTCCATGGCCACAAAGGTATATTTCTGCTCCTATTAAAGGCCCTAACATGGCACTATCATTATTTTGGACTTAACAGTTTCCCTTTAAGAACTCTTGACAGTCTGCTGAATGCTCATAGTTGGTAATGCTTATGGATGTATTATATATTCAATGTACTTCACTTACAAATACATGTGAATGTGAAAGAGTAAAAGCATTATTAACTCATATTACATTGACCAATGGTCTTTGTGAACCCTACCGGTTTATGATTAATTTTGTCAAAAGCATGTACATGGAACATTCTCTAGATCAGTATCTTACATGGCCAGGTATACAGCTATCTGCATGTACATGTCACTGTGTTACCCAGAATGTCCGTATTTGTTAGAAGTGAGGTATTTGCAATGGCATTTCCCATTGTATTCACTTCCTTGTTAAGACGTGGAGAATTTTTCTGTACACAGATTTCATCTTTGCTAGAATTCTTTACATTGTTACATTGATTGGGGTTCCATGTCTCCCCCTCTTTTCCGGAGCTCAGGGTTACACTCTCCATAGGATAATGCTGCCATTTCCGTCTTTTCAGTGGAGGCTGCTATTTAGTAATTCGAGAGAACAATGAAGTTCTGGACATTAACCCTCCCTGATCTGGATGGACTTGGTTTGCAGGGTCTTCCTCGACACAATACATCCAGAGTAAGGGAAGGATGTTCTTGTTGGTGGCCGATTGGTGCAATGTTGATGTAATGGCGCAAGCATGTCTCTCAACTCCAGGGGAAATGGGAAGCTTGGCTGTTTCCCGCAGGGAGGAGACGGTCTGGGCTATCTGAATGGTGCGGGTGATGGATATATACCCTGATTAAAGCTTTATTGTTGATTAATTTAGTTTATAAGAAAGACCTTGATCTAAGACCCCAATGTTTTACTTTGCCTGGACTTTCATTAACGGATAAATGAAGGAAAAGATTGTTCTGATTTATAGTTCCTTTTAATATAGAAGAACTGGGTGTACATGAATGACCGCCACATTGTGCTACTTTTTATATGGCTTCTAAGCAGATGGTTTTGTCTTATTTTGGATGGTATGTGAGTGAACTTTCTAATGTGTATAGTGACTTCTGACTATAACTGGGATAGGTTGGGATTGTATTAAACTCAGATTGCAGACTTCTTAAAGGGGGTTATACCACAGAGAGTTTTTATCCTCGATCTATAAGATAGAAGATAAATAGCTGATCGGTGGGGGTCTGACTGCTGGGAACATCCTAATCCTGAGAACGTGGGTATTTTCCCTCCTGTTTATGTGATCAAGTTGAATTTAGGCGTGCCCATGCTGAATGGGATGTATCCACACTCCCATTCACTTCAGTGAGAGCGCTGAAGATGGCCAAAGTACAGCACTCTATCCCGGTATTCTCATTGAAGTGAATGGGATCTTGAATACACACTCTTTCAGCCTTTCTATGGTCTGGCTGAATTTACAGCCGGAAACAATGTGATCTATTCTCAGGATCCATGGGGATCTCAACGGTCAGATCCTATGATAGAGGATAAACCTATTTTGTTGCATAACCCTTTGTTAGACTGTGGGAATCTAAATAGAGTACTGTGATAAAATACCCTTTCACCTTTGATGTATGTTGAACAAACATTTGTTTGCCTGACCTACTCTTTCCCCCCCCCCCCCAACTCCCTATATGTATGCACACTCAGTTCGACCAAGCATGCTTGTCTTCCAGTCACCTGTAGTAGCAGCTTATCCCAAAAAGGATCAGGCTTTGAAATCCAACAAGTATGAACCTTCCGTCCCGTGACATCAGTCTGTTGGAGAGGAGTCAGTCGGTTTGCCAAAGCCAATGGATTTTACATCCTACTACTGAAGCAATAACAGGGCAACGGACTTTAATATTGTCTGTGTGAATAGAGCCCAAGTTGAAATGGCAAATTGCCTTGATCAGTGGCCTGTTCTTTGCTTGTATTGATGGAATGATCTTTATACTGGCATTAAACAACTTTCCAAGAAGCATTGACAATATAATTCAACATGGCAGATGAACTTTTCAACAGATATTGTTAGAAAATGGTCTAAAGTTCTTACTGACTGGACAGTAGCTTGACTAAGCTTGGATCAAAGTTTTCAGATCCGGTCATGACCACAGTAGCCAACGTATCTAATTAACCTATGACTGGTCAGATGTCTGCCCGCATTGCACTCCAGTCTTGTTCATCACTACTACAATTTGTATTCATGAGTTGGCTTTGCTACTTGGCCTGCAGTATAGCAATGCCTTTGTGGCCCTGAAAGGTTAACTGTATAAATCAGGACTGAACAAAAGTCACTACAATTGATGATGTAGAATAGATCATTATTCAGTGAAGCTGCTGGTACTTGGAATTCTTTTCTCTATGTAATGTTATGTGCAAATGATCAGGGACTTGTACATCATAGAGCAGACTCCCATTGTGCTTTCATGATACTTGTACAAGGCTCTGTTCATGTGGCCGCTTCATTGCCTTGAGCAGTAAGGGGCTTTAATGTGTATTGAAGCTGCTTTTTCTTTGAGATTTTCAGTTTTGTTGGCATTGAGTTTCCCAGTTATCCAGTAGTGTTGGTCATTTTCTAGACCGCGCTAAAATTTATTGGAGGTCGCGGACCTGTGTCATATTATGATGAGCTGAATGGTCCCCTGTGAATAAGCAATATAAATTCAGCATTTACTGCAGTTATCTTTTTCATTATAAATTCTTACATTGTAGAAGAAATTATTGGACTTGGTGCCCACTATTAACATAGTAAAATCCGTCTTATTATGTTTCTTTGAAATAATATAGTTACTGTATTTGTATACACACGAGCCATAACACCACCTGCCACCCAAGACTTTATTAGCAGATTCTTTTAAAGGGGCTTTCCAGGATTATTACTTGATGACCTATCCTTAGGGTTTGTGTGGTAGGGTGGGGTGACATGGGATCAGTGCCGATCAGCTCCTTGAAGAGTAGGCAGCAGTCATGTGAGCGCTGCATGTTCTTTATAGAAAACCAATCTTAGTGCTGTACGTTTTGTATAGAAGCTGTTCTTGGTATCGCAGCTCAGTCCATTCACTTGAATGAGACTGAGTAGCAAACAGGCCATGTGACCAATGAACGTGATGTCACATGGTCCGTGAAGTGGAAGCGCGCAGGCAGCATCACTGTTGCTTTAGACAGCTGACTTGCAGGAGGTCCCAGGTGTCATAGGGCACCAGTCAACAAAGCCTGGAAAACCCCTTTGTTGCAAGGTGGGCTTCCATGGATTGGATGTATTTTTCCAACACCTACCATAGATGGTTAAACAAAATTGAAACCTAGGGAATTTGGACTAAATGCTAAGTAAATACTTTGAACTTGTCTCATTCCCCAAACTATTCCTGAATGTTTCAGAAGGGTGATGGGGTACATTATCCTGCAGAAAGAGGACATTGTCTCGACCACCATTTGCCTTCTTCCCACAGTCCATCCTCGTACATCAGCCATATACCTGGTCAGCCAAAGGATTTACATGAAACCTGATTCAGTAGACGAAGCCACCTTCTGATACACACCTGCCCATTCTAGGTGATGTCAATGTTGGATAGCATGAGAACTTTGACCGATCTACTCAACCCCATAAACACCAAGTTGTGATGTATTATATGTTCTGAATTTTTTGTCATAGGTGGTATTAACCTTTTTAAGCAATTCTTATTGGAGTTGCTTTTCTTTGGGATAGGACCAGATGGTCCTTTGCTGTCCCAAAACCATCAAGGATCTTTGGGTGCCCAGGACTGTCTCTAATTCACTGAATGTCCTTCCTTGAACCCCTTTTAATAGGTACTAACCTCTGCATACTGGGAACACTCCACACAACCTGCTATTTTCGCGATGCTTGGACCCTGTCATCTAGCCATCACAGTTTGGCTAATATCAACGCTACTCAAATTCTTACACTTGTACATATTTCCTACTTCCAACACATCGTCAAGAACTGATTATTCGTTTGCTACATAAGATACTTCACCCCTTACCGAATGGTATTGTCCCAATTAATCAATATTTATTTATATAGAATTTTTTTTTTTTTATTATAATATTTTCAGTAGTTTTATTTCTAAGCTAATAGGTCACTGTAGTAATCTACAAGGAGAGGCACTAAGGAAGGTAAAGGGCGAACTACATTTTATTAATTTCCATTACTTGTGAGGTTAGCACTTTGCAGCTGCTGCGAGATAATGTTCATAATGGAGTGCACCTGTGACTCCTCCCGTGTCATTCTTTTCCAGACGTTAATAGGGTCTTCTGTTTGGTTGCAGCAGTATATTGGTTGGAGTTGAGGGGGGAAATGGGGTATTGGCTTGAACACCTGTTTACGCATCAAAGGAGCCTTCTTAAGTAATAAGCCGTGCATGACAAAGAGGTAACTGGCTGAGGATAATGGCTTTTTATTGACGTCCAGTTGAGATATTTCCTCATACCTGAAGTTTGCTTTGGTTTCATAAACTAGGATGTCCTCAATTACTCAGCCCTGTCAAAAAGTTTTCCTTGTGAATATTTTATTTAGCTGTCTATGGGTTCTTGCATACAACTCTTAAAAATGTATGCCTTTATTTTTACTTTAGCTTCTGAAAATTTTAGGCTACACAGTGCTATGTGTAATATAAAAACTGTGTGTGTGTGTGTGTGTGTGTGTGTGAGATAGATAGATAATGATAGATAGAGACGGTGCTGGCCAAAAGTATTGGCACCCCTGCAATTCTGTCAGATAATACTCAATTTCTTCCAGAAAATGATTGCAATCACAAATGCTTTGGTAATAATATCTTCATTTAATTTGTCTTCAATGGAAAACCACAAAAAGAATTGTCAAAAAGCCAAATTGGATATAATTCCACACCAAACATAAAAAGGGGGTGGACAAAAGTATTGGCACCCTTTGAAAAATCATGTGATGCTTCTCTAACTTGTGTAATTAACAGCACCTGTTACTTACCTGTGGCACATAACAGGTGGTGGCAATAACTAAATCACACTTGCAGCCAGTTGAAATGGATTAAAGTTGACTCAACCTCTGTCCTGTGTCCTTGTGTATACCACATTGAGCATGGAGAAAAGAAAGAAGACCAAAGAACTGTCTGAGGACTTGAGAAGCAAAATTGTGAGGAAGCATGAGCAATCTCAAGGCTACAAGTCCATCTCCAAAGACCTGAATGTTCCTGTGTCTACCGTGCGCAGTGTCATCAAGAAGTACTGTGGCTAACCTCCCTAGATGTGGACGGAAAAGAAAAATTGACGAGAGATTTCAACGAAAGATTGTGCGGATGGTGGCTAAAGAACCTCAACTAACATCCAAACAAGTTCTAGCTGCCCTGCAGTCCGAGGGTACAAACAGTGTCAACCCGTACTATCCGTCGGCGTCTGAATGAAAAGGGACTCTATGGTAGGATACCCAGGAAGACCCCACTTCTGACCCAGAGACATAAAAAAGCCAGGCTGGAGTTTGCCAAAACTTACCTGAGAAAGCCAAAAACTTTTTGGAAGAATGTTCTCTGGTCAGATGAGACAAAAGTAGAGCTTTTTGGGAAAAGGCATCAACATAGAGTTTACAGGAAAAAAAAAAGAGGCCTTCAAAGAAAAGAACACGGTCCCTACAGTCAAACATGGCGGAGGTTCTCTGATGTTTTGGGGTTGCTTTGCTGCCTCTGGCACTGGACTGCTTGACCGTGTGCATGGCATTATGAAGTCTGAAGACTACCAACAAATTTTGCAGCATAATGTAGGGCCCAGTGTGAGAAAGCTGGGTCTCCCTCAGAGGTCATGGGTCTTCCAGCAGGACAATGACCCAAAACACACTTCAAAAAGCACTAGAAAATGGTTTGAGAGAAAGCGCTGGAGACTTCTAAAGTGGCCAGCAATGAGTCCAGACCTGAATCCCATAGAACACCTGTGGAGAGATCTCAAAATGGCAGTTTGGAGAAGGCACCCTTCAAATCTCAGGGACCTGGAGAAATTCCAGCAGAGCATTGTAAGAAACTCATTGATGGTTACCGGAAGCAGTTGTTCGCAGTTATTTTGTCTAAAGGTTGTGCTACTAAGTATTAGGCTGAGGGTGCCAATACTTTTGTCCGGCCCATTTTTGGAGTTTTGTGTAAAATGATCAATGATTTGACTTTTTTTTTTCATTCTCTTTTGTGTTTTTTCATTGCAAGCAAAATAAATGAAGATATTATTACCAAAGCATTTGTGATTGCAATCATTTTCTGGAAGAAATTGAGTATTATCTGACAGAATTGCAGGGGTGCCAATACTTTTGGCACGCACGCGTGTGTGTGTGTGTGTGTGTGTGTGTGTGTGTGTGTGTGTGTGTATAGATAGATAGAGATAGATATATATATATATATATATATCACACATGTTCTGTACAAATTATTATACAGATGCCAAATCCCTTATTCTTCCACCAGAAAATATTACGCCAGAATAGAGCATATATGAATTGTAAATCCCAATTTCATGTTCCTTTTGGCAATGATTGTGAATGTTTTATTTCTGTTGAACTGACTTATTACAAGTGGAATGCCTTACTAATGTTTTTATGTTCCCAGTCCCTGCATTGTAATGTGCATTTTCTTGGTTGTTAAAAAGGAGCACAAAACCCAATGTGCAAGTCTTATAAAAGAGCTACTAATATAATCTGCACATGTTTGTATGGTTCTTCGAGCTGAAGATATGTGAGGTAAAGAAGTGATCATGGGGTTTAGATAATTGTCTGACTTTCCTGTCAGTCATCCCACTGAAGAAGTAGGCTGCCTCTTCTCATCCTTCTAGCTGTGTTACTATATTTAACATGTTAACATGTATAGCCATATATACATCTATAGCCACGTATATGATTGGTTTGTGTCTTTTATTTTTTTTTTACATTTATTACATTGTCATATAGCATGAGCATATATTCTACAGTGTTTTCCAACACTCGTATCAGTCTTCTAATCTAGATTACAAATTGAGTAGTATGGGAGGAAACAGGATTACTTGGAAGAAACACCCCCCACAAGTACAGACACTACATGCAATAGCTCCATGGAGTTTGTCCTTTTTCAGATTTGAGCCCAGGACTGCAGTGCTGCACGATGTTATTCCCAATGCATTTTGCAACATAGTGGGGTAGATTTTTGAAGCCTGGTGTTTTTAATGCCATTCTTCATAACCCCTGAGCAGACTGGGGGAGGACGGGGTGTTGCGTTATGGCATACAAGCCATAGTCTAATATTCCCATCTCAGATGCATGCATAGTAGTACCAATTTCAACCAGTCTATTTAGCTTGTTTTTGGAGTGTGGGCAGAAACTAGATGATGTGAAGCTTTTGCCTGGTGTTGTAATAAATCGTTGGGAATTACTGAGTCGTCATTCTACAACTATAAATACATTTTATAAATCTATATTTGTGTACCTATGCAAAGGTGCTATATGTTTCATGAGAATAAATGGATACATTACACATTGTAATACTGTTGCCAGTATCGTGTCTGTGCCATGTAGGTTTTTCCCACCAAGCATGTGGATACTGTACTATAGTGAGATGCCTATCTTGATATGGTGAAAGTCCATCCAAGATAGCGTAAGGGTGGAATACGCTTTTAGATGTACGTTTGCTAAACCCCCAGATTTCAATGGGATCAGCTGACCATCTAAGGTATATAGGGTTTCCAGACTTTCTCCCAATGGCAGATTTTAGGAAGAGAAGTGGCAGAAGTGTTAAATTTCAATATGCCCAATGCATTTGTTCTTCAGGAGGTTGGCCACTTCCCTCTGACTGTTTATAACCGCTTCGGCATATGTGTATGAAGGGGAAAGGGGGAATTAACTATTACCACAATGTCTTATGTCTGTAATCTGCCTTAGATGTAGCTCCAGCTCCCCATAATGATGAGAAAAAGGACTCCAGTGGCTTGACTATTTCTTTAATACGCGAATGTAATTTTTCTCTTCTAAGCTACTTTTTCTTATTATTGTAATATTAATAGAATAATAACAAATTATATTTTTTTTATAGCGTTAGTATCCTGATTGGAGCTCCCAAAGCAAATACAACTCAACCAAGCGTGGCTGAAGGAGGTGCCGTGTATTATTGCCCATGGAAAAGGAATGCCAATGACTGTACGCCAATTGAGTTTGACAATGAAGGTACCTTCTATGTGTTTGCTATGTAATTGTAATGGGAGGGGGCGGGGTAAAATAAAAATATGTTCAGGTGAATCTGTCTCATGAAATCTACCGGTATCATATAATAGTGCGGGAGTCGAACATAATGATATATATTTTTGTGGGAATAGACTTTTGTTCATAGAAAGTCAAGGGGATGGTCTTATCAGGGATTGAAAGTCTCCCCTCTGACTGTGCCCTGATAAGAACACCTCCTTAAAGTCGAAACACTGAAAGATCAGAGACTTCAACAATTAAATGACAGATTATATTGAATCATTTTCCAGAGAACTATATATCAATCTGGTCAGCGCCTCGTTTCTAGATGCTTGATACCAGCAGATTGCACTATATTTTTCCTGTGACAGGTTCTTTGTGGTATGTGTGTATATATAATGTCTTGTAATTTTAAGTATTTCTATATACTGAAGGACAAACAGTGAGTCAACAGCATTTAACTTTAAAGGGAATTGTCAAAGTTTAGGAAAACATGGTTGCTTTCTTCCAGAAACAGTGCCACACCTGTCCAATGGTCGTGTCTGGTATTGCAACTTTTTATTCAAGCCAATGGACAGTTGTGCTGCTGTGTTTGGATAAAGGCAGTCACCATTTTTATACATAGGACAACCCCTTCTATCCACAATTAAAACCGTGATTTGGTTGCCTCCTTTTTCCAACTAAGCCTGGCTTTGGTCAAAAATGATGGGTCTTCATGTGGTCTCTATTTACTCCCCTCTGATCCAGTTACTGTTATGTAAAAGTGGTGTGTCCTCTTCTAAGATGGTACAAATGTTGATTTATTTATTTATTTATTTTTCAACAGAGCATAAATAAGGGGCCTAAATCATCCTTTTTTTTTTTTTTTTTTTTTTTTTTTTCATGAGTAAACCTCATTTTGAGAATTGCCTTCAGGCAGTTTTGCTCCTTGTCACCACATCAAGGTGGTTGATCTCACCTCTCTGGTCCTGTTTGAAGGTGCCGATGTAGAACAAGCTGTCAGAACGACGGCCTAAGCCCTGTGAACTACAGATGAGATCATTGTGATCGGCATTACGCACCTCTCTCTTAAGACCGCTCTGTTCTATAATTTTGCTGTTTTAAATTAGAAATGAAAATTCAATGTAATGAAGCTTTGAAATGTGAATCCTTCTTGAAGGTGTTTATTAGAGGTCTTCATAGAAAGATAGAGTTTCTCCAGTTACATCTCTATTTCCAGATAATTGCATGACAGCTGGAGAAATGAGCAAACAACCTCATGTCTATTTTTACTCCACAAATAATGGCTGGTGGCTGAATGCTGTACTTCAGATATCTACCAGCACTCCCATTGAAGTGAATGGAGCGGTACTGTCACAACACCACCGTATTCAGAAAGCGAGTCCCCGGTTTCCCTGATCAGTGGGAGTCTGCCAGATGTCCACCAGTCTGCAAGTTATCCCCTTACTTGATCTTGATGGGAAAATCCCTTTAAAGCTAAGGTCCCACAGCAGTTTTTGTTTCTGCCAAAGTCAGGAGCAGGTTGAAAAGGAATGAAAAATATAAAGAAAGCTCTTTGACACTTCCCTTCTGTTAAATCCACTCCTTCCTTTACTCAAAAAAAACCAGAGCAAAAAAATGTTGCGTTTCTGCAACGTGGGGCCTTAGCCTAAATCTCTTCCACGTTTTTGGTACCTCTTAATATGTTGCAGATTTTCTATCCACAAATTCAGACAGAATATTCATAGCCTATCCACCACATGTGAACATGCCCTAAACATGCAGGTTTATAACACAGGTGGGAAATATTTAGCATTCCGCTTTATGGATTTGTCTGGAAAATTGCATCGGTCATGCAAAATATCTGTGTCTTCAGACAGTGCTGAGCATTGTCTAGTTTTCCACAATCCTATTCTTGTATTTTTTTCAATAAACTATTTCTGTATATGTGTTTATAGGCAACCGCAGACATATCTTCTACTCTGTTGAGGGGAACTCAAGTCAACAAGAACAGGTGGACTTTAAATCTGGACAATGGTTCGGAGCAACTGTCCGCTCCCATGACAAGTTTATACTGGTACGTGTCACTTACTGCTCATGAGCTTTTTGTGTTCTGTAAACCTGAAACTAGAAAGTTTACTCTTTTTAAGGTAGATTTAGAATGTCACATATAAAAGTAATAAATATTGAAACCACAGATCTTGTACAGGAAACTGCAAATCAGTCACTAAATCTGACTATACAAGCGTTCAGGTGACAGCTATCTATCATGACTGCCTACCCATACTGAGGCACGCTTGGCTTAGGATGTGTTCAATAATGACAGAAACAAGCTTGTGCCAGACACATCGGGCAGCAGCTTGTCTGTACTGAGAGATAGGATTGGGCATGTCGAATTCTAGCAGCCTAATCCTGCTGTCCTCTACCCCAATGGCAGATGTGAGAGTTGGAAGGCTGTGAGAGTTGGCCAACATTTGTCTGTGTGTGGCTGGTTTGAGGCTTAAAAAATTATCATTACTGGGTCATTAGATGTTATATTTTGAGCAGACTGGATACTTTTTATTGTAAAGTTGTTTAACTGTTTTATTTATTTATTTTCTTTAAACTTTTTAGGCCTGTGCTCCCAGATACAGCTGGAGAACCCTTAAAGATGAAGTACATAGTGACATGGTTGGAACTTGCTACTTGTCTTTTGGCAATTTTAGCAGTGTTGTGGAGTATTCACCGTGCCGTACAGGTGGGTTTAATGTCTACCAAATAGTTATTTGTCTAGATATTGTGGGTATTTGTGACTGGTTTGTTGGTTTTGTGAACTTTTGAATAACTATTTTATTATTCTCAGATTATACTTCAGAAAAAGGGCAAGGATACTGCCAAGGTGGATTTGCTGCCGACTTTACCAAGGCAAGTTCATTACAATAAATTGACATTAATAAATGTGCACTTCATATTTTACCTATAGGATCATATTTCTCAATCTCTAATATTAAAAGTAATTTAACCTGCATCATCTTTATTATGTAAAATTCTAGAAATTCTGAAGAACTATCCAAAACTCTAATTTTTTTCTTTTTAAATAAATTCTAGAATGGAAAGATACTACTGGGTGGACCTGGAAGTTATTACTGGCAAGGTAATATTCTGTAGTTTTATTACTGTGTGTATGTGAGTGTGTAGAATGTTTTAAAATTATTAAACAATTTAAGTATTTTTATTTTTTTTTAAACTGGATATTTAGATGCATACTTTTACTACTTTATATTTAAGCTAATAGTTATCCTGGCTTTATTTTAGGTCAAGTTTTTGCTGCTACCCCAGATGACATCCGAAAGGGCTTCTACCCTGAATACTTTGTCCTAGAAATCAAAGGACAAATGCAAACCCGTCAGGTTTATCAGACCTACGACGACAGTTACATGGGTATGGGGCTTTACCATTTTTATGGATTGTAATGCTGCAAACTTTGTGCCTTTTTATTGCAATGCTATACTACTGACACACTGTGCACATAAGGCTTTATTCACACTACAGCAAGTCTGACATATACGCTATACTATTGTTGGGGGTTAAGTTCCCCCGGGATGGATGTCACCGTAATCCTAATTAAATAAATAACCAGTTTCGAGCGCTCGGGAAACAAGACGTACACAGGTATCGTGTATGAACCGTTTCTTCTTTATTGCGTAGTTCAATACAGTTTTAAAAGCAAGCTCAGTTACATAACAGTCATGTGATCAATATACATATATGGTCTTTCCAGTTCCGTTATCAGACAAATTTGTTCAGTTACCCATCACCCTAGATGTTTTCCTTTTCACCTTATCTGAATGTCCTTCTTATCATTCCTGAGAGTAGTAGTTCTGCTGAGAACAGCAGAGCTGTTGACATTTCTTCCCAGACTTCGAGTCTGTATTTTGTCTATAAACTATGCAGTCTGTCTTCATAACATTTCATCCCCTGTGCTCTCTGTATACCTTGTTGTAGAATATAGTTAACCCTTACACTATATACTATTGTTTGCCCGAAATATGCCAAGAGCGTTGTTATGCATTAAGGGGCATGCCTAATACCAGTAATGTGCATTTTTTTTTTTTTTTTGGTTGTTGATGAATTCTTAGCTTAAAACCAGTTTTAGCCATCTGTAAGGATTGTTTTTTTACTTGTTTTAAGCATAGCTCAGATCCCAAAGAAATGTTATATTCTAGAGCTAACTATATCCACAATATCAGACAGCTGGATTAAAGACTGGATTTCATCCATTTCATTCCACTTGTTCCCAATGGACTGCTTTCCTCGGATATAATCTACAAAGCAACCCAATATTTGTCTTTTTAGAAAGTCCTCAGTCTTCTCAAGCCATTGTGGAGAGCCTGATCAATTACACTTCAGTGGCTCAGTCCCTTCTGCCATTGTAGCTCCCTCCCTGGGTGGTGTCACAGTTAACAATTGGCACTTCATCTGAAAGTCTGTGGAACAAGCGGACTATTAAGAGTGAAAGGCTGGAAAGCAAATCTTCTATTCTGCTGGTGCATGCACAACAATAGTGGCGCACAGCAGGATTACTGTTCGGAGTACTTGATGTTCTGTGGCCAGTGTTGTGCGTAGAAATCTGTAGATCATAAAGAAGTGTGTCTGCAGTGTGTGGCGATGGCAGAAAAATCCATTCAGTCAATGGGTTGTCTTTTTGCTGGCCTTTAGAATCTATCATCTTATTCTGTATATACATATACTGTTGAAAGCTAGGCATGAGATAAGTAACTTTTCTTCTTATTTATATACTGGAATTCTATTACAATATTTGGTGTTTGTATTCATTGTTGCATTGTATTTCTTTAGGCTATGCTGTAGCAGTTGGCGAGTTCAGTGGAGATAACACAGAAGGTGAGCGTTTCATAGTGTGTGTAATGTATATTTTGTGGGTTTTTTTTGTTTGTTTGTTTTTTCCCCAATTTTAACCAGTTCTTCATATTATGATAGCTTTCTAACTTCCATTGTATTCTTCTAATCCTAACAGATTTTGTGGCTGCAGTTCCCAAAGGAAATGATACTTATGGATATGTAAGAATTATAAATTATATATTACTTTTATGTCCGCCATATTTGTTTAATGTTATCGCTCCCCTTTTTAAGGCTTGTACATACAATCCCTAAGATTACTCAACTCTCAGATTACATTTCAACACTTGATCATTTTGTTTTTTGGGAGATATATAGGGAATAGATGTTAGCTGACAACTGTTGAGGGTCGCCTGTATTCAGGACTCTGGAATCCAATAGAAAGTGATGGATGATAACTAATAAATTATAATTAAAACAGAAGCATTGGATAGATGATATTTGTCAATTGAGCAAAATATGAAGCGCAAGGCATAACCCGCTCCAGAAATGTGTGATTGCAAAATAGTGGCTGTTATCTTTTCAGTAGAAATGGAATATTGCTCAATATGAAATATGGCATATGTTCAATGTACAATGGTGATATTTGTGGTTTGTCTTACTGACAAAGTTGTTTTTTGTTTTTCGTTTCTTTTGAAGGTTACTATTCTGAATGGGACAGACTTTAAATCCCTTTATAACTTCTCAGGGGAACAAGTAAGTTGTGGTTTTAGACACCAAACATAACAATGTATGAAAAATATAGATTTTTAATATGGATCTGTTGAATGCAATGTTGTTAGAGTTATGTAAATTCATTAAAGTGGGGTCATCCACAAATCCAAAAAGTGTGGGATAACATATATTGCGTCGCATTAGGATTAAAGGTGTGTATGTGTGTGTATATATGTGTATATATTATATAAAGGTTTGTTTGTGTTTTTTTTTCTTATGTGTAGATGGCCACGTACTTTGGATATGCTTTGGCTTCCACTGATGTGAATGGTGATGGGTAAGTGATTAAGATAATTGATATGTTATCCTATTTTACCGTGTTTTTAGGAACTGACTTGTTTGGGAATTTTTTCTATGGGGATGTATTTTCCCTATTGAAAGAATCTATACATTGTGTACTTGTTTTTCTGTAGACTGGATGATCTACTGGTCGGAGCTCCGTTATTCATGGAGAAGACACATGATGGAAGGACTCAGGAAGTCGGTCGTGTCTATGTGTATCTGCAGGGTTACAATATGTCCCGTATACCATCCCTGGTCTTGACTGGACAGCAGGAGTATGGCCGATTTGGTAGTTCTATTGCTGTTTTAGGGGACTTGGACCAAGATGGCTTCAATGGTAAGTGTGCGGGAAAGATCATGCTATAAAATAACACGAATATTCCATTGACCATTTAGTAGTTCATGTTTAGGGTTGTTCATGATAAGAAAATGATGGTGGGGTGTTACAGCACGTTCACTTTTATAGACTTGAGCTGCAATACCGCATACAACCTGTGGTCAGGTGTGGTTTTGTTTCTGGAAAGCAGCGGACATGTTTTTGTAACCCTGCACTGTCCCTTTAAATTGTTGTTCTGGTTGCAGTCTCCCTATACATTAGGAGCCTATGGTAGTTAAATTGCCTAAATTTTTCAGAACTATGTAGAGATTATTTGGTCACTTCCACACTTGGCAGCTCAGCGCTATTAAAATCTGTGGTCCTAAAGAAATTCCTGATCATGATGGATTATGTTGTATTTATTTTAAAGCAATCATTTCAATATGTCTCTCCAACAACTGCAGAACTACAACTCACAGCATGGTGAATTCTGTTCTTCCTCTTTTACAGATATTGCAATTGGCGCCCCCTTTGATGGTAAAGATAAAAACGGAATGGTGTTCATCTTCAATGGTAATTCGAAGGGGCTAAATCCTAAGCCTTCTCAAGTACTGGAAGGAATGTGGGGCTCTCCTCTGGCTCCTTCTTTCTTTGGATTCTCCATGAGAGGAGGAAAAGATCTTGATGGCAATGGCTACCCAGGTACAGTGTGTAATGCATTTTTATTTACCATTGTTCAGTCTTACCACCAAGTATGAGGAACTATACTTGGTTTTCAAGGTCACCTTTGAAGAATGGATCCATCAAAAGATCATAGTAAAATGGTGTAATATTTAACTATGATTTTAAACAGTCCGCTCTTGCCTAAACCATTCCCTATTTTAAAATATCATTGCGTCCAGGTGTGTGTTCAGGCATTGATATCTTCTCATGCCTGTTACAAGACATGCTTGAAGTGACCTCCTGCTTCTTAATATACACTTATTTTATCTTGTGGGTTTGTGTTTTTTCAGCATCTGTGTTTTTGCATTAAAATATATAATATATGTAACATATTGTAATGCTTCCATTTCTTCTCCTTAGACATTCTAGTGGGTGCATTTGGTGTTGACAAGGCTTTGGTTTACCGGTAAGTAAACTTTCAGGTTGTCCATTACTGTAAAATGTGAACTGGGTTTCAGTCACTTGGTTGAAATCAATAGAAACCTATTGTTAGAGGTGACCAGCGCTCACCTGTCGCCATTCTTATGAGAGCAGCTATTTGTTGTCCGATTTGAGCTCTAGTGTCATGTTTGTTCTCTACATCTGTTAGGCTGAGGCCCCACATTGCGGAAACGCAGCTTTTTTGCTGCAGTTTTTTGAGCAGAAGGTAGAAATATAAGTAGTAATGTATAAATATATCTATCTCATTCCTTTTATAGCCATGCTTGACTTTAGCTCAAACAAACGCAGCAAAATCTGCAACAAAAAAAAATTGCGTTTCTGCAACGTGGGGCTTCAACCAGAGCCCCATGTAGCGTAAATTCCACGATTTGCAGTGGTGTTTTACAGTACCTGCAAAGTGGATGTCATTCTGGCTAATCCCATCCATACATTGCAGAAAAAAAAATCAGCAGTGGACATGCTGTGATTTCAAAAACTGATGCGTTTTTATAAATTGCAGCATGTCAATTATACCTATGGAAACACTGGCGTCTTCCTTATAGGTATAATAGAAGCAGAAAGTTCGCAGAGGAAAACTATGCTGACCTTCTGTGAAAAGCACTGTGTGTGTAAAAAAAAAAACAAAAAAAAAAAAAAAAAAAAAAACCTTGATGCGTTCCCACCACTTTTTTTTTTCCCCTGCATTGCTTCTTGGCTGCGGCTCACTACGTGGGGCCTTAGCATAAAAGTACTCTTTACATTGGCAGATTTCCAGCATGCTCGTGGCTAGTGACGATTTGACACTAATAGCACATCATTTGATATCTACAGCAGTGGCCCTATGGGAAGGGATGACTGTAAGTGCAATCGCTCATCCTCATGCAGTTTGCGTTTTGCCAGCAGCAAAAGTGTTGCCAACCAATGAGTGTTTTAATATGTGCAAAAATATGTTTGCTAGTTTGTTGGCTGATGAAAGCCATGTGTACATAGGGCAATGATTGTAAATGAGTCTTTGCAGGAACCCTTGTTCACCTGATCAGCAGTCTGTGTAAAAGGGCCTTTACCTTGTAATTGCTTTCTCTAGAC
This sequence comes from Leptodactylus fallax, assembly GCA_947044405.1. Classification (NCBI taxonomy): domain Eukaryota; kingdom Metazoa; phylum Chordata; class Amphibia; order Anura; family Leptodactylidae; genus Leptodactylus; species Leptodactylus fallax. Next base: position 2,178,492 of record CAMRHE010000133.1, on the reverse strand, counting down.
CAGGACTGTAAGTAGAATTCATAGGAAAGCATGGCAAAGTATGAAATGTCGTTCCTTCACCATGCAGTAACAAAGTCCCTTCCTTGAACTGTAGTAGAGCCAATAGAAGTAAATCTGCTTCCACATTAGCATATTTTGCACAGTTGTTTTGCTTCAGTGCAGGAGCCATATATTTATTACCAAGGATGGGATTAAATCCTGTCCTGTGAGATCACAAAAAGTTGTCCTGATATTCTACTAGGTGATCCCATAATGGTACTGAATATTTTTCTCCATTAAAAGTGAATCCTGTTCTTGTACATGAGTGGAGATTCTTAACCTGCTGGTCCCATCAACTTCCACAGCTGTAGAGACTATGCTGTCAACTTTTCTGCCCTGACGGTGGCATGCAGTGGTGCAAATAAATCTATAGTCATCATACTTGTTGTTTTGCAGGGGACGTCCTATCGTTCATGCTAGTGCATCTTTGTCCATCTCCTCAGCAATGATCAACCCAGAAGAGAAGACCTGTTTAATGGAGGGCACTGATATCCCTGTGTCCTGGTGAGTCCAATATCCTAGAGCTGCTGCTATGAATAAAGAAATAAATATAAATATATATAATATAATATAATATAATTTTTTTTATTTTTTTTTTGGGGGGGGGGTCATGGTTAATTGGTTAATGGAAAGTTTCAGAACAGTAAGGATCAGACCAGACTTTTATGACAGTCTTATTGGCTGAGCTTTCTGCTGCTGCTGTTTTTTTGGTTATCACTGCCCAGTTCCAGGGATTCCCTTACAATTGTTGATATTACATTTTACATTTCCAAGAATCGCAGTTATATGATTTGAAAAGACTTGTCGGTGTGATATCTTTTAATGCTGTGTTTGCATATGTGGTGTGCAGTCAGCTGTGACCATCATGACAATAAGGGAAGAATAGGGCGTTAAACTCTTAAGGATTAGAAGGGGTACTTACATTGTGTAGGGAGTCTGGGAAAGGACTATGCAAAAAATTCTACATGATGAAAAAAGGAAACCTAACTCTAGTGTCACCTGGCTCCCTGTAAAGCAATGCCTGGTTTTCTATAAACCATCTGCCAAAATTCTGTCTAAAAGTGCACCCGATTTAAAAATCTGGCGCACAAACCAAAGGTTTGCGCTTATATCAATACCGAAATGCGACACTCTCGCTTGACACAATAGAAAATCTGATGTACTGTATTCAGCATACTGTCAGCTTTGCTGATTGCAGAGATATTGGTGCTGCTTTTTTCGGTACCGATATCTCTGCACTGTCGGAGGGGCGGGTCTTACAGTTCAGAGTCATCGCTGGGTGGTGAGGAATGCCCCCTCCCAACCAATATCTCTGCAAACGGGGCAGATAATAGGCATGCTATAGTTGAGATGGTCAGTTTTCGATCAGCCTGTAACCTTTCTTTGACCACTGACCATGTGTAGGCGTTCATAGTTAACTTCTGAATTGGTGTTTGTCTTCGCAGTATTAGCTCTGTTTTACATCTGTGGGGTCGCAGGGTCACTTATCTAGTTAAGATAGAAGTGGCTTTTACTGAAGTCATGTGATTATACTCCTAGAATTTATATTTTTAGAGCACAGCGGTTTTGGTTGTTGCTAGGTAATGCTATAAAGCTTGGCAGCGTGCCTTAGGGCTCAATGAATGTACAATTGTGGAGGGGTCGAGAAAACAGCTGCTTAACCTCTCTACAGCTGATGAAGCTTTTAGTTGCTATCTATTAAAATCTTTGATACATTTTAATTTCAGGATACCTCGCCCCCAGAATTTTAGTAAAACTTCCTCTACATGTGGTGTTCTGTATTCGCCATCTTATGGACGGATAGAACTTGTATATTTTTTACATATACACACACGCGTATACTCATATATGTATGTATGTATGGGTGTGTTTTTATTTTATAGATGTAATTCTCCCCGTAGTTCTATAGCATAATTTTACCATACTTCCTCATGATAGTTTCAGTGAGATCAAACGTTGATATTTAAAGGTGACATTAGGGTTGGTTTAAGGTTGTGGTCCTGAGGGCAAGTACCCCAATAGTAAACTTGAATTATTTGTGGTGGAATTTAAGGTGTTAAGGTGACCTCAGCTTAAAGGGGTTTCCCATGTACATAACCATATTTTTAATTTTGTAGACCAAAGTTAAACATTTATGTAGATATAAGTCATTAGAAATGTTGCAGAGTTTTAAAGATTTCCTCTGTCACCACCAAGATGGTTTAGTCTCTTTTGTCTTCATAGGTTGTTAATGGATATAATCTGCATTACTGTCCGCAATAAGGAAATCGTGGCAGAGTTTATGACTAGTCCCAGACCACAGAAAATTCCTGCATTCATAGTCCTATCCATTAACAACCTATCAAAAGAAAAGACGATTGCCATAGAGATGGTTAGGGGAAATCTTTAAAACTCTGCAATATTTTTAATCGTGTATATTTAACTTTTGTCTACAATTTTATATATGGCTATGTTCTTGAGAAACCCCTTCAAGTCAAATGCTAATTTATTGTAACAGTCTACACCAATATTTAGAATTGACTTCCGGATCCATTTTACTCATTTGGGTTTAGACTATAACAAATGGAAGGTCTGAGTTTTACTACCTGATGTATTCATGTTCACTTCTAACATCTGGATTGCTTTATGCTTCTCTTCCTTGCAGCATAAACCTTAGTTTTTGTCTGAACGCTTCAGGAAAACACGTGCCTAATACAATCGGTGAGTATGTACATATGTCTATGCTCAGTCTGGCATAATTCTGATGTATAATCTATGCTTGAGTTCATGGGCTGTGGATGTCTTCCAGGGATTAATGTCGAGCTGCAGCTGGACTCTATGAAGCAGAAAGGGGCCGTGAAGAGAATGCTATTCTTAAAATCTGGCCTGCCTTACCTAACCCAAAGTGTTCTCTTGCATAATGGAGGCCAGGAGCAATGTAGTGAAATGAAAATCTACCTGAAGGTAAGTGATACGCTATACTTTTTGCTCTTTATCATAGTTGACTCCTTGTGGCTTCATGTAATATTAGTACAGACGTGGACACGTTTACTTTTAGTGTGAATTTATTTAGGAGTAAGGGCCGGTTCACGTCTGCGTTTGGCTTTCCATTTGGGAAGTCCGCTTGGGGACCTCCCCCCCCCGAATGGAAACCTATACGCATAGAAAAGCAGTTACCTAAGGAAACCCGTGGACCCCATAGACTATAATGGGGTCCATGTGGTTTCCGCACGAAACATGCGGCGAGAAAAGTGCCCCAACGGAAAGCCGAACGCATATGTGAACCGACCCTAAGAACTCCAAACTCTTGTGAATCCAATTCAATATTATAGCACCATGCTAGCAAAACCCTTGACAGGCTGCAACCCACAACCTAACCACTGGGTGGCCACAGTGACAGAGCATTGCAAAATCACGTTTTGAAAAGCTGATAATCTCACGACATGTTGATATGTCCAGCTGAGAGGAAAGATAAAGGACATGCTGGAACATATACGGTTGCATAAAGAAGCTCTGGAGCGTAACCTGGGTATTGCATTTATTCTGGCATTATCTAGCAGCATTGTTTGGACAACATATGGCAATATTATTTCATAGTATAGCGATATAGCTACACAGTATAGCTGATGATGGTGTGTTTTTGGATCATTTCATGGTACTGTTACTTGCTCACTTGATGATGGTAGTGATTTTATTTCTCTTTATAATCTTAGTATATTGTAGCTGTATAATTTTCATCTGTAACTTGGGTTTACACGGATATTCTCCTTTTCATTACTTCAATGGGAAGGGAGTGGGCCTGCTACACAGTATGTTGTCTAAAGGCCTTCAGGGATCTTGGTCTTATAAATAATGTTCATCACGGCACTGATCATTATCCCTGATAACATGGTCAAAAGCTCTGCGTTCTGTGCTTGAGGAATCCTAGACCTCTCTGGAAGTCGCTGACGTGGGGTTATTGCTGTTAAACGAAGACTTGTCCACAACAGACTGCTTCTGATGGTCTCCATAAAAGTTTTAAGGCACCCTGAGACTTTCTAGCCAAAATGGTTCATAAAATTTTGTATATGTGTCTATACTTTGCCTCTCTATTCTTCCATTTGATCCTTGATCTCCAAAAGTCCCAACACTCTTCAGTTCCCCTCTTAATTTTCTCAAGATACTGTAAATGTTGATTATTTTACTTGGGAGAACTATAGTGCTTAACTTGCATAGAAGTTTCCTGAACCTACACATGTAATATTTTTGTATGGGTCTTAAATCATATATGTGAGGAATGTAAAAGAAAAGCAAATCCAGGATCCATAAATATGGCTGTAGACCAAGCTGAGATTCTGATCTGTCAGCATGTGTACAGCTGCTCAGTGCTGTGTGTTTGTTATGGTAAAAACACAAGGTAGATAGGAGCCAAGATATGTAGAAAGATGAAAGGCTATTTTATTTGAGGTTTTATTTCTTATTAAATTGGATCTATAATTTGTGTCTTTTTAGAACGAGTCTGAGTTTCGGGACAAGCTTTCTCCAATTTTCATCTCTCTGAACTTCTCCTTGGATGCGCAGGCTCCTACCGATGCCCATGGGCTGTTGCCAATTTTCAATTACCAGACTAAGAACCACATAGAGCAGAAGGTCAGCTGATGTTCTTGTCTTTTCAGTGCACCTGCCTGTTTATGTTGGATAATTTCTGATAAAAGATATTAAGCTTTAACATCATGTATGTCCCTTCTGACCTACACAGCATATACCTTCAGACATACGCAACGTATACCACTGATTGACTCTGATGGTCAATGGGGTCCCATGGGATACATTCAGTGTATGGTGCACGTGCTGATGTAAACTTAGCCTTTACATGAGGATGTGCTACAAGGCTGTGCTGTAAATGTAAAAAATAAAAATATTACTGTGCCAATATTATCATGACACTATTGGTGCCAGGACTAAACTTCGTGTTGTAGTGAAGTTTCCAATCACTGGTCAGCAATGATTTTTCTGGTTAGTAATGTACTTATTAACCACTTTTGTACTTGCACATATTATCAAACTAGCGGGCATGATCACATGAGTGTAATACCACTGAATCATGTGTCCTTAGATGGAAGCTAATCTTATCTGATATCTAGAACTGGAAAGTTCTGTTCTGTTATCTGTCATTTTCCTAGCAGTGATTACTTTCAGATGCATTATGTATAATATATAGCTGCAATCTGTATATGGCCGAGCCAGAAGCCAGAAATATCTGTATAATATATAGCTGCAATCTGTATATGGCCAAGCCAGAAGCCAGAAATATCTGTATAATATATAGCTGCAATCTGTATAATATATAGCTGCAATCTGTATGGCTGAGCCAGAAATATCTGATTAATAACTAACTCTAAGAAACGCATTATCCTCAAGGGACAAATAGCTATGTTCTCTATTTTATAGCCTGAGTCATAGAGGGGCCCATTTCTCAGGATTTCCTCTAGGAGCCAGAACATACAGCGGCTGCAAATAGTGATTCATTTCAATGGTTGTCATGTAGTACTTTAAATTCCCAGCAATAAGTGGCTGCATACAACTGCCCCTATGCCTGTGGGGTGGGTTCATTCTAAGAAGTAGTTGACCAGTTGGGACAATCCCTTTAAATTGAGAATAGGTTTTGTGCCACTAAGCAATCATGTCTTGGTTACATGGTTTCAAAATTACTAAATGTCATTCCCTGCGCTCCCTCCATTCTTAAAGAGGTTGTCCAGGATAACCATTTTGTTTTGCAGGGATGTCAGGAAAGGTGGAAGAAGAAAAAAAAACCTACTCTTCTGGTGTCTCCCAACGCGGTCTTGTTTTGGCAGAAGTGCCAAGTAAAGGAACCTGGACGTCAATCGCATGTGTCACCTGCAACATCCTATGTCCTTTCCTTCGGTCGCTGATTGGCCTTATCAGTCATGTGCAGCAGGGACTTCCGCCAAAACAAGACCCCAGAGCAGCAGGACTTTTTTTTTTTTTTTTTTTTTTTTTTTTTTTTATAGCTTTTAACTTGCAGAGACATTCAAGATCCTCTCTGAAGGCTCTGGATGCATGTACATGGTGCCTTTTATAAGCTTACAGCTGTACAGTGAAGTATGGTGCGCAATGGACTACTATAGGCAGGTTTTGGACCCTAAACACAGACTGTATAAGGGAATGCTGGTGATTTAGTGACCCCCGAATTTGCTGACAGGTTCCCTTTTTTAAATTAAACATCTAAAATTATGTTTGTTTGACTGGTTGCTGTCTAAGATTACTTAGATCTGGCAGGATTGCTTAGAAAAATAGCAAGTTACTAAAATCCTTTATTTTTGCCTTACACCTCAGTAATATTTTAGGTTTTTCTAAAATGGATTTGGGTAGGTAATATTTTAATGCAAACCACATTGCAACCGAATTTGACTTCATATGTCATGTGCATTTATAAATCTGTCACTCTTGTATGCCTGCAATTTCTTACTATTATAGAATTCCTAGTATGACTGTAAATCTACACACATATTGACAATAACCTGTTCCATCTATGTTCTTGGCAGGCTCAGATTCAGCTGGACTGTGATAACAACATCTGCGTCCCAGACTTGAAGCTCAATGTAACCAGGTATGTCTGATAGGCCCCGTCAGGTCATCTATTTATGAAGACTAGTGTATTGAAAGCCAGTTTCCATAACCCCCCGATGTGATGGCTCTTCCGCTGTGATGGAACCTATGTTAGTTTGGGCTGGTGTAGATTTTGGTGGTCATTTGTGCTAGTAAATTATATTAAATCTATTGCCACTTTTACTTTCACAGTTCTGTAACTTTGCTAAGCGTGGCATGCAATCTGTATTGCCCTATACATTCTGGTGGGTACCTAAAGCTGATCCTGTTAGTAGAATTTTATTTCTGAATATTCTATCTCTATTAGTTTCGTTCCCTGGCCACATACAGATGTGTGGTAGATCTTGAGCTTCTCTAAATTTTGCTATGGAATTTGCTGGTTGCTTGCTACGCCCCTGCTGAAATCCTGATTCTTGGTAGATTTTCAGAATTTCTTAGTGATTCATGTTCTGTAAGAAGTATAAGAGGAAGTGTGTCTCCTACTGGGTGTTTTCTTGTAATCCTTCAGCCTGGTTGTATTCTCGTGTTCTTATGAGTCACTTTTTTTTTTTTTTTAATTCTAAAAATTGGTGGACTTTTGTGTTTTTGTACAACTATATTACATGTATTTTATGCTTCGTTACTACAGTGATAGAAAATCTGTGTATCTTGGTGAAGACAACTCCCTGGTCCTTCTGTTTAATGCTGTAAATGACGGAGAAGGTGGTGCTTATGAGGCCGAGCTCTACGTCATCTTACCCCCAGAGGCAGAATACAGTGGCATTCTGAGAAATGAAGTAAGGGTCTTTTTGTATCCATCTTTTTATTGACTATGTAGTTTACAATTGTGTAATAGTACATACCAGTGTAGGGAAAAGTGTTATTTCCCTTCAGATGTTTTTTATTAAAAATGTCTTTGACACAGAACAGTTTCTTAGCATTGCCAACTTTCTCTAATATTAAATTTAATACAGTTAATATCCTTTTTAATATATCATCTCTTGCATGGAAAAGCTGCTATGGAACCAGTGGCTGAAATCCTCATCTGACCCTTGCTTTCTGCCATGGATTTCAGTGGGGCTAATCTGTCGGCAGTAACTCGCTGCAGTTTCCATGCTAAATCCGCTATAGAAAGCTGAGTGTAACCTATTGAAGCAGATCCTAATTCCATGCCCATATGAAAGGCAACATGGATTGCTTGTTTCCTTTAAAAATATCTTGTGTTTTATGAAATGAAAGTAGCGAGGGTAAAGTGATGTTGTAGATATAACCTCTCTCATACTCCTCTCCACAGAACCCCTCTGTTGTGAACTGTCGCTATGAGCTACAAGATGAAACTCGTTTTGCAATATGTGACCTTGGAAACCCTATGAAACCTATGACTAAGGTAAGTATTCTAGACCAGTGGTTCTCAACCTGTGGTATGTTTACCCCAGGGGGGACACCCGACAGTTCCCGGGGGTACGCTCTGTGGCTGAAAACCACTGCAGCCTCCCCGCCTAGGATGGACGTCTGCCCAAGCCCGCGGGCGCCATTCTTACTTCTGAAGTACATTGAGTGTTGTTGTTAGTATTGATTGAGGCGCTCATTGGAGTTACAGGCGCCACCGAAAGTCAGTAAGGAGCTGGGTTCACTACTCGCCATTCTGCTCCCCACTTCCTCTCTGCTCCTGGCACAGGGTGCTGACATCACAGCAGATCTCGAAATACAGAGGAAGTGGTGCAAAGTAATGAGTAATGAATGTAACTTGCCACTAGCTCCTCGAATATCTCTTGGTGTGGGGGGGGGCAGTATGGAGGCCATTATAATGAGTGCTATGGCAGTATGGGAACCATTACACCGAATATGGGGGGCATTATATTACATGCAGGGGCAGTGTTGGGGCCATTACATTAAATGTTGGGCACTGTGGGGGCCATTATATTACATGTTGGACACTGTGGGGGCCATTACATAGCAGATGATGGAGGCTCCAAACAAAGCCTTATTTTGTTAATCTTTATAAGTGACCCCCTACTTTGCTACTCAATTGAGGCTCTCTCACTAGGGGAGGGGGTACTTTGCTTGAAAAGGTTGAGAAACACTGTTACTTTTGTATGAGCACCTGAGGATGATATCAATCTGGATCTCCTAACCACTTCCATCTACAGATGAGTATTTCCCTAAAAACCTGTGAATCCTAACAGTGGTTGTCCTCTTATAAAATTCCCCTGACAATACAGATGTGGTTAAGGACTCTAATTTTGCATGCAACCAGTTCAATACAATATTTGACATGCTAGCAGATCCTGAAAAGATGCCCTGCACATCACAATAACTGGATAGTGGCACATGGACGTGCATAGCGTATCACTTTGTGTCGCAAAAAGCTATGGAAGGACCCATCTGTCATAATTCAGTTTAGTGATCTGACCCTGATACTAATCCTCCCACCTCAGGTCTTACACTTAAAACATTGTGTAGTGACTTTACTATCAAGCTCTTCCCCAATATCTATCCCTGTAAGGTCACTTATAAAATGCACAAGTGAAAGAAGTCTTTTAGGGGTTGTTGGGTCAATATTCTCTTCTAGTGTTATGTGACTGGAGTGGCAGAGAATATGAATATTCTTAAGTTTTCCCACCTAAAAATATAAATGCCATATTATAAGTCCAGCTAAGGCACATGAGAGCTGGAATCTTAAAATGTTTGCTTTTATATCTGCCAGGAAAACAAAGGTTTCCAAAAAGTTTGAGGAAGTATGACAACCTCATGAGAGCTAAAGCTGGCCATGCACATAAGATATGCATAAGTTGGCCAAACCTTCCGACTTTGGATAGACTGGCTCACCATATTATGTTCATGGCCAGCTTTAGAAGTCTTTTTATTAATAAATACAGTTTGTGAAAGTAGGGGCCCCATTACAGATTTTGCATTGCGGGCCAGAAGCTTCATGATATGCCTCTGAGCGTAAAATCTAGTAACGGATCCTCTTTAATATATGTTCAAGCTGAGTCCCCACTAAATTCTCTCCATTTGGGCTTTACCCTGACTAATAAAGGAAGTGTGAGCAGGGGAAGCATGGTCCCTCCATAGGTATCCCTGCTGCCACTATTTAAGAAAAATCCAACCCATAGAGCAGGGACCCCTCTCTGTGATGTCCATATGCTCTAATAGGCCAAATGCAAGGGAGTAGTTGTGGTCATGAAGCAATTCCTTTTTAAGCTTACTCAATCTGTTCAGTCTTCTCATAATAGTAACAGAGGTGTCAGGTATACAAGTTGCAGATCTAGAGATATAGCGATATATATAATATCTATAGCTATCTCTCTTTCATAATTTCAACCTTCTTAAATGTAACATTGATCATAACCTAAATGCTCTTTTTTTCCACTGTACTGTGCTTTGCAGAGGTTTGAGGTCAGTGTTTCTTTTTATCTTCTAGCTGTGGGGTGGCTTGAGGTTTACTGTACCTCATCTTCGAGACACCAGTCAGAAAGTACAGTTTGACTGTCAGATCCGCAGGTAAGGTTATCGCATCGGTCACCATCTTACCACTGTTACGCTTGTAGACCTTCTTATACCATCAGTGCTGTAACTTATATTGTGCGGTAATAAATCTTTTTGTACCCCATTCTCTATTACAGCAAAAATGCAAATAACTCCCAAAGTGACCTTGTGCAGCTATCCATCAATGTTGAGGCATATACAACTGTATCGTTCTTGGGGTAAGTTAGAGCATTGTTCTTAAAGGGTCACAACATTCTTGGTTAAGTTTAATTTCTACAAATGATTTTACAATTGGACAACTGTATAGAGAGTGACTGGATTAATTTATTCATATAGATTCAGCAAAATGACTCTCTAAACATCTAACCTTATGTAGCAACAGTGCCATCTACTGGCAGTGTCAATAAAGAAGTCAATTTCCAAGTCACCCCTCATGCATTGTTACTATTTAAAGAAGCACTAGCTTAGAGAATTCGCAAAAAATATAAAAAAAATATCCCAGAACTCCCATCCCTTATCTTGCCTTTCATCATATTTTGTGTCCTATTTCAATTGTGAACTGAGATATATAAAAAGGAATCCTCTTTTTGTGTCTCAGGATTTCTCCTTCCCTCTTCCTCACTGTTTTCAGCCTGTCTGTAATACATCTGGCTGCAGCAGGAGCCTCCCCCCTCCTTTGTTTGCAATGCGACAATAGCATAGATAAGCCCTAGGCCATTTCTCAGGCTATGCTCTCATTTGCATCAGAGTCTCTGCTGGTGACAGTGTCTGTCTGAAATCTCTGCACACACTGCTTTGTTTAAAAGCATTAGAATCTGGATGGACCCCATTATAGTCAATGGGGTCCGTTAGGCTCTGTATGTAAACGCTATTTTTGTGGTCTGCCTCTCTGGTCCATTGGAGGACCAGAGCAACGGACAGCTGATTCTAGTGTTAACCTGGTGTCAGCTAAAAATGGAACAAATCATTAACCCCTGTGGTCTCGGCAGCATTTCCTCAAGGCTGTTCGTTTGTTTCAAGAACATGCAGAAAATCCTCTTCGCTTTTATAATTTTTAGGGTAGTTTAACAAGACTTGTCTTTCATACACTAGTCTTGATCCACTGTGCACTGGAGAGGTGCCTAATTTTTCTGCCTCTTAATAAATTAGGCACATATCTTACATTCTGTGCACAAGAAACTGAAATGTACACCAGCTAGGAGCTGTAATTCACAGTACTGCTATAATACTGTAAGTAGATTATGCTAGGAAGCTTATTATACTAGGAGGCGTATCCTGCGCCTCCAGCAAAAGACTGTGTCAATGTTTACACTAGATAATGATGGTCATTTCAATATATCATGACTCCCTTGATGTGATGTGACATACAGGTATCTGACAGGTGGAGATGACCTCAGGGTCTCACGTTTGACTGGTTCAGAAGAAATGTTAAGTACCTGTGATACTAAGAAGGATTACTCTTTGGCAGTGTCTGCTGCTTTTGCAAGTTACCTACTTAGATGAAACCTATGAGACCTTTCACATGGAGGTGTTTGGCCCTGATTTTGAGAAGGATTCTGCCTCAAAACCATCTCCAAATTCTGGCTGGAATCTATATCCCATTATTTTCAATTTTTTTTTATACATATATCATTTTTTTTTTTTTTATTTAACCCCTTCAAGACCGAGCTCAAAAGTGCGTTAAGGACCAGGCCTCGTTTTTCAAAACTGACATGTGTCACTTTATATGGCAATAACTTTGAGACGACTTAACTTACACAAGTGATTTTGAGATTGATTGATTTTTTTTTTTTTTTTTGTTGACACATTGTACTTCATGTTAGTGGTAAACACTAATGAATATTTTTGTATTTATTTATAAAAAAAATAGGAAATTTGATGGAAATTTGGAAAAAAAAATCGCAATTTTCAAAATGTGAAATGCTCTGCTTTTCAGACAGATAGTCATACCACCCAAATACATTAATACATATTATCTACCATATCTCTGCTATATATCGGCATCATCTTTTAATCGGCCTGTTATTTATTTTGGATGTTTGAAGGCTTACAAGTGTAACAGCGATTTTGCAGATTTACAAGAAAATTTCCCAAACTAATTTTTTAGGGACCACTTCAGTTCTGAAGAGGATTATAAAGGCCTATATATTAGAAACCCCCATAAATGACCCCATTTTCAAAACTGCACCTCTCAAATAATTCAAAATAACATTTGGGAAGTTTGTTAACCCTTTAAGCATTTCACTGGAATTTAAACAATATGGAGGTGAAATTTAGACATTTAATTTTTTCCCACTAATTCCTTAATTTAGCCCTAAAGTGAACACATTCACAAAGGGTTAAAGGAGAAAATGCATCTCACAGTTTGTTATGCAATTTCTCCCGAGCACGGAAATACCCCACAAGTGGGTGTAAACTGATGTTTGGGCGAATGGCAGCGCACGGAAGGGAAGGAGCGACACTGGGCGTCTGAAAAGCAGATTTTGCTGGAATAGTTTTCAGGTGCCATGTCTCATTTGCAAAGCCCCTAGAGTACCAATACAAAGGAAAACCCCAAAAAGTGACCCCATTTTGGAAACTACACCCCTCACAGAATTCATATAGGGGTATAGTGAGCATTTTGACCTTTCAGCCGTTTCACAGATTTTGCTAACACTGGGATGTATAAAATGAAACATTACTAAAATGTCACTTTATCCCCAAAGTTTTCATTTTCACAAGGGGTTAAAGGAGAAAAAGCACCTCACAGTTTGCAAAACAATTGCTCCTGAACACGGCAATACCCCATATGTGGTCGTAATCTGCTGTATGGGTACATGGCAGGGCTCAGAATGGAAAGAGCGCTATTTAGCTTTTGGAGAGCAGATTTTGCTGGAATAGTTTTCAGGTGCCATGTCGCATTTGCAGAGCCCCCAAAGTATCAATACAGTGGAAACCCCCTAAAAGTGACCCCATTTTGAAAACTACACCCCTCACAGAACATATCAAGGGGTATAGTGAGCATTTTGACCCTACAGCTGTTTCACAAATTTTATTAACATTGGGACATTAAAATGAAAAATTACTTTTTTTTCCAATAAACCGTCAATTTAGCCCCAAATTTTTCATTTTCACAAGAGGACAAAGGAGAAAAAGCTCCCCAAAGTTCGTTACACAATTTCTCCTGAACACAGAAATGCCCCATATGTGGTTGTAATCTGCTGCATGGGTAAATGGCAGGGCTCAAAATGGAAAGAGCGCTATTTAGCTTTTGGAGAGCAGATTTTGCTGGAATAGTTTTCGGGTGCCATGTTGCATTTGCAGAGCCCCTACAGTACCAATACAATACAAACCCCCAAAAAGTGACCCCATTTTGAAAACTACACCCCTCATAGAATTTATCTAGGGGTATAGTGAGCATTTTGACCTCACAGCTGTTTCACAGATTTTATTGACTTAGGGACGTAAAAACGTAAAATTACTTTTTTCCAATAAACCGTCCATTTAGCGACATATTTTTAATTTTTGCAAGTGGTTAAAGAAGAAAAAACTCCCCACAGTTTGTTACACAATTTCTTCTGAACACAGAAATGCCCCATATGTGGTTGTAATCTGCTGTATGGGAACATGGTGGGGCTCAGAATGGAAAGAGCGCTGTTTGACTTTTGGAGGGCAGATGTGGCTGGAATAGTTTTCAGGTGCCATGTCACATTTACAGAGCCCCTAAAGTACCAGTACAATGGAAACCCCCTAAAAGTGACCCCATTTTAGAAACTACACCCTTCAAGGAACGTATCAAGGGATATTATGATTTTGAGCCTAAAAATGCTTCCCAAAAATTAATGTACAAAGTGAAAATTAAAGTTTTTAAAGAAATATCCAATTTCAGTGCCTAATACGTTGTGGCCACTTTGTGGCATCAGAGACATGCACTCCTAAAACTATTAAGTGGGCTATCCCAGGGACAAAAAAATTATATATGTGGGTATAAACTGCTGCTTGGGCACGCAGCAGGGCTCAGAAGGGAAGGAGCACTGTGTTTTTTTTTTATCTTTTGGAGTACAGATTTAGAGGGACTTTCTCGTCGCCATGTTGTTTTTGCACAGCCCTGGAGGTGCCAGTAAATTGGAATTCCCCAAGAAGTGACCCCCATTTTGTAGGGGCAATTTTAGGGTCTCTGCAAATGTGACATGGCGTCCAAAAAAACAACAATCTAAATATGCGCTCCAAAAGCACATAGCGCTCCTTCACATTTGTGCCCTGCTGTGTGCCCAGATGGCAGTTTATGCCCACATGTCTGACACTGGTGTACCCAGGATAACGTACTTAACAATGGCATTTGGGCACAGCCGGGCACAGAAGGGAAGGAGCGCTATTTTGGTTTTTGGAGCACAGTTTGCTTTTTGGACACCATGCCACGTTTGCAGAGCCCATGAATTGCCAGTAAAGTGGAATCCGCAGACATGTCACCCCATTTTGGAAACTACACCCTTCAAGGGATTTATCAAGTGGGGTAGCGAGCATTATTAACCCTTGAGTGTTGCATTCTTTTAATTTCCAGAAATGAATGCGCAGCTGATAATGAAAAAAAAAATGAAATTTTTCTATAGATACGCCATTTCAGTGCCCAATATGTTGTGCCCAGTTTATGTCTGCACAGACACACACTCCAAAAACTGGTGAGCGGGGATCCTGGGCACAACAGCTTTTGGAGCGTTCATCTCTGATACAAGCCGGGCACAACATATTACGCACTGAAATGTCGTATTCCTGGATAAATTGTCATTTTCACCTTTCACCATCAGCTGCCTATTCATTTATGGATAATAAATTATAGCAACACTTGGGGGTTAAAAATGCTCACTGTACCCCAGGATAAATTCCTTCAGGGGTGTAGTTTCCAAAATGGGGTGACATGTCAGGGGATTCCACTGTACTGGCATTTCAGCTCTGCAAAAGTGCAATGGCGTCCAAAAACCAAACCGTCCAAGTCTGTGCTCCAAAAACCAGATAGCGCTCCTTCCCTTCTGTGCCAGGCTGTGCCCAAACAGCAGTTTATACCCACATATGACATTAAGTACGTTATTCTGGGTACGACAAGTGTAATACATGTGGGTATAAACTGCAGTTTGGGAACACAGTAGGGCACAGAAGGGAAGGAGCGCTATGTGACTTTGGGAGCGCAGATTCAGATGTTTGGGATCTGGGTGCCATGTCATGTTTGCAGAGCCTCTAAAGTACCAGTAAAGTGGAATCCCCTAGGGAATGACCCCATTTTGAAAACTGCACCCCTCAAAGAATTTATCAAGGGGTGTAACGAGAATTAGTATCCCAGACGTGACTGCACAACGGATAGGGGAAAGTGAATGAATATGTAAGCTGTGCGTAGAACATTGGGTACACTAAATTCCCTACTATTTCCCCAGTAGTTCCTATTATTGGGGGTCACTTCTGGTTTATTATCCCTTGTAAGCTCTAAATCTGGGGTGTCCCCTGATATATCCTCGCACAGTTTATACATTCCCTCCTGCCGCAGCCAGTTATGTTCTAATGATTTGGCGATTTTTTTTTTTTTTTTTTTTTTTTTTTTTTTTGGGGGGGGGTTTTTGTCTTCATATTGTACGAGCTATATTTTCTTTATTTCTCTGGTGATGTAGCCATATGAGGGCTTGTTGTTTGCAGTATGAGATTGTATTTTTTTAATGACATCATTTTTAGGTGCTTACAAGTTATTAAATAAATTTTATTAACTCTTTCTTGGATTAAAAAACAACCCCATCAATTCTGGCACTGCGTTTTACCTTTTAAATTTTTCACCATGCAGCGTAGAGCGTAAGTAATATGTTATCTTTATTCTGCGGGTCGGTACAATTACGGCGATACCTCATTTATACTGTTTTTTTATGCAATACCAATTTTGCAGAACAAAAACCATTTGGGGACATAAATCTATTTTTTTTTGCATCGCCATCTCCTAAGATGCGTAGCATTTTTATTTTTCAGTTTAGAGAGTTGGTTTAGGGCTTATTTTTTGCAGGACAACCTGTGCTTTTTATTGGTACTGTTTTGGGGTACATATGACTTCTTGATCACTTTTTATGGCATATTTTGTAAGGTGAGATGGCGAAAAATCATTACTTTTGGCGGTTTTTTTCCCCGACGTTCACCGTGTACATTAAATATGGTTTCAGTTTTATTGTACAGGTTGTTACGGATGCAGCGATACCAAATATGTATTGTTTTTATTAATTTTTAGGTTTATTTTTTATATAATTCATTTTATATAGGAAAAGGGAATTTTTGGGGCTTTATTCTTTTATTTATTTTTTTCACTTTTTTTTTTACTTTTTCATGTGTCCCATTAGGACACCTGAGCCAGAGATACTTTGATCTCTGGCTCAGTACTATAGGCTGCAAGACACAAGCATGCAAGTGCCTATACAGGAAGTCAGCGCTATGGAAACACAGCGCTGACTTCCGCAGGTCTCGGCAGGATCAACCAGGTAGTGGGAGCTCCAGGCAGCCGGGGGTCACTGGGCAGACCCCAGGCTGCAGATTATAGATATCGGCACCCCCCGATCTCTCCGCGGGGGTTTGACCACGGCATCCAAGGGGTTAAAACCTCCGATCGGAACTCAGTTCCGACCGGGGGTTATGGAGTAGGGTGTTAGCTGTCAGTTACAGCTAACACCCGGTTCCGATGCCGCCCGCAAGATGGCGGAACCCCCTTGAATGGCGCGGCCATGTTTGACCGCGGCATCCAAGGGGTTAAAAACCCCGATCGGCGTTGAGCGCCAATGGGTGGTTAAGGAGCAGGGTGTTAGCTGTCAGTTACAGCTGACACCCTCTCCCGATGCCGCCCGCGGCACTAAGTGCCGCTAGCAAACACTTAAAATGCTGCGGTCGCTATTGACCACGGCATCTTAAGGGTTAAACAGCGGGGATCGGTGTTATCACTGGTCCCCGCTGTTGCAGCGGGAGCCTGGCTGTCAGATACAGCTGGGCTCCCGCGGTGATCGCACGGGCTCTGCTTCTGAGCCCGTTCGATCACCATCACATACCTGTACGTGGGGATGCAGTAACTAATCACATTCTCCCACGTACATGTACGTGAGAATGCGTGAAGGGGTTAAAGGATACTGACAGAAGTGTCCTGCTCAATTCTTCCCTGGGTTCCGCAGCTGATTCAGCCGCAGAACCTATGGCCCAAGACTACCACTGATCCTCCCCTTTCTTACTCAGCGAGATCTGCTTCAGCTTTCCGCCACAGGTTCCACAGTTAGGAGGGGACATCCTCAATGTCCGTTTTCATAGTCCCTGCACTAGAGGTGCACCTCATTTATTGAAGAGGCGCACACTGTGCTTGGCTATGCGGCACCCACATTGCAGTCTATGCCAGCTGGGAGATGGCGTAGATTTCAGGGATGACTTGCGTCATAAATGATTTTAAATTTGGCATCCATTCCACACCCCTGCAAAAACTCAATTTGCATAAAAATTGTGATTTTTTTTTTTTTTTTTTTTTTTTTTTTTTTCCCCTTCTCATGTCTTGAACACCAGAAAACTGTCGTACAAGTTATAAAAATTTGTCTCAATGTTTTTAGATCACTTGTACAAAGCAGACCTGGCCATGCAGTTTTCCCTCTAGCTTTCCATCTTAAGTCTGTGTGTATGGCCGAGGAATTTAGAATCTTAGGACAAGCTATAAATGGATAAAAACCTTTCAAAGTGAAAAACTGAATAGTAATTGGGAAACTGAACACATGCAAATTATATTCTAGGACAGTATGTGTGCGCTTGTATTCTGTTCATGTTGCTTGGGGGATGAGGGTTATGTTACCTTCCCTCCAACCCATCACGGACAGTTGTTTTGTTTTGTTCTTTTTATGGCTAAAGCTCTAATTATTTGTGTGTCTTTTTTTGTTTGTTTTGTTGTTTTTTTGCCGCTCACATTAGGTTTTAGCTCTTCCTCAGGGCAATTCAGTCACCTGCTACTCAGCTGATAAGTTATTAGCCAGCCAACTGTAAAGACTACCATTACATGTGAAAGGTTATTGCAAGGGGCCATTTCCTTTTTAAAATCTTCACAGAAGATTGACCATGACATGTTAAATCCCACACTATGACAAAAATGGATATGTCCAGTGTAGAACAGAAAAAAAGCCTGATATTTAGGAGAATATTATTAGACTTTTTGTTAAAAATAGTAATTTTCAGGAATATTTAACTGAGAGAGGTCTTTGGTATGGACTTCTTTCAGCTGTTCAACAAAAAGGTTCAGGCACACTTGATATTTAAGACAAACTAAGCCTTACCTTTAGTACTTAGAATTACCAGAATACCCTAACTCAAGAGCCAAGTCATCCCCTATACACAGGTTAGAACCTAAGTGTGCTTCCATAAATAAAGAATCCTCTTTGCACATGCAACCAACACCTTCAGTGATATTCGACACTTTGCCACTCCATTCAGTTCTATGAGACTAGCAGGGATGGTGATTGGGTTGTCTTTGGCGGTCCCATAGACCAATGGGAGTGGTAGTGCATATGTGTGACCTGCCACTCCATTCATACAGGGCATATGGGACCCTAGTTCTCATGATTAATAGGGGTCCCAGCAGTTAGACCCTTACCCATCCAATGTAGTTACTGGAAAACCTTTTTAGATAGTAAATGTGGTCATACAACTTACCCAATTCGTGTTGAGTTCTCCCAATCTGTAGATCATTCCATTTATAATGTTTCCTAGTTTTTTTATGATAAAATATTTACTGGCCCATCACTGTTCCCAGATTTCTCAGTTCCTTTGGCTAGAGAGATGACTGGCCATGGCTTATTTCACCTCTCCCAATCGAATTAGACTTGCATGTTGGGTTATGTCAGCCAAATGAGCATTGTCACCGGATTTATTTGCTATGTAGCCTTAGAGATATTAGCGCAATACTTACATACTTAATAGTTACCCAGAACCAGCATTAAAGACTTTTTTTCTACTTTCGCTGCAGGGTTTCAAAACCAGACACTGTGATCTTTCCGCTCACAAACTGGAAGGCAAACAAACAGGCCACTCAAGTGGAAGATGCGGGTCCAGAGGTTAACCATGTGTATGAGGTAGGAGGGCAGTGTTTGTTTTGTCCTGGACAAGAATGAGAAATGTCTTGTGACATGTTAACACACAGCTAACATGCACCCACCGTCCTAAACCTACTTTTTAATTCTTTTCTGTCTCCAGCTGGTAAATCTTGGGCCAAGTTCCATCAGTCATGGTGTCTTAACGCTCAGCTGCCCGATGGTTCACAACCAAGATCGAGTGATGTATGTCATGAACTATTCTGTTCAAGGGTTGGGGAACTGTACCACAGCTCAGCCTGTCAACCCACTTCAGTTGCAGGTAAGGAAAACCGGGTATTTGTATGTAAAATGTCATATTGTTATGGAGATGAATTATGTTCTTCTGTACTCAGGGGAGTTACACCCTTCCCAGATTAAACTATACATATAGCAAGCGGTTTTAAACACCACCACTTAAAAATTGCATTGGAGTGGTCTTCTAGAGGGTGGTCTTCTCAAAGAAGAGACCAGGATGCATAACATATGGTGGAAAAGAAAAATCTGCAGGCAATCTAGTTTGGGTTAGGGTATGTTCACACAGTTGATTTTGATGGAAATCTGTGCCATATATCTAAGTGTCCTGTCTGATCTTTCAGTGGTTTCAGTGCCGATCCCATTGAAGGAGGCTTATTATTTTGCTGATCCCCAGAACTCTTCAGAAACCAAGGCTCTGTACACCCCATGGCAAAAATTGAGAATTGTATGAGCTTCTGATGTGTATTTTGTTACGTGAACATACCATGGGAGTAGTTCTCAAAGAGGTGGTCCTTTTGTAAATGCATTAAATGGAAATATAGTGAATCCTCTCCAAAAAAAAAAATAAAAAAATTTAAAAACGACAGACCCCATTATAGTCAATGGGACCCGCCAGGCTCCGTGTGTAATCAATATTTTAACAGTTCACATCTCTGTCCGCTGCCCTCGATGGACCCGAGCAACAGAGTTGTTCATCCAGAAAATGTTTCTAATAAATATTATACATACTGGCCATCTGCTTTGAGAGGACTGCTCCAGTAACGTATTATAGTAAAAGGAATTCCATGACTTTGATCAGTACTGTCTATAGATTCCCATACACTATAGATGGAAATTGGTCAAACTTGCAGGATTGGCCAGTTATGTAATGGGTATGTCCTGACCATCCCAAAAGCAGATCTCAAGGAAATGAAGGGATGGAAACGTTGGCTTTCAACATGACCAATTCTTGGCAGAGAAGTATAGGAGTGGCATATTCTAGTCTGTACGTTGAGGATGAGGATAAGAGTAAGCCCGGAGGAATGGCTGACAGACAAATTGGCATGTGGCAGACGGCTATCTAATGCTCCATGCACATGACCATAATGGATTTTAATGTCTGCAAAAATGGACCTGTATTCCACATAGCTTAAACAAGAAAATATGACAGCACCGAGCAGTGCATTGTATAATACTGTGATACACTTTGTTCAATTGTGAGAAAGGATAGATGGGTTCTCACCTTATGGCACACTCACATCAATGTATAGGGTGCTGGATAGCAGCTGGAGCCTATACGTCTCTAGTAGAGCATGTTGTCAACAAGGATTGGAAGACCAGAAGGTACTCCACCTGCCTAGTGGGGTATAGGAGTACAAGCAGCACCGCGCTCACCCAGGATATTTCAAAACACACTTTATCCATCAATCACCATAATCTGCTTTTCTTTTTTTTTTTTTTTTTTTTTTTTTTTATTAAATCTAACTTTCTCTCCTTTTTTAGTATTCATCAGCAGAGCAAAATCCAACCGGCCATCATGTAGAGCGTCGTGACACATCCAGGGTTTCTCCTGGAGGATCACATCTTCTAGTAAGATTTTACTTTTTCTGAACATCATGCCATACTTTTCACTAAATCCCCTCAAACATATTGCTTTGTAAAGGCCCAATTCCAATACTGAGGATTAACGCTGGGAAGACCAAGGAGATGGTGGTGGACTTTCGTAAATGCAGATGCCCTCCTAAACCAGTGGACATCCAGGGGACGGGCATTAAGATTGTCAACACCTATAACTATTTGGGTGTGCTCCTTAATAATAAGCTGGACTGGGCAGATCATATGGAGGCCCTGTACAGGAAGGGCCACAGCAGGCTCTACCTGCTTAGGAGGCTGAGAGCCTTTGGAGTCCGGGGGGCACTTCTTAGGGCATTTTTACAACTCTGTAGAGGCATCAGCCATCTTCTTTGGAGTGGCCTGCTGGGGGAGCAGCATATCATCCAGGGATAGGAATAAACTCGACAAGCTGATTAGAAGGGCCAGCTCTGTCCTGGGGAGCCCACTGGACCCAGTGCAGGTGGTGGGTGACAGAAGGATACTGTCCGTGGTGAGCTCCATGCGGGAGAATAACTCCCATCCCATGCATGAGACTGTGATTGCGCTGAGCAGTACTGTCAGTGACCGACTGCTCCACCCTAAGTGTGAGAAGGAGCGCTATCGGAAGTCTTTCCGCCCCGCTAGGGAGAACTGAAAGATCTTTGCTGTGATATTCCTCCCCCCACTACTTCTTTACCTGTACCTTTCTATCTGTCTATCATCAATGGGATGCCTCTACCTTGGAAAATTTTGTATATATTGTATGTGTATTGCATTGCATATCTTTGCTGCTGTAACACACTGAATTTCCCCATGGTGGGACTATTTAAAGTATTATTTAATAATAATAATATTATCTGATGAACATGCTATCATTGTTCTCATTGATATTGTTCTACCATTGGTGGGGAACTTGCTGATGAGACCGTACCAAACCTCATATACTAGGTCCCTTCTTTTTCAGACGGTGCTGGTCCTGGGGGTCAGACAACCAGCAGTCCGATCCTAATGGCACGTTACTGAATTATGCCAAAACCTTCAAACACGGGAATATACCTTTTAATAATGCATGTGAACAAGTCACAAGACTTTTAATAGGGTTGTAGCTATAAGGGGTGTCGAGGTGTTTTGTAGCGTGTGGGCGCCCAAGAGATCCATCTGTCCCATCTGAGAGGATAGCTAATGTATCCTACTTATAGCCGCTGTTACAAAGTATGTATTATAGTCTGAGCTTCATGTCACCCCTCTGTAACGTAGAACAGGGCAGTAGATATATCCTAATCATGGCTTCTCCATATCTCTTTGCAGAAATGTACTCCACCCCATTCAGACTGCTTCCACCTTCGCTGTGATGTGGGGGCACTGGAGAAGCAGCGACGAGCAATACTTAAGGTTCATTTTCGTGTTTGGGCCAGGACATTCTTACAGGTAACTACTTCCAGTCTCACACGTGGTAATGTGTTTACTACTTTTGTGACATCCTATTTTATTTGTCAATAAAAATGAAAAAAATAAAAAATAAATGCGAACTATTCAGAAGTGATCAGGCCGTATAGCAAAAACAAAATTTTAGAGTTTCTACTGCCACCTAGTGGAAAATATGTGCATATCCCTCTTTCTGCATTTTGAGGTATCAGGTGGCTTTGGTGTATTCTATAGAAGTGCTAGTAAGTCCTGTTGTATATAAAATGCTGGATGTATATTTGTTAACTTGCAGTTATCTAATACATAAATTGTTCATGTTTTTTAGCATGAGAACCAAGGCTTTGCGCTGCAGTGTGATGCAGCGTATCAAATTCATCGACTTCCTTACAAAATTCTACCTGCATCATATCCTCAGGGATCACACCAGGTAAATTGAGAATAATTGCTAAAATTTTGGAAAGCTATTTCTAATTGGAAACCCATCATCTTCTAACACCCAGTGGTCAGCAGTGATCTATAATCTGCAGATGGAGGCCACCTATGGCCAGATGAAAGGTAGCAATAATGAACAAGTGTGGCCCTACACAGTGGACCCTCTTTTGTCATGTTAGGTCAGTGGTTCTCAACCTTTCTAATGCCGTGACCCCGCAATACAGTTCCTCATGTTGCGGCTACTTAAACTGTAATTTTGCTACAGTTATGATTCGGAATGTAAATACCTGATATGCATTATGTATTCTAATTGCTACAAATCAAACATAATTTAAACATAGTGATCTACCCCCTACACAGGTAATGTTATTAACTATGGGGAAATTGAGAATTATTACAGTAATAGTGCCCCCCATATGAGTAATCTTATTACCTGTGCGGCGTCACTATAACTGTAATAGCCCCTCATATACAGACCAAAAACAAAATAGATGCCACACGGCCATTATTCATATAAATATATCGCTTAACAGTGGCGATAGCCTGACTTCACATAAAGACAGAGAGCAGTAATGGCCAAGCTTCTGGTTAATATGGGCTTGAGTCATATTATATATTTACCGTATTTTTCGGACCATAAGACGCAGCGGACCATAAGACGCACCTAGGTTTTAGAGGAGGAAAATAGGGGAAAATATTTTAAGACAAAAAAAAGTGGTAAAATGTCTAATATATGGAAGTTGTAGTTTTACAATAGCTGCAAGGTCATTTTCACAGGTGTCCCTGCAGCTGTACGGGGAGGAATAGGGCGTCTTTTTTTGCAGGGCCAGATGTACTTTTTAGTTATGCCATTTTGGGGAATGTCTATTGCTTTGATCACTTTTTATTCAAATCAGAGGCGAAACAGCAAAAAATATGGCGCTTTGGCACGTTTGATTTTTTTTTTTTTTTCCCGCTCTGATGTTCACCCTACAAGAAAAATATTTTTATAAGGTTGTAGACCGGACATTTTCGGACACAGGGATAGCTAATGTGTTTCACAGTAATTTTGTACTTTTATATGTATTCTAGGGAAAGTGGGTGAGTTAGAACTTTTTTATTTTTTTTTTTGCCCCCCTCCCTTCATGGGGCTTGAACCTGCAATCGTTTGATTGCAAGTCCCATAGACTGCAATACAAGTGTATTGCAGTCTATGGGAGATTCTGTACATTACTACTGAGACTGGTCATAGACCAGTCTCAGTAGTAGTATCCCAGTGACAGGGCTGGGAGCCTTCATTAGGCTCCAGGCTGTCACCGGAACAGGTAGACTCCCGCGATCTCGCCGCGCGGGGAGTCGACCTGCAACTTAACAGGTATGGGGCCGGTGGGAACCGGGGGCAGTTTTTACAGCCCGGGGGGGGGGGGGCTGCTCACAGATACAGTAGTAATGCCTGCGGTCAGACTCTGATCGCGGGCATTAGCTCTGGGACGCCGCTGTACAGCGGAGGCCCGGTTGCTATGGTGACCGCTCTGCAGCAGAGCGGCTGCCATCATTGTAACAGACCCGGCATCCGCGTAACGGCACGGCGGATGCCGGGAGCTACACAGCGCGGGGCAAGTACAACCTAAAGCAGGAAGCACTTACTTCACTTAGGTCCCGGAAATCACGTCTGCGCATGCGCACAGGCATTCAGTTTGGAACGCACATCCATAACGACTTCACAGCGGCTAAAGCCATCGGAAATATGTATTTTCCAATGGCTTTAGGCGACCCCCGCCGGGGTCGCGACCCACAGGCTGAGAACCGCTGTGTTAGGTGCATGTGGGTGTCAAAGGAATTGTCTTCAAGAGACACTGTCATATATGCCATGTTATATTACTAAAGGTATATTCACACTTTGTAGAAACCTCTGCACTGTAAGTCAGTCCCAATCATGAATGTTGATTTTTCCAGAAATTTCAATAAATCTGAATAGACCGTGTATGGTGTGGATGGTGTGTAATAATAAATATATATATAATTACATAATCACTCATCTATGTAGTAAAAAGAGCATAAGAGTAGGGTTTGATATTTTTTTCCTCATGTGAACACTTTAATACAATGACATGCCTATGATATATATTTATTCTAATTTATTTATTTATTTTTTTAGGTTAATACAACCATTCACTGGCTGAAACCAGAGAGTAGTTACGGCATTCCTCTGTGGATCATCATATTGGCCATCCTAATTGGCCTGCTGCTGCTTGCCTTACTTATATATGTTTTGTATAAGGTGAGTGCTTTAATCTTAGATTTTCTGTTCTTTTATACATTTAAGCAAAATGTATGTAAAACTAAATATAGAGGTTCAAACTGATACTGACGTATCTCCACCAAATTTCTTGGGTTGTCCTGCATGTACTCTTAATATGATATTAAGAATATATTCCCGAAGAATGACGTAAAATGGGTTGCCTAGGAATATAAAGATGACTGCTTTCTTCCCGAAACAGTGCCACATCTGTCCACAGATGGTGTAGTATTTTAGTTCTCTGCCCTATTTACTTCAATGGGATTGAGCTGCAACTCTGACTTTGAACAATGGCAGCCATGTTTTTCTAATTGAGGAATCATCCCTCTTACAAATGTTGGCCCCATACAGCTGATCCTTGTGGGGGCCCCCACTTATCAGATATTTCTGGTTTGTCTTAAGAAAAGACCATAAATGAATAACCTTTAAAGGGGTTGTCCAAGAAATATTTAAGTGTAACCATTATTTCATCAACCGAACCCTTCCAGTCTCTGAAACAAAGGGGAAGTGGTGCTCGGATGAGTGGTGTACCCATGTGAGTTTGATAAGCCATGCTTGGCCCTCTTTATAGAGCCACATATGTGGTGTATGGTTCACTATGGAAGTATGTATAAGAGGCTGTATGCCACATGCTCCGAGAAGAGCCAAGCAAAGGTGAAGGGGCACTAAAGATCACCAAAGTAAAAACTCCTGACCTTACTATGACAGTCACGTGAAGAGAATTGTGACATCCTAACATGGCAATTTGTCAGTGTCTTCCTTTACAATACCTTCTCTTTTCTATAGAACGGTCTATGGCCTGAATTCTACACTTATATCTTTTATGGTTATGTTTGGAAACTCTTTTCTTTAATGATTCATGTATGTTTTTTGCACAGCTTGGCTTCTTTAAACGATCCTTGCCATATGGAACCGCCATGGAAAAAGCTGAACTTAAACCTCAGGCTGCCTCAGAGGCCTAGACTGTGGCCACAGCCTTGTCCCTTGCACTGCCAAAGAATCTTCGAAAGGGAAGGTGGAAGAACAGTCGACACTACATTGTCTGGGAGGGAGGGAGACAAAACAAAGCCTATAAAAGTCACAACTTCTGGTTGTTCTGACAGGACCTGTTACAATATGGCTGAACCATTCGGGCTTCTACTGAAGGCGAACTATTTGAGGTCAATGGTGGGGACTGTGTTTTCTATTTAAGACAAAGCTAAAATCATGACTTCCCCAAGTCCAAAACAAGAATGTAGATGGAAAACGTGCTGGTCCATCTTGACCTTAACCACTGTTTTGGTGCTGGTTATCACCTGATCTTCTTTGGTTCACTAATGAAGTTGCCTTTGGACATTGTCACAAGCTGCCTCCCTCAGCATAAGTATTACTTCTCTTCTCTAATCAAGATAAGACTGATTCTCAGAGAAAACTGACTGTTTACCAAGGAACCATGTCAAAATTGGATGGAAAGTTAACTTATTGCGTTTTAGCACATCCTATGTGTGCGCCTTTACGTGGAAGATATAGGAACATTGCAAGGGTATTCTCCTTGTGACACAGGCACATTGGTAAGGCTTACGTTTTGTGTACCCAAAAATTTGACAGTTTATGGGAATGATGAATGCAATGCGGAGTATGGGTATATAGCACACAACTGCAAAGTCTTTTTTTTTTTTTTTTTTTTTTTTTTGCAAAATTATCTCTGTTTTAGGGCTACAGTCCCAAGGTCCATATTTAAGCCTGTATACTATACCCATGCAAGTACTTGTTTTCTCCTTTTTTGTAAGGCATATACAGCTAGTGTCCTGAAATACATGCCCATAGGATTATGTAAATTGCATTCAGTCTGTATATTCAAGATGATGCTTCTCTGATGGTGCTGAAGACTCTCTCGTGAGTGCAGAATACTTGGGGAGGGTTTTGAGTAGCAATGCTCAGTAAATACATGTGGTAGGCTAATATAGCTGTAATAAGAATGAAGTTGTTCGAAGAACCAAGGCTGGTGCCTCAGTCTGATGGCCTACAGCTTTAGGCAGATGTGGGTGAGGACCATACAGTCACTATTAAATATTAAAAAATATTTTTCTATATAATGTACCGAGAAACCCAAAGAATCATACTTTCTACGACAAATCAGAAGATTTCCTACCAAAGATACAAGTGCCTTATATGTATACTGCAGCAGGTTGTCTGTATACCTGGCTGAGCACTGATTCTACTATCCTTTTGTATAAGACTCTCATGACCACTGCATTGCTCGAGAACAGTCAGTTGTGCATCCTGGTGCTTTTCTGTGTTGCTTGGTTCCATACCATGAAGTGTTAAACACGTGGACACAAGTGCAATAAATGTGTTTTTAGCTATTTTATTAAATATTTTTTTACTATGTAATACATATGAAGTGGAATATGGGGTTGGCTATTCTGAGTATGTATTGTTAATGTATTTTGTGTTTCGAACCTCTGAACCACTTTTGGGGCAGATTTTGCACATTACCTGTGATGACAAATCTGGGTTTTATTTTTTTTTATTTTAAGTGATTTTGAGGCACTGGAGGAGCTGGGTTTGCCAATGGCAGCTGGCAAAATCGCATATAGTGTGAAGCTGGGTCAGGTTTTTTTGTTTTTTTTTTTTATGCTTGCCACAGACTTTGGTTACCAGTTCATTCCCTTTAAAAAACAGACATGCAAAGAAAGTAATGTTCTGTGGCTATCTAACGCTAGCTGAGATCTGTAACCCTTATATGCAACCAACTTTTACTATAAAGAGAGTTTGCCTTTTGGACTGCCCTATCTATTTTCCTGCCCCGCGTATCTGTATTCAGCAATTGGGGGGCGCTCTATTGGCCAGGAATGATCTACAAATCTGGACAATCCTTAAAAAGCAGCTGTCCAGGGTTAGACAAAAGTTGTCCTTTCATTTCTGAAAGGGTTGTCCATGAACTGTGTCTAGTATTGCAGCTTAAACCCATTAAAGCCTCACTGACTTTAATAGGGTTGATCTGCAATACTAGACACAGCCTATTGACACTTAAGGCACTGCTTCAAGGAAAGACAAGCAGCCCTGTGTTTTTCAGGACAACACTAGCTTGGTAGTGATCTATAAATTTTCATTGCAACTAGACTAATGAATGGACCTTCAATGTCCCATCACCATACCAAAAATGGTCATCTTAGCTTGTTTGGGCTGAGTTCCTGTTTTTTAACTTGCATACCATGTATATAGCACTCAGTGGCCTACTTCAGATAAGTCAAAACCTGCAAGAAGGGTGCCCTACAAGGATTGCTATAGATCTGCCATTGAGAGCAGTTACTTTGAGTCTATTATTTTGAGGTTTTGATCGAGTGTTGGGGCAACAAAATAGAAAGGGACTTGTCCTAAGACTTCTTTTACAAAGTCTATGCAAAATTTAATGAGTGGTTTGTAAAGAACCTTTGTGCTGCCATTGCTTGTAATCGTAAGGGACCACAATGGGGAGCTGAAGGCCTCCACTGATGTGCCCACACCACTCACGGGTAGAAGATGGCACAGTTCTGTGTAGTGGTCAGGCAGACCCTGCTATTACCTACACTGTAGCTGCCTTGAAGCAACGTTTTATTAATCTGACACTATGCAATTCTGCTTTTCTACATATGTAGCCAACCCTGTGTGGGGCTCATATTCTAAGAGTGTCCTATCTGGTTGTACAATTGTCAGCTCTGCAAAAACATTTGTTTGTGCCGTTACAATTAATATTCCTGTGTCTTTCTTTTCCCTTCTCCCATATTGGGTGATTTTTATATTTCTATTTCCTTTCATCATTTTATCCCAGGGATGATTCCTGTTGGCTCCTTTTCTGCTGGATCAGACTGGTATGAGCTGAGCTATTAGAAACGGAGGTGACTAGACACCCAAAAGGATTGAATATGACTTGTCTTTGTGTGTTATGAGGGGGGTTGGCTGCCTTTCTCAGGGGTATCCTACTGTAATAAAATTTTTAAAAATCCAATTGTTTCTATGGTTGTAATTTCATTGTTTTACAGAACATTCAATAGTAATGTATTCTTACTGTACATGCAGGCATCACGCTATACATCTGCTATTTCAGCTGTCGCTACATCTGAGTGCTGCTTGGTGGCAGACCTTTCTATTTTAAAACCAGTTCATTCCTTTTCCTTCTAGGTTTGTTAGCAAAACTTGCAATTTTAGCACAAAAAGTTTACGACAAATCCAGTCTCTATATATACTCTACAGAGACTGTGAGGCCCAAAAGGTTTGAAAGAAAAGTTGTAAGTCTATAAAGACTTTCATGTTGAGTGTGTAGGTTCTGAAAGTCATTTACATAAAATACAATAAAATGTGTCCCGGCACAACGGCATAGTTATACCACTAGTCTAAATGGCACAAGGTAGGTAGGGGCCCTGTGAAAGATCCTCAGTGCGCCAACACCGCTTTGGCCCACACCTGAGACTTCTTTCATAAAAAACACTCACCGCCAGTGAGTGCTGGGTCCACAGGATAAATACAAGACAAGCTTTCTAACTTTTATATATTTATTAACATCTAACACATGCAGTTCAGAACAGATATGTAGATATATACAAGCATTAACAGTTACTAGTTACAAAATACAGTACAATAAATCAAAAGGGAATAAAATTGAAATAATTACTTTACCACACATATCCTGGATGTGGCTCTATAAGCCAACCCTCACACATGGCATGTGGGGATAACCAGTGGAGGCAGCAACATCAACACAACATTCCAGCCTGCATGCTCATCACAGTCTCTCAGTCTCATCATAGTATCCTCCCAGTGGTAGTCTGTCTCACTGACCTCTTACCTCAACTTTTATACCCTTGATTGCACCACCCAGAATGAAGTCACCGGCGACGGCAAGTCTGATTGATTACTGCACTCAAGTCAAGATTCTTTGTAAGAAGATGGGATCAAGTGAAATGACACAATGTTATCAACCATGACTGATCAACAGCCCAGGCTGAACAATGCATGTGTATTTGATCACTCAGGGCTATGTAGGAATTAAATGGAGCCATTCTGCGATGGATACAAAGCCCTATTGTTACATTGTTGCCACTGCTGACAATATACACCTAGGATTAGAGCTGCGCACATTATGAATAAATGGAAGTAAGAGGGAGATACGATACCCAGCGATCAAAATACATCTTTGAGCTATAGCCATATTTAAGTGGAATCATCACAGGCCCCATTTACAGATTTTGGTGTTGGGGCCCAGGAGCTCCAATTACACCCGTCAGTGCAGTTTGCAGCCACTACGTCACTGATACTAGCGTTCTTTTTCTTGCAGCTTCATAAGATTGCCCGCAATCTGTGCCATTGCTTTTGGCACCCAATGCTTGTGAACTGTCAAGTGTGAGGTCTCTAGTGCTCAGTGTCTATGGCATGTCAATCTGACACTGAGCACTGAAGACCGCCCTCTTAACAGTTTCTAGTGAATTAACAGCATCAAAGAATACTGAATTGTGCACGTTACCTGATTCTTGTGCCACTCAGTCCATTTGTGGTCACAATTGCAATGCTAAATTACTACATGGCATCCCACTCTATACCTGGCGTAATTGTCATTTAGAAGCTTGTCCTGTACAAGATTTTACAAAATTAAAGCGGTTGTATCAATCATTACATAGTAAACGGAATATGCATTTTAAATTTTGTAAAGTATTAAAAATGCTGACTCACAAATAATGCAACTGATTGTAATAGCAAACCCTGGTGTACGAAATGGACAGGTGTATGCATGTCATTCTAGAGATGCTCTGCTAGTCATGCATGCCCAGTAGAATACATAACAGCTTCTGCTATATCCTGAGGGATTATGGATGTCATATAGCCTGGACATGGTCTACCCCAGCATCTTGGAGAAAAAGCACAGCAGGAGCATCATTGTTTATAATGGTAACACCATGTCCTGACAGACTCCAAGCACTGAGGAAATTACTTAACCACTTTGCCACTTATAAAAAATAAAATATATAATCATATATAGAAATTTTATTTTTTTAAAAAATGCATATTCAATTTACTTAGTGTCTTGTATTAATGGCACAATCCCTTTAAGCGCTTAGAGAGAAGTTTCCATGCAGTATGGCAGCAGCTCTTTGGGAGAAGGCCAGGAGGTTGAGAGTAGTAGTCGCTGTGCTCACTGAGAAACGACCTTGACCAGATCCTCCAGCGTTCCTCCTAGACTGGTGCAGTGATGCGTGGCCTGTGGGATCTCTGATGGTGGTAGTAATCCCCCAGGACGTATCCTCACTGAACATAATGGTTGAAGTGTCCATGATGATAAGTGCAGGAATGAGAATCAGGATACAAAATGTAACTAGAGATGGATAAACTTTGCAGGATTATTTTCAAGAAATATTCGGAAGGTTCGACCCTCTGGTATGTTTCAGATCGAATTTGTTTGGCGTAAACTGTAAATGCTATTATACTTTTAAAGAGGTTGCCTGGGCAAAACAATTTATTTTTAAAATAGGCTGGAGGAGGTGAAATAAATACATTTTTTTAAAAATCGTACTCTCCTGTCCTCAGTGCTCCGGAGTCCTGTAGCACTGTCCAGTCCTTCTGCTCGGTGTCTTCTCAAAGTGAAACTGCTCGCCAGCTGTAATGTCCCGGATCCCTTCTGCTGAAGCTACTGATTGGCCGCAGTAGTGACGTGACTGCTGAGGCCAACCAGCGGCCTCAGGACGAGACCCCGGGACGTCACAGGTAGCCAATCTGCGGCCTCAACAGTCACATGCAGAGGGGACTTTTGCTGGAAGACAACAGACCAAGAGGACCGGACCACACAGAGGCACTGGGGAAAGGCGCGTTTGTATGTATGTGTGTGTGTGTATATATATATATATATATATATATATATATATAATTTATTTTGGTGTCCATTTTTTTTTCCTGGACAACCCCTTTTAAGTGAAACGTTTTTGACCAAATAGAGGACTGTTGAAATACTTATCCTGGAGTTGAGTTATTCTGTGGTCCCTTTAGTTCTTTCAGCCTCTGGCTGACATCATGTTCCCCAGGGTCACTGCAGAGGAATGTGATTGGGCCTCAGTGGTCACGTGGGTGCACTGGCAGCATGATGCAGGTAATGTTTCATGGATGATAAAACCCAAAAGCATTGGGTATGTGGTGAACCACAAACGTTTTAAAAATTTGGGTCGAATCTGGTTATCGGTATTGGTTGGCTAATCCCTAGTAGTAACTCATGGTTTCTACTGGAGAACAGCTAACAGGTCCTAAATGTCCACTGAAGCTAAGGAGGTAGATAGCAATATCCACGTGGTAATCTGTGTCTCCCTTGCAGGGACAGCCTACCTCTTTAACAGTGTGCTGTCATTACCAAAATTACAAAGTATCTACAATGCCCTAACTGTGGGGGTGCACAACCGAAAATGGTTACCTTGTCTGACCTGAGGCTAGGAGGTCCATATAGCGTTACACCCACAATATCTTCCTGCATACTATGCCCAAATAAGCAGGGATAATTTTCAACTCCTGACTACAGAACAACACTTAGCCTACATT
Organism: Leptodactylus fallax; assembly: GCA_947044405.1. Taxonomy (NCBI): domain Eukaryota; kingdom Metazoa; phylum Chordata; class Amphibia; order Anura; family Leptodactylidae; genus Leptodactylus; species Leptodactylus fallax. Next base: position 2,145,810 of record CAMRHE010000133.1, on the reverse strand, counting down.
CACTTGATCGTGGTCAAAACTGTCGTAGTCATCCATTTTTCAAAGCAGTTGGGGACCCAAGGGATACCCTATTTCATGAATCCCTCATACTTTGCAGTGTATGGAGAGCTCAAAGAAAACGTATAAAAACTTAAAATCTCGTCAACAACCTCCACTTAGACCGTAAAATTAATGTGGCCATGTGACGGCCATTAAAAAGGCTCTCACCTGACTGCTTTTCACTGTCCTGTGAATATAGGGTTAGACTGTCCTTGACCTGGCTTGGGTCAGCTTAACCAGGGCCCTGGCTCAGTCTCCTTCTTCTCCTCTTCACTACTGAATCCTCACTAAAGGAAGATCAACTACCGTATCTCCTCCCCTTCCTTATCCAAAGATCCCTAAATCAGGGTCATACCAAGTGCTCATCTTTCAGTTCCTTTGCTAGATAGAAGGCAGAGATATGTGTCAAATACACAATGGTAGCGACTCTGAGCATGGGAGTGAATGTAACCACAGATTTTTGTAGTGTTCCCAGTAGGCGTTGGTAACATAACTTATTTCAAATTCCATTTATAAGTTCACTAGCATGTGGATCCATACTCGTGGCACATAGCAATATGCATAGACCACTATGGAGGCTTTGTACTCTTAAGATTGGCTATACACAACATATTTGATAGATCAAGCTAAATATGGTGCAATCTGTTGTACACATACAGCTGATATATCTATGTATATGCCTAACTTTAGAACCAGCGCTGCATTGAAGAAATTTTTTTTTCCCTTCCTTTTTCGATTTTATTATTTTATATAATTTATATCTAAGGCTCATTACTGTACATTATGGGCCTAATGCAGTCTATGGCTGTTGTATAACTGATCTGTGCAGCACAAATTTACTGATTTACTGTATATGGATGTGCTTACATATAGTAGATTTCTGCAGCTCTTCCATACATCTAAATATCAATGCTGAAATTCATGCACATATTACAGACACAATATCAAACAGATGTTTAGTCACACGAATTTCTGCAACAAGCCTCTATTCATGCAAACAATGTGAAAAGGGGACATTTTTCACAGCCATAAATAACATTTGTGTGAACAGGGGGTTACAAGTACGGTTTTTGATGTGACTTTATTTATGGAAAAGATCCAACAAGGAGTCAAACATTTTGTGGCTGCTGATATGTAAAAATGAAGTGAAAATCTCTTAATCATTGGAAAACTATAGAGATCTGGTTTGTGGAGATGACAGAGATGCAGGAAATTGTTTAATGTTACAGCAAAACAGTGGGGTATACTGTATGTAATAAATTATAGCTTATTACATATATTAGATATCTTTGTATTTGCCATTAGGAGGATCCTTCCCTTCCGCCTTCAAACATGCTACTGTCACACCTATACTTAAGAAACCCTCCCTGAACCCATCCTCTCCAGCCAACTATCGCCCCATCTCACTGCTCCCGTACGCCTCTAAACTGCTGGAGCAACACGTCCACTCCGAACTGTCCTCCTATCTCTCGTCCAATGTGCTCTTTGACAGACTACAGTCAGGTTTCAGACCCCATCACTCCACAGAAACTGCCCTAACCAAGGTCACTAATGACCTAACTGCCAGAGCCAAACGTCACTATTCTGTCCTCCTCCTCCTCGACCTCTCCTCTGCCTTTGACAGTCGACCATGACCCTCCTGCTTGAAACGCTTTCATCCTTTGGCATCTCTGACCTGGCCCTTTCCTGGATCTCCTCATACCTCACCAACCGCACATTCAACGTCTCCCACTTGCACACCACCTCCCCGCCACGCCCTCTTTCTGTAGGTGTCCCCCAAGGCTCCGTCCTAGGACCCCTCTTGTTCTCCATCTACATCCTAGCCCTTGGCCAACTCATAGAATCCCATGGTTTCCATTACCATTGCTATGTTGACGACACCCAAATATATCTCTCTGGTCCAGACATTACCTTCCTGTTGTCCAGAGTCCCAGAATGTCGTCTAGCAGCCGTAGCCTCCTTTCTCTCCTCCCGCTTTCTCAAACTCAACATGGAGAAAACTGAGTTCATAATCTTCACCCCTCCACGCATGACCCCCTTACCTGACCCATCTATCAAAATTAATGGAACCACTCTCACCCCAGTCCCACAGGCCCGCTGCCTTGGGATAACCCTAGACTCTGACCTATCCTTCAAGCCTCATATTCAAACCCTCAACACCTCCTGCCGCCTCCAACTCAAGAACATCCACCGAATCAGCTCCTTCCTCACCCCTGAAACTACAAAGATGCTAATCCACGCCCTCAATCTCCCGCTTAGACTACTGTAACACCCTCCTCCCTGGCCTCCCAGCAAAAACTGTGCTGCTCGCTTAATACACCTCTCCCCCCCCCCCTCCGTTCTTCATCGGCCGCTCCCCTCTGCCAATCCCTCCACTGCCTACCCATCACCCAGCGAATAGAGTTCAAATTACTAACGCTGACGTACAAAGCCATACACACAACCTTTCCCCTCCATATATCTCCGACCTAATCTCCCGCTACCTGCCCGCACGTAACCTCCGATCCTCCAAAGACCTCCTACTCTGCTCTGCTCTCATCCGCTCCTCACACAATCGTCTCCAAGACTTCTCCCGTGCATCCCCCATACTCTGGAACTCACTACCAAGACACATAAGACTGACCTCCACAATCACGAGCTTCGAGAAGGCCCTGAAGACTCAGGAAGGCCTACAACCTCCAATAACGCCACTGTCACCACACCACCACCTGTACAGTCTTTCCCGTCACCTTCTGTGTCTCTCCCCCCCCCCTCCCCCACAAAAACCAAACCCCCCCCCCCCCCCCCCCCCCCCCCCCCCCCCCCCCCCCCCCCCCCTTAATATTTTTTTTTTTTATATCTTCTTTTTTTTTTTTTATACAAAAAAAAAAAAAACACCCAAGGAAATATTATTATAAAAAAAAAAAAAATAAAAAAAATAAAAATAATAATATTTTTTTTTTTTACTATTTTTTTGGGCCCCCCCACCGCGGCCGCCGCCGCGGGGGGGGGGACCCCTTTTGTAATTACTTTTTTCCCCTCCCCTCCCTGCCCGGGGGCCCCACCGGGGGGGCCCTGAGTCCCACCCCACACCGCGCCACCTAGTGAGTCTCACACTTGCATTACACCTCCCATAGGATGGAATAGTAACCAAATGTCCAATGGGAGGACATCGCCTGGGTAAAGGGGAGGAGTCAGCTGATCACTGGGTCCCCATGGTAACACCCCTTCAGGAAGGTCCTGTGTGAGTAGTTAGAAGTGTGGAGTGTTAGGAGGAGGAGGTGAGGAGATAAGTGTGATGTCCTGTGAAGAAAACTGTGAGTATAGTGCAGGTTTCTCAAGTTCTAGACAGGCCCAGGAAGGTTGGAGAGCTGACATGCTCCAGCTATTCAGAAAATCCTGTCCCCTGTCTGCCTAGCCATTGCTTTGAAGGAAGTCAAGCATCATCATCTTGTCATCATGAGACTGTGGAGAGAACATTCTGGAACACGTGCTCCATAGCAAGTATCACAGGATCCAGGGGCCAAGGCCAGACCTGTGGAATATCCTGCCACCCTGACTATTGCACCCCGAAACTCTGAGCTATCAGGGCCACATAACGTGAGTGGGGAATATTATGTACTAGTATCATGGTGGGCATCCTCCTATGTGCCAAATAGGGGCCCAGACGCACCTTAGGGCTGTAACACTGAATTATAAAGGGCTAGGAACACCTTTCACTAAGTCTACCCTGCACCCCAGGACTTTGCTGTGTCACCAAAAAAACCCCCCCACTATTTTTTATTAAATAAACTTTTTCTTTTTTTCCCCCCCCCCCCCCCAAAAAAAAAATTAACATTTCCACTACTTTTCCCCCCCGCCCCCCCCCCCCCCCCCCCCCCCCCCCCCCCCCCCCCCCCCCCCCCCCCCCGGGGGGGCCCCCCCCCGGGCCCCCCCCCCCCCCCACTTTTGCCCCCCCCCCCCCCCCCCCCCCCCTGGGGGTAACGGGGGGCACCACCCCCGCGCCGCCCTCGTGCCCATCGACCGTGACAAGTCTGCGCTGTTTGCACCCTGCAATCCCAACTGCAGCGTTACCCACCATCTGGTCACTGCATATGCTTGTTTCTCTTGTTTCTTTTTTTTCTCTCCCAGAACAGCAGTGGCGTAACTTTCAAAGACTGGGCCCCATCCCCACATGGCATAGCGCTTTCCTGGCCCCCACAAAGTATAATGCCATATTTACACACTCTATAATGTCCCATAGAGGCCCCTCCACATGGTATAATGTGCAATAGTGACCCCTCCACAAGGTATAATGCCCCACAGTGGCCCCTCCACAAGGTATAATGACCCACAGTGGGCTCTCCACACAGTATAATGTCCCACAGTGGACGCTACAGTGTTCGTTGTAAATATTGCAAAAATTTCAGGTTTGGCAGAACTCAAAATTTTGGGGGTTCACCGCCCTCTTCAGACCCCAGAGTATGATGATCGGCACCGGGGAGGTGATCAAACTTAAAAAAAAAAAAAAAAGAGTTACTTACCTCTCCTGGGCTCCGGCGCAACTCCCTACTGTTTCTTCAATGATGTCACAAACATGGGTTATGCTGGCATCATTGTGTCATGAGACTGGGCGACCCATGTGATATCTGTGACGTCATTTAAGAGCTCCAAAGACAGCAGGGAGTTGTGCTGGAGCTGAAGAGAGGTGAGTAACACTGGTTTTTTGATGTTTGATGACCTCCCCTGGACCTCCAATCATTATACATATTATATAATCATATCTGATTATAATAGCAATTTCAGTTTGGACATGGTTGGTCAGGAGATGACTCTCGCAAGGTTCGCCCAACAAATCCTCTTGCTTCGGCGCTATTTACTTACTGATCCTTGTGTGTTCCAAATCACATCCCTGTCAGCAATGTGATATGGGGCGCACAAAGCCCCCTGGAGGGCTAAAGGGGAAACGGAGGTGGCCTTGGGCAGGAGTAGGGATTAGTAAGTAAAATATATGGCCTGTTACCTGCTGTGGATACTCCAGCAGGTAAAGGCCTATATAAAAAAAATTTTTAAAAAAAAAGCAGCAGGGGCCCATCTGGTCCCCTAAGGTTCCTGGCCATGTAGCAGAGCCATGCTGCCATGGCAGTGTTTAAGCTACTGCACAATGGACAATGATGCAGAGAGGATCCTGCCAGGCATGAGGCATTAGTACTTAGCTTGGGTTACTTACTCGTCAAGCTGAAAGATTAATATGCTTGACATCTTGCCAGTCTGTGTACTGTGTAGTGAAGTCTGCCAAGACAAGAATATGGTGCTGGGATTAAAATACTTTATCTGTGCAAGTAGGTATTGAGTACATACAGTACTGCTGGAATCAAAACTACAAAGTAATAGCATTACCTCCTTCCCCCACATGGTAATATTGCCTCTCTTCAAGCTGCACGCACAATAGTGATAATGCTCATCTCTGTGCTACTCACACTGTATTATTGCATCTTTTCTTTCTCCCACATAGTAATAATGCTCATTGTTGTGCCCCTAACTGTAAAAAACCTCCTTTGTGCCCTGATAGATAATAGTCCCCACCCTTTTGTCAATATTACTTCCTGCTCTACCACAGGTTTAAACTATATCCACATCCTGGTGATACGTGGAAGGTGTTAAGCAACAAGGAATCCAGGGCACTGGGCCAAAAGCATACCTCCCAACTTTCAAACAACAGAAAGAGGAACGCACTGTGCGGCGCTGTGCTGCAATAAATTTAGCCCTACCCACCTCAACTTTGTTTCCGCCCATTCCCATCCATTTCTCTTTGTGCTCCCACACAGTATAATGCCTCTACAGTCACCCTAACATGATATGCCCCCACATTATAATGTCATCCTCCTGGTGCCCCACAGTCCCCTTTTAGTGTCCCCTTTCAGCTCACCCACAGTTTAATGTCCCCCTCCATCTTCCCCAGTTTAATGTCCCCATTCATCTGCCCCCACAATTTATTGTCCCCCTCATCTAGCCTCTTCTCATCTGGCCCCCCAGTTTAATGGAAAGTCCCCGCAATATATTAATATGGGGGACACATGGTGGCACAGCCCCAATAAGAAATAGTGCTTAATAAGGTCTTGGTTATGTGGTAAATTTAACATATGCTAGTCTTTTTCAGTATCTTACCTTGAGGTCAAATTCAGGTCAGCTGTGTCACCACGAGCAGGTTCATGTGATGGTTGTAAAGTCTGCCCAGTAGCAGTCAAGTGTCAGCCGATTGGTCAGCGACGTTATGGCGGGAACTTGGAAATCTGCCTGGTAGCAACCAGAATCAGCTGATTGGACAGCTGTGCTGTTGGCAGGATGTTTACGAATCTGCCTAGTAGCAGTCAGTGCCAGCTGATTGGTCAGCTGTCAGAAACGGCGGGAATCTCCTCCTTTAAATATCCGTGCTTCAGGTGCTCCGGGACAGTTGAAGAAGACATCATTACAGGACAGCGATGGAAGAACTATTGCATCAGCTGCTACAGAAAGCGGAGTCTGCGGGAGGAGAAGAGTGGTTGCGGTACTGCCTTACCCAACCTGAAGAGAGATGTGTCGGAGTGGCAGCAAGGGACGTGTCCAGAGGCTCAGCGATGACCACACCTGAAGAGGGAGAAAGTCCAGATGCAGGTACTGTGGTTCCTCCGCTGCCTTTGAAGCAACGAAGGAAGACGCGGGCAGCATACACGCCACCTCCGGAGACATCGAAGAGGAGGGCAGAGGCAGGAGAAGCGGTGGCGCCGGAAGGGTTACAAGCACTTCCGGCGCATCGGCGGTCACGTGATGCGTCGTACAGTCCCAGTGGGAGCAGAGCAGCAAGGAGCCGCAGCGGTTCAAAGATGAAGGGCGGGGTGCCTCGGGTCAGCAGCGTGCTAGCCCGTGTCCCTTGGGGCGCCCTTATCAGGGTAGCCCTGACGGTGGACGCGGGCTGAGCTACGAGACCCATGTGCAGCCAAGGGCTGACACGGATACGCTGGCTGGCCGTGGGCCCCCTAACCCTGCCTTTCCGTTGAGCGTTCCCCCTTCAACTTACCTGGAAGAAGAAAGAAGGCGATCAGATGGATTTACCTCTGGACGGGACCAGGAGGCGGCGTCGACGGGTGAGAACTTCCATGTACAGTCTGTCCAAGATAATTTATGCAGCTTGCTGCATATGTTAAATAGCTTAGTTAAAACGCCTGCTGTTACCACAGCTGCTGGGGCTTGGGTTAAACCACCCAGCTTTTCTGGAGATTGTTCTTTAGAAAATGTAAATAGTTTAGTTAACACTACTGTTAGTAAGGTTAATACAGTTTTACCGAGTTTAGATAAAGCAGTTGGAGTAGTTGAAACAAATGTGAAAGAAGCTCTATCATGCGAGATTTCACCGTTAGGTTTCCACTTACCTGCCTCTATTAAAGAGCGGATTTGGAAACAAGAATTTATGGATTTAATGACGCTATTGCCGTCAGCAAAAGAACAACTAATACGTATTGATAAAAAAGATGTTAAAAGTGAAGATGATAAGAAGCGTTCGCCCCCTAGATCATTCAATAACTGGTTGCAAGCATTCTGTATATTTGCATCTGTGCTGGGGGAACGCCACCCACATTTGTGCTCGGGCCTCTTCCAGCACATTGATATTATATTGGAAGCATACCGCAATTTTGGCAGTATGGCGTGGTTTATGTATGATGAAACTTCGTCAGAAATTAGCGGTATACCCATCTTTAAGATGGGGAATAAAAGATGTAGGTTTATGGATCAATCTGATGCTCCCTCAACGGGCGGTTCCTCCTAGGCAAACGACACCAGCTCAGAATACCATGAGAAAAGGGGTTTGTTTTGCCTACAACGAATCATTATGTAAATGGTTTCAGAATTGTAGGTACAAGCACGAATGTTCATTTTGTGGGGGTACACAACCCATGTCATGCTGTTTTAAAAAGAATGCTCAGACAGGACAACAGCAGTCAAGTGTCAGGGAACAAGTTTCCAAAAGTATTGACGCCAGTGAGATTGGAAAAAATGCTTCCTTGGTTAAGGCGTTACCCAGACAAGGAGAAAGCTGAGTTAATATTCAATGGATTCTTGCGTGGTTTTGAAGTACCTGAGTTTCTCGGTTCCGGTTGTTTATGGACAGAGAATTTAAAATCTATTAAGGTACATAGAGAAGTGGTGGAGATGAAATTAAAAAAGGAATTAGTCAATGATAGAATTACTGGACCATTTCTTTCTCCTCCATTTCCAAATTTCAGGTTGTCTCCATTGGGTATTATACCGAAAAAAGAACCAGGTGAGTTCAGGCTTATCCACCACTTGTCATATCCCGAAAATTTCTCTCTCAATGACGAGGTGGATAAATCTGAAGCAACAGTGGAGTAGGCATCGTTTGATAAAGCAGTTGAATTATTACAGTTTGGTCATAAAGCATTATTAGCTAAAGCAGACATCAAGTCAGCATTTCGGTTGTTACCATTTCATTCAAAAGGTTTCAATTCATTGGGTTTTCAATTTAATGGGTATTATTACTTTGATAAGTGTCTGCCAATGGGTTTTAGCAAATCTTGTAAATATTTTGAGGCATTTGCTAGTTCCTTACATTGGGTAGTTGAGTTTGAAGTTGTTAACGGTAGAGTTTTGCATTATTTAGACGATTTTTTGTTTATTAGCAGTTCAGATTCTGTTTATTCTTATGAGTTGTTAAAAAAGTTTATGTCTATTTGTGAATCGTTTGGTGTACCGATTGCACCTGAAAAAACAGTATATCCGTGTTTTTGTTTAGAATTTCTGGGGATAGTGATTGACTCAGTCAAGATGGAATTTCGTTTACCAACAGGAAAATTAGATAGAATTAGAGGTTTGATTGTGTTAATGTTAGCAAAGAAAAAAGTAACCTTAAAAGAAATGGAATCATTATTGGGTTTGTTATATTTTGCCAGTAGAGTAATTCCCATGGGAAGAGCGCTCTCAAAACAGCTATATTTTGCGACTCTGGGCCTTAGGAGTCCTAGTGCGCACATCAGACTAACTAGTCTCTTAAAAGAAGACTTAGGTGTGTGGCTAGAGTTCTTGAGGAAGTATAACGGTTGTAGTTGTTGGCAGTCACAATTTGAGGATTCAGTTGCGCTAAATCTTTGTACAGATGCAGCAGGTAGTATAGGATATGGGGCATACTGGCAGGGAAAGTGGTCTGCAGAAAAGTGGCCCGCAGCTTGGGTGGCTAATAAAGTAACTAGTAACATTGTGTTAGAATTATTTCCTGTAGTGGTAGAAATTACAATTTGGGGCCCTCTGTTTAAGAATAAGCGGATTTTGTTACACTCGGATAACAGAGGTGTGGTTTTTGCAGTTAATACGTTAGCATCAAAGTCTGATTTGGTAGTTAAGTTATTGAGGCATTTGGTCCTTTGTTGTATGCAACAGAATATATGGCTGAAAGCGAGGTACGTTCCTGGGGTATACAATAATATTGCGGATGCATTGTCTCGCCTACAGTTCAAAAAATTTCAGGAACTGGCACCGGAGGCGGAGAAATGCGGAACCCCTTGCCCACGTTATCTTTGGGACATTATTTGGGAATAATTTCAAGAACACTCAGAAGTTCTTTGGCTGAAAGAACATGGGCTGATTACTCAGCTGCATGGAGGAATTGGATTTTGTTTTGTAATTCATTGAGTATTCATTATCTAGAGATTGACCCTGAATTAATGTTGATTTTCATATGTGATTTGATGCAGAAGAATTTATCATACGCTACTATCAATATGTTGGCAGGTATTACGTTCTTTCTTAAACTAGCTGGCCAGAAACCAGTTGCTAATCAATTATTAATTAAGCAGGTTTTAAAAGGTTACAGAAGGATGGCACCCCAGCAACAGAGAAGGTTACCGGTCTCTATAGAATTATTGCAAAAACTATGGTCTGTATTGTTTTCCATATGTCGGGATGAGTTTGAAGTTTGTTTGTTTAGGTGTGCATTTGTTTTAGCATTTTTCGTAGCGTTTAGAGTTAGTGAATTGGTGTCAAGAAATAATAGAGTTAGTTCAGGTTTAAATATTAGGGATGTTCAATTAGGGAATGGTTCAGTTATGTTGTGTTTAAAGAAGTCAAAAACAGATCAGTTAAGTAAGGGAAGTGTTATTCATCTTTATGAGATAAAGGATGCTAAGATATGTCCAGTCGCAAATGTAGTTACATGGCTTGGTGTCAGGCCGCAAGTTGAAGGTTGTTTTTTACTACATAGAGATTTGAGTCCTTTAACTGTTTATCAATTTAATGCGGTGTTAAGGCGTTGTTTAGCCAGGCTGGGTTTGCAGAATCAAAAAATTTCCGCTCACTCCTTCAGGATAGGTGCGGCCACTGAAGCAGCGAGATTAGGTCTGGAAGACGCAGTCATTAAGAGAATCGGTAGATGGGAATCCCAACGTTTTAAGTTGTACATTAGGCCCGAACTGTTGTCTATTTAGTTTTTGTTTTCTCTCTTATAGGTAATCAATTAATAATCTGGATGGTGGGTCATTCCTTTATATACTGGGCTCAGAAGAGAGCACAGGGGAGATCATACGGGGAAAATCTTTCGTTTGATCCTGCACTTGTAAAAATTGTATGGTGTGGTATACACGGTATGAAATGGAAAAATCTTATCATTGAAATAAAAAAAGTTGTGTTTGTTTACCCAACCCACATATTATTGTTATGTACTTAGGTGGTAACGATATAGGTAAGGTTAAAACATTAGAAATATTGTGGGAGATGAAAAGAGATCTGTCACTATTGAAATGTATGTTTCCTGACGCAGTGCTGGTCTTTTCGGAGATAATTCCCAGGTTATCTTGGACGCTTTTTTATGAATAGAATTAGAAAAAGGGTCAATAGAGCCATGGAAAAAATTTGCCTTGTTTAGGGGGTTTTAGTTATCGGCATAAAGATTTGGAAGGCTTTGTTCATGGACTATATAGAGGGGATGGTGTTCATCTCTCTGACATAGGGATGGACATTTTCAATGTGGGTTTCCAGAACATGATTGACAAGGCCGGTGGTGTAGTGGGGGGGCCATGACTCTGCGAGTCTTGGCCTTGTGGGGTGATAGTCTCCCAGCTATTGCTGGGAGGACTGGTTTTACTCAGTATGTATTATGGTTGTATTAACAGTTGATAGTTAATTTTAAGTTTATTCTATTAAATTATTTATTTATTGATTATTGATTAAGTTATTTAATTAATTTATTGATTTATCGGTTAACCCCATAATAAAGCATCACGGCCTATTTCATACCACTAAAAAATGGTGTTGTGTCTTTAATTATTTTATTATTATATATATATTTAGAGTTTATGGAATAAATTATTAAATTTGGGGTTTGTGCCACCATGTCTTCCTCCTGGTAACAAACAAACATAAAAAACACTGGTACTCACCTGTCCTTGCTCCCCTGCTGCTCTCACTGCAGTCTCTTCTCCCAAAGTCTTCAGGGAGCTACAGGCACGATGTGAGTCATCACATTGCGCTTACAGCTCCCGGGGCCGGAACACACCGGGATCAGAGTGGTGAGGCAGGAGCTGTTTTCACCACTGTATTCAACTCACCTGCGTCCTCCGGGTGCAGATAAGTTGAATCCGGGACATACAGTACAGACCAAAAGTTTGGACACCTTCTCATTCTAAGAGTTTTCTGTATTTTCATGACTATAAAAATTGTAGAGTCACACTGAAGGCATCAAAACTATGAATTAACACATGTGGAATTATATACTTAACAAAAAAGTGTGAAACAACTGAAAATATGTCTTATTCTAGGTTCTTCAAAGTAGCCACCTTTTGCTTTGATTACTGCTTTGCACACGCTTGGCATTCTCTTGATGAGCTTCAAGAAGTAGTCACCTGAAATGGTTTTCACTTCACAGGTGTGCCCTGTCAGGTTTAATAAGTGGGATTTCTTGCCTTATAAATGGGGTTGGGACCATCAGTTGTGTTGTTCAGAAGTCAGGTGGATACACAGCTGATAGTCCTACTGAATGGAGTGTTAGAATTTGTATTATGGCAAGAAAAAAGCAGCTACAGTTCTGGCCAAAAGTATTGGCACCCCTGCAATTCTGTCAGATAATACTCAATTTCTTCCAGAAAATGATTGCAATCACAAATGCTTTGGTAATAATATCTTCATTTATTTTGCTTGCAATGAAAAAACACAAAAGAGAATGAAAAAAAAAGTCAAATCATTGATCATTTTACACAAAACTCCAAAAATGGGCCGGACAAAAGTATTGACACCCTCAGCCTAATACTTGGTAGCACAACCTTTAGACAAAATAACTGCGAACATCAATGAGTTTCTTACAATGCTCTGCTGGAATTTTAGACCATTCTTCTTTGGCAAATTTCTCCAGGTACCTGAGATGTGAAGGGCGCCTTCTCCAAACTGCCATTTTGAGATCTCTCCACAGGTGTTCTATGGGATTCAGGTCTGGACTCATTGCTGCCACTTTAGAAGTCTCCAGCGCTTTCTCTCAAACCATTTTCTAGTGCTTTTTGAAGTGTGTTTTGGGTCATTGTCCTGCTGGAAGACCCATGACCTCTGAGGGAGACCCAGCTTTCTCACACTGGGCCCTACATTATGCTGCAAAATTTGTTGGTAGTCTTCAGACTTCATAATGCCATGCACACGGTCAAGCAGTCCAGTGCCAGAGGCAGCAAAGCAACCCCAAAACATCAGGGAACCTCCGCCATGTTTGACTGTAGGGACCGTGTTCTTTTCTTTGAAGGCCTCTTTTTTTTTCCTGTAAACTCTATGTTGATGCCTTTTCCCAAAAAGCTCTACTTTTGTCTCATCTGACCAGAGAACATTCTTCCAAAAAGTTTTTGGCTTTCTCAGGTAAGTTTTGGCAAACTCCAGCCTGGCTTTTTTATGTCTCTGGGTCAGAAGTGGGGTCTTCCTGGGTATCCTACCATAGAGTCCCTTTTCATTCAGACGCCGACGGATAGTACGGGTTGACACTGTTGTACCCTCGGACTGCAGGGCAGCTAGAACTTGTTTGGATCTTAGTCGAGGTTCTTTAGCCACCATCCGCACAATCTTTCGTTGAAATCTCTCGTCAATTTTTCTTTTCCGTCCACATCTAGGGAGGTTAGCCACAGTGCCATGGGCTTTAAACTTCTTGATGACACTGCGCACGGTAGACGCAGGAACATTCAGGTCTTTGGAGATGGACTTGTAGTCTTGAGATTGCTCATGCTTCCTCACAATTTTGCTTCTCAAGTCCTCAGACAGTTCTTTGGTCTTCTTTCTTTTCTCCATGCTCAATGTGGTACACACAAGGACACAGGACAGAGGTTGAGTCAACTTTAATCCATTTCAACTGGCTGCAAGTGTGATTTAGTTATTAACAGGTGCTGTTAATTACACAAATTAGAGAAGCATCACCTGATTTTTCAAAGGGTGCCAATACTTTTGTCCACCCCCTTTTTTATGTTTGGTGTGGAATTATATCCAATTTGGCTTTTTGACAATTCTTTTGGTGGTTTTCCATTGAAGACAAATTAAATGAAGATATTATTACCAAAGCATTTGTGATTGCAATCATTTTCTGTCAGAGTATTATCTGACAGAATTGCAGGGGTGCCAATACTTTTGGCCAGCACTGTATATGTAATGTCATTGGTGGTATTCATTTTGGCACTTTTGAATATCTTTTTTGAGAAGTGGTATAATAAGTTATTTAATTATTAAAAGTTATGTTTTAATATAATATGTCTTTGCTGGTTGTATATTTTTCTTGGACGTTTTATGCTGATGCAGTACTGTATCAGCTTTTTTGCTTGATTCAAGTTTTGCAGAGGCATAACAATATAAAATGTGGAGATAACGGCATAATTTACTTAGAAACAAGGTACGGGAGGGACCAGACTGTACCAGCTCAACATTTCCCAGGTGAAGTCCCCCTAAGCGATACTGTCTGTTCCAAAAGGGGAATTATAAAAGGACAATCATTGTAAAACATACCATTAAAAACCTAGTCTCTGCATGAAGGTATGCTCTAACCTATACTATACATCAATAGATTAAATTTTTATGTACCCTTTATCGCACCTTATATTCGGAATAAACCCCACATTTACAGATGTAGCAGATGATCCGGCTTTCTGCAGCAGAATCAATTGTAAAAGGACAGGGAATAGTATTAACATACTATTGTGTGTACACACAAATAAATAAACTTACATTTTTAATGGTTTCCATTTTCCTCGGTTAATATCTTTTATACCTCAAAAGTGTAAAAGCACCCCACACCCCCCTGCGAATAAAGTTTACACACGTTAAATCATTCTTACACCCTCTGTATTCATCCAAGGAGACGTATACCTTCCTGGCTTATTACACTGCATCTGCAGGTGAGAGAGAAGACATTGCACTATTTTACTTTAAGCGATGAGCGACCCCTAAGGAGTTGCTCCAGAACAGCAGCGAGGCAACTCAGATAACCTTGTTCAAATGCGGACCCCACATCCTGAAACTTTTAAGCCTCAGATTCCCAATTTCATGAGCAGGTCGAAGATCAAATTTTAAGACTGCTGGACCTACAGAAGTTATTTTCTTAGTCTGAGGTTTCACATGGTGCCCAAAGAAATTTGCTTGCCCAGCAATTTTTACTGCAGAATCCTAGAAAAGATGTTTGGGATCTTGGCGAAACAAATAAGGGAGTATTGGGAGTGTACATGTTATGAACATCACTCAAATTTAAAAAGTAAGACCAAAGCCTTATGTGTTCCTCCTACAAGCTGTGGATAGATCTAGCCGGAAGAGGGTCTGAAGACCGAAACGTTGCATTTTTTTGTTCTACATCCCCATTTCATCATATTCTATATAAATATGGCATTATTGCATCTGTAAAGCACCTTTTACATGGCGTTGCTATTGCATCTGTAAAGCACCTGTTACACGAATTATTGTGCTAATAAATTTTTTTCACTTGGTTCATCACAAAGAAACTTTCGTGTGTGCAGAAAAATTCATTCTTTTGTCTCATAGTTGAGGTCTACCTATGATGACAATTACAGGTCTCATCTTAAGTGGGAAAACTTGCACAATTGGTGGCTGACTAAATATTTTTTCCCCACTCTACCTCTGCTGTGAACTCACTGACAGTGCAGTTCAAGCTAAAGTAACTCACATGTATCTCAACAGTGAGAGGGCTGAATACCTTCATATGGGAATCATCCCCCCTTCTTATTGCAACAGTTACTCATATTTGCTCAACAGTTTAAAGTACTTCATCCAAAAAAATATCCCATTTCCAAATATCCCAGACACTGCAGAGTATGAGGCCTGGGAGGAGCCAGCTAAGGTTAATCCAGACAGTCAATTTGTCTAAGTCGTCTCTCTCTCCTGCTGATAAATCTTAAAAGGATCCTATGGATCAGAGCTGATACTTTTTGAAAAAAAAACTTCCCTATCCCTAGCAGTGTCTAAGGCGGCTATGGTGACTATTCCAGTCTCCCGAGTTTTAAGGTTTTGGTTAACCCAGTTAGGAAGAGATAGTCAGAGGATGGGAGTTCCAAAAGAGGAGTTATTAGAACAGCTTTATTCTCTAAAATGAGCTGCAGAAGACTCTGATTTACCTTTGGGTACCTTAAGAGTATCTGCAAAACAACCTAGCAGTCACTAATGCGGCTAGATGAGCCATCTGGCTAAAGCCCTGGACAGAAGAAGTGACTACTAAGAACAACTTGTGCTCAATTCTGTTGGAACCAGGAAAACTATAGGCAAAAGGATGGGCCAGCTTTAACCCCTTCAAGACCGAGCCCAAAAATGCGTTAAGGGCAAGGCCTCGTTTTTCAAAACTGACATGTGTCACTTTATATGGCAATAACTTTGAGACGACTTAACTTACACAAGTGATTTTGAGATTGTTTTTTCGTGACACATTGTACTTCATGTTAGTGGTAAACACTAATGAATATTTTTGTATTTATTTATAAAAAAAATAGGAAATTTGATGGAAATTTGGGAAAAAAAAACGCAATTTTCAAAATGTGAAATGCTCTGCTTTTCAGATATAGTCATACCACCCAAATACATTAATACATATTATCTACCATATCTCTGCTTTATATCGGCATCATCTTTTAATCGTCCTGTAATTTATTTTGGATGTTAGAAGGCTTACAAGTGTAACAGCGATTTTGCAGATTTACAAGAAAATTTCCCAAACTAATTTTTTAGGGACCACTTCAGTTCTGAAGAGGATTATAATGGCCTATATATTAGAAACCCCCCATAAATCACCCCATTTTCAAAACTGCACCCCTCAAATAATTCAAAATAACATTTGGGAAGTTTGTTAACCCTTTAAGCATTTCACTGGAATTAAAACAATATGGAGGTGAAATTTAGACATTTAATTTTTTCCCACTAATTCCTTAATTTAGCCCTAAAATTAACACATTCACAAAGGGTTAAAAGAGAAAATGCATCTCACAGTTTGTTATGCAATTTCTCCCGAGCACGGAAATACCCCACAAGTGGGTGTAAACTGATGTTTGGGCGAATGGCAGCGCACGGAAGGGAAGGAGCGACACTGGGCGTCTGAAAAGCAGATTTTGCTGGAATAGTTTTCAGGTGCCATGTCTCATTTGCAAAGCCCCTAGAGTACCAATACAAAGGAAAACCCCAAAAAGTGACCCCATTTTGGAAACTACACCCCTCACAGAATTCATATAGGGGTATAGTGAGCATTTTGACCTTACAGCCGTTTCACAGATTTTGCTAACACTGGGATGTATAAATGAAACATTACTAAAATGTTACTTTATCCCCAAAGTTTTCATTTTCACAAGGGGTTAAAGGAGAAAAAGCACCCCACAGTTTGCAAACCAATTGCTCCTGAACACGGCAATACCCCATATGTGGTCGTAATCTGCTGTATGGGTACATGGCAGGGCTCAGAATGGAAAGAGCGCTATTTAGCTTTTGGAAAGCAGATTTTGCTAGAATAGTTTTCGGGTGCTATGTCGCATTTGCAGAGCCCCTAAAGTACCAATACAATACAAACCCCCAAAAAGTGACCCCATTTTGAAAGCTATACCCCTCATAGAATTTATGTAGGGGTATAGTGAGCATTTTGACCTCACAGCTGTTTCACAGATTTTATCATCATTGGGACGTAAAAATGTAAAATTACGTTTTTCCAATAAACCGTCCATTTAGCGACATATTTTTAATTTTTGCAAGTGGTTAAAGAAGAAAAAACTCCCCACAGTTTGTTACACAATTTCTTCTGAAAACAGAAATCCCCATATGTGGTTGTAATCTGCTGTATGGGTACATGGTGTGGCTCAGAATGGAAAGAGTGCTGTTTGGCTTTTGGAGGGCAGATGTGGCTGGAATAGTTTTCAGGTGCCATGTCACATTTGCAGAGCCCCTAAAGTACCAGTACAATGGAAACCCCCTAAAAGTGACCCCATTTTAGAAACTACACCCTTCAAGGAACGTATCAAGGGATATTATGATTTTGAGCCTAAAAATGCTTCCCAAAAATTAATGTACAAAGTGAAAATTAAAGTTTTTAAAGAAATATCCAATTTCAGTGCCTAATACGTTGCGGCCACTTTGTGGCATCAGAGACATGCACTCCTAAAACTATTAAGTGGGCTATCCCGGGGACCAAAAAATTATATATGTGGGTATAAACTGCTGCTTGGGCACACAGCAGGGCTCAGAAGGGAAGGAGCACTGTGTTTTTTTAGCTTTTGGAGTACTTTCTCGTCGCCATGTTGTTTTGCAGAGCCCTGGAGGTGCCAGTAAATTGGAATTCCCCAAGAAGTGACCCCCATTTTGTAGGGGCAATTTTAGGGTCTCTGCAAATGTGACATGGCGTCCAAAAAAACAACAATCTAAATATGCGCTCCAAAAGCACATAGCGCTCCTTCACATTTGCGCCCTGCTGTGTGCCCAGATGGCAGTTTATGCCCACACGTATGACACTGGTGTACCCAGGATAACGTACTTAATGCCATATGTGGGTATAAACTGCTGTTTGGGCACAGCCGGGCACAGAAGGGAAGGAGCGCTATTTTGGTTTTTGGAGCACTGTTTGCTTTTTGGACATCATGCCACGTTTGCAGAGCCCATGAATTGCCAGTAAAGTGGAATCCGCAGACATGTCACCCCATTTTGGAAACTACACCCTTCAAGGGATTTATCAAGTGGGGTAGCGAGCATTATTAACCCTTGAGTGTTGCATTCTTTTAATTTCCAGAAATGAATGCGCAGCTGATAATGAAAAGTTAAAAATGAAATTTTTCTATAGATACGCCATTTCAGTGCCCAATATGTTGTGCCCAGTTTATGTCTGCACAGACACACACTCCAAAAACTGGTGAGCGGGGATCCCGGGCACAACAGCTTTTGGAGCGTTCATCTCTGATACAAGCCGGGCACTACATATTACGCACTGAAATGTCGTATTCCTGGATAAATTGTCATTTTCACCTTTCATCATCAGCTGCGTATTCATTTATGGATAATAAATTATAGCAACACTTGGGGGTTAAAAATGCTCACTGTACCCCAAGATAAATTCCTTCAGGGGTGTAGTTTCCAAAATGGGATGACATGTCAGGGGATTCCACTGTACTGGCATTTCAGCTCTGCAAAAGTGCAATGGCGTCCAAAAACCAAATAGCGCTCCTTCCCTTCTGTGCTCGGCTGTGCCCAAACAGCAGTTTATACCCACATATGGCATTAAGTACGTTATTCTGGGTACGACAAGTGTAATACATGTGGGTATAAACTGCAGTTTGGGAACACAGTAGGGCACAGAAGGGAAAGAGCGCTATGTGACTTTGGGAGCGCAGATTCAGATGTTTGGGATCTGGATTCCATGTCATGTTTGCAGAGCCTCTAAAGTACCAGTAAAGTGGAATCCCCTAGGGAATGACCCCATTTTGAAAAGTGCACCCCTCAAAGAAATACACAGCGGATGGGGAAAAGTGAATGAATATGTAAGCTGTGCATAATACATTGGGTACACTAAATTCCCTACTATTTCCCCAGTAGTTCCTATTATTGGGGGGTCACTCTGGGGGTCACTTCTGGTTTATTATCCCTCGTAAGCTCTAAATCTGGGGTGTACCCTAATATACGCTCGCACAGCTTATACATTCCCTTCCTGCCGCAGCCAGTTATGTTCTAATGATTTGGCGATTTTTTGGGGTTTTTGTCTTCACATTGTACGAGCTATATTTTCTTTATTTCTCTGGTGATGTAGCCATATGAGGGCTTGTTGTTTGCAGTATGAGATGTATTTTTTAATGACATCATTTTTAGGTGCCTACAACTTATTAAATAAATTTTATTAACTCTTTCTTGGTGGATTAAAAAACAACCCCATCAATTCTGGCACTGCGTTTTACCGTTTAAATTTTTCACCATGCAGCGTAGAGCGTAAGTAACGTTATCTTTATTCTGCAGGTCGGTACGATTACGGCGATACCTCATTTATACTGTTTTTTTTATGCAATACCAATTTTGCAGAACAAAAACCCATTTGGGGACATAAATCAATTTTTTTTTGCATCGCCATCTTCTAAGATGCGTAGCATTTTTATTTTTCAGTTTAGGGCTTATTTTTTGCGGGACAACCTGTGCTTTTTATTGGTACTGTTTTGGGGTACATATGACTTTTTGATCACTTTTTATGGCATATTTTGTAAGGTGAGATGGCGAAAAATCATTACTTTTGGCGTTTTTTTTCCCCGACGTTCACTGTGTACATTAAATATGGTTTCAGTTTTATTGTACAGGTTGTTACGGACGCAGCAATACCAAATATGTATTGTTTTTATAAATTTTTAGGTTTATTTTTTATATAATTCATTTTATATAGGAAAAGGGAATTTTTGGGGCTTTATTCTTTTAATTTTTTTCACATTATTTTTTCACTTTTTTTTACTTTTTCATGTGTTCCATTAGGACACCTGAGCCAGAGATGCTTTGATCTCTGGCTCAGTACTATAGACTGCAAGACACGAGCATGCAAGTGTCCTGCAGTCTATACATGAAGTCAGCACTATGGAAATACAGTGCTTACTTCCGCAGGTCTCGGCAGGATCAACCAGGTAGTGGGGTCTCCAGGCAGCCTGGGGTCACTTGGCAGACCCCGGGCTGCAGATTATCGATATCGGCACCCCCCGATCTCGCCGCGGGGGTTGCTGTGGGGGGCGGCAAGATGGCGGAACCCCTTGGATGCCGCGGTCGCTATTGACCACGGCATCTTAAGGGTTAAACAGCGGGGATCGGTGTTACCACTGGTCCCCGCTGTCAAATACAGCCGGGCTCCCGTGGTGATCGCACGGGCTCTGCTTCTGAGCCCACTCGATCACCGTCACGTACCTGTACGTGGGGATGCGGTAACTAACCACATTCTCCCACGTACATGTACGTGAGAATGCGTGAAGGGGTTAAGAGGCCAATAACAGAAAGATCTTTTATGTTTCCCCAGACTAACAGAGGATTTCGGTCTATTTTTTGCAATCAGAGGAGACAATTTTTTCAGAGAAGAAATTGTAGAAGATCAGACTGCGTCAGACTATATCAGAGGTTCAGGAAGTTCTCATCTTTGGGAAGCAGAGTTCAATTTGCCTAGCCTCACCCAGGCTTGGTTACTGTCCTGTTCTCAAGCAAGGAAGCACTTAAATAGAAACTGACTGACAAAAGTGAAGTAGACCAAAAGATCAGCAGAACCTACACATCATGGGGAGATCCATAAGAAAATCAGCAAAAATGGCCTGCATGGCAGAGTGCCATGACTAAAACCACTGTTAAGCAAAAAGAACAAAGGTTCATCTCAGTTTTGCCAGAAAACATCTTGATGATCCCCAAGACTTTAGGAAGAAAATTCTGTGGACTGACAAAACGAAAGTTGAACTTTTTGGAAGGTGTTAAGTCCCATTACATCTGGCGTAGAGACAACTTAGCACTTCAGAAAAGGATCATCATACCAACAGTAAAACATGGTGATGGTCTGGGGCTCCTTCAGGACTTTGTAGACTTGCTGTGATAAATGGAACCATGAATTCCTCCATAGAGTTGTAAAACACTCATTGGCAGTTAGAGATGAGCGAATCGAAGCGGACGAAGTGGAATTCGATCCGAATTTCAGAAAATGTTCAATTTGCATCGAGTACGGATTTCCTCACGCTTCATGGTAACGAATCGCATTTTTTCATAAAATGGCTGCTGCACATGTTAGGACATGGGGCAAGGAACTCTGGAAACGTGAGATCACCCACAATGGCTGCACACAACGCAATCAGCAGACAGCCCTATAAATACCCTCCGCCATCTTGAATTCAGGCATTTTCCAGTGTACTTAGTGCGGGGAGACGCGTAAGAAGGAGCTAGGGAAAGTTGTAGAAAAGACATTTTGCTCAATCGAAGTTCAGGGAAAGAACATTAGAAGTGTAGGGAAAGGATAGGGAGGAGTTTATACAGAGTATTGAAGCAGAACAGAGTTCATTTGGGGTGTTTGCAGCCTGGGTAATAGGAACAATCCTACTACACCTTGCTGCACTGACTGCCATTATACTGCTGCTTATTGCAGGTTCGCAATAGATCATACCTGTGTAATTCAAATTATTGGGGTCTTAGTCCTTGTGCGGTGCAGTTATATGTTGTAAAGCCTTTACTTGGCGTTTATTAGTGACGAAAAAATAAGTGGCTTATTCGCCGGTGTGTTAAAGGGAGAAAATTACAGGCATTTTTGCCCTGTACTAATTTCCTTTTTGTTTACCTATTTGATGTAACAGCATGTCAGACAGAGAAGCTAAAGGCCTGGTGCAGACACAGGACGCAGCAGAGTAAGGGGGCATGGCAACAGGGGTCACTTCCAGGTGCCTGAGCTCCAAGTGTCAGCTAGTGGTCATGTCTTGACCAGCAATCCAGCAGTTCTAAAATGGTTGAATCGGTCATCCACATCATCCCAAGTCACATCAGACAACCCTTACTTGGTATGGCCCAGGAGCAGGCCCTGTGCCCTCACCTGTCCTCAAGCTGCCTCTGTCCTTTTCTGTTCCCTCAGCCAGAAGTACTCTATGCTGTGGGCTCAGATCCACTATACAGCGAGGACGAGCTACTAGAGGACAGTCAGCAGCTACTGCCCAGCCAAGATGTGGAGGAGACATCCGCCGCTTCCTCCGGTAGGCGGGCAAGTAATGAGGAGGAGAGTGGCAAGGGAGCTGCTGTTGCGAGCAGTCAGGCTCCTGGCTCAGACGCCGTTGAGGACGACATTAGTGACATGCAGACAGTACTCGATGTTGATGTAGCCGATGGCAATTGGGAGCCGAGTGACGAAGGGGCCTCATCATCATCATTGGGAGAAGAGGGTGTCAGCTTGCACGAGGCAGCGGCGGAGCCAACAAGTAGGTAGCATGGCCAGGAGCCAAATGTGCCTGGGGTAGACCACCCACTTCGCAGGAGCCTACCTGCCCGGAAACCATTGGTGCAGGGGTTCAGAGGCAGTGGCGGTAGCAGTCAGTCAGTGCGGCAGCAGTCAGTCAGTGCGGCGTGTTAGAGGTAACATCACCTACTCGACGGTGTGGCAATTTTTTGTTAAGCTGCCGGGGGAGTTGACCATGGCCGCAGGTAGTCAAGGCTCTACCACCTCAGCCGAAGGAAGCTGTGTGTACTGTACTTCCCATAATCTGCTGGTTCTGATGCTCCTGCTCCTAGTCAGTCATTACGTCAGCAATCGATCACCGAAGCAATAACAGTATGCATGCACTCATCCAACGTGTTCCTGTCCAAGTTGCTGGTGCTGCAGTCACTCCATTTCAAATTGGTGGACTCTGCACCTTTCAGAGAACTCATGGCTTGTGCCGAGCCGAAGTGGAGAGTCCCAAAACGGCAGTACAAGCCCTGCTCAAATATGTAGAAGAGAAGGTGGGCCGGTCCTTGTGCCTTTCGGTATCTGCCAAAGTGCACGGCAGCGCCAACGTGTGGAGCTGTAACTACGGTATATGTCCTTTATGGCCCACTGGGTAAATGTGGTATCTGCCCAGACACACCAGCAACTTGGCCAGGTGATGGACGCTTCCACCTCCACGTTCTCACGCAGTTGGTGCTGCAACAATGTCCACCTCAGCCTCCACTGCAGGAACAACTCACTTTGCTCCTCCAGTATACCACCCACATGTGCAGAGCACGGCGGTGTCACGCTTTTCTACACCTTGTTTGCCTGGGCAAACAGTCACACAGGGGAGGAACTGCTTAGTGTTCATCAAGAAATCGAATCCTGGCTTTCTCTACTACAACAGAAAATCGGAACCATGGTGACCGACAACGAGAAGAACATGGTGTCGGCGGTGCGGTCGGCGGTGCGTCAAGAAGGGCTGAGCCATGGGCCCTGCATGGCACACATGTACATTCTGGTTGTCAAACGTTTAAGTGTTCCACCCATATGCAAAACATCCTAAAAATGTCAAGGAAACTTTGCATGCACTTCAGCCACTCGTACACCACCATGCATACCCTCCGTGAGCTGCATTGGCAGAACGGCCTCCCACAACATAGGCTTATATGCGATGTTTCCACCCTCCATATGTTGGACCAACTGTACGAACAGAGAAAGGCCATATACGATTTCTTGATGATCCAAGCGGACAGAGGTACTCCCCTGTGTAACTTCAATGTTAGCCAGTGGCAGCTCATGTGTGACACATGCAGTTTGCTCGTGCCCTTTGAGGAGGCCACTTGTTAGTCAGTCACCAGGACTACTGACTGATGACTGATTCATATCCTGGAAAAGATGCAGGTAATGTGGCTGGTCAAGGGACTGGAGATGTGGCACCTACATCTCAAGGCCACATGAGCCCTGTGGGCGCTGAACTGGAGGACGATGATATTGGAGCACAAGCAAGGTGTGGCGAAATGTGTGGTTTATCTACACAGGTGACAGGAGAGGAGGAGCAAGAGCAGACAGAAGAGCAAGAGGAAGATGAGGCAGATGACCCAGACACACCGTGGCAGTATGCATTGGAGATGGATGCAGGGAGTCCCTCCGAGTCACTTGTGCAAATGGCCCGATACATGCTCACTTGCTTGCGTAGTGACAGCCGAATTGTCACCATTCGGCAGAGGAATGAATACTGGCTCTCCACCATGTTAGACCCATGCATTACTCGACTCGGATGGTGACACACTAAGTCTTCCTCTTTGTCCAGTGATAAGGAGTGACCTCGGAGACGCCCTTTACCAACACCATTTGAAACCCCCCAAAAGGAGAGACAGTAGAAAGCCCAGAAAGAAGTGGCTCCATTTTGACTCCAATTCTAGACAATTGTCTAACGGCGAGTACACAAACCCAGGGGATCAAATTTAACACAGGAGGGATCAGAGAAATAGATTTTTTCAAATTCTTTTTCACTGATGACCTTATGGTGACACAGACCAATTTATATGCCCAGCAATACAACACTATAAATTCAAGAATGAATTTCACCTCCTTCTGCTCTCTGCCATAAACGTTACAGTGCAGAAGGCTCTGGTGACAATGTCACAGTAGTCATGGCTTTTATCATCGACAGCAGCCAATCACTACTACCTGGCGAATGACCAGATTGGTTAGTGAATGCAAGTGACCAATCGACGGCCAAAGGTTGGTTGAAAGCGCCGTTCCCTCACACTTGCTTCATGATACTCCTAATAGTGCCTGTTATGACATCAGTACTATTAATTTATTCATCTCTTCAGTATCTCTCAGAGATCACTCCTATTTGGCTGCTAACAACCCAACTGTATCACCACCCCAAGATCACCCCTCTTGTAGTAGTTATTTTCCTGCTACTACTATACATGTTGCTGTGTGGTACATTCAAAATTTTCAGTACACTACTTGTCCTACCACTCCGTGTGGTACGTACATACAAGTACGATACCACAAAGTTCAAGTGAAAAGTTTAAAATCATTCCATGTTTTATGCATTGTAGATTCATATTGAAGACATAAAATCCAACTGTACACATACAGAATCAAGTAGCAAAACAAATTAAATCAGAATGTTTTTGAAATGTTTTATGATTTTTCACAGTACTATATACATCACCTTGTGTGGTATGTACTTTTTAGTATTTTGAATGTAATTTGAAATCTGTTACACTATTCTTGAGGATTTTTTTTTTTTTACTTAGAATACTTCAAAGAGTGTAATTATAAATCTTAGCTGTCATTGCATACAGGATATAAGTGTAC
This sequence comes from Leptodactylus fallax, assembly GCA_947044405.1. Classification (NCBI taxonomy): domain Eukaryota; kingdom Metazoa; phylum Chordata; class Amphibia; order Anura; family Leptodactylidae; genus Leptodactylus; species Leptodactylus fallax. The sequence continues at coordinate 2,120,564 of CAMRHE010000133.1, read as the reverse complement.
AGAAGATTCTACACATCTTGCCGTGCAAGAAGCTGTGTTTGCAAATATACAGTACTATTGTTATATAAAGTCACCTCTTACTTTTCTAATGGACTGCTTAGCACTGACCTAGTCTTCTATACAAGTGGTTCTCAAGATTTGTTATGAGTACCACAAAGGCTCTTTACAAGACAACCTTCTCTGTTCTCTGCTTCCCAGATAGGGGAAGGGTGGGTCTGAGAGACTATATAAATATGTATCTCCTGCTCTTCGCACCAGCTTTGGAGCTCTCCCAGCATCTTAACGTGGATAAAAGTAATATGCCTAACTAGCGATGAGCAATGCTAATGGTCGGAATGAGGAGAGAGAGAGAGTTGACGTGAAACACTATTAAACATGCCCGCACGTCAGCATTTGTTCTTCTCCCAAATCAGTATCAAAATCTGATAAAGGCTCTCTCCACTATGCAGAATTTTTTGTAAAGGGATTAAAACATTTTTTATATATGTAAATTTGGAATCCCTGGAATCATACCGACCCACAGAATACAGGTGATGTCATATTGGCTGCACAATGAATGCCATAAAAACAAAGCAACATGAAAGTCGCGCACAATTTCTCAAATTCAACCCCTTTCTGAATTTCCAGCTTCCCAGTATATTGTAATGGCACCATTTATTATTCTGTACAAAGTATAATTAAGCCTTCATAAGGATCTGTAGATGGGGGGTGGTGGAGATATGGGATTTGAAAAGCGGGAAATCTAAACTATTGTGGCAGGAATGGGTTAACCTGCAAAATAGCTTGTAGATTCAGAGTTAGAGGATGTTCACACCACTGCGAATTCCGTGATAAAAAAAAAAAGACTCCTATAATAAAAAGACAGTAACTGATCCTTAGGTATCTTTTTTAATGGATCCGTTAAAAATACATTAAAAAAAACGGAACACAAAATCCTAAGTCCATTCTTGTTTGTCAGGTTTCAGTCCGGGTTTTGTGTTTATAAAAGCAGGAAGAAGAGCTGATCAGTCAGTCTGGAGCCAACTTTGGAAAGTATTGTTTCAGTTCTATTGAGCTGCTGCTGCTATTTTTGAAAATGATTCCTCCATCTTTGCTTTTTGACTTAGAGATGATCAGGAAATGAAATAGAAAAGAAATGCCCAGCAGAGATGGCGGCGACGCTTCTGACTTCATCCAATAAAATCAGCCCACATGATATTGGGGGGGCTACTCCAGTCTGTATGGAGAACTGTGCCAACATCCGGAGAAGTTCTATGACTACCTGCATATGAGAATTTCCACTTATTAACTTTAACGGCTGTCATCCAGACTCCAGAGGCAGACAAACCCACTAGCACTGAAATGTATCACCAGAGGAGCGCTTGATAGTGACCCTTCAGTATCAACATTGTATTTCCACTACATTTTGTTTTTTATTCAAAAAGGTATCTAGCAAGAGCGTCTCCATACACTTCCAGTCCCGTCTTGGCAAGTCAACAATCTCCGACATCATCCGGGATTTGCTTCATGACGAATTTATACCACATCCAACAGAACAATGGAAGGACATTGCAAAGAAGTTCCGGGATGAGATGTAAGTTTCCAAATTGTGAAGCAGTTGATGTAAAGCACATCCGAATCCAGGAACCTGCAAGGAGCGGCTCCCTGTTCTAAAATTACAAAAAGTACTTTTGGATTGTGCTGATGCCCAGTATTTGTGGCTGTGGACATTGATACGGCTGTATGCCTCAATGACTCCAGATTTTTCTAGGACTGTGCAATGGGGCGGAGACTATATTCTGGAAATTTTGGATTGCCAACACCAAAGCCATGTCCTGGAATGGATGGACCTCTTATGCAGTTTGTAGTTATTGGTGATTAGGCCTTCCAGATGTGTGGAAACCTTAAACCGTACTCCAGTCCTGGACTCCACTATCAAAAACTTACCTACAATTACAGATTGGCACACTCCAGACGACTTGTGGAGTGCATATTTGGGATCCTCACTTCAAAATGGCGTATTTTCAACACTGTGATCCAGTTGAACCCAGAAGCTGTTGACGTCGCCCTGCGGAGTTCCTCCATAATTTTCTGACAAGAGAGCCGTTGCCAGTGGAACCCAGAAACTGGAGTCTGGGTTACATGGTCTGGACTCATCTGGCGCCAGATTAACAGTTGCTGTCAGCCACATGAGGGACAATTTTGCAGCATATTTTCTTTCCAAAGCAGGTTGAGCAGACTGGCAGGATATTAATTTATCATTTGCATTTATATATATTTTTTTTAGAACAGTTAAAAGTGCTGTAAGAGGGGGGCGGAGCCTAGACACAGTACGACATGGTCGCATAGTATCTGAGCTCCCAGCCTGAGTCTCAGCAAGCGACATTTAAATAGCGACCAGCCCGTGGAGTGAATACCTAAAGTTACCCCAGGAACGGGAACTTACCTGTGGAGATGCCCAGGAAACGAAAATTGGTGGTGAAGCCGCAGAAGCTCCTAGACTTCTTCTCTCATGGAGGAGGAAAGGCGCAAGATGGCGACGGCCCGTGCACTGAAGCGACCTCCGGAGCCTCGACTCCTTCTGGGGATCCTCTGGAGGATGCGCTTTCACTCTTACTATCCGCACGGAGGAGAGCGCTGTCGGCCCCATCTCTGCCTCAGCTCATGGAGCGGGCAGACTCCGGATCACAAGGGTCGGGATGGGTGCAGACCCCGGGCCTACGCAAAATGGCGCCGCGGGGCCTACAACTGCAGCAAGCCTGGAAACGCAGCAATCGCCCACCGCGAATCCGGTAAGGCAAAAGCCCAAGTTTCAGAGCGCTGGTCTGCAAGGAGAGGAGGTGAGCGACACTATACCACATACACCTCCAGCTATTGATTTCTTTGCAGATATCCCGGCGACAGAGAGTTTATTAACTGAGGCTTCTATGAAAAATATGCTTATGGCCTTTTGTAAGTCTTTAAAGACTGACATGTCCCTAATGGTGAAACCGCTAGATAGAGATCTTCAAGAGTTAAAAAGCCGTACGGTACATGTTGAAGCTAAAATGGCGGAATTTGCTGCATCACATAATGTGCTTATAGATGTGCACTACGACGTGGAAAGGGATGTGACCTTTCTTAAAGCTAAGATAGCCGACCTAGAAGACCGTTCCAGAAGAAATAACTTAAAATTTAGAGGGATCCCAGAATCAGTACCTCCAAAGGAATTAACTGTTTTCCTCCAAGATATGATAAGATCGCTACTACCGAATCTCACGAAAATGGACTTAACTATTGACAGAGCTCACAGAGTTCCGAGACCCTCGCATTTAGATGAAACAGTACCCAGGGATGTTCTGGCAAAAATCCATTTTTACCGTACTAAAGAGCTGGTTTTGATGACCTCACGGAAGATGGACCGCCTACCTGATCCATATCACAAGATTTCTATTTATTCAGATCTCTCAGCCACGACATTACAAATCCGGCGACAATTCATCCCTCTTACTGCAGCATTACGTTAGCATCACATTTTATACAAATGGGGATTCCCGGTCCGTGTGATCGTTTCCCGCAATAATTTGGTACATGTTATCAAGACTCTGGAGTAAGGGAAAAAATTGTTAAGTGCATGGAATATTCCGATGGCTGATCCTCCATTCCACAACCCACCCGGTCCAATATCGGATGGGTGGCGCCAAGCGAAAAACCCAAAGACGTCCACAAGGAGGGCTACAAGGCTAGAGACTCACCTATCTTGGATTCCATATGTTCACGGTTGCTGAACTTATCCCCCCAAGATCACGACAGCTGCTGGTCCGCTATACTTTGTTTGTCTTTCTTCTCTTTTTTTTTCTCTTGTTGCAGCTAAGATGGGTTGCCCATCGGTTCTGTAGTTTATATGGTTTGTTTCCGTTCTGGTTCTGGCACACTGGGCGAAATGAATACAAATGGTGGAGACATTCCCGCCTCATGCAAACAGGGACATCCTTTGGTGTGGGCAAGTGTGGTAAGACTCTTAATGCATTTCTGACTATGTACTATGGTGCTTAAAATTATGTCTATGAATGTCAGAGGGTTGAACTCTCCTCAAAAAAGGGCCAATTTATGGCGTGAGGTACGGGATCAAGGCTGTGACATTCTTGCAGTGCAGGAGACCCACCTTTTGAGGGTAGACGCCTTTCGCTTTCAACACCCAGCATACCCAAATGTATTCCATGCTCACTATTCCTCAAAACGTAGAGGGGTATTGATTGGAATTAGGAGCTCGGTGGCATTCCAACTACTGTCACAATACGCAGACCCGGGGGGCGATTTATAATACTGATTTGCATTCTCAATAATATTACCTATACGCTGGTATCAGCCTACGCCCCCAACAGGAAACAAGTGGCATTCTTAGGTAGACTGGTAAAAGCGGTAGCAAAGAGGAAGCAGGGATGTGTAGTATTGATGGGAGACTTTAATGTGGCTCCGGACCCGATGGTGGACACAACTTCTGGTATGTCAATACGCCGCCCTTCTCTCTCGCAAGCGCTATGGAGCCATGAATTATTTGACGCCTGGCGTATCCTCCACAATACTGAGAGAGATTATACTTATTTTTCTTCTGCACATAATAGTTATTCACGGATAGATTTATTTTTACTTGAGCAATCCAGCCTCCCTATGGTTTTGCAATCTGATATCTCAGTAATCACCTGGTCAGATCATGCAGCAATAACCTTGACCCTAGCGGAACAATATGAATGCCCAAGAGCGTTTGTATGGCGGTGCAACGAATTCTTAATGTCACAACCGAAATTAAAAGCAACTTTAGAGAATGATCTGAAGGAATTCTTTATGATTAATGCCCCCTCTGCCCCTGGTCCTGATATCCTGTGGAATTCTCATAAGGCCTTTATTAGAGGAACGTTCATTCGCTTGGGGCATATAGAAAAGAAAAATAGACTGGCAGAGATAGATAGATTGCTCCATCAAATTAAATCCATCGACAATAGCAATAAAAAGTCTCCCTCTCCATCCAATGCAGCAAAATTGACGACATTACGCCACCAACTGACAGCTTGTTTATTGCATAAATATGAGAAAAATCTAAAAAGGACCAAAGCTACATATTATTCTCAGTCCAATAAAGCAAGCAAACTCCTAGCCTCCAAACTCAAACAAAAACATGCGAAATCCAGAATTCAATTCCTTCACAGTAAAGATGGCACTTATAAAATATATGACCCTAGAGGCATAGCTGATGCCTTTAGGTCATTTTACGAAGGCCTCTACAATATCGTGGAAGACACAGCAGTTGCTCCCCCAACGAGCTGTGACATTGAACGCTTTCTTGTAGCTGCACAATTACCCAAGCTCACCGAGTCCCAACTGGACTCTTTGAACACACCCATTACTTCAGAGGAATTGTTGTCAGTTATCAAATCGCTGCCATCTCACAAGTCTCCGGGCCCTGATGGCCTTACCAATGAATACTACAAACAATTTTTCCCAATCCTGAAAGACCCGCTGCTGTCCTTTTTGGCGGCCGCGATGGACTCTGGTACCATCCCAAAAGAGAACCAAGAGGCTTTGGTGGTTACGCTACCAAAGCCGGGAAAACCGGCCATTGAGCCCCAAAACTTCCGACCTATCTCTTTGCTAAATTCCGACCTGAAAATCTATGCCAAATTACTAGCAAGCAGATTAGCAGCCTGTCTCCCGAGCTTGATAAATAATGATCAGGTGGGATTTGTCAAGGGGAGGCAATCTTATGACAATACCAGACGCATTTTAAACCTCATGCATTACATTGATGGTAAGAAAGTAGAGGCGGTGATGCTTGCGTTGGATGCTGAGAAGGCGTTCGATCGCATCTGCTGGTCGTATGCCTTCTCGGTGCTCAGAAATATGGGGTTCTCTGGAACTATTTTGAGGGCGATAGAGGCACTATACTCCGCACCCTCTGCGAGAGTGTTCACTAATGGAGTAGTATCGGACCCTTTTCTGATAACAAATGGGACCAGACAGGGATGCCCCCTGTCGCCCCTGATATTTGTTCTTTCCATGGAACCATTAGCCCAAACACTCAGACTAGATACCAACATAGGGGGCATTGATATAGGGAATAAAACTCACCTTATATCGCTCTACGCTGATGATATTATTCTCACCCTGTCTAAGCCACAAACATCTGTCCCCCGCCTAATGGATATTATTACTAAGTTTGGGCAATTATCGTTTTACAAATTGAATATGGCCAAATCACAGGCGCTACCTTTGAATGTCCCTTCTTCTTTGCTTCATCAAATGAAGTTGAATTATGACTTTGACTGGAGGGAGGACAATGTCCAATATCTGGGGACACAGATGACAACGTCCCCAGGGACCCTTTATAGAAGTAACTACATACCAATGTTAAAACTACTGCAAGAGGAGACGGAGCGAATGTCAAAAACAGATACCTCCTGGATAGGCCGAGTAGCGGCCTTTAAAATGTTACTACTACCTAGACTTTTATATTTGTTTCGCACGCTCCCAATACCCATTCCCGTTTCCTTTTTTGAAACAGCACAAAGGGTGATCTCAAAATTTATATGGAATGGGAAGAGACCCAGAATCAACAAAAGCTTCCTATTCAAACAAAAGGAGGTGGGAGGGCTGGGAGTTCCGTTGATAAGAAACTACTATATAGCCTCGCTGGTCACTCAGTGCGCTAGGTGGAAGTCAACGGACACCTTGGTTCCATGGTTGCACATAGAACAGGCGTTTATCGCTCCTTTAAAATTGGAAGATGCGCTGTGGGTACCCTTTTGGAACATTTTAGCTCCTGGATCCTTCTCCCCGGTCATAGTTGCCTCATTGGTGGCATGGAGAATAATGCACGGGAAAGCTAACCCTATGAAACCCTTTCATATTTCTGAGATGCCTTTGTCACTAATGTCATGGGTAATCGACGACTTGAGAATTTCGGATTGGGAGTCGAGGGGGATCACACAGATTTCTCAATTATATTCTGACACTAAACAACCTATGTTGTTTGCGGACCGTAAACAGAAATACGGGCTCCCTATAGGCGACTTCCTTAAATATTTTCAAATATGGCACTTCGTGTCTAAGCATCCTGTGACGCTTTTGCCCCATAGTGGCGCCCTTTTCACTTGGCTTTCTACCAAGGTGAGAGGATTGCATTTTCTGTATGACAAAATGGACGAAATATCGACCTTCACTAGATCTACCCCATTCCGTTATTGGGAGAGAGATTTGGGGATAGTCATCACCCTTGAGGAATGGCAACAAGCAATTAGGCTGATCCATCTATCCTTAAAGTGTAGTACGCACATTGAGACGACCATGAAAATAGTATTACGATGGTATAGGACCCTGACTATGTTACAGTTAGCCTATCCCTCCGAATCAGGAAACTGTTGGAGGGGATGTGGAGGTAGAGGATCCCTTCTCCATATTTTGGGGAATTGCCCCATAATTCAAGGACACTGGGACGGGGTCTTTGGGATGCTATCGGAGATAGTCGATTTCCGACTCCCATACACCGCCAGCATGGCTATCCTGACAATCGGAATTCCCAGTGCACTAAAGGCATACAAAAAACTTATCTGCAAAATTCTGACTATAGCCAAATTGATGTTGGTGCAAAGATGGAGGACAGTAGCTCCTCCGCTCCTGTCGGATCTGTTAACAGCCATAAATAGCACATACACTTATGAAAGAATAATTGCCCTGGGAAGTAACTCTTTCCACAGCTTTGAGAAAATCTGGGAAGCGTGGATTTACTCTAGATTCATTCTGAGAGAGAACCGGGGGGGGGGGGGGGTCGCAGGACGTCCGGGAGGGGGGATGCACTGATGTAATGACTGCAATAAATGGGCGGGGGGGGAGTCAAACCAGTCAAACCGGCCAACCTCGGGGTAGATGGGGCAGGAGAGGGGGGAATTCAGAAATGACGAAATGGAGTTTTGGTGTCTGCACACTAACAGAGGCCTTACAACCAAGAGAAGGTTGATACTGAGGAACATGTCCTAGGAATGACTCAAGATAGCCCGCTGAATGTGCCTAAAAGTTATTGTTATAGTTAAGGTTTACTTTGTTAGTATGTTGCATATCTGTCTTATTGATGTATGACTTACAGATGTATTTTGGAAAGGAGAGTAATATGTTATTTTGTATACTATGTTATAATACATACCAATGTACATCGCGACATAAGTCAATACTGTATTTTACCTTTATTCTTTGAAAACTTGAATAAAAACTATTGAAACTAAAAGTGCTGTAAGAGTCTCAATGATTATAGTCCTGACGGAGGAAGAGGAACACCGATTTGCACAGGTGTCAGGTCAGTCCACACATGGCGCTCAGGGTGGGTTGCTGGACCAACAGCGGTCAGGTACTCCACTGTCCAGCAAGGGGACAGTTTTGGAGGATTCAGAGTAGGAGTTTTCCTCACAGCAGGGTAGCACCCAGCACGTCTCACAGGCATCACTGGAGCATGGCTGGGAGGATGCGGAGGAGACACCTCCCACCGAGGACAGCTTGTCTCACGAGACACCACATGCTACAGTGTCTGCACAACGACCACCGAGTTGCCAGCATAGTCACCAGTGCCAATCACTGGACGGCCACCCTACTAGATCCCCGCTATAAAGATCACACAACATCCTTGATTCCACCACTGGAGCTGGAGCATGATAGAAAAATTAAAGAATACAAGCGCATTCTGGTGGAGGCACTACGCGAAGCTCCCATGTGCCACTGAGGGTTCAGTGGCAGAACGAGGAGGAAGTAGCCAACAGCAGGGGCACCAGCTCAGAAGGGAGGGTCAGCATGGCCACAATGTGGAACACCTTGTTCAATCCTCCGCAACATCCATCATCGCATACGGACCGTAGTACCAGGAGACAGACACTGACTCACATGGTGGATGAGCATCTATTGACATGTCTCCTGGTACTGAGTGATGGGTCCTCCCCGTTCAATTTCTGGGTTGGTAAATTTGACACGTGGCCAAAGCTTGCCCTCTATGTCTTGGAAGTGCTGGCCTGACCTATGTCAAGTGACCTATCAGAACATGTGTTCTGCACTGCAGGGATTGTCACTGACAAGAGGATACGCCTATCCACAGCCAATGAACATACTTCCGTTCATTAAGATGAACCAGGCATGGATCCCACAGGACTTGGCTGTGCTAGTGCACCTGAGAGGTTTAAGTGTTGGCAACCTTTCCCATTCAAAAAAAATTTTTTTTTATTTTATGTTATGTTAATTTTAAATACTTGATCTGTTATTACAGTCATTTTTGGGTCACCAAGTTTGAGTCCCCATTGATTTCAATGGGGTTCAGGTCAAATTCGGGCAAAGTTCGACGGTATCGCTCAACACTACTCCTGGGCTCTCACCCCAGTGTACTTCCAGAGCCTACAACTAATCCACCTCCACAGAAACAGAGGTGGACAGATGGCACCTAATGGCTACACATCTTACCCTAAACATCGAGGGTCCCAAAAGGGCATCAGCATCCCTTCATCCACACTCAGTGACAGTGATATAGATAAAAAGTGGAGAGAGTAGTGCTGAGCACGGTCTACCCGGCGGATCTATAAAAATTACCCTTGCCAGGTAAGGGGACCAGGAAAAAGGGTGAAGTGCAGTAAAAGTGAAAAATGTGCCGTCTGCGCAATGTGCCACACATAGTGGGTTTCCCAACGCCAGTTAACTATGGCACCTCGGGAGTCACCAAACCCCGGGACACTTGCACTTCAGCCCTTCAAAGCCGTCCCAGCCTAATGGCTTTTGATGCTGGCCCCATCCTACCACCACAAGATTCTCTGCTGCTCATCCCCAGCGTTCTATTGCCCCCCTACTGTGACCGCTCCCACTGGAGGAGGCAATTACTAACTGGTTCTGATAGGAAACAGGGAAGTGGATATTATCTATAGAATAATACAATCTTAAATGGGCACAATATCTTTTAGATTATATTAAGATAGTATTTTAGACACTTTTGGGAAGTGACACTTTCTATAGGATTTCTATTATATTTATCAGTATTGGAACAGTATATGATATATTTTTTATTCTGATAAGAACACATACTACACTTGATCTTAGCCAAAAAGCGAAAGTTTCCTTTAGTGATGAGACATTTGCAGGACAAGTTATACCAATGCAAAAGACACTGTGGTCAATTGCATATTACGGTATTCCAGTTATGGAGACAACTGATCCTATAGAAGTTGTCCAGAAACAGTTTCAGAGACGTGGATATTTTCTATAGATTTTAACAGAATCTTAAATGGGCACTACAGAGAGCTAAAAAGTTGCACGAAAAGTGACTAAAAGACAAACCTTCTATATTCTATACAGTCAACCACCATCTTCTCTAAAACCCTTATATGGTGTTGTAGGGGCAGTTTACAGCAGAATGAACTTTTCTTGTATGAAAACACAGTTTTAGGCCCAGAAAATCAACATTTAAATCATATGCAAATGAGCTTTTCAGTGCACTTGGGGTAGTGTCACATCTGTCAGAGCACCTTTGTTCATCTGTGGTCACCACCCAGCACCACCCCCTAACAAAGATTGACAGGTCCTGATATGCAGCGACCACAGGTAAAACTGAGTGCTGTGGCAGACACGACCGACCCCCGGGTGCATCAAGTAGCTTATTTGCATATGGATAAAATGTCGATTTTCTAGCAGCAATATTGCACATTGACAACAAAGGTATGTTCATTATGCCACAAACCTCCCCAAAAACACCATGGAAATCAGACGGTAGAGTGGCAGACCAGGTAAGTGTTTACAAGTATATTTCCAAGTCAAAGTATCCCTAAGCCTAGAAGTTGACAAATTGCCATATGATCCTACTTGGGTCATGTACACATTACATACTTGTGCTGTGATGTAATACGCATTTATCAGGAATTAAAGTCCATGTCTAATACCATCTACTACATGGACCACCACATCAGCATTTCTAGCATACTTTATTACCTGTCCAGCATCTAACCTACTGTACATTGACTGTACCATCGGTAAAATGAAAATGTAAGTTCACAAAGCAACTTTGTAAAATCTATCCGAAACAAAAATTCAGCATTTTCTGCATGTAAAAATTCATCAGGATGTCTTTCAGATGAGGGTAAAAGGCAACTTAAAACACAATGTAAAAGGATCTAGTCACCATATCCCTGGAGTTTACACTGTAGATTTCTGTAAACATGAGCCCAGAGGACAGTATCCAGAATTTATTATTTTGACAGGTTTAGAGAATTTGGATACTCTACTGGACAGCCAAAAAGCTGGGGCATTTTAAACCTTCATACCCTATGAGAAGGAGAGCACCACTCAATCTTAGAATGATAGGGGTAAATCTAGCAAACCATGACTCACTTTTTAGCATTTATTCTGCAACTGAACAATATCAGATTTGAAGAGCATCTTCCACTAGCTCATGGGCACTGCAATGGGAAGGCCAAAAGCCCCAAATAACTATTATAGCTTTAAAAAAAAACAAGACCACATATACCCCAATAGCTAATTCCACCAATATTCTATTTACTGGAGACAGACTATATTTTTTGTGTATGGACAGGACCATTGCTATTCCACGATTCTCTCAATGTTTACCCTTACAGTTTACCACACACCGTGATCCAACACGCATGAATTTTCTTGATACCTGGGTCTTGAAAAATTCCATTGGAGACAATTTTTATCTATACATGAAACCAACAGAAAGGAACAGTTTGCTGTTTTACACTAGCAACCATCCGCCTAACACTAAGTCGTCTCCCAATTTCAAAGACGTAGTCTCCAATCCACATAATCAACAGGGTCGCATCACTGAAATGTCAGAAAGATTCATTGAAAGGGGTTATACTCCAAATGTACTAGAAGAGGCTGTGAGACAGAATACCAACTCTACAGATAGAGACAAGAACTCCAAACGTATGCCCTTTGTGCAAAAATATCATCCTCTTTCACCTAAACTAAATATCAAAAAACATTGGCCCATATTACACAGGGTATTCCCAGATACTGAGGAATTCCATAATCCACCACTAACATGTTACAAGAGGGACAAGAATATTAAGGAAACACTGGTTAAGGAAGACGTGGGAAGCTTACAGCGAGTGTCACACCAAACATTTTTATCTACTCCCAGGAAGGGTACATTCCCTTGTCTGCACTGCATTCAGTGGTCAAAGGATCACTTTATCCACCCCCAAACACTTTTACACTTGTGCGAGTTCTTTTGTTTTTACATCAAATGCCCGTGCAATCTCGTATATGTTGGGGAAACCACCCAGCATATACAAGACCGCATATCCAAACAAATCCACCATCAGAAATAATGTAAATACTCTACCCATCCCAGCCCAGCCCAGCCCATTTTAATAGATCAAGACAATGTGGCACAATTATGATCAAGTAATTGAACGTGTGGAGCAGTCAAGAAGAGGGGGTAATCGGATTGCCCTCCTGAAACAGAGGGAATCATACTGCATCTATACGCTTGATACCACTGAAAGAGCGGGATTGAACAGAGCATCCGATCGTACGTATTCTATATGATTTGGATCCATAGGCCAATGATTATGTAATCCTTCACAGAAGATTGTTATTTTCTCTATTAAATCGATATTTCATATACTGTTTACATACGTTGATTACAATTTGCATTAACACTTTTCGTTTTCCATTTCAGAAGAAATGAAGTCTCCTCTATTGGGTATAGTATAGTCGTAGTCATACGTACTGTAGCATAATAGCATATAACTACTATGACAACTTGGGGGAATTAAACTCAAAATGGCGGCTTTTCCTGGTCCGGACAGCGGTGGTTCATGGTACTGGGCGCCGGAAAGATAACTTTCAGACGGTCCAAGTGTAAAATAAACGTGGCTTCGTTCAGCTTAACTGCAACATAACAAAAACAACAAAAAACCTATGCCACAGTCAGGGACTAACTCACTCCTTGAGCCCCTAACTGTCCTGACTGTTGCTCAGCTCCAACAACAGTCCTCTGTGGACGCCAGCCCTTCTGGGACAGAGCCGATCTCTCTGTCCTAGCTGGTCCACCCCTGTGGACGCCAGCCCTTTTGGGACAGAGCCTCTCTCTCTGTCCTAGCTGGTCCACCGCTTCCTGCAGGACACTCCAGCCCTCCTGGAGTTACGTGCCACCACCCAAAGGCGTGGCTGAGAGCCTTTTCTGGCCTGGCCTGGGTCGCTCAACAGCGCCCTCTGGCTCACATACTTACATACCCTCCCCCTCAGCTCACTACCCATGGGGTGAGCTACAATGGGACGAGACATCCTATGATGAAGTCCCTCTTCAACCAAGTATGCCTGTCGAGTGTCTCTCCAGAAGTCCCAATCTGGCGGTCTCTTCCAGATTCCGGTTACTTGACACTTCCGGTTTCTCCTCACTTTAACTCCTACGCCAAGATCCTGGCCTTTTTTCATAACCTTCATCTCAAAGCAAACTTTGCCATCACCATCAAGGCTTAGAAGTTTAGGAGACATAGGCCGCTTGCTCTCCTCTTTGTTTGAGACAATCTCTGCACTGCAATATCTTCTCCTTCTGCACGAGGGCCATACCGTACACCCTCACATAATAGCTCACGCTGAACTACATTTTCTGGTATGTCTAAACTGCCACAACATATATTGGAATGGTTTCTGTATAATGCGTCCGCACCTGTACGGCAGCCGGAGAATCACTTCCACACTCTAGTCTTACTTCCTCTCTCTCATATGCATAACTTTCTAGAGGCATGTTAACGATACTGTGATAGATTGCAAGAATTTTCGTGCCAACCCTTTTCTGACAGTACAGGAGCTGGTGATATCGTCATCTCAACATTCTTCAAGTTATTTTCATTCCCTGTGCTAACACCGGAGGACTGGGATACCAAGTTTTTACCAATCACAGTTTTTTCTGTCAGTACCCAGATGCTTTTGGGTTACATGTTCTGGCTGCCTTAATGGTTCTGCTTTCTCTGCCTCTATGCTGGCAGCTTTCTTCAATTCTACCGCCTTCTGTAGCGCACAAATCTCTAATTCCAGTTCCGGAACTTTCTTCACTGCCACATTTTTCTGCACAGCCTCCATCTCAGTTTTTACTATTGCAACTTGCAGAACTTCCTCAATCTTCCTGACATCTTCTATGGCAGCAGATGTAGATGCCACCTCTTTATCCACTACGCCTCCTAATTCTAGGATATTCTGCAATGTTCTAACACTTGTCAGGTCAGCATCCTGGATAATATTTTCTGCTTCCCTCACTGTTCCCTGAATTATATTGGATTGATCCTCCAACATCCTCTGAAAGCTTCTGCTCATCTGCAGACTTTTTGTCAAGTCTTTCATTCAAGTCCCGTATCTCAGTGGCTCTCTTATCTTGCTCTTGGTTGAATAAAGACTATTTCTTGAATCACATTTTTCAGGGATAACAGCTCTGATTCTTTAGAGGTTAACAGGCTCTGCAGCGAGTCTCTCTCATCTTCTAGTGCTGCCAGCTTTGAAGATAGTGCAGATGCCGACTGTTCAGTATTGGATAAAGACTGCTGCAATCGATCCAATTCTTCTTTTTTAGATTCCACTTCGGTTTTTAACTGTTCAATCTGAGAAGTGCGCTCTTCCAACTTTATTTCTGATTCACGCTTCACTTGACCCATCTGAAACTCCAGCTGTTTCTTGATTTCCTCCTGCTTGTTCACTTGCACCTTTAATTTAGCAACAATCATTTTTAGATCTACAATCTCAGCAGATAAATTAGACAGGTTTCCTTCAAACTGAATCCTCATGTCTTCTGTCTGGAGGTCCAATTCTCTCTTGGCCTTTTCCAGCATCTCATAAGCATTAGCTTTGTTCTCATACAATATCTGCACAGATTCCAGGTTTTTCTCAACTTCATCCTTGGAGCTAACCAAATCCTCCATTTCAGTGCGCAGTTGCTTGTTGAGCCTCTCTATCTCGGCTTTCAATTCAAGGGCCTCTGCTTCAGCATGGTCACGTTCTTCTGCATATCTAGCAGAAAGAGTCTTCTCTTCACCAAGCAGCTGATCAAACTTTTTCTGCTTCCTTTCCAAATTTGACACCATTCGACGTTGATGATCACGATCTACACCTACATCTTCTAGTTCCTGCTGCAGTCTAATTTTCATCTTCTCAAGTTTGTCATAAGCAGCAACCTTCTTCTCAAACCGTTGATTTGTAGCTTCTAGCTCCTTTTCCTTTAGTTCTTCAACAGAGTCCAAGGACCCAATACTATCCTCCATTTTTTTTTTCATATCAGTCGCCTGAGCCTGTAGTGTTGAAATCTGCTTTGTCAAATCTCTTTTCGCTATCTCCTCTTCCTCTTGTTGCTCAAGGAAACCATTTTTCTCATCTTCCATTTGTTTTAGTTTTGTACTAAGGTCAAGCTTCTGACGGGTTTCTTCTTGCAAAAGTTCCTGAGTGTTCTGAAGCAGAGATTCTAGTGTAGAAAAATCTTTGTAAAGTTTGATAAACTTACTGTCTGCTTGAGAAAGAAGCCCTGTGACATTATCCAATTCCACCTGCAGACGTGTTTGCCTTGTCTAGCAGTTCTGCTTGAAACCTGTCCCCTTCTGTGACTTTTAGTTTCAGCTCTTGAAGTTGAGTCTCTACTTTTTTGTGACTCTCCTATAAGGCTTGCACTTTGAGCATGGACAGACGACATCTCCATCAACTCTTTGTCTTTATTTTGCACCAAAACAGACAATTTCTCTTTATCTTCACCAGATCCTGACAGCGCCCTCTCCAGGCTGCATATTCTAGCTTTGAGTTCCCTTTCTCTTTGTTCCAGAACTCCAGCTCCAGCTCTGCTTCGCCAGTTTCCTCAGCTCTGCAATTTCATTTTGTCAATTAATGCAGCCGAAAGTTTTTCACACTTCCTCACTTGGTCATCCAAACATTCTGACACACTGCAAAAATTCACTTCTCACGTTTAGCAGTTTCAAGGTTCTCTTAATTTTTCAATGACACTCTCTTTGGCAATGGAGTCTTGGACATGCTGCTCCTTTAAATCCTGCAATTGCTCCTCAAGCACTTGGTTTTGCTCTACACTCTGTACAACTTTATTAGCTAGAGCACATTTCAAATCAGCAAACTCCTTCTTAGTGACACAGTCCATTCCAGGCAAACCCAGTACCACATTTTCACAATGACTAGGAGATGAACTCTTTATAGTTTCAAGCTCTTTTTTTAACTTAAGGTTCTCTTTTTCTGATACCTCAAGTTGCCATTTCCAATCAGATATTTCATCTTCATAAATGAACCTGATGGTTTTAATTTCATCTTGAAGCTGCTGCACCATAATATTTTCATCTTTGGCGCTTTGATGCACTCCAATATGAGACATACACTCAGTAGGGACATAATCATAGAACAGAGGTGCTTTAGAAACACTGAGTCACTCTCATGCAACCCCTTATCTTTACTTGCACTCCACATGATCTGTTCCGGGTTTTGTATCTCTCTGCATTCAGACTGCTGCACTAATAAACCTGTGCATGACTTCTCTGCTTTTTTACAAGCTGAAATTCTCTTTTTCTTGCCCATGGTTTACTAACAAGATTACACAATATTCCACAGCAACCTTGGGTTCAACCGGCAGCAAAACCACTTCACAGACTTCTGTGCCACAGTATACACAAAGTCCATTCCCTGGATTCCTCTTCCAGAGTTTTACTTTCACCAGGTTTTACAAACACCTTGCTATGTTGCAATTCATTCACCCCCTCCTGGGTTTCTTCAGTTGAAATCAGATTTCTTCCAGCTGTAGGCCACAATGCACACTTTGCAGTACTGCAATCACAAACCACTTGTCTTCCAGGACTTGCGTGGATCTCTTTATGTGCGCGATTCTCCACCATATGTGACAACTTGGGGGAATTAAACTCAAAATGTCGGCTTTTCCTGGTCCGGACAGCGGTGGTTCATGGTACTGGGCGCCGGAAAGATAACTTTCAGACGGTCCAAGTGTAAAATAAACGTGGCTTTATTCAGCTTAACTGCAACATAACAAAACAACAAAAAACCTATGCCACAGTCAGGGCCTAACTCACATCTTGAGCCCCTAACTGTCCTGACTGTTGCTCAGCTCCAGCAACAGTCCTCTGTGGACGCCAGCCCTTCTGGGACAGAGCCTCTCTCTCTGTCCTAGCTGGTCCACCCCTGTGGACGCCAGCCCTTTTGGGACAGAGCCTCTCTCTCTGTCCTAGCTGGTCCACCGCTTCCTGCAGGACACTCCAGCCCTCCTGGAGTTACGTGCCACCACCCAAAGGCGTGGCTGAGGGCCTTTTCTGGCCTGGCCTGGGTCGCTCAACAGCGCCCTCTGGCTCACATACTTACACTACCCATAATTTTGTATACCTGTTCTGTGTGGTTAGTCCTACTGTATGATATATTACGATTATATAGTGTAACCATACTTACTGTATTTCTCTATGTTTTCCCCTATTTTTTATATTTTGTCAGTGTATCCTTGTCTTATTTTTCGTTCATTTATTAGTTTGTCTTTTCATGCACTTTCCCTTTTTACATGTATTTTTTCACTATATATAACATGCACGGTGTCTATTATTTTTATGTACAGTATATATATTTTTATCTACACTATCTTCCTCTATTTAAATTGTTAAATAAGGTGCATCACCCTTTTAATATACAGTATAAGATCTATTACTAGCACTGTAGTGAGATAGCGCTGAGTAATCATGCCAGCACAGTTTACAATATGCCAACACAATTTACAATCTTCCAGTGTCTCAGCATTGCGTATTGGAGGAATAGTCTTCACTATATAGTAATATTGATCTGATGCATGTCCACTGGAGAAAATAGAACGCCAATCTCATACTACACGTGGAGGGAACTCTCCCCTGTTACAGCGCCTGCGCATTCCTTTTTGAGCTCGCTTAAGTCCTCTTTTGTAACATCCTTATATAAACATCTACAGCGGACCTCTGTTTAGTCAGCCAAGATATTGTCAGGGGTTAAGTCCCCCCGGGATGGATGTCACCGTAATCCTAATTAAGTAAAGAACAGGTATCGAGCTCGGGAAACAAACGTACAGACACACCCAGGTATCTAGTAAGAATGGTTTCATTTATTGCATAATTCATACAGCATTTAAGACAAGCTGGTTACACAATAATCATGTGACCAATGTACATATTTGGTCCTTCCGGTTCCGCTACTAGGCAGATTTACACAGTTTCTCATAACATTCCCTTATCTTTCCTGAGAACAGCAAAACTCTTGAGTGCCGTCCCAGACTTAGTGCCTGTGCTTCCTATCTCTAAACTATGCAGGCTATCTGCAGACTATTTCACTCTCTGTATATACAGTGTATAGGATATAATACAAATTATATTTTAACCCTCACAATATCAACAAGTGGTAAGTGAATTACAGATTCTCTTATTGAAGTTTTGAGACATCCTCCCACAAGTATTCATCTGTATTAAATCTTCACATTAATTGTATTAATGCATTTACTATCTAGAAGAACCATACTCATTGTAATGTTATTCAATACAATTGATATGCAAACAAGCTTTAACACTTGCTTAGACACATAAGATTAAGACTCAACACTACATTCCCTGTTATTCTAATTAGTTATTTACATATGTAGTGTATCAGTAACCATAATTGACAAGGTTTATTCTAATTGTTTAATCAAATATCACAATAACCTTTACCTCAGTTTTTTATAGACTTGTATGTATAGTTCTTAAATTAATAGTTCTTTGCTGTTTTTTAATGTATTTGTATTTTTTAGCCCCTTGATTGTATTAGCCATTTTATTGTATTTTCATTGACCACTTCTAGTTTTATTGAATTGCACTTGAAAAAGGGGCGCCAGTCCCCGAAATGCGAAGATGTCGGACCTGACAGATTTGGTGAAGACAAACACTGACAACAGGACAAATCCCATTGAAATCAAATGGATTTATGACCGGTCAATAGTGTCACGAATGTTAGCAACAGACACTAAGTAAGGTGAATGCCCCCTTTGACAAGAATCTCATTTTGGCAATGTAAACTTCAAGCTTCCATGCAAGTCAAAACCCCATAGCATATGCCAGCAATTATAAAATGTGGATTTTATAGAGGTCAAATGCTAATAATCTCGAAACAAAATCAATTCATTCCAAGGACATAAAATTCAAGGCTATATAAAATATACCAGTTGTCATGTTATAGACATTGGTTGCAACTCCAGAGAATGGAACAGAACTACTGCAGAGTATCTCAGAAAAAAAATATAAATACAACTTTTACTAAAAAAATTTAGAACACAAACAAATGGGCACAAGAGAGCTAAAATATGGCCACGAAAAAAGTCAATTACTCAAGTAAGGTATGCGGAATTACAAACACCACACTAAAAAACCTGTCTATAAATCTTTAGAGTCAACCGCCAACACTAAACCACTTATATGCAGTTGTAGATGTACTTGGAGGCAGAGTGAATATACCTGTGTGTCAAAGTGTAATGTTGCTGCTCGGAAAATCAACTTTTAATCTGTATTCAAATTAGTTTCAGTGCCCCCCGTGGGACAGTCACCTGTTTCGGAGCACCTTTATTCATCTGTGGTCACCACCCAGCACCACCCAACAAAGATTGACAGGTTCGGATATGCAACGACCACAGGTAAAACAGAGTGCTGTGGCAGACACGGCCACTCCCGGGTGCACCGAGCAGCTTATTTGCATATGGATAAAATATTAATTTTCTAGCAGCAAGATTGGACATTGACAAGAAAGATATGTTCATTATGCCACAAACCTCCCAACACACACTGTGGAAGTCAGAAGGGAGAGTGGCTGGTTTTCTGACAAATTGATAAGTGTTTACAAATGTATCCCCAAACCTAGAAGTTGAAAAATTGCCACATGATCCTACTTGGGGGTCGTGTACACAGTACATACTCGTGGTGTGGTGTAATGCGCAGTTACCAGGAATTAAAATCCATGTCTAATACCATCTACAACAGGGGTGTCAAACTCATTTTCTCCGGGGTCCACTTCAGCCTCACGGGGTACCTTGAAGGGCCAAGATTATTTTACACATGTATAAAAGTAACTTCTCCTTAACAGATAAGCGAGCTATTAAGCAGAAGTTACATTTGTACATTACTACTGTTACAATCAGCCCTTTGAGGTCAACCAGGAAGAACATAATGTATTGTTAAAATCTAAGACATTGGCATGTTACATACTATCCTCATCCTTTTCTGAATATATAAAAAATTAAGCACTATACAAATACTGTTTACCCCTGCAAACGGTATTATGCTCTATAGTTGCCTCTGCACACGGTATTACGCCCCACAGTGGCCCCTGCACACAGTATTATGCTCAATAGTTGCCCCTGCACATGGTATTATGCTCCATAGTGGCCACTGCACACGTTATTATGCTCCATAGTGGCCCCTGCAATCGGTATTATGCTCCTTAGTGGCCCCTGCATTGGTATTATGCCCCATAGTGGCCCCTGCAAACGGTATTATAGTCCACAGTGGCCCCTGCACATGGTATTACTGAATTTCCCCACTGTGGGACTATTAAAGGACTATTATTATTATTATTATGCCCCATAGTGACCCCCCCATCCATGAACTATTATTATACTCTGGGGTCTTTTCAGACCCCAGAGTATAATGATTGGAGACCCAGGTGGTGACAAACATAAAAATCCGTGTTACTTACCTGGGCTCCGTTGTGCTCCCTGCGTTCGGCCTTCTTCAATGTCGCACAGACCGGCGTCGCGACATAATGACGTCGGCCTAGCTCACGTGACGCCTGGGACGTCACCAAAGAAGACCGAAGCCGGCTGGGAGCAGCATCGGATCGCCGGAGAGGTGAGTAACTCTGGTTTTTATGTTTATCACCTCCCCGGGGTCTCCGATTATTATACTCCGGGGTCTGAAAAGTCCCCGGAGTATAATAATAGTAGTATTTCATGGGGTTCGGCGGCCACGGCCTCACTTACCATCCCCGCTCCTGCACACAACCGCTTCTGCGTCCCATAGCAGAAGGGGAAGCGGGGGCGGCCACGACCAGCAGCGGGGATCGATAAGTAAATAGGCCGTTACGTGCCGGGGATACTCCAGCAGGCAACGGCCTATTTATATATATAAAAAAAACTTATCTTCACTTACCTGCGATGCCTTGATGCAGCCGCCTCCTCTTGTCTGTGTGTCAGCGTAGGCGGCGTGATGACATCACTGTATCGCCGCCTGCGCTGACATGCAGAAGTCTTGTAAACCAGCCCAGGACAGGTATCGCGTAGCTTTGTTTTTTTTTTTAAGCGGCCTGTCCTGGGCTGGTTTACATTACATAATGTACATAGACAACAAAAAATGCCGCAGCCCTACGGGCCAGATAAGTGCCAGGCCGGATAACAGAAGGCAGCGGGCCGGATTCGGCCCGCGGGCCTTGTGTTTGACACCTGTGATCTACAAGATACACCACATCACCACATTTGTAGCTTTTTTTTTTTTTACCTGCCTAGCATCAAATCTACATGGACTGCACCATTGGTAACTTGAAGACGCAAGTTCACAAAGCAATTTTGTAAAAGTCTGTCCCGAACAAAAATTCTACATTGTCTGCATGTTTAAAAAATTTATGAGGATGCATCTTCATATTAGGGTAAAAAAAAAAACACAACTTAAAAACACAAATGTCAAGGATCCATTGAACCCATAACCTGGAGTGGTCTCCAGTGTACTGATTATGGCAAGCATGAGCCCAAAACATCACAGGAAAGTATCCAAAATATATCTTGACCGGTTTAGAGGATCTGGAATTGACTTTGGATACTCTACTGTAGACAGTAGTGATGAGAACCAGAACCCAACAGTTCGGGGCTATGCCGAGCAGTTCGTGTTCGGCTCATCCCTAAAGCTGAGCAGCCAACCAGCTTTAAGCCCACAGACATGTCTAGTATGGGCCAGACGGGAGATGTGACCCCCCTCTGTATAAGACACAGGGTCACAGGTTCCATCGCCTTTTCAGCTAGTTAGGCTAGGTAGGGAGAGGCTGCAGCTAGAGATAGGGACAGTCAGGGCCTTATCTAAATGTAATATTTGTCCTTTTAAGTGCAGCTAGGTAGAGGAGCCGGATACTATGAGGGGCAGTTAGTCTATAAATAATTGCCCTTTTCAGGCAATTACTAAACTACGTCTCCTAGCACAGTAATAACCGTTTGTATACACACTGTCTCCTAGCGCACACCTTGACTCACATGGTGGATGAGCATCTGTCAACACGTCTCCTGGTACTGAGTGATGAGTCCTCCCCGTTCAATTTCTGGGTTGGTAAAATGGACACATGGCCAGAGCTTGCCCTCTATGCCTTAGAGGTGCTGGCCTGCCCTGCGGCAAGTGACCTATCAATGTGTGTTCTGCACCGCAGGGGGTGTCAACACCGAGAAGAGGATCCACCGATCCACAGCGAACGTGGAAATACTTACGTTCATTAAGATGAACCAGTCATGGATCCCACAGGACTTGGCTGTGAGTAGTTAAAGTGTTGGCTACCTCCTCCAAAAATTTTTTTTTTTTAATGTTATTTTCCCTACACGATTTTTTGCAGGGCACTTGCCCTATTACATACCCGGGTACCCGTACTAAACTTTTGGCCAAACTCTTCGAACCCGAACTTCGATGGATTCGCTCAACCCTACTCCTGAGCTCTCGCCCCAAAGTACTTCCAGAACCTACAACTGATCCACCTCCACAGAAACAGAGGAGGACCGAGGGCCAGGAAGGAGGGAATCTAATGGCTACACAACTCTATCCCCTAAACGTCGGGAGGGTCCCAAAAGGGCATCCGCATCCCTTCATCCACACACAGTGACAGACAGTGATATACATAAAAAAAAAAAAAAAAAAAAAAAAGAGAAGGAGGGAGAATTGGAGATCAACTTGGATAGGACTGGAACTGGGATTGGAGAATAATGTATAGGAGTACTAAAGAGGCATTAGGTGTGCTCCAGAGTCCATGTGGGAGATATGAGTAAAGTGAGATCTGCTCCAGGGTCAGCATTAGCTCCAGAAGAAGCTATCTACCGTAGAATACTATGTCCTTCAACATTTACCACCTTGTTGAGGGCTGGATGTCTAGAGCTTTTGTATGAACATTGGGCAGATGAGGGGAATCCATCCCGATGTCTTCAGGATGAGTTGCTTACTCTCTTATTTGTTCACGGGGTTAGTTAACAACACCGCAGGACTGGATGCGATCACCCAAAAGAGCGGATTATCGGCCATGTACACCGAGGTCCATCTCATTAAACAGGAGGGAAATCCTAAACATGTAGTGCCTTCTATCATCCGGAGAGGAGGGAGCGAGACTGCATTACAGGCATACTTTGAGAGGATCTTAGCGGACCTTGGATGTCATTCTAACAGGCTGTGCTGTTGGAGCTTTATTGCCCATCACGGCCCCGCTTAGTTGCCTTAATAGTTGTTTACATTGACAGGGCCTAGCAATTCTTCCCTGGTATCATATTAACCTACCTCGCCACCTCCCTACGGAGGCTTGACGACTCCCGGCTCATATTGAAGAACTTATCTGTTCTTTCATTAGGAGGACGTTATCAGGTTTCACTGTCCTTCCGTTTTGATGCCTTTAATATCCCAGTTATAAGGTTTACTTTTGTTGCTTCTTGGGAAATTGCTTATTATACTATGATGCCCACGGAGGAGACTGCTGGAGCTGTGTTGCTCCTTGCAGCCTCACCTAGTAGCCGTACTGGCTGTCCTCATTGAAGGGACTCAGTAATTCTCCCTAGTTTCCTATAGACTCTTTTTTGATGTTATGTTATTATAGACTATGGCTTGTCTTGGTCTCCGTGCCACTCCCTCTCGCCCTCTTTTGCTGGCGATTGGGGGTAGCAGGAAGATATTATTAATTGCACTCGCGGGGTTCTTATTGTGCTCGTCCACTTGTTACCCTCGCCCCCCTCTCTCTCATCTGAGAGCTCACCTCTTTGTACTGAGGTGAATTGATCTGTCTATCCCCTATACCTCATTTCCTCTCTTACCACCCACTGATCCCTCTTCCCCTCCCCCCCCCCCTTCTGCCACATCTTGCGTTTCTCTGTCCTCTCCTTCTCCGCTCCTTCCCCCACCACCCCACCCTTTTTTTTTTTCTCTCTTCTCGTTGCTCCCCCCCTTTCTCTTTTGTCCAGCGGCAGGATTTGGGAATGACGGCCCCAGGCCGGCAGACTTCTATCGAGGTCAGATCCCTCAATGTTAGGGGGTTGCATAGTCCCGGAAAGCGCTCCATCCTTTTCAACCTACTCAAAGGTAGGCATTTACATATAGTGTTCCTGCAGGAAACACAATATTGCTCCCACAAACCATTCAAGCTCTCGAGCGCTTGGTTTCCGCACGCATATCATAGTCCTTCTCCAGACCCCAAATCTAGAGGGACTAGCATTGATTGCTAGATCACTGGGTTGGATGCATTTGGGGACTCGCATTGATGGGGAGGGCAGATTCGTTATGGTGAAGGGACGTATTGCATCTCAGACATATACTTTTGCTTCGCTCTCTCTCCCAAATTCTGGTCAGGGTCCTGCTCTCCACACCTATTTAGAGATGCTTGACAATTTTGTAGAGGGGATCTTGGTGGTTGGGGGCGACCTGAACCTAGTCCTGGACCCTACCCTTGACTCTTCTTCGGGTTCCTCTAGCAACTATCTCACTCCTGCGTAGTTTCCATAGAGAATTACTCACACCAACTTATTGACTCATGGCGACTGTTACATCCCACGGCTAGGGATTACTCATATTACTCTACGGTTCACAATCGCTATTCTCGTATTGACTACTTGTTCCTCCGCCATCGGGACCTCCACTCTGCTGTCTGCATCTATTGACAATATTACATTTTCAGATCATGCCCTGGTTACAATAACCTTATTGCTGCAGTCCCCTATCCCTTTCCAACGACAATGGAAGCTTAACACCTCGCTCCTGGATGACGTGAATATCCTTGCAGATGTTAAAACCCACTTATCTTAATATTTCACCAGAGAGGAAACTGGGGAGCTCAGTCCACCTGTAATATGGGAAGCCCATAAATGTTTGGTCCGTGGAGTCCTTATCCAGCATGGCTCTCGCCTAAAGAGAGCGCGTCGGTCACACATTGAATCTCTCCTACAACAAATACGTACACTTGAGGCCCTCCACAAAAGGCAGATGACTGTGGATACATATACTCAGCTTGCGCACACTCGGGAAGAACTAAGTTCTTTCCTGATGGATAAAGCTAAAGTAACTCTGGCTAAATGTCGGCGACATTTTTACGAGTTCGGTAATAAGTGTAGTCGATCGCTGGCAAGGGCCCTACGGATACAACAGACCTCCACCTATATCCCCCAAATCCCAACTGCCCGATACTCCAAAGTAAATCTCCCCATTGAAATTGCGGCGGCTTTCAGAGACTTATGCTACTCTATACTCGGTAGATACTTCTAACCCAGACTCCACTACATCTCTATTTCGCGACCGCATACGGACATACCTTACTTCTTCAGGTCTTCCTAAGCTCTTAGCAGAAGACCTAGAGGTTCTAGAGTCCCCGATCACAGATGGGGAGCTCACTACTGCGCTCAAACAAATGGCCACGGGAAAGGCTCCAGGCCTGGATGGACTACCCTTGACCTACTACAAGAAACTTAGCCCAGACCTTGGCCCACACCTTTTAAAGATGTTCAATTCCTTGACCTTGGGATCATTCCTATGTCGTGACTCACTCCGCGCCCACATCACTGTAATTCCCAAACCTGGAAAGGATCCACTCTTATGTCCTAGCTATCGCCCAGTCTCATTATTAAATGTGGACCTTAAAATCTTAGCCAAAATTATTTCCTCCCGACTGACTCCTTTATTAGGAGACATCATTCACCCAGACCAAGCGGTCTTTATGCCTGGGCGAGAGGCTAGGGATAACACCATAAAAACTATTAACCTCCTACATGGGGCAAAGGTATTTGGTAGGCCTCATGATTTTATCTACAGGATGCTGAGAAAGCCTTTGATAGGGTTAATTGGCAGTTTATGGTGGAGACCCTGCTACATGTGGGTATCCGCCAAAACATGATGAACTGGATCCTCTCTCTATATTCCTATCCCTCAGCTCAGGTCCGGGTCAATGGTCTTCTTTCGCAGCCTTTCCCCATAGCCAATGGAACTAGACAAGGATGCCCCTTGTCCCCCCTTATTTTCATCCTGACACTGGAGCCCTTTCTTAGACATGTCCGTTCACAACCGGATCTCTCGGGTATTGCCCACACTTCACGCATCTACAAAGTTGCGGCTTATGCAGATGACCTATTATTTTTCCTTACCTGCCCACAGATCTCACTCCCATGCTTAATGTCTGCCTTTGACGAGTACTCGGGACTTTCCAACTTCAAGATTAATTTTTCGAAATCCGAGGCACTTAATGTGATCCTCCCCTCTCACCAGGTCTCCACCCTGGGCCGGTCTTTCCCGTTCCGATGGGCTACCCAGGCGTTGACATATCTAGGCGTGTCCATCACTCCTGACCCAGCCGACCTTTTTCGGGCCAACTTCCCGCCCATACTGACGTCCATTCGCTCTGACTGCCACCGATGGAAACAGGGTACGTTCACCTGGTTTGGGAGATGCACTATTTTCAAGATGAATATTTTACCTAGACTCCTATACCTTTTACACTGCCTATCCACATTCCTCTGTCCTTCTTCCGAACTCTATCATCCATCCAATTACATTTCATATGGTTGGGTAAACCTGCGAGAGTCAGCAGAGCCCTCCTTTCTCGCCCTAAGAGTAGTTGTGGCATGGCCCTCCCGGACCTCAAGTTCTACTATTTCGCTGCCCACTTGGCTAGGATTGTGGACTGGTGTAGACATGACTCGCTTAAACCGTGGGTCTACATTGAACAAGCTTTCTCCCCGCTACCGCTGCAGACGATTCCGTGGCTCGAACCTTCTTTGGTCTCTTCCCTCCGTTCCCACCCTACCATTGGACCAACCCTTCGAATCTGTGCCCAACGCTTGATTCATAATACCTCACTCCCTCTTGACTCTAGCTGTTATCCCCTTTTGGAAATCCTAGATTCCCTTCTGGTATTTCCGATAGAGTGTTCCGTAACTGGCGTCGCCATGGTTACTTTAGGGTGGCCCATCTCTGAAATGAGTCTGGCTGGCAGGTGGGCCCAGGGATTACCCCATCCGACGATCTTCCCCCCTTGGATGCATGGCGTGGTCTACAGATCCGCCACTTTGTACAGTCTCTCCCCCCCCCCCTGCGGAATTTAGAATTGAGTATACACCTTTGGAACAGTTATGTATGGGCACCGAACCCCTGCATCATTCCTTAGCTATCATTTACAAGCTTCTGATATAGCCGCCTCCTGACGCTGTTCCCCACTTTATACTGAAGTGGGAGACTGACCTTGACTTGACTCTCACTCAAGTTCAAAGAGAGAGGGTATTCCGCCTTGCTTATGAGACATCAATCAGCTCACGCCATCAAGAGGCCAGTTTTAAGCTTTTGACCCGGTGTTAACGTGTACCATCGAGACTACATGCCATTCTTCCGCAGGTCCCATCGACATGCTGGAGATGTAGGGTAGATGAAGGAACCATGTTGCACATTTTCTGGTCTTGTAATGTCTTGTCTTCCTTCTGGGATGGAGTTAGGGAGATTATCTCCCGGGTTACGGAGACGCCTCACCACTTGGGCCCCGCTCTGTTCCTTCTCCATCATTGCGAGTCCCCGGTGTGTATTTACAAGCGCTCCTTGCTTCGATTTCTCATCATAGCGGCTCGAGCATGCATCCCTCAGTTCTGGAAACGAACAGAGTCCCCCCCCTCTTGGTTCTGAGGGTCAACGAGATTATGCATGTGGAGAGCCTTACCTCTTTCCTGCATGACACTGTCGAAATTTTTAACAAGACCTGGTTCTATTGGATGGAATTTCAGTGAATATCGTGTGCCTCTCGTGCCTGTGCCCCCCCCCCCCCGTAGACTTTATGGACATGCTCCGGACTACATAGCTAATTGATGGACTGCCGGCTTGGACCTACTCATTTCCTGGCATTGCCTCCCTGGGGTTCCTTCTTGGACCCGGGTGCAGCTGTTGTATAACTTCCTCCCTCCCCCCCTAAATTGGGAGAGGGGGGAGAGAGGGGGATGGAGGGGAGAGAAATTATTAAGTTATTTTTTTTTCCTTTTCTTTCCTCTTCCTTCTCCTCTCTCCTTTTCTTATTCTTCTGTCCTCTTCTTCTCCCTCTACAATTGGCGTTATCGCTATTTCACATATCGTTCCTTTCCTCTTCCTCCTCTAGTCCTCCAACCCTTGCTAGGGGATTTCCCATTGTCTAAAGTATGTGAATTGAGGCTGCTATTGTGGCTTCTTGTTTTTGTATTTTATGTCTTTTGTAACTAAAATTAATAAACTTTGAATTGAAGAAAAAAAAAAAAAAAAAAAAGGAAGTGGAGAGAGAGAGTACTGCTGAGCCCGGTCTACCCGTAGGATCTATAAAAATTACCCTTGCCAGGTAAGGGGACCAGGCAAAAGGGTGATGTGCAATAAAAGTGCTGTCTGCACAATGTGCCAAACTCAGTGGGTTTCCCAATGCCAGTGAACTATTGTCAAAGAATATTGATGAATTACAAAAAAAAAAAAATTGGAATCGATCAAAATCGACTAACACCTATAATAAGATGAACAAAAATAATGTACTGAATTTGTTAAACTTTGAATTTAATTCAGACTGTGTCAAAGTATCAAAAGGACTCAATTGTTCAACTCGAAATTGATTTTTTTTCAAACTATTACAAGTAAACAAGTTTAGACTGCTTACTGTTAAACATTTTTTCAATGACAGCAAAATATGAGCCATTAGATAATTCTCATAATATAGAATTTCATAATGAATTTAAAGGCATGAATTTGAGAACAGACTATGATGGAACTGTCCGAATTACAAATTCAGAATGATTACCAGAAAAGAAAATACATTCTACTAATATAAAAACGAACCAACTGGCTTTTTACCCATTAAAATCCCATACACCTCTGTTTGGTCATTTCCAACAGTGTAGAACAAGATTTGAATAAATTGAGGGAAACTACTAAATACGAAACATCTTAATTCCAATCTTCGTAAACATGAGAAACTTAAATTTGGCAGAATTGAAATCTAATGAAATTATAATTAAAATGGCAAAGGGGAAAGGTGGTTATTATGAACAAAGATTATAATAAAGCTAGTTGCGTATGAATTTTAGAGGATTGTACAACAGAAAATAAGACACTGATCCCACTGAAAGTTTAACAGCTCTAAAAAGTCTTGTTGATGAGGGGGTTAATATTGGGAAATTTCTTCTCACTCAACATTTGATTGAGCAATTTCCCATCATTCCAATTTTCCATAAGGAAACGCTATTACAGCACTTGCACATCATTTTTATAAATACAGTCTTTATTCAGAAGATCTTTGTATGTCATTTCTGTTACTCAGTTCCTTTTATAGCACAATAATTGTTGTAAAGTTTTTTTATTTACAGATTTGGAGGGCACTGATGGGGGCCCCCTTTTTCACCTTCCTTACCGAATTTGTTTATGGTCTGGTGGGAGGAGTTCTATATTTTTTCAAATAATCCTTTCTTTTTCCTTGTATTGATATGGTCCGTTATATAGACGATATTTTGATTGTGTGGAGTGGTGATATAACATGCATACCAAATTTTGTTTAACATTTCAAACAAAATTTACAGTTCACATACAACATGGATCCAAATTCAATATGTTTTTGGTCGTTTTATTAATAGGTGATGTGCAACAACAAAATAGTTACATCACTGTATAGGAAACCCTCAGCAAGGAACACAATATTGTTGGCTTCTAGCTGCCATCCTCAACATACTTTGAAATCAATTCCTTTGGGGGAATTGATTAGGACAAAAAAGGGCTTGCTCCTCTGATGTGGATTACCAAAGACAGAGCTCCCAAACTAGTGTGAGATTGAAAAATAGGGAATATCCACAATGGTCTCTAAATAGTGCAAAGAGAATTGCGGACGAAAGAGATCAACTTTATTAAGTCCTCTGTCTGCAATTAAAAGATCATCATAAACTTCTACTAACGTCACATTCTCTACACCCTTTAGTCCACAATAAGGAGATTACACACATTCAAAAGGAACTTGCCAATATTACAACCCGATCCTATAATTAAGTGGTCGTTCACTCAGGGACATGCTAGCTCCTAGTTTATTTAATTCTAACAGATCAACCTCTACCACATGGTTAAGCATGTGTTTTTTTTTTTTTTTTTTTTTTTTTTAAATGTGGTCTAAGACGCTCAGTGTGCAAATTTGCTTTAAACATCTATTTTACACTCCACAAGCGAATCGATAACAAAATCCACAGTTTTATTAACTGTAACAGCCATCATGTCATTTATATAATCAGATGCAATATATGTGATTTACTTTATGTGGGATGCACTATTAGACCTCTCAAAACAAGAATCTCAGAACATTTCGCAGATTGTGGAAGATCCCATTCCGATATATTCAATGCCTCTAAGCATTATATATTATCCCATGGAGGTGACAATGTCTTTTTCATACTTTGCCATTGAGCAGGATTCAAGACCACCACACGGTGGTAATTGGCGCCAGATACTACTAAAGAGGGAGGCTTTTTGGATATGGAAACTTAAATTCCACATTTCCGTATGGACTTAAGTCTGATCTAACTGATCTATTGACAGGAATCACTTCATATTATTGGACTTGATATTGCATCTGATTTGACATTAATTTACTGACATGGACCACTGTTCATACTGTGCGTTTTTTGCTCTCTTTTTAGAATGTTATCTAATATTTGGGTTACTATCTTGTTTGTACAGATTGCAGGGCTTATGGACTAATCGAGTTGTGTTGTATAATATGATATATTTGATTAATTTTTACCTTTATATTAATAGGGTAGAATACTTGATTTCAGCTAATCTAAGAGCGACTTTTTGGATAGGAAAAAAGTATAATTTCAACTAACTATATCGGATTAGAAGAGCTCATCTTCCACTAGCTCATGGGCACTGCAATGAGGAGTCCAAAGGCCCCAACTAAGTATTATAACTAGAATACAACTGCTGGAAACATTACAGTGCTGGCCAAAAGTATTGGCACCCCTGCAATTCTGTCAGATAATACTCAATTTCTTCCAGAAAATGATTGCAATCACAAATGCTTTGGTAATAATATCTTCATTTAATTTGTCTTCAATGGAAAACCACAAAAAGAATTGTCAAAAAGCCAAATTGGATATAATTCCACACCAAACATAAAAAAGGAGGTGGACAAAAGTATTGGCACCCTTTGAAAAATCATGTGATGCTTCTCTAATTTGTGT
Organism: Leptodactylus fallax; assembly: GCA_947044405.1. Lineage (NCBI taxonomy): Eukaryota > Metazoa > Chordata > Amphibia > Anura > Leptodactylidae > Leptodactylus > Leptodactylus fallax. The sequence goes on along the minus strand of CAMRHE010000133.1, from coordinate 2,089,123 downwards.
AATTAACAGCACCTGTTACTTACCTGTGGCACATAACAGGTGGTAGCAATAACTAAATCACACTTGCAGCCAGTTGAAATGGATTAAAGTTGACTCAACCTCTGTCCTGTGTCCTTGTGTGTACCACATTGAGCATGGAGAAAACAAAGACGACCAAAGAACTGTGAGGACTTGAGAAGCAAAATTGTGAGGAAGCATGAGCAATCTCAAGGCTACAAGTCCATCTCCAAAGACCTGAATGTTCCTGTGTCTACCGTGCGCAGTGTCATCAAGAAGTGTAAAGCCCATGGCACTGTGGCTAACCTCCCTAGATGTGGACGGAAAAGAAAAATTGACGAGAGATTTCAACGAAAGATTGTGCGGATGGTAGCTAAAGAACCTCGACTAACATCCAAACAAGTTCTAGCTGCCCTGCAGTCCGAGGGTACAACAGTGTCAACCCGTACTATCCGTCGGCGTCTGAATGAAAAGGGACTCTATGGTAGGATACCCAGGAAGACCCCACTTCTGACCCAGAGACATAAAAAAGCCAGGCTGGAGTTTGCCAAAACTTACCTGAGAAAGCCAAAAACTTTTTGGAAGAATGTTCTCTGGTCAGATGAGACAAAAGTAGAGCTTTTTGGGAAAAGGCATCAACAGAGTTTACAGGAAAAAAAAAAAAAAAAAAAGAGGCCTTCAAAGAAAAGAACACGGTCCCTACAGTCAAACATGGTGGCGGTTCCCTGATGTTTTGGGGTTGCTTTGCTGCCTCTGGCACTGGACTGCTGGAGCGTGTGCATGGCATTATGAAGTCCGAAGACTACCAACAAATTTTGCAGCATAATGTAGGGCCCAGTGTGAGAAAGCTGGGTCTCCCTCAGAGGTCATGGGTCTTCCAGCAGGGCAATGACCCAAAACACACTTCAAAAAGCACTAGAAAATGGTTTGAGAGAAAGCACAGGAGACTTCTAAAGTGGCCAGCAATGAGTCCAGACCTGAATCCCATAGAACACCTGTGGAGAGATCTCAAAATGGCAGTTTGGAGAAGGCACCCTTCAAATCTCAGGGACCTGGAGAAATTTGCCAAAGAAGAATGGTCTAAAATTCCAGCAGAGCATTGTAAGAAACTCATTGATGGTTACCGGAAGCGGTTGTTCGCAGTTATTTTGTCTAAAGGTTGTGCTACCAAGTATTAGGCTGAGGGTGCCAATACTTTTGTCCAGCCCATTTTTGGAGTTTTTTGTAAAATGATCAATGATTTGACACTTTTTTCATTCTCTTTTGTGTTTTTTCATTGCAAGCAAAATAAATGAAGATCTTATTACCAAAGCATTTGTGATTGCAATCATTTTCTGGAAGAAATTGAGTATTATCTGACAGAATTGCAGGGGTGCCAATACTTTTGGCCAGCACTGTACATGCAACCAGTAATCATCCAAACACCACTTGGACAAGACATACAAGCTATAATAATATATAGAGAAGAAACTAAAAAAGTAGATTCTGACCAGGAGATATCCCAAGGGACTATAAAAACTGTGCAATCGATAGACTTGGTAAATAATATAAGAGAACACCTTCCTGTATCCCCATAGCAGGACACAACCGCCGGATTTGTCTTCAGTCTGTTCTTTGGTTGCCATAACATATTCATAAATTATATAGAAGCAGGAAGGTGACAATTCAGTCTGGAGCCAACTTTGGAGAGGAGTATATCGTTCCTGTGTTCCAGTTCTACTTTGCTGCTTCTGTGGTACCATAACATTTTTAAAAATGCTTCCTGTGGGAGGGGGAATTAGAGACCTGTTTCGATAGGACTGGAGTTGGGACTGGAACAGCATGTATCGCAGCACTAAGGAGGCGTTAGGAGTACTCCAAAGAGTTCATGTTGGAGACAAAAGCAAGGTCAAACCTTCACTGGGATCGGCATTAGCCCCAGAGGAGTTGTCCACGGTAGAATATTATGCTCTACAGGGCCTTCCACCTTTGATGAGGGCATGTTGCCTTGAGATCTTGCATGATAACTGGGCTGATGAAAGAAACCCGGACAACTTCAGAATGAGCTGTTTATTGTCTTATCTATTCACAGGACTGGTGAACAACACTGCAGGATTAGACGCCATAACACAGAAAAGTGGATTGTCAGCGATTTACACTGAAGTCCACCTTGTTAAGCAAGAAAACAACCTTAACCATTACGCACCCTTTGTGATTAGGAGGGGTGGTGGTGAAACAGCTTTACAGGCCTACTTTGAAAGAATTCTGTCAGACCTTGCATGCCCTCATAGCAAGCTTCTGGATAAGGTGGGCGGAAGAAAAGTGGAGACTGAAGTGATGGACAGAATTTGCCATTATTGGCTAAGTATCGCGAAAGCTGTAACAAATCCTGCTCAAGCAGCAGCGGCTTATAACAGACTCTCTAGAGCTATCCAAGATCTTGGGATTCGGAAATCAAACACCCTGAAAACTGAAGACATCAATTCTTTCTGCAATTACATCAGGTCAGGAGTGTCTATTAGGAGGGTGGTGGTAGAAGAGTTAATCCAACTCAAGAGAGGAGGGCCCAGTTCATCAAAATTGAGGAAAGTTATTCAAATGATGGACTCCTATATTCTAAACCAAGGATTGACAGCATTCTTAATCACTTCCCAATTTGGGGTGTTCTCTGGGTCAGCCATGTTGGGCACAGGAGAACTCTACTGAGACATGATGGTGACGATTCAGTGTGCCGAGATATACGAGCAAAATGAGCCATATTCAGGGTATTTCCACTTTTACGGGGACCCGAAGTCCAACTTATTTGCCCCAGCTAGATACCAAAACCTGTACAGTTTTGCATTGGGCAATGGTATTGCAAGTAGCCCTTCTCTGGGCGGATTAAATTAATCAGGATGCTGTCAATTCAACTTGGTTTGCTTATGGCAAGGCAGTTAGTGAGAATAAGACACTAACAGTCCATGACCAGGCTCTTGAGGACCTGGGCATAACTAGGGAGTCACTAGAGAGGACTATAGCCGCTCTTCCAGAAGAGGTCAGAAATCAGAGACCGACACGAATTGGTCAGAAGGCAAAGGAACAACTGCAAGAGTTTTTTGAGGAGGAATCATCTGAGCCCACAAAACCCCACAGCACAGACACCCACGCCGAGACCTCTCAGCAGGTGTCCGCAGACCGGGAAGAGTCTAAGAGACCTCTACTAAGTCAAAGTCGCCATCTCAGCCTTGTTCAGGATTTAGACAATACTCGCAATTTAGGATGTGATGTTTCTGTCTATGACAATATAAGCCTTCTCTATCATTCCGATAGGAATAGTAAGCCAGTCTATGGTATTTCTACCTCTCAGGTCATTTCGAAAGTTTGTTTGTGGTTATTTTTACAGATATTTGCTTTTATACTGGATCGATTTGCAAAGATTCGACGACAAAAAAAAAAAAAAAAAAAAAAAAACTTCCTGTATTTGTTTTTTGATCTAGATATAATCAGTCTTTAGTTTAAAAGAATCGCCCTACATACACGACATTAAAACTTTTGGGTTCACCCAATAACATCAGCCCTCATAACACGGAGTGTATTCCAGTCTATATCCAGACCTGCGCACCTATATGTACTTATGTGCATTGTTCTAGGTTGTTTGATTTATATTCTTCTCATGTTCTTGTTTTTATTTCAATTCTTTTCACGTCCATGGTTTTTGTAGGGTTAATGTATAATGCGCTTCTGTTGGTTTTTGTTCCATCTGAACTATAAAATTCAGCATTGTTGATGCAAGGTTAGGCTGAGTAAGGGAGGGGGCCAAGTGCCCTGAAATGCATAAGCAACTTGCTGCTTGTATTTCATGAATCCTTGAGACTTTGGATGTTTAAACATGGATTAAAATTTCATTTTTATATATTTGATTGGATGCTGGAATTCAAGTTCATCTGAACTATGGCACATCAGGAGTCACCAACCCTCGGGGCACTTCGGACCTTCAAAGCGGTCCCAGCCTAATGGCTTTTGATGCTGGCCCCATCCTACCACCACATGGTTATCTGCTGCTCATCCCCAGCGTTCTATTGCCCCATTACAGTGGGTTGACCACTCCCACTGGCGGAGGAAATTACTAATTGGTTCTGAAAAGAACAGATACTACACTTGATCTTAGCCAAAAGGCCAAAAAGCGAAAAGTTTCCTTTAATGACATTTGCAGGACAAGTTTCACCCACTGCAAAGACACTGTGGGCAATTGCATATTACAGTATTCCAGTTATGGAGACAACTGATCCCATAGAAGTTGTCCAGAAACAGTTTAAGTGGATATTATCTAATCGATTTTAAAACAATCTTAAAGAGCTAAAATGTTGCACCAAAAAAGTGACAATTAGAAGTAAGGCATGTGGGTCTGCAAACACTAAAAAAGACATACCTTCTATATTCTAGAGAGTCAATCATCTTCTCTAAAACCCTTATATGGTGTTGTAGGGGCAGTTTACAGCAGAATGAATTTTTCTTGTATGAAAATGCAATTTTAGTCCCAGAAAATCAACACTTAATCCATATGCAACTGAGCTTTTCAGTGCACTTGGGGTACAGTCACATCTGCCAGAGCACCTTTGTTCATCTGTGGTCACCACCCAGCACCACCCCCTAACAAAGATTGACAGGTCCTGATATGCAGCGACCACGAAATAAAAGTGAATGCTATGGTCAAACACGGCCATTCCCCAGGTGCAACGAGCAGCTTATTTGCATATGGATAAAATGTCGATTTTCTAGCAGCAATATTGCACATTGACACAAAAAAATGTATGTTCAGTTATGCCACAAACCTCCCCAAAACACCATGGAAGTTAGAAGGGAGAGTGGCAGACTAGGTAAGTGTTTACAAGTATACTTCCAAGTCAAAAGTATCCCTAAGCCTAAAATTTGACAAGTTGCCATATGATCCTACTTGGGTCATGTACACATTACATACTTGTGCTGTGATGTAATACGCATTTATCAGGAATTAAAGTCCATGTCTAATACCATCTACAAGATGGAACACATCAGCATTTGTAGCATATTTTATTACCTGTCCGGCATCTAACGTACATTGACTGCACCATCGGTAAAATGAAAATGCAAGTTCACAAAGCAACTTTGTAAAATCATCCAAAACAAAATTCTGTATTGTCTACATGTAAAATTTCATCAGATGTCTTTCAGGAGGGTAAAAGACAACTTAAAACAACGTAAAAAGGATCCATTCACTCCATCCCTGGTGTTGATTTCTGCAAACATGAGCCCAAACATTGGACAGTATCCAAAATATATCTTGACGGGTTTACAGGATTTGGAGGAGACTTTTGATACTCTACTGTACAGCCTCAAAGCTGGGGCATTTTAAACCTTCATACCCTATGAGAAGGAGTGCAACACTGTCATTAACCTTAGAATGATAGGGGTAAATCAGTGGAAGAGTGAAGAAATCAGGCGATACCTTTTAGAGGCTAACTGAGTATATTTATAAGTAAGCTTTCAGGAGTACTCGCTCCCTTCATCAGACATGGTGTGATACAAGAACTGAAAATTAACAGATTTTTATACACATGGTTTTCAAAGCATTTTAGAGTCCTTAAAAAAAATTGCAATCTAAGTAGAGAAGTTATTTACAACAGGTTAAAAAAAACAGTCTGGAAACTTGTGGTGCGTGACGGAGGGATCAGTAATTCTTGCTGTTATCTGTTTGCTATCAGGAGGTGATTTGTGACCCTCACAGGTCACACATAGTGTGATTTGAAGCTGGCATGAATATTGAGTTCAGTTCATGGTTCAAACATAGTGTGACATGAAGCTGGCATGAATATTAAGTCCAAATTGCAGAGTTTGAAATTTTTGCATAAATTTGTACTCCATTTCTTTTCTTTTCTCCTGTGTCTTAAAATGTCCCATTAAAACCACAACCCGCAAATCTTCAATAGAGTGGTTTTCTCCGGAGAAATGTGCGGCCACTGGGAGATCTGTTCTGCTGTTATTAATGGTGGATCTGTGTGAGTTCATTCGTTGACTGAGTCTCTGCCCTGTTTCCCCCACATAGAGGCCTGTGGTGGGACATTGCACACACATTATGAGGTACACCACATTGGAAGACCTGCAGGAAAATGTCCCCCTAATTCTGTGCACCTGTTGTGACTGTGGGATAGGTACACTGTCAGCGGTGTGGATGTGCTTGCAGGTCATGCACCTTTTATGTAGGCAAGGTGAGGTGCCATTTTCAGTTGGGGCCTTCAGGGCACTCCGGACGATAATGCGCCTCAGGTTTGGTGGTTGTCGAAAGGAGAGGAGAGGGGGACTGGAAATATGTCCTTGAGTCTGTTGTCCCTATGTAGTACAGGTTGGAGCTCCTTGGCAATCCTTCGTAGGATCTCCAGCTGTGGGTTGTAGGTGACAACTAGGGGCACTCGGGCATCTTTCTGGGTCTCTCTATATGTGAGCAGACTGTCTCTGTTAATGGCTGCTGCTTTGTTTAATTGGTTGTCTGTCACTTTTGGTTTGTATCCCAATCTGAGAAATTTCATCCTCAGATCCAGGAGGTGCTTGTCCAGGTCTGTTTTGTTGGAGCAAATACGATTGTATCGTATAGCCTGGCTGTAGATAATAGATTGTCTTGTGTGCTTGGGGTGGAAGCTGTCGTTTCTCAGGTAGGCCGTTCTGTCTGTGGGTTTGTGGTATATTGATGTGAGTAGCCGGTGGTCTTTAATGTATATTGTGGTATCCAGAAAGTGAATTTCACTCCCTGAATAGCTAAGTTTAAGGTTGATGGTCGGGTGAAAGTCATTGAAGTCATTATGGAATTGAAGTAGGGCCTCCTCACCTGCAGTCCAGATGACAAGGATATCATCGATATAACGAAGGTAAATCATAGGTTTGGTGGTGCATGTTGATAAATATGTTCCTTCCATTTCTGCCATAAAGAGATTTGCATATTGGGGTGCACATCTGGTCCCCATTGAAGTTCCCATTCGCTGTAGATATAGATCCTCTCCAAAGGTAAAATGGTTGTGGCTAAGGATGAATTGTATGAGCTGTGTTACTGGTTCTGTTGGGAGGTTTTGTTTTGCCAGGTGTACCCGACATGCTGCAACTCCATCCTTGTGGGGAATGTTAGTATACAGGGATTCCACATCCATGGTGGCCAAAATGGTACCCTCAGGTAGAGGGCCCAGGGCATTCAGTTTGTTAAGAAGGTCAGTGGTGTCCTGGATATAGCTTGGAGTATCCCTGACAAGGGGTTTTAGGAGATTTTCCACCCAACCTGAGATGTTGGGTGGAAAATCAGCAAATCATACTGACTGTCACTTCATCTGATTCAAAGAGCTCATCTTCCACGAGCTCATGGGCACTGCAATGGGAAGGCCAAAAGCCCCAAATTATTATAGCTTAAAAAAAAAACCTGCTGGGGGGGCGGAGCCTAGCCGTGGAACGAAATGGCCGCGTAATTGTACTGTTCTCGGCCTGAGTCTCGCATAGCGACATACACAGCGACGTGCTAGTGGGCTAACCGCAGCTGTTTCAGAAGCATAAAGGTACCTACCTTCGGGGATGCCACGGAAACGAAAATCAGCGGTGAAACCGCATAAGATATCGGACTTCTATTTCCCCCACGGGGGAGGGGAGGTCCGCAATGGCGACGGCCCGCGCTCGGTTGCGGCTTCTAGAGCATCGACTCCTACTCGAGATCCTCCGGAGGAGTCGCTCACGCTCTCCGCTCAAAGGAGAGCGCTATCAGCTTCATCCATACCGCAGCTGCTGGACGGTGCGGATACGGAGACGCCTGGGCCTTCTCCCCGGCGGGCCGGGGCCTACATCAACCTCGGGCCTGCGCAAAAAAGCGCTCTAGGGCCTATAATTGACTCCAGCCTGGTGACATCACTCACCTCCCGCTAGTCCGGTCAAGCAAAGACCCAGGCTCCAGGAAATCGACTCCCAGGAGGAGGTGGTGGTGAGCAGCAATGCACAGTCTATTCCTCTATCTACTGATTTTTTTGCAGATATCCCAGCGACAGAAAATTTACTTACTGAGGCCTCCATGAAAAATATGCTCATGGCCTTCTGTAAATCACTGACAACTGATATGTCTCTCATGGTTAAACCGCTAGATAGAGATCTCCAAGAGCTAAAAAGCCGCACTGTCCATGTTGAATCTAAAATGGCGGAATTTGCGACATCACACAATGCGCTTATAGATGCTCATTATGAGGTGGAGAAAGATGTGTCTTTCTTGAAAGCTAAGCTAGCTGACTTGGAAGATCGTTCTAGAAGAAATAATCTAAAATTTAGAGGGATTCCAGAGTCGGTATCTGCGAGTACTTTAACTGCATTCCTCCAGGATATGATACGAGCGTTATTACCGAACCTCACGGCGATGGACTTAACTATTGATAGAGCTCAGAGTTCCCAGACCATCCCATCTAGACGAAGCTATACCTAGAGATGTTCTAGCAAAAATTCATTTTTATCGAACTAAGGAGATGGTCTTGTTGACCTCTAGGAAGGCAGATCGCTTACCGGTCCCATATCACAAGATATCCATTTACTCGGACTTATCAGCTACGACGTTGCAAATAAGGCGACAATTCATTCCTATTACCACAGAGTTACGCAAGCATCACATTTTGTATAAATGGGGATTCCCGGTCTGCGTGATCATTTCCCGAGATAATATGGTACACGTCATTAAAACTCTGGAGGAAGGAAAAAGTTTGCTAACTAAATGGAATATTCCGATTGTGGATTCACCTCTCAAACAACCACCTGGTTCCGTGTCCGATGGATGGCGCCAAGCGAAGACCCAAAGACGTCCACATAAAGGGCTACACAGCTAGAGACTCACTTTACCTTGGATTTCGTGTGTCCACTATTGTTGAACCTATCCCCCCAAGATTACGACAGCCGCTGGTCTGCTGTACCATATTCTTTCTTTTCTTTTTCTTGGTTTTGCTCCGATGGTTTATCCATATTTTATAATTTGTATGGTTTTTTTTTTTTTTTTTTCTGGTTCTGGCACATTGGGCGAAATGACTACTCAGGGCGGAGACAACTTTGCTTCATAAGAATATTGACATTCCCTGGTATGCATGGTTGTGGTAAGATTCTTACAGCATTTTTAAACATATGTTATGGTACTTAAAATTGTATCCATGAATGTCAGGGGTTTGAACTCCTCAAAAAAGAGCCAGCTTATGGCGTGAGGCCCGAGCTCGAAACTGCGACATTCTTGCAATACAAGAGACACACCTTTTAAGGGCAGACGCTAACCGCGTTCATAATCCAGCATACCCACATGTGTTCCATGCTCACTACTCCGCAAAGCGTAGAGGTACATTGATTGGGATTAGAGATTCAGTAGCATTTCAACTATTGTCTCAATATGCTGACCCGGGGGGGGGGGGGGGGCGATTTATAATAATAGTATGTGTTCTTAATAATGTCACTTACACACTGGTGTCAGTTTACGCCCCTAACAGGAGACAGGTGGCATTCCTGGGGAGACTTGTGAGAGCGGTAGAAAAGAGAAAGCAGGGATGTCTGATATTAATGGGAGACTTCAATATGGCCCCGGACCCGCTGGTAGATACCACGTCTGGCATGTCAATTAGTCATCCCTCTCTCTCACAAGCTATTTGGAGCCACAAATTATTTGACGTCTGGCGTATCCTCCATAATACCGAAAGAGACTATACGTATTATTCTACCGTGCATAATAGCTACTCACGAATAGATTTATTCCTAATAGAACAGTCTAGCCTTTCCCTTGTTAAGGAGTCTGAGATTTTACAAACAACATGGTCAGACCACGCAGCTATAACTATGTCCATAGCAGAAAAATATGAATGTGCAAAACCATATGTATGGAGGTGTAATGAATTTTTTAACGTCACAGCCAAAGCTAAAAGCAACGATAGAAAAAGTGATCTGAGGGAATTCTTTCAGATTAATGCCCCTTCTGCTTCTAGCCCTGACATATTGTGGAATTCTCACAAGGCTTTTATTAATTAGAGGAACATTTATTCGCCTGGGGCATATCGAAAAGAAAAATAGAATGGCAGAAATAGATCGACTGCTTCATCAGATAAAAACTATTGACACCAGCAACAAACAATCTCCTTCCCCCCTCAAATGCAGTGAAATTGACGACATTACGCCATCAGCTGTCCTTTTGCCTACTGCATAAATATGAGAAAAACTTGAGGGTTAGAGCTACGTACTACTCTCAATCTAATAAGGAAGGCAAACTTCTGGCATCTGAGCTTAAACAAAGACATGCAAAATCTAGAATTCCATTTATTCATAGTAAAGAAGGAACATATAAAATTTATGACCCAAATGGCATTGCCAACGCCTTTAGGACTTTTTATGAAGGCCTCTACAACTTAGCAGCTGACTCTTCTGTGGTCCCCCCAACAAATTACGATACTGAACAATTCCTCAGAGCTGCTCAGCTACCGGCACTCACTGAGTCACAGCTGGACTCCTTGAATGCACCTATCACTTCAGCAGAGTTGTTATCCACAATCAAGTCATTGCCATCTCGAAAATCTCCAGGCCCTGACGGCCTCACTAATGATTATAATAAGTGTTTCTCCCCGATCCTGATGAACCCGCTGTTATCATTTTTGACGGCTGTGGTTGATTCTGGCACTATTCCAAAAGAAAATCAAGAAGCCCTGGTAGTTACGCTGCCAAAGCCTGGCAAACCTGCTACCAACCCCCAAAACTTCCGACCCATATCACTATTGAACACAGACCTAAAGATCTATGCCAAACTTATAGCAAGCAGATTAGCAGCATGTCTCCCAAGTTTGATAAATCAGGATCAAGTGGGGTTTGTTAAGGGGAGGCAATCATATGACAACACTAGACGTATCTTAAACCTCATACATCACATTGACTCTAGGAAGGAAGAAGCGGTGATCCTTGCATTGGACGCAGAGAAGGCGTTCGATCGCATTTGCTGGTCGTATGCCTTCTCGGTACTTAGAAGTATGGGGTTCTCTGGAGCTATTTTAAGAGCGATAGAGGCGCTATACTCTGCACCCTCTGCAAAAGCCTTCACCAATGGAGTAGTGTCGAATCCTTTTCTGATAACAAATGGGACCAGACAGGGATGCCCCCTGTCGCCCCTGATATTTGTTCTTTCTATGGAACCATTAGCTCAAGTACTTAGATTGGATCCGGGAGTGGGGGGCATTGACATAAAGAACAAAACTCATCTAATATCACTCTACGCTGATGATATTATTCTCACTCTGTCTAAACCGCAAACATCTATCCCTCGCCTTATGGATACTATTAATAATTTTGGGCAGTTATTTTATAAGCTAAAATATGACTAAATTGCAGGCACTACCTCTGAATGTTCCCTCACCTACGCTTCAACATTTGCAATCGACATATAACTTTGATTGGAGGGAGGATAGCGTTCAATATTTGGGGACACAGATGACAGCGTCCCCAGGGACTCTCTATAAAAGCAACTATATCCAAATGTTAAAAATACTACAGGAAGAAACAGAGAGAATGTCAAAGACAGATGTTTCATGGATAGGGCGGGTAGCGGCTTTTAAGATGTCGCTATTGCCTAGACTATTATACCTGTTCCGCACACTCCCCATACCCATCCCTGTTTCCTTCTTTGAAACGGCACAAAGGGTGATCTCGAAATATATATGGAATGGAAGGAGACCTAGAATAAATAAAAGTTTTCTGTTTAAGCAACGGGAGGCGGGAGGCCTGGGGGTACCTGTAGTGAGGAACTATTATATAGCAACTCTGGTCACTCAATGCTGAAGGTGGAAGTCAATGGATACCTCGATTCCATGGCTGCACATAGAGCAGGCGTTTATATCCCCTCAAACTGGAAGATGCACTGTGGTTGCCTTTTTGGAATATCCCGGCCCCTAAATCCTTCTCTCCAGTCATGTGTGCCTCAGTAACGGCATGGAAACTACTTCATAGGAAAGCAAACCCTACGAAGCATTCTCTCATTACTGAAATGTCCTGATCATTAATGACCTGGGTAATTGAGGATTTGGAGGTCTCCGATTGGGAATCGAGGGGGATTACGCAGGTTTCTCAACTATACTCTGACTCTAATCACCTTATACCGTTTGCAAATTTACAACAGCAATACGGAATTCATGTTGGTGATTTCCTTAAATATTTTCAAATATGGCACTTCGTGTCTAAACATCCTACGACGACAATACCCCATAATAACTCCCTGTTCACTTGGCTGTCGAGTAGCATGAGGGGACTGCGATTTTTATATGACAAAATGGATGAAATATCGACTTTTACTAGGTCTACCCAGTTTCGTTGTTGGGAGAGAGATTTGGGGATAGCCATTACCTCAGACGAATGGCAGCAAACAATTAGACTGATCCATTTGCCTCTAAAGTGCAGCACCCACATAGAGACGGCCACAAAAATTATTTTACGATGGTACAGGACCCCGTCTACTTTATAGTTAGCATACCCCTCTCTGTCTGGGAGTTGTTGGAGAGGATGTGGGGGCAGAGGAACACTTCTCCACATTCTGGGAAGTTGCCCCATGATTCGAGATTACTGGAATAAGGTCTTTGACCTGCTCTCGGAGTTGTTTAATCTCCAAATCCCCTATACCGCACTTATGGCTATCCTACTAATTGGAATTCCCGGTGAACTGAGCAAATATAAGCAACTCATCTGTAAAATTTTGACCGTAGCCAAATTAATGTTGGTGCAGAGATGGAAGACGGTGGCCCCTCCGCCAGATACCGCTCTGGTATCAGCTATAAATAACACATACTCCTATGAAAGGGTTATTGCAATGGGAAACAATTCCTTCTATCGTTTTGAGAAAATTTGGGATGCGTGGATCTACTCTAGATTAGCTGTTGGAGGGAACTGAGTTGTCACCAGAAGGTTGTGTGCTATCTTTTGTATATGAGCATAAATCTCGTGACTAAGAGAAGGTTGTACACAGAGAAATCTCCCTTGATTTGGTCATAGTAGCCCTATGATTGTGCCTAAATGTTACGGTTTATTCTATAAGTAATCTTTCTTATGTTTCATTGATGTACGGGATACAGAATGAGTTTAAAAGATGTACACTACACTGTATATCAAATGTATATTGCACTGTATGTCAATGCTGTTCTTTTCATTCTTTGAAAAAAAATTTTGAATAAAAATTATTGAAACAAAAAAAAACCTGCTGGAAACCATACTATATGCAACCAGCAAACACACACCAAGCTCTAATGAAGAGTTCATAATAGAGAAGAAACTAAAAAAGATCCTGACTTGGAGGTATCCCAAGGGACTATAAAAACAGTGCTATTGATAGACTTGGTAAATATAAAAAGAACACCTTACTGTCTCCCCATAGCAGGACACAAGCGCCATATTTGTATGCTTCAGTCTGGTTATTTTCATTGCCATAACATATTCATGACAAATTATATAAAAACAGGAAAAATTAATGACAATTCAGTCTGGAACCAAATTTGGAGAGGAAAGTTCCAGTTCTACTTTGCTGCTGTGAAAGCATAACATTTTTAAAAATGCTTCCTGCACCTTTGATTTTTTTGATCTAGATATAAATCAGGCTTCAGATGTATTTAAAAGAAAAAAAAAAAAAAAAAAGCCAGGCAGAGACAAAGCAGCTTTTGGGTTCACCCAATCACATCAACCCTCACAACACATGGAGTGTACTCTAGCCTGTATCCAGAGATGCGCTAACCACCGGATAAGTTCTATGACTACCTGCGTATGAACATTTCCAGCCTTGACAAACTTCAGCGACTGTACAGATCTTTCAGAACCAGAACACCCTCTTGTGCCGAAGTGACTCACCAAAGGAGTGTTTGATAGTGACCTTTCAATAAGTATCTACATTGAATTTACACTATACATTGTATATAAAAAGATATTTAAAAAATGGTCTATTAAAATTATTTCTGGTGTATTCAAATGTTTTTTTTAAATTTATTCAGAATTTTTACATTTAATTTTCTCATTTTTATTTTAAAAGGTATATGTTAACAGGTAAAAGATTCTCCTTGATGCACTTTCAGTTCCATCTTGGCAAGTCAACAAATCTCCTACATTATTTGGGATACTTGCCAGGCCCTGTGATTTGCTATGTGACCAATTTATCCCACATCCAACAACAGACCAAAGGAAGGACATTGCAGACAAATTCTGGGATAAGACGCAATTTCTAAATTGTGTAGGAGCAGTTGATGAAAAGCATATCCTTAAGAAGCCTTCAAGAAGTGGTTCCATGTTCTACAACTACATAAAGTTTTCTTCAATTGTGCCGATGGCCATTGCAGATGCCAATTATAGATTTTTGGCTGTGGACATTGGGGCATATGGCCCCACGGACTCCTGCAGTTTTTTTTTAAGGACTCTGCGATGGGACGGAAATTACACTCTGGAATTTTTGGACAGAGCGAGCTATTTCCTGGAAGAGATGGACCTACTATGCACTTTGTAATTGTTAGTGACGAGGCCTTCTAGATGTGCTGAAACCTTTCCAGTTGTGGACTCAACCAGAAACGTATTTACAAAAACAGACTGACAAGAGCCAGGCGACTTGTGGAATGTGCGTTTCAAAATGGCGAATTTTCAAAGTTGAAATCCAGTTAAACCCAGATGATGTTGAAGCTTGCATGGCCCTACACAATTTTCTTCCCACAAGAGAACCTTTCCTGGTTATCACACAGGAACAGGTATCTGGTTTACATGGTATGGACTTATCTGGCCAGAGATCCACAATTGCTGTAAGTAACATAAGGGACAACTTGCTGCATATTTTCTTTCAAACACAGGTTGGGTGGACTGTCAGGATGGAATGAGTCGTGTTGGGACAATAAATTAGGGTTTTGAGGAGATGTCTCCCCTTTTTGTTCTCCACTGAGACTTTACTCACCAACCCCTTGAGGACATGAAACGCGTTTGTAGAGAAATTACTAAGGGTAATATAGGGAAAGTATTGGGACTGTCCTTGTAAGGACGGGAGTCATTTTTCTGGGGGTTGGGGTATATTAAGGATGAGACCTTATCCTTCCCTGGGAATGGCTCCTGTCACTCGTAAGACGGTTCCATATATATGAGCACGTGTATGGACATTGACAGTCACTATTTATTAAGCCCTATATAGGCCTCTTTTAAAAAATTAGTAAAAGTTATGTTTTATAATATTTTGTTTGATCCTGTGCTTAGTGGTATGGACTAGCAGGATGGAAAGGTTTAATTTCTTGTTTTTAAAGGACAGTCAAATGTGCTGTAATAGTCTCAATATTTATGGTCCTGAATGAACTGAAAATGAGAGACTACTCCTCAGCATGCAGACTCCATTTTTATGCCTTCACCTGTCACAGCATTTGAAAAACATTCCCTTTTGCCTCTGCTTATCTTAAAAAAATACATTTTTAATCTAATTTTGTTGCAGATCTATTTTTGTGCACACGTCACAACTTTATACCATAAATACACATTTACACACATCCTTAAACATACGAATGTATGGAAAGTGGAGTTGTGCTTTATACCACGCTCAGAAAAAACAACTGACAAAACAGACGGTAACTGTTGAAAGTGTCCCCAAGTGCAGTGGCCAAAACCATCAAGCGCTACAAAGAAACTGGCTCACATGAGGACCGCCCCAGGAAAGGAAGACCAAGAGTCACCTCTGCTGCGGAGGATAAGTTCATCCGAGTCACCAGCCTCAGAAATCGCAGGTTAGCAGCAGCTCAGATTACAGACCAGGTCAATACCACACAGAGTTCTAGCAGCAGACACATCTCTACAACAACTGTTAAGAGGAGACTGTGTGCAGCAGGCCTTCATGGTAAAATAGCTGCTAGGAAACCACTGCTAAGGACAGGCAACAAGCAGAAGAGACTTGTTTGGGATAAAGAACACAAGGAATGGACATTAGACCTGTGGAAATCTGTGCTCTGGTCTGATGAGTCCAAATTTGAGATCTTTGGTTCCAACCGTGTCTTTGTGCGACGCAGGAAAGGTGAACGAATGGACTCTACATGCCTGGTTCCCACTGTGAAGCATGGAGGAGGAGGTGTGATGGTGTGGGGGTGCTTTGCTGGTGACACTGTTGGGGATTTATTCAAAATTGAAGGAATACTGAACCAGCATGGTTACCACAGCATTTTGCAGCGGCATGCTATTCCATCCGGTTTGCATTTAGTTGGACAATCATTTATTTTTCAACAGGACAATGACCATAAACACACCTCCAGACTGTGTAAGGGCTATATGACCAAGAAGGAGAGTGATGGGGTGCTACGCCAGATGACCTGGCCTCCACAGTCACCAGACCTGAACCCAATCCAGATGGTTTGGGGTGAGCTGGACCGTAGAGTGAAGGCAAAAGGGCCAACAAGTGCTAAGCATCTCTGGGAACTCCTTCAAGACTGTTGGAAGACCATTTCAGGTGACGACCTCTTGAAGCTCATCAAAAGAATGCCAAGAGTGTGCAAAGCAGTAATCAAAGCAAAAGGTGGCTACTTTGAAGAACCTAGAATATAAGACATTTTCAGTTGTTTCACACTTTTTTGTTAAGTATATAAATTCCACATGTGTTAATTCATAGTTTTGATGCCTTCAGTGTGAATCGACAATTTTTAGTCATGAAAATACAGAAAACTCTTAGAATGAGAAAGTGTGTCCAAACTTTTGGTCTGTACTGTATATATACGAAAAATTACACTCAGCGGACCCAAAAGGCCTGCACTCTGCGTTTAACAGACCTGACACAGATTTGGTGAACACACCAACCGATCAAATCCCATTGAAATCAATGGGAGTTTTAACGGATTTATGACGGATCATTAGTGTCACGAATGTTATTAACAGACACTAACAAGTAATGTGGATGCCCCCTTTGACATGAATTTCATTTTGGCAATGAAAACTTCAAGTCAAAACCCCATAGCATATGCCAGCAATTACAAATGTGGATTTTATAGAGGTCAAGAGCTAAATCTCAAAACAAAATTCTTTCCGCATACATAAAATTCCAGGACATATAAAATACACCAGTTATGGCATGTTATAGACATTGGTTGCAACTCTAGAGAATGGAAAAGAACTACTGCAGAGTAACTAATATAAATACAATAACTTCAAAAAATTATCTGGTACGCAGAAAAGCTTCTCTCCTTCCACTTCTTCAGGGATTTGTAAAGTCAGTTTTAGATTAGAACACAATCTTGAATGGAGAGCTAAAATATTGGCACCAAAAAAATTTAAAATTACTCAGTAAGGTATGCGGAATTACAAAGAACACTAAAAGAACCCGTCTGTTTAGAGTCAACCACCAACATTTTTTTTTAACTCACCTGTATGCAGTTGTAGGGTCACTTGGTGGCAGTGAATATACCTGTATGAGAATAATGTTGCTGTGCGGAAAATCAACTTTTAATCTGTATGCAAATGAGCTTTTTAGTGCCCCCATGGGACAACCGCCAATTTCGTTGCACCTTTATTCATCTGTGGTCACTGCCCAGCACCACTCCCCTAACAAAAATTGACAGGACCTGATATGCAGAGACCACAGGTAAAATTGGGTGCTCTGGCAGACACGACCATTCCTCGGGTGCACCAGGCATTTCTTTGCACACTGACTTACGAACGGTATGATCACTCTTCCACTGACTACCCCTATAACAAAAATAGCTTAAAAGATTTTTATGGTGACAGACTAACTTGAAAACTTTTCTCACATTTTAAATACCTTCTGACCATGTAGCACACATGGGACTGCACAACCTGTACCTTTAGAAACCTTAACTTAACAATAGCAGCTTTCTAAAATCCTACAGAAAAAAATATTTGTCTCCACACTGCACAAATTTTTAAAAGGTTTTAGTCTATTCACATAAGGGTAAAGGGAAGCTTAAAAAACACTACAATGTATACATTCCCCCCATCCAGTAGATTAGGGCTTTTATATGCCATAAAAAGAAGGACAGGGGGGCGTGGCCTGGCTATGGCGGAGTGAGGTTGCTGTCTCCTCAGCTCCTTCCCCGACTCACCCGAGCCAGTGCTGCATTTTGCTGACCGGCACCTCTTCAGCCCACCGGACTATGGGCAAATCCCGGCGGTGCCCTCCTAGGTCCTCCTCCACTCCTCCGAGGACATCCAAGGGGCCCACGATGGATAAATTCCTCCGGGGCCCGGGTACCTCCGGATCTCAGTCTGCGCCTTCCAAAATGGCGCCCGACATCTCCGCTCCACAGCGCGGCTCACCTATAAGCGCCTCGCCGGCGCACGTAGCCGCTGCAGCAACAGAGGCGCCCCTATCCCCTCCGGTGTCTGGGGCCTGCTCCCTTAGCTCCCCGGAGGCATGGATTCTTCAGGAGTCTGGGCCCTGCTCGGCTCCTGTGTCGCCGGCGGCACATGAGCAGGACTGGCCGTCGCCCCCCCTGCCGCCTGGGTGCCAGCGATCAACGGAGGTTACCCCTGCACTGCAGCCCAAGGGACCATCAGGAGGTGAGGGAACCCCCATCATGTCCTTGCCCTTGGCTACTTCCACCCCCTCTGCAGCCCTGCACCCCTTATTGAGGGCCCCTCGGTTAGCTCCTCTTGGCACTGGACTAAGGTCAGATCGACCTGCACCTGGTACTCCCTCCACCTGTGGTATCCATCCAGCACCTACCTCAGCACCGTCGAGTCTGCTCTGTCACGGCAGCTCCATATTTGCCTCGGGCTTCTCCAGTTCCTCTGTTAATTCCCCGTCACAGCCTCCGCATCCGCTGGTCGGAGCGCGGGGGCCCCCTCTGGGACTGCTGCTAGTTGTACATTAACTCCATCTGCTGCCCCCTCAGATACCCTGGCTGAATTATGCCAACTGAGCGCTCATCTCCGTGCCATTCCTACAAAGTCTGACATGGAGGAATATGTGGCACGCCTGGAACAGTCCTACAAATCTGAACTGTATGCTGTCCGTTCCACTGTGCAATCACTGGAGGGGAGGGTGGATACCCTGGAGGCCGCTTCTACCTCACTTTCTACCCAGTTGTCCGCCCATGACTCCGTACTGGTGTCCCACACCCACCAATTGCATCAACTGACGGACCTTATGGATGACCTGGAGAACAGAAACAGACGGAACATCATCAGGTTACGGGGACTCCCTGAAGTCATCGAACCCCAGCAACTAGACGCTACTCTGCGTACCATCTTTAACAACCTCCTGGGGGTCCACCCTGCCTCTCCACTTGAACTAGACCGGGCGCATCGCTCTCTAGGCCCACGCCCTCTGGACTCTGCCAGCCCTAGAGACGTCATTTGCCGAGTTCACAGGTACCAGATAAAAGAGGCTATCATGCGGAAGGCCAGGGAAGCCCGCCAAGTCGAATTTCAGGACTCATCTATCAGCCTACTTCCAGACCTGTCCAGACTCACCCTGTCCAGACTGACCCTCGCCAGACGACACGCCCTGAAGCCTCTCCTGGACCTCCTGATCCACCACCAGATCCCGTACTCTTGGGGGTTTCCATTCCGCCTGCAGGTCCGGCGAGATGGCCAATCCCTCATCTTGTCTCGTCCAGACGACATCCCTGCCTTCACAGCTGCCCTTGGACTTCTGGCGGTGCAGATTTCGAGCTGGCCGCTGCTACCCGGCGCCCCAGAACCTGCACAGCTGGCGCGGCCGCAGCGCCGCTCCAGACGACGTCGCCGTGATAGAGCTTCCTCCCCTGCAGCTCAGCAACGGGACCACCAAGCCTCCCCAACCTGAGGACTGGATCTCTCCGCTCGCATGCTGGCGAGATTGCCACTCTGCAACCTTTAGGGGTTCTCTTCCGCCTCATGCAGGGCCGTGAAATTCTGTCTTCCTCTCCCCTACTTTCCATATTTCTCTTCTTTCTTCCTCCCTTTTTTTTTTTTTTTTCTCCTCTCCTCCTCTCCCTCTCTCTATCCCTCCATTTTGTCCTCTCCTTTTATATGCCCTGGTCTATAGAGTTTCATATTGATCGTGTTTTTTTGTCAGCATATCTTGTTACAATTTGTCTCAGTGGCGGGCTCGGGGGGGGGGGGGGGTGGCGGCTCCTCTTCGGAAAGCCCGTTCCCCACCGGGGTCTCCGTGTTGCATTGTAGCACGTGTTTTGGAATTGTTTGCCTTTTCCCCACCTGTTTTGGTGGTGGCTTGCCCCATCACCTTGTTGCTTAGTCAGTTGAACATTTGGTTCTATAGTTGTGTTAGTTGTGTTGGATTACATTTGTCTCCCTCTTTCCTAAGTGTGTGTCCCTTTTGTGTCTTCACTCTGAATGTTTGCACCTTAAATGCAAGAGGACTTAACGTCCCACAGAAGCGCAGCCAGATATTGTACCAACTTCATAAGAAGCGCTCTCATGTCCTTATTTTACAGGACACACACTTCAAGGAAGGCCATGTCCCGGATATTCGCAGCCGCCACTTTCCTGTCTGGTTCCACAGCGTCAACCTGACCGCCAAGTCCAAGGGAGTATCTATTGCTTTGCATAGATCTCTGCACCATGAGGTAATAGACACCCTGGTAGGCCCTGAGGGTAGATTTGTCTCAAACTGCGCATCACGGGCAGTGTCCTCACTATAGCCGGTTGCTATCTCCCTAATCAGGGACAGTTGCGATACTGCAGGAACCTAGTCGGCAAACTTTCTGATTTTGGCGAGGGGGGTCACGATTCTTGGGGGCGATTTTAATTTTGTAACGGACCCTACGACTGACCCTACCCCCCCGTCCCCCCCACTCTCAGTCCCAGCTGCGCGGGCTTAAGACCGCCCTCCACAATTCCCAATTGGTCGACGTGTGGCGCATTCTGCATCCCAATGAGCGCGACTACACATACCACTCCCCTGTGCATAACTCATACAGCCGCATCGATTTTTTCCTGATCAGCCACCACGCCCTCTCCTGGGCCCCTACCGGACAGATCGGCTCTGCCCTTTGGTCAGACCACTCACCCGTATTTTTGTCAATGGAGGTACCGGGCCTTGCACGCCGTCCTGTCACCTGGCGTCTGAACGACAGCCTGTTGAAGGACACTATTTGCCGGACAGACGTTGGCGACGCGATCAGGAACTTCAGTCTCGATCATGCCCGGGACTCCACATTGTCTCCGCTACAGTGGGAAGCATTAAAATGCGTGGTTAGGGGTGTCCTGATCAAGCATGGAGCGCGCCTCAAAAAAGAGCGAGCAGCGTGGGTTTCCTCACGGTTGGCCAGGATCCATTCTCTTGAGGTGAAGCACAAGCAGTCTTGTTCTCAGGCGGACTTAAACGAGCTTCTCAATGCTAGAGAGGAGCTTCGAGCCCATCTAGATGAAACATCCTTGCTTTTCCGAGACCTTGTCCGGAAACACTATTACGAGTTTGCAGACAAGTGTGGTCATTCCCTCGCGCGTCGCTTGCATCCCCGCGGCTCCCCCGCGTACGTCCCTCGGATCAACAGAGGCAATGGGCGATCAGTCCATCACCCTATAGACGTTACAGAGGCGTTCCGCTCCTTCTACCACGATCTGTACAATATTCGTGGACAGTATGCCGATCTTGCCCCGGGTTCTCTTGAAGAGAAAAATCCGGGAATACGTTGTTAAGACCTCTCTCCCCACCATTGCCCCCTCAGACAGGGCGCTTCTCGAGGACCCTTTCTCCGAGGAAGAGGCAATATTCAATCTTCACCCTTGGGCAAATCCCCTGGCCCTGATGGGTTCACTCCTAGATTCTACAAGACCTTCCAATCTCTATCAGCTCTCATTACAGTTCTTCCCAAGCCAGGGAAAGACCCATCCTCCTGTGCCAGTTATCGCCCGATCTCCCTGCTCAATATCGACATCAAATTATTTGCCAAGTTGCTAGCCAATCGCTTGTCCCCCCTGATGCCAGGCCTGGTCCATACTGACCAGGTTGGCTTCATCTCGGGTCGAGAGGCCAGGGATAACGTATGTAAGACACTGCTGGCGATCTCCTTGGCCCACAATACCAATTCCCCCGTGTGCTTGCTTTCTGTGGATGCTGAAACGGCGTTTGACCGTGTACACTGGGGCTTTCTACAGGCCACACTCCAACAAATTGGGGTTGGCCCAGAGTACTTGGGCAAAGTGCTTTCTCTTTATGGCGACGCGTCGGCACGGGTACGGGTCAATGGGCTCCTCCTCTCCAACTCTTTCCCGGTCCGGAATGCCCATTGTCTCCTCTTTTATACGCCCTGGTCATGGAACACCTAGCGACGGCCATACGGAACTGTCCTGGTATCCATGGCCTTCAGCTGGGTAATCGTCAGGTCAAAGCGGCCCTATACGCCGACGACCTCCTCCTGTATGTGTCTCAGCCTCGTATCTCTTTCCCGTCTATCTTACGCAAATGTTGTTGCTTTGGCAACTTGAGTAACTTTAAAGTGAACCTTTCTAAGAGCGAGGCCCTCAATATCACCTTGCCTTCAGCAGAGGCAGCCTGCCTTGCGAATGACTTCCCCTTTAAATGGCATCCTACCTCCATCAAATACCTCGGGATTCATATCCCCTCGGACCCCTCCCTTCTCTACCGCCTTAATTATCTCCCGATCCTTGAATCACTCCAGATGGATATACGGAAATATAACTCGCTCATGCTCTCCTGGTTTGGTCGCATTAACGTGCTGAAAATGGATGTTATGCCCCGATTACTATATGTGTTCCGAGCTCTACCCATTCCTGTTCCGTGCCCCTTTTTTGCCCGCGTTCAGACCTTGTTTGGGAGGCTCGTGTGGGGAGCGGCGCGGAGCAGGCTACGTTTTTGGACGCTGACGCGCCGTAAGTGTCGCGGAGGCGCGGGCCTGCCAGACCCCAGGCTATACTACCGCGCGACAGTACTATCGCGGGGTGGACAAGCAGTGGGTCTCCATTGAGGCCGATTTACTTTCGGCTCATCTTCCCTCCCTGCCATGGATCCCGCCTCATTTTCGCCCTAGCACTACCGAACATTCTTTTCTATCCTCCCAGTTCCTCAAGATTTGGGACTCTACAAGCACGGGCGGTCCCTGGCCCTCTCAGCCCTCTGTTACAAAACCCCATGTTCCCCCCCCGGGTTGCTCGGCTCACAGATTCCTTTGCTGGCAAGCGGGGGCCGATGTTCGCCTACATCAGGTCACAGATAGTTCTTCTCTTCCCTCTGTCGCAGCTACAAGCCTCCCACCCCAACTTTCAATTGTCTTGGTTGGAATATGGCCAGCTTTCGGCCTTCTTGCGTAAATTTTCCCTGCTCTCCATGCTCTCATCTCCTTTAACCGACCTGGAGTCTGCCCTCTCACATACTGACACCACCCCACGTGCCCTCTCTCTTCTCTATGGCATCCTTCTCCTGGAATCCACGCCTGGGCTCCCCTCTTATACTGGCCCCCGGGAGTCTGACCTTGGTAATAGCCTCTCCATTGCCGACTGGGATAAGTCCTTCCTGTATACTCAAACTCCCGATGCCCTGCGGTGCGCAGGAAAAGAACTACAAAATTCTGACCCGCTGGTACCGCTGCCCTGACCTTCTGCATAGGATCTACCCTGGTGTCTCGGACCGGTGTTGGCGTTGTGGCTCCGAAAGAGGCACTATCATATTTGGTGGGATTACGCCATCAGGCCTTTCTGGGAGGCAGTCTTCATGCTATATGCAAAAGTGAGCGGCAGAGCTGTTACACACTCACCCCATCTTCCTCTCCTTTCCATTATACCGGGAAGGGTTTCCGCTGTTAAGAGGGACCTCCTGCGACATTTCCTCACCGCCGCCAGAACAGTCATTTCCAGGCACTGGCGCAGCACGGTCGTGCCCACCCTTGTCGAGCTGATACAGGAGCTTCTCCTTATTAGGAGAATGGAGGCCCTGGTGACTGAGGACTCACCTAACTTCTCTAAATTTGAGTCTCTCTGGCGGCCGTGGGTGATGTTTCAGGACTCTCCGGAGTTTTCTTCTCTCTGACTGGGACACTGTTCCCCTGTTGGTACGGTGTCTGGATGCTTTTTATTGCCAACTTTCTCTTTCCCTCCCCATCCCCCCCTTGTGTGTCCCTTCCCGTTCGTCTATGTCTGTGTCTTAGTTAGTCTTCAAGTATCCGTGTACCCCTTGTGACCCTCCCCCCCCCTTCATGTTTGTCTTTCATACTGATAGGTGGATGGCATCGCTACCACTTTCCTAATAATAGTTTTTAATGTAGTTATACTACACCACCCACCGCTGATTTCCTAGTTGTGGGCCTTAACAGCCCTTTATTTTAACTTACGTTGGCGTCTCATCTATGCTTTGGGCGGCTCATGTGGCCCCCTATGTTTTATTTGATGTTTTTGTCTTAGCATTGTTCCCTCCCTTTCTTTTTTTCTGTTCCCTAATTTAAAAACCTTAATAAACTCGAACAAACATAAAAAGAAGGACAGTATCTGAAATCATCAACCTGACAGGTTTAGAGGATCTGGAATTGACTTTGGATACGCAACAGTACAGCCTTGATGCTGAAGCATTTTAAAACGTCATACCCCAGAAGGAGTGCAATGTTGTATGTCACTAAATTGGGGTAAATCTAGCAAACCATGGTTTAGCCATTTTGTTAGGATTAATTCTAACAACTACTCGTATATTCTATTGGAAGAGCAAATGTCTGCTAAACCTATCTACTCATCTGTGCAAAGTTTCATTCATGGTATAACAACGACCTTGTGGGCACGTTCCGGTGTGGAAACTGCAGGGTCTGATTTTATTCTGGTCAGTGAATCTTTTCGCAGTACCACCACTCAGAGGGAGTTTCGGGACAGAAATTTCATTAATTGCAAGTCCCAAGGTATAGTGTATCTGGCAACGTGCTCCTGCGGAACCCAATACGTTGGGAAAACCATCAGGGAGTTCTGCAGGAGGATTTGTGATCGCGTTAATATCTTAAAGACACGATAATACACCTATTGCCAGACATATTTGGGACAAACATGAGGGGGAAACCTCTCATTGAATTCCAGGGTATTGAATTAGTCTTTCCTTCTCCCCGTGGTGGGAACTTGGATCAGAAGGTCCTGCAACGTGAAGCACGTTGGACCTTTATGATGCAGACTGTTAAGCCATGGGGGCTTAGAGAGACTATTTCATATTCCTCTAAGAATTTTTGATCAGTTTTGTATGTCTGGGATCTATTGCAATAAACACCCCCATTGCTTGCACTTTTTGCCAGTTGTATATCGTATTTTATCGTATATCCTCCTTTTGCTTCTGTACATCTATCCATTCGAGAAATTAGTAGATATGCTTGATTTTTATGGATGTCATTTCAAAAATGAAATCCCTTTTTCTGTGTATTGCATTGGTGTATAGTGATGTTTCTATTAGATCCCTTTGATGCCTTTCATGGCCACATTGTTGTTGCTTTGGTGCTACTTATATTTACGTGATAACCCTTTGTTCTGTTCTAGCAAGTGCCAGCTGTCACTTGCTAGTGTTTGTTTACAGCGACCAGCGTGTCCAGGGGGGGGGGTGGGCGCGTGGTCAGTTAGGCATGCCCTCCGTACTCAGTGATTGGCTGGCTAGTGCACGTGTTGATGCGCACTGCCTCAATTCCCGCCTTTGCTATGACGCTGATGGTCACTGGCTCCTATTGCCTCTCCTGGTGTTAATAACCAATTAATGTTACTGAACCTCTCACTCTGATTGCAGTGGTTACTATAGGATACTAACAATGGGGGGCAACTTCTGGTATTTTTGTTGCTAACCCTGTTATATTTAAACTATTTTGCTCGAGCTTTTGCCTTTTTATGGTTATCTTTTTAGACGATATTAATAGAGATTACATTTTAGAAGCACTTTCTGGGAAGTTACACTTTCTATGGGTTTTTGGTTATATCAACAACTCCTATCATCCTAAATCATCTGATGTTGTCTTGTAGATGTAACCTGAATTCCTGCAGGTCTATCATTTCTGTGCGCATAGTTTTAGTTCATGTATCGAGTTTGATTGTTATACGAGCTAATTTAATCCTACATCTAAGCATATGTATCCTATATAAGTAAACATAATAGTAATAGGGGAAGCACAAGTGCTGGGGTTGGCACGATGTAATTCAGTCCTTAGTAATTCAATCACAAGAGTATAGAAGCTGCAGTTACTCATGGCAGAAGACAGATCAGCTCAATCACTCCAAAAAGTTTCAAAGCATAGTTGTCCCACCATGTTCACGTCGTCTCTTTTTATTCTATTTGCTGCTTTTTACAAACTTGCTGCCCATTCCCCCTCCTGTTACATCTATCCACATCAGTCCATTCTCTGTTCACCTTCCTCAACCACCTTAACCCACTCTCCGTGCAACAAATTAGACGCTCACAAATCACTGAACCATCTGCTGTCTCTCTCCATACTCCTGCTACTAGCTGCTGGGGACATCTCTCCAAACCCTGATCCTCCTGTTAACCTCAACCTTCATACCAGTCTCTCAAACCCTGCTAACCTTAATAATCACTTTCTACCGTCTCCTCCTCCACCAGTTTTTGTGGAACGCCTATTCAGTCGGCAACAAACTTGACGTTATTCAATATCTCTTCATTTCAAAGTCTTTTAACCTGCTGGCTGTCACTAAAACCTGCATTAACAGTGACACCGCGTCCCCTGCTGCTCTCTGTTATGATGGCCTCCAATTTTCAAACACCCCTAGACCTGAGTATAGGCAGGGTGGAGGGGTAAGGGTCCTATCACCACAATGCACTTTTCAGGTCATTCCTCCAGTACCATCGCTCTCGTTCCCCTCTTCCGATATCCACACTATCAGACTTTTCCGCCCTGCATAGTAGTAGTTTTATCTACAGTCCCCTTGGCTCACCCTACCAGTTAGATCACTTTTCTTCATGGCTTCCTAACTTTCTATCCTGTGAAAATCCTACTCTTATGGGAGATTTTAAAATTCCCATTAACACCACCTGTCACCTCACCTGCCTCTCGCCTTCTATCACGAACCGCCTCTCTTGGTCTCTCTCAGCTTACTTCTCCCACACACAACAATGGTAATCTCCTTGATCTGGTCTTCTTACGGCTGTTTTGTCTCTGACTTTACTAATGCTCGCCGACCACAACATTCTTTACTATCAAAAACTCATGTCCTTCACAAAACACACCAACCGCACATACAGGAATCTACGAGCTGTAAACACACAGCACCTCTCAGACACCCTACAGTCATTACTGTCATCTCTTCTCTCCCCTGTTCTGGCCACCAAACACTACAATGAGACTCTGGATAAAGCAACACCCTCGACAATACAAAAATCTCACCACAGACTGGCAGCCTTTGCATGCTCTTCCAACGCGTTTTCTTCAGCGGTGCTCAAGATGTGCTGAACGGCTATGGCGAAAATATAACATGTAGATTTTCTTCACTTTAAATTTATGCTCAAAGCCAATATAACTCTGCCCTTCCCGTCACCAAACTAGCTTATTTCACCTCTCTCATCTAACCCTAAACAACTGACACCTTTCACTCCCTCCTTATGCCGAAGGTGCAGGTACCTGTCAGACCTCAGTGCTCAAGACATGGCCACGTATTTCATGTAAGAGAAAAAACCAACAACTTCCAACAGGAAATAACCCAAATCTCCAAGCGCCATCAGTCCCCTTCCATCCCTTGCACTTCATTATGAATGCTCATTCTTTGACCCAGTAACAGAAGTAGTAGTCTCCCAGCTCCTATCTTTTTCTCGATCTACTACTTGCACAAGTGATCCTATCCCGTCACACTTCCTCCAGTCTGTCCCCGGCTGTTACAATTCACCTTACTAACATTTCTTATCCTATTCCATAGCTCCAGACCTCTCCTTCTACAAGTTACCTTGCACTTAGTATCTGTATATTCAAAGATACCGGCTAGTGACGGGCTCATACAGCTTCAGTTACATGATATTTAGTATAAGATGGCTGGAACATAGTACCCAACAAGCCCTTTTGTGTCTCCCCATTTCCTTATAGAACTTAAGCTCTTACGAGCAGGGCCCTCACTCCTATTGTTTGATATGTTAATTTTGTGGTCACATTGTAATGTCTCATATTGTCTGTTCATGTGTCCTCTGATTTGTAAAGTGCTGCAGAGTATATTGGTGCTATAAAGCTAATATCTTCCACTAGCTAAGGGGCACTGCAATGGGGAGTCCATTAGGCCCAACCATAATTTTATATGCAATCATCCAACTTCCTTCCTGTGAATATACTTGGATGTCAATGCTGTAATAAAAATTACGACTAGACCAGAAGTTGGCAACCCCTGGTACACGTGCCACTGTTGGCACGCATGGCATATTTTGCTGGCAAGGGACCTGCAAGCATTAAATTGCTGCCCTCCCTGTCCACCAATGAGAGGAGTGAGGAAAGTTCAGGAGGCGGAGCCATGTGCATCACTGCAAAAAGGAGGAGGATGAGGAGAGCAACTCCGTTCACAGTCAAAGTAAAAAACCATGTACATGCTGGGGTTACTATTGTCAGGCATTTGGGGTTATTAATTTAGTTTCAGTAATTCCATGCGCCTCACATTAATAGCAATTAACCCCATCATGTCCCTTACATTAACCCAGTATGCTTCACATAAGGGTTACCAATATGTGAGACATGGAGGTACTAATAAAGGACCTCAATAATGAAAATAATTACCTCCATGTGAGGGACATGATGGGGTTAATTGCTATTAAATAGGACCTTTCATGTCCTCAAAGTGCAGTTTTATATACCGATAGAAAGCAAACAGTGCGCTGAATTCAAATATTAAATACATGTATACGCAAACTCACTCCAAAGACAATTTTGCAATAAAAAAAACCATCAGCCCCTACAGTGGATTCTGATGAACACGTTGACACCAGGGCTGTGGAGTCGGAGTCGGTGCCTATTTTGGTGGAGTCGGTATAAAATGGACCGACTCAGACTCCCAAAATATATAATAAATTGGTAGTTAGTAGTACAATGCAGTATGTGCTGAATATATTCATAAGAATTTGGGAAAATGATGAAATGTTGAAAATGATGAAATGTCCTGTAAAGGTCTGTTCTATTCCTCATATAATGATGGGACTGAGTTCTGAGTGAACCTATAAGGTTTAGCACCATTATCTGGAGTAAGCAAAAGATACAAGTGTTGTGATTGTGAGGACTGAAAAGCTTGACTATCTGTAATTGTGCTGGAGACGCACCCACAGCCCGAGGACACAGAGTGAATCATTGTGCTGAGACTGAACTCCTTTAAGGCAAGTACTTCTTAGTATATCTAAACTTTCAATAAACTGCATAAATCAATTGTCCAGCGTATGTTCTCTCTGTATGCTTTGTGTTAGTTTGCTTCTCCTCTGAGCTGTTTGGAGAGGTTAGCTGCTCTGCTCAGATGGCTTATATATGCTATACATAGAATATAAGGGGGGGGTGGCATGGGATCCGATGGAGGAGGACGCACTTTGGAGGAGCTCCTACCTTACCGTCAGCTAAGTGGGACCATTTGGGACATACAGAACCCCATGGCTACAAGAACGAGCCGGACACTGGCTGTGGGAGACCCTGCACCCGCGGACAGGTCACAATCTACCCTGTCCGCGTTCCTGCAGCCGGCAACAGCTTCAGCAGCGCGGGCCTCCACGAGGCGGCGGCCATCTTCCTCCGCAGCAGCGCCGACCGCCTCCGGAATAACTACAGCGGCAGCTCCGCTGACAGCGCGAGGGGCTCCCGCGCTGCAGAGAGGTCTCCCTGTTAGGCCTCCTGCTTTTCTGGAGGCTGAAAGCCGGGCGCTCGATCTCCACCGCCGGGTAAGACAAGCGCTGCGACCGCTCACATCGCAGCGCTGACTGCCCCCCCTCCCCCGCAGCTTCAGCCGGTACACTCCTCAGCGGGCTCCCCCACGCAATATCAGGGGGACCCAGCGTCCCAGGGGACCTCAGCGACTGCCTCTCCTCCCCACATGTCACCATCTGACCGTGGGAGTCCTCCTAGCCCTGTGGGGGATCCTCTCACCTCCCGGCAGTCCTTACAACTTCCTAGCCTCATGCCCTTGCAGCAGCCCCCACCCCTCCTAGGAGATGAGGAGGCAGACTTGGGGACGACTCCTTTGTCCCCCCTGGCTATCTGTACCCAGCTCTCGCTGCCGTCTGCACCGCCACCCCGACTTCCGCTACAATCTGCTCTGGCAGCCTCTTCTGACCCTCCACCATGGCTTGATTACCTTGCTCATCTACCGTCAAAAGAGGACTTTGACTCCCTGGTTGCTAAAGTCACAACGGCATGTCGTTCAGAGATACGCACTGAAATCGCTGTCCTGCGGCAAGATCTCCAGCATATTGCAAACCGGGTTGATACCCTTGAAGATGATCATGACCAGACCCGTTCTCATGTGTCTCACCTCCAGGACACTGTCCTCTCCCAATGCCAGGTGGTTAATGACATGCAGCGCCATTTAGAGGACTTGGACAACCGGGGCAGGCGCAATAATATCAGAGTCAGGGGGCTGCCTGAGGCTACCCAGGAGGAGGATTTACATGCTACCTTGGGGGAGGTTTTCAACTCCATCTTGCAGGAACCACCTACGCATAAAATTAAACTGGATAGAGCGCACAGGGCCCTGCGTCCCAAGGGATCTGGCCCCACTCCGCGTGATGTTATTTGCTGCGTACACGATTATGCATTGAAGGAAACCATCCTTTCCAAGGCCCGTCGTCTTCAAGACTTTGAATTTGAAGGAGCCAAGATTCAACTTTATCAGGATCTTTCTTGGATTATGCTACAGAAAAGGAGATATCTGCGCCCTCTGCTACAGCTTTTGTGCGACCGGCAAATACCGTATCGCTGGGGATTCCCCTTTTCTTTGACAGCTAGGCACAATGGACGCTCTGCTACCCTGCGGTTCTATGCAGACCTGGAGCCATTTTGCACTGCTATGGATATTCCTCTCCCTGACCTACAGAACTGGGAACTGATTGCTCCACCACCACCGCCTCCCCCGGTCTGGACGGTCCAGAACCCAACTAGACGCCAGCAACGTTCTTCCAGAAGATCAAGGGTGGAGGCCCCCCCCCCCCCCCTCCGTGACTATCTTTTTTTTCTCGGCCCTCCTAGTTTCTGGGAGGGATATGTTTGCTTTGCTCACTAGGGGGTTCTGTTATTGCTGTTTATGTTTATACGCATTTTTCTTTTAATGGTCCCACTACTTTTTTGCATTTTACTTATGTTTCAGTTTGGGCGGTCGGGTGGGTTAGACTCCCCCTTCCCCCCCAGTGACTGACAGATGTTATTATCCTCAGGTCCCCAACTGTCTATTTTGATCTGCATATTGCTGATCCTCTCCCGCCTCCCACCCACTCCCCCCTCTACTGTGGGGGCTTCGTCCAGCTGTGGACCCACTGGTTGGGCCCCGGAAGGGTCCATTTGTGGCCCTGACTTGGACATTTTTTTTTGCCCCCGGCCGGGAGATATAGTCCCGACCACTAGATTTAGTTTAATTGTGTTTTTTAAATATTTTTGTTTTTTATTTGTTATGCCTCGTCCATTTGTGTGTCTTTTGTCTCTTTCCCCTCCCCTTCTGTCCCTTTTCTTTTCTCCCCTTTTTCAGGTTCGGAGACTCGTTTGGCTACAGTGGCCTGGACTCTTCACCTTTATTTTTTTCAAGGCTTCCGACTCTCGATGGTTGGGTGAGATTTGCCTCTTCCTCATTTTTCCTTACGCTAGCTACAAACCCACTCTGTTTTCTCTATGGTTAAGTGCATTACATTAAATGTCAAGGGCCTGGGCTCCAACTCAAAACGGCGAATGGTCCTGCGGGAGCTTCGCTCCCTACAGGCAGAGGTAGCTTTTCTCCAAGAGACCCATTATGATCATACTGGCACGTTTAATTTTGCTCACCATTACTTCCCCTCCGCTTACTCGGCATATTGTAGTCGTAGGAGGGGGGGGGGGGGGGAGTAGCTATTCTGCTTTCTCGTACCTGCCCTATCACTGTTTCGGCCTCTCATTTAGATCCCCAGGGTCGATATATTATCCTAGCTTTTTCGCGGTCAACCTATCACTTTGTGTAACATATATGCCCCTAACTCTTCTCAGATCCCCTTCCTTAAAGAGGTCCTGGGGAAATTGCAAATGTCTGAGGGATCTGCACTGTTACTGGGAGGAGACTTTAATATGGCTTTTTCTGAAAATATGGATAGATTCACCCTCAATAATGATCCTCCTGGACCCTCGCAGACAAGACTAGCAAAGGAGTTTCGCTGCCTTGTACGGTCGGCTGCCCTCTATGACCTTTGGCGGGTGGACAATCCCTCTGCTCGCTCTTTTACATTTTACTCCCACCCCCATAAAACCCACTCTAGAATAGACTACTTTTTCAGTAACACATTAACCCTTCGCTTATTCAAGTCAGCTGACATAGGCCCCATATCCTGGTCCGATCACGCGCCCGTACTGCTAACATTGTCTCCCTCCTGCCCTCCGACAAAACGTTGCCATTGGCGACTTAATGAATCCCTCCTTCATTCACAAGAGACCCAAGGTAAACTTCGTACCCACCTCCAAGAATACTTTCGAGTTAATCTTGAATCAGTCCCCGCTATATCTACACTGTGGGAGGCCCATAAGGCAGTAATGAGAGGTCACTGTATTGCACTGGGAACACAGGCCAAGAGAAATCGAAGGGTCAGAGAGGAGGCTTTAATTAGTAGGATCAGATCCCTAACCGAGAGACTAGCGTCACGACCCACAGTATCCTTGCTGCGTCAATTGGTAGCTGCTAGGGCGGACCTCCGCGACCTCGCTACCCAGGCCACCCATCGCCTTCTCCTCTACAGCCGCCAGAGGTATTATGAGAGGGGAAATAAGGCCCATACACTCCTAGCCAGAACCCTGAGAGACCGCCGGGTTTCCTCTACGCCTCATGCTGTCCGAGATTCCCAGGGCACCCTACAACATCATCCCGACACTATAGTGACCTTGTTTAGAGATTATTACACTACACTGTATAACCTTCCCTCGGCTGCTGGGAGAGGCCCCTCCGCTACAGAGACAAACTTGCAATCCTATCTGACCTCCTGTCGGCTCCCGGTCCTCCCGCCCTCAGCTCTCTCTTCACTTAATGCTCCAATATTGGGCGAGGAGTTAACTGCTGTCTTGGAGGGTCTCCCTAATGGTAAAGCTCCGGGCCCTGATGGGTTCACTTATGCTTATTATAAAACTTTCCATTCTGATATCCTCCCTCATATGTGTAAACTCTTCAACTCTTTTTTGGATGGAGCCCCGATCCCGCATACTATGCTGCACTCACATTTCCTTGGTCCCAAAGCCACATAAGGACCATCAGGAATGTTCTAACTATCGTCCCATTGCCCTCCTGAATACAGACCTCAAACTATTTACAAAAATTTTGGCAAATAGGCTTGGCCTTTGGCTTCTGACTCTCATCCACAAGGACCAGGTGGGATTTGTCCCCTGTCGCCAGGGAGGAGATAACACTAGAAGGGCGGTGGACTTGATTGATGTAGCTAACCGTTCTTCCACCCCCACTTTGCTTTTAAGTCTGGACGCTGAGAAGGCCTTCGATCGCCTTGATTGGTCATTTATGATAGCCACCCTCGAGAGTTACGGGTTCTCGGGGGCCTTCCTCACGGCCATAAGGGCTCTCTATTCCCGCCCCTCGGCAGTGGTCAAGCTACCTAATGCTTCCTCCCAACCTTTATCCATTCGTAATGGAACCCGTCAGGGATGCCCCTTGTCACCTTTAATATGTGCATTGTGTATTGAACCCCTGGCGGCCCAAATTAGATCTGCCTCAGATATCACCGGGGTATTTGTGAGGGATAGGGAATTTAAAATTAGTTTATTCGCAGACGATGTCCTGTTGACCCTCACTAAACCCCATACCTCCCTCCCGAACCTTCTCCGAGTTTTAAAGGAATATGGAGTCCTATCGGGCTATAAGGTTAACCCTAGTAAAACGGAAGCCCTGCCTCTAAATATCCCAAGCAAGACTTTGCAGTTGCTTAAGACTAATTTTGCTTTCCAGTGGAGGGACCACTCATTACGTTATTTGGGTGTCCAGTTATCCTCTTCATACCATACACTGTATTCAGTCAATTATCCTCACCTGTTTCATGAGCTCCGCTCTCTCCTAGATAAATGGCGTCCTCTCCATATTTCTCTCCTAGGCCGTATAACTGCGGTTAAGATGACCCTCCTCCCCAAGCTTCTTTATTTCTTCGAAACCCTCCCAGTGGCAGTCCCTAGGTCTGAACTGAAATCACTACAGAAAGCAATCTTCCAATTTATATGGAATGGCAAACTCCATCGCATTCCCCGATCAGTGATGCTGGCGGGTAAGTCGGACGGGGGACTGGGGGCTCCACACCTGCTGCATTATTACTGGGCTGCTCATTTGCGGAGTATACCATTTTGGGCGGCATCCCAGGCGCACACGAAATGGGTGGAGATAGAGAAGCTTTGGCTAGCTCCTGTTCACCCCAATGCATATCTGTGGTCCTCCTCCCCCCCCCTACCCTCTACTCCGCTGCTAGGCCCTATCGGCTTTACCCGGTCTATCTGGAATACTTGTTCTAAGCTCTTTCGATTGGCCGCTCCGCACTCATCTATGATTTCCTTTTTATATAATCCACTCCTTCCAAGCGGACTCACCGCCGCTATGGTCAGGCCCTGGAGTGGGTTGGGTTTGTTCCACATAGCAGACCTTGGAGCTCAGGTCCTTCGACTATCTCACTTCCATACAGCACTTGCCTACCTCAGAGTGGTTCCATTATCAGCAAATAGTCCATTTTGTTGTTTCCCAGTTTGGGTCCACCCGGGTCTCCCTCCCCACAGTTTTTGAACGACTGTGTCGGGCAGGTACCTCCACTAGAGGCCTGATTTCAAATATTTATAGGCTCTTGACCTCTCAGGGGGGGCAGACCCCGGTGGCCCACAAATATATGACCCGGTGGTCTGGAACCCTGGGCACCCATATTCCGCACAGCCAGTGGCAGGTCATATGGTCCCGTGCAGCTAAATCCTCTTCCTGTGTAACGTTTAGGGAAACGCAATACAAAATACTTATGCACTGGTATCATACCCCAGCTTTATTACATACTCTTAACCCCACTATTTCTTCTAGTTGTTGGCGATGCCGGGCAACACTTGGAACACTCATGTTTTTTGGGAATGCCCCTTAGTTCGCCCTTTCTGGCTCGAGGTTGAGAGGATGACTCACATTCTTTTCATCCAGGGTATACCCCTGGATCCCATGGTTTATCTGCTTAATCTCCCGCCAAAAGGTCTCGGTAAAAATACATCTAAATTATTCCTTTGTGTACCGCGGCCAAAACACTTATAGCACGCCATTGGAGAAAGGCTCTTCCCCCAGCAGTCTCAGAACTGATAGCCCGTCTGAAGGACATCCGCAGTCTGGAGTACTTGACCGCCTCCCTCAACCATACGGTAGAGGCATTTGAAGCAATTTGGTCCCACTGGGATTCCTACTGTGCCACACAGGGTCTCTGATGCCTGACTCCCAACTTTGTTTCTCCCCTTATTGTTTCTTTCCTTTGTCATGTTTTTTGTTTTCCCCCAAATTGAGTCTCTGTTTTCTCTGATGTAACAGATTATTTGCTTTACATTTGCCTTGTATTTCTTTTAAAAAAAAAATTTCAATAAAAATTAGTTTAAAAAAAAAAAAAAAAGAATATAAGGGGGGAAACTGTTTTCTAACATCTCAAACTTAGAAATACAGAAACACACGTGAGAAAGTACTATAGGTGTAGAAGCTGTTGCCACTTGCCAAGGCTTTGTTATCTAGCACTGCTAGTAGTTTCACTTTGTAGATTGTGAAGCAGTAAGATGTAAAACACCCAGGGCCTGATGTATGAAACTGTCTAGGTGTAGAAGTTTCTTTGTTGCCCATAGCAACCAATCAGAGCTCCCCTTTCATGTAGTGCTCTGGAGAAATGAAAGCAGAGCTGTGATTGGTTGCTGTGCGCTCTGACTGGTTGCTATGGGTAACAAAGAAAGTCTTAGACCAAGACAGTTTTCACACATCAGGCCCTTAGTGAGCTGTATCCAGAGAAAAGTGTGATACTGAAAGTTCAGAGTAAAGAGACCTAATAAAACATATTACAAACTTTTTATTTATCATGACATATCGATAGCTGTACTATTGATTTATGCATAGTTTGTTTTATTTCCATCCAAAGTTATACTCGCTATTCTTTCAGATATTAAAATATACCTTTTTTTTTTTATAGGACAAAATTATTTTGAAAACAAATTTATATCATTCTAAAATGTCTAAGAAGCTTCCTATGAAGTCAGCTGTATTTGAGCATTTCACACTAACTGAAGATAAATATTGTGTGTCAGTGTAAGATAAGTGACCCAGATGAGAACAAATGCTGTGATGTCAAAATCAGTGCATACTCCGGAAGCGAGGAAAACGCTCCTACGAGAGCTTCCAATCTAAAAAGACATTTAAGCCGCTTCCACCCAGAAGTTTTCAAATCTGTGACTGAGAAGGATCAGAGTGACACCAAGAAACCAGTGCCCAGCACTTCCCGCTAGGCAACGGAGGATGAAACATTGTCTCAAACATCAGTAACAAGATATTTTCTAAGTGACAAAATTACTGTAACAATGACAGCAGATGTGTTTAAAAGACAGCTCATAGAGCTTGTTGTGAAGGACGGTGTACCATTATCATTATTTGCTCGACCAAGTTTTAAAGCTCTTAATGGAGAAATGGCCCACAAACTTGGTGTTTCTCTGGAAAGACAAAGTATTAGAAAATTAGTGATTGAAGAAGCCCTTAACCAAAAAGAACATCTTAAGATTCACAAGAGACGCTTAATATATCTTAAAATGGATGCCTGCACGCGTCAGAGTGAACTATTTTGCTATAAATGTAAGATTTGTTTGTGACAACAAAAAATTTGTTACCAAGACACTGGCAGTAAAGGATACTAAAGCTCAACACACCAGTCAGTTTCTCCAGGCCTTAGTGGAAAATGTTCTGGAAGATTA
Source organism: Leptodactylus fallax (assembly GCA_947044405.1). NCBI lineage: Eukaryota > Metazoa > Chordata > Amphibia > Anura > Leptodactylidae > Leptodactylus > Leptodactylus fallax. The sequence goes on along the minus strand of CAMRHE010000133.1, from coordinate 2,052,131 downwards.
TGAACTCAAAATAGAACAGGTTCTTGCTATTGTAACGGACAATGCTTCAAACATAAGTACAATTAAACTGATGAATGAGAATAAGGAAGGTGAACAGTTAGAAGAAAACTTTGGATTCAGTATGTCTGAGATGGAAGCCCACAGTCCTGTTCCTGTAACTGAGGAACAAACAGATAGTACTACAGAACAGCAGCAAAATGATACTTTAGAATTAGATCTTGCTGAAGCTGCTTCAAAATTCTCTCATATTTATCACATGCGCTGTGCTGTGCACACACTGCAGCTGGCAATAAGAGACAGTCTGCAAGAGGGACATGCTGGAACTCTGATTGGCAAGGTGAGGAAATTGGCTATTGCTGCCCGAACCCCTAAAATTGATTCCATCTTGAAGAGACGTGCTGGGAAAGGAGTAATCGTAGATCAAGCCACTCGGTGGGGCAGCACCTATTTAATGATTGAGCGATTAGTTGAGCTGAAGCCCTTTCTTGTGGACATGGCCAACCCTCAGGTAACATTAACAGAAGGTCAATGGACACAGGTGGCTGAATTAATGGAACTGCTTCATCACCCATTCACAGTAACAAAAAAATTACAAGCTGAGGATTTAACTCCTGGAACTTTCTTAAAAGGAGTGGAAGAACTCCTTTTAAGAAAGGACTTGGACACACTGGAACAATGGGCTGAGGTGAACAAAATGGTATTCAACAGGGACAAATGCAAAGTCCTACATCTGGGTAACAGAAATGCAAGAAGCATATATAGTATGGGAGGAATAGAACTAAGTGAGAGTACAGGGGAAAAGGATCTGGGCATAATAATAGATCACAAATTCAACATGAGTCAACAGTGCGGTGCGGTGGCTAAAAAGGCTAATAAAATTCTAGGATGTATCAAGACGAGCATTGTAGCTAGATCAAGAGAGGTAATTATTCCTCTGTACTCTGCCCTGGTCAGACCTCACCTGGAATACTGTGTACAGTTCTGGGCTCCCCAGTTTAAGAAAGACATCGATTTATTGGATCAGGTCCAGAGAAGAGCAACCAAAATGGTGGAAGGTCTACAAACCATGTCCTACGAGGAGAGGCTAAAAGAATTGGGACTGCTTAGTTTGCAGAAGAGAAGGCTAAGGGGAGACTTAATAGCGGTATTTAAATATCTGAAAGGTTGTCACAGTGCAGAGGGATCTACCCTATTCTCATTAGTAGAAGGAAGCACGAGAAGTAATGGGATGAAACTAAGGGGAAGGAGATTCAGATTAGACATTAGGAAAAACTTTCTAACAATAAGGGTAGTGAGAGAGTGGAATAGGCTGCCACGGGAGGTGGTGAGTTCTTCATCAATTGAAATCTTCAAGTGGAAACTGGATAGGTATATAGCTTGGATGTTTTAGGAATTCCTGCTTTTGCAGGGGGTTGGACTCGATGGCCCTTGAGGTCCCTTCCAACTCAAACAAACAAAACAAAACAAACTTGCTGTTTTGCATGTCCCAAAGACAAGGCTTAATCGCAGAGGGCATTGCTGCTTCAATGAAAAGGAGAGACACTTATTAGATAAAATTCTTCTGGCAGCTGTTTATGTGGACACAAGTCATCGTATATTGCTGAATGATCAACAGATTACTAAAGGAAAAGAAGCTCTGACTGAGGTAGCAATTAGGATGAGTGGGCTACAGGACTGCCAAGAGCAAGAGGAATTGGGTCTTGCCAGTGCTACTGCCATCATATCTTCAGCCTCATCAGATGAAGAGTTTAACTTTGAAAAGTATTTGGATGACATGGATCAGGCAAAGCGTTGCCGCAGAGAAAAAGATTCCATTCCCATAGCAAACAAACTGACTATTTCAGCAAAATGTTTCACTTGCTCTCAAAGAAGTAGAAGAGTTCAACCGATCATCAAAACTGACTGTGCAGGAGGCAATCCCTTTATACCCCGAGATTGTTAGAGATCTTGCCCATGTGGTCACCGCTTTGCCACCAACCCAAGTTAGTGTAGAGAGGCTGTTCTCTAGCCTTAAAACAATTCGATCCGATTTGAGGTCATCTTTGAAGGAGGATCTGATGGAGGCGATACTTTCTCAGAACAAATTCATAGACTCCACAAATGTTATTCAGGACGTTTTTGTTGAAAACTGTTTTTTTACCACTTACTGCAGCGTTTTGCATATTTGCAATTTATTAAAGTTTTTTGTGTTCTAAAGTTGTATCCAATAAATATATTTTATGTTCTACCTAAATAGCTTGATTATTGTATCATAAGGATGATAAGCTTAAATTAAGTTCTCTTAAACATGCACCATGTATGTCGGAGTCGGAGCTTTGGCGTACCGACTCCACAGCCCTGGTTGACACATACTTTATTCTCGAACATTGATCTACCAGAGGATTGTCCCGCCCCTATCACCACCAACCTAAAACTTCAGTCAATTCTATTCGCATAAAAGGAAATATTGAATCATTCTATTCATTGGTATCTTCAGATTTTCGTAATCTAAATTCTTCTTTATACCTTAGCTCTTCACAAAATACCTACCACCTTAAGAGAAACCTGCTCTGAAATCATTAATGAACAAAACCTCTATAGTTATCCGTAAAGCTGACCAATGTGGAGGCATTGTTATACAAAATAAAGGAGGAGGTATGAAAGCAGCTTTTCGTATCTTATCCCATCCAAGATATTACCAGCTTATACCCTGTGATCCATCTTCCACACACCATTTGGATTCTGAATATTTTATACAACAGGCATGGACCTCTGGAGTACTCCCAAAAAGTCCATAAACTTACCAAAGGGCCATAAAGATTGCAACATCCCCTGGAAAACCGATCATTTCAGGTGTCAACTCTGACCCGAAATTTATCCCATTACATCAACCTACACGTGCAGATACGTTAATAAGCAACCCTAAGGACTCAGCATATCTAATTTTTATCACTAAAGTGGGAACCCTCCTATAACTGGGACACTTTAGCAGTAAACTCTTTGTACAGTAATATCAGTCATGACTAGGGGCTTCTTACAATTTCCAATACACTTGAACTAGATCCCAATAGTTTTCACTGCAAGGGATTCAATTTATCTTGGAACACAATATGTTCATATTTGATTCAAAACTCTACGCGCAAACCTGCGGTACCGCGAAAGGGACCAGGTTTACACCTAGCTAGGCTAATCTGTTTATGGGGAATTTTGAGAATCATTTTATATACAGCAACCATCAGTGGTCATGAAACATTTTGTGGCTGTTACCAACCCAAATGTGGTGTTTCTGGAGCCCTTGAACGAAGAGCGACCACCCCCCAAAGTGGGTTCCCCCAGGAACAGTGACCCATGCCCGGGTATGGTTCGCTTGAACCGCTGCAGCTTCCAATCCACAGGGGAAAGACTCCCAAAACGCACCAAAATAAACCTGAGGTCCTTGGCTACAACCCCCTCCAGTTTGGAGCATGTAGGTGGGAACCACTGGAAATGGAAAGAAACCGGAGATTTGTATTTGCGTTTTAAATTAGCATACTACTGTTTTTTCACTTGTGTTGTGTTTACCCTCCCCTTGACACCCCAATAGTGGGTGGTTACTTGGTAACTTTACTGATATAAAAAGGACCTATATACAGGCATGTTGATTGTACCCTGGCATTTATGCACTTGAAAAAGGGATAAACCCTATAGATATATATCATCTATTAACCTGGACTTCAATAAAAAAAAAAAATCAATTTGGAACCATTTTGGGTGAACGCAGCTGTCTAATTTTTTCATAAGAATTTTTTTCCCCCAACTTAAAATACTTGTATCAGTTTGTGTACCTCCCATAAGACTTCCTGCGTCCACAGGATTGAAAGTAGCAAGAAAAAAGGACTACTTCAAGCTTAGTTCCCCGCGACACCAGGGACTAAACTAGGAGGCCGCGAGGCTTCAAAAGGCCTGGCGACTGGAAATGAGCCAGAGAGAAAACGAAAGAAGAACACTAGGAAGAAAAAAGGGTCTTTTTAGCTAAAGTGGAGGCAACGGCCCTGATGGCCCCAAGAAAAAAGGACCCCACAGTCAGGCGCCACAAGGTCACCCCTTCAGTGGACCACGTACATGGTAGTAGGGTAAGCGGAACTCCGGGGAGAGTGGGACTGGGTGACCCGCGAGGCGCTCTTCTCAAAACTAGGAGTGGCGTAAACGCTTAAAATCCCACTGCACCTGAAAAATAAAGAAAAATCGTGACTGCCTCCTATGGACACAAACTGGTTAGCAGTGTGTATGTGGAGAGAATATAGCCCAGAGACAGAGCAGACATCTTTTACTATTCCTAGTGGCCAGGTCTATACCCATGGTGCTGTGTACCCTGGTTAAATAAGCGAGAAATACATTTAGAATTATTCAGATGCAAGAAAGTTTCTTATTAGATTTACCGCAAGAAAATCCAGAAAACTGGGCCAGAGATAGTGAAACGGACCTCCCAAATCTATGAATTCAAAATATTCAGTAACGTACAATTGTGCTGTTGACAAATCAATTCTTCAGATATGTAGTATACAGTATATATTTTTTTTATTAAGCGTTCAGGATCTGGTAAGGATTTGGCCAGTTCTCCGTAGTTTAGTAGAATTGGTTGGTTTTCCAGATATGCCCGTCTCTTATGAACTTCCCAAAGTCCATAAAAAAACAATTCAATCTCCATTGTGTTCAATTGTATCTAGGACAACACCTTAAACACGTTTCCTATCTGGACATTTCTCACAGATGCCGGCAGGAGAGGGCATTAGTAGCCACAGCCACACAGAAAAAACAAGTGTCTCGACCAACTAGATAGTAGTATAATGTTGTACCGTGTTAGCCATTTCTTCCTCGACCAACTAGAGAGAGAGAGAGAACTGGTTGATTTTCCGGTTACATCCATCTTATACAGGTGTTGAAACATAACATACACCCTGCAAGTTTCAAAACAAAGTCTAAAGGCACAAGACGAATACAAAATGTCCCAAAGCTCCCGAAAAATACCAAAGACTATACAGCAGAGGCGGCTTATTCCTTCCTGGCCTCTGGCATAAGACCAGCGAGGAAAACTGTCCCATTCCTTTATTTTTCCTCCTTATATATATAGGTTTAAGCGACCTCAAAAAATGGCGACCCAGATCAATAGCTGAGGCAACGTCTTAAGAAAGTGATCCAATATGGACCCCACCACCTGAAAATTAAGACCCTCGGCTTCCTGATCTTTTGGGCAGGTCAAGAATCCAATTTGAGACTGTGAAGTCTTCAGAAAAAAATGACTTTCCTCCGATTACATAAATTTAAAGGTGGCTCAAACAAATTTATATATAAAGTATTAGACAGTATGAGAGCACAGACATTAAAATTACAAAGTTTAGTGTTTATAAAAGGGACACCAGAATGCCCCCAAGACTAGCAGTTTGGTGGGAATATAGTGTGGAATTTGCTGCACCCACTGCTGGACCAGGGTTATCCCCTCTGTGTGGATAACATCTCCGCCAGCATCCAACTCTTTAGGTGTCTCAGATCCAGAGGAACTGCAGCTTGTGGGACAGTGTTCAGAAATCAGAGAGGCCTCCCTAGGACATTTGTTACACAGAGCCTCAGAAGGGGTGAGAATAGTCTGCAATGAGCATATGCTGTTGGTCAAGTGTAAGGACCAGAAGGATGTCGTCATATTGACCACAATTCATGGTAATGGCAGCACCTTTGTCCTTGTACCAGTATCCTTAACCATCAAGCCAAACTGCATCCTGGCATACAATGAGTACATGGGAGGGGTTGATCTATCTGACCAAGTCCTGAAGTCGTACAAGTGCCATTAGAAAAACAAGAGCGTATGGTACAAATTGCTGGCCGTGCACATCGTACAGATGGCAATGTATAACGCTTATGTGATATCACAATGTTAAAGCCAGACAGAAACATTCCTTCAGTTTCAGGAGAGTTATCAGGACTCTGATATTTGGGGAAAGAAGGGCCAGGCCCCAGTACTTCTGGAACTTAAAGTGCCCGTATTGTACCAGGGCAACACTTTGTAAATAAAGTCTCACGAACTGCAAAAAAAGTAAAGACCCAAAAAAGGTGCAGAGTGTGTTCCAAAGAGGAATACACACACACTCAGTTTAAACACCTGCCGCCGAAAAACATGGCCTATGCATGAAGGATTGCTTCAGACCGTACCACACATTCATGGATTATTTTAAAATTTATTTTCCCTGGTATATCACCTCCATATATGCTGTGCAGATTTACCTTTCAACCTCTGTTTGGCATCATTTTCTGGAAAATAAATCGATAAATTTCTTAGTCTAATTTTCACATAGAGGTTACAAAAATACCTATATTACAAAATATTACGTTGTGGACTCAGAAATCCAATATTACCAGCCGAACGATGACAGACTCCCCTCTCTCATGACTAAATGGAAGAAGAAAGAGGGTTCACTAAAACTCATTGCATTACTCCTGGATGAACAAACTACTCTGGATGTCCTCTTCAGGCTGTGTTCACACGAAGTTTTTTGGCAGCAGATTTTGACGTGGAATCCGCTTCAAAATCCGCCTGAAAACACTCCTCCCATTCATTTCAAATGGGAGTCAACTTTTTTTTCCCTCTAGCGGCTTTTTCCTGCTAGCAGAAAAAAAAAGCAACATGCCCTATCTTGCCGCAGTGTCCATGGCTTGAGACGTGCACCTGATTAGGCCCATTCATCCAGGCTTAATCAGGAGCGGTTAGCCGTGATGGAATGCTGATGCACTGCATTGGAATCCCGTCGCGGCTGACCGCGGCGAAAACTCCGGAGGCGGAAAATTTTCCGCCGTGTTAACACACCCTTATTGGAAATTGAGAGCACCAAATGTTTTTCAGTGACCCAGAGTTTGTTAACCGTTTAACAACCACGGACGAACTATTACATCCTGGGCACCTGGTTCTTAAAGGGGTTTTCTCCATCTCCCTGTTTTAGCAGCTTTGCTTGCAGTCTCACTTCCTGTATCTCGCCCCCCCCCCCCACACCTGCTTGCTGAACAGGACACTATGAAGTATCACAATACTTATTACCAGAAACCTAATATAAATGCAGATCATTTAATATGCACATGCTTCTAGAGAATGGACTCAGTGTTCTGTGTTTTTAGAGAGAACAGACAGGACTTTAAATCAGCAAACTGCAATTAGCTGAAGGCAGAGCAGTGAGTGACGTCACTTGTCCTGCTTATCACACAGGTCCGTGGAAACAGTTTAAATGGGAGATATAATCTCCCATAGCAGAAAAACAAAGCAGCATTACTAAAAGCAATACATTTAGGAAAACACTCTTCAATTTGCATAAGCTAGCAATATATAGATAGGATCCTTGAGATGGGAATACCCCTTTAATGCAAATGGACGCAATAGTAGGTCCGGGCATTAAGGGGTCTCCGTGTCATGTGACACGAGGTTCTTAAGACAACAATCTTTTCTCCCCCCAATGTAACATGGACTGCTTCTATTAGCTGATCGATTGCTACTAACTCCCCACACCCATTGCTGCAATTGGTCCATCTGTGTGGACCGACCAATTGCAGCTGTGAAGGGCAGTGTAAAATAACGATCATCTGCTTGTCACTACCATTGGGAGTTGCAAGCAGAGCAGTCACTGTGCCGCCCTGAGTGCTATTTAATGTGCGTTACCACTACATCTTTGTTCTACTTGCATCGACTGTGCCGTCAATTCTCCTCTGCCACAGTCCTCCTTACTTTGCCCATCATCCTCTGCCAACCTCCATCCAGCCCCTTTGTGCAGAGACTTCCCCCACTTTGCTGGCTTTTCGTTTTTTTTTATAAATTAACCCATTACCAATAGTCTTTTATGGGAAAAAGTATTTTTTTTTTTTTTCCTTGCAGCCACCACTAAGCGCTGATTGGATCATACTCATGTGTGTGTATATATACACATGAATGGAGTGTTAGAATTTGTATTATGGCAAGAAAAAAAGCAGCTAAGTAAAGAAAAACGAGTGGCCATCATTACTTGGGAAAACTTTGAAAGTGTCCCAAAGTGCAGTGGCCAAAACCATCAAGCGCTACAAAGAAACTGGCTCACATGAGGACCGCCCCAGGAAAGGAAGACCAAGAGTCACCTCTGCTGCGGAGGATAAGTTCATCCGAGTCACCAGCCTCAGAAATTGCAGGTTAACAGCAGCTCAGATTAGAGACAAGATCAATGCCACACAGAGTTCTAGCAACAGACATCTCTACAACAACTGTTAAGAGGAGACTGTGTGCAGCAGGCCTTCATGGTAAAATAGCTGCTAGGAAACCACTGCTAAGGACAGGCAACAAGCAGAAGAGACTTGTTTGGGCTAAAGAACACAAGGAATGGACATTAGACCTGTGGAAATCTGTGCTTTGGTCTGATGAGTCCAAATTTGAGATCTTTGGTTCCAACCACCGTGTCTTTGTGCGACGCAGAAAAGGTGAACGAATGGACTCTACATGCCTGGTTCCCACCGTGAAGCATGGAGGAGGAGGTGTGATGGTGTGGGGGTGCTTTGCTGGTGACACTGTTGGGGATTTATTCAAAATTGAAGGAATACTGAACCAGCATGGTTACCACAGCATCTTGCAGCGGCATGCTATTCCATCTGGTTTGCGTTTAGTTGGACCATCATTTATTTTTCAACAGGACAATGACCCCAAACACACCTCCAGACTGTGTAAGGGCTATTTGACCAAGAAGGAGAGTGATGGGGTGCTACGCCAGATGACCTGGCCTCCACAGTCACCAGACCTGAACCCAATCAGATGGTTTGGGGTGAGCTGGACCGGAGTGAAGGCAAAAGGACCAACAAGTGCTAAGAATCTCTGGGAACTCCTTCAAGACTGTTGGAAGACCATTTCAGGTGACTACCTCTTGAAGCTCATCAAGAGAATGCCAAAAGTGTGCAAAGCAGTAATCAAAGCAAAAAGGTGGCTACTTTGAAGAACCTACAGTCACATGAAAAAGTTTGGGCACCCCTATTAATCTTAATCATTTTTAGTTCTAAATATTTGGGTGTTTACAACAGCCATTTCAATTTGATATATCTAATAACTGATGGACACAGTAATATTTCAGGATTGAAATGAGGTTTATTGTACTAACAGAAAATGTGCAATATGCATTAAACCAAAATTTGACCGGTGCAAAAATTTGGGTACCCTCATCATTTTATTGATTTGAATACTCCTAACTACTTTTTACTGACTTACTGAAGCACAAAATTGGTTTTGTAACCTCACTGAGCTTTGAACTTCATAGCCAGGTGTATCCAATCATGAGAAAAGGTATTTAAGGTGGCCAATTGCAAGTTGTTCTCCTATTTGAATCTCCTCTGAAGAGTGGCATCATGGGCTCCTCAAAACAACTCTCAAATGATCTGAAAACAAAGATTGTTCAACATAGTTGTTCAGGGGAAGGATACAAAAAGTTGTCTCAGAGATTTAACCTGTCAGTTTCCACTGTGAGGAACATAGTAAGGAAATGGAAGACCACAGGGACAGTTCTTGTTAAGCCCAGAAGTGGCAGGCCAAGAAAAATATCAGAAAGGCAGAGAAGAAGAATGGTGAGAACAGTCAAGGACAATCCACAGACCACCTCCAAAGAGCTGCAGCATCATCTTGCTGCAGATGGTGTCACTGTGCATCGGTCAACAATACAGCACACTTTGCACAAGGAGAAGCTGTATGGGAGAGTGATGCGAAAGAAGCCGTTTCTGAAAGCACGCCACAAACAGAGTCGCCTGAGGTATGCAAAAGCACATTTGGACAAGCCAGCTTCATTTTGGAAGAAGGTCCTGTGGACTGATGAAACAAAGATTGAGTTGTTTGGTCATACAAAAAGGCGTTATGCATGGCGTCAAAAAAACACAGCATTCCAAGAAAAACACTTGCTACCCACTGTAAAATTTGGTGCAGGTTCCATCATGCTTTGGGGCTGTGTGGCCAATGCCGGCACCGGGAATCTTGTTAAAGTTGAGGGTCGCATGGATTCAACTCAGTATCAGCAGATTCTTGAGAATAATGTACAAGAATCAGTGACGAATTTGAAGTTACGCCGGGGATGGATATTTCAGCAAGACAATGATCCAAATCTACTCAGGCATTCATGCAGAGGAACAATTACAATGTTCTGGAATGGCCATCCCAGTCCCCAGACCTGAATATCATTGAACATCTGTGGGATCATGTGAAGCGGGCTGTCCATGCTCGGCGACCATCAAACTTAACTGAACTGGAATTGTTTTGTAAAGAGGAATGGTCAAAAATACCTTCATCCAGGATCCAGGAACTGATTAAAAGCTACAGGAAGCGACTAGAGGCTGTTATTTTTGCAAAAGGAGGATCTACTAAATATTAATGTCACTTTTCTGTTGAGGTGCCCATACTTTTGCACCGGTCAAGTTTTGGTTTAATGCATATTGCACATTTTCTGTTAGTACAATAAACCTCATTTCAATCCTGAAATATTACTGTGTCCATCAGTTATTAGATATATCAAATTGAAATGGCTGTTGCAAACACCCAAATATTTAGAACTAAAAATGATTAAGATTAATAGGGGTGCCCAAACTTTTTCATATGACTGTAGAAGACGACATTTTTAGTTTCATACTTTTGTGTTAAGTATATAATTCCACATGTGTTAATTCATAGTTTTGATGCCTTCAGTGTGAATCTACAATTTTTATAGTCATGAAAATACAGAAAACTCTTGGAATGAGAAGGTGCGTCCAAACTTTTGGTCTGTACTGTATGTACAGTATATAGCGCTCGCTGTCACTCAGCCTGTTTATTCTACTGCAGGGCTATCTTACAGGCATTGACTGACGGAATCCTGTTTGGATCATGCCGAACGCCATACTCCAGCTTTTGCACGCCTAAGCAGTACAGAATGGCGCTTGCTGTCACTGTGCAGGCGCACTCCACCTCGTGACACGCCGTGTGACAACTCCAAGGGCTGTGCATGTGCAGTACGAAATGGAGCACATCGAATGGACGGCGCCGGAAAGGTGTCTAAATGTCTGCGACAGTGACGGTTTGGGGAGGCAGTCGTTCCAAAGACTTCACCAAAACTTTGGAACTTTAGCAAGGTCGCCTATGGACCTAGTAAGGGAAGCCGTGGAGGGGGGGCAGACCGAGAGGGTCCTGAGCTGGCTTAGGAGGAATGCAGAGAGCAGATGGGCTGACTACATTGCAGGCCCCAGCTCCAAGTGTCCCAGGAGAAGGGACCCCACAGTCTTCAGGTGTAGAGGTCCAGACCTTTGGTTAACCTCGCACATGGTAGTAGGGTCACCTGCATTCTATCTGCCGTGGGGAATGGGTGACCCGCCAGGCACTCTTCACAATGCCTAGCGCCCGAAGCAAAGGGGTGCGACTAGTGTGGCGTAAACGCTTAAGACCCCCCCTGCACCTGAAGAAATAAAAGAGGTACAAGACAAAAAGACCTGAGTCAGGTGATGTCACCCTCCTACAGACACTAGGCTAAAACTGGTTAGCAGTGTGTCTGTGGAGAAGGTATAGCCCAGAGGGGGAGCAGACATCTTTTACTATTCCTAGTGTCAAGCCTCCTAGTGGCCAGGTCTATACCCATGGTGCTGTGTCCCCCAGTGAAATAAGCGAGAAATACATTTAGAATTATTCAGATGCAAGAAAGTTGCTTAGTAGATTCACCGCAAAAAAATTCATTCAAAAAAATGCAGAGAACTGAGGGCCAGAGATTGTGAGACGGACCTGAAAAATCTATAAATTCAAAGGTTTTTTTTTTTATTTTTATTAAGCGTTCAGGATCTGGGGAGGATTTGGCCAGTTATCAATTTTGCAGAACTGGTTGATTTTCCAGATATGCCCATCTTTTATCCCAAAGTCCATAAGAAAACAATTCAACCTCCATTGTGTTCAACTGTATCTGTGACAACACTTTAACCCCTTAAGGACCCAGCCCAAAAGTGCGTTAAGGACCAGGCCTCGTTTTTCAAAACTGACATGTGTCACTTTATATGGCAATAACTTTGAGACGTCTTAACTTACACAAGTGATTGAGATTGTTTTTTCGTGACACATTGTACTTCATGTTAGTGGGAAACACTAATGAATATTTTTGTATTTATTTATAAAAATAGGAAATTTGATGGAAATTTTGAAAAAAAAAAAAAAAAAAAAAAAAAAAAAAAAATCGCAATTTTCAAAATGTGAAATGCTCTGCTTTTCAGACACAGTCATACCACCCAAATACATTAATACATATTATCTACCATATCTCTGCTTTATATTGGCATCATCTTTTAATCGTCCTGTAATTTATTTTGGATGTTAGAAGGCTTACAAGTGTAACAGCGATTTTGCAGATTTACAAGAAAATTTCCCAAACTAATTTTTTAGGGACCACTTCAGTTCTGAAGAGGATTATAATGGCCTATATATTAGAAACCCCCATAAATCACCCAATTTTCAAAACTGCACCCCTCAAATAATTCAAAATAATATTTGGGAAGTTTGTTAACCCTTTAAGCATTTCACTGGAATTAAAACAATATGGAGGTGAAATTTAGACATTTCATTTTTTCCCACTAATTCCTTAATTTAGCCCTAAAATGAACACATTCACAAAGGGTTAAAAGAGAAAATGCATCTCACAGTTTGTTATGCAATTTCTCCCGAGCACGGAAATACCCCACAAGTGGGTGTAAACTGATGTTTGAGCGAATGGCAGCGCACGGAAGGGAAGGAGCGACACTGGGCGTCTGAAAAGCAGATTTTGCTGGAATAGTTTTCAGGTGCCATGTCTCATTTGCAAAGCCCCTAGAGTACCAATACAAAGGAAAACCCCAAAAAGTGACCCCATTTTGGAAACTACACCCCTCACAGAATTCATATAGGGGTATAGTGAGCATTTTGACCTTATAGTCATTTCACAGATTTTGCTAACACTGGGATGTATAAATGAAACATTGCTAAAATATCACTTTATCCCCAAAGTTTTCATTTTCACAATGGGTTAAAGGAGAAAAAGAACCCCACAGTTTGCAAAACAATTGCTCCTGAACACGGCAATACCCCATATGTGGTCGTAATCTGCGGTATGGGTACATGGCAGGGCTCAGAATGGAAAGAGCGCTATTTAGCTTTTGGAGGGCAGATTTTGCTGGAATAGTTTTCAGGTACCATGTAGCATTTGCAGAGCCCCTAAAGTACCAATACAGTGGAAACCCCCTAAAAGTGACCCCATTTTGGAAACTACACCCCTCACAGAACATATCAAGGGGTATAGTGAGCATTTTGACCCTACAGCTGTTTCACAGATATTAACATTGGGACATTAAAATGAAAAATTACTTTTCCAATAAACCGTCAATTTAGCCCCAAATTTTTCATTTTCACAAGAGGACAAAGGAGAAAAAGCTCCCCAAAGTTTGTTACACAATTTCTCCTGAACACAGAAATACCCCATATGTGGTTGTAATCTGCTGCATGGGTACATGGCAGGGCTCAAAATGGAAAGAGCACTATTTAGCTTTTGGAGGGCAGATTTTGCTGGAATAGTTTTTGGATGCCATGTCGCATTTGCAGAAACCCTAAAGTACCAATATAATATAACCTCTCAAAAGTGACCCCATTTTAGAAACTACACCCCTCAAGGAATGTATCAAGGGGTATCATCATTTAGAGCCTAAAAATGCTTCCCAAAAATTAATGTACAAAGTGAAAATTAAAGTTTTTGAAGAAATATCCAATTTCAGTGCCTAATACGTTGCGGCCACTTTGTGGCATCAGAGACATGAACTCCTAAAACTATTAAGTGGGCTATCCCGGGGACAAAAAAATTATATATGTGGGTATAAACTGCTGCTTGGGCACGCAGCAGGGCTCAGAAGGGAAGGAGCACTGTGGTTTTTTTTAGCTTTTGGAGTACAGATTTAGAGGGACTTTCTGGTCGCCATGATATTTTTGCAGAGCCCTGGAGGTGCCAGTAAATTGGAATTCCCCAAGAAGTGACCCCCATTTTGTAGGGGCAATTTTAGGGTCTCTGCAAATGTGACATGGCGTCCAAAAAAACAACAATCTAAATATGCGCTCCAAAAGCACATAGCGCTCCTTCACATTTGCGCCCTGCTGTGTGCCCAGATGGCAGTTTATGCCCACACGTATGACACTGGTGTGCCCAGGATAACGTACTTAACAATGCCATATGTGGGTATAAACTGCTGTTTGGGCACAGCCGGGCACAGAAGGGAAGGAGCGCTATTTTGGTTTTTGGAGCACTGTTTGCTTTTTGGACACCATGCCACGTTTGCAGAGCCCATGAATTGCCAGTAAAGTGGAATCCGCAGACGTGTCACCCCATTTTGGAAACTATACCCTTCAAGGGATTTATCAAGTGGGGTAGCGAGCATTATTAACCCTTAAGTGTTGCATTCTTTTAATTTCCAAAAATGAATGCGCAGCTGATAATGAAAAGTTAAAAATGAAATTTTTCTATAGATACGCCATTTCAGTGCCCAATATGTTGTGCCCAGTTTATGTCTGCACAGACACACACTCCAAAAACTGGTGAGCGGGGATCCTGGGCACAACAGCTTTTGGAGCGTTCATCTCTGATACAAGCCGGGCAACACATATTACGCACTGAAATGATGTATTCCTGGAATAATTGTCATTTTCACCTTTCATCATCAGCTGCGTATTCATTTACGGATAATAAATTATAGCAACACTTGGGGGTTAAAAATGCTCACTGTACCCCAGGATAAATTCCTTCAGGGGTGCAGTTTCCAAAATGGGGTGACATGTCAGGGGATTCCACTGTACTGGCATTTCAGCTCTGCAAAAGTGCAATGGCGTCCAAAAACCAAATAGCGCTCCTTCCCTTCTGTGCCCGGCTGTGGCCAAACAGGAGTTTATACCCACATGTGACATTAAGTACCTTATCCTGGGTACACTAGTGTCATACATGTGGGTATAAACTGCAGTTTGGGCACACAGCAGGGCACAGAAGGGAAGGAGCGCTATATGGCTTTTGGAGCGCAGATTCAGATGTTTGGGATCTGGATGCCATGTCATGTTTGCAGAGCCTCTAAAGTACAAGTAAAGTGGAATCCCCTAGGGAATGACCCCATTTTGAAAAGTGCACCCCTCAAAGAATTTATCAAGGGGTGTAGTGAGCATTAGTATCCCAGACGTGACTGCACAGCGGATGGGGAAAAGTGAATATGTAAGCTGTGCGTAGTACATTGGGTACACTAAATTCCCTACTATTTCCCCAGTAGTTCCTATTATTGGGGGGTCACTTCTGGTTTATTATCCCTCGTAAGCTCGAAATCTGGTTTGTCCCCTGATATACGCTCGCACAGCTTATACATTCCCTCCTGCCGCAGCCAGTTGTGTTCTAATGATTTGGCGATTTTTTGGGGTTTTCGTCTTCACATTGTACGAGCTATATTTTCTTTATTTCTCTGGTGATGTAGCCATATGAGGGCTTGTTGTTTGCGGGGTGAGATGTATTTTTTAATGACATTTTTAGGTGCTTACAACTTAATTCTTTCTTGGCGGATTAAAAAACAATCCCATCAATTCTGGCACTGCGTTTTATCTTTTAAATTTTTCACCATACAGCGTAGAGCGTAAGTAAGATTTTACCTTTATTCTGCGGGTCAGTATGATTACGGCGATACCTCATTTATACTGTTTTTTTATGCAATACCAATTTTGCAGAACAAAAACCCATTTGGGGACATAAATCTATTTTTTTTGCATCGCCATCTTCTAAGATGCGTAGCATTTTTATTTTTCAGTTTAGAGAGTTGGTTTAGGTCTTATTTTTTGCGGGACAACCTGTGATTTTTATTGGTACTGTTTTGGGGTACATATGACTTTTTGATCACTTTTTATGGCATATTTTGTAAGGTGAGATGGGGAAAAATCGTTACTTTTGGCACGTTTTTTCTGTTTTTTTTCCCCCGACTTTCACAGTGTACATTAAATATGGTTTCAGTTTTATTGTACAGGTTGTTACGGACGCAACGATACCAAAAATGTATGGTTTTTATTAATTTTTAGGTTTATTTTTTATATAATTTATTTTATATAGGAAAAGGGAATTTTTGGGGCTTTATTCTTTTATTAATTTTTCTCACATAATTTTTTTTTTTTTTTTTTACTTTTTCTTGTGTCCCATTAGGACACCTGAGCCAGAGATGCTTTGATCTCTGGCTCAGTACTATAGACTGCAAGATACGAGCATACACGTGTCTTGCAGTCTATACAGCACAGGTGTCAAACACAAGGCCCGCGGGCCGAATCCGGCCCGCTGCCTTCTGTTATCCGGCCCGGCACTTATCTGGCCCGCAGGGCAACGGTATTTTTTATTGTCTATGTACATTATGTAATGTAAACCAGCCCAGGACAGGCCGCTTAAAAAAAACAAACAAAGCTACACGATACCTGTCCTGGGCTGGTTTACAAGGCCTCTGCATGTCAGCGCAGGCGGCGATACAATGACGTCATCGCGCCTCCTACGCTGACAAGAAGGAGGCGGCGTCTGCATCAAGGCATCGCAGGTAAGTGAAGATAAGTATTTTTTATATATATAAATAGGCCGTTGCCTGCTGGATTATCCCCGGCACGTAACGGCCTATTTACTTATCGATCCCCGCTACTGGTCGTGGCCGCCCCGCTTCCCCCTTCTGCTATGGGACGCAGAAGCGGCTGTGTGCAGGAGCGGGGATGGTAAGTGAGGCCGCGGCCGGCGAACCTTATCAAATACTACTATTATACTCTGGGGGCTTTTCAGACCCCGGAGTATAATAATTGGAGACCCCGGGGAGGTGATAAACATAAAAACCAGAGTTACTCACCTCTCCGGCGATCCGATGCTGCTCCCAGCCGGCTTCGGCCTTCTTTGGTGACGTCCCAGGCGTCATGTGAGCCAGGCCGACGTCATTATGTCGCGACGCCAGTCTGTGCGACATTGAAGGCCAAACACAGGGAGCGCACCGGGGCCCAGGTAAGTAACACTGATTTTTATATGTTTGTCACCACCTGGGTCTCCAATCATTATACTCTGGGGTCTGAAAAGACCCCAGAGTATAATAGTTCATGGATGGGGGGGGGTCACTATGGGGCATAATACCATGTGCAGGGGCCACTATGGACTATAATACCGTTTGCAGGGGCCACTATGGGGCATAATACCAATGCAGGGGCCACTATGGAGCATAATAACGTGTGCAGGGGCAACTATTGAGCATAATACCGTGTGCATGGGCAACTATGGAGCATAATACCATGTGCAGGGGCCGCTGTGGGGCGTAATACCGTGTGCAGAGGCAACTATAGAGCATAATACTGTTTGCAGGGGTAAACGGTATTTGTATATTGCTTAATTTTTTATATATTCAGAAAAGGATGAGGATAGTATGTAACATGCCAATGTCTTAGGTTTTAACAATACATTATGTTCTTCCTGGTTGACCTCAAAGGGCTGATTGTAACAGTAGTAATGTACAAATGTAACTATTCCTTAATAGCTCGCTTATCTGTTAAGGAGAAGTTACTTTTATACATGTGTAAAATAATCTTGGCCCTTCAAGGTACCCCGTGAGGCTGAAGTGGCCCCCGGAGAAAATGAGTTTGACACCCCTGCTATATAGGAAGTCAGCGCTATGGAAACACAGCGCTGACTTCCTGAGGTCTCGGCAGGATCAACCAGGTAGTGGGGGCTCCAGGCAGCCTGGGGTCATTTGGCAGACCCCGGGCTGCAGATTAGAGATATCGGCACCCCCCGATCTCGCCGCGGGGGATGCTGGGGGCGGCAAGACGGCGGAACTCCGTGGATGCCGCGGTCATGTTTGACCGCGGCATCCAAGGGGTTAAAACCGCCGATCCGAACTCAGTTCCGACCGGGGGTTATGGAGCAGGGTGTTAGCTGTCAGATACAGCTAACACCCGGTTCCGATACCGCCCGCTCATAGTGAGTGCGCGAAGTACCTAGCGCCCAGGACGTAATAGTACGTCCAAGGTCGTTAAGGGGTTAAACACGTTTCCCATCTGGGCATTACTCGCACATGCTGGCAGGAGAGAGCATTAGTAACCACAGCCACACAGAAAACAAGTGTGTTGACAAACTAGTGACAGTCCTGTGACAGACCAGTAGACCTGAGAGCGGGAGGAAGAAACTAAACCTTGGCCAAGCATTCTCTACATGTGATGGTTCCAATTTAGAATCACTTTTTGCTACAGTGGCTTGCAAAAGTATTCACACTCCTTGAACAATTCCACCTTACATCCACAAACTGTATTTTGAGAATTTAAGTGATAGACACAAAAGTAGCAGATAATTGTGAAGTGGAAGGAAAAATAATGACAGGGTTTTCAAAATTTTAAATCAAATAAAAATCTGAAGAGTGTGACATGATATGTCCCAGTGTAAGCCACATTAAACAGAACATTTTACTCGACCCTTCCTTGTGCCTTGTATGCCCTTGTTGGTTACTTGTTTATATTGTAACAATTAATAAAAATTCCTAATGTTAAACAGAACAGTTTAGATAACATAGTGTGGGTGAGAAGTGTCAGGGTGGGTTCACACCTGCGCTTGGTGTCCGTCCGTCGCCAATCCAGTGAAAATCTCGGCGAACTGGATTGGCGTCGGATACAGACCGGTCAGCGGCGCATTGGTTAAAAACCCATTCATTTGAATGGGTTTTTAAAGCAGTGCGCGGGTGTGCGCTTACACCCTCTGCGCTGCCAATCCTTTTTTTTTTCGTCGGACACGAAGTCCTGCATGTCCGACTTTGTTTCCGACGAAAAAAAAAGGATTGGCAGCGCAGAGGGTGTAAGCGCACACCACGCGCACTGCTTTAAAAACCCATTCAAATGAATGGGTTTTTAACCAATGCGCCGCTGACCGGTCTGTATCCGACGCCAATCCAGTTCGCCGAGATTTTCACTGGATTGGCGACGGACGGACACCAAGCGCAGGTGTGAACCCACCCTTAGTTACATAGAGCATATTAGAATAGAAAATGTCACACTTTCAGGAGTATTCAGCATCCGTAAAATCAATTTGATTTCTACATTGACTTAGTAGGCATTGCAGGTTTCCTTAAGATTGTATTAAAAGACCGAGCAATGGCTGTCAGAAGTTTAATGATTTGTTTCCAGATAAAAAATTGACACAAGAGATATGCCCCTCATGTAAGCGTTTGTTACATCCTTACAGATTATCTGTAGTTTTAGTTTTCTACAATATCACTCTCCCCCAGGGACAATACTGAACTCATTTTTGCTTGTGATCATCTTTCTCAGTGTCTGGTGCATTACGACAACAAGAGTCACTTTAATTTGCATTTGGATTGTCTACAACATTAAAAAATTGGGACACTTATTTGTATCCACTTATGGAGTGCAGAGTCCTACAGTATTACATGGGTTGGAACCCTACTTGTGCACCCATACCTCCCTGTGGAGTGACGTGTATCCTCTTGCATTCTAGTTACAATTCCTATAGATAGTCTTATCTGTACAAAATTTTAGCTGAATTTACCGCTCTATGCTTTTTCTGGTTAATACATTTTTAGATACAGGTGTTAAAACATACATTTTCAATAAAGTTTCAAAACAAAATGTAAAAGTACAAATACAAAATATCCCAAAGCTCCCAAAAATACAAGACTATTCAGCAGAGGCGGCTTCTTCCTTCCTGGCATCTGGCATGATACAGCCAGCGAGGAAGGGAGGAAAATGCCCCATTCCTTTATTTTTCTTCCTCCCCCTCCTCCTCATAGATTGATGAGCAACCCCAAAAGGAGGCGACCCTGATCAATAGCTGAGGCAACTTCTGAAATAAGTGATCCAATGTGGACCCCACCCCCTGAAAATGAGCCTCAGCTTCCTGATATTTTGGGCAGGTCAAGAATCCAATTTGATATTTCATAAATTTAAAGGTGGCCTAAAATTTATATAGAAAGTATTAGACAGTATGGAAGTACCGACATTAAAAATTACAGAGTGAGAGCAGCTCAGGGTACACCCACAAGTTTAGGGTTTATGACGGAAGGGACACCAGAATGCCCCCCAATCCTGGCAGTTTAGTGGAAATAGTGTGGGATTTGCTGTACCCACTGCTGGACCAGGGTTATCACCTATATGTGGATAACTTCTACACCAGCATCTAACTCTTTAGGTGCCTCAGATCCAGAGGAACTGCAGCTTGTGGGACAGTGAGCAGAAATCAGAGAGACCTCCCTAGAACATTTTATTTCTAAAACTTAAGGCTAAAGGAAAAAAAACAAAACTCCTGCTCGTCCGAGCTCTAAAATAAACAGTGCAAAAAACTATACGTGTGGCTTACTACCAGCCACACAAACAGGATAGCACAAAAGTGTCTCGCCAGACTTAGTGTAGTAGGACAGACCCAGACACCACCTCTCACTCCCAGGATCTGTCCTTTAGTGTAGGCTTTGAAGCCTTTTATGGCCCAGTACTGAGGCCAGGACTCACAGCTGGGCTGAGGCCTATTCCAGACCCGCCCTGAACCAGACGTATGTCAAAAACCTGGGGGAGATATACTGTGATTCCAGCACTCTTCCTGTCACCTTCTCACTAATCATATATATATATTTTGTGGTAAAGTGTATGGTAAAATTGTGGAAGCAGTGTATCTCTCACCTGGTTTCCCCAGCCAGGCACGGTAGTGGAAATCCAGAAGGATGTGTATTACTTTAGAAGAACGTAGTCTGCTAGGGCTCTTTATTTAAGTTACATTAGCTGGATTTTCTGGACTGGAGGACAGATTGGCAGTGGGAATCTTCCAGTCCACACACCTAGTCCACTACTGTGTTTTTCCCTAGTTCCAGATGTTCTCAGGTGAGGCTTCCTGATAGTCATTACTGGAGAAAGCAGCCTGGTAAGGGGAGGGCTGACCGGTTTTACAGCCTGAGAGAGAGAGCACCTTTGTGGCGGGTTGAGGCCAATTTGCTACTGTGGTTGGTGCCAGGTATTAGGCCTGCACTAGGTTAAGGATTTCTTTTCATGTGATACCAACTTCGTCATATACATGATTAAATGCCCTTGTGGTCTAGCCAACATAGAAGAAACCACACAATGCATTAGGGACAATATGTACAAATATAAGAGCACCATCCGTACGGGCAACTTGTTATTGCCCATTCCGTTCCATTTCCATCAGGCACACCATGCAGATGCCCAACTTAAGTTCCAGGCGATTGAACACATACCCAAACCGAGCCGGGGTGGAGACAGGGTTAAGACACTAAAACAAAGTGAGGCTTATTGGATCCACCGTTTGCAAACCTTGGAGCCAAGAGGTCTTAATAGGGACTAGGACATCTGCAGTTTCTGCTGGTTTATATTGTCATGTCATTGATACGATTTGTGTTTTTCCACAGAATCGCTAAAATTCATAGGAGGTTTTCTGGTGCCCGGGCAATCGCCACTACCGGATCTCTTCACCATTCCCTCTTTGTATTAGAGTATAAACACTTGCCTATATTTTACTCTGATGTATTTTTCCCTTCGTTTTATTTCTTAAGTGTTCTATATGTCACAAATATCCTCCAGGTGTGTTTTTCATCATTTCTCATTAGTTTCCCTTTTCTTAATTTGGTAATACACAGCTCTTTAAAGTCTTCTACTGCCTTTTCTCATCCAATAAAACTTCAGGTTTGCGTTCCACGCAAACGGAAGTACCCGGGTGGACCGCATGACATCACTTCCTGTCTCCAAAACCGGAAGTGCCCTTTATACCATAGCTCTGAGCTCAGAGACTTGTGTGTATAACCTATGGCCACTGTGGTAAAGTGTACGACAAAGTCATGGACGGGGTGTATATCTCGCCTGGTTTCCTCAGCCAGGTGAGATAGAGGAAATCCAGGGTTTAGCTTGCTCTAGCAGACCATAGTCTGCTAGCGTTTTTCATTATAATATGGGCTGGCTTTTCTGGACTGGAGGGCAGGATCGGTAGTGGGCTCTCCAGTCCACACCCCAGTCCACTCCGGGATTTGCCTCCCTAACCCCAGGTGAGGTTTCCTGTGGGTTTGTCTTGATTGAGGGAGGAAGCTCAACACAAAAAAGGTGAGCTCTGGTATACTGCAGGGGGAGAGAAAGACCAAACGCTCCTGGAGGAGAGCGTTTACACTGGGCTGCTGTGCTCATTGTGTTATGGTTACCTGCATGAGGACAGTGAGGTACGCTGTTGTTATCTAGCGCCGGACAGGCCTAGACATTTATTTTGTTTGGACACTTTTTGTTATGTGCTGGAATTACCACAAATAAAAGCTCTATCACCGTTTTAAGCAACCTGCCGTGTGTGAACTTGGTCATTGCCGCCCCACCGTGCTTGCTTATCCCTACAATTGGTGGAGAACGCGGGCAGTGTGTTGCTAGGGGTAACGGCATGACAAACCAAGTGAGAGCTAAATATTGCGGACTTTAAAAACCCAGAAGTGTGTGTCTTGGGTGAAAGCTGCTGCTGCTTTGCAAGGCCCATCCAGCACAATGGAGGAAGTAATAAAGCAGCTGGTGCAGGCTAATCTGAGACATGAAAAGTCCATGGAGCAGCAACAGAAGTTCCATGCCGAGGCCTTACAAGCCCACCAACAAGCACAGCTGCAGCTCAGTATGCAGCAGCAACAGGCCGTGGCACAGCAACAACAGGCCCTAGCTCAGCAACAGGAAACTAATCGCCTGCTGACGGAACAGATTGCTGCGCTCAGAGAGACTGCCGTGTCTCAGCCCCAACGGGTGGAGATAAGCCCACCAGAGACTACTAGTGTGAAAAGTGCTGTACAGCGGGCCATGCAAAAAATGACACCTGATGATGATGTCGAGGCCTACCTCACTATATTTGAGAGAGTGGCGGAGAGAGAGAGGCTACCAGCTACAGAATGGGCAGAGGTGGTCGCACCCTTTGTCAGGAGAACCGCAAAAGGCCTACTATGACCTCAGGGAGCAGGATGTCCGGGACTATGCGAAGTTAAAAATGGAGATCCTTGCTCGCCTTGGTGTTACGCCAGCTGTTCGTGCCAGGAGAGTGCAAAATTGGAGCTACACCCTGGACAAACCTGCCCGGTCTCAGATGCATGACCTGATTCACCTGGTGAGAAAGTGGCTAGAACCAGAGTCCTCTACACCAGCTCAAATCGTGGAGAAGGTGGTGATCGACCATTTCTTCAGGACCCTCCCAGCAGAGCTACAACGGTGGGTTGGACATGGAGACCCCAAGACCGCGGAACAGCTCGTTAACATGGTGGAAAGAAACCTGGCAACCGAGGATTACCTCCATGACGCCCCTGCAGCTCCGACACCTCCCAGGACGGCCCGTCCCGTGACATCTGTGGGTAAGAGAGTTCCAGCTGGAGGTGGGTGGACAAGAGGTAGCAGGGCTCTGGAGCATGGCAGAGAGCAAAAGATTGAACCTGAACCCCAGAGGCCCTCTGGTCTTAAAAAGGACCCTCTTCCAAGGAGGCCCGGGACTCCCCAGTGCTGGAGGTGCCATGAGTGGGGACATATAGCTGTCTATTGCCCCCTTACCTCAGAACCCATGGAGTGTGACGCTGATCAGCGATAGTCACTATTTGCAGAGTCTGTGTGTGCAGCCCTTCCAGGGTCAGGGACTGAGCCCCATGTTTGCCTGATAAAGGTAAACAACCGCTCTGTGAAGGCCCTTCTGGACTCAGGTAGCCTGGTGACTTTAGTTCGGGCCAGCCTTGTGGCTAGGGACTATGTGCCAGGCAAACAAGTGAAGGTACTCTGCATTCATGGGGATATGATTGCTTACCCTGTAGCCTCAGTCTGTTTGGAAACCCCATCTGGGGCTGTGACCTATGAAGTTGGGGTTGTAAAAAGACTAATGTATGAAGTGATACTAGGCCGTGATTTCCCGCTATTTTGGGAGTTGTGGAAAACGGGTAACACTTCTGCTGCCAGTGAAGAAACTCCAGCAGAATATGTACCTTCCCCAGTAAATAGTGGTACTGATAAGGGGCAAAGTGGAAATGTGAGTACCTGAAGTACAGGATGATGTTTACTTTCCCTTGCAGGTGTTAGCCGGGGAAGAAGAAGAAACTTCCCCATCGGGACAACAAATGCTAGACTTAGAGGTGTCCCAAGGTAACTTTGGAACCGAGCAAATGAGAGATCATGCTCGGGCCAATGTTACCGTAATAAATGGTGTTCCACAGGAACCCGAGGCTGATACAAAATTTCCACACTTTGCCATGAATGGGGATAAGGTGTACCAGGTCACCAAGATAAACAATGAAGTTGTGGAACAACTTCTGGTGCCAAAATCGTACCGCCACAGGGTGCTTGACATGGCTCATAGTCATGTACTTGGGGGTCATCTGGGGACCAAAAAAACCCGCGAGAGAGTCCTTCAGAGGTTCTTTTGGCCTGGGGTATATGAAGAAGTGAAAAGGTATTGCGAGTCATGTCCCACATGTCAGATAAATGCCCCAACATCACACTTCCGTAGCCCGTTGGTGCCCCTTCCCATCATCGAGGTACCATTTGAGAGGATTGCAATGGACCTGGTGGGGCCCATTGTCAAATCTGCTAGGGGACACCAGTACATTCTCGTTGTGGTGGACTATGCCACTCGGTACCCAGAGGCAGTACCCTTAAGGAGCATGACTTCTAAAAATATTGCCCGAGAGTTATTTTACATGTTCTCTCGCACCGGGCTCCCTAAAGAAATCCTTACTGACGAGGGTACGCCCTTTATGTCAAAAGTCATGAAGGATCTGTGCAAATTATTTAAACTCAGGCACATTCATACATCAGTATACCACCCACAAACGGATGGGTTAGTGGAAAGGTTTAACAAAACCTTAAAACATATGTTAAAGAAGGTTGTAGAAAGGGATGGTCGGAACTGGGACTGTTACCCTACCTAATGTTCTCCATAAGAGAGGTACCCCAGGCATCTACAGGGTTTTCACCCTTTGAGCTAGTTTATGGCCGACATCCAAGGGGTTTGTTGGACATCGCCAAGGAAACCTGGGAGACCGAGGCAACCCCTTATAAAAAAGTGTGGTTGAACACGTCGCCCAGATGCAGGATAGAATAGCGACAGTAATGCCAATTGTCAAGGAACATATGCAAAGAGCTCAGGAGGCCCAAAGCAGAATTTATAATAGATCTGCTAGGCTGAGGGTCTTTAATCCTGGGGATAGGGTCCTGGTTCTAATACCCACCGTCGAAAGTAAATTTCTGGCAAAGTGGCAGGGTCCCTATGAGATTGTAGAGAGAATAAGTGAGGTGAACTACAAGGTGCATCAACCAGGCAGGAGAAAACCCTTCCAGGTCTACCACATAAACCTGATCAAGCCGTGGAAAGATCGAGAGTCATTAGTAGCCACCCAGGCTGTGGCTAAAGAGGTGGTACCGCCATTTCCCCCAGTAAGGATAGGTGAGGCACTGTCAGGGCACCAGAAGCAGGAGGCAAGGGAATTTTTACAGGAAAACAGGCGCAAGTTTTCTGACTTACCAGGCCGTACTCACCTGGTAAAACATCATATTAAGACTGAGCCTAACCATAGAGTGAACCTGAAACCGTACCGCATACCAGAAGCCCGCAGGCAGGCGGTATCCACTGAGGTCAAACATATGCTTGAGCTAGGTGTTATTGAGGAATCTGTCAGTGACTGGTCAAGTCCCATTGTACTAATCCCAAAGCCTAAAGGGACATGGAGGTTCTGTAATGACTTCAGAAAATTAAATGAAGTTTGATGCTTACCCCATGCCCCGAGTAGATGAACTAATTGAGAGACTTGGGAGGGCAAGATATATTACAACACTTGACCTTACAAAAGGTTATTGGCAGATTCCACTATCTGATGAGGCTAAGGAAAAAACTGCATTCTCCACACCAGAAGCCCTGTTCCAGTATGTAGTGATGCCATTCGGGTTACATGGGGCCCCGGCTACATTCCAGAGGCTGATGGACCTGATCTTGAGACCATATCGAGATTATGCGGCTGCTTACCTGGATGATGTGGTCATTTTTTCGTCTGACTGGAGAAGTCACCTCTGTAAGGTACAGGCAGTGTTGGATTCTATCAGTGATGCGGGCCTAACTATAAACCCAGAGAAATGTGCAGTGGGTCTAGAGGAGGCAAGATACCTGGGGTACATAATTGGAAAGGGCTTGGTAAAACCCCAGATCAACAAGGTTGAGGCAATACAAAACTGGCCTAGACCCCTAACAAAAAAACAGGTCAGAGCCTTCCTTGGCATAACCGGGTATTACCATCGGTTTGTGCCCAATTTTGCCGCAATGGCTTCCCCACTGACGGACTTGACAAAGGGTGGTAAGTCCGTAATGATAAAGTGGACTCCAGAGGCAGAAATAGCTTTTCAGAACCTAAAATCGGCCCTGTGTGAACAACCCGTACTTATCTCCCCAGATTTTAAAAAGCAATTCCTGGTCCAGACAGACGCGTCTGATACAGGCTTGGGAGCGGTCCTGTCACAAGTGGTAAATGGGGAAGAACACCCAGTGATGTACCTAAGCAGAAAACTGACCCCTGCAGAAAAAAACTATGCCATAGTAGAAAGGGAGTGTTTGGCTGTCAAGTGGGCGTTAGAATCCCTGAGGTATTATCTGCTGGGTAGACAGTTCGTGTTAGTGACAGACCATGCTCCTCTGGCATGGATGAAGCAAAATAAGGAGAGAAACGCAAGAGTAACCCGGTGGTTTCTCTCCTTACAGAATTTCAGTTTCAAGGTAGAGCATAGGCCTGGGAAATTACAAGGTAATGCAGACGCCTTGTCCAGAACGCACTGTATGTTCAGTGGAAGTGCCCAGACCTCTGGTCTGGAGAAGAGGGGGGGATATGTGGTAAAGTGTACGGCAAAGTCATGGACGGGGTGTATCTCTCGCCTGGTTTCCTCAGCCAGGTGAGAGAGAGGAAATCCAGGGTTTAGCTTGCTCTAGCAGACCATAGTCTGCTAGCGTTTTTCATTATAATATGGGCTGGCTTTTCTGGACTGGAGGGCAGGATTGGTAGTGGGTACTCTCCAGTCCACTCCGGGATTTGCCTCCCTAACCCCAGGTGAGGTTTCCTGTGGGTTTGTCTTGATTGAGGGAGGAAGCTCAACACAAAAAAGGTGAGCTCTGGTATAGTGCAGGGGAGAGAAAGACCAAACGCTCCTGGAGGAGAGCGTTTACACTGGGCTGCTGTGCTCATTGTGTTATGGTTACCTGCATGAGGACAGTGAGGTACGCTGTTATCTAGCGCCGGACAGGCCTAGACATTTATTTTGTTTGGACACTTTTTGTTATGTGCTGGAATTACCACAAATAAAAGCTCTATCACCGTTTTAAGCAACCTGCCTTGTGTGAACTTGGTCATTGCCGCCCCACCGTGCGTGCTGATCCCTACACCACATTATGCTGCCTATTAATGTCCATCACAGCCGGGGAACCCTTGGACCAACGGTGACGTCACTTGGCGCCATTTTCCCTAAAGGAGTACTTTCACTGAATACATTGCACACCTATCTGAACTCCTTGCTTCTGGACTATGCCTCTCTATATACCATTCATCCGGAAAGATTGTATAGGGTTTATATTCCTTATTGTTTGGAGGCTGTTATTGTATTAGTAAACTGGGAACCAGTCCTCTAGTTTATTCTATTGCTGTATGGTCTAATATATAGCTCTGAGATTATCATTAGTATCTTTTACTGGCGGTTGATTGAATTTTTGCTTTGGATATGTGCTTTGCTGGTGACACTGTTGGGGATTTATTCAAAATTGAAGGAATACTGAACCAGCATGGTTACCACAGCATCTTGCAGCGGCATGCTATTCCATCTGGTTTGCATTTAGTTGGACCATCATTTATTTTTCAACAGGACAATGACCCCAAACACACCTCCAGACTGTGTAAGGGCTATTTGACCAAGAAGGAGAGTGATGGGGTGCTACGCCAGATGACCTGGCCTCCGCAGTCACCAGACCTGAACCCAATAGAGATGGTTTGGGGTGAGCTGGACCACAGAGTGAAGGCAAAAGGGCCAACAAGTGCTAAGCATCTCTGGGAACTCCTTCAAGACTGTTGGAAGACCATTTCAGGTGACTACCTCTTGAAGCTCATCAAGAGAATGCCAAGAGTGTGCAAAGCAGTAATCAAAGCAAAAGGTGGCTACTTTGAAGAACCTAGAATATAAGACATATTTTCAGTTGTTTAACACTTTTTTGTTAAGTATATAATTCCACGTGTTAATTCATAGTTTTGATGCCTTCAGTGTGAATCTACAATTTTTATAGTCATGAAAATACTGAAAACTCTTGGAATGAGAAGTTGTGTCCAAACTTTGTCTGTACTGTATATGTCAAGCTTGACAAAGGTTCACTAGAGCTGAAACTTTGCCTATAAATGGAATAAAAACTTCACAACTTTCTATTTGTAAACTACTGGAGTGCTGCCTTTTTCCTTGAATAAATTAAAAAAAAATGTGTTGAAACCAACGACGACTTGACTGCATGAATGCTATTAATTGCAGTAGTATTACATTTGTTTTATTGAATTTCAACAGATTAAAAAAGGCACCAGTATGCTAAAAGTGCTTGAACTTTTGACCCTAGCAACCATATTTATGGCATGGTGGAAAGAACAATTTCAATTTCCATATAAATGTTAAAGGATTAGATAGGATGTCTGTTACAATAAACTATAGGAACAGATGATCAAGACCCTAAATTGTGCACCACTAAGACAGGAGTTCTGTTACCAATATTATCTATAAGTTACAAATGTCAGCAATATTAAATGTTTATATTCCCACATGATTGAGACAGATGTGATCAAAGCAACTGTATAGCTTGCACAAGTCAAAGTGTTCCTTCACAATTACCATGTACATTGTAAACCAGCTACATGGTTTTATTTGGTAATTTTTTTTTTTTTTTTTTAATAAAGTTCATATATTCTTCAATGCCTTGTGTTATGGCAGAATGTCTCATGGATAGTGCAGTCACGAATCTGCGCTGATGCACAAGTCAAAAAATGGGTTTCCTAGAGAATGGTACTCAGAAAAAGTGAAATTGCTTGAAATGTTTCACAGAAACAAGTCTGTGAATTTACGGTTCCTACTTTTGCAGAAAAGGAGACGCCAACCACCACCGTCTGTGTAAATGACAAATGTGGATAACGGACACATTCTTGCAACACCAGACTGGTGACAAGTCTTGTTCTAGTAGTGTTGGTGCAACACAAAGCACACAAGCCACAGCAACTTTTTTATTGTGCATTATATTCACCATTGAGCAATATTTATTTCATGCAATGTTCACTGAAAACTAATACCAAATTCACACCCACGAAAAACAGATGACTTTACAAATGTCTTTAAATTACTTCCATCATTGTACATTTTGGGGGAACTTTAACAATCCAGAAATTGTTGTGCGTTTGTAGATCAGTATGTACAATGTAAGAAAATTGCTCTGCAGACCAAACACCCAATGACTATATCGTGCATATGGCAGCTGAATACATTATACAACAATCCAACATGAAAAGAATGAAAGACTAGAGATCAGCCTCGGCCCGATCAGAAGCTAAATGGACTTAGAAAGTTGATTTTGTGGATCTAAAGAGTTTAAATGAGATACTTTGTTGCAGAAGCTGTTTTGTGATCTGTCAAGTGCAGATAATTCATCAGCTTTCATGTTCATTTTAGTAGAATGTAATTTATGTCTTTGTATAATGAGATCTGCTCCCCGTCACAAGCGTCAGATAGCAAATGAAAGACTGGTTTGAAGACCACTTTGAACCCTTACTTTATAATTTTTCACAATATAAAAATTTTTTGCTGTGCAGTTTTAGGCACTGCATATTCTCACAAGAGTTTATTAATTCATCTTAAATTGCATGTATAAAAATTTTTGCATTTTCCATTGCAACTTTTTTTCCGTTTTCCTAAGACATGGATGTGACATCAGGGAGTCTCACTATCGTGGCTTAATGTTGTACTGGGTTTACTGGCAGCGCACAGTGAGCTAAAGCAAGCAGATCAATCCAAGTCAGCAAATAAGTAACTCGTCCTTGGGATTGGAGTAAAGAATTTTTGGGGAGAATTTTTGAATTAAAGTAAGCATAGCAAATGAATACAAGTATTTTTTCCTTCCATGTAACAGCACAGAAATGGAACTTTATATGGACCAGCCTGCCCTCCCTTACTGGGCCCTATTCGGTTTACTAGGGCGACCTGGAACACCTGTAATAAATTGTTCCCCCTACTGTTCTTCTATGGCCTCGCTCCTCCCGGAATGGTTATGACGGGCCCTGCTACCTTGGAGCTCAGACCATTGGACTACCTTACCACCATCCTAGGCCTACCTGATTCAGCAGTGGCTTTACTACTGGAAGGTCACCCATCTTGTCCAGACTATGTTGGATGTAAGGTTTCACCCCCTACCCAATTTGAGAAACTTTGTAGAGCCGGAAAATCCATGAAAGGTTTGACCTAATATCTATTCAGATTCTCTTTCACCCCGTATATACAAAGATACGTGTCTCATTGGCATGATAGTATGTTCCCATGCCACCTTTAAAGAAATATAAAACACCTGATGCACTGGCATCACACTCCTGCCCTGCTGCACTCCCTGAATAGGACGTTACCCTCTGAGTGCTGGCGATGTCATTGCCCATGTCACAGTATACCATATTTTCTGGGAGAGTCCCATGATACGGGGTTAAGATGATGACTGACGCCATTTTCGTTCCGGGAGTCCCTCTCCACTCTATGACCTATCTTCTGAACTTGCTTCCTAAGCACCTCGGCAAGAAAACCTGCAAGCTATTCCTATATTGGTGTACTGCTGCCAAGACCCTCATAGCCAAATACTGGAGGAGTACTAATCGCCTTCCTGGGCGGAACTCCTGCCTCACATGAAGGATATTCGTAGTCTGGAGTTCTTTATAGTCTCACTGCACAACTTAGTTGAAGGCTTTTAGGTAATATAGGATCCCTGGGACATTACATACTACAAGGTCTCTAACCATACCAAATCTAACCCCTGTGCTCTATCCTTAAGTCTATGTCCTTCATAGATCTCTTGAGTTTCTGCCTCTGTGGTCAGCTGCCTGACATGTTATTGAATTTATGTTCCATTCATTTTTTTGTATTTGATAAAACTACAGTTATAAAAAAAAAATGGAACTTTGATGTAAAAACAGCAAAGCAGTAACTAAAGCTTGTTTGTATGTAGTCATGAGTGTGAGAATTCTATGGTTTTACATAGGACAAAAAAAAAAAATCTGATCCTTTAGGTAAAAACCATCTCAAAATAACCACATGAAAAATTACACCATGTCATTAGTTAAAAATTATATAGTGAAGTATACTAACTGCATCCATCACATATTTGGTCAAAGCAAGTGTGTTTATTGTGCATTCATTACCTATATGCTCTCTATTCATGCCTTTCCCTTTGTGATACTTGTACTGTACTGGGTGTAGTCTTTATGTAATGTTAAACTGATTATTGTACTTATTAACCTTCCTTCAACTATGCCCTGCGAGACGGATTAATGCATTTATGCCATTTATGTGGTCCTTCACCCACCTGCAATATGTGATTTTTAGTATGCTATACTCTAAAAATTGCTTGCATATTTTTCTATACTTTGTTATGCGCTATACTTTTTACTATTTATTGCTTCTATAAAAATTAAAAAGGAAGTATACCACTAACAAAATCCCTTCTAACCCACGTGCACACTGTTGTAGGGTTGCTTGGAGACTGAGTGAACATAATTGGGTCAAATTGCAATCTTCCTGCCAAGAAACTCAATCAGTATGCAAATAAGTAGTTTACTACACCGGGAGTGTGGCTGCTTGTGCCAGGATACCCATTTCTGCCTGTGGTCGTTGCACCACAGGACCTGTCAATCTGTTAGGGGGTAGCGCTGGGTGGTGATCACAGACAAAAACAGGGTGTTCTGGCAGGCACAGCCATGCCCCAGATGAAACAAACAGCTCATTTGTATACAGATTAAAATCTGCGGGATTGCACTTTGACACAAACATTCACCGTACAAGTAACTACCCCTACAAGTAGCGTACAAGTGATTTTGGTGCTGGTCGATCTCCTCAAAGATGGAGCAAGGTGATCTTTCAGATTCCTAAGATGTCCCTAGAAATAACTTCCATAGTATAATTAAGCAAAGTTAACTTAATGGTGAGGACATAGTCATATGAAAAAGTTTGGGCACCCCTATTAATCTTAATCATTTTTAGTTCTAAATATTTGGGTGTTTGCAACAGCCATTTCAATTTGATATATCTAATAACTGATGGACACAGTAATATTTCAGGATTGAAATGAGGTTTACTGTAATAACAGAAAATGTGCAATATGCATTAAACCAAAATTTGACCGGTGCAAAAGTATGGGCACCTCAACAGAAAAGTGACATTAATATTTAGTAGATCCTCCTTTTGCAAAAGTAACAGCCTCTAGTCGCTTCCTGTAGCTTTTAATCAGTTCCTGGATGAAGGTATTTTTGACCATTCCTCTTTACAAAACAATTCCAGTTCAGTTAAGTTTGATGGTCGCCGAGCATGGACAGCCCGCTTCAAATTATCCCACAGATGTACAATGATATTCAGGTCTGGGGACTGGGATGGCCATTCCAGAACATTGTAATTGTTCCTCTGCATGAATGCCTGAGTAGATTTGGAGCTGTGTTTTGGATCATTGTCTTGCTGAAATATCCATCCCCGGCGTAACTTCAAATTCGTCACTGATTCTTGTACATTATTCTCAAGAATCTGCTGATACTGAGTTGAATCCATGCAACCCTCAACTTTAACAAGATTCCCGGTGCCAGCATTGGCCACACAGCCCCAAAGCATGATGGAACCTCCACCAAATTTTACAGTGGGTAGCAAGTGTTTTTCTTGGAATGCTGTTTTTTTGACGCCATGCATAACGCCTTTTTGTATGACCAAACAACTCAATCTTTGTTTCATCAGTCCACAGGACCTTCTTCTAAAATTAAGCTGGCTTGTCCAAATGTGCTTTTGCATACCTCAGGCGACTCTGTTTGTGGCGTGCTTTCAGAAACGGCTTCTTTCGCATCACTCTCCCATACAGCTTCTCCTTGTGCAAAGTGTGCTGTATTGTTGACCGATGCACAGTGACACCATCTGCAGCAAGATGATGCTGCAGCTCTTTGGAAGTGGTCTTTGGATTGTCCTTGACTGTTCTCACCATTCTTCTTCTCTGCCTTTCTGATATTTTTCTTGGCCTGCCACTTCTGGGCTTAACAAGAACTGTCCCTGTGGTCTTCCATTTCCTTACTATGTTCCTCACAGTGGAAACTGACAGGTTAAATCTGGAGACTTTTTGTATCCTTCCCCTGAACAACTATGTTGAACAATCTTTGTTTTCAGATCATTTGAGAGTTGTTTTGAGGAGCCCATGATGCCACTCTTCAGAGGAGATTCAAATAGGAGAACAACTTGCAATTGGCCACCTTAAATACCTTTTCTCATGATTGGATACACCTGGCTATGAAGTTCAAAGCTCAGTGAGGTTACAAAACCAATTTTGTGCTTCAGTAAGTCAGTAAAAAGTAGTTAGGAGTATTCAAATCAATAAAATGATAAGGGTACCCACATTTTTGCACCGGTCAAATTTTGGTTTAATGCATATTGCACATTTTCTGTTAGTACAATAAACCTCATTTCAATCCTGAAATATTACTGTGTCCATCAGTTATTAGATATATCAAATTGAAATGGCTGTTGCAAACAACCAAATATATAGAACTAAAAATGATTAAGATTAATAGGGGTGCCCAAACTTTTTCATATGACTGTATATAAAGCAACCTGCATCAGATCATGTAGATCTCAGGAAAGAGGACATTTTAGACAGTACATCAACAACTACATGTCCCTCGAGGGACCAATGGGATCAGATAAACCCAAGAAGGGTAGATCCCCAAATAAATTTAACTTGTAAACTGACTGTAGGGGAACGAAATCTGTTAACTAAGGTTTGTCATCTGTCTCAAAAATTTAGATTCATTAACTGGACAAAGGACATTAATCTCTTTGCACCCAAGAAATGAGAAGACACTGCTTAGAAATGGATCTGAAAGAATGAAACATAACCAAGCTGGGCAAATTGACAAAAAGAGGGTTGTAGGAGTGAGGGCAGGGGGACTTACAAAAATCATTCAAAAACTACTAAATTTCCACCAATTATAGAAATATCCACAATTAGCAGCTTATTAGTATTCCAAAACTTTTAAGAAATATCCCATTAAAGGGATTGTCCAATTGTATCGGGGGATTCAATGTCATACTTAATTCAAATCAGTACTTTGCTCATATCTTAAGACCCTTTATCGTAGCCCTGCCATCGTATGTGAGAGATACGACTGATGCTACAGAGTGGATGGTCTTAAATAGGATTCAGAATTCTAATTTTGCATACCTTGATGTTGAGGCTCTACCCCTCGATTCTCCAAGATCGGGGAGCTGAGGCTGTACAATTTTATCTAGGGGTGTTCAATATTAGAAGCACAATAGATTTGTTGTAAACCTATTACGGATGTCTTTATCCACATTTTATCTACAAGAATGTCTCACCAGTGCAGAGGTGCCGTCATGGGAGTCCCTGCGCAACAAAGTATGCAAAATCTTTTACATCCATAATGGGGAGGATAGGATAATGTCTAAGAACCAAAACATATCCCACTAAGGTTAATAGATGTCCTAGTGGTGTGGACCTCAACCTAAAAATTACTTCAAAGCCATTTTGAACAACAATTTGGAGGCTACAATTTACACTGAAACTCCATAGTTGGCAAAACCAGGCACCGATTTATTTACATTTATACAAAATATCAAATATGCATATATTAGTTGCATTAGTATGGGTCAAGATGTGATAAACTATTGCATGAAATCCCAAAATGTATTTCTGTATTTTGTACAATTTTATGCTCTACACAAAAATAGACAACTGTGTGGATCTTGCAGCAGCTTCACCATGATGCCCATTTTATTGAAATTTTCTGACAATGTTCTTTAGACAAAAAGGATGTTCATATAAACTTAGATTGTGGTTAAACAGCAGAAATGATTCCGCTTCCGGCACCACTCATTTTACTTTGTACATGGATTGAACAAGAAAATAAAATGCAACTTTAATAAAAAATTGTACTAAAATACTGCAACAGACCCCAAGGCATATTGTGCTGCTGAGAAATTCAAATCTATATCCAACCGAGATGAATCTATACAAGGCTTTATTTTCTTAGTGTTCCACTATTTTTTTTCTGGTCCCATCTCATTCAAAAGAGTATTGTATGAACAGAAATAAAAAGGTATTCCCATAGAGATACCAATTTCTTTCATAGAAGAAAAAGATACTCGAGATCCTCTTGCTATGTAGCATTTTGCTTACGCATTATTCCACTTCTCTGGTGTAATGCTAGCCATAGGTCCTGTTCTTTTACATTTGAATGTATATCTTAACGTTGCCTACTACTCTTTGCAAATTTTATCAGTTGGTGCAAGTTGTACCTAATTCACAAGCTACTTGTTCAGTACCATGGATTAGGTATTCTATAAACATGGTCTTTATCAGATGTTCACAAAGTTTATAAAGGCTAGGATCTCATGAATGCATGCGTAGGTCAAAATAGCCTGCAAGACTGGAATAATCAAACTATTTGTACAGCAGTCTTAGGCTGTATACTAAGGAAAAACATTGAAGAGAAAGGAGGACTTCATCTTGTGGCTGAATGACCGCCGACATTAGAGTGGTCATGCTGGCGGTCAGATTAACATTACCATTTTGTTACTATTATATTCAACAGCAGTTTTAACTGCTCTGATGAATTTGGAACTCAGCCCCTGATGAATCATTCGGGAGGAAACGTGTATGTAGGGCTACTTTTGAGGTTGCAGTAATATCAGTTATATGTTTAAAACATTGCTGAATTGGCTTCTGAGTTTTAGTGAAGATGTTTTCCCTTCCAAACCCTGTTGGTGTGGCATTAGGCCTGTAGCCTCTGGGTTAAAAGGGGATACACCTGCTGGAATTTGTGACTAGCTCTATTTTATGAAGCCATTTCAGGTTTTGTTCTGACATGCATTTTTGGATGAGGGAGTTCAGTTAGTGGAGAGATATAGGGTGAGATTATAGCTATATCCACTGAATCGCTGTCTATCCATTGACTATTGCAAGTTTTTCTGGTTAAGAACATAATTAGGCTTAGGATATACTGCTACTTTAAGGCGGTTTACAGCAGACTGCTGTGTTTGGCGGTTTTGTATGATTTTATATTCTGCCCTGAATAAATAAATTTTATTGGATTATAATAAAAGTGAAGTTTTATATTCAATTGGCAATCAGTGTCTCCCATTAGATATTTTTCTGTGAATATATTGTGGCTGAATGAATAAGATTCTTATTTTGATTAAATATTTTGACAAAAAAATTCAATTGTGGCAACTACGGAACATGTTCCGATGTTCCCCTGACTTTACTGCTCCGATTTAATCCCCGGAGATTACGCCGGTATTCCTCCTCCCTCTTTCCCCCCCCTACCTTTCCTCCCTATATCCGACACTGTTCTATACCCATTTTCATTTTGACTTGTTTTAAACTTTGTTTTAAAATTATAACCACTCCTGCTGAGTCAGGACTATTCTGGATTCCATTTATATGAGCTTGTTTTCTCATTTGACTTCCTGTATGAAAAAATTCTTTAAATAAAGATGTTTATAAAAAAAAAAAAAAAATTCAATTCTAGACAAAAAGCTGAATTAATTTTCTGCAAGAAAAACAATCCTACAAGTAAAAACTGAGTTGACCATAAACTACTCAAAGTGCTGTCTTTGAGACTTCGTGTCTGACATTGTGCTTGTTGAAGCTTCTATTACCTATGATGGGCCTATGTATTATTTGCACCACTGAATGAACCTACTACATCCATACACAGCTATAATCTTTTTTTTGCACCACTTATTCACTAGAATAGAGGACAGACAAAAATATTTGTGAAATGCATCACTTTCCCATGTAGGTACAGGAGCCATGAAACCAGACGGCTTTTCCAATTGCCATATCGATATTTATATTTTTGTGGTATTGCGCCTAACTTTTTAAATTTTAGCACCCATCTGTGCCCTCCAAAACTGCATTAAAAGGGGATGATCTCAAATATGAAGTCTAGTATAGAAAACTGAAAATCCATCACAGAAAAACGTGGTCTTGGTAAAGTGGTGGTCTATTGAAGAGGTTTCACTGAATATAGATTCATATTTCTTGGTGTTCTGTACATAAATTTGTTTTACTGTAATTTAGCACCCACATCAGTATACAGAGAACTCACGTTTTCTTCAGTATTGACCATAAGTTGTCTTGCTTTTTCTCTCATTTTAGCTCCAACACTACAGATTTATATTTATTTGTATACAGAGCATTTGTATTTGCCTCTTATTTTAGCACCCGCACACATTTAATCAGTGTAGGAATTTATTTTGCCTCCATCCATAGTTCACTTTTAATTCGACATTTTTTGCGCCTCACTCAGCATCAGGTCCAGACTTCCTATAAACAATTTGCATAATACATTTTATTTATACAGCGCCAACATATTCCACAGCACTTTACAAAATGTTCTGACCTACAAAAATCTTTTTACCTCAAAAGAAAATAAAGCATTTCTCATTTCTAACCGTTTCACATTATACTGTTCGTTTTTGCCCTCTGAATCCTGAGAAAAATTTAGATTTTGCAGCATTACTTATGTTGAATCTCGACTTCACAAAAAAAGCACTCCTAAGAAAAACAGTGGCCAATACATGAATTCACAACCCTAGAGCACAAAGCCTGAAGGACACCTTCCCAGCACACCAAAAACCAACAGCCCTTGAAGCCTTGGCACATCACTAATATTGTTATACCCCTTTTATTTTTTTTTTTACACCTTCTTACTCATTTTGGCACCACAAATGCTTTTTTGAGGACTTTGTGGTTCACTACACTATACTTATTGCTGCAGACAATGACCACATATGAAAGTGTTTTATGCCCCTCATACACCAGCACACAGGTGTGTCTACATTAACTCATATGGAAGACAAAGCAGCGCACATAGGGTCATAAACCTTTGTAAATTGAGATTCTTTCCATAGTAACGCACCAGAACTTGCAGAGTCAAAACAATTGGATAGGATCTAATTATCCAGGTCTCTAATAGATTTTCAGATGTTTATGCTCATTTTTTGTTGTTTTGCTTACTTCTTTTCATGCCCAAACATATCAGGCATTAATATTTTTTGCCCGGAGATGTATTTTTTCCATGCGGTATTTTTACATTTTTTCAGTGCCAGTGTGGATTTCTTTTGGCCCTTTACCCAAAGTGTGCCTATTTTTTTTTCCCCACCCCCAAGGCCCAGCACCTCAGTGCAAAGGGGAAAAAAAAACCTCCTAAAATAAGGCACAGATGTGCTGCCATTTTCATATTCTGATATCACAGTCCTCTCCGTAGTAACATCATGGGAGACCATTTTAAAGACTGTGCAATTTTTTTTTTTATGGAAATGTGTTTTTGCATTCATTTTTCAGTGTCAAATATACGTTTCTCTGGTTTTTAACCCATTCCTTCAAGGAGTCTGTCCGAATTAACATTAATAGATATTTTTGTATGGAGATGTATTTTCCACGTATCTTTTTTTTTTTTTTGCATTTTTCAGTATTTATGCATTCATTTTGTTTTAACCCCTTATCCCCAAGGTGCCATTTTTTTTTTTTGCACTCACTTTTCAGTGTACGTAGATATGGTTTGAATTTTTTTCACCCCCCTTTGGTTTTTTTTATTTAATCATTTGAACCCCAGGACAAAAGTACAAAGGAAAATAGCTATGAAAAAACAAAAAGGGCATATTTGCTACCATTTTCATGGTCTGTGACCATACTATCCCCTTCATTATAAAATAATGTCCCCTTCATTATAAAATTAAGACCCCACATTTTACATTTCCCCCCCCCCCCACCTCAAATGTTGCTTCAGTACAAAGCTTTAACCATGGCGCAGGACCCAGAGTAAAAAAATGAATTTAAAAAATGCTGATGGCAAGGAGGGGACATCTCACATCCCTGTGGAAAGCACATGGTGCACCCTATCCAAAAACAGCGCCCCTTCTGCACAAACACCTAACTATGCTGACCAAATACTATGATTCTTGTTTCACTTTTTCACTTCGTTTCCTCTTTTTCATTGCACTTTAGCCACAGCTATTGAGCATTAAATTTTTTGCAAGATTTAATTTTTTTTATGCAGGGCTCTGTTTTTGCATTTGTTTTTGGAGGATTTTTAACCCCCTTTTATGTGCGGTTTCCCCAAGTATTTCAGTGTAAAGAATGAAAACTGCTAAATATAAAAAGATGTGCCATGCTATTTATGTCCTCTACCCGTTACATCACAGCCCACCTTTATTTTTAACATTATGGGCGACCATTCTGTTTTCCTGCCTGAAGTCTCTAAGATCTTACAGTACTAGATACATTCATTGTGCAGCACCCAGAGTGCAAATACCCAATGATGAAAAAAATTGTGGGGACAGGACACCTCACATCCCTGTGGAGAGCACATGGCAAGCTCTCTCCACCAACAGCGCCCCCTCTGCAAGGACACCTCACTCTCCTGACCAATTCATTACTGCGAGTCTTACTTCACTATTCTCCCATTTTTCTTTTTCATTGCCTTTTAGCCACAGATATCGCACATAAATATTTTTTATGCTTTTTTTTTTTTTGCATTTATGTTCTGCCTCTTGCAGGAGTCCAAAAATAAAGAGGTCTAAAATGGCGGGGACATGACGCCTCACATCCCTATGGAGAGCACATGGCGCACCCTCTCCATAAACATTACCCCTTTCTCACAGAAGTTTCACTATTTTCTCCTATTCATTGCTAAGATTCCTAAAATTTCCCTTTTTAGCCCATTTTCATCCTGTTTCTGCCACTAGCTCCCCGCCATTCCCTCCCCATCCTTCCCCATCCTTCCCCATCCTTCCCCATCCTTCCCCTCCGCAGCTCTGCGCAAGACTGGCGGTCACGCGGTACACGTCTAGTCATTCAGTACGCCTACGTCACCAGCGCCGGTCACATGACTTCTGACGTCATCACACTGCGCTCAGACCGGAGAACTACAGTGTCGCAGACGGCATCAGAGTGCGCCATATAGCGCAGATTTTTATTTTTTTTAAGTAAATTGTGATCGGTGTCGGTTATAGGAATGTCTGGGGGACCGTCGGTGCAGATCAGCATCGAGTCTTCTGCAGAGAAGCAGGTGCAGGAAGTAGGTCTGGATGGCTCGGAGACTTATGTGCAGCCGCTTTCCATGTCGCAGAATCTAGCTCGACTGGCGCAGCGGATAGACTTCGGGCAGGATTCCGATGATGAAGGGAATGAGGACGGAGGCATGCTACGGGAAACCGACTGGGGAGATCAGGAGGAGGAGGAAGGTGAGTATGGACGGGGATCGGCCGATGGGATTGTTCATCATATGATTGTTTATCGTACATGGTTGGGGGGGGAGGGGTTGCTCTGTGAGTCACTAATACAAGTAAATGGAGGGGACCTGCTCATTTTTTTTGCAATGAAAAATTGCTATGGCAGCAGACTTGCATGAGTGAAGGACTCGCCATGACAGTCTTTGGTTGTATGAATCCTATCATAGCTATAGGGACGTAGCCTTGGCAGAGGTGTAACTTAAAGCTCCTCTGGCAGAGGGACCTTTGGGGCCCCCTCATCAAGGTCCAGGTCCTGGTAGCGATGGCTACCGCTGCACCTCCAAAAGCTACGCCCCTGAGCCTTGGTTTCCATTAAATATAGTAAATCAGGAGTGACTAGTCAGTGGAACTCCAGCGGTCATGAGACTGCAATTCCCAATATGCCCTGACTGTTTGTGTCAGAAGTCAGTGGTACTACAGTGGTCATAAAACTACAACTCCCAGCATGCCCTGCCTGCGTCCAGCAGGGGTCAGCAACC
Organism: Leptodactylus fallax; assembly: GCA_947044405.1. NCBI lineage: Eukaryota > Metazoa > Chordata > Amphibia > Anura > Leptodactylidae > Leptodactylus > Leptodactylus fallax. Next base: position 2,011,070 of record CAMRHE010000133.1, on the reverse strand, counting down.
AGTGGAATTACAGCGTGTTGTGACAGTCTGTGGTGGGGGTCAGCAACCAACATCAGTCCAGCAACTACAACTCCATGCATGTCCTGGCAGTCTGCGCCAGGGATCACAGAGCAGCGGCACTTTAGTAGCTGTGAAAAACTACAAGTTTCATTATGCTCTAACAGGGATCAGCAACCAGTGCAACTCCAGCAGTTGCAAAAGTACAACTCCCAGCATTCCCTGACAGCCTGTGGTGGGGGTCAGCACTCAGTGAGACTCCAGCAGACATGAAACTACAACCCCTATCATTCTCTGGCAGCCTGCCGCAGGGGTCAGCAATCAGTGGCACGCCCTGGTTGGCGACTCATCACAAACTTTGTGTGTTTTGGACCAGTTGGATTCAATTTTTTATTTAATCTCACAATTTTTCTCTCTTCAGGTCTGGTCAAATTCCAGCCATCGCTCTGGCCATGGGACTCAGTGCGGAACCATTTACGAGGTTCCCTGACTGAGATGTGTGTACTGTACGATGTGCTGACTGTAGTGAAAGACAAGCGGTACATGCACCTGGACCCTGTCTCCCAGGATGCCCTGACTCCAAAGCAGGTAAGTACACCCTGTGGTGACTGTGGCAGCCTCCGGCCAAACAATACTTTATTAGCACAATCCTTACAACCGGCAACTTCTTGGTAATATACTCCATATGCCCAGGAAGTTTCGTGCAAGCGTGTTTTGTGTCATAGACAACAGTGTACCTATCACCTTTCCTGATATATCTATTTCACTAAATGCCATGAAAAAGAAACCCAGAAGCCTTTTATCTTCATTGTGATCTTTTTCTGTTATTTCTCATTAAGGCAGGGTTCACACTACCGTTGATGTCCGTTCTGATAGTGTCTGTTAAGAAAAAAAAAAAAAAACGGACACCTATCATAACAGACATTAACGGACACTAACTGATGTTAATGTGTCTGTTTTTTTAACTGATCCAATTAATGGACACATTAGCATCAGTTAGTGTCCGTTTTTTAACACTGTCCGTTTTTTTTTTTGTTTGTTTCTCCTTTCTGAGCATGCGCAGGAAAAAAACGGACATAAAATAACGGACAGTAACTGATGGCTATCAGTTACTGTCCGTTAGAAGTCCGTTACCCATAGACTTCAATGTTAAAAAAATAACGGACACTTGCTGTCCGTCAAGAATCCGTTTTTTTCAAACGGACAAAAAGTCCTGCATGTAGGATTTTTTTTTGTCCGCAAAAAAATAGCGGACTTCTGACGGATTCGGTGTAAACGGACACAATATAAAAATCCATTGAAATGAATGGAAATTTTAACGGATTTCTGACGGTTCAGCTAGTGTCCGATGCTAAAATCTTGTAACGGACAATAGCAACGGACACTACTGACGGTCACCAACGGTAGTGTGAACGCCCCCTAACATGTATGACAACTGTGTGTTACTACTTAGGGATGTATCCCTACAAAGACGTTCAGTTAAAGGTGGCTACGTGGGGATACATCCTCTTGATAAGATGGATGGTAATACACTTGTCAGTTTATTCATATTCATAACAGAGGGACAATACAAAAGCAGAGTTCTAAGAAAAGATACCCCATAATTGTTATTACATGGGGAGGAAAGCATTGACAGACAGGTCAGCAGAACTGAGAGTTACTCTTTAAGGCTGAGGCCCACGTTGCGGAAACACAGCTTTTTTGTTGCGGATATTGATGCAGTTTTTTGGGCCAAAACCAGGAGTGGATTGAGTAGAAGCTAGAAGTATAAGAACTTCCTAGATATTTCTCATTCCTTGGCGTTGGCTCAAAAAAACAAAATCTGAAACAAAAAAAAAGCTGTGGGTTTTTCAGAAGTTACATGTTGATGATTGGTGGGACACCCCTTACCATCAGCTGTTTGAAGATGCGGTGGCAGTCACGAGTCTTCCCAGTGCCTATGACATCATATTCATTGGTTACATGTACAGCAGCAGCTCACTCCTGTTCAAGTGAATGGGGCTGAGCTTCAATTACAAGCACAGCTGTGACAATATGTACGGCGCTGTGCTTGGTATTCAGTGGAAAGGCTGCAGCATTCACCTGAACGCCACAGCCTCTTCTAATAGCTGATCTATGGGGATCCCGGATGTCAGGCCCCAACCTAAGTCCTGAAAAACCCTTTAATCGGTGCTGCTGCCCTTCATTGTTGGGATCTGTGAGGATACCAGAGGTGTGAGTACTTGGAATGCCTCTTTAAGGATGTTGATATTAATGGCCTATTTTTAGGATAGGTTATTAGTATCAGGTCAGTATCCGTATCAGCACCACAGCACAATCTGCACACTGGATGGATATGGAAGCAGGCAGCTCTGTACACTGTGTAGTGGCCATGCTGGGGTACTGCAGCTCAGCTCACTTTCAACTGAATATGGGCTGAAGCGCATTAGTGTGACACAATCCCTACACAGAACTGTCTGCTTACATCACCATACACTGTGTAGATATCAGCTGAACTATGGGGGTGCCAGGTGTTGGACCCTCATTAACCTGATATTGATGATCTATGCTAAGAATGGGCCATCAGTATACAACTCTTGGACAATCCCACCCTGGAATAGGGGAAGTAATGTTCTTTTTGATGCTCTGTTCCATTAGTTGTAAGCTGGATCTCCTAGGTCACAGTCCATTAAACATGTGTGTGTGTATATAGAGATATATAGATATAAAAAGATATAACCTTCTCTTTCAGAATCAGCATGGTTTGCTGTTGGTAGCTAAGCGGAAATTCCTATATGGAGCTGCACAGATTCTACAAAAAGGAGGCGAACGGCTGTCCAAGTCTGTAACAGAGAACCAGGAGAACAAGCGGCAGCGAGACTTCAATTCTGAACTGCTGAGGTTACGGCAGCACTGGAAGCTGAGGAAACTGGGAGATAAGATCCTGGGGGACCTGAGCTACCGCAGTGCAGGTACATCCTGTAGAATGGATAGTTATAAGGAATTGCTCTGAGCCTCAGATCTTTGCAAATATTTTTTTATTTTTTTTTAATTTAGGTTTATTTGGTCAGGACACAAGATAAATGTTAATGGCAGGAAATTCACTTTATGTCAACCTCGTCTTTAGAATGGGGGAATTTTGTCATGAATAGAGCAGTGTCATGTGGAGATCGGGCACCGCGAGCATTTCTCCATTCATTTCAATGTCAGTGCCAGAGATAGCCAAAGTACAACACTTGGCCATCTCCAAAGCTGCCATGGAAATAAATGGAGTGGTGCATGCGCTGCCCGACCTCCACATGATACTGCTCCATTCAGAACTGAGTACAAAATTTCCAGACTCTCCTGGTTGTTGGGGGCTGAGCGGTCGATCCCCATTGGTCTTCACCTTAACAAGATAGGGGAGAACTTCCCCGGACTGGAACCTCCCCCCAAGACTTTTTACTGTCTACCAAATGGACATTTGTGCAAACAAAAACTACAAGGATTTCCTGCAGGGCTGAACCCTGACGTAAAGCTTAGGGGTCAGGTTATAAACTTTTATATTTTTAATAATACTGTTATACCCCCTTAAAGTAAACACCAGACACATTGTAAAAATTCCTGCCAGAATTTTATAACTTTTTGCACCAAAATATAACGTACATGAAAAGTCATTATTGTGTGTAAGAGCCTGACCTAAGCACCTCCTATTTGTATTAAGCACCTGTTAGGTCATTCCATATATATGTAGAGAAGATCTGACCACTGGGGCCTTCCACCAGTCAGAGACTATTCAAGTGAATGGGGCTCAGCCACGGTCGAAGCTGGTGAAGTTTTTTTGGATGGTGGGGTGGGGATGGGGTCATAGAATCCCAGTGGTCAGACTTGTAGCAATCACATACCGATCACTTATCCTAATACCATTATTAATAGACTGTTTCTGTTTCCTCCATTGTTTAGGTTCACTCTTTCCTCACCAAGGAACCTTTGAAGTCATAAAGAACACAGACATCGATTTAGATAAGAAAATCCCAGAAGACTACTGTCCGCTAGATGTACAGATACCCAGTGACCTGGAGGGCTCTGCTTATCTGAAGGTTAGTCACGTGGATCCTAGGCTTGAAAAGTGACTGCATTCACCCCAATGGCCAGTCTGCCCATATATTATACCCCCTGGTTCCAGGAAGCTGAAGTTGATTGATATGTAGTCACTAAACCTCCATGATGTTTCATCCGTTGTGATGTCACGTGACCACTTTGTCCTGTGACTGCCAGTGGATCAGGCCTAGCAAACACACGTCAGATTTTGAGAATTTTGATGGTCTTGGACAGCATTTTCAAACTTGCCTAATGTGTCCAATGCTCTTAGGAGAAGCCGCTTCTAAGTAGAGAGGATTAGAGGAACACCAGGGGGGTGCCATAACCTGTATGTAACAGCAATGTCTGCACATAGGAACATTTCTTAATTATTACTACCGTGTTTCTCCAAAAATAAGACCTACCCCAAAAATAAGCCCTAGCTAGATTTTCCAGGTTTTTTGGAGTAGGCTTGAAATATAAGCCCTACTCCAAAAATAAGCCCTAGCTAATTTAACCCCTTCCCGACATCTGCCGTGCAATTACAGCGGATGCCGGGTCCTTAAAGATGGCGGCCGGTCTGCTGCAGAGCGGTTACCATAGCTGCTGTACTGGGTCTCCGCGGAGACCTGGAGCTAATGCCCGCGATCAGTTTCTACCCTGATCACGGGCATTGTTCAGCGTGACTCCCCCTCCTTCCCAGCAAAGTAGCACAACCCGTAGTTAATGCCCGCGATCAGAGTGGACTGATAAAAAATATTAAAAAACAAAACAATAAAAGTTCAAGCCCCCCTCCCACTTTCACTAGAATACATATAAAACTAAAATATTACTGTGAAACACATACACATTAGGAATCCCTGTGTCCGAAAACGCCCACTCTACAAATTTATAAAAATATTTTACCTTTATGGTGAATGCCGTAGCGGAAAAAAAAAAATTCAAAAGTGCCGAACTGCTGTTTTTTCGCTGTTTCACCTCTGATAAAAGTTGAAATAAAAAGTGATCAAATGTGTGATTGTTGTTCATGGAAAAAATTAAGACCTACCCCGAAAATAAGCCCTAGCCCTTTTTTTCGGAGCAAAAAATAATATAAGACCCTGTATTATTTTCGGAGAAACACGGTAGTGGAAGAGTAAAGAAATCAGGCGATACCTTTTAGAGGCTAACTGAATATATTGGATAAGTAAGCTTTCGAGAGTGCTAGCTCTCTTCTTCAGACATGGTTACTATTAAGGGATTCTTTTTTTGTGTTATACCATCTACTATAATATCTACTCTGGTAGCATTTAATACTAGCGCAGCTGCCTCTGTCCTGTACTATATTGTTTAACTGTGTTTGTTACGTTGTAGGTTTCCATTCAGAAACAGTCATCAGATATTGGTGACCTCGGCACAGTGAATTTGTTCAAAAGACCCATGCCCAAAGCCAAACCAGGTATGTTTCAGGTACTATGTGTCCTCTACAGCGGGGAGGTCTCACAAATAAAACAGGCAATGAAATATGTGTCTGTAAATCGACTGTTAACAAAAAGTTTTCAACAGTGTACTGCATCAAGGCTCTGTTCAAATGAATGGAACCCGCTGCAGTTCCTTGCCCAGCCGAGTGATTGGGAGCAAAGCTGTAGAAAAACTTTAAAAGGGAACCCCAGCTGTGGCCTCTTCTTTCTGAAGATCGTGGGGTCCCAGAGGTCAAAAGGGCACTGAACATAAAGAGATACGGTATATATAAAGTATATCTGAGCAAAGGGGTCAGCATCCTTAAAGGGGTATTCCCATGACTATAACCATATCTATATTTGTAGATAATTAAAAGTTAAACATTTTTGCAAATATAAGTAGTTAAAAATTCTGCAGGGTTTTAGAGAAAATCTTTAACTAACTTAGTGGTGACAGTCTGTTGTCTTGATCGGTTGCTAATGGATACGACCACAAATGCAGAAACTTTCTATGGTCTGGGACTTGTCAGGAACGCAGCCATGATTTTCTTATTGTAGCTGGGTTATCAGGCAGGGACACTACAGGTATCAGAAGATATCCCGGCCACAATAAGGAAATCATGGCTGGTTATCAGGAGGACACTACATGTATGAGAAGATAATCCGGACACAATAAGTACATCATGGCTGGTTATCAGGAGGACACTACATGTATGAGAAGATAACCCGGACACAATAAGGACATCATGGCTGGTTATCAGGAGGGCACTACATGTATGAGAAGATAACCCGGACACAATAAGGACATCATGGCTGGTTATCAGGAGGACACTACATGTATGAGAAGATAACCCGGACACAATAAGGACATCATGGCTGGTTATCAGGAGGGCACTACATTTATGAGAAGATAACCCGGACACAATAAGGACATCATGGCTGGTTATCAGGAGGACACTACATGTATGAGAAGATAACCCGGACACAATAAGGACGTCATGGCTGGTTATCAGGAGGGACATTACATGTATGAGAAGATAACCCTGACACAATAAGGACATCATGGCTGGTTATCAGGAGGACACTACATGTATGAGAAGATAACCTGACCACAATAAGGACATCATGGCTGGTTATCAGGAGGACACTACATGTATGAGAAGATAACCCGGACACAATAAGTACATCATGTCTGGTTATCAGGAGGGCACTACATGTATGAGAAAATAACCCGGACACAATAAGGACATCATGGCTGGTTATCAGGAGGACACTACAGGTATCAGAAGATATCCCGGCCACAATAAGGAAATCATGGCTGGTTATCAGGAGGACACTACATGTATGAGAAGATAACCCGGACACAATAAGTACATCACATCATGGCTGGTTATCAGGAGGACACTACATGTATGAGAAGATAACCCGGACACAATAAGGACATCATGGCTGGTTATCAGGAGGGACGCTACATGTATGAGAAGATAACCCGGGCACAATAAGGACATCATGGCTGGTTATCAGGATGACACTACATGTATGAGAAGATAACCTGACCACAATAAGGACATCATGGCTGGTTATCAGGAGGACACTACATGTATGAGAAGATAACCCGGACACAATAAGGACATCATGGCTGGTTATCAGGAGGACACTACATGTATGAGAAGATAACCCGGACACAATAAGGACATCATGGCTGGTTATCAGGATGACACTACATGTATGAGAAGATAGCCCGGACACAATAAGGACATCATGGCTGGTTATCAGGAGGACACTACATGTATGAGAAGATAACCCGGACACAATAAGGAAATTGTGGCTGCTTTTCTAACCTTAGAAAGGTCCTGCATTCATGGTCGTATCCATTGGCAACCGATCAAGGCAGCAAGACTGTGACCGCAAGACATTTAGAGAAAATCTTTAAAACTCTGCAAAATGTTTCATTACTTATATTTGCAAAAATGTTTAACTTTTAATTATCTACTAATTTAAAAATGATAATGTTCATGGGAATACCCCTTTAAGCACGCCAGCTTTTTATGAAACTAAAGCTCCCATCTTGTACTGTCAAACGGCTGTTCTCAAAACCCCCATAGAAATGGGGTGGAGCATGCTGGGAGTTGTAGTTTCACAGTAGCTGGAGTGCCAAAGGTTGCTGACCTCCTGCAAACACAACTTTCTAATATTGGAATACCTACGTGACATTACATTGCCCAAACACTCTTGGGCAGATTTATCGTGCCTTGTACATGAGTTTTTCTGCATACAAGGCATAAAAAATCTGCAATTATTTGTTTTTACGCTGCCCTCGCCACTTCCCTAAGAGGGGGTGGGGATGTGGCCAGGGCCTCCAGCCCGCCAGGCTTATGATCATCTACACCACTTTACTGATGTAAATGATGCCTGAAATCTACGTTGGCTATTAACTGCTAGATTTCAGTGCAGGCGTGCGGCCCAGTGGAGGATGCACCTGAATGATGATGGGGCGTACGACTTGTCAAAAATGAGGCACATCCTCCCCTAGCACAAGAGATATTAAAACTGTCCTTGAAAATACAGGTTTTCATAAATCACCCATTTTGGGTTTAGTAACAATTTCTTAAGATCTCTGCTTTTTGTTAATGGATAGAAAAATTCTTGACTGCATTCAGAGACAGAAATCTTGCACAGATCTAAAACTTGTCACAGAATTTGTAACAATTGTATCTAGTAATCCTCTATGAGATGAACAAGCTGGACTTCAGACAGAGTATTACAGCTGACAGCAATCGGAGATCTTGAAAATGGTGAAAAATTTAAAGGGGTTGTTCAGGATCTGAAAGTAACTTATACTGATATCCACAGGAACCCTGTTTCAGTCATCGGTTTCAGCTGCAAGAAGCCATATACTAGGTGTATGGCCAGAAGCAGCCCTGCTCCTAGTCGAATGAATGGGAGTGGGGCTACAGTGCTTGCCTAGGAGCGGGGCTGATACCTAGCATATGGCTTCCGTTGGCTGGGACAGAGTCCGGTTGTCGGACCTTGACCATTTTGATTCTGAAACCTATCCTTTGGCTATGTCTTCAGTATGAATTACCTTCGGATCCTGGACAGTCCCTTTAAGACAAAGTGCTTTAAAAAATATGCAACATTTTTCAGTATACAGTAACTAGGATTCATTTACAGAACTGCTTAAACCATTATTGGGCTTGTTACTTTTGTACCATTCCAAGTCTTCTGCTGGTGCCATCTGCTGAAGATCAGTCCTGCTCGCTCAATATTTAATCACCCCCATGCTTCCTGATTCCAGGGACACCACATTGGCAGATCAAGTTGGAAGCGGCACAGAATGTCCTGCTCTGCAAAGAAATATTTGCACAGTTGTCTCGTGAAGCCGTTCAGATCAAATCCCAAATTCCTCACATTGTCGTCAAGAACCAAATTATCTCCCAACCGTTTCCTGGTAAGAAACAAAAGGTCTACAGGTTTTATTGTCATTTTTTTTTCCTCCTCAATATTTGCCAGCCCTACTACATTAAAGAGGTTATCCAGGATATACAATTTTTGGCAAGGAGGCTGGGGAAGGTGGGGGAAAAAAAAAACAATGCTCACCTGTCCCCGATTCTCCGGTGTCTCCTGCCACTGTCCAGTCCTCAGTGCAACTTCTGGTGGAAGTCCTCGCCACACGTGATAGGTGAGGTCAGTTAGCGGCCTAAGGAAAGGAACTGGGACGTCACTCGCATATGTCACCTGTGACGTCCCGTGTGCTTTCCTTAGGCTGCTGATTGGCCTCAGCTGTCACATGCTATGACCAGCAGGACTGGAACGCGGTAGGAGAAACCGGAGCATCGGGGACAGGCGAGTATGTTTTTTAAGTTTTTTTTCACCTTCATGGCCTCCTTGCCAAAAACTATATCCTAGACAACTCCTTTAAAGGCATTATCTAATATTAGATCTACGGGGTTCGACACCTCAGACCCTCGCAGATCAGCTCTGCACAGATAGTGTGGCTCTTGGTAATGTTTACATACAGTGCGCTGCTCTGCTCACTTGCCATACAAACTGCAGCAGCAGGTGTAGGTTCTGCAGCGCTACCCCATAGAAGTTTGTACGGCAAGTGAGCAGCTGAGCTTGCAATATGTAAGCATTACCGAGAGCCATGCTGTCTGGATACAGCTGATCTGCAGGACTCCCAGTTGTTGGACAACCCCCTGCGAAGTACCTGACTTCCAAGACCACTCATTATTTAAAGTGGTAGCATGGATAGGGGATAAGTTGTTCCTGTGTGTGAATGGAGCAATGGTCACGTATACACTCTGCCACTCCATTCAGTCTCCATGTGATTTATGGACATAGTCAAGCAAAACATATGCACGACGATGGCTCGAGGAATTGTCCGGGACTGTGATTGGACTATTGGTTGCTGTGGCCTGTGCACTACTTACCAAGCACAGCACCATACATTATATAGTGGCTTTGCTTGGTATTGCAGCTCACCTCCATTTATTTGAACATGGCCATAGATGTGATGTCACTGGCCTAAGAGGAAGTGGAGCTCAGTATCCTATTCCCAGACAGCACCTGTAAAATAGGGACATTTGACCCTCTCCCTTCTTATGATTTGTCTCAATGATCAAACGCCTTATCACATACCGTTTTGACCCATACAGTCTTTAAATGGCGCTGCATGAGATTAGAAATGGTGCCAGTCTTCAGCTATTTTGTACAGTGTTTATGTGTTTACCAGGCGCAGTCTGTGGACAGGGAAGCTTTTTTGGGGACAAAGCATATGTTTTTGTTTTTCTATCTTGTACAGCCGATTCTAGCAGTTCCTGATATATTTAGTTTTGGTCATCGAGGCACTTCCATCCATTTTCCATGGACAGTACAGCCCCATTCACGTAAATGGAACTGTGTTTCATCCCTTGCACAGCTGGAAGCTAGGATTTCCACATTGCAGGCAAAAAGCAAAGGTGCAGGGGGTTTCAGAGGTCAGACCCCCACCTATCACCAAGTAAGCAGAGGAATACCTTAAAGGGGTTGTCCAGGCAAAAGTGGACAACCCTTTTAACGTTTAAATCAGCTGGGGGCAGTGAAACAAATAAAAAAAATAAATAAAAAAATGCATATTCACCTTTCCACATTGTTCCGGTGTCATCCCATGTATCCCGGTTCTTCTGCTCCAGCGGCATCTCCCGGGTCTCTTCTGCCGTTCCACTGAAGCCACGTGACCGCTGAGGCCAATCAGTGGCCTCAGGAAGAGGACCTGTGATGTCACAGGTAGTGACATTGCAGGCCCTTCACTGATTGGCCTCAGCAGTCACGTGACCGCTGAGGCTAATCAGCGACTTCAGCGGAACTCTGGAAGATGCCGCCGGAGCAGAAGAACCTGGACGTGCGGGGAGGACACCAGAGCACTGTGGAAAGGTGAGTATTTTTTATTTTTTTTATTTATTTCACTGCCCCCAGCTGATTTAAACGTTAAAAGGGCTGTCCATATTTGCCTGGACAATCCCTTTAAATATACCAGTAAAGGGGTCCACTAAGATATTGATAACCTGTCCTTAGGATAGGCCATTAATATCAGATCTGTGGGGGTCTGACTCTCAGCACCCCCACCCATCTGTAGCTTGAAGAGGCCACAGCATTCAGATGAGTGCTGTGACTGCTTACCAAGCACAGTGCCATACATTGTATAGTAGCTCAGTCAGTGGGACTATAGCGAGACCTTGTGACCAGAAACGTAACATCACTGGTGACTGATCATGGGGGTGCCAGGTGTCGGACCCCTACTGATCTGAGTTGCTGACCTTTCCTAAGGACAGATCAGATAATAGTTTTTTCGTAACCCCCTTTTATGTGGGTACAGCCCCCACCCCATCCATGCATCAAGGCTTGTATTCTGCGTTTCACCTTTCAGTGCTCCAGCAGTTCTGGGGTTAAGTATACAGCCTGCACGGCATGCAATGTTATTTCTCCTGCAGCTTTTACTTTGTGCTTTCTTCCCTCTTTTCGCTGTTATAAATGTGCCCTCTTTGTGCTCACAAATGGAAAATCCAATGAATAAAAGTAAAAATTCTTTACAAATAATAGAGCCCCCAACGGCAGCGCCTGTGTAATGCAGCGAGTGCAGTTATTACACACCGTCACAAAGCATCTTGGGGAGCGAGATACAATCTCCTTAAAATATCTACTTTTCCATGTTAAACAAGCCAATCTTTTATGCTCTTGTAAATGTAAATGCGGCGCCCCCTGTGGTCTGCTCTTTGTGTGCTGCGGTAAAGCCTTAATATTTTATGGAGTTGGAACGTTTGAGGTTCCTCGGCATAAAGGGAGGCACAGCCAGAGAGCTGACACATTGTGCCGTTTCCTTGGTAGCCTTTGTACTAGACAAACATCCATCTTTGGCCGTGCACAGGCTGTTCCCTGGCGCTCCACACTTCCCACATTGTGTATGGGGCTTGCTTTGTATGCCGTTCTCTCGCTGTATTGTATGGTGGGCTATAGGGAGATGTGCGTGATATGTTCTTGTATGGAGGGTATGTCCAAAATTTGTTCAGCATTAACCTTTTCAGCACCGATGCTCCGGTGGTCCCTACTGCATGCCTGTGACCGCTGCAGCCAATGGCTTGTGCTCTATATTCAGGGATCACTGACTACTAGCGATCACCTGTATGTACAGCTTGTCATCACTGACAGTAGGAATCACTGTCGCATCAGTGCTAGACCAGCCAGCGTTGGAGAAGTTAATATTGATATTTCTTATTTTGGCACATTCACTATTTTTAGCAATTTTTTAAAGGAAAGACAATCCCTTTAAAGGATTCCATTCTATCAGTAAGCTCCTAAGGTCCATCTAGTAGTGACTGCTAAGTTTTCATTGTACAGTGTGACTATTATGAAGGAGAAGGTTGCTGTGACTGCCTACTGAGAGAGGAGGTGGAAGGTGGCCCTGCTGTGATCACTTGTAGACGTGGACCTGATGTGACTGCTGAGGAAATGGGATGGATGGTCTGCTGTGACTACTGGGGACAGAGGGCGGATGGGCTGCTGTGACTACTGGGGACAGGGGGCGGATGGGCTGCTGTGACTACTGGGGACAGGGGGCGGATGGGCTGCTGTGACTACTGGGGACAGAGGGCGGATGGTCTGCTGTGACTACTGGGGACAGGGGGGCGGATGGTCTGCTGTGACTACTGGGGACAGGGGGCGGATGGGCTGCTGTGACTACTGGGGACAGAGGGCAGATGGACTGCTGTGACTACTGGGGACAGAGGGCGGATGGTCTGCTGTGACTACTGGGGACAGGGGGCGGATGGGCTGCTGTGACTACTGGGGACAGGGGGCGGATGGGCTGCTGTGACTACTGGGGACAGAGGGCGGATGGGCTGCTGTGACTACTGGGGACAGGGGGCGGATGGGCTGCTGTGACTACTGGGGACAGAGGGCGGATGGGCTGCTGTGACTACTGGGGACAGAGGGCAGATGGGCTGCTGTGACTACTGGGGACAGGGGGCGGATGGGCTTCTGTGACTACTGGGGACAGGGGGCGGATGGGCTGCTGTGACTACTGGGGACAGAGGGCGGATGGGCTGCTGTGACTACTGGGGAGATGGGAATGTTGGTCCGCTGTAACTACTAGAGAGATGGGAAGGATTGTCTGCTGTGACTACTGTAAAATGTGAAGAAATAGCTGCTGTAGCTGTTGGGGAAATGGAAAGGCTGGTCTGCTGTGACTACTAAGGAGATGCTAGTAGTATAATGTACCGTGTTAGCCATAGAAAGTAGTGGAAGAGTGAAGAAATCAGGCGATACCTTTTAGAGGCTAACTGAGTATATTTGATAGTAAGCTTTTGAGAGTCTAGCTCGAGAGCTAGACTCTCGAAAGCTTACTATCAAATATACTCAGTTAGGCTCTAAAAGGTATTGCCTGATTTCTTCACTCTTCCACTACTAGGAAGATGGGAAGGATGGTCTGCTGTGCTGTGTCACTGGGGAAGTGGTGGGAAAAGTGATAGAGTATAATTTTATTTACTTAATTTTTTTTAATAGAACGTTGTGGGGTGATATTTTTGTAACTTTAGGTTAGCCAACGCAACCCTTTCCATCTTTTCTACTGTCTTTCAGTTAGTAAGAAAAGGGGGATGGTAAAGTAAAACTGACTGTAGGGTCAGACTACACGCAGACTTTGTAGTCTGTAACCATGGAGATAGGTATATACATACAGTGGGGAAAAAAAGTATTTAGTCAGCCACCAATTGTGCAAGTTCTCCCACTTAATAAGATGAGGCCGGCCTGTAATTGTCATCATAGGTAGACCTCAACTATGAGAGACAAAATGAGAAAACTAATCCAGAAAATCACATTGTCTGATTTTTTAAAAATTTATTTGCAAATTATGGTGGAAAATAAGTATTTGGTCAATAACAAAAGTTCATCTCAATACTTTGTTATATATCCTTTGTTGGCAATGACAGAGGTCAAACGTTTTCTGTAAGTCTTCACAAGGTTGGCACACACTGTTGCTGGTATGTTGGCCCATTCCTCCATGCAGATCTCCTCTAGAGCAGGGATGTTTTGGGGCTGTCGCTGGGCAACACGGACTTTCAACTCCCTCCAAAGGTTTTCTATGGGGTTGAGATCTGGAGACTGGCTAGGCCACTCCAGGACCTTGAAATGCTTCTTATGAAGCCGCTCCTTCGTTGCCCTGGCGGTGTGCTTGGGATCATTGTCATGCTGAAAGACCCAGCCACGTTTCATCTTCAATGCCCTTGCTGATGGAAGGAGGTTTGCACTCAAAATCTCACGATACATGGCCCCATTCATTCTTTCATGTACATGGATCAGTCGTCCTGGTCCCTTTGCAGAGAAACAGCCCCAAAGCATGATGTTGCCCCCCCATGCTTCACAGTAGGTATGGTGTTCTTTGGATGCAACTCAGCATTCACTCTCCTCCAAACACGATGAGTTGTGTTTCTACCAAACAGTTCTACTTTGGTTTCATCTGACCATATGACATTCTCCCAATACTCTTCTGGAACATCCAAATGCTCTCTAGCAAACTTCAGACGGGCCCGGATATGTACTGGCTTAAGCAGGGGGACACGTCTGGCACTGCAGGATCTGAGTCCCTGGCAGCGTAGTGTGTTACTGACGGTAGCCTTTGTTACGTTAGTCCCAGCTTTCTGCAGGTCAGTCACTAGGTCCCCCCGTGTGGTTCTGGGATTTTTGCTCACCGTTCTTGTGATCATTTTGACCCCACGGGGTGAGATCTTGTGTGGAGCCCCTGATGGAGGGAGATTATCAGTGGTCTTGTATGTCTCCCATTTTCTAATTATTGCTCCCACAGGTGATTTCTTCACACCAAGCTGCTTGCCTATTGCAGATTCAGTCTTCCCAGCCTGGTGCAGATCTACCATTTTGTTTCTGGTGTCCTTCCACAGCTCTTTGGTCTTCACCATAGTGGAGTTTGGAGTGTGACTGTCTGAGGTTGTGGACAGGCGTCTTTTATACTGATAACAATGTCAAACAGGAGCCATTACTACAAGTAATGAGTGGAGGACAGAGGAGCCTCTTAAAGAAGACGTTACAGGTCTGTGAGAGACAGAAATCTTGCTTGTTTGTAGGTGACCAAATACTTATTTTCCATCATAATTTGCAAATAAATTCTTAAAAAATCAGACAATGTGATTTTCTGGATTTGTTTTCTCATTTTGTCTCTCATAGTTGAGGTCTACCTATGATGACAATTACAGACCAGCCTCATCTTTTTAAGTGGGAGAACTTGCACAATTGGTGGCTGACTAAATACTTTCTTTCCCCACTGTAGGTCTGCATATAAGCTGTGTACACGGAATGTCAGGAGATTTTGTAGAATTCCTTCACTTCTATTTTTGATGAGTAGGAGCAAAAACATTTTTGCAATAACTTTATTAGTCCCTTATAGCTGCTTCTGTGGCTACATTGGTGGTCATGGGCATGCTACGGTTAACCGTTATAACATGCGCATGTGTTTGTCTCTCCTTCTCAGGCCTCCAGCTTTCTATATCATTTTGTCACTCCTCAAATGACAAGAAGTCTCAGAAGTTGGTGTCGGATAAGATGAACTCAGAAGATCATCTGTATGTCCTGGAGCACAACCTGCACCAGCTGATCAGAGAGGTGACACCCGGGGAAGGCTCTTACTGGTGGCCACACAAATCCCTTGTGACAGGGATGGCTTCTTAACACCGGGTATTGTCCTTTTTATTCTCGCAGTTCCACAAGCAGACGTTAAGTAACATCGTCATGCCCCATCCGGCCAGCGCTCCGTTCGGTCACAAGAGGATGCGCCTCGCTGGGCCTCAGGCCTTTGACAAGAATGACATTAATACCATGCAGCAGAGTGAAGGCCTCCTGGAGAAGATCATCAAGCAGGCCAAGCACATCTTCCTGAGAAGCCGGTAAGTGGTCACGAGGAGGAAGAATGGTTTATGAACATTGTCAACATATTTTATTGAAGAGGTTGTCAAGGATTTATATTAAATTAGCCAAAAAGCAAGGAATGATATAAAATGGGGGGGCGGCAATATTGGCCTCATGACTCCTGCAGCGATGACGTGTTCTGCACTTGACCACGTCACTGGCCTCAGCAATCACTTGGTGTATGTAGCCGCCATCTTACCGGAGACCAGGGGTGCATGGCGTGTCATTGCTGCAGACCTGCAAGTAAATACCATAGGGGGTCATCAAATGGGCATGGATTGAACAGGTGAATATTGGGGGATTTGTCTTGTTTTGTTTGCGTCTTGTTTTGGGTTACACTCAGTTCACACTAGCGTTCGTGTTTCTGACCTTCGGCTCCAAATGGGGACCCAAAAGACGGAGACCCTGTCCGATTAAAAAAGCGGTTACATTCAGAAACTTGCGGTCCCCATAGGCTGTAATGGAGTTCGCCGGTTTTATACTGAAACCAGCAGAGAGAAAAGTCCTTGCAGGATTCTTCTCTCCACCGATTTTAAGTGGATTCTGCGGCGGAGTCCAACACAAGTGTGAATGCAGCCTTATCTTGGTTGTTTCATTTTGTTTTTTTGTGGTGTTGTCTTTTTGTTTTGTATTGTTTTCATATAGCCAGGATACTTCTAACCTAAAAGATTTTCACAAAATCCCTTGTTCATAAGGGCAGGTTTACATTACCGTTCTGTAATGTCCATTGCTCTTATCTGTCACAGGATTAGAGCAATGAACATTCAATGAAAGATGCGGATAGAGTCCCCTCTGTTGGGCGCCCGTCTGCATTCAGCCCAATGTTTTTTTTAATTTTCTGATGGAAGAAAGTTGTGCATGCAGGGTTCAGACACAGATGGAGCCCCCCAATCTGTCCATTAATCTGCTACAGATTAATGTCATCCTACAACGCATAACCGCGACAGATATTAATAACAGTAGTGTGAATATAGTCTAAGAGTCTTTTATTTAGTTTGTTTGGCAGTGCCATTACTTTCATTTATTTAGAATTCTGTGTTGTTTAGTTCCTCTGTTATTCCTCCTGGAAACGTATGAGTAAATTGACAACTGGGAGTGTCTGTAAACTGTGTCGTCAATTTATTTGTATAATTCCAGGAGGAACAACACAAGGCAGAATTCTATAACTGCAGATAATCTTTCCAAGCTGTGGTTTCTAATGCACATTAAACCCATGTGTTTTCTTACCATAGGACCGCACGCACTATAGACAGTCTGGCCAGCAGAATCGAAGACCCCCAAATCCAAGCCCATTGGTCCAGTATCAATGATGTCTATGAGTCCAGTGTGAAAGTCTTAATAACCTCACAAGGTTACGAACAGATCTGCAAGTGAGTGCTTGTACTTAAGTGCAAATTTGGGTACACCTATTACTCTCCAGCTGTTGCACAACTACAACTCACAGCATGCTGTAGCTCCGCAACACATTGAGAAACAGTGGTTGTGGACCCTTAGCCTATATAGTCCATTTAAAGGATTTTACGGGATTGTAAAATTGATGACCTATCCTTAGATCAGAGGGGAGACTGACACCCAGGGCCCCTACCAATCAGCTGTTACAAGAGACTGAATGCTGCAGCCTCTTTAGTAAATTCCAAGCACAGTGCCATACATTGTATAGAGGCTATGTTTGGTATTGCAGCTAAGCCCCAATCACTTGAATAGGACCAAGCTGCAAACAGGCCATATGACCATGAACGTCACAACGATTAAATATAGTTGATATATTCTAACAGGTCAACAATACGAAACTTCCAGAAAATCCCTTTAGGCTAAGGCCCCACGTAGTGTTTTTTCCTGCTGCGCTTTTCACATAGTCCACAGAGGTTTCCTCTGCGGACTTTCTGCTTCCATTATACATCCAGGGAAACCTCTGACGTTTTATTGACATGCTGCGATTTCCAAAACGACAACGGTTTTGTAAATCGCAGCATATCCGCTGCTTGTATTTTTCCACAGTGTGTTAATGGAATTCACTAGAATCCCATCTACTATGCAGTGACTGTAAAACTCCGCAGGGTTTACACCACGTGGGGCTTCAGCCTTAAAGACCTAAATATGTTTTCTGTGGCACTTATGTATGTGTATAAAATAGATAGATAACTCAAAAAAACAGGCGGTACACCAAAGAATATGTGGTAAAAGGGAAGGAGCTTTAATGGCTCATGCTGCGACGTTTCGGCTCAGAGAGCCTGTTTCAAGCATTGAGCCGAAACGTCGCAGCATGAGGCATTAAAGCTCCTTCACTTTTACCACATATTCTTTGGTGCCGCCGCCTGTTTTTTGAAGTTATACTGAACGAGACAGATCCTTTTTCCCATTGGTGAGCACCCTATGTTTATACTGGTGTGGTCTTATATACATTTGTTTAGGTAGATAGATATACGCTGATGTCCTGGTGCCATTAGCAGCGCTCATATTGGATTATCATTTCCCTTTGGTATTTACTTTCTTGGTGATTTTTATTCCTCCAGATCAATTCAGTTGCAGCTGAACATTGGCTTTGATCACATAAGAGTCGTCCACAGAGATGGGAGAGTGATCACCCTGTCCCATCAGGAACCGGAGCTACAAGACTTCCTCCTGTCACAGGTGACCTACTACACTTCACATTTCTACATCCTGATTCATTTCTAAAATATAGAATATTACATCGATATGGGATGTCATCTGTTCTCTATTAAATCCATATTGGCCTTCCAAGACAAATTGTCCCGTAACAGGAGGACCATATTACAGCTGCCCACAGTAGTCTGTGGATGGTGGAGGGATGAGGAGGAACTAAGTGAGAAAACTGACACAAATACAGAGGCTTATGGTATGAATCGGAAGTTTTTCTATTTTACCCCTCAGCATGAGACCTAAATGATAATATTCTCTCTGCTTGCAGCCACCACTAGGGGAGCCACGGCACACTGGAAATATTTGAGTATTTATATAGAGCAGAACATGTGATCCTTATTAACCATTGCCTCCCCTGTCTTCTCAGATGTCTCAGCACCAGGTCCTCGCTGTTCAGCAGTTGGCCAAGGTAATGGGTTGGCACGTCCTTAGCTTCAGCAACCATGTTGGTCTGGGCCCAGTGGAGAGCATTGGCAATGCATCATCGATCACAGTGGCCTCTCCGAATGGGGATTATACTGTTTCAGGTAGGTGGTCGTTGCCTCTTGTATTAGTTGTTTTCTTTCACGCTCCATCTGCCATCAAGTTCTGCTGCAAACGTGCCGGACCTTAAAAGGGTCAAGTCAATGAGCGTTGAGATGCAGTTCCCTGGTGCCACCGCTACAGTATATGCAAACAAAAGCCTGTATACAGTATACGGAGCACCAGGGAACTGCAGGGTAGGTCATGAGTATCCATTTTGCATGGCTTTAACTGCACGCTTCTGGTATCATAAATGTATAGCGTGCAACGTCAAAGGGTTACAAGGGGTCTATTGTGGGATATGCCATAAATACTTGATACTACCTATCAGGAACACTGGCTGTCATTGACCACAGCTTTAGACCATTCCAAACCACCCCATTCTATATGTGCATCAGTGGAGCACTGTTCACACTTCTGTGCCTCGCTATAAACTAAAATGTACACATCCTATAGATTGAAATTTACAACTGAAGTATGAGATGACTGAGAGGCCCATCTTATATAAAGGTTGGTGACAAGGGGCCATAGATTAAAGGTTTCACGGTAAGTTCACACTGAGATTTTTGAGGCAGCAACTAGAGGAAAAAAAATCTGCTCCTGACTCCTATTGAAATGAATAGGAGAGTTGGGAGGAGTTTTTTGAGACACCACCTCACAATCCACCTGCATAAAAATCTGTATGACCTTACCCGTACCCTGGCAAACCTCAGACACAAGAACCATAGAAAATAAAAGGGTGATTGTTGTATTCCCTGAGTGTAATGGTGATCTACGGTGTGAATGGGTTCCTAAGTATTTGTTCGGCCCCTATAAGTCCCTTCTTACAGAACCAAACACAATAATCTGTATAAACAGAGCCTCGCACTTCCAGACTTTGCTTTCCTTGCAGATTCCAGAGAAAACTGCTCTAGTCCTGTTTCTTGTGTTGTTGTAGTGAATTGTCTCTGCTGCTCAGACGGAGGATGGTGAGATCTACCGCTGAGCCCTGCATTGTGTAGCACAGACGTGTTCTGTACAGATCACAGTAGAGATGCTCTGTGTGTCTCCATCATCTGGTCATAGCCTGGGCGGCCTCCTGGGACATGCGGAGTGCCTCCCATCATTAGAAGAACATAGATTTCCTGTTATTTGTGGATCGTTCATGTAAAAATGAGTGTGAAATCCAGATAGTTATCAACATAAATGGATATTTCTGGGTTATCATCTTCCTGCCTGTCTCCTATAGCTATCTCCGGAATCTATATGTCTCTGTCGTTCAATGTATGACCTATTCCGTATAGGAGGTCATTATTTCCTGAGCTTAAAGGGATTCTCCAATTTAAGCAAATACAATGTATTGTTGGTATAATAAAAATTTGTACAATTTTTTCCAATATCAATTCCTCACGGTTTTCTAGATCTCTGCTTGCTGTCATTCATTCTTCTTGCTCCCAGTGAATACAAATCAGTCCATGGTCATGTGATGTACAGTCCATAGTCATGTGATGAACACACACAGCTGCATGTTACAACACAGATTACTGAGGTGTGATTGTAACAAGCTGTGCACCTGTGTGTACATCACATGACCATGGACCATATATCACATGACCATGGACCATATATCACATGACCATGGACTGATTTTTATCCACTGGAAGTAAGCAGAATGAATGACAGCAAGCAGAGATCTAGAAAACTGGGAGGAATTGATACAGTAAGTATATTGGAAGGTTGTAGACAATCCCTTTTAAGGCGTCTGTACTAGTTGCTGAATGGTATATACAGTGAAATTCCTTTAATCCAGCATCCAATAATCCTTTAAGTAGTCGATTCCTTTATAAATCCTTGCATAAATCAATAGCACAGGAAATGTAAGGAACATTATAATATCTTATCCGAGAAAAATGCCTCTTTCTCCACTTACCAGGCTCTTTTCCTCATCCACACTCACACTGAAAATCTCTACTGAATCCATCTTGGGCTCTCAAGGCTGACTGAATTCAGCACACTTTCCTTGTTTCCCGTATCTGCCCCAGAGATATTGGTGGTGTTAATTTCAGCTACCGATATCCCTGCACTGACAATGGGTCTGACCTTACAGCTCAGCGTCATCGCAGGGCAGTGAGGATCACCCCCATCATGGTACACTTCCATAGCCTTGTACTGTGCAATGACTCTAAGCTGTAATGCCTGGGTAGCCAAAACTAACCACACAGATATCTGTGCAACAGGGCACGATACTGTCAAAACTGAAAGTGCACTGAATTCAGTAGATTGTCAGCTTTGCAATGGTATATAACATGCTCTATGTTAGAGGACATGAAAGGTCCTCTTTAAGGCTAGGTTTACACGTAGCAGTCTGCCACGGATTCTGCTCCTCTTTCTCCATGGACGAATCCGTCCTGCTTGATCTTGCTGCGGATTCCGCAGAATGGGAGTTTCTGCCAATTAGGCCCATTCATCTGGGCCTTATCAGCAGAGGAAAGCCACAATCCTGCGGCAGAAAATGAAGAGGTAGTTCTCTTCGTTTTCCACCATGTGAACCTAGCCTAAGGATCAAATTACAGCTATCTATAGATGTCTATGGAGAGGGAAAGAGGCCCGAGATGATGCAGAGATGCAGGAAAACAAAGGCTGCTGGGGCTAATAGTACATTTATCTCACCCTAAGGGATTTATTCACATCACAACAGGTCAGTGCTTCTTGATAATGTCCCCTACGATCCTGAGTAAGGGATAAGGGACAGAATCTCCTGTTTTCTCCATGTGCAGTGTATGGGAGACATCATAGTGGATAGTCTCCAACACCAGCTCAGGGAAAACAGAATTAGAGAGAGGGGAAAAATGCTAAAGTATGCAGAATACAAGTCATATAACAGCCAAAAATAGTGTTACTCCTCATGTACACACTTGGCAGCTTACCCCGAGGACTCACCTGCATGGACAGTCACGCTTTACATCTGATAATTTTACTATATTATGAAATTGCTGAGCGCTGACACTTGTTCCTTGTGACTTGGCAGGTTCTGTTTTATAATAATGGATTTTCTGTACATTTTCCTTACAGTCCGCAACGGACCTGAAAGCGGCAGTAAAGTCATGGTGCAGTTCCCCCGATGTCAAAGTAAAGAGATTCCCAAGAGTGACGTATTGCAAGACAACAAGTGGAATTACCTGCGAGGACCCTTCAAGGAAGTTCAGTGGAATAAAATGGAGGGACGCAATTTTGTATATAAGATGGAATTACTAATGGCGGCTCTGACGCCTTGTTAGACCGTGTACATAGACATAATATTCCGAATACAACCAGTGCATGAACTGTATCGTTTCATTTTAGTAAACCAGTTTTTTGTTTTTTTTTTCTTAAGCTTATTTGTCTCCTGTGTACAGTGGCTTGAAAAGTATTCATACCCCTTGAACTTTTTTACATTTTGTCACCTTACAACCACAAACTTAAATATATTTTATTGAGATTTTAAGTGATTGACCAACACAAAGTAGCAGATAATTGTGAAGTGAAAAGAAAATGATACATGGTCTTCAAAATTTTAATCAAATAAAAATCTGAAAAGTGACGTGCAAAGTATTCAGCCCCCTGTACGCTGATACCCCTAAATAAAATCCAGTGCACACAATTGCCTTCAGAAGTCACTTAAATAGTAAATAGAGTCCAGCTGTGTGTAATTTAGTCTCAGTATAAATACACCTGTTCTGTGAAGGCCTCAGTGGTCTGTTAAAGAACACTAGTGAACAAACAGCATCATGAAGACCAAGGAACTCACCAGACAGGTCAGAGATAAAGCTGTGGAGAAGTTTAAAGCAGGGTTAGGTTATAAAACATATCCCAAGCATTAAGCATTCCAAGGAGCACTGTTCAATCCATCATCCAAAAATGGAAAAAGTATTCTGCAACTGCAAACCTACCAAGACATGGCCGTCCACCTAAACTAACAGATCGAGAAGGAGAGAACTGGTCAGAGAAGCAGCAAAGAGGCCCATGGTCACTCTGGAGGAGCTGCAGAAATCCACAGCTCAGGTGGGAGAATCTGTCCACAGGACAACTATAAGTCATGCACTCCACCAATCTGGCCTTTATGGAAGAGTGGCAAGAAGAAAACCATTGTTGAAAGAAAGACATAAGAAGTGCCGTTTGTAGTTTGCCACAAGCCATATAGGAGACACAGCAAACGTGGAAAAAGGTGCTCTGGTCAGATGAGACCAAAGGTGAACTTTTTGGCCTAAATGCAAAGGGCAATGTGTGGCAGAAAGGTAACCCTGCTCATCACCCTGAACACACCATCCCCACTGTGACACATGGCGGGGGCAGCATCATGCTGGGGGGAGGCTTTTCTTCAGTAGGGACAGGAAAGCTGGTCAGAGGTGATGGGAAGATGGATGGAGCTAAATACAGGGCAATCCTGGAATAAAACCTGTTGGAGGCTGCAAAAGACTTGAGACTGGGAAGGAGATTCACCTTCCAGCAAGACAATGATCCTAAACCTACAGCCAGAGCTCCTGTGGAATGGTTTAGATCAAAGAATATTCATGTGTTAGAAAGGCCCAGTCACAGTCCAGACCTAAATCCCATTGAGCATCTGTGGCAAGACATGAAAATTGCTGTTCACAGACGCTCCATCCAATCTGGCTGAGCTTGAGCTATTTTGCAAAGAATAATAGGCAAAAATCTCAGTCTCTAGGTGTGCAAAGCTGGTAGAGACAGAGCCCAAAAAGACTTGCAGCTATAACTGCAGCGAAAGGTGGCTGTATAAAGTATTGATATAGGGGGGGCTGAAGACTTTTGCACGTCACACTTTTCAGATTCTTATTTGATTAAAATTTTGGAAACCATGTATCATTTTCCTTCCACGTCACAATTATCTGCTACTTTGTGTTGGTTATCACTTAAAATCTTAATAAAATACATTTAAGTTTGTGGTTGTAAGGTGACAAAATGTGAAAAAGTTCAAGGGGTATGAATACTTTTGCAAGGCACTGTATATAGGTACAGACAATTGTATGTGTTATTACCAAAGTCTAGGAGAGTGTATCATCCTGACCCTGTCCTGTGAAACAGAGCCCTAAATCTCCTGTGTATACAAAGCGTTAAAGGGATTGTACAGGATCAGAAAAACATGGCGGCATTTTTCTAAAAACAGCGCCGCACCTGTCTAGAAGTTGTGTCTGGTATTTCAGCTCAGCCCCATTCACTTCAGTGATGTAGACTACATTAGTAGACACAGCCCATGTACAGAACAAAGCAGCCATGTTTTCCTAATCCTGGGGGATGTCTTCATGAAGACGTCTGCATAGAGAAGCTGCTGCCAGGCATTGTTACCAGTGCAAGGGACTCTAACTTTATATGCCAGACGTTCACATGAATGGATCACCCATACACAATGGAGAACACCCCCTCTATGATGTCCAGGCAGGGGTAAGCCCTGCTGTTCTTACCCATCCAAGGTCAGCATCTACATGGAGTTGTCGGTCGTCCCCGGGTTTGTGTGACTGTTTTGGGTACTGTAGTGTCCTCTTCTGCTACTGATGAATTAGGTTGGCTTCACATTGTCAACATCCTGTCCACCTCTTCCAGACCAAATTTGTCTATGCTTACCAGACTGAACCTTATGCCTCGACCCAGACTCCAAGTATCAGTCACCTACAATGCTAAGAGTCCTTGTTAGGCAAGCTTCACACAGTCAGATTTGGTCTCGAAGATACAGACGGGATTTTGTCATGGTTTCCTGGACCGAGCCTAGACCTTGATTCCCACCATCACAGTCATCTACCATGCGAGGAGTCCATGAGGCTCTATTGTTCAGTACTTTTAATCATGTTTTCGGGATGGGAAAGTAGAGCCGCGAGGAGGCAGGGACTCGTAGCAGCGTAGATGTCTATGATGCTTGGAGTCCAGGGTTTCACCCAGGAAATACTACCAACATCCACTCCATATCTGCCTGACTAAATTCATCTGTGTGAAGACAGCCATAAAGGTGTCTATACAGCACCCTTTGAGCCTAAGAATTGGGCTTCCTTGTTATTGGACTTTAGGCAGCAGCCAAGTCTTCTCCTACCAACTTTATGGAGGAGATGACAAGTTCTTGGAGTCCCAGCTATCACACTTGCCCTGAAGATCTCAGTAGTTTGCCTTGTTTCCTTGCAGCACTGAGGTCCTACTTTTGAATTTGCCGAGGACAACATAGCCATGGGGTTGGTGGGGCCTACTCCTGATGGGATGAGTGATGAGGATCACACCACGCTCTCCTACTATTCTGAAGCAGCACCTTGGCTGCAGTATCAGATTACTCCTAGCAGCCTGTGACCATGGAGGCGCATAGGCCTGCATAGTAGCTGTATACATAAAACCGGAGAATATTGTTTGCCTCTGTTGCAGTTAGACATAGCCTTGAACAAACTTAAAGGAATTCACGTTTCACATTTTTATGTTCCTGCAGATCTTTGCAGTCAATAAAATGTCTTGTCTGTATGCATTTACTAATACAGTCATGGCCAAAAGTTTTGAGAATGATACAAATATTAATTTTTACAAAGTCTACTGCTTCAGTTTTTCTAATGGCAATTTGCATATACTCCAGAATGTTATAAAGAGTGATCAGCTTAACAGCAATTACTTGCAAAGTCAATATTTGCCTAGAAAATGAACTTTATCCCCCAAAACACATTTCAACATCATTGCAGCCCTGCCTTAAAAGGACCACCTAACATCGTTTCAGTGATTGCTCCATTAACACAGGTGTGGGTGTTGATGAGGACAGGGCTGGAGATCAATCTGTCATGATTAAGTAAGAATGACACCACTGGACACTTTAAAAGGAGGCTGGTGCTTGCCATCATTGTTTCTCTTCTGTTAACCATGGTTATCTCTAAAGAAACACGTGCAGTCATCATTGCACTGCACAAAAATGGCCTAACTGGGAAGAGTATTGCAGCTAGAAAGATTTCACCTCAGTCAACAATCTATCGCATCATCAAGAACTTCAAGGAGAGAGGTTCCATTGGTGCCAAAAAGGCTCCAGGGCGCCCAAGAAAGACCAGCAAGCGGCAGGACCGTGTTTCAGCTGCGGGATCGGGCTACCAGCAGTGCAGAGCTTGCTGAGGAATGGCAGCAGGCAGGTGTGAGTGCATCTGCACGCACTGTGAGGCGGAGACTCTTGGAGCAAGGCCTGGTCTCAAGGAGGGCAGCAAAGAAGCCACTTCTCTCCAGAAAAAACATCAGGGACAGACTGATATTCTGCAAAAGGTACAGGGAGTGGACTGCTGAGGACTGGGGTAAAGTCATTTTCTCTGATGAATCCCCTTTTCGATTGTTTGGAACATCTGGAAAACAGCTTATTCGGAGAAGAAGAGGTGAGCGCTACCACCAGTCTTGTCTCATGCCAACTGTAAAGCATCCTGAAACCATTCATGTGTGGGGTTGCTTCTCAGCCAAGGGAATCGGCTCTCTCACAGTCTTGCCTAAAAACACAGCCATGAATAAAGAATGGTACCAGAATGTCCTCCAAGAGCAACTTCTCCCAACCGTCCAAGAGCAGTTTGGCGCTCAACAATGCCTTTTCCAGCATGATGGAGCACCTTGCCATAAAGCAAAGGTGATAACTAAATGGCTCAGGGAACAAAACATAGAGATTTTGGGTCCATGGCCTGGAAACTCCCCAATCTTAATCCCATTGAGAACTTGTGGTCAATCATCAAGAGACGGGTGGACAAACAAAAACCAACAAATTCAGACAAAATGAAAGCATTGATTCTGCAAGAATGGACTGCTATCAGTCAGGATTTGGTCCAGAAGTTGATTGAGAGCATGCCAGGGAGAATTGCAGAGGTCCTGAAGAAGAAGGGTCAACACTGCAAATATTGACTTGCTGCATTAACTCATTCTAACTGTCAATATAAGCTTCTGTTACTCATAATATGAATGCAATTATATTTCTGTATGTGATAAAAACATCTGACAAACACACATAAAAACCAGAGGGCAGCAGATCATGTGAAAATAGAATATTTGTGTAATTCTCAAAACTTTTGGCCATGACTGTATAGTATGAAGCAAAAATGAGAATAATGTCTCAGATCTGGACTTTCCAGTTTGGTCAATTTACATCAGAAGAAACCCTCGGCTAAATATAACATGCAGTCAGCGATGCATGTGCTGACTATCTCTTAGAATGAATGAATATAGCTACTGGGTTTTCCCGTCACATAGTGTAGGATATGTACACATTTCACTTCCCTTCAGTTTTTGTTGCAGATTTTGCTGCGTTTTTGAGCCAAAGCCAGGAGTGGATTTGGTAGAAAGAAGTGTAAGAGCTTCCTTTCTATTATCCATTCCTTTTGAGGCAACTCAAAAAAAAACTGCAGCAAAAAATGCATCTTTTATGCAACGTGTGGCCTCAGCCTTAGGGGAATTTTAAGGTGAGGATTTAACAATTCCTGTTTTATAAGGAGGCTCACTCAGTTCATGAAATTTCCAAGTCATTCTTGACATTGGGGCCTCCAGCAATTAGTGCATCGTTGCAATAAGTCTGGGAGATTTTAGACCTTCCCTTCCACCCACTCAGGAACGCCCACAAACTGCCTACTTTGGGGTTTAATTTTACCCAAACCCTGCCCCTTTTGTGTTTCGCCACACTCTTTCCTGCCCATTTCCCAGGAGTAACCACAGCTATGGAGGAGCTATTACCTTGCAGTAAGTCTTCAGGTTTCCGGCAGTGCCACCACAGGGGAAATTGAGCATTACACAGTGCCCATTAAAATCAATGGGTCCTCCAGAGCAAGAGACACTCTTTATAACTGCTCTCCCTTCTGGTCAGAAGATGAGGATCCTGAACAGAAGACTCTGTATTAACTCATTGAGATATGGACTCCACTGACCTCTGAAGGTGTCCTGAGCTATCTAGCACCAAGACATATCCTTTAAAGGGGTTGTCCATGATTTACAGCCTATTTTTATTTTTTTTATATAAAGACTAGACTAGACAGACCTCCAAAATATCTGTTGGCATCCCACCTGCCAGATATTTGTGGCCTACCCTAAGGATAAGCCATAAATAAACAAAAAAAAAAAAAAATTTTGGAATATCCTTTAAGTACTATAAATTGTGAGGTGAGGCCTCCATGGATCAGACTTGTTATTCCAGCACATCCCACAGATACTAGATCAGATTGAGGTCTGGGGAATTTGGAGGCAAGGTCAATACAGTGAAACCTCTTTGAGATGACCACCTAAAAATGCATTAAAAAAAGCGGGCTTCTCAAAGAAGT
Organism: Leptodactylus fallax; assembly: GCA_947044405.1. Classification (NCBI taxonomy): domain Eukaryota; kingdom Metazoa; phylum Chordata; class Amphibia; order Anura; family Leptodactylidae; genus Leptodactylus; species Leptodactylus fallax. Next base: position 1,982,698 of record CAMRHE010000133.1, on the reverse strand, counting down.
CTAGAACAGAAGATTGGAAATCCGTCACAGAAAATGTGGTCTAGGTAAGGAGGTGATCTTCTCAAAGACGTGGTTTGGGAGAGGTTTCACTGTGTCTTGAAGGCTTTGTCTTGTTCCTCATACCATTGCTGAACAATTTTTTCAGCGTGGCAGAAATGTTATCCTACAAAAAGAAGCCACTACCATTAAGGGGCACAGTTTCATGAAGGTGGGTACTTGATCTGTACAATATTTTGGTAGGTGTCACTTCAGAATGTAGTATCCACACGACTGCCAGGACGCAAGGTTTCCCCGCAGAACATGGTCTTTGGTTCCACCTTCAAAAATAGGGACATCAGCCTTGCCCATGATGTCACCTAAGGGATTATTTGACTGAAAATGCTGGAAAATATCTCTTGTTCATGGCCGCTTAAAGAAAGGTAAAACAAGTATTTTTAGCATAACATCCTATTAAAGCAATTGCAGCTTGCTGGCAGAATGAAGCAAGTAAAAGGTTGATAGGTCTTATAAGGTCAACTTCAATTTTCCAGCTCAACGTCACCGGAGGGAACTATGGGGGGAGATATTGTTTTCCCTCCCAGCAGAAACAGGTTTTATCTGCCTCAGACCTCACTGGCGGATGTACCAGATGAGATTTATTCACGTAATGATAATATTCATACAATGCAGGCTCTATAGCATCCTATGGCAGTATGATGTACATCGTCTTTTTGTTGGAATGCGGCTGCGTTTTCTCATCTATATTATGTGTGTAAACACATCAAACAAAAAACATTAAGTAAAACATTTCGACATCTGTGTCAACATCTCGGCAGGATGCGCCCAGCGTCTTATTCCTCTGCACTGCTGTGCTTAAATAATAATACGTAATGTGACAATGTAGGGCTAAGCAACAGAGCAAGAAAAATCCAACCAACCTCCTCACATCTCTGTTTTCTAATAATGGTAGTAGCTTTAAAGGGGTATTTTGGTCACAACAGGTTACCCCTAATCACAGGGTAACTTGTTGGGATCCCCACCTATTATGAGAAGTGTGTGCCACTTCTCCGATTTCTTCAATGGGAGTCGGAGATATCCAAAATGCAGCACTCGGCTATTTCCAGCTTTTCCCTCATTTCAGACCTGACCTGACCGACCATCAAACAAGGAAGAGAAACGCCCCAGTTTTAATGATTTGTGGGGGCCCCAGCCGTCGGTACCCCACCGGTCAGCAAGATACCCCATATCCTATGGATATAGATGGGGAGGGTAACTAGTGACCAGAATACCTCTTTAAATTTTTCTCATTAGAGCTGGGGTCTAGTCGTTGCTTTTCCAGATATTCTAGAATTGACAGTGCTTATTGTGAACCACCATTATGTGCTTCAAGCAGTTTTGCAGATTATATAGTGACTGTTCTAGACCTGGTAAGGAGCTCCAATGTAGTCACCTGCTGAGTGTATCTCCTGTTGCTAGGCAACGAGTTCACAATTCAATCAGTGGCAAGAATATGACTTGATCATTAAGGCTCATGCATATGATCAGGTGTGCAGGCCGAGGCTCTCCCGACAGGGCATCCGATCCTCCGTTCTGATGATTATAGAGCAGGTCCTATCCTGGCTGTGTGTCATCGAAACAGAACGGATTGGAAGCCCCCATAGAAGTGAATGCACCATGGAAGGCACTCGAAGGTCACTCAATCTGAGGGCATTCCGTTAAAAAATCGGCCCCCACTAAGCCTGCAGACTCAGTTATGTGCATGGGGACTCAATGGATTTTCCAGTTTAGAAAAGCCAGTTTAATACACCCTATTAGTGACTTCCCCATCTCTTGGCTAGTTACAAAGAGTGTTTATCGCTCTGGAGCACTTGTCCTTTCCTGCATTCATTGTAGAAAGTAGACCACTCCCTGTGGGTACCCAGAAGTACCTGACGGTAAGGTGACCCATTGGAATACGGACATCTATGGTCATCTTCCTGAGGTAATATGTCAGGAAAGTCTTCCTGCTGATATCGGGTCAGACTTGGTTTCCCAAGCAATGGCCTGAGATTGGACGTTTATTAGGGCCAACGTCATCCAGGTTTAGGGGAAAACTTCCCTTTCGACCTGGTGACTGGTGATGATTGCTTGCCAGGGTTACAGGGAAGTTGATTGGTTTATGGGGGGACAGCAAGAGGTTGAAAGTCATCGCAGTGCTGGGATCTGGGTTGGATTTCATTGCTGTCTTCAAAGAAGGCAACCATCATCCCTCCCAGTTTATTTTTATATGTGTTTGAGTCACGGATTTAGTAGAAAGTGGTTACACTAGGTCAGTGATGGCAAACCTATGACATGCGTGTCACAGGTGACACGCCAAGACATTTTGGGTGACACGCATCGGCAGCTAGGTATTGTGTTATTGCAATAAACAGCTGTACTTTTATTCACCTGTCCATGCTTTTGTCCTGGCCGCCCTCTGCTGCCTCCTCTAGGCGGCGCTACACTGACGTCATGATGTTACGTACAGCATCCCGGCCTTCTTAGGCGTCGGCAACAGCGCACCCTGGAGGCGGCAGCGGAGGACGTCCAGGTCTGGAGCGTGGACAGGTGAGTAAAAATTATCGGCCACTACTCTGTGTGGGGGGTGGGCAGATAACAGGGGGTCATATACTGTGGGTGGGCTTTAAAAAGGGGTCATATACTGTGTGGGGGGGTATAAAAGGTGTCATAAACTGTGTGAGGGCCATAAATAAGGGGATCATATGATCATAAGTTGTGTGGGGGGGTAAAAAAAAGGGGTTCATATACTGTGGGGAGCAAAAAATGGTCATATACCGTGTGATGGGCCAGAAAAAGGGGGTCATATACCGTGTGAGGGGTCAGAAAAAGGGGGTCATATACCGTGTGAGGGGTCAGAAAAAGGGGGTCATATACCGTGTGATGGGCCAGAAAAAGGGGGTTATATACCGTGTGATGGGCTAGAAAAAGGGGGTTATATACCGTGTGATGGGCTAGAAAAAGGGGGTCATCTACTGTGTGATGGGCCAGAAAAAGGGGGTCATATACTGTGTGATGGGCCAGAAATAAATATATAATATAAATACATATATCAAAATTCTAAGTCTTTTTTTACTAGAGCTACAAATATCACAAAATTATGGATATTTCTGGATGTGACACACCACCCGAGTTAAGCTAGGTTTTTTTTTACGAATTTTGACACACAAAGCTTAAAAGGTTAGCCATCATTGCACTAGGTTCACACTAGGGTCGGGTATCCAACAAATGGACTGCTAAAATAACGGACACCAATACAGCCCAGGAAACCCCAATGACTATAATGGAGTCCGTCTAGTGTCCATTCTTTTTGAACTTGCCAGAGGGCTTGCAGGACTCTTTTGTCTGGCTATTCCAGACAGATCTTCACCAAAAGGACATTCGGCACGGATGTGAACCCAGCAATAGTCACTCTCAGATGATGATGACAGGGAGTATAGAGAACTGAACCAGGATTTTGTGGACTGGTGCCAGCGGAACCACCTGAAGATTAACGAGGGGAAGACCAAGGAGATGGTGGTGGACTTCCGTAAAGGCAGAAGCCCTCCTAAACCAGTGGACATCCTGGGGACGGGCATCGAGATTGTGAACACCTATAAGTACCTGGGTTTGCTCCTTAATAATAAGCTGGACTGGGCAGATCATATGGAGGCCCTGTACAGGAAGGGCCACAGCAGGCTCTACCTGCTTAGGAAGCTGAGAGCCTTTGGAATCCGGGGGGGGCACTTCTTAGAACTTTCTTCAACTCGGTAGTGGCATCAGCCATCTTCTTCAGAGTGGCCTGCTGGGGGAGCAGTATATCAACCAGGGACAGAAATAAACTTGACAAACTGATTAGAAGGGCCAGCTCTGTCCTGGGGAGCCCACTGGACCCAGTGCAGGTGGTGGGTGACAGAAGGATACTGTCCGTGGTGAGCTCCATGCAGAAGAAGAAGTCCCATCCCATGCATGAGACTGTGATCGCGCTGAGCAGTACTGTCAGTGACCGACTGCTCCACCCTAGGTGTGAGAAGGAGCGCTATCGGAAGTCTTTCCTCCCCACCGCGGTTAGGCTGTACAACCAACACCGACCTAAGCGGAGATCATTACACACAGAGAACTGAAATATCTCTCTGCCTGTTAAATCCCCCCCCCCCCCCCTCTGCTATGCCCTATCTGTCTGTCTGCTATTAATGTAATGCCTCTCACCTTGGAACATTCCTGTACATGTTGTATTTGTATTTGTATCTGCTTATCTTATCTTATCCTTGCTGCTGTAACACACTGAATTTCCCCATTGTGGGACTATTAAAGGACTATTATTATTATTATTATTATCATTTAAAATGAGTGGACATGAGATATGCTATATATAGTCTTATTAGGCTACATTCATTTCTGCATCATTTTGTCTGATCTTCATTTTGTGCAATAGTTAATCGCAAGACTAGAAGAATGGCAAAAAAATTATGCTTAATATGTATAATGACGGACAGCAGTGGATCCCGAGGGACCCCATTGACTGTAATGTCTGCTTCCTGCTCTATTCTCTGTGTATCAGCTACTGATAGTTCATGGGTGTGCTGGATGTTGGTCACCCATCAATCTGATAGTGACAACCTATCCTTAGGGCAGGTCATTAATATTTTTAGCCATCTTTCTTGTACCCCCAGCAATCTTTTTTATGGTGTACCAAATCAACTCTCACTGATATCCTCTTAATTTGATCCTTGATGTATGGTAATATTATATGATGACCAGTGCGTAGAGGTGTAGCTCCTGGGCCAAAATGCAAAAGATATAATGGGATCCCCACTTACCTGTACTAGCAATAGTACTGGTGTCTTTTTATGTTGTAGAGATGCCTTTGGGTCCCCTCAGGCTCCAGAGCCTGATAGCAATTGTTACCGCTGCAAAGTGAATCTATTGGGTCTAAAATGCCTCCCAAACTAGTACTGGTGCCCTGTATGGGTCTTTAACAGGAGCAGAAACATACCTTTGTGGCCAAAAATGAATGAAGCAATTCATCTTTTTATTAATATGCAAATCAGCCTGAAAGTGCACTGGAGGCGGAGCTGCACTTTCCAGATTTGCCTACAGACAGCCATGAGGCAAGCAGAGATTGAAAATGTCATTTACACCCAAAGAAGCAGTGATTCCAGAGGAGAATTGGAGCACTTGAGGCTGTCTGCAGGCAGATCTGTCAAATTAGGCCACGCCCAAGGTGCATTTGCAGGCTGATTTGCATATCTATAAAAAGATGATTATGTCTGCCTTGATTCATCGGTTTGTGGTCACAAATGTACGTTTCAACTGCTATGAAAGGCCCCTACACTGCACTGTTATTGGTTTGGGAGGTATTTAGGACCTGGCAGACTCACTTTAAGGCTAAGGCCCCACTTTGTGGAAACGCTGCTTTGTTTGTTGCAGATTTGGCTGCATTTTTTTTAGACCAACCTAGTAGTGTCCATAGAAGGAATGGCAAATATATAGGAACCTCTTATACTTCTCAGTCCATTCCTAGCTTTGGCTTAAAAAATTGCAGCAAAATCTGCAACAAAAAATCAGCGTTTCCGCAAAGTGTGGCCTTATCCTAAAGGTACTGTATGAAATCCACATACATCAAAGACCAGGGAATGTCTATTTCACAGTTCCATTTATAAAACGTATATATCTACACAGTGCATTCTCTTCACAAGAGCTTACAATTCAATAGCACATCGATTCCAGTTACTTAAAGTGACAACTTAAACATAGGCTGTAAACAAAAGGCTCCACAGGCCGCACTAAAATACATGATAAAGGTACACGGAGACCCTGTCATCACCATGGAGAGCTCAGGAGAATACAGCACATGTTATTACAGAGCAGACCTTCTCAGACCGCCAAGGAATCTCCACTGACTGGTTGTATCACTGATAAGACTCTGGAGACAATGGTTTATACTGGTCGCTCCAGTTTGCGCTGACTTTCCTCTGTGCACTTGCTTGCAAACTCCAATCCATCAGATGGAAATGTCCTTCAAATGTTAAGGTAAATACTGCAGAACAGGCTCCGTAGTGCCGCATCTAGTGCGTACAAATCCGTTACCATAGCAACATATCGAATAACACTCAGCACCCCCTCCCCACCCCCGATCACTGGTAAACATGACTTTACACTGGACAATAGTCTCTGTAGTGCCTTGAGGTAGGTGGTCCATGCCGATGGTGCTTAGTCGGAAATTATACGGAGCTCAATCTCTTCTGCTGCAAGGAACAGAGTGGAGGAGAGTTATTATAGCTGATAAACTCTATAATATGTCATTTCAGCTATGACGGATAAAATTATACAACGCACATATATATTCATATGGCTTTACATAAGTGGAACTAACAAGAACAGTAATTTGGCCACCTACGAACTGATTGTCACTGCAGAATGAATGCTATATGTGCAGATTTATTATGCCTTGTACACCAATTTTCTAGCATACAAGTAGGGCTTGGCCTCCGAATCGGAACTAGGCCCTTAGTGGGTCACGTGTCATCGTGACGCATATACGCAAGTATCACAATGCTGTGTGACCCATGTGACCACTGAGGCCCTGATGTCAGGCAGAAGCACCAAAGATAACAGGGAGCCACGCCGGAGCCCAGGATAGGTGAGTAAGGGTATGTTCACACAGCGGAAAATGAAGAGGAATTCCTTTTTTTCCACATCCTGCTGCGATCTCTGCCTCCCATAGAAAACAATGGGAGGTGGATTCCAGACGGAATCTGCCCCCGAATTCGGGGGCGAAATCCGTCCCCAAATCCGCGGCAAATTCCGCCGCATGAACATACCCTAACACTGTTTTTATGTTTGATCACTTCCCCTGGGTCTGCGCTTATAATACTCTGGAGGCAGAAGAGATCCCAAAGCATAATAGCAGTTTCAGTTTGGCTGAGTTCGGTCCGAACAAAACTGCCAGGTGAATCTCGCGAGGTTTGCCCAACAGATACTCATATTGCAAAAGGGGGCGTTACCTAAGTAATCTCCATTAACCATAATCGAGGTAAAATGCCCGATTAATCGCTATTTTGATTTAGGACATCGCCTAGCCCAAGTAAAATGTATAAAAAAAAAGTCACTAAATTTTTGTGCACAGATTTCAGACTTTTTTCTGTTTTACACCACCCCCACCACTTTCATGGACAGGAGCATGGTGCAGACAATGTGTTATATAAATGATACCGTAAATGATACCTGAAATGTACAAGCTGGCGTAGATTTCATTGTCAAGCATATGGCCCGATGGGGGAGATTTATGAAGAATGACATATTCAACATCAGTCTTAATATTCCCTGCACTGGCAGAAGATGCCCACGCTATGACCCCATCCATGAAAGTGGCGTGAGCTGCACATTAAATGAAATAAGTCAAAAATTTTTGTGCAAAACCCAATTTGCAAAAACGAGATAACTGGCGTACAAGGCGTAATAAATCTGGCCTAATGTGTTCTATATCTCACTCGCTAAGGAAATATGCCATGACCATGCCATAGCCATGTTTTTAACGGATCAGCGTGGGATTGTTTTTTTTTTATCATGGGCCCATTCACCTCAACAGACCTGATAATCCATGAAAAAATAAAGCATGTTCTGTTTCTTTCACGGGTCACAGGCATCACACGGCTGAGGAAGTCGGTTGTCTGAATAGGCTCTAATAAGGAATCTGCCCCTACAACCATGGGTGTGCCTATAGGGGGTGTAGAGGTAGCCGTCACTACCAAGCCCTGTACCCTAAGGAGACCCCAAAGGTCACTCTGCCCCATAAAAATACCACTTTTCTAAATGACACAAGGTAGGTAGGGGGCCATTACAGATTTCACATTGGGGCCAGAGAGAGTCAAGTTACTTATGCCTCTGTCTACAACCACATGCCCCAAGATCAGCTCTAAGGACTCGCTATATTGTTCATTTTGTACAGAGCACACGTAGAGGTGCACGAGGCTGTACTGCACATCTGTACGCCTTCAATGGAGGCAACAAACTGTCTAAAACAAAAAACTGTCTTGGCTGGCATTAGTAACCGATCACAACACAACTTTCATTTTGTGAATACTGTTTTCTATAGGCAACAAAGACACTTTATCGTTATCCTAGGCAAAATACAAAATGAAAGCTGTGCTGTAATTGGTTGCTATGAGCAACAACGTTTTATTGTGAGGCCTATAACATGTTCAGTGTTATTTCGGCTCTTTTGGGGGGAGATTTACGAAGACTGAATTTTTTAACCAATTCATAACCCCTGAGCCAATGAAGGGTGTGCCTCGTGTAGAAGCAATAACAGGCCTCCAAGCCAGCTCAAATTTCTGGCGTAAATGATAACAAATCTAGGGGGGCTGATGGCTCTGCCCCCTGCACGCCTTTGTCAAGCCCATTTTGTGGAAATTGGAGAGGTTAGCGCAAAAAAAAGGTCTCAATTATTTGCAAAATCTGATTTGAGCAAAAAAAAGCAACTTTTTTATGTCTTGTATGCCAGATAACTGAGATACAAGGCTTAATAAATATGCCCCTATTGCCCCTATCATACAATTATGGTACTTTCTGTGAGTTTCGGTAAATTTGCACTCCGAAGTATTCAGCTGTGATTTTCACAGATCGGTGTGGGATGCATTTATTTCACAGGACCATGCACATAAACGGGTCAATGAAAATGGACTCCCTGGACCTATCTGTAAAAAAATAGAGAATTTCCCATTTTTCACAGATCATGGCCAGAAAACTCAGCCATGTGAATAAGCACTTTTGAAGCGTAACCAGCAGATTGCAACTTTTCAAATCCACTTGCGCCACTTGGTCGGCCTCGTCACTTTCCTTAAAGAGAACCTGTCAGGTCGATTTGGGATACGAAACCGCCCACAGGTTCTTAAAGAGTCTTTCTGCTTCCATTATACTTATAGGGAAACAGCCTGCGTTTCCGTAGGTATAATTGACATGCTGCGATTTCCAAACCGTGACGGTTTTGGAAATCTCAGCGTGTCCACTGCACGTATTCTCCCACACTGTGGGGATGGGATGCCCCTGCAACTTCTGAGGCACTACATTTCTCCTAGAGGTCCTTTGGGTCCCCAGACCAAGGGCCTTAGGTCGAATTCCACCACCTTTAACCCATGCCAATACAATTGGATGTAGGAATATAGTTACCTCTCCGATGCTGCTTCCTCTTCTGGGCTATATTAATACACTTGTTGCACACCCACATGAGGCAGACTAACACGGCCGATCCTGCCGCAAGAAATGCAATGAACACAGCCACAAAGTAGAACTCCTCATAGCGGATTTCTGAAACGAGAAAATGTCATGATAAAGATGCCGCAATTTAACCCTAAAATAAGAAAACGCCAAGAGAAGAGGAGAGAGTTTCTACCATGAATATTGAGGATTATTGTGCTCTGCTTGGTACTTCCGAAGTCATCACTCACTGTGATCATATAGAAACCAGTGTCTCTGACTTCCACATTCTGCAGCTGTATGGAGCCATTCTCAAATTTGTGAACCCGACCTGCGTAATTGTTGGAGATATTAACGTAAGAGTTCACCTTCCACTCAATGATACACTGCGATTTCCAGCTTGACATGTATTGCCATTGTATCCATGAGGTTCCGTTAGTTGAGTATTCAACAGACAGGAGGACATTTTGGGTCACTGTTGCATTTATGATGGGATCTGGGACCACCAGGGTGATTCCTTCACCTGAAAAGGAAAGGAAAAACTTCATGAAGTCATGTTATGTGCAGATTCTCTCTAGTTCACATCTTTTCGGCATGGACTGTACTATATATTAAGGGTGAAGGATCCATTATATCTAACACATTCATAAAGGACACATAGACATTGGATCACTATCAGGGCCAATTCTGGCTTTTCAGCTGCCTGATGCGAAATGGCGCACCTACCCCCCCCTCCCTCCTGAAGTTAGAAAATTAAAGAGGGCCTTTCACGTCCTCTGGCACCAGACATGACTTTAGCACACTGTCAGCTTTCTAGTGGTATATAATACAGATGCTGCTGCCAGACGATGTCAAAGGTGACATCACCAGTCCCTCTCCAACAACTGCTGAGGCTGCTGATTGGCCTCAGCAGTCACGTGGGGCACAGGGCTTCTGGGGAACGAGGTACATGTGAACCCAACGGGCTGCAGCGACAGACATCAGTGCACCAGGGACAGGTGAGTATGTTTTCGATTTTTTCATGTTATACCTGCTCCAGGCCCTCCAGAGTTTGTCAAAATCCTGGAAAACCCCTTTAAGAACAATGTCCCATAGTGGCCCCTTCACACAATGTAACGTCACACAGTGGCCCCTTCACATATTATAATGTCCCATAGTGGCCTCCACACAGTATAATGTCTCACACTAGTCGCTCCATGTAGTATAATATCCTGCAGTGGCCACTCCACACAATATAACATCCCATAGTGGCCCCTCGGATTTTGTTACGAATTTTTGGGGTTCACCATTCACGGGCCTCTTCAGGTCTCAGAGACCACTTAGGTCTGTGATTGGTCCCCAAGGTGATGTTCAATCTCGCCTTATGGCAGATGCAGCCCAGATTACCTGGTGTCATGGTAGACTTTGGTTATGATCCCTAAATCAGGGATCTCTCCTTATTGTCCTTGAGGCTCATAATTCTTAACTACCCTCCTTGGGCAAAGAGAAGGAAAATTCTGTCTAGAAAGACAACAAACACAGGACTTGTAGAATGTATGAAATCTTCTGACAAAATTCACAGCAATCCGTTTATATATATAGCAACAGGCCTTACAATTTTAAACTAATTTCATTCAATGGGAATGGTGCCTTTAGGACTGTCTTCCAATCAGAATTACCACGACATATAATACATGCATACATTAAATGTATGAACCCTGACCAGACAAAGAAACTTGGTTCAGATCATTTCACACTATGCTCAAAAAGACAACTGGAATCCATTAGACAGTGATCATCACAAGAAGTACCAATGAAGTGGAATCGTGTTTAACCCTATATGCTCTTAAAACTACCTTATCACCTGGTCATTTCACACTCAGCTAGCCAATCATACTTGAAGGAGGGTTGTCTGTGACTTTTTGAGCTGAGAGTATGAGGGTGGGAGAGCTATCATAAGCCATTTTTCCACTGCATAGTACCAAATTGACTCGGCTCAGTTAAGGTATCCTGCAGATTTTTTTATACTGCAGAAAATACCTACTTCATGTAGTTGGTTGTCATCTAAGTGATACTGAATTGTCTGACCAGCGTTTGGACACGCGACCTTCAATTACCACTTCAGCGCTAAAAAAAAGTGTCATGTACTTTGCAGTAGTCTTAGAAATTTAGAATATAAATTTTTCTAAATATAACGCACGGATGGCCCGGGTCTGCCAGAATAGGAGACAGTAGTACAGAGCAGCTCCCCATTCTGATACATAAGGGTGTGCCCCTATCTATAATGTTTATATTCCCTAAAAGGCCATATGGACATGGGCTGTCTTCATAAGAAACTTTCATGACAGATAGCACACAGACCAAAACTATGGTCGTGTACATAGGACCTTAGACTACACAAAGACCCATTGATTTCCCAGATCACAATAACACATTTCATTATGGAGTCCAAGAATTCTATGGATTGCACACTAAAGAAAATACGGACATGCCTCCATTTCTTATTGATCCTTTGTGGTTCCCAGAGGAACCATGTAGGATAAACTATAGGTTGTCTGAATAGGGTCTATTACATCTCATAGCTGATAATTTCTTACTATTGTATCCAGTGTAGACAGTCAAATGTCTCATACAACCCCAAAGGGATGTCCCATTTCATTTTTTTAATCCCTAGGGAGGCTTAAAATAATAAACAGTGATTACTCACCTGCCTGTTCGACTGGGTAGCCAATGGAGAGTCTCCATTTTGGTGCCCACTGTACCTAGCATGTCAAGTGCGTCCGCCAGTCAGTGGCTGGGCAGTGATGCCGTGTTGCAACGGATCATTGGCACTATCTGGCCACTGACTGGCTTGTGGATAGGCAGAAAGTAAACAAAGACCAGGGAACCGAACTGAGACTGCTGGATCCCGGCCAAAAGTACAGGTGAGCATGTACTGTGTATTATTTTAAGCCTCAAAAAAGTAAAAAAAATAAACTAGAACACCCCTTTAGGCTAAGGCCCCATGTAGTGGGCCACATCACGGTTCACGGTTTTTACCGAAGCACTTTTCACAGAAAGTCTGCAGAGTTATCCTCTGCGGACTTTCTACTACAACTATACCTATAGGGAAACCACCAGCATTTCTTTTTCAACTGTAATTTTTATTGAATTTTAAATTTTAAATTGTACAATGATTCAAGAACATAAATACAGAAAAAAAAACCAACATAAAACGGATAAGAGAGAAAAAAAAAACCCAGCTGTGATGATTCTGCCTAAATATGGCCATAACTCAGCTGTATTTTGGTCTCTGGGTATAGGATCTCCCTTCTTGCTTGCTTGCATACTGTGCGCAGCTATAAGCCTAGGTGCATATTGGCAGTAGCGGCCAGGCTGGAACAATAGGGCTCCATTGTATTCCTATACAGCCCTGGCTGATCAAACAAAAGTGCATTCTTCAAGCCTGGGCTGTTGATCAGATATGGCTGATAACAGTGTATCAATTCACTTTGTCTCAGCTATATACAAAAGATCTGGACTCGATTGAATTAACTCATCAGACGTACGGTCACCGGTGACCTCATTCTGGGAGGTGGCATAAAGGGTATAAAAGATGAGGTAAGAGCTCTGTGGGAGGAGATTACACTATGGAGATTATGCTATGGAGTTGAGACAGACCATCACAGACTTCCACTGAGAGAGACTTTGACTGAGATGCTACTATGAGCAGGCAGGTTGGAATGCTGCTGCTGCTGATGATGAGCCTACAAGAGACTGAGAGAGACTATTGGACTAATGCTGAGAGACTGTTATGAGAGCATGCAGGCTGGATTATTGTACTGTGATGCCACATGCTAGGATATTAATGCCACATGCTAAACAGCCTCCACTGGTTACTCACACATGACAGAGCATGTGTGAGTGTTGGACTACAGAACCACATCAAGGACATGTGTGGTAAAGTAATTATTTCACCTTTATCCCTTTTATTTTATTTGTACTGTATCTTGTAACTAGTAACTGTTAATGCTTGTATATATCTGCATATCTGTTCTGAACTGTATATGTTAGATTTTAATACCGACCCATTTAGGGGTTAATAAATATATAAAATTTAGAAAGCTTGTCTTGTATTTATCTGGTGAACCCGGCACTCACTGGCGGTGAGTGTGGTTTTTATATGAAAGAAGACTCAGGGTGTGGCCAAAGCGGTTTGGCGCACGGAGGATCTTTCACACCAACCCAAAAAAAAAAAAAAAAAAAAATCAAATAGGACACAAGACGTAAAACAAAACAAGCACATGGGGGGAGGAACAACAAGGGGAAAGGGAGGGAGAAGGGGAGGTCAGAGACCATGGAGAGTGCAGTACGTATCCCAAGGGGACCAGACCGACTGGAAGGCAACTGTAATGTTGTTGAGCATAGCAGTGAGGTATTCCAGGCTGCGCACATCTTTAACCCGGGCCACAAGGGCAGGGGAGTAGGGGGATGTACTCTCTTCCAGTTAAGAGCCACAAGCGTCTTAGCAGCAGTACAGAGATATAGGAAAAGTTTAGAGGCCTTTCCACCAAGGTGTCGGGGGGGGGTAAATTAAGTAAGTAGACCAATGGGTCCAGTGGGACACCCTGGAGGAAGAGCGCATCAGTCAATACCCTGACCTCTGTCCAAAAAGGCTGGATCAGTGAGCAGGTCCAAAAAATGTGGTGCAACGTCCCCTCCCCAGACAGACATCTCCAGCAGTCCGTGGGACTGTTAGGATTCAAAGTATGGAGGAGAATCGGAGTATGGTACCAAAACATAAGTAACTTGTACTGAGTTTCACGGAACGTAATGCATGCGGACGATTTAGTAGCACGGGACCATATAATCTGCCATTGTTCTGGGGAGATCTGCTTACCCAGAGTCTCCGACCACCTGACCATGTATTTGTGGACAAGGGGGGCCGCACCTCCAGGGAAGAGAGAATACGATAGATATCCGATATCAAGCCCCTCGTAGAGGTACGGGCTCTGCAAATCTTCTCAAAGGAGGTAGGGACGGACATCCGCGGGGCCCCAAACAAAGTGGTCATAAAATGGGCTATCTGCCTATAATGAAGCCACTCAGAGGATGGCAAGTGCAAGTTAGAGGTAAAATAGTCAAAGGGCCTGACGATCAATCAGGTCAGCAATGTGGAACAGACCCAGTCTGCTCCAGGGGTGCACCATATTAGCCTCCATCCCCCTCGGGAGGAGAGGGTTAGCCACCAGCATTTCTGACATTGACATGTTGCGATTTCCGCGACAGTTTTGGAAATCACAGCATTTCCACTGTGGGTATTTTTCTGCAATGTGTGGATGGGATTCTCTAGAATCCCTCCACTTTGCAGTGACTGTAAAATGCTGCGTTTTTTGCCACGGCATTTCTGCCACGATGGGGCTTCAGCTTTGAGCTCACCGGATAAACATATGGACCAAGATAATAAATTGTTGCTGCTGTTAGTTGTTAAGGGGTTGTTCACACATAGGAATTTGCAGATTATTTTGAGGCAGATTCTGCCTGAAAATCAGTTTTAGATTGAGGCCCCAGGTTGCGAGAATGCTGCTTTTTTGTTGCAGATTTCACTGTGTTTTTTGACAACTAGAAGTGGGTATAGAAGGAATAGGAAATATCTGCCTTCAATTCCAGCGGGAATCTGCCTCAGGCTAAGGCCCCACGTGGCGTCCCACAGCAAAAAAAACGGTGCGGGAAAAACCACGGCGGTTCTTCCCGCAGTGCTTTAGACAGAGAGTTCGCAGAGGTTTCCTCTGTGGAACTTCTGTTTCAATTATACCTATGGGGAAACCGCCGGTGTTTCCATAGGTATAATTGACATGCTGCGATTTCCAAAACCGCATCGGTTTACGCCATGTGGGGCCCTGGCCTTACATTGTTTTCAATGGGATGCAGTGAAGGATGCTTCTTTTTTTCAGGATGTTGAAAAATGTAGCGTCCTGCTCGATCTTCCTGCAGATTCCATAGATGATTCAGGTTACAGAAGGCTAGAACTTTGAGATCAATCTGAGATGGAAGATCATCTGAACATCCTCTCCAAATTCCGACAATCCCTTTAACTACTGTACAAGTTAGAGGGATTCTCCAGTTCTAATATTGATGGCCAGTAGATCTGCGAGGGTCTTGGTTGTTGAACCATCACAGATCTAATATTGAAGACCTATCCTAAGGATAGACCATCAATATCAGAAACTGAACAACCTCTTTAAGTAGAGCTTAGGTTATTATAAGTGCTCATTGTGATCTATTCTGTAATATGTGTATACTCTACAGACACTCAGTTTAATGCACTGCACTTTGATCACTCAGCCATAAAGCTGGATCACTAATAATGGATTTACTGACATATATAAACCATTGATCAGGATGGGAGATAAGACATATTAGCTCACCTAGTGATAAGTTTACTTATAACTCTTTAGAAGTGAAAGATCTGAACTCTCTTGACATGTCTGTTCTAGTAAATAATTGTATACGCATAAAATAGCATTCCTGCACATCTTATATTTGAACTCTGTGTGTCACGTTCCTCTGTTATTCTTCCTGGTAATATATAAAAAATTGACATCAAGGTATTGCCATTCTCCTTGCTAGAGGGGTGTGTTCCTACACATTGTAACATTGTAATGCTGATGGTTTCAGAGAGTGTAGAGGCTTGACCTAATAATGAGAGGAATAATAACAGGCATCAGTTTTGTAGGCAAAACTAAAAGGGCACCATAGCAGCTACCATGGGACCCAACAATAAAGATGACCATCTCTACTCAGACATAAGGTAAAGTTAGTGTTGTTGACCATAACTATGGATGCTGGAAGGCAGAATGGAAAATGTATTTTAATTCTTTCTGAGTTTTACTATAGAGCTCAGTGTTACTCCTGTGCATATGATCTCTGCTGTATTTTTTGCATTATTGTACTGTGACATCACTGTGTGTATTATCCCTGTACTGTGACATCACTGTGTGTATTATCCCTGTACTGTGACATCACTGTTTGTATTATCCCTGTACTGTGACATCACTGTGTTTAGTATCCCTGTACTGTGACATCACTGTGTGTATTATCTCTGTCTTGTGAAATCACTGTGTTTATTATCCCTGTACTATGACATCACTGTGTGTATTATCCCTGTACTGTGACATCACTGTGTTTATTATCTCTATACTGTGACATCACTGTATGTATTATCCCTGTACTGTGACATCACTGTGTTTATTATCCCTGTACTATGACATCACTGTGTGTATTATCCCTGTACTGTGACATCACTGTGTTTATTATCTCTATACTGTGACATCACTGTATGTATTATCCCTGTACTGTGACATCACTGTGTTTATTATCTCTGTCTTGTGACATCACTGTGTGTATTATCCCTGTACTGTGACATCACTGTGTGTATTATCCCTATACTGTGACATCACTGTGTTTATTATCTCTGTACTGTGACATCACTGTGTATATTATCCTCATACTGTAACATCACTCTGTATATTATCCTTGTACTGTGACATTGCTGTGTGTATTATCTCTGTACTGTGACATCACTGTGTATATTATCCCTGTACTGTGACATCACTGTGTTTATTATCCATGTACTGTGACATCACTGTGTGTATTATCCCTATATTGTGACATCACTGTGTTTATTATCCCTATATTGTGACATCACTGTGTTTATTATCCCTGTACTGTGATAAAGACAGTTTTCCTTACAGTTTCATAACCTTCCATAGCTATATTATTGTCCCTGTGCATTGGGGAGCTTTTCATGTTCTGCTGAAGGTGGTCAGTGAAGTCCCTGTCCTGGTGTTTTGCCATGGAGTCCTGTAGTTACTTGTCACGCCTATGGTTGAAAACATTTAATTTACAACCAAAAACAAATTCAAGAGACCTCGGGGAGTTACCTAATCTTGTGGGGACATGTATTTAGTAAGATTTTGTTGGAGGCATTGACCAATATACCGATATATTTATATTATTGATGACAGGAATTACATTAAAGGGGTTTATGGGCAAATAAACTAAAATTGACGGAGGGTGGAGAATGGTGAAGAATAAATAAATAGTGTTATTCACTTCCTCTTTTCCCTGCTGTTCCAATGTCGAGGCTCTGATCCCGTGATGGAGCACATCAATGTGGCCAATCACTGGCCATAATGGTCATCATATGCAGTAGTCAGGTCCATCATTACTACAAAGATTAAAGGGGTTGTGCTTTTATGGACACTTATTCCCTATCCACAGGATCAGGAGGATGGGGGATGGAAAGTCCCCCTAAAGTCTCCATGTTAATGGAGTGCCAGTGTGCTTGCAAGACCTGCACCCAGAACCAGCCCCATAGAAGTGAATGGAGCGTTGGTCCTGCAACCACATTGGCACTCCACTGACAAGGAGCCCTTGGGGGGGGGGCTTGCGGTCTCACGTCCTCCTGATTACTGGGGCAGCTGGCGATCGGGCCCCCATTGATTGGACACTTATCCTCTGACCTGTGGATAGGAGATAAGTATCCAGAACGGGACAACCCCTTTAAGGCGCTGCAGCGATGACGTACCCGACTACTGCAACAAGAAGATCTCATCAGAAGTCAATTGGACAACCATTTTCACATTGATCTTGGCCCTTCAGTGGGAGGAGTCAAATATCAATCCCAGTTACAGACCCTATATGGCAGGAGAGTGTTAGAGGTGACCTACAGAACTTTTTACCAGAACATGAAGGCCTCTCTCTACAGTGTAATGTATTGAGTCTAATCTAAGATAGAAATGAAGTGAATGAAGCGGGAAATCCATTATTTTTAGTAATTGTTTTATTTATGAATCTGAAGTCAGTAATTGATGTAGTAGATAGAATACAGACGCTTCCTGGCAGGAAGTAATAGCAATGCATTATTGAGTGGAGATAGTCCAATACCGCTAAGTGCAAAGAGCGCTCTTGTATAGTGGTATCAGGGTGAGAGAGAAAAGATCCCATAAACCAAAGAGGTCCTTGACCTCTCCTCCGTCAGGGTGCTAAAAACCGTTTTCATACCCACTCTGGGCAACCATTACTTGTTGGAGGGATTGCTTGACAATAAACTGGACACAAAGGGGGAGATTTAGGAAGACTGGCACCTGGAAGAAAATCCAGCAAGAGATTTCTAGCCATAAATGATAATAAATGTGGTGGGGTCCCCTGCACACCCTCACCACGCCACTTTTTTGGTAAAAAAAAAATAAAATTTTTGCACTAAAACCCAATGGTGCACTTTTATTAAGCTACTTGCACCTTTTTTTGGAGTAAATTGAGCCATTTTGTGGTCTTTTTCTACCCTGCGCTTTATTCCTTTTTTTTCAGATGTTATGTAGCCCTCGCTATTTTTGCTTTTTGTCAGGGAGCGCGGCCTAAATTGAGAACCTTTTGCCCCTGTATTTAAGACTTGTGCTTTTTTAAAAAGGGGCAAAAAAAGGTGCAAATGCACTCCAGTCTGTGGACAGTGCAAAAAAAGCCCATCAGGTCAGATAGCATTAAAAAGGGGGCAATTGCACCTTTTTGAACAATCTGTCCCCAAATCCGCTGCAAATTCCTTTGAAATTGCCCTAAAACTAGTCTAAAAGAAGGCGCACTAGCAAAAAATATGGCCAACATGTGCACAACATTTAACAAAGATGTGTGACTACATTATAAATACTCACCACAGTAAGAGTAAGTTTACGTGGTGGAAAATGAAGATGAATTCCTCTTCATTTTCCGCTGCCATTTTCTGCCTGCGGACTACTTGCGACGGGATGCCGATTAGCATTCCATCCCGGCGTTCTGCGATGAATGGGCCTATTTAGCAGGGAGTCTGAAGCAGCGGAATCCGCGGTAAAACCAGCTGTGGACTCCACGGCAAAATTGAGCAGGACACTTATTTTTTAAGCATCCTGCTGTGATCTCTGCCTCCCATCATTGGGAGGAGAAATCTGGATGGAAACTGCGGCGGATTTAGGGGCAGAATCCGCCCCCAAAGCCACGGCAAATTTCTCTGTGTGAATTTACCCTAAAACTAGTCTAAAAAAAGGTGCACCTGCAAAAAATATGACCAAAAATGGGACAGATGATAGACACTATGCACAAAAAAATTGTGACTTTTTGTGTCTTGTATGCCCTATTATTTTCCGCTGCTGGGACCTCCCTGGCTGTGATTTGTGGGGAAACTTGGCAGTAAGTGTTCACTTTCCATGCAGTGCCACCACTGGGGAAATGAAGGATTACACGGTGTCCATTCAAAACAATGGGGGAGATTTATTACATCCATTGTCAGGTCTGTAGATTTTAAAATGCTTTTTGCACAAAAATTTTGCATGCACTAATGGTGATTTTATGCCGTCATTGCTATGTACTGAAAACGGGACCAGCCGTTTCTGGCATAAATGATGACAGATTTCAGTCTAGGAGCGCAGCCTTCTGGAGGATGTGCATAATTTACAATGAGGTGGGCGCCACATCATAAGTAACCACAGTCTCAAACGTCACAGGGGATATCAAGCCCGTATGGGAGTACAGAAGTAGCATGTAATAAATGGGGGCCTTATTACAAATATTACATTGGGGTCCAGGAGCATCAAGTTAAGCCTCTGTGGGTAATATACTGTGTGGGGCCAGTAAAGGTGACACTATACTTTGTGGGAGCCAGAAATGCCCCCCATTATACTATGCAGGGGTCAGTAAAAGAGGTGATATATTGGATGGAGGCTAGAAAAGGGGGAATTATTATTTGTGGGGGACAACAAAGGGGGGGTCCCAGTCAAAGGTTTGCTATGGTGGTTTTTCCTGTTTAAGCTCGGATCGGAGGCACACAGATGTAGAATAAGATCCTGTAGACTGTAAGAAGTACCATATTTCAGCTTTGAGCTTGTATGGAGCCATAATATGTGCAGGACCCCATCAAGTTTTCAAAAATTTCCTCAATTTGTGTATCTGGTAACTGCATATGTTATAGAAAACAAAAAAATGTTTTAATAATTTATCATTCATAGACTGAAAAATGTATGTATATACAGATAGATAGATAGATAGATAGATAGATAGATTTTTTTTCAGTATTTGAATGATAAATTGTTAAAAAAGAGATATTTGGTTCTATTTATTTTTACTTATTTTTAGACATACTAAAATAGATTGCAAAATTTACTGTATACCTAATATTCTTTTACATAATAATAATAATAATATATATATATATATTTTTTTTTTTTTTTTTTGTACACATCAGAGAAGATTTATCAAGCAATATATCCCAGAAGCAAACATGCCTTGTTCCACATTTGTTTTAGACACTTTTCACACACTGTTATGACTTCTAGGAAATGGGTATGTGTGAAAGGAGCGTGGCTCCCAGTAAGTGGGCTTGGCCTAAATTGTTATCACATGCACCAAATTTTGGCATATTTTTCTGACGTGAACTAAACCAACTAATCGGAGATGTAAAGTCTAATAATGTGACAGATTTATAAAACAGCATTAGGTACTGTGATAAATCTGATGCAGTATAAGACTATGAATCTGCCCCATTGCATAGAATGATAATGGACTAGGATGTCAGCATGTCAGACGCTTTAATCACTTAATGTTACATTTATTTTGATTTATATGTTTTTTTCTCGATTCTCTTTTTCTCAGTAATACCGCTTATCCTCTATCCTGTGTCTGACTACTGGAACCCCCAATGATTATGAGAACAGGGGCCCCTGAGTGCCTCATGTGAATTGAGCAGTAGTAACAAATAATGAAAACATGTTATAAGCAAATTGGCAGAAATTTTAATTTTGATTTAAGCGGCAGAATGTTGTCAGCCATGATCCCGTACAATAGACCACGAGTTCTTCCTGTCATTGTACTAGCTGTATTGTTAAACAAACACATCGCCCATCCCAGCCTTATCTGGAAGTGTAACTGTAGTAGAGTATGAGAAAGATGTGAGGGGTGTGGACACTTGGTGAAAAGTAATTTACCACTATCTCCACCCCGGTAGATACACACGAGGTGATCATAGAGACAAGGATGTATTGACTTTATTGCAGGAGTTAATATGTATGTGCAGTTACCATATACAGAGATAGGAAGCAGTAGATTATCCCTGTACTATATATTCTATGGGATCTAGACGTAGTTCTCTTTGTGTTCTTCTGGCATGGTGGTCATTGTCGTCTGAAATTCTTTCATTGCAATATTTAAAGGGAGTTTGTCACCAGACTCTTTGGGACAATGAAATTGGCCTCATTGCTCCAAAGATCTCATTTGCATATTGACACAAAACTCTGATATCTGGGCAAAAGAGGCAGCGTCTTTCGGTTCAAGTGACCCTAACCTATCTGGGCTGATCTATTGGGTTCTGGTGACATTTCCTCTAAGAATTTATTTTATTTTTCTAAACCTCTTCATTTTATAACCAGGCCCATCATTGGTGTAGTACAGTGAATGACAAGTATAAAGTTACAAGTATACAGTAAATTATATATCAGGTTTTTATTACAAAAAAAAGTGTGTACAAGAATATTGAAATTTTGGCATTTTTATACTGGCTACTGGAGCAGTACAGTAAGCTAACACTACCTGCTTTTTGCAGCTCACTTGTCAGCTTTGCTGTGTAGACTGGGACATAATGAGCAGAGTCATCTCATTATTTTTAATGGATGTTATTGGAGTTATTGATAGGCTAAAGCATTATACGCACTGAATAGGCTCCGTATACAGCTCCTTTGTCACTCCCTGGCCTCAGGAATATGCTCTATTCACATACTCAAGCCAAGACTTGGCCATGTGTTTAACAGATCCATTCAGGACCAATCAGGTGATCCAGCCATGTCCAGCACTGGAAATAACTGCACAGGACGGGGCCAAAAGCAATTCTGCTCCGATTCAAGTAGTAGGTGCAAAGTAGCAATACCCTGGTGCCACCACTACAGGGGCGCACCGCTAATGAGGCGAAGTGAGGCGGCCGCCTCGGGCGGCACTGTCTGGGGGGCGGCATTTTTACTATTTAATGTAAACCATCCCAGGACAGGCCACTTTAAAAAAAAACAAAAAACAGAGCTGAGCGGGGCCTGTCCTAGGCTGGTTTACAAGACGTCGCATCTCAGCGCAGGCGGCGATACAATGACGTCATCACGCCGCCTACGCTGAGACACAGACGTCGCGGACAAGAAGAGGAGGCGGCGGCGGCTGCATCAAGGCATCGCAGGTGAGTATAACTTTTTTTTATATATATAAATAGGCCGTAACCTATTGGAGTATCCCCGGCAGGTCAGGGCCTTTTTATTTACCTACCCTGCGTCTGCTCGTGGCCACCCCCCGCTTCCCCTTCTGCTATGGGCCGCAGAAAGGGAAGTGGATGCCGCTGTGAGCGGCCGCGGGGATCGGTAAGTGAGGCCGCGGGCCGCAAATACTACTATTATTATACTCCGGGGTCTATTCAGACCCCGGAGTATAATAATCGGAGGCCTAGGGTTGGTGAGGGAACATAAAAAACAGTGTTACTCACCTCCTGCGATCCGATGTAACTCCGAGCAGGCTTGAGGCCTCTGGTAACGTCATCAGGTCGCGTCGCCGACCTGATCACGTGACGTGTGTGCGCAATTAAACAGGGCCGAAAGCTGCAAGGAGTGCACCGGTGTCCAGGATAGGTAAGTAACTCTGGTTTTTATGTTTGTATTCTCCCCTGGGTCTCCAATCATTATACTCTGGGGTCTGAAAAGACCCCAGAGTATAATAATAGTTCATGGGTCGGCCACTATGGGGCATAATACCCTGTGCAGGGACCACTGTAGAGCATAATACCCTGTGTAGGGGCCACTCTGGAGCATAATACAAGTGCAGGGGCCACTATAGAGCATAATACCAGTGCAAGGGCCACTATAGAGCATAATACCAGTGCAGGGGCCACTATGGAGCATAATACCGTGTGCTGGGGCCACTGTGGAGCATAATACCGTGTGCAGGGGCCACTCTGGAGCATAATACCGAGTGCAGGGGCCACTATGGAGCATAATACCCTGTGCAGGGGCCACTCTGGAGCATAATACCGAGTGCAGGGGCCACTATAGAGCATAATACTGGGTGCAGGGGTCACTATGGAGCATAATACAAGGGCAGGGGCCACTATGGAGGATAATACCAGTGCAGGGGCCACTATGGAGCATTATACCAGTGCAAGGGCCACTATAGAGCATAATACCAGTGCAGGGGCCACTATGGAGCATAATACCGTGTGCTGGGGCCACTGTGGAGCATAATACCGTGTGCAGGGGCCAATATGGAGCATAATACCGTGTGCAGGGGCCAATATGGGGCATAAAACTGTGTGCAGGAGTTGCTGTGGAACATAATACCGTGTGCAGTGGCCAATGCGAGGCATAATACCGTGAGCAGGGGCCACTATGGAGCATAATACCGTGTGCAGGGGCCGCTGAGAGGCATAATACAGTGTGCAGGGGCCGCTGTGGAACATTATAGTGTGTGTAAATGGGGCGCTATAAACATGGGCTATGGCACCTGTTTATATTATACGCTGTCTGTTTATAGTGACCGTGTGAAGTAATTGTAGCCTTGTCACATACTGTAGACATGTACAGGACGAGGCTGCAGTTACATTACATGGCCGCTATGAGATGAATTACACTATGTAAACAGAGAAGCGGTCACGGCGCTTACACAGGTACCATTCAAACAGCTGGTCAGTGGGGGTCCTGGGTTTTTGAACCCCACTGATTAGTTTATTAATGACCTGGAAAACCTTTTAATTAGTTAACACCTGGGGCATTATTAATAAGGGGCACTATTTATACAGGGTACACACGGATGTTATTAATATAAAGATGCACTTGGGGGTATTATTCATTATGGGGGGTTATATCATATATTATATAATTGGGCGTAGCAGCAGGATGGGGGCTTTGTGTAGGTGAGGACAATGTGGGTTGGATGCCTGGAAAGTAAGGAGCCAAAGATGTCTGTGTTGCAACCTTTACAGAGACAAGTCACAGCTGGAAGAAGTGGTCATGGCGGCCCAAAGGGAAGAGAAGGGAAATGTGAAGGATTAGTCAGAGACGTCACCTGTAAGTCACAGAATGTTACTACCTTGTATTCACCTAAATGATAGAGGATAAATACCTGAGTGATGGGGGTCTGTCTGCTGAGACCCCCACTGAGCCTGCGAATTGGGTTTTTTCCCTCCACTGGGTGGGAATTCAGCCTGACCGCAGCCATATATATAGGTATGTCACTTGGTGGATGGACGAACCCGCGTGGCTCTCATTCACTTCAATGGGAGTGCCAAAGATAGCCGAAGTCCAGTACTCAGCTATCTGCGGCGCTCCTATTATAGAGAATGGGGGCCACGCGGGCTCGTCCATCCACCGAGCAGAAGATGTGTGAAGTTACTTTCATTGTTAATGCCGTGTTGTTGATCTGATACTGAAGTAATACAGGAAGAAGAATTCTTAAAAACTGTTTTATAACTTTGTGTATTGTGTATATTGTGCGACGATAACAGTGTGTTAAACTAGTAGCATGGAAACTCTTTTTTTTTTTTTTTTTTTTTTTTTTTGGGGGGGGGGGGGGTGTCTTTCTATAGTCCGCCTCAGGCAGCAAAGAGGCTAGGTTCACCACTGCACCACTATATAGTGGAAACAACTGCAACTCTTTTACTTGAACAGGAGCAGAGCTGTTTCCAGCCCCATGCTGTGCTGCAGCTTTTTATTATTATTATTTATTATTGTTTATTTATATAGCACCATTAATTCCATGGTGCTTTACATTTGCGGATTTACATACGGTACACCAGATATACAAAACAGATAATGCTAACAGAGACTAACTGGTACAGTGGGATACAGGGCCCTGCCCGCAAGGGCTTACAGTCTATGAGCTTCCAGTGCCCTTTCAGCTGATCGGTGTATGGTCCGGGTATCGGCCCCCCCACCAATCAGATACAGACGCGCTAGGTCATCAGTATAAAAAAATCACCAGGGGTTCGGAAAAACCCCTTTTATTCCAAGATGCCAGCTTGTGTTACTGTTGCTGCAGTGGCCACTAGAGGGGAAATGTAGTATTACATGCTGTCCATTCAAATGAATGGGTGACCACGTAATACAGTCATATATATTTATTCTGCTTTTTCTGTTATGAGCACATTCCGTGAGTAGTCACACATAGTCATACTCCTGAACAAGCCCTTTAAATGTCACAGCCAGCTCAGCAGCACTATATAGGTCATGAATGAGTTGATTTCCTTTAATATCTATAATATAATCTGACGATTTTTACGACGCTTATATTCAGTTAGCATAAGAAGGTTTGCAGATTATCCGAGAAAAACTCAATAAAGGTTTTCATGAAGACATAAGAATATGACTGCGTAATATCCCGGCATATCCTGCAGCCCTGTGCATGCAACCTGTTAGGCAGATGAAAAGCAGGATCTATTAGAGACAAGCTCTCAATGGATTCCCTTAGAGGATGGACTGATACTTACACAGCATTAGGATTGCTACTATGCTGCGTTTACACAGTGACCAATGCTCCACTCAGTCGGATATACGAATAATAAATTCTAGACACATCAGCCTGACCTCAGCATTCACAGGCACTCATATATTGCTGGAATTTTTTCAAATTTTTCCAATTTCCATATCAGAATTTCAGTGATCACAGTGATCGGAGTCATACGGAGATCGACGATCACTTGATTGTCACTTTGTTTTACTGTAGCAAGTAATAGTATGCCTAAACTCAGCCAAAAAATACCTTAAAGGGACAAGTACATGATACAACGTCATGTATCTGAATTTGTCATGTAGTATGTTCGTTCACCTGTAGTCTTACGTAAAGATTACACATTGAGATATCACCACGACTTGTCCCAAATAACAATGTCAGCTCTGCTACATCTTTATCACAGTATCAAGGGTGGAGTAAGCTGAGCGGTTGTAGATATATGCAACATGTGGACTTTCTGCAGTCTACAGTGCAGGACATGCTGGAACCTGTGGTTCCACAATGACCGCAGCAGTGGACCAGAAAATAATTGGCACTTACTTTGACGGATCTGACGAAGGAGACATAATGTGAAGAACACTACAGATGCTCTGACTTGGCTCCAGCCTTTGAGATTCTTCATGGGAGAGATGGTGAGGGCACATTTCAGGTTCTTTTGTATCTGGCGTGGCAGTAAAGCATGATGATGAGGATGGCTGATCTTATTCCTTCTTCATAGATGGAGGCGAGGAGAAGAATCCAGCCCTCTTGTGTGTGCACAGCACCTGCACTATGCACATCACCTTACTCCTCGCTGCTCCTTATATCTGTTGCTGAGAGGCTGCAGTCACTGACACTCTGGTTAAACCAGTTTTCATAGGCACGTCCTTTAAAAGACACACACACAGCAAATGCAGCGAGCCTGTTTACAGCACATGCCCAGTTATTGATTTATGGTTATACTGGCTGCACTACAAAGACATCCATAGAGATGAAGGCCGGCACATCTACTGCAAATGTTAATGGGCTGCAAGTGCATGCAACTCTGGATGGGGGTTACTAGTTTCCCAAGTATTAGACTAAAAATAAGGGATGGGTATATCCAAGATGGGCGGCACAAGGATGTTACTTGTCTCTTTTTAGGGTGCCAGCAGCCACAGTACCCCCACAATACAGTATAAGAGAGTACCTATCGTATTGGGGCGGTGTCACAATACAGGGATAATATATACAGTGATGTAACAGTATAGCGATAATACACACAGTGATGTCACAGTACAGGGATAATAAACACAGTGATGTCACAGTACAGGGATAATACAGTGATGTCACAGTACAGGGATAATACACACAGTGATGTCACAGTA
The DNA here is from genome assembly GCA_947044405.1 of Leptodactylus fallax. Lineage (NCBI taxonomy): Eukaryota > Metazoa > Chordata > Amphibia > Anura > Leptodactylidae > Leptodactylus > Leptodactylus fallax. The sequence goes on along the minus strand of CAMRHE010000133.1, from coordinate 1,955,648 downwards.
CAGAGATAATACACACAGTGATGTCACAGTACAGGGATAATAAACACAGAGAGGTCACAGTACAGGGATAATAAACACAGTGATGTCACAGTACAGGGATAATACAAACAGTGATGTCACAGTACAGGGATAATACACACAGTGATGTCACAGTACAGGGATAATAAACACAGTGATGTCACAGTACAGGGATAATAAACACAGTGAAGTCACAGTACAGGGATAATATACACAGTGATGTCACAGTACAGAGATAATACACACAGTGATGTCACAGTACAGATATAATACACACAGTAATGTCACAGTACAGGGATAATAAACACAGTGATATCACAGTACAGGGATAATACACACAGTGATGTCACAATACAGGGATAATAAACACAGTGATGTCACAGTACAGGGATAATACACACAGTGATGTCACAGTACAGGGATAATACACACAGTGATGTCACAGTACAGAGATAATAAACACAGTGATGTCACAGTACAGGAATAGTATACAGTGATGGCACAGTACGGAGAACACAGTTTACAAATAAAGTACACAAGAAAGGGTATTACATAGTGACATCCCAGTTTAAGTCAAAAACCTAATGATGTCACAGTACAGGAATAAGGCAAAAATGGAAACAGGAATTTTGAATTTCCCCTATACTTGCCACAATGCCCTTATAGTAATAGCATTCTCAGTGCCCCATAACACAAACAGCCAGAGCTCCTCCATAACACTGCCTGTCACCATGCCCCTATTTTAGAACCATCCACATTACCCCATAAAACAGCCTGCCCAGTCCCGTCAAGAAGGAGCCAAGTATGGCGCCCATGTAGCAGTACCAGCCAAAGTGTCTGCCTGAGAGTAGTAACCAGGGTACCTTAATAATAGAACTAACAACACAACTCTCCCATAACAATAGTAGCTTCAGTGTCATCATATCACAACCTGCACAGTGTGCCCGTACATAACTAACCAGAGTATCCCCATAGAGGAAGAGCTACAGAAACCGGCAAAGAGTGTCATAGTGACCCCATAATAATGGCAGCCACACAGATTACAACACATGTATGTTAACGATAAACTGATCACAGAATATCCTACTGATGGAACGCCAAGTGAAAAGTTGTAATCTGTGACGGGGACCTGAGTGCAAGTGTTTAGACTCCCTACAGCACACCCACAGGTGACATGAAGTATTACACAGTTCCCATTAAAATCAATGATCTATCTGTGTAATGCATAGACAGGTCTTTGTAGCTGTAGACCTCTCTGGCTAATAGAAATGGGTCTTCAGTACAGGACCCTCTTCATTTTCTATTTCAGACAACCCCTTTAAATGAACCCTACATTATATGAACATCTTAAGGGTAACTATATAGTTACCAATTGCTGCTAATTTTCAGATTGAGATACATATAATTTATTGGTGGCCATGACAGTCCCCATTTTCCGTATGATAGATGTAATTACGTCTATGTACTTCCTAAACCCAGAGCTTTATAATGTAATAATTATTGAGTCGTCTCAATTAATATGATATAACGTATCATTACAGTCAGTAACCATGATACACTGGAGTAGTAGTCCTCCAAGGTCTGCCTGCACAGGATCAAACATTGTATGCCTGCTTTAAAGGAATATAAAAAAATAATATGCACTATCATGCAAAAGTTTTAGGCAGGTGTGAACAAATCGCCAAAACATAAAATTACGTTATCAAACAAACTTGATAATCCAACAATCAAATGTCACAAGCACAGGATCCAAGAAATCATAAAACTTAACCTTTAATGTAAATTATAATAATAAATATTTAAGACGGTCAGAGAATATCACCAATTAATGTAGTCCTTACAGGACCACTGCTGACGCATATGCTACCCTGCATTCAGGGTGGAGCGTACATCTGCACAGCCCTACAACTGGCAAGCTATGATAATACACGGTTGAGTAGCTTGAAGGGCTGTTACTCCCCACTAGGCTTATATTTTGAAATCCCCTGAGGGTTGCCCCTCCATCTGGTTGGGACATGAAACGCGTTGGAAAAAGGATCTAATTTGATAGGGAGATACAGGGAGAGTTTTGGGACTGTCCTTGTTAGGACAGGAGTCATTGTGGGACATAGGTGAGAGATAGGGTATAATTATACCAGCCCTTCATCTGTAAGTCCCATTGAGTCCCCAACGTCTCTCAGTAGGTCCAGGTAAGCCTGTTCCCTTTTTTTATTTAGAGCACGGTTTGTTTTGTGCACATTGATTGGTGATATTCTCTGACCGTCTTAAATAATTATTATTATAATTTACATTAAAGGTTAAGTTTTATGATTTCTTGGATCCTGTGCTTGTGACAGGTGTGAAAAAATGCTGCAGAGTAAGAATGCTTTCAGAAATAGAAGGGTTAATAGTTTATTTTTGTCAATTAACAACATGAAGTGAATGAAGAAAAGAGAAATGTAAATCCCATCGATATCTGCTCTGACCTTTGCCCTTTCCCTTTGTTAATGAAGGGTTAAAACTATAGTATTACGTGAAAGACCAAATGTGTATATTTCAGCAGAATTTGTTCTGCACATCAAATTGCTACAACACCTTCCATCAGTTCTTCTCGGTACTTGCAGACAGTTTTTGGCAGAACTCGGCAGAGAGGTTGTTCCCGCCATCTTGGAGAACTAAGCACAGATCTTCTGTGGATGTAGGCTTGCTCCAATCCTTGTCTCTTCTTGTCATCCAAGACAGACTGGATGATTTTGCAATTAGGGCTATATTTTTGAGGGCCATATCATCACTTCCAGGACCATTTTTACAATAAAGGTAGTTCTTAATGGCATTTGCTGTATTTTTTGGATAGTTGTTCTGCTGTCAGTGACTATTTACGGGACCGGTCTCTGCTCTCATCAGGAGCAATGGCGTTACTACATTGTGACACATGGTGAATGGTAGAGTGACAAAGACTAAACAGTTGAGCGGAGAGCGGACAGTTCCCTGCTTCACCATTGTATTCAACTCTATCTGCATCCTGAGGACACAGATAGAGTAGAAGATGGGACATGCCACTCACTGACCAGCACACAAAATCTGGGTCTGTCCCACTGAATCTAGGATGGTTGGGAGGTCTGCAAATATGCCGAAACTCTTCCCAATGGACACTATATTACATGTTTTATGGGAAAACCTACTTTTACATCTACTCGTTGGTGTCCTTTTAAGTCAACACACCAAATATTAGCAGACCCAGATTATACACTCACCCCAGAGCTGGGCTTACTAAGTCTAGGAATAGACTCGACTCCTAAGCCATTCAGAACAGTTTATTCTCATATTTTGCTTTCCTCTATCTCCTCTAGCTTAGGGATGGAGAACAACTTCTGTGGTATTCTTACATTCTCGGATATTATTAAAAAGTTTAATAGAATTTTTAATTAGGAATATATCTTATATCTTAAGTTCAGTGATGAGTTTTACTGCTGGAAAATCTCTACATTTGCTTCTCCTCTGCCTTTCTAAGACGAATACTGGGACACACATTGGTAACAACCATTTCCTCACCGTTTTACTTACCTTTAAAGAGGGCTTTCCCATGAACATATTTAAATTTGTAGACAATTAAATGTTAAACATTTTTGCAAATATAAATAATTAAAGATTTTGCAAAGTTGTAAAGATTTTCTCGAACCATCTTAGTGGTGACATCTGTTGTCTTGATCGGATACCAATGGATCTGACTATGAATGTAGGAACTTTCTATGGTCAGAAACCCAGCCATGATGTCCTTACTGTTACCGGGTTATCTTCTCATACATGTAGTGTCCTCCTGATAACCAGCCATGATGTCCTTACGATATCTGGCTTATATTCTCATACATGTAGTGTACTCCTGATAACCAGCCATGATGTCCTTATTGTGTCCGGGTTATCTTCTCATACATGTAGTGTCCTCCTGATAACCAGCCTGATGTCCTTATTGTGTCCGGGTTATCTTCTCATACATGTAGTGCCCTCCTGATAACCAGCCATGATGTCCTTATTGTGTCCGGGTTATCTTCTCATACATGTAGTGTCCTCCTGATAACCAGCCATGATGTCCTTATTGTGTCCAGGTTATCTTCTCATACATGTAGTGTCCTCCTAATAACCAGCCATGATGTCCTTATTGTGTCAGGGTTATATTCTCATACATGTAGTGTCCTCCTGATAACCAGCCATGATGTCCTTATTGTGTCCGGGTTATCTTCTCATACATGTAGTGTCCTCCTGATAACCAGCCATGATGTCCTTATTGTGTCCGGGTTATCTTCTCATACATGTAGTGTCCTCCTGATAACCAGCCATGATGTCCTTATTGTGTCTGGGTTATCTTCTCAAACATGTAGTGTCCTCCTGATAACCAGCCATGATGTCCTTATTGTGTCCGGGTTATCTTCTCATACATGTAGTGTCCTCCTGATAACCAGCCCTGATGTCCTTATTGTGTCTGGGTTATCTTCTCATACATGTAGTTTCCTCCTGATAACCAGCCTTGATGTCCTTATTGTGGCCGGGTTATCTTCTCATACATGTAGTGTCCTCCTGATAACCAGCCATGATGTCCTTATTGTGGTCAGGTTATCTTCTCATACATGTAGTGTCCCTCCTGATAACCAGCCATGATGTCCTTATTGTGTCAGGGTTATCTTCTCATACATGTAGTGTCCTCCTGATAACCAGCCATGATGTCTTTATTGTGTCCAGGTTATCTTCTCATACATGTAGTGTCCTCCTGATAACCAGCCATGATGTCCTTATTGTGTTCGGGTTATCTTCTCATACATGTAGTGTCCTCCTGATAACCAGCCATGATGTCCTTATTGTGTCCGGGTTATCTTCTCATACATGTAGTGTCCTGATAACCAGCCATGATGTCCTTATTGTGTCCGGGTTATCTTCTCATACATGTAGTGTCCTCCTGATAACCAGCCATGATGTCCTTATTGTGTCCGGGTTATCTTCTCATACATGTAGTGTCCCTGCCTGATAACCAGCCATGATGTTCTTATTGTGTCCGGGTTATCTTCTCTTACATGTAGTGTCCTCCTGATAACCAGCCATGATGTCCTTATTGTGTCCGGGTTATCTTCTCATACATGTAGTGTCCTCCTGATAACCAGCCATGATGTCCTTATTGTGTCCTGGCTTATATTCTCATACATGTAGTGTCCTCCTGATAACCAGCCATGAAGTCCTTATTGTGTCTGGGTTATCTTCTCATACATGTAATGTCCTCCTGATAACCAGCCATGATGTCCTTATTGTGTCCGGGTTATCTTCTCATACATGTAGTGTCCCTGCCTGATAACCAGCCATGATGTCTTTATTGTGTCCGAGTTATCTTCTCATACATGTAGTGTCCCTGCCGGATAGCCTGTCCACAATAAGGACATCATGGCTGGGTTTCTGACAAGTCCTAAACCATAGAAAGTTCCTACATTCATGGTCTTATCCATTGGTAACTGATCAAGACAACAGATGTCACCACTAAGAATCTTTACAATTCTGCAAAATTTTTAATTATTTATATTTGCAAACATGTTAAACTTTTCATTGTCTACAAATTTAAATAAGGTTATGTTCGGGGGGAAACCTCTTAATGCTGAGGCCCCACGCTGTGGAAACGCAGCTTTTTTTGTAGCAGATTTTATTGCGGTTTCTTGAGACAAAGTCAGGAGTGGAATGAGTAGCAGGTAGAAGTATAAGTACTTGCTATATAGTTCCCATTCGTTTTGCATACATTCTTAGCTTTGATTAAAAAAAAACGGAACAAAATCTGCAACAAAAAATCTGCGTCTCCGCAAGGTGGGGCCTCAGCCTTAAGGCTAATGTTAAATGTTAAAATTGTTACTGCCAACATTGTTATACTACTGCTGGTTATATCACCTAACTTCACTAAGGCTGAGGCCCCACGTTGCGGAAAAGCAGCTTTTTTTGTTGCAGATTTTGCTGCTGTTTTTTGAGCCAAAGCCAGGAGTGTATTGAGCAAAAGGGAGAAATATAAGAACTTCTTAGATATTTCCCATTCCTTTTTTAGCCATTCTTGGCTTTGGCTCAAAAAACGCAGCAAAATCTGCAACAAATAAGCTGCGTTTCTGCAATGTGGGGCCTCAGCCTGAGACAGAAAATTTAATTTTATTAGAGAATTAATTCACCGTATCACTCCCCTTTCTTTCCTTTACTTCCCTTTCTACCACTTCCCCTTTTTCTCTTTAGTACATAACTATTCATGTTGTATATATGAGACTTACATTTACATAGAACAATATTGCTAAAAATTTGCCTAATTCCTTGGTATAACTACCATACACTGAATGAAGTAGAATTACAGGCTGATTTTTACTGAGACTTACGGCCACTGGTTTACGGCCCACAACCGGCGGACCCTGTTATAGTCAATGGGGTCCACCAGCCTGTTTCAGCAGTCCGACTCTCCCTCGATCAGGTCCCCTGTTGGACCTGAACAATGGAGACCATGGCACATATGTGAATTTAGCCAGAATTTACACTTCTAATTAAGACGACAAAGATGTGTTCTTTATAATCTTAAAGGGGTGTTCACATCTCAGTATTTATGACTATATCCATAGGGTATTTCACAAATAGCTGATTGATTGAAGGTCCCTTCAGCTTCGGCTATTTCCATAACTTCTATACAAGTGAAAGGAGAGACATGCGCATGCGCAGATGTGGTCCCGTTCTTGAAATAGATGATGGTCCCAGATGTGATATTTGTGGTATAGCCTATGGATATAGCCATAAGTACTGACCATACATTTACTGTGGTGGACTCCATATAAGAAAAATTCTTCTCACTAAATAATACTCCACCTGCTCATTTTCTCACCCCAGCTATTCGACAGTCTTCTATATCCCAATGTTGGTGCCAACACTAATTTATTGACCCACCATTTACTTTTTGAAGAAATGTAATTGTTCTCGCGCTTCTCTGTCAGTCTTCATTATATGTATTATAGGGGACGTCCTTCCTACCTGACATATCAATTAAGCTGTAAATGTCAATGATATGTACATAGCCGCCATATAGTAACTGTAATCTCTATAAAACCCTAACATGGATTGCTCTGTTAATCGGTAATAAAGACTTATATCAATTACTTGAATACATGTTCATGACAGTGGGGACTATCATTACTCCTGAGGCCTGAGTCATCATATATTAATATATTGGTAGTGTGTACGTGTTATCACCGACAGTGCAAAACAATCCAAATATTGCCATTGGTCCCTTATGGAACCTTAGCCATGACTCGAATTACCCTGTGTACCCCCATACAATCCTGCACTGCAATCCTGTCTTAGTCCTTATGCTATGGCCATGGGACACCTCAGAATTGTCATATTAAGACCTTAGTGCCACTAGTGGTCATAGAAATTTAAAAACTAATGACCACACCTGGCTCCTTTAACGACAGTGTCACCTTTTTGCAAACTATACTAACCCTTACATAATTATATAAATATATGGGCCAAATAGCAGGATGCATCAATACAAAACACTTCCAAATATGTATCCTGTTTAAATTCGCCACCACTTATCTGATTTATTTTCAGGTCATTGACCTCAGCAGTGATGTTTCATTTGCAAGCTCACTACCCCTCCCTGTGAGCAGTGCAGCCAGCAAACAAAGCATCACAGCAGCACATGACCTCGGTTGTGGGAATAATTTATTAACTGTGATTTAATTGCAGGGAAGAGTGGAGAAGGGAGGGCTAAACAGAGAATGAGCACAGGCAGATGAATCATGGGAAATGTAGTTTGTCCACAGATTCATTGCATGTAAATAACACTGGCACAGAAGCAGCAAGTAAAATAAAGCCAAGCAAAGGAAGCACAAGGGCAGAGTGAGGATTTAGCACTGCTGTGGATGTATTTGCCGATAATTTTTGGAAGCCGGATAACCCATTTTAACCCCATAACAGGCTTTAGTAATAGCACTGCACTCATCCTATACATTGTATTAACCCCTTTGTGTCACACATAACTGTACTATTGTCATTGCATTCTTCATATACATTGTATGAAACCCTGAACATCAGGTAAGGATTCAGTAACCTCTATGTAGACTCCCTATCATCTCTTACTGTCTACACTTGTACCTGCTCCTCCTGTGGCTGCAGTCTCTTAGCTCACAGACAGCTCATGTGCTGATAAAAGGATTGGGGGATTATATTAAGACTGACAAATCTGATTTATTAAGAGGCTGCAGTAAATCAGACACACACCATGAACCAGAATGGAAATTTACACCTGTCAGGAACTAGCGTAGATTTCTTGTATAACTGAGCCTTGCTCCAAAGAGGCGCCACATTGTCACCCATCTATGCCAGAAAACTGATGTGGATGGGATAATGAAATGCCCCCATTACCTGCAGCCCAGGGGGTAATGGACTGCTGTGTAACCATATGTCACTGCTGTATAGACACACACAGAAAGGGAAATCTGATAAGTAAAATGCACCAGAATTCGGTCATAATTTACATAAAAAATTGTCTAACATGCCTTGCACCACATTTGTTGCCTATATTTTAGAAACTTTTATGGGGAGTGACTTCATGGGGGCCACTAGGGAGGCATTATATTGTTAGGAGGCCACTAAGGGAGTATTATACTGTGCAGGGACCAATAAGGGGACATTATACTTTGTTGGGTCCACTTAGGGGGCATTATATTGTGTGGGGGACCATTAAGGGGGTATTATGTTATGTAGGGCCACTGGGGGGTATTATACTGTGAGGGGGCCACTAAGGGGGCATCATAATTTTTGGTGGCCACTAAGGTAGCATTATACTGTGTATTTTTCCCTAAAAACAGTTTCCCAAAGTAATGCGTGACTTCTGCAGCAGAGGTCACTCTATTATGCTTTGTAGTGTAGGTCAGTTGGGCGTTTTGGCGGCAGCAGGAGAGGGACTGATGTCTAGGAGACAAAAACAGGTAGTCCCAGTGTCACCGGGTTATAATTGTAGGGCAGTATTGGGGGAAGGTGAGGAACAACTTCTGTAAATCCCTGATCAATAAATCACTGCCTCCTGTCATTACTACTCTGATAAACCTTTACACCCCTCCAGATCTTTTTGAAACATTTGTGCTCCATTATTACGTCACCCCATAGGGTGCAGCACCTAAACAGTCCGCTCAGGATTTCGTTGTAAGGCTGGGACCAAACACAGTGAATCTCAGGGAAATTCAGCAGTGTGTTCGGAAAGCCACTACAGTAACCTCCCTCCCAAAATAGGGTGATGATGCATTACAGGGCGATGACACACCGCACTATGGCCGAAAACTGAGATTTTCTACTGATTGTGCTTTATTCCTTTATTTATTTATTTATTTATTTTTGAGTATGTGCCCCCTGAATTATGCAGCCATTAAAGAGATTTCCAGGAAAAATGGAAAATTTCCTGGGGGCAAGGGGGTGGTGGGAAATCCTGGTCTGGCTGGAAGTGCAGGGGCTCAGGTGCCCGCTGTGGCCAATCACTGGTCCCAGTGGTCACATGTTCGGTACTTGTGACATTTCAGCAGTGACATCACCAGTACCCAACATGTGACCATTGAGCTTCAGTTTCTACAGAATTCATCTGGAGAAATGAACATGAACAGAACTGTGACAACTAAAATCTCTCAAAATGGCTTGGGCTTACAGACCGACGTACTTTGTAACAAGGAGAGCAACGTTTGAGCTTCTCTACATTGAAGCACATAACCATAGTCATCAGCAAATACTCTGACCTGAGTGATTGGCATGTAGTGAGCCCTCTAGTGGCCACATTGGGTACCATACAAATGGTAAAAACAGATTATCCCATGCACATAGCCTATTCACACAACTGTGTCCAATTCTTGGACATGAGGATTTGCATCCTATAGGGCACCTGTTTTTTTTCACAGACCCATTGACAACAATGGGCAATTCGGGTCCGACCTGTCAAAAATTGGAACATATCCTATTTTTTCACGGGTCACATGGCTGAAAGACACAGTTGTGTGAACATAAGTATGTAGCCGTGACCCATTATTTTCTTATGATGGCAAAATACCATGAAAATCCCAAGAAAAATGTGTGCTTTTAGCAGTGCATTTTCTACTGCGCTTTTTTTCCCACAACAGTTTTCCACTGTTTCCAGACTTGGTTCTGGTGACACTAACCTATCTATCTGCGGGGTTGAGGTGATATGTTGGTTCTGGTGACACTAACCTATCTATCTGCAGGGCTGGAGTGATATGCTGGTTCTGCTGACACTAACCTATCTATCTGCAGGGCTGGGGTGATATACTGGTTCTGGTGACACTAACCTATCTATCTGCAGGGCTGGGGTGATATACTGGTTCTGGTGACACTAACCTATCTATCTGCAGGGCTGGGGTGATATGCTGGGATCTGGTTACCCTAACCTATCTATCTGCTGGGCTGGGGTGATATGCTGGGGTCTGGTGACACTAACCTATCTATCTGCAGGGCTGGGGTGATATGCTGGTTCGGGTGACACTAACCTATCTATCTGCAGGGCTGGGGTGGTATGCTGGTTCTGGTGACACTAACCTATCTATCTGCAGGACTGGGGTGATATGCTGGTTCTGGTGACACTAACCTATCTATCTGCAGGGCTGGGGTGATATGCTGGTTCGGGTGACACTAACCTATCTATCTGCAGGGCTGGGGTGATATGCTGGGGTCTGGTGACACTAACCTATCTATCTGCAGGGCTGGGGTGATATGCTGGTTCGGGTGACACTAACCTATCTATCTGCAGGGCTGGGGTGGTATGCTGGTTCTGGTGACACTAACCTATCTATCTGCAGGGCTGGGGGTGATATGCTGGTTCTGGTGACACTAACCTATCTATCTGCAGGGCTGGGGTGATATGCTGGGATCTGGTTACCCTAACCTATCTATCTGCCAGGCTGGGGTGATATGCTGGTTCTGGTGACACTAACCTATCTATCTGCAGGACTGGGGTGATATGCTGGTTCTGGTGACACTAACCTATCTATCTGCAGGGCTGGGGTGATATGCTGGTTCGGGTGACACTAACCTATCTATCTGCAGGCTTGGGGTGATATGCTGGTTCTGGTGACACTAACCTATCTATCTGCAGGGCTGGGGTGATATGTTGGGTTCTGGTGACACTAACCTATCTATCTGCAGGGCTGGGGTGATATGCTGGGGTCTGGTGACACTAACCTATCTATCTGCAGGGCTGGGGTGATATGCTGGTTCGGGTGACACTAACCTATCTATCTGCAGGGCTGGGGTGGTATGCTGGTTCTGGTGACACTAACCTATCTATCTTCAGGGCTGGGGGTGATATGCTGGTTCTGGTGACACTAACCTATCTATCTGCAGGGCTGGGGTGAGATGCTGGTTCTGCTGACACTAACCTATCTATCTGCAGGGCTGGGGTGATATGCTGGTTCTGGTGACACTAACCTATCTATCTGCAGGGCTGGGGTGATATGCTGGTTCTGGTGACACTAACCTATCTATCTGCAGGGCTGGGGTGATATACTGGTTCTGGTGACACTAACCTATCTATCTGCAGGGCTGGTGTGATATCTTGGGTTCTGGTGACACTAACCTATCTATCTGCAGGGCTGGGGTGAGATGCTGGTTCTGGTGACACTAACCTATCTATCTGCAGGGCTGGGGTGATATGCTGGTTCTGGTGACACTAACCTATCTATCTGCAGGGCTGGGGTGATATGCTGGTTCTGGTGACACTAACCTATCTATCTGCAGGGCTGGGGTGATATGTTGGGTTCTGGTGACACTAACCTATCTATCTGCAGGGCTGGAGTGATATGCTGGTTCTGGTGACACTAACCTATCTATCTGCAGGGCTGGGGTGAGATGCTGGTTCTGGTGACACTAACCTATCTATCTGCGGGGCTGGGGTGATATACTGGGGGCTTGTAGTCAGTAGGATGCAGTTTGTCATGTTGAAATGAGCAACAACAGAATTTTTTAACTCAATCAGGTCTCTTAATCCTGACTTTACTAAGTCTTTACCTAGAATCTCATATACAGTACATGAGTATATACACAGTATATATATATATATATATATATATATATATATGTGTGTGTGTGTGTGTGTGTGTGTGTGTGTGTGTGTGTGTGATGATCCAGGGATTCTTTCTGCAGTCTGTAGCTGAGGAGATGCCAGGAAGGTAGGTGGCGGTTACACGAGAACATCGCTGTAATGGTGGAGTCGTTTGGATATTTTACAAATTGTACAGTCACAGTCGCACCATATGGTTGTTGTGTTCCAGGAAAATTCCTAGAATCCCTACTTGTACTTAGTATTCCTATAATAAATAGGAATATAAATATTAACCTCTTCCTGCCGCAGCCATTTTTAATGTTTAGTTATCAATTTTTTACTCCCTGCAATAACTTTTTTATGTTTCCGTTCACAGAGCCATAGGAGGACTTACTTTTTGCGGGACAAATTGTGCTTCATCGTGGTACCATTTACTATTCTGTGCGATATACTGGGAAGCTGGAAAAAAATTCATAATGGGAAAAAAACTGCGTTTGCGCTACTTTCTTAAGGGTTTTGTTTTTACAATGTTTTTTCTTGGCGTCGCCATATTCTGATGCCCGTGTACAGGGCTGCATAAGGTGTGACTTTTTTTTTTGCGGGACCAGATTTACTTTTTATATACACCGTTTTGTGGAATGTATGATGCTTTTTATTCACGGTGTTTAATGTATGGGAAAAATATTTGAAAGGTTTGAAGTGGAATTTTCAGACACACAGATACCTTATTTTTTTTTTTTTTATTGGTACTTTTAGACCCCCCCGCTAGCAGTCTTGAACCCGAGGGGTCTGATCACTAATACAATACACTCTAATGCTAATGCATTGCAGTCAGTATATTGGGAGATACATACACTTCTATTACAGGCCTGTAGTGGAAGTGTATCGCAGACAGGTCTGGGAACCTTCAATAGGCCCCTGGCTGTCTACACAATGGATCACCATCCCCAGATCTTGTTCCGGAGAATAGCAATTTCAGCCAAAATGGCGGCTTCTATAAGTAGATGCCTTGGTCATGTTCGACCGAGGCAACTAAAGGGTTAATACTCGTGGGCATTGCATATTTAACTATATTACATTTATACAAATAGCATATATATATGTAATTATATGGGAAAGGGTTAAAGATTTTGCTTAGAATAAGAAACAATATTCTCCTTTCTACTCAACAGGAACAGCGCCACCATTTCCATAGGCTGTGTCTAGTACTGCAACTGTGCCCTATTCATTTGTACACACCTATACACATCTGAACCCTGTTTTTGAAGAAAAAGCAGATACTTTTTTATAAATCCTGGAACCTGAATTGAAAACTGTTATAGGCTAAATCCCTACGTAGCAGGCCGCAGCAAAAAAAAGCGCTGCGGAAAAAAACATGGCGGCAACGCATCGTGGTTTTCCTGTAGCACTTTTGACAGAAAGTCTGCAGAGCACTTTCTGCTTCTATTATATCTATAGGAAAACCTCTGTAGGTATAATTGACATGCTGCAAGTACCAAAACCGCAACAGTCACAGCGTGTCTGCTGCGTGTATTTTTCCGCAATGTGTGGATGGGATTCGCTAGACTCCCATCCACCTTGCAGTGACTGTAAAATGCGGCTTTTTTTTTCAGCGACGTTTATGCCACATGGGGCCCCAGCCATATTCGGGAAAAACACGAAAGTCAATGGGTTCGTTGATACTTGTGAGGAGTGCCAGCAGGTGGGACCATCTAAGCATTATCTGACTACAATAATATTGTCCCTTGTGGATATAAATATGTCATGAATGTAATATAAATTCTACAGCCAGAAGAGACAGAATTTTTCCTAATACCGCCTGTACAAGCTGTTCACTTCAGTGTGATGATGTCACATATCCTGAGTCAGTCTGCTGAATAAATAAACAACCCCACATACAGACCATCAGCTGACATCTCGCACCACTGGCATGCTTACCCAAACTGCAGGTGCACAGAATTCCCTTAAGGCCAAAAAGAAAAAAAAATTGTAAAAATAAATAAATAAATATACCGATCCTGCAATACCTCACATGACCACAAGGTCACGAGATCTGACAGAAAAAAACACACAAGAGAGACAGAGACAAAGATAATGAAGGCAATGCAATAGTTTTTCAACTTTTTGAGATTCTTGAGGATTAGGATCTATCATATACTGTATGTATTGTCTTTATATTACAGGTCTCATCTTTACATATTTACTTTATTTGATGTATTAAAGTCATTTTCTCTATTTTTTTTTTTGACGGACACATGTAGTGTCATACGTTGTGTCCGTCAGAAATAATGAACCAAAATGGATGCGTTGTCTGATACTTTGATCTCTATGTAAACGGAAGGCCAACTGTTTGCACCATTTTTTAGATCTGCTAAACAGACGTAAAAACCTGATCTGAATGGATCTATTAATACTGTTATTAGATTACTTTATGGTCTCTGTATATTGCTATAATCTGAGCCCTGTAACATGGTATTACTTTAGGCATTGTGTGGCACTGTGCAGTATATTTTTATTGCAATGTATGGCGGTAACTGTTCTGAATAGCACCGACAATGGCAATTGAAATAATGTTATTTGGCCAAAGTATGGCATTATATATCTGGTAATTTATATACTACTAGAGGAAGGACCCGGCTTCGCACGGGTATATTTCATTTTTTGTTTGTGTAGTGACCCCATAAGAATTGGCCAGTTTTGCACTTGACATCCAGTATGGCAGTCCAGTATAGGTATAGTCTATTTATGGCTGTGTTGCTATGGAAACCTGGTAAATGAAATGTGAACTTACATTGGCTAATACACGTCATATGACTGAATATTTAAGGACCTGCGAACTGCTATTGACTCATACAGGACATAAATAGCTTGGTTGCTATGGAAACCTGGTGTAAAGCTGTGTGTATGTCAAGACTGAACCTGCGATTTTCCATTGGTCCATAAGTGTCATGTGATCATGTGCATCTCAGTTTGGATATCAGTGAAAAACCTGCGATCGGTTGGGTCTGCTGAGAGTTTTCATTAGCTCAAGCAGCAGCCATTCGTTTTGCTGCAGGGGACATGAGTAGTTTAAAAAACGTTTCAATTAATAAGAATGCTGAAATCCAGTATGGCAGTCCAGTCAGTGGCGTAAATACCGGTTTAGCAGTGGTAGCAGCTGCCACAGGGCCCGGGACATTAGGGGACCCGGCGGGCCTCTGATGTTTTTTTTTTTTTTAACACCAGCAGGTAAGGGACCCTATTTACTTACCGATCCCCACTCCTGCTCACGGCCACCTGCACTTCACCTTTTACAGAGGCGGCTGTGAGCAGGAGCGGGGATTGGTAAGTAAGGCCTGTGGGCCGTGAACCCCACAAACACTGCTATCATTATACTCTGGGGTCTTTTCAGCAGGCTTCGGGCCTCCTTGGTGGCGTCCCAGATGTCGGTGGGCCAGTCCGACGTCATTATGTGTTGCGATACAAGCCTGGCTCACGTGACATCTGGTCCAACATTGAAGAAGTAGTGGGAAATGCGCATAATACTATATGAAGGAGCCACTATGATACTGTGTGCAGGGGCCACTATGGGGCAGAATACTGTGTGCAAGGGCCACTATGGGGCCTAATAGTGTATGCAGGGGCCACTATGGGGCATAATAGTGTGTGCAGGAATGCAGTTTGTGCGTGGGGGGGTTGCCGGGGGGGGGGGGGTCCCATGTCAAATGTTCGCCTTGGGGCCCTGCCATTGCTAGTTACGCCACTGAGTCCAGTATAGGTACAGTCTATTTATGGCTGTGTTGTTATGGAAACCTGGTAAATTAAATGTAACTTATATTGGCTGATACACGTGATATGACTGAATATTTAAATGTGAACTTATATTGGCTGATACACGTGATATGACTGAATATTTAAGGTCCTGTGAACTGCTATTCACTAATACAGGTAATACATAGCTTGGTTGCTATGGAAACCTGTGTGCCTGAGGAGAGTATGGGGCATAATAGTGTGTGCAGGAATGCAGTTTGTGCGTGGGGGGGGTTGCCGGGGGGGGGTCCCATGTCAAATGTTCGCCTTGGGGCCCTGCCATTGCTAGTTACGCCACTGAGTCCAGTATAGGTACAGTCTATTTATGGCTGTGTTGTTATGGAAACCTGGTAAATTAAATGTGAACTTATATTGGCTGATACACGTGATATGACTGAATATTTAAGGTCCTGTGAACTGCTATTCACTAATACAGGTCATACATAGCTTGGTTGCTATGGAAACCTGTGTGCCTGAGGAGAGTAAGCGCCTGCGAGCTGTTATTGGCTGATAAGGGACATGTGACCGTGTGTATGGCAGTTGGAATATGAGTGAAAGACTTGCAGGCTTGTATAGACTAATGCTGGTCATTTTTTGGGAATACTGTACCTCAGGAACGGTACGTCCAAGAGAGCTGAGACCCAGTCTATAATATTCCCGGACACCTGATGTACATGTGTGCCAAATTTGGTGAGGATCGGTCCAGTCGTTTGGTCGCGCATAAAGAACAGACAGACAGACAGGAACTCATTTTTATATATATAAGAGATATGACAATACAATATTCCACTCAGGAGGTCACCAAGAGAATTATTTATTATTATTTATTTATTATGCTTACTTATATAGCGCCATCATATTCCGCAGCACTTTACATACATTGACAGTCACTGACCCATATAGGGCTCACAATCTACATTCCCTATCAGTATGTCTTTGGAGTGTGGGAGGAAACCAGAGTAGAATACTTTATGGGACATCTTCTAATCAGAGGTGTAACTGGGAGCTTTTGGGCCCTGATGCAAAATCTGTAACAAGGGTCTCCACTTAACATGTGCTAGGTATAATACTGGTTCCTTGTTATGCTGTAATGAGGCCTTTGCACCCCCTTAGCTTCCATGGCTCGGTAGATACTGCTACCTCTGCAAGTCCTATAGCTACACCCCTGCTTCAATCCTAAGGCCCCTGTATATTCTTTATAATGCCGAAGGCTGTGGACCTACTGTATCATCCAGCTGGTTTGACGTTGAGTGATTCCCAAGGATGTTGTCTAGGTAATCTCCTGGTTTTCACCCTTTAACCCCCATACAGGAATCTGGATGTCACTCCTGGGGACTACTAGGTCACTACCTCTAACAGTGGGCCTGGTATTGGTAACAGCTGACCTAAGTGGGTTGAGAGATACCAATGTGTGGCACCGAGGGAAAAAGCAGGAACGTAGTCAAGGTACAGACTGAGGTCAGAGCTGGCAGAGATTGTTCGTAGTCAGTAATTCAGGCAATAGGTCAGGACAGGCAGCACAGCTCAAAGTCAGGAAACAGGCCGAGGTCAAGTACAGGTAAGCAGGAGCTTATTGAACTGGAATACTTTTGCATGGACTAGTAATTTAGGGACCAAAATTGCTCAGGCACCTTCCTGTGGGAAAAGGTGCCTTATATGACCAAGGTTCATTGAGGATTGACATGCACACACTAGACCTATAAGAGCATGCATCCTCAGGTGGGGGAAGATTTAGGTGGCAAAGGGAATGGGAGGAAGCATAATGATGGGGACTTTAAGTAACTCAAGACTGTAACTACTAGATACTGGTGGTCACGAACTACCGACCTTACATTCTTCCTTACATGGTATTATTATGTCCAGATTGTATATTTTATATATATATAAAAATGAGTTCCTGTCTGTCTGTCTGTCTGTTCTTTATGTGCGACCAAACGACTGGACCGATCCTCGCCAAATTTGGCACACATGTACATCAGGTGTCCGGGAATATTATAGACTGGGTCTCAGCTCTCTTAGACATACTGTTCCTGAGGTACAGTATTCCCAAAAAATGACCAGCATTAGTCTATACAAGCCTGCAAGTCTTTCACTCATATTCCAACTGCCATACACACGGTCACATGTCCCTTAGCAGCCAATAACAGCTCGCAGGCGCTTACTCTCCTCAGGCACACAGGTTTCCATAGCAACCAAGCTATGTATGACCTGTATTAGTGAATAGAAGTTCACAGGACCTTAAATATTCAGTCATATCACGTGTATCAGCCAATATAAGTTCACATTTAATATACCAGGTTTCCATAACAACACAGTCATAAATAGACTGTACCTATACTGGACTCAGTGGCGTAACTAGCAATGGCAGGGCCCCAAGGCGAACATTTGACATGGGACCCCCCCCGGCAACCCCCCACGCACAAACTGCATTCCTGCACACACTATTATGCCCCATAGTGGCCCCTGCATACACTATTAGGCCCCATAGTGGCCCTTGCACACAGTATTCTGCCCCTAAGTGGCCCCTGCACACAGTATCATAGTGGCTCCTTCATATAGTATTATGCACACTTCCCGCTACTTCTTCAATGTTGGACCAGATGTCACGTGAGCCAGGCATGTATCGCAACGCATAATGACGTCGGACTGGCCCACCGACATCTGGGACGCCAACAAGGAGGCCCAAAGCCTGCTGAAAAGACCCCAGAGTATAACAATAGCAGTGTTTGTGGGGTTCACGGCCCACAGGCCTTACTTACCAATCCCCGCTCCTGCTCACAGCCGCCTCTGCAGAAGGTGAAGTGCAGGCGGCCGTGAGCAGGAGTAGGGATCGGTAAGTAAATAGGGCCCCTTACCTGCTGGTGTTAAAAAAAAACAAACATCAGAGGCCCGCCGGGTCCCCTAATGTCCCGGGCCCTGTGGTAGCTGCTACCACTGCTAAACCGGTATTTACGCCACTGACTGGACTGCCATACTGGATTTCAGCATTCTTATAAATTGAAACGTTTTTTTAAACTACTCATGTCCCCTGCAGCAAAACGCATGGCTGCTGCTCAAGCTAATGAAAACTCTCAGCAGACCCAAGCCTGTCTCCAATCTGATAAGGTATGTTACAGACAACAGCGAGCTGCTGAAACTCCCCAGCAGACCCAAGCCCGTCTCCAATCTGACAAAGCATTGTAAGTCACATGCACACAGCTGCACTCCAGGTTTCAATAACAACCCAGCCATTTTTCTTCACTGCTGTAGGTCAGCTTTAAAGAGGCAGGGCGCTGTGGATGACACTGTTACACAAGGTCACATACACACAGCTTTACTCCAGGTTTTCCATAACAATCGATCGCAGGTTTTTCACTGATATCCAAACTGAGATGCACATGATCACATGACACTTATGGACCAATGGAAAATCGCAGGTTCATTCTTGACATACACACAGCTTTACACCAGGTTTCCATAGCAACCAAGCTATTTATGTCCTGTATGAGTCGATAGCAGTTCGCAGGTCCTTAAATATTCAGTCATATGACGTGTATTAGCCAATGTAAGTTCACATTTCATTTACCAGGTTTCCATAGCAACACAGCCATAAAAAGACTATACCTATACTGGACTGCCATACTGGATGTCAAGTGCAAAACTGGCCAATTCTTATGGGGTCACTACACAAACAAAAAATGAAATATACCCGTGCGAAGCCGGGTCCTTCCTCTAGTATTTTATAATTCCCAAAATGTTTAATAAAAATAAATATATATCAAAATGGTGGTATACACATCAACATCAAGTTTTCGCAATTTTACATTATCTAATATTTAAAAAACAAAAATTGCTCTCCATTATTTTATATTTCTGTATTAGTTTTTATTGTGTTGCTACTTACTGAGACATGAGTAAAGTGTATGTATTATTGAGGTAGGAATTGCTTTTACGTTTATTCTCGTCCCTATGTAAAAGCCCAGTATGAGCTTGTGGTTAATCGATGGCAATGGCATTCCCCAACTATAACCCAAGCACTAACGTAGGAGAGCCAAGAAGTCAATTAGAAGTGAGCGGACTCCCCGAGGAGCCGCTACCATTTGTGTTCTAGGGATTAACAGATTGAAGTAGATGGCTGTGGTCTCGGCAGGAGGTTGTGCAAAAAAGCATAAAACATCAATCATAATCATTAAAGGTAATTGCTCATAAAAAGGTTTCATAGAAAAAAAAAATTGCTTTCAAGCTCAACCAAAAATATTTTTACTTTATTTGTAGGAAATGAAATAAAATGGGCTTACTTGATCGTTTCAGATGGGGTCATGGACAGGTATGTGGAGGTGACATAAGAGGTGAAACATTCAGGGGATTAGAGACAATCGAGACATTTGTCGTTAAAGTGGATGTATAGGATTATACAATATGGCTTTCCTCTAGACACAGCTCTACACCTGTCCAAAGGTTGTCCTGAGTCATGAGACTCGTTTCGATGAATATTCATAGATTTGTCTGCTTTGTTTTGGGCTAAACTCTTCAGACGCAAGTGGATGCCCATAATAAAAACTTATCCTTACCTCTCTTCCTCTTTCCTGGGCTCCCTTGTGTCATTGGCGCTTCCTCTGATTCATCTTCTGGTCTCTTCTGACATCACGCACCTTGGGGGACCACCAAGGCCTTTGCTCGGTATCAACATCATGACACTTTAATGCAGAATATAAAAGGGATTCATGAGTGATAATCCCCAAGACTTTAGAAACTTTTGGGTCGATTCCAACCAACCTGAACCAATTCGCTCATCTTTAGTTGTGTGTAGTATTACTACTGATGTCCATTTACTAAGTTGCAATACCTGACACATCCCATGGACATGTGTGGCACTGTTTCTGGAAGAAAACATCAATGTTTGCTTGTAAAGTGAAAAGATGTTGGTTGGTTACAAGATGGCAGAACCGGAATTTAGCTGTTGAAATCCATGGGTATTAATAGTGTCTCCCAGTAGTCAGTTATCCCCCAGACTTGCAGTAGGGTCAAATTAGGAAAAAACAGAAAAAAACAGGAATTTCTGGGGGAAGGGATCACAATCCTAGAAGGTAACACATGAAAAAGAAAACGGGAACCCACCAGTAAATGACTAGAATGGTCACAGAATGGCTCGGTAGTCAGAAAATGGAACAAACAGATGATGATGATGGTAGTCAGTGGTGGTATTGGTGACCACAAATAGACCATAAACTAATCCTAATTCTAGCTAGCCCTGAATACTTCCCTAAAGCTATCCCTAGATGTTGTTTCTACCACCAGACACCACTTGACCTGGTCCCGTCCAAACCCTTCAGCTAAGAATTGACTGAATAAAATATTCACAAAAGAAGAATTCAGGAACTTGATATTTTTTATTTCAGGTTTGGAGGAAATGTTCTCTAAATGTTCACAAAATGATCAGACAAGAACATGACTACAAATCCTGCCTACCTCCTGGCACCATCAGCAGAGATTTGTAAACCGCCTGATACTTCTTCCAAAGACTTGCAAAAAAAAAGCACATTTGGCATAAGCTGTCAGATGCTTAAAAATATTTGTAGAGACAAACTAATTCAGCCCGAGCTGCTGGAAGCTTCAGACCACAGCAACAGTCTTGCCAAATAATATACACTTGTCCGGGGCTGGGAAGACAAGAGTGTCCTAATCCAAAGCCTCAAGGGACTTGGTACACATAGTCTGGGTGGCACATAGTACCATAGTACACATAGTAACAACCCCCGTCTGGGTGGCAATTGTTTGTTTGGAAATATTTTAAGGGTATAAAGAGGTATTCCCATTTCTAGGATCATATTTAACCTTGTAGATTAAATGGTCACTAACTTTTCAGACAACTTAGTCTCCTTTAATAATCGTAATCGTGGACCAAAATGCACTTCAATTAAAAATGTTACTGTTTTCTACGTGAAAAAAAACTCTCTAAAGTTTCTGCTACTATGTGTCTCTCTTCTAGCTAATTTGCTGATCACTCTCTGTTACTAGGGAAGATCCGTCCATAGATACCATCCAAAAGCAAGGCAGGTTCACAGGGAATGCAGGAGGGAGGGCCCGGATTTCCTTCATATGAAGAGGGGAGGATTCCACACAGCTTTCCCATCTTCTACGCTGCACAGAAGTTTCTCACAAGTTAAAGTGAATATATGCATTTCTTACTAGCTGCTTGTATTATTGCTGATGGGTTGTTAGTCCTTTACTGTAAGCAGCTTTCCTTATTGTGCTCAGATCTCTCTTTTTCTATGGGATCTTTTCTGCTGCATCATGTTCTGTATATTGCCGTTCAGTGCTCCGGGATCTACTATATTATGTTCTCTTGGGCTTTCTCAGCTATTTGTTTGCTATTTTACAGTAACTCCTGTCATTATTGCCTGTAAAGAAAACAGTTATTGCCACTAATACTAGTACAGGATAGGGGAGGGGGGCAGACTGCTCCTTACTTTAAATGCCCCCTGTCTTAGACAAAAATGTAAAATGTGCTGCAGTCATAATGGGGCTATTAGCAGCATTAGCAGGAACTTCTGATCAAAACTCAGGTATCTGATGTGTTTTATCCAATTCATTGTTTTATCTACCTTGCCCCATGTGCCAGATACTGTTCATTATGCCTCCTCAGGGTTCACAGCTTGTTACTTACATTTCAGACCACCTCTGCTATCTAGCTGTAGTGGCAGGGATGGTCCAGCCACCTCCATTGTCTTCTCTTCACTGTGATTGATGAGCCTTCAGTCAGCCCTTCAAAGTGAATTTAGTTGCTGACGTAGTGTCCCAATGGTTATAATTGATTTGTGTCTTTCATGATTTGTTTCTGTTGTAAATCATAGCATACATATAATGTGTAATTATTCCATTAAATGGGCTGTACCACTGTGAGTGAGGATCAGAGATTTGGTACAACCCACTCAGCAAGTTCTGTAAAGAAGAAGGAGAGTGGGTGTCTTCTCTAGTCTTTTGAGGAGTGAGAAAATGCAGAGAGAGGAGGGAGACTGAACCAGAATGCCTTGAGACTATCTAACCAGGCCAGTACTGTGCACAAGCCACAGGCTGTAGAAAAAGAAACATCTCTAAGTGCCAGGTCAGAATCTGAGAGTAAGCGTTATATAGGCCTCAGATGCCCTGCTGATCTACCCCCCCGCAGTGGGAACCGCATACCTCATGACTCCTGAGTTTTATTCCTGCACAACCATCATGAGCACTCCAACTTCCATCAGGCTCAGGAAAGCTAACAACAACTTGGACATACCCCAGGAAAAACACTACCACTACTTGATACCCTGCAGACCCTCTCAGAACTGCACCAGCCCAATCCGAAGAGCTGGAGCAATTGTTAGAGTTCCTATCCATCATGGAAGTTCTACTACTCCCAGGCTCCTATCCTCCACCAAAAGGTTGGTGTATTGATCGACAGTCAGCTCTCAGACTGATCAGTTGTACGGAGAGACTTCTGGTGCCCATCCTATACCCAATACAGAGTTGAGCTGCAGTTAGTGATGGCACCCGGATGCTATCCAGGGGTTGGTGATTTCTGCTTCTGGCCCTGTATTGTGTTTAGAACGGGCGTCAGAGAAGCTTCAGTCTGGGGGTGGGCTGTTGACACCTCACCGAACAGGTATTTATGGCATATCCTAAGGATCCTAAGGATCTTAAACCTGGAAAACCCCTTTAAGGCCAAACCAGAACATCTCTTCCAAAAGGAAGAAAGACACATCTGCAGACAGCTGTTTTGGGGGTATTGCTCCTCAGGGTACTGACAGGAGTGAGAGGTCATAGACATGGCTCAGAAGGGGTTCTGAGTGTGCATGTGTATGGGAGGATTGGGAGAGATGGATGAGTCCTGTATCCCATCTTTATGGCTGTCCCAGCTCACAGAACCGGATACATTTCTGTACGGCACTCTGCCGAAAGTCAACATTAGTTGCTATGGTTACCCGAGTTCTACCGATCTGCGACAATCTTCATAAACAACCCGTAATATAAGAAACTTCTCTTTCTCGAGTTTCATTTTTCATGACAGGACACTTGTATAAGAAGGTTTTTTGTTCAGTATGGCAGGGGGCCAGGCCAGCATTGTGTGCGCTGTTTAATGATTTCCCAAATGCGATGTGGATCTGATTTTGTACAATGCGGCCTGACAAAGAATTCTTGTGCTTTGAGCTCGGCTATTGCTCGGCTCGCTGGTGTACAGAAAGAAGGAAAGCAACTCTTAATTGTTGGCAGGAGCTTATACCTCTAAATACTACATGTATTATACTGGTGAAGAGGAGAATCCATCTACCCCGGTATCTACCACAGCGAGACAGATGGAGTCTGCAGAGAATGCCATGTTTTTGGGTGTTTTTGAAAGTTTTGTAACTGTTTCTTTGTTACGACTCTCCGGGGTAATTGCGATTCTGGACATGTATCGTGTAGCGGTGAAACCAACTCGCTTGTCACAGTAAATTGTTGTAAATGAATGTGGCTTCATCCTTTATTTGTGTAGTAAAGCAAGACAGGGTTTGTGATCTGAGAACATTACATTCATTTACGAGATGAGATTTAAAGGGACACTTAAGGAAAAGTTAATACCCTGTGTATGTCTATTACATGGCTTGACAAGGAAAACCAATGTGAGAATCTTTGTATCATGCACCAGGATCTCGCCATCATCGACAACCGATGGACATTTGGTGGTGATGATTCTTTCTAAAAGTAGGCACCCAAGTTTTGCTAATTCTGGACAACCCCTTTAACTAAGGACATAAAAGAAGGTTGTCACAAGTGGGTGTCACTGTCTCTGGTATAAGGCAACCACCACATGTTTTTCTCATTCTGGACCATTAAGGATATCTTCACATGGGTAATTTTGAGATGATTTTGAGGCAATTTCCACCTCAAAATGAGCACCAATTTTAAAAACATTTAAGTATGCTGAAAAAAAGAAGCGTCTTGCTCAGTCTTGCCGCGGATTATGCAGCTGATTCAGCTTCGTTGCGGGATACTTTGCTGATAGCCCCATTGCCCTGAGTCTTATCAGCATGTAAAAGCCCCAGTGGAAAACCAAAACTCTGCTATGGCTTTCCATCCTGAGCTCCATGGGAGCGGAAAATGGAGCGGATGTGGAAGTATGCCTCAAATTCCTCTTCACTTTCCACCATGTCAACAGACACTAACTCAGGACATAAAAGAAAGTTATCTCAACTGGGTGATTACAATCATGAGGACTCTTAAGAAAAATCACCATCAGCACTTTAGTGGTGTTATCCACTTTAGGAGTAGCCTTCTCCTTTAGGCCAACTTCACACAGGTGTATTTGACCAGTGAAATATGGACTGGATGTGTTTCCTGGATTGAACACTGAGCTATGGAACCCAGACTTCAAACATCATGGTCATCTATGATATGAGGAGTTCCTGTCTCCCCGAGCGACTACTGTTCCATACAGTATTATAATCATCTCATAGTACATGAATGCGGTTGAATGAAAACACGGTTCCATTAAATCCAACCTATAGCCCTACTGTGTTGATCCAGAGGAAGAAAAAAAAAACATGAGACTGATGCCAATTGCCCCATGTCAGGGCAAAAAAATCCTTCTCGACTCCAAATTCAGACATCAGTATAAAACCCTGGATTAGCTTGTCTTCTCCAGACATCCAGGCCATTCATGAACTCAGTTCCCTTACTATAAAGAATCCCCGTATATGATGCTGGTGAAATATTCTTTCCTCTAGGTGTTGATGATGTCCCCTTGTCACTGTCACAGGCCTATGATATTATGACTATGATACTTGGATTCTGGAACTAAGCTCAGTGTTCAGTCTGGGAAATACGGCCTCCATCTGGTCTATATTTCATGAACCATATATGCCTGTATTAAGCCAGCCTTGACCGGGTTACCTGATGATAGATGAATTTTGTGGTTTTCCACTTTGGGAGGTCAGCTGTAATCTGTTAAAAAGAGAAAACACAGAAGTTTGACAATAAATGGCTTCAACCAACCACTAACCATGAGTGGAGAAAAAGTTTTTGTGTTATCATTCATATTCTCTGAAAAAAGGCCAAAAAAACAAAAAATCTGCCGGGGTATGTAAACATTTAAGCACAACTGTATATGGAGCTGCAGGTGATTCCCCAGTATAGTTACTAGTTGGCAGTAGTAATTGCCATATGTGGATCTTGTAACTGGACTGAAAAGACTTCATGAATGACTACAAGCTGGAGCCAGAAACATGGACACCAGAAATGAACCAGAAGCTGAAACCAGGAGAACGGACACCATGAATGGACCAGGATTACAGACATAAGGAAAATACAAAGACCAGGTTTCAGTAAAACCAGAAGCTACCAGAAATAGTAACTAGAAACAAGCCAGACTCTAGATACCAAGAACAGGGTTCAGGAAGATTTCTGGGTTGCAACCAGGAGATGTCAGGAACAGCATTCAGGAATAGAAACTTGGCTACAGCACAGTAATTTGGTCAAAGCACAGGAAAGTGACCACAGGAGGAGGATCGGAATGTGGCCTAGAAGAGATCCAAGGGTGGTCACCAGGATTGCAGTTCAGGAACCAAATGTAATAATCGAGGAAGAAGTACAGTCAGGAATAACCTGAAGTCAGGGAGAACTACAAATGCCAAACATGACTTGGAATGGAATTGGAGTAAAGAACATAGGAAAAAAAGACCAGGCATGACCTTCCAGGAACTTTATGGTGTCCCTCGGGCAACTTAGGGAACTAGATAGGTGGTCTGTAGATCTGACTAGCTCATCCAAAACAGCGGCATAGTCACAAGGATGGGATGAGACAGCGCTGCAATACCTACACATGGTGCAACAGTTTGTATGTTGATTGAGCCGAGAGCCCCACTGTCTGGGTACAGGTGATCTGCGGAAGTGTCCTGGGTGTCAGACCCCCACAGATCTAACATTGATATCATATACATCAATGTTAGAAACCAAATAACCCCTTCAAATATTGCTTTGCTGGAGTAGCAGGGTGTGGAATAACTATGGACATGGAACCACACAGGAGTAAAACAGAACTAAATAGGCCACCAGGATCAAATGGCATCCTGCTAGAAGGAGGTAAGTAACGGTGATTTCCATGAGATTGTGTCTTGGATTTTTTGAGGTGGCATCATCTAATGAATAACCTATTGGAGAGACATCATGTGATGGTACACAGAATGCCTATGGGCTTGCATGGACCATTAATGGTGGGTGTTCATAGTATACAATTAGCCCAAACCTCTGCTGTGGCCCAAGGATAACCTCTCGACCTGCACGACTACTATTTTGATTTATATTATGGACTATCTCTCTACGTGTGACTCTGGTTGCATATATAAATACATATATAAATACATACTGTATATAGATACATTTTAAGCCATAACATTATTTAGCAAACATACAGTAGATAGATATCCTAATATAAGATACAATATAAACCTCTCCACCGATAGCTACATTTTTGCTACGTGTCCTGCTATGATGTGATTCTCAAATGTCCCCAAACCCAATCTCTACATTATTGTCTTGAAACGATTCTGAATATTGCGCAAAAGCAAAGTGAATGAAACTAAGCTGTAACAAAAAAGAGACAAACATAAAGAGAACATACAAGCTCCTTTCTTCTTCGTCCACATCTGAATGAAGCTCCTGGGCTTTCGGCCAAATACCTCCCCCCTACCAGTTGTTGGAGGGACTAGAAAAGTTTTTGTTTCTTTTTTTCTTTTTCTTTTTTTTTACACAAGTACAGGAGGTCTATGAGATGAGCTGACCCAGCACCACTGCAGCATATGGTGACCCGGTATATAGATCAGTCAAGCGTGGTGATCGTGGACAGTTCAAAGGATTTCATACCGTAGGACCCAGGATGTTCGCCTCTGTCCATCTACTTTAAAAAGCTGTGGGGACACTTGTTAGGAAGATGGCACTGAATGTTCCTGGCTTGATAGCTGTGGTCATTTTCTACGCTATGACCCTAGTGACTGGTCTCTGGGCTGCCTGGAAAGCCAAGCGAAGCGAGAGGAACAAGAAGCAAACTGAGGTGGCCATCGTCGGTGGAAGGAACCTGAATATATTTGTTGGGTTATTCACAACTACAGGTAAGTTTATGCCATCGCCAAAACTGATGGGATCTACAATATGATAGGTAGAAAATGATGAATATTTAATTACAATAATTTATTATATTTATTTATTTATTGATGTGGTAATGAAGGTAAATTGCCTTGTGTGCCTAAGACAAGTTTATATTACCCTACATATGGGATTATGAAGTCAATATGCCCAGCATCCTCATTGGATATCTATATCTTTGGGGGTAGGACGCAGAGCCCCTTTAATTTATCAAGTAATAGTTACTCTTTGTCAAACCTTTTAATTTTTATTATTTGTAAACTAAGGACAAGCGTCATGGTTTCCACTTTCCGATAAATCCAAATGGACAATAAGGGACCCTTAACCATCGACTTTACTGTGGTTCTGCCATTTTGCTAGCTTTTCTGTCACAAATTTTAGAATTCTCGATGGAAAACCCAGTAGAACCTTCAATCTTCAGTGTGTCATATATGCTATCCTGTAATAAGCCAAGATCATTGTTTTGTCCTCTTAGTTATATACCTTATATTTTGGAGGTTGCTTTGGTTTCTTCTATAGTCATCTATCCTCAAGTCATGTAATGTATCCTTCTTTTTACTTTATACCCTCAAGGTTGAGTTTAGTTCATTCTTTGATTTCTACATTATTGTCACAGTTTCCTTTGTTGAATTAATTAAGTTTTAAAATCTCATTAATTAGGAATGTTGTCCCTTGAAATAGAAAATTAATCAGGAAGTTCAAGATCTTTTCAGTGAAGTGGAAGGGATTATGTGTGTGGGGCTCAACATAGGAAATAATGAGTAAAAATACATCTAAAAATAAACTAATTTGAATGACAGGTTAGTGGGTAGATAGATAGATAGATAGATAATAGATATGGGATAGATAGATAGATAGATAGATAGATAGATAGATAGATAGATAGATAGATAGGAGATAGATAGATATGAGATAGATAGATAGATAGATAGATATGAGATAGATAGATATGAGATAGATAGATAGATAATAGATATGAGATAGATAGATAGATAGATAGATAGATAGATAGATAGATAATACATATATATATATATATATATATATATATATATATAGACAGTCAGATAGATAGATAGATAACAGAAAGATAGATAAATAAATACAAAGATAGATAGATAATAGATACATAGCTATGATAGATAGATATATAGATAATAGATTGATAGACAGATAATAGATGGATGGATGGATGGATAGATAGATAACAAAGATAAATAGAAAGATACGTAGATAATAGATACATAGATATGACAGATAGACAGACAGATAGATAATTAGACAGACAGATAACAGAAAGATAGATAAATAAATACAAAGATAGATAGATAATAGATACAAATATAAATGATACATATGATAGATAGATAGATAATTAATAGATGATAGAAATAGAAAATAGATAGATGAAGCAGATATTCCATGATCAAACTCAAGCTGTAGTATCCACCACATTGGTTTACTTAATGTAAAAACTAATGAAATGGATAAAAAGTGAAGACTAAAAGGTTTCAGTTTTTCAGTTTAGAATTTCTTAACTTCTGCCCCACCACAAAGTACATCGAGCAACCACTAAAGCTCAGTTCACATCAGTGCTATTTTGTCCATTGTTCTAATCTGTTATAGGATCAAAACAATGGACTGAAAATGTAAGAGAATGATGGATGCAGACAGAGCTCTCTTTCTTGTTTGTTTACGTTTCAGTCAGAGGGAATAGATCCTTTCCGCAGATTTATCTTCCATCTAAAACAATAATAATCAAATGGATGGTGACGGATGCAAATGGTGGTTGCTTCGTCTGTCGCTGTCATTCTATTATTTTTCAGTCTCTTGTTCTGAGCCTATGATGGATCAGAACAACAGTCTAAACAGCACTAATGTGAACCAAGCCTAACAGTCATCCTATGTTCCTAGAACACCCTGAGGTTAACCCTATATCACCTTTATACTGATTTTTAATGACATGATGTTTTACTCTCCGATATGGCGGTGACCCTAAGATTTTAACAGCACATATTCCTCTCTCTTTGCATAGCGACATGGGTCGGAGGTGCCTATATCAACGGCACAGCAGAAATAGTTTACCTTCCTACTAAAGGACTTGCATGGGTTCATGCACCATTAGGATTTGCAGCGACATTCATTATTGGTGAGTCTTGTGTTATTTATTACCAATAGACGATAATACCCAAGCACAGAACACGTATAGATATAGCAGAGCTGTATTTGTCATTGAGCTCCTAGGGGCAGCAATGTTTGGGCATTGTGTTATCTATTAGAAGGGACACTCCAAACAAAGTTTACCTTGTTATATTATACCATGTATCAGTTTCTCCCGTATTCTTTGTGTTGCTGCTTTTACTTCTATATATCAGAATGGGGCTTTTGCCTAGAAACAGTGTGATTCAGGCCCTGGTGTGACGCTGCTCGGCTTGGGTCTATGAAGTGCTATGTATCACCCATAACCGGTTTCAGCAGTTGCTATGAAAGTGCATGAACTCTATTACACTGATTTTCCACATGAGTGACAGAAACTCCTATCACAGATACTGCTGATGGTTATACAGGTTCCTGTCACACAGTTATAATGACGGAGATGACAGTGCAGCCTCCCTGTCTATATACGTATGGTTGCATGGTTGCTGTCCTGTGTGCTTGTCTATCTGTCCCATGATGTTTCAGTACAGAATAACATGGGCAGCTAGAGTCAGTGCCATCTCTGCCTGGTGGCAGTGCAGTGTGATTATCCTCCATTCTATATTATCTTAAAGAGAAAATGTAATGTCCTTGCAGATCGGTGATATTATATACTGCTAGAAAACTGACATTGCGCTGAATTCAGTGCAATGTCAGCTTTGCTGGTATGTGCCAGGTGCAGGAGATATCGATGCCGAAACTAACAGAACTGATATCTCTGGCACCCGTGTCCATACCGGCAAAGCTGATGCGCTGAAGTCAGCACACTGTCAGCTTTCTAGCGGTATATAATGCCAACGATCTGCAAGGACATGAAAGGCCTTTTTTAAGGGAATATAGAGGGAAGGATGATCACACTGCACTGCCAGCAGGCAGAGATGGCACTGACTTTAGCTGCCCATGTTATTCTGTACTGAAACATCATGGGACAGATAGAAAATCACATGGGACAGAAAGCAGGGGGAAGCTAAACATCAAGAGGGAGTCTTATTAGAACCATAAAGAAGGCTGTACTGTAGCACGGTATACAGAAACATAAGTGCAGAGTGTCATATACAGTCAGGTGGGGGCAAGTAAGACTATGCAGTCAGTTTAGATTTGGCTCACGATGAACAATGATGATAATTGAAGAGTTAATGTCAGTGATAGAAAGAACAAGTTGTGCTGATGTAGTCAGCGATCGTGCTGTGTCAGCCTGGAGTGAGACATCGGCTTTAACGTCACATGTTTACCAGGCTTAAAGGGAACCTGCCAGCTGGTTTGGGGCCACTAAACCACCATCATGCCCTTATGTAGATGGAGATAAAGGTCCCAAATCTGTGTGTGTGTATATATATAGATATATATATATATATATATATATATATATATATATATATATAAAAAGATTGCAAAAGATTAGAAAAAACAAACAACCTCCCTGCCAAGTTCTGCCAAAAACTGTCTGCAAGTACGGAGAAGAACTGATGGAAGGCAAAGGGCAAAGGTCACACCAAATACTGATGGGATTTACATTTCTCTTTTCTTTATTCACTTCATTTTGTTAATTGACAAAAATAAACTATTGACCCTTCTATTTCTGAAAACAGTCTTACTTTGTAGCATTTTTCCCCCACCCCATGCCTAAAAGTTTTGCACACAAACCGGCCATTACTGGGCAGAGGTATAAGTGCTAGTGAAGGCTTAGGGTTAATGATACATACGTTTTTGCCTTCTTCCACCTTCACCAGTTACTAGACAATTGCGTGAATATATAAAGAGGTTGGCACTTTGGCGTAGTCGGCAGGATCAGTTATTACACCGTTCAGTTTAATGGTCACAGTGTAATACCATGTTTGACCTGTAGTGGGGTTCCTGAGCAAATGTCAAGACAATTGCTCTTTAAATCTTCTATTTTCTATTATTAGTGGTGATTTTAGTAGCCTTGCTCTACATCCCCTAAAGTACATCAGCATTGATGAGTTGTACGGTACTTTTTACATCCTGGATACAATAATTGGCAAAGAAGTCTGTCTTATACTTCAATCCAACAGAACAAGTTCTGACAATGTCAGCATATTGTTTCCACAGGCACAGCAGCTCCTCTGTACCCCAGACCATCCCTGATACTGCTGCTTATCTATTGACTTAAGTTGAATTCACACCAGCATTCGCACTCCATTCGGGAATTCCGTCCATGCAGGACAGAAACCCGGCGGACCCCATTATAGTCTATGGGGTCTGCTGGTTTCCGTGGGTACCCATTTTTAAGCGGATTAGGTTTCCGTTTTCGGTTCCCCAAGCAGACCCAAAGAATGGAAAGCCGAACGCTAGTGTGAACCTAGTCTTAGATGAGATTAGCAGGCCAAGGCGTTTCTACAGATGAGCCAATGTACCCATGTAGACAATGAAAGGGGTCAAGCAATCAATTATAATGTCTTGGAGGACCACTTTAAGGATCATATCGGAGTGTCCCAACTCTTTCCCAATAGCAGATGTCGGGGACAGGAATCATACCTGATCCCACCGGAGACAAGACTCTGCCAGTGATGTTTAGTAGTGGCTTCCTCCGCTCTCCACATACGTACATTTGTCTAAAGGGACCATTTAACAGTTCTTACATATTTTTTCTCCTGCCAATGGTCCTGGTCGTCTATTAATGATTAAAGAGAACCTGTCAGGGCAATTTGGGGCACTAAACCACCCACAGGTTCTTATAGACCCAGGAATTAATGTCCCAAATACCCCTGCTATAACCCAAGACTCATTGGACTCATCTCTGGTACTCCTGCTGCCTGCGCTGTTCTTCAGTGGATATGAGGTCTGGCGCATGCGCACTGATGCCAAGGTGTACTCCTCTGGCTTCAATGAAGAACTGTGCAGGCGCAAGGAGTACAGTGGATATGTGAGTATAAAGCTTTTTTTTATTTTTAATGCAGCCATGGATTGTGTTATGACAGGGCTATTTTGGACACTAAACCCCCGGTCTATAAGGACCTATGAGTGATTTAGTGTCCCAAATTGCCCTGACAGGTTCCCTGCAGCTCAGTGACTATTTTTTCACATCAAAACCCCACTGCAGTAATAGGACTTATCATAAAAATGTGTCCACACTTAACCAATATCCACTTTGCTAAAGTAATTTTTATGATAGACTATAAATATCTGGTCATTGTTGGGGGTGGAGGTGGCGAGAGCCATGGAATTGATATGCCAGTCTTAAAAAATTCTCCCCCATTGTCTTTAGAAAAGTTGCTTAACTTCTGATACACAGCTTTGGACATATCCAGCCAATGTACACCTCTGTATGTGTATCTGTTTTTGGATAACCCTATGTATTTCTGTATCCTTCAGGTGCTCTTTTCTTTGTTAAGCCAATGAGGTCTAAAAATTACGTGACCATGATGGATCCTCTGCAGGAAACCTTTGGCGATACAATGGGGAGTATTCTGTTTATCCCACCATTACTGGGAGACATTTTTTGGTTTGCATCAATTCTGGCCTCTCTGGGTGAGTCGTAAGTCATTACTGCTAGAAAACAATATGGCTCTATAGACAGGATTTAAGCCATCTAGGTCTCAGTCTATCCATTACTGGCCAAGTCAGAATCATCTAGACCAGAAGTTTGAGGATATTTCACAACTCATTTAAGTGGTACCAATGTCAGACTGGCCCACCATAGGACCAGGGGATCCTCCAGTGGGCCCAGGCTCTAATACAATAATGGTCCAGCAGAAGACACTCAAATTTGAAGAGTTCTATGGTCTATTTCTTCAGACTTGCTGGAGACTGGGCCCCAGAATCATTATATCTGGTGGGCCTAAGGAGTCTCAGTCCGACAGTAATTGAACCGGAGGCGTAACTACATACTCCTTGGTTCAATGCATAATCTTTAAGAGATCCCTATCTACCATGTTCCATTCATAATACTGGTGCCTTCTTGTGGTAGGGGACATTTGGGCCCCCACAAGCAGCAGGGCCCAGTCTGAACTGTGGGAGCAGAATGGATTAGTTGTGTTACATCTTCAAGATTTCTACATAATTGTATCTTCAAGATTTCAAGATTCATCTTCAAGATTTCTAGATAATTCTAGTTGATTTTGATTTACCACCATTATTTTTTTACCCTCTTCCCCCACCTATCATGTTCAATTTATAAAACTAGTGTCTTATTACATAGCATTTTGCATTTTGCACCAGGGCATACGGTGATGTATCTAAACAGTCCTGTGTTCTTCTACAGGAGCCACCGTCAGGGTTATCCTGGATGTGAAAGGATACTTATCCATTATAATCTCGGCTTGTACAGTCATTCTGTATACTTTGCTCGGTGGCCTCTATTCCGTCGCCTATACAGATGTCATCCAGCTGCTCTTTATGCTAGTCAGTCTGGTGAGTGATATGTGAGAATAATTTAAAGGGGCTTTAGGAAAAAAATTTAAAATGGAGTGGGGGGCTTTGGAATGTTACATACCTGTTTGATCGGGAATTTCAGTCTAGTGATTTAGTGATATTATTTATATATGACTATTATTATGTCATGTTCAGATGTGGCAGAATTGATGCTCATTTTTAAAGTAAATTCTGCGTGAAATCTTCAATAATTCATAGTACATGCATGTATAAGGTGAAATTTGTGGCACAATTGATATATACCACATAAAGATATTATCTAGTGATGAGCGAATCAATTCCGCAGAAGTGGAATTCGATCCGAATTTCAGGAAATCTTAGATTCACCACGATTCCGAATTTCCTGATGCTTCGCGGTAACGAATATTTAGTAAGGACCTTTGTGACATCAGACGGTCACAAGATGTTCTCTAGTGATGTGATTGGGTAGACGTGTCTTTGCATGTTAGCAGATCCTTCCACTTGAATAAAAATTGTCCGTGCTGAAGAGAGAGAGAAAAACATGACCGCGGCATCCAAGGGCTTCCGCCATTTTGCCGCCCACCTCGGCTCTCTGCAGCCCGGAAATAGCTGTTTATTCTCTGCGAAGTAATTCGGATCGAAGCATATTTTTTTGGGAACTTTGAATCGAACTGCCGAATCGAACTTTTGAGAAATTCGCTCATCTCTAATATTAGCATACATACTGACGGAGAATGCACAGTGTGCTAGCTGCCATGTATTAATATATACAAGGTCAACATTAATCACATGTCAATTGGAGGTCAACCTTCTAAAATCATTGGGTATCTGGCATGTGGGACCCCCAGTTGGTCCCTATGGAAAGGCACCTTGTATGCATGGCCACTCCTTCAGTGAAGATGGGGACCAGGACCGTCTCCTGTGGTTCTAGACATTATTTGCGGCTTCTACCACATTTCTGCCTTACCTGTCATGGAGGTCAATTCTGGGAAAACATCTCAAAGATAATGTCCACCTAAAATGTAAAATTGCCCCCCTTAAAGTGAGGCCATTATGCTTGTTTTACTTACAGAGATATTGGCATTGTTCTATGTTCTTGTAGTGGCCATTTTTGTAAGCGTAACAACAGGAGGTGCTGCCATTTTGGTTGTCACTTTTGTATTTGCTTCTCGTAAACCACCAACATATGTTGACAATATTCTAACTTGAAGACATTGTAACTTGAGAGGCCACTATATCTGTAGTAGGGTCTACCGGCTCCAGCAGCTTCTGACTTTGGCTTCATCCAAAACCTCTCTTATGTAGACTGTTGTTTGACTCTCATACTTTCCAACCCTTCCGGAACAAGTGAGAGGTTCCAGAAAAAGGAGATAGCGCGAGGACTCCCGTAAAAGTTGGCAAATCTCCCAGGTGCTGCAGAAGGCTCCGTATACCTCCTGCAAAGCCACACTATAGAATCTTTATCCTAAGAGTTTCATGTCAAAAGACTAGTGTCCAGTGGAGTTGGCATTTGTACTCTCCAGACTGATTCAGCTGCAGTTTGCAACCAGACATTTTCTTCTACGGGGAGGTGCAATTGGTTTCCAAACGTCTCCTGGGCAAAATCTGTTACATACCATGTACCATTTACAATACTGGTGGCAATGAGACCTTTGAGCCCCGCGAGGCACCACATCCTGGGTGGAACTACCACTTGTACATCCCCTAGAATTACACCTCTGACCTTCCATGCAATTTCCAGGCAAATGATATTGATGACTTTTCCCTGGGATAATTTATCAATATCAGATCGGCAGGGGTCCGATACCTGGCCTCTCACCAGTTAGCTGTCCTCAGCACCTGCTATACAGAGTTGTACGCTGATAGCCCTGTTCTCTATGTAGTGGCCATGCTGAGGTCCTACAGACCAGCTCCCTATCACTTGTAGCTCAGCATGGCCACTACATGGAGAATAGGGCTATCTGCTCTCTCCCTGTTCTCCATATAATGGCTGCTTAAAACAGCTGATCAGCAATGGTTCCTGAGTGTTGCAATCCCACCTATCCTAAAAGTATATAATTTGCCTGGAAATCCCCTTTAAGGGAAATACTTAGCACATGCTAGCACCCCCAACAATGTCAGAATATTGGACACAGCCTCTAATTGGTTGTACCAACAAAAGGGTAGGGTATTGTTGTTAAATCCTTAAATTATATCTATTCCCCTCACTGGCCACGTACCCCACCTTGCCACCCTCACATACCAGGCCTGACTACACTTCCTGTTGTTACGTTTGCAATTTGCCCACCATTATAAAACTGCTTGGAGGCCATTTTTATGTTTTAGGTGTAAATGGTCTTTGAGAGACCTAGGGGAAATACTAGACAGATCTCTGTTCCTTATTGTTTTTAACTTTTCTTAACTATTAAATGAATACTAATCATTTGTCTTATTTCAAACGTAGTGGATTTGTGTACCATTTGCTCTTCTAAATTCTGCATCTGAAAACATTGCTTACACAGCAGTGAATGCACTCTACCAAGGGCCCTGGATTGGTAATATACAACCAAAGTACATTGCAAGATGGTTGGATGATTTGGCTTTTCTGGTAAGTCCATTTGTTATTGTGTAGAACCCAGAACCGCCCCATGAGGATTTTATTTACCATTTTTATCGCTATATATTTTCAACGGATTTTTGTAGATTCAGTCAGCATTGAGTTTAATGGCAGATACATAAATCAAGGTTTAGTGAGCTCCCCCTAGTGGTGACTACAGGCAGCTAGAATGTTATAATTTAATGCATACCCCCAATTATAAACAACTTTACACAAATCAGTAGTACAACCAAAGATAAGAAACTTTGTGATACATCTTATTACAAACAAATGGCTCCTCTCTTACCAGGCTCCTCCAATAGCCCTCATTTTCCCTGTACGGATCACCCACTTTGAATTCACTGAGCTTTTCAGCTTCACTGAGAGATCAGGTTACAGTCGCCCATAGAAGTCTATGGAGAGGAGAGGAGGAGAGAAAAGCTGTAGAATGGGAGGGAAAGACAGAGAGACATACATAGACACTACTAAAGCGAGCTACACTGCTCAGTATGGCTGTATAATGTCCTCCATAAAGTCACTGAGCTTTTCAGCTTCATAGAGAGATCAGGTTACAGTTGCCTATAGAAGTCTATGGAGAGGATAGGAGGAGAGAAAAGTGGTGAGTGGGAGAAAAAGACAGAGAGACACACATAGATACTGCTCAAGCAAACTACACTGCTCAGTATGGCTGTATAATGTCTTCCATGCTGCTGCCTCTGAAGGAATCCCACAGAGAGATTGGAAAGCAGGATCTGCTCCTGTCTGTCTGTGCTGCTCCAGATCCCTTCTCTCCTTCCACTCTCCATAGTGTTACCTTTCTATCATTATCTCTAGATTATTAGTACTTTATATTTTAGAGTCTCGGAGGCATTGCCTGGCAGACTTACTTTCAGAGAGTCCTTGCTGCATCGTCTTCCAAGCAAGCTATGGTGACTTCTTATCTCTCAGGCGTGCTCTGTGCTATCATGGGTATTCCATCTATTCTTATTGGGGCTGTGGCTGCTTCTACTGGTAAGTACATGGTAAAAACTAACAAGAATACTGTGTAAATTCAAACCATGTAATAATACAACGTTATACAGTATTGTGCAAAAGTTTTAGGCACGTGTGGTAAAAGTGCTGTAAAGTAACAATGCTTTCAGAAATGGTATAAGAGTTTATTTTTGTCAATTAACCAAATGAATTTAATGAGCAAAAGAGAAATCTAAATCCCATTAATATTCGGTGTGACCTTTGGCCTTTGGAGGAGGAGTCTTGGAAGTGATATGACCTCCA
Organism: Leptodactylus fallax; assembly: GCA_947044405.1. Taxonomy (NCBI): domain Eukaryota; kingdom Metazoa; phylum Chordata; class Amphibia; order Anura; family Leptodactylidae; genus Leptodactylus; species Leptodactylus fallax. The sequence goes on along the minus strand of CAMRHE010000133.1, from coordinate 1,917,237 downwards.
CAGAACCCTGATCTCAACATCATCCAGTCTGTCTAGGATTAGGTGAACTAATCGTCTCCAGCAGTGAGTGACTCCCGAATAAAGAAGCCAGGATGCGCGCTCCTCTTTAGGAATATAGAATTCAGAGCTACCACAGGGCTTGACAAAATACGGGTATTTATTGAATATAATACGGATAACGCGTTTCGAGGTTTGATACACCGCTTGGGGTGTTCCCCTTCCTCAGATCCAACATACAGAAACTGTAAACTTGACCGGCCACATAGTTCACACCCGGTCAAGGTTACAGTTTCTGTATGTTGGATCTGAGGAAGGGGAACACCCCAAGCGGTGTATCAAACCCCGAAATGCATTATCCGTATTATATTCAATAAATATCCATATTTTATCAAGCTCTGTGGTAGCTCTAAATTCTATATTCCTAAAGAGGAGCGCGCATCCTGGCTTCTTTATTCGGGAGTCACTCACTGCTGGAGACGATTAGTTCTGCTACTCATGACTCTGGAAATTCCAGTTAGCTGTACGCCAGTGGACGCTGCCCTCCAGATTCCTGCATCAATACAATAGCAGTTGTGGCATATCACAACGAAACAAGGTTAGCAGCCATTTTGTAAACTCCCTAACATCTGGTCGCTCTCCATTATATATTCATACCGATTCCGCACAAGGAGCGCGTCTTTCCTGTTTTTTTTTCTCTCTCATAGTACCTATATAGGATTAGATGAAGAGACAGATGGATTGGAGCAAGCCTACATCCACAGAAGATCTGTGCTTAGTTTTTCAAGATGGTGGGAACAATCTCCTTGTCGAGTTCTGTCAAAAACTGTATGGAAGTACACTGAGGATTGATGGAAGGCAAATAGTTCTCCCATCCACTCCTGCAATACTGCCATTACATACGGACCCTTCCCTGATCCTGTGAGCCTATTTCAGCCCTCTTCACCCAGGACATGCTTAGCCTGAGAAAAGGCAGTCTTGATGGAAACGTTGCACTATGTTGGTTATTGCAACACAAATTTCTGAATTGGATGTTCTATTATAATATTGAAGGGAGTCACCAGAATCCAGCATCAGATAGATAGGTTAGGGTGACTTGAATCATACAGTGTTTTCTCCTTGTGAATCAGGGACTCTGTTGTGGAGATTATGCCAATGAGCTCTTTGGAGCAATGAGGGAGCTACCATTGCTCCAAAGAGGTAAGCAGCAATGACATCATCATTGCTCCAAAGAGCTCATTTCCTTATTGACAAAAACTGCAATATCTTGCAAACTGTGGCCCCCGATTCACAAGGAAAAAACTATTGATTCAGGTGACCCTAACCTATCTATCTGCGGGCTAATGTGCTGGGTTCAGGTGACAGACTCCCTTTCAGGAGTGCCACTGTGCTAGAGAACTGCTGAAAAGTCAATGGCCCATTCATTTCCAGGATAACTAGGAATCGGATAGGATGGACTTCACCAATCAGAATAGTATAGAATTCCCTAGTGATATGCTATAACGTTTTAATATGAAGATATCCCTTTAAATCTGACAAATAGATTTATACCACTGCAGTGTCTCATAATATGTGATACATCCATCTGCCACTGGCTCTATTTCTTTCAGATTGGAACCAGACTAGCTATGGCTTGCCAACACCATATGAGAGAAATGAAGCAAATATGATTCTTCCGCTGGTTCTCCAGTACCTATGTCCAACCTTTGTGTCAGTTGCTGGGCTGGGAGCCATCGCTGCAGCTGTGATGTCCTCTGCGGACTCTTCGCTTCTGTCGGCCAGCTCGATGTTTGCCTACAATATCTACAAGAAGATGCTCAGAAAAACAGTGAGTAGCAACACAATTGTCAGATAGAATATGTCGCGAATCAGTCTATAAACGTGTGTATTCCTAAACTATTTTTCTCAGCTAGTCTCTTACCAATGGGTTTGTTAGATCATGGGCAGAGGTATACCTACTATAGAGGCAGGGCAGACAGCTGCTACAAGGCCCATGATGGTAGGGGCGCTGCCCACTGCAGCATCTACCTGCAGCTAACTCTAATCCTTAAACCCTAACTCTTACTCTCTAACCCTGGCCCTAACCCTGACCCTAACCTTAACACACTAAATCTAACAACCTAACCCTAAGACATACCTACCATAGAGGCAGGGCAGACAGCTGCTACAGGGCCCATGATAGTAGGGGCGCTGCCCACTGTAGCATCTACCTGCAGCTAACCCTAACCCTCTAACCCTGGCCCTAACCCTGAACCCTAACCTTGACACACTAACCGTAACACCCTAACGCTAAGACATACCTACCATAGAGGCAGAGCAGACAGCTGCTACAGGGCCCATGATGGTAGGGGTGCTGCCCCCTGCTGCATCTACCTGCAGATAACCCTAACCCTGGCCTGGCCCTAACCCTGGCCCTAACCCTGACCCTAACCTTGACACACTAACCCTAACACCCTAAACCTAAGACATACCTTCCATAGAGGCAGAGCAGACAGCAGACAGGGCCCATCATGGTAGGGGTTCTGCCCACTGTAGCTAACCCTAACCCTCTAACCCTGGCTCTAACCCTGACCCTAACCTTGGCCCTAACCCTGGCCCTAACCATCTAACCCTGGCCCTAACATACTAACCCTAACACCCTAACCCTAAGGTATACCTACCATAGAGGCAGAGCAGACAGCTGCTACAGGGTCCATCATGGTAGGGGTGCTGTCCACTGTAGCGTCTACCTGCAGCTAACCCTAACTCTCAAACCCTAACACTAACCCTCTAACCCTAACCCTGACCCTCTAACCCTGGCCCTACCCTGACCCTAACCCTGGCCCTAACACACTAACCCTAACACCCTAACCCTAAGGCATACCTACCATAGAGGCAGGACAGACATCTGCTACAGTGCCCATCATGGTAGGGGCGCTGCCCACTGTAGCTATCCTAACCCAAACCCTAACTCCTTAATCCTACATTGGTTAGGGTAGATGTGAGCTCCCCTAGTGGAGACTGCAACTGAAGAAAACACATACAAGCAAATAAAATATAAAAGCTCCATGTAAATGTAGTCCCTGGTCAGCATCAAGCACATAAACTAAGATCTGGTTTGGAATAAAATGGCACCCCAAGTTTTCCAAAAGCTTGGGGTTCAACTTGAACTCGAAACCTTTTGGGTTTGTCACTCGCAAAGTTGCGTTCTTTTTGGACCCCAAAGTATATTAAGCAGAAGCCCAGAGAAGTGCTGAAGCATAATAAACACTGATACTTACCTTGCCTCACCTCTCCTGGGGTCTCTCAGTGTCCTCTTCAGTTGTCTTCCAGCCTCTTCTGGGCTTCCAGAGGACTGCTGAAGCCTGTGATAGGGTCACATAGAGCGCACTGACGTTATGATGCTTGTATTAAAGCACCGTGATGTGGCCACGCTACCTGTGACCACTGAGACCCAATCAGAAGCCTCAACAGTCCTACAAGGCCTGTGATGTCATCCAGGAGGCTGGAAGACAACTGAAGAGGACCAGGAGGGAGCAACATACACCACAAGGTAGCCCAGAGAAGGTGAGTATAAGTGCCCTACTCTGGGCCTCCACATATACTCTGGGGTCTGAAAAATAACAATAGCTAATAACTTCGCAAATATTTCATCCATCACTACACATGCTCAATGAGCTCCACTTTCTCTTCTCAGATTAGTGACATCCATTGGCCACATGGCCATGCTGCAGCTCAGTCTTATTCAATGTCCTTTTCATAATCAGAGCTTGACAATGCGCCATCTATGCCCCTTTTTGTGACATGACTGACGCTTACCATGCCCATGTTGCATAGAGAATAATAGGGAGCCTCACAGGCCTTGGAGATTTTCTAGCTCTTCCTGGAAATCAGAGGGGTCTCCACTTATTTCAAGTGCATTCTAAAAATTCTGGGACTTTCCTTGCCTTTGGACTAGCACTCCTACCCCTTGTTTGCAATTGCACCGAGAGAATGTCCTACACAGGTTCTCACCACCCAATAGTAAAGAGGATGGGACTATCCAAACCTGGGCCCTCTTTTTCTAAGTTTAGGCTGCCTCTTTGGAACATATGGCCGTGGGCTCACTAAATTTACCATAATGGACATCAGAATACAAAGTACTTTGGAACTATATTTGAGATATAAGGGCTTATTTCTTTTGCAGGCCTCTGAAAGAGAAGTCTTATGGGTGATGCGCCTCTCCATGGTCTTGCTTGGCTCGGCAGGCACGGGATTGGCCTTCCTTTCCAATTCTGTATACGACCTCTGGTTCCTGAGCGGGGAACTTGTATATGCTCTGCTATTCCCACAACTTTGCTGCGCCCTCTTCATCCCCAGCACCAACGTTTATGGCTCAGCAACTGGATTTTTCTTAGGTTTTATTTTACGACTCCTTGGAGGAGAAAATTCCTTAAAAATTCCTCCGGCTCTCCACTACCCAGGATGCATCCTTGTCGATGATACCTACATTCAGTTATTTCCCTTTAAGACATTTACCATGCTGGTCAGTCTGATCACCATCATCGTCACTTCGTACCTGGCGCAGTTTCTATTCATGAAGAAGATTTTGCCGATTCAATGGGATGTGTGCAATGTCTTTCGAAAGGATCCATCTCGCCTCAGTGAACATGAACTAGAGGAGCAGGTGGGATTGCAGACCACATGAGGTTCAGTGACATTTTTCAGAGGACATCCGTCCATATATTTTTCCAAAAATAATTTTATGCAATAATAATACTACAATGTAAATAAGTGCTATATCTGTTATATAGGCCGCGTGGATGTAAAATGCTAATGATACATATTGCTTTGCCTAAAATCATCCTTCTATGAGCCATGATATCATCCTATAGGTGGTGACCTCTACCCAAAACTAAAACATGGAAGGCAAAGACATGCTTGTTGTTTGCAACTAGCATATCCAGGCTTGGTGCATATATAGCAGTTACCTGATAATCTCCTAAAAACCACTGGTGGTTTAGTAATTATAATTTACAACCATTATATCAATGTGGCAATATATATCAGCTCTCTATTTACTGGTGAGCTTGTGTTGAGCTCATGGAGTAAATCAGAGAATGCTGATCCGGGAGTTAAAAGTATTTTTGCCTCTGTATTCTAGCAGATTGTCCTGGCTGTGATCTTGTGAGTTTGAGTTAGTAGACCGGGACCCTCAGATGTAATATGGGAATAAAAACTAGCCATAAAATAATCTGGTAGGTGTTAAAGGGAGTTTGACTCCAGCATTTCAATCCAACCCTGCAGTTAGATAGGTTAGGGTCACCTGAATTGAACAGTGTTTTCCCCTTATGAATCGCTGCCTCCGTTGCTGAGATATCACCATTTTTGTCAATATGCAAATTAACTCTTTGAAGCAATAAGGGCGTGGCCATTGCTCCAAAGAGGTAAGTGACAACACCCTGGTGGTTTGCATTGTAATAGATGCCCAAAATTGAAAGGATTAAGGCGGGTATTAGGAATACATGGCTAAAACTACACCACCTCTGTCCACGGGTTGTCTTTGGTGTTGCAGTTGAGTTGAGTATGACTTTTTATTGAGCCCTTTTATTACATTTCTGGAGTTTTCCCCTATATATTCTGAAACTCTTAGCCAATCAGAGCTTGGGAATTAAGACAGTAAAGGCAATAACACAAGAATGACCTGTTGTTACAATGTAGTAATGGTTAGGATTATCCCCCGGTGTTTTAAGACTCAGATAATCAGATTGTGGGAGAATAAAAAAATGCCCAAAACAACCATGTTTTTGTCTTCCGACTACTAATGTCACATATAAATCTTCCTGTAAAATGTATTTGTTCCTTCATAATTTTATATAGTTGAAATTATTTGTTATCACTTTGGATTAAGGATGTCTTTTTGACCCCTCTATGGTGATCCATCCTACTCTACGTCATGACATGGCAATGACCCATGTATTATATAACAAACTGAAGAGTCAACTTCACTGAACAAGCCTAACGCAACTTTTGGACAGTCTCAATAAAGTTCTTGGACAGTCGGCATAATATTTTTGGACAGTCTCCATAAAATTTTTGGGCAGTCTCCATAAAGTTTTTGGACAGTCTCCATAACATTTTTGGACAGTCTCCATACAACTTTTGGACAGCCTCAATAAAGTTTATGGACAGTCTCCATAAAATTTTTGGACAGTCTCAATAAAGTTTTTGGACAGTCTCCATAAAATTTCTGGCTACCACAACTATTGTACCAACTAAATGTTTTACTATGGAGGACAAAGTCAAGATCACTTGCGACGATCAAGACAATGATTTTTTGATCCACTGAAAAATATTAAAGTCACATGATGGTTGTAGTAACAAAAGATTTTACCAGGACTATTGCAAAACCAAAAATTTACCAATTGTAGTAAAAAGGCATCATTAACATGACTTATGCCATACCTTTAATCTTTTTCTTACTACTAACTTTGCAACGTGGTTGATTTTTTTTTTTTCAGGGATCAAAAATTGGCTTGTAGCTTGTAGACAAAGCCATTGTAGTGCCGGGGAAATATGCCATGGAGCCATTGCCACTGTCAAAAATCATGTTCAACATTTATTTCGGCAAATATTTGTATTCTATGCTGCTAAATATCATCATGGTCAAAAAATTATTATATACTGTACGTCTTCCGAAATTTATTTGCAATTGTATGTGTATAAAAACACCAAAATGTAATACCCCATACACTGATATCTAATAACTGATGGACACAGTAATATTTCAGGATTGAAATGAGGTTTATTGTACTAACAGAAAATGTGCAATATGCATTAAACCAAAATTTGACCGGTGCAAAAATTTGGGTACCCTTATCATTTTATTGATTTGAATACTCCTAACTACTTTTTACTGACTTACTGAAGCACAAAATTGGTTTTGTAACCTCACTGAGCTTTGAACTTCATAGCCAGGTGTATCCAATCATGAGAAAAGGTATTTAAGGTGGCCAATTGCAAGTTGTTCTCCTATTTGAATCTCCTCTGAAGAGTGGCATCATGGGCTCCTCAAAACAACTCTCAAATGATCTGAAAACAAAGATTGTTCAACATAGTTGTTCAGGGGAAGGATACAAAAAGTTGTCTCAGACATTTAACCTGTCAGTTTCCACTGTGAGGAACATAGTAAGGAAATGGAAGACCACAGGGACAGTTCTTGTTAAGCCCAGAAGTGGCAGGCCAAGAAAAATATCAGAAAGGCAGAGAAGAAGAATGGTGAGAACAGTCAAGGACAATCCACAGACCACCTCCAAAGAGCTGCAGCATCATCTTGCTGCAGATGGTGTCACTGTGCATCGGTCAACAATACAGCACACTTTGCACAAGGAGAAGCTGTATGGGAGAGTGATGCGAAAGAAGCCGTTTCTGAAAGCACGCCACAAACAGAGTCGCCTGAGGTATGCAAAAGCACATTTGGACAAGCCAGCTTCATTTTGGAAGAAGGTCCTGTGGACTGATGAAACAAAGATTGAGTTGTTTGGTCATACAAAAAGGCGTTATGCATGGCGTCCAAAAAACACAGCATTCCAAGAAAAACACTTGCTACCCACTGTAAAATTTGGTGGAGGTTCCATCATGCTTTGGGGCTGTGTGGCCAATGCCGGCACCGGGAATCTTGTTAAAGTTGAGGGTCGCATGGATTCAACTCAGTATCAGCAGATTCTTGAGAATAATGTACAAGAATCAGTGACGAATTTGAAGTTACGCCGGGGATGGATATTTCAGCAAGACAATGATCCAAAACACAGCTCCAAATCTACTCAGGCATTCATGCAGAGGAACAATTACAATGTTCTGGAATGGCCATCCCAGTCCCCAGACCTGAATATCATTGAACATCTGTGGGATAATTTGAAGCGGGCTGTCCATGCTCAGCGACCATCAAACTTAACTGAACTGGAATTGTTTTGTAAAGAGGAATGGTCAAAAATACCTTCATCCAGGATCCAGGAACTGATTAAAAGCTACAGGAAGCGACTAGAGGCTGTTATTTTTGCAAAAGGAGGATCTAGTAAATATTAATGTCACTTTTCTGTTGAGGTGCCCATACTTTTGCACCGGTCAAATTTTGGTTTAATGCATATTGCACATTTTCTGTTAGTACAATAAACCTCATTCCAATCCTGAAATATTACTGTGTCCATCAGTTATTAGATATATCAAATTGAAATGGCTGTTGCAAACACCCAAATATTTAGAACTAAAAATGATTAAGATTAATAGGGGTGCCCAAATTTTTTCATATGACTGTATATATGAGAGATATTAAAAATCCAAATCACATAATAAAATGTGCGATGCTTGGAAGAAAGAGAAAACGGTAATATAACTCCGAGTCATGGCTAGGCCTTCCTACACCTGGAGCAATGAGTTAGTTTGCTGTGCTAGTCCTGTATCTAAATTCCCTGTCAAGGCAAATTGGCCCCTGGCACCCAGGCAAAGGGTTCTCCGCTTTGGACAATGCCTACTTATTTGGAGGGTCTTTGGACAATAACTGACCACAAATTGTCCCATGATAAGATCTACAATGATGAGCTGTAATCTGGGGGTCAACCTACCAAAAGTGTTTGCACTCAGGGTTGGACTGGGCCACTGGAGTACTAGAGGTTCCTCTGGTGGTCTCTGGCTCTGACATACAGTATGATAGAGGGCCCCATAAGTTCAGCCAAAGATAACCCCATTTGGAGGTGATTTATGGGCTTTTCTTTCCAATGATTAAAAAATATTTTAGATTATTAGATTTTATTGATGAAGTGTCCTACATAGATATACAGAAGTCCTGTATAGATGAAGGGTGAGCCCTCAGAATGATCAATCCTGGTGGGTCCAAGGTACCGCAGTGCGCCACTATGTCCGCGCAACAAAAATGAAGTGTAAAAATTCCTATGGGAAAAATAGCATTATCTTACTCATTGGCATCTATTTCACATTTTGTCAACACTCCTCGGTGGCGTTATGTGTCTGGGGTCACCGCTAAGTCCTGTGATTGGGCCTCAGTGGTGACATGGGCATGCCGAGCAACATGATGTCATGACTTGGCATGCACATGTGACCGCTGGTGGCCCAATCACCGGCCTCAGCAGTGACCCCGAGTGCATGATGTCACCAGGAGAGCCCAAAAGAGGTGAAGGAAGGTGAGTATGAATGTTTTTTTATATTTGTCACAACCCCTGGGCCTCCACCTGTTATATTCTGGAGTCTGAAGAGATAATGTAGTGGCCATTTTAGTTCGCCTGAGACGAATCTCCATTTGTTTGGTTTCTCTGGGTTGCTTTCCTACATGCCCTGGCTCTTTAGACTGCCTGCTAGCCCACCAACCACTAACAGTTAGCCCCATCCCTTCATGGCCCAGGCTTGCAATTTGCAAATTCCTTAAAGCGATATTCCCATTTTAGACATTTATAGATTATCCTCTAGATAACCATAAAATGGGTTTTCCCATGAAAGCAGATCACTGGGGGTCCGACTGCTCATATCCCCACTGATTAGGAGAACGGGGGAAATTTGTCCCTCATTCTGAATGGAGCAGTGGTCAGGCAGCTCATGCACCACTCCATTCATTTCAGTGGGAGTGCTAGAGATAGCCGACCCCTGTACTTCGGGTATCTTTGGTTCTCCCACTGAAATGAATGGAGCAGTGCATGATCTGCAAATTATCCCCTATCCTATGGATAGAGGATAACTTGCTTTCATGGGAGAGCTCCTTTAGGCTGAGGCCCCACGTTGCAGCTTTTTTGTTGCGGATTTTGTTGCGGTTTTGTTTTTTAGCCAAAGCCAGGAGGTAGCGGTAGAAGTATAAGAACTTCCTAGATATTTCCCATTCCTTTTGTAGCCATTCTTGGCTTTGGCTCAAAAAAACGCAACAAAATCTGCAACATAAAAATGTGCATTTCCACAACGTGGGGCCTTAGGCTGGGGCCCCATGTAGCATAAAAACGGCAGCGTTTTACAGTACCGGCAAAGTGGATGGGATTCTGGCTAATCCCATCCACGCATTACAGAAAAATATTTGCAGCGGACGTGCTGAGATTTCAAAAATCACAGCATGGCAATTAAATCTACGGAAACTCCAGCGGTTTCCCTATAGGTATAACTGAAGCAGAAACACTGCAGAGGAAACCTCTGCGGACTTTCTGTGAAAAGCACTGCAGGAAAAACCATGATGTGTTTCCACCATATTTTTTTCCCGCAGCGCTTTTTGATTGTGTCTTGCTACAAGTCACACAGCAGTAGATGGGGCTGATTCACATGTTTACTGCTCTCCGTATTCAATTCTATAGTAGTCCCAGAAACAGCCAAACATGTTCCATAACCGCCACAGAAATGGACAAGTAGTCATCAGAATCTGTCAGTAGTGCAACCTTAGGCTGAGTGTAAAAAAACACGTCAGATCTGAGAAACATTGGGGGAGATTTATGAAGACTCTTGTTCCACATCATGCCCCCTTTCAGGAAAGTGGTGAGGCTAACGTAAAACCACCACTTGTGACACTTTTCTTTGCACGTGGCATCTAAAGTCACAAACCCCAATAAGGGCAGAACTATTAATGCTACTATATTAAATGTGCCCCAGGAGATCCGCCATTCCCTTTTTCCTTCTAACAAAATTGTCTCTTATTGTAAGGCAACTGGCTGCAGCAGGAGCCCTCCCCCATTGCCTTGTCTGCTATAATAGACAAGGCAGGTACATCTTCTTAGGAACAACCGGACAGATTTATCATGCCTAGTACAACAGTTTTCAGATGCATAAGGCATAAAAAAGTTGCAATATTATTTTGAGCAAATCTGATTTTGTGCAAAAAAATTTGCAACTTTTTTCTGTTTTGCACCATCCCTCATAAAAGAAGTGTACCCTCGATTCTCCTCCCTTTGAACTGTACCACTCGTAGGCATCCCTGTCAATGGGAGGGTGAGCCAGAGGAGAGCAGGGTGCACCAATATGACATGGGGAGCTCCAATTGGTAGGTACTGGGGGGAATATCTCCCGGGAAGGTGCCTTCTTCTTAAAACGGTGGTGATTCGGCCGCCACTCTGCATGGATAACCAGTATGTCATCTCTCCATAGGTCCATTGTAACATATGAAATGTGACATATGCAATGTTGTCAAGAAAAACAAAACCAGGACTTATACACACATGCGTCAAAAACAGTTGTGTTTTTCCTGTTTTTCAATGATCTGTAAATATATCCTTAGGCTGCGGTCACGCTAGTGTTGTGTGACTGTTCGGGGACTCCGTCCTCCATTCTGCTTAAAACATGAGGGAGGAAACCAGGAGGAGAACCGATGGACCCCATTATAGACTATAGTCTCCATGGGTAACCACTTTTTAAGCGGATAGGGTTTTTATTTTTGGGTCTTCAAGCGAACCCAAAGATCGGAAACCTAAACGCTAATGTGAACCTAGCGTAACTTGGGGTTTTTATATACATTGAATAAAAGTTATGTTTTAGGAAACTTTATAGTTTTTTTCAGTACATTAGCAGTGTATCAACAAAACATAAGCCCAAAACAGTATACAAGGCACCGTTTGTCCCATCGTGACTATGTGATGAACCACGTGGCCCATCGTGACTATATGAAGAACCACCTGGCCCATTGTGAGTATCCGAAGCACCACCTGGCCCATCGTGATTGAGGACCTAGTTACAGTTTCCATTCTATGGTCATACTTGAAGAAGGTGTTGGCCTCCATCATCCTTTGGCTGTACTGATCATAGTAAATTTTTACATTGATCTTGACCATCCACCTAATTATGCTCATTGTTGCTCATGTTCTGCAGATGAAAAGTCACCAGTTCTTCCTTTCCTTGGGAATTTGCATCCTCCACTTTTAACACGTTGCAAATATCCCAATGTTTTGGCAGCCAAAATTTTTTAAACAAATATTCTGAGACATAAGACACAAGAATCTGTGTGCTTAAAGCGACAAGTATGGTGAAGGTCTTGAATGGGAAGAGTTGGACGTAGTCTCCATTGATAAGTGTGCACCAGGGATAGTGGATGATGGGTGGAATGTTTATGGAGTCCATGCCTCCTAGTACTCTCAATATGAAGCCCAAGAAGAAACCAGCCGCTGAACCATAAGTGTTAGTTCTTGGGACAAAGAGTACGCAACAAAGTTGAGGGAAAACCAAAGCATAGACCATCTCGCCACACATGAACCACAGGTCGTAGATAGAGCTAGACAGGAAAGCCATGCCAGTTGCGGTGCTTCCTAGCACAATGGTGGAAATCCTCATAGCCACCATCACTTCTTTCTCCGAGGCCTGAACAAGAAATACATTAGGAAAAAATATTTGCTTCTGTCAATAGGAACATGGAGGGTTTTCTACTGAGATATTACATTACCGTTTTACGGAGAATCCTTTTATAGATATTATATCCGAACAAAGAACTGGATGACAACAGAGCAGAATCTGCTGAAGACATGACAGCTGCTGCCACCGCTCCCAAGCCAGCAACGGAAACGTAGAGAGGACATAGGTGCTGTAGGACGATGGGTAGGATCATACTAGCTTCTCCTCTGTCATATGGTGATGGCATTCCATAGCTTGTCTGGTTCCAGTCTACAAATGAGAACAAATGGTCAACCAGCCGGTAAATTTTATGAAAAATTGTAGTATTGGTAAGCTGTAGGGTCGGGAATGGGACAGCCCTCAGCACCTCTGGAGATCAACATCAGAAACTAAGGAAATCAACTTTGACGATAACATGAGTGAAGGCCATACTTCTACCTTGGCTTGCTTGGAGAAACCAGACAAAGACGCTGGGATGACTACCGATATAGCTCATTGATCAATGAGCTGTAGTTCATGCCACCATATTGTGAGATGCAAGTCTGAAGAACAATAGTGACTTTAATATCTACCTGTAGAAGCCGCTACAGCTCCAACTAATACAGATGGGATCACCAGCACCAAACATCCCACCGCACTGACCGCAGAAGTTATTTTTGCTTGGGTTGTAGAAGAAGCAGATAATACTCTCTGAAAATATATCTGCCACGCAATGCTGCCAAGACCCTAGAGAAGAAAAAAAGACATATACGTGAACATATTCACCACAGCTATAGTCAAACTGAGCCATATAGAGTGCAAATAACAGTGCCAAACAGTGTCCACATAACATAGTCACAAAGGGTGTATATAATAGTGCCAAATAGTGTCCACAAAACAGATCCATAGGGGTTGTTTATAACACTGCCTAATATTGTCCAAATAACAGAACCATAAAGAGTGCAAATAACAGAGCCAAAGAGGGTGTATATAATAGTACCAAATATTGTCTATGTTACAGAGTCATATACAGTAGGGTGTATTTAACTGTGCCAAATAATGTCCAAATAATAAAACTATGGAAGGTGCATATAATAGTGCTGAATAGTATAGAAATAACAGAGCCATAGTGAGTGTATATAACAGTGCAAAATAGTGTCTACATAACAGAGCAATGGAAGGTGCACATAATAGTGTCTAATAGTATAGAAATAACAGAGACATAGAGGATGTGTATAATAGCATACTTCCCAACTTTTAGAGGACAGAAAGAGGGACAAAATGTGTGGCGTGCCACGGCAAGTTTAGCTCCTCCCACTTCTAAATTGACTCCGCTCATTCCCATCCGTCTTTCTTTCTGTTCCCCACAAGGTATAATGCTCTTACAGTCACCCTAATATTATATGCCACCACATTATAATGTTGACCCCACAGTATCAAGTCTCTCTCCTGGTGTACACACAGTTTAATGTCCCCCTCCAGCTGCCTCCACGGTTCAATGTCCCCCTCCAGTTGCCCCAGTTTAATGTCCCGCACCAGCTAACCCAACAGTTGAATGTCCCCCTCCAGCTGCCCCAACCTAGGGGCAACTAGAGGGGGGACATTAAACTTTGGGGGCAGCTGGAGGGGGACATTAAACTGCGGGCAGCTACAGGGGGACATTTTTATGTTCTCTCACCTCCCCTGGGCCCCTGATTGTTATACTCAGGCGTCTGAAAAGACCCCAGAGTATAATGATAGCAGTGTTTGTGGGGTTCACGGTAGCTCCTGCCACAGGGCTCTGGGCCCCTTACTGTTCCGGGCCCTGTGGCAGCCGCTACTGCAGCTACCCTGGTATTTACGCCCCTGTAACTACTGTAATACTACCTTCTATGTACAAGAATATAACTACTATAATACTGCTCCTATGTGAAAGCATATAACTACTATAATACTGCCTCCTATGTACAAGAATATAACTGCTATAATACTGCTTCTATGTACAAGAATATAACTACTATAATACTGCTCCTATGTACAGTAATATAACTGCTATAATACTGCTCCTATGTACAAGAATATAACTACTATAATACTGCTCCTATGTACAAGAATATAACTACTATAATACTGCTCCTATGTACAAGTATATAACTACTATAATACTACCTCCTATGTACAAGAATATAACTACTATAATACTGCTCCTATGTACAAGAATATAACTACTATAATACTGCCTCCTATGTACAAGAATATAACTACTATAATACTGCTCCTATGTACAAGACTATAGCTACTATAATACTGCTGCTATGTACAAGAATATAACTACTATAATACTGCTCCTATGTACAAGAATATAACTACTATAATACTGCCTCCTATATACAAGAATATTACTACTATAATACTACTCCTATGTACAAGAATATAACTACTATAATACTGCTCCTATGTACAAGAATATAACTACTATAATACTGCATCCTATGTACAAGAATATAACTACTATAATACTGCTCCTATGTACAAGACTATAGCTACTATAATACTGCTGCTATGTACAAGAATATAACTACTATAATACTGCTCCTATGTACAAGAATATAACTACTATAATACTGCTCCTATGTACAAGAATATAACTACTATAATACTGCTCCTATGTACAAGACTATAGCTACTATAATACTGCTGCTATGTACAAGAATATAACTACTATAATACTGCTCCTATGTACAAGAATATAACTACTGTAATACTGCCCCTATGTACAAGAATATAACTACTATAATACTGCTCCTATGTACAAGTATATAACTACTATAATACTACCTCCTATGTACAAGAATATAACTACTATAATACTGCTCCTATGTACAAGACTATAGCTACTATAATACTGCTGCTATGTACAAGAATATAACTACTATAATACTGCTCCTATGTACAAGAATATAACTACTATAATACTGCTCCTATGTACAAGAATATAACTACTATAATACTGCCCTCTACATACAAGAATATAACTACTATAATACTACTCCTATGTACAAGAATATAACTACTATAATACTGCCTCCTAGCTGTGAGGTTGTGTTTCTGTAGCTCTCCTGAGTCTCCTGATGTCTGGAGAAAGCCCAGGGTGGGGCCACCCTGGGTGGGGCAGCTCCCCTAGCAAGGCCCAGGCTCCAAGGCCTACTCTGGGAAATAACTCCCAGGCAACTAAGAAAGTGGATGAAAATCCCAAAGTCTCCAGGAATGGAAGTAATGTCCAGTGTGTCAGCAGTCCCAGTGCAAGTCCAGATGGGAAGAAAGTTATTGCAAAGAAAGCAGTAGCTGAAGCAAGCAGAGGTACGGTGCAACAACCTACCAAAGTAATTGTGCAGCATCCAGATAGAATACCTGATTGTAAGAAGAAGCAAGCCGTGCAGCCTGTGCAGACTCCATTACAGGTTACAGGTGTCCCGTCCACTCCACCCTCCTGCAGACAGAGGAGAACGTCCCTGGAGAGACAGACCATGCAGGAGAACATGCAGCGGCCTGTACTGGTTCGGTCTGAGCGGACAAGATCTGGCAGTGGAAACTGCAAAACTGTAGTGAAGGCTGTGGATGAGACCAAAGTGAGACCAGCTGGAAGGCCTCATGGTACCAGTAGTGCGGTCACTGGGAACAAACTGGGAAATAGTCCCCAACCTGCAGATTGTGGCCCCATGGCAGTGACGGCAGCCGCAGCAGGCCAGAAGTCACAGGCTACACCGACCAGAAGCCATACTGTGAGTAACCAGCCTGCAAGGCTACCCAATAATGGACAGACTGTTACAATGGCGGAGCGAGCACCTGAACTGCGCCTGGCAGACGAGATCCCAGCACTGGTCAGGAGACTGGAGACATTAAAGGCGGGTAAAATATATCTGTAGCGACAGATTGACTGCGCCTATAAAATAAGGGCTGCTAAACCTTGGTTAGAGGAAGGAGTGGACAAGAAGCTGAGCGCACTGGCGAAAGAGCTCGCCGATGTCGTACAGGAGACCGAGACTGTACTGGAGCAAATGGGACCGGTGGGAGAATCCTACAGAAACCAGCAGCGATTCGAGGAATACCAGAAGTCACCATCATCTCGCTCTAGGTCTGAACCCTCTCAAGATGGCGGCCAGCAGTCCCATGCAAAGCCTATTCTGCAGCCAGAAGGGAATTTGTATGGGGAAGGAGCAGCTAATGCCAAGCCACAGCAAAGACCTGCAGCAGTTCCTGGCAAGGCACCACAAGTCCCAGCAACCAGCACTTTAGAGCAAGATCATGGACCCCTGCCTGAAGTAGCATCTGTGCAGACACTACAAGTCCCAGGAGGCAGGTCATCTCAGCAGGACTGTGCACTGTTACCTGAAGGTACTGGGGTAGCAGCACATTTGGGGTCTCAGGTTGTGAGTGTGTGGGACAGTCTGGACTCTGCTGTGCAAGTCACCAATAGTGACTGTAATAATATTGTGGACTCTGCTGTGCAGGACTCTGCTGCCACTGACTATCTGTCTAATGCGTCTGAGAATATAGATAATCCTGTATATAATAATGGTGCAGCAGGGGAAAGTGTTTCTCATTCTGGGGGGAATCCTTCGCCATCTATGACATCAGACCCCTCTACAGTCCAGTCTCTGGAGTCTGCTGATATTGCAGACATAGAGGTTGATGGTGGGGCGGACACAGCACAGTCCAATGTACAGGACTTTCCCCCTTTAGATACTCACATAGTAACAGAACCTCGTAGTGCAGGTGCTCAGCAGCCCACACAGCGCCCACAGACACGCCAAGATGACGGATCTGGCCATACCTCCTCTGGGAATGCCTGGAGCCGCGGTGCTCCATCTTTTACTTCGAGCACAAACTATACAGGCCAGGCTTTCAAGAGGAGGAATGTAGTCCGGTTTAGGCACAGAGGTGCCAAGGAAGATCTGCCTGATAGAAGGTTTGTGGTCAGAGGGCTCCTATGTACCCAGATGGGCTTCCTGCCGACTGACATCCTGGCAGTGATAAATCTTCCTGACCGCCAGGGGTATGATGTCAGCTTTAAGCTGATGTCTGATCTGGACCGTTTCTGGGCTAATGTCACCAGGTTCAGAGACACTGAGGGTTGGAATAAGTTCAGCTTCATCCCCATCTCTAGGCCAGATACGGCAAATGTCACCATTATATTCTGGAATGAAGCCGTTCCCCCTCAGGACATTGTCATCTGGCTCAGGAGACACTGCGACCTAATGTCCGATCTAACTAAGAATAGGGATGAAGACGGGATCTGGACTGGTGGGTGGAAGGTCCTGGTTAAGTTGCGTCAGAACAACAATGTAACCCAACATCTGCCCAACTCATTTTTTATTGGCCGAGAGAAAGGCATCTGCTTCTATGCGGGTCAGCCACGCAGATGCTTTAAGTGTGGGAAGTCCGGACATATAGCGAGCGTGTGCACCATGGTAAAATGCAACTTGTGTAATGAAATGGGCCACGTGAGCGCTACCTGCCAAAACATCAGGTGTAATCTGTGTGGTAAGATGGGTCACCCCCACAGGGACTGTCCTGACGCTTGGCACAACATCCATAGGGATATCCCTGATGAGGACTTGCTGGCAGCGGCTGATGACATACAGGAGGAGGAGGAGGCGCTGTTGTCAGGGTCAGTAGTCGCTGAGCCAGAGCCCCAAACAGATACAGGTGATACCACCCAGGACCAAGCCCAGTCAGGACCTATTGAGGAGACCATGGAGGTTGTTGACCAAGTTGCACAACCCTCAGTGGCCATCTCTTCTCCTGCCCCAACACCCACCAGTACTAAGAGAAGGAAGAAAGATAGATCCAGCCGTAAGTCTGAGGGTGAGTGGTCCACTGTCAAAAAACCTACTAGGATGAGAATAGGTAGCACGGGTGATGTCACAGCAACGGCAAATAGGTTCAGTATCTTATCAGAGTCAGACGGAGAAGAGGAACTAGACAGAAAGATCCAACAAATGATGGTAGAGTACGATGAGGAAGAGGGTGATCCTCCTACTAAAAGGAGACCCCGCCGAGCTGAGGTTAAGTCTGAATCAGACATGGAAACAGCAGGTCACCAGGAGAGCTCTGACTCTGATCTATGATGGAAGAAAGTGGATCTGTTTTAAGTTTGACCTTTTTAGTTTTACTGTATGTTCTTTAAATTTTCTTTTCCAACAGGTGTGGACTCTTTAAGTTGATTTTGCTTTAAGTATTTTCTTGTTTGATCCTTTTTTGTACATACAAAATGTCTGGAATTATTGAAAGAATTTCTATTTAATTGTATTTATGTTTGTTTTTACTTTAATAAAAATTACCTCCTATGTACAAGAATATAACTACTATAATACTGCTCCTATGTACAAGAATATAACTACTATAATACTACTCCTATGTACAAGAATGTAACTACTATAATACTGCCCCCTATGTACAAGAATATAACTACTATAATACTACTCCTATGTACAAGAATATAACTACTATAATACTGCCTCCTATGTACAAGAATATAACTACTATAATACTGCTCCTATGTACAAGTATATAACTACTGTAATACTACCTTCTATGTACAAGAAAATAGATGCAGGAATTATTAGGCCCTGCACAACTTTAAGTACTGGCTATACAGGCAAGAACTGTGTTATTAAACATGTTCCATTATTTTATATATATTTACGGCATATTTAAAATGAAGCTTACCAGGTATAAAAGATCATCTATCCATATTCCAATATATTGTCTATCGATTTTTCCTAGCCATGGATCCTGAAACACACCGTGAACTGCTGTCTCGGCAATATTCTTAGTAGCAGAGTTTAGTAGTGCAAATGGTATACAGATCCACTGTAGATATATAATGAATCGAATCAGTCAATAACAGACAGTTACACAAAATTCAAACCATTAAAACCGCTATAATACCGACGACCATAAGTACAGGAATATAAGTACCATATATAAGTAACATAATACTGCTCCTATGGACAAGAATATAACTACTATAATACTGCTCCTATGTACAAGAATATAACTACTATAATAGTGCTCTTATGTACAAGAATATAACTACTATAATACTGCTCTTATGTGAACGACCATAAGTACAGGAATATAAGTACTATATATAAGTAACATAATACTGCTCCTATGTACAAGAATATAACTACTATAATACTGCTCCTATGTACAAGAATATAACTACTATAATACTGCCCCTATGTACAAGAATATAACTACTATAATACTGCTCCTATGTACAAGAATATAAATACTTTAATACTGCTCCTATGTACAAGAATATAACTACTATAATACTGCTCATATGTACAAGAATATAACTACTATAATACTGCTCCTATGTACAAGAATATAACTAGTATAATACTGCCCCTATGTACAAGAATATAACTACTATAATACTGTCTCCTACGTACAAGAATATAACTCCTATAATACTGTCCCTATGTACAAGTATATAACTACTCAGTGGCTTAACTAGGAATGGCTGGGCCCCTAGGCAAACATTTGACATGGGGCTCCCCCTCCCTGAACCGCTACCTCCAACCACCCCCCTCCCCGGACCACTCCCTCCAACCAGCCCCCCCCGCATAAACCGCATTCCTGCGCACACTATTATGCAGCATAGTGGCCCCTGCACACAGTATTATGCAGCATAGTGGCCCCTGCACACAGTATTATGCCCCATAGTGGATGACCCATGAACGATTATTATACTCTGGGGTCTTTTCAGACCTCAGGTTATAATGATCGGAGACCCAGGGAAGGATACAAACATAATAAACAATGCTACTTACCCCTTCCTGGCTCCAGTATACTCCGGTGCGCTACTTCGGCCATCTTCAATGTTAGACCAGATCTCGCGTGAGCCAGGCCGGCTCACGACGCATAATGACGTCGGCTGACGTCTGGGACGTCACCAAACAGGCCTGAAGCCTGCGGAGCGCAGGACAGGTAAGTAACGTTGTTTTCTATGTTCTCTCACCTCCCCTGGGCTCCCGATCGTTATACTCGGGGGTCTGAAAAGACCCCACAGTATAATGATAGCAGTGTTTGTGGGGTTCACGGTAGTTCCTGCCACAGGGCTCCGGACCCCTTAATGTCCCAGGCCCTGTGGCAGCCGCTACCGCAGCTACCCCAGTATTTAAGCCACTGTAACTACTGTAATACTATCTTCTATGTACAAGAATATAACTACTATAATACTGCTCTTATGTGAAAGAATATAACTACTATAATACTGCTCCTATGCACAAGAATATAACTACTATAATACTGCTCCTATGTACAAGAATATAACTACTATAATACTGCTCCTATGTACAAGACTATAACTACTATAATACTGCTCCTATGTACAAGAATATAACTACTATAATACAGCTCCTATGTACAAGAATATAACTACTATAATACTGCTCCTATGTACAAGAATATAACTACTATAATACTGCTCCTATGTACAAGAATATAACTACTATAATACTGCTCCTATGTACAAGAATATAACTAGTATAATACTACCTCCTATGTACAAGAATATAACTACTTTAATACTGCCCCAATGCACAAGAATATAACTACTATAATACTGCTCCCTATGTACAAGAATATAACTACTGTAATACTGCCCCTATGTACAAGAATATAACTACTATAATACTGCTCCCTATGTACAAGAATATAACTACTGTAATACTGCCCCTATGTACAAGAATATAACTGCTATAATACTGCCCCTATGTACAAGAATATAACTACTATAACCAGGGCCGGCGTTAGGGGGGGGGCAAACTGGGCAATTGCCCAGGGCCCCGTTCCCAAAGGATCCGGAACCTGAGGTGAGTAAAAATAACAAACATTTTTACTCACCTGTCCTGGCGTCCAACGTCATCTTCTGGCATCCCGGACATCACCGCTGAGGCCAGGCCTCAGCCTTAGAGATCACGTGGGGCGTGCTGACAGCTTGCCTCACGTAATCTCTGAGGCCCAATCACAGGCCTCTGCGGTGACGTCCACAACGCGTGACGTCAGCCACAGAGAAGAAGAAGCGGTCGCCGGCGGGGATAGCGGAGCAGCGCGAGGAGGCCCAGGAGAGGTAAGACAAGGTGAGTATAACTGTTTGTTATTTTACCTTACCTACCCCGGGCCTTCGATTATTATACTCTGGGCCCCTGTGGAGCATTATACTGGGGGGCCCCTGTGGATAACATATTATACTGTGTGGGACCACTGTGGAGTATTATACTGGGGAAGGGGCCCTCTGGATAGTATGTTAAATTCTGTGGGGCCTCTGTGGAAAATTATAATGTTATATTATGTGGGGACACTTTGGAGCATTATGCTCTCCAGAGGTGCCCCCCAGTATAATGCTCCACAGTGGCCGCACACAGTATAATATGCTCTCCAGAGGGGCAGCCCAGTATAATATGCTCTCCAGAGGGGCCCCCAGTATAATGCTCCAAAGTGGCCCCACAGAATATAACATGCTCTCCAGAGCCCCCCCACTTTATAATACTCCATAGAGGCCCCACAGAATATAACATGTTCTCCAGAGGGCCCCCTCCCCAGTATAATGCTCCACAGTGTCCCCACACAGTATAATATGCTATCCAGAGCCCCCCCCCCAGTATAATGCTCCACGGTTTCCCCACACAGTATAATATGCTCTCCAGAGGGGCCCCCCAGTATATTATACTGTGCGGCGCCACTGTGGAGCATTATACTGGGGGGGGGGCTCTGGAGAGCATATTATACTGTTTTGGGCCGCTGTGGAGTATTATACTGGGGAAACCTCTCTGGGCAGTATATTATACTGTGTGGAGGCCATTTCTGGAGCATGTTATACTGAGTGGGGTCACTGTGGAGCATTATTCTGGGGGGGCCATCAGCAGAGCATATTATATTGCGTGGCGCCACTGTGGGGACTAATGAGCATTATACTAGGGGGCCCTCTGGGGAGCATATTATACTGCGTGGGGCCTACTGTGGAACATTATACTGGGGGGGACGCTCTGGGGAGCATAATAAATTGCGTGGAGCCACTGTAGAGCAAAATACTGGAGGGGGCACTGTGGAGCATTATACTAGCGGGGGCCCTCTGGGGAGCATATTATAGTATGGGCCACTGTGGAGCTTTATACTGGGGGAAGGGACAGTGTGGGGAGCCTGTTATACTGTGTGGGGCCACTGTGGAGTGTATTATATTGTGTGGGGCTTTTCAGGAGCATATGATACTCTGTGGGGCCATTGTAGAGCATTATACTGGGGGGCATTGTGGGGTGCATATTATACTGTATGGAGCATATTATATTGTGTGGGGCTGCTGGGGAGCATATAGCACTGTCGGGCTACTAAGGGTTAGTATACTGTGTGGGCCACTGTGGAGTATTATACTGTGTGGAGCCTTACATACCATGTGGGGCCACTATGGGGGGCTCAGAGGAGCATTTTATACTGTGTGGGGTCACTGTGGAACATTATATACCATGTGGGGAAACTGGAGGGCTCAGGAGAGCATTTTATACTGTGTAGCATTATATACCATGTGGAGTATTATACTGTGGGGGGGGGGGGGCTCACAATTCCTGCTGGTAGCCCTGTGTGCTATGTCTGCATCACAGCTCCCTTACTATAATCTTGCACATACGTGTAGTGCTCCATGGCTATGTCATTCCCCATACAGTACTGTGCATGAATTGGCCATGGAGTTATTGGGGCCTGCACAGTATTATAGGGGCTGACTATACTGGGAACATACTCAGTAACACAAGATAGTCAGCACATATGTAAGACTTCAGTGAAGGAGCCGTGGTGTAGGCTATTAGCAGGAAGCTGTTGGGTGGGGCCCCAGAACAAGTTCCTCTGGTGGACCTAAGGCCCTTCAGTCCGACACTGTATAACGGAGAACTATTATATATAAGGGTGAATTACTATATATAGTTGGGAAACTTAAGTATGAGGGTGCTATTATAAGGGGGAACTATTATTTATAAGATGGGCTATTATTTATAAGGGGGGAACTATTATATATAAGGCATCCATTATAAGGAGGGAGCTATTATTTATAAGGGAGCTGTATTATTTTTACGGGGTGACTGTTACTGATAAGGGGGAATATTACTGATACAGGGCATTATTTATAATTTATAAGGGAGCTATTACTGATAAAGGTGTAATATTATTTATGAGCAGAGACTATTATTTCTAAGGAGGCGCTATAATCACTGATGAATGGGTGCAAAAATCTATTAGGGGGTACAAAGGTGCTCATTTGAATTGTGTGTGGTAAAATGGGGCTTATTACTTTTTTGTTGGCAGAAAGGAGGCGATATTATAGGGGCTGCCACTGGAAGACGATGGTGTTGTTTGCATATCAGCATTTGGGGCCCCGCTTTTAATTTTGCCCAGGGCCCCACTTTGTCTAAAACCGGCCCTGACTATAACGCTGTCTCCTTTGTAAAAATATAACTGTTGTAATACTGCCCACTATGAACAAAAAAAAGCATTGCAACATTTGTACTTACCAACCCAAGTACCATAAAGACAAGCTGTATGACATCAGTGTAAGCCACAGAGTACAGGCCTCCAAACAATGTATATGTAATGACAATACAAGCAGATATGAGAATTGACAAGTAATTGACAATATCCATGATGACACTGACTGCAGAGGCTGTAAGAGAGAAGTATAAGAACATTACATAAAAGAGAAGTAGCTTAACAACCACTGTCTTTTATATCTACGTCTAATCCTGTCTTATAGGAGTTCAGGTAACTATAAGGAGCCGGTCTGTCAACAAGTCCTTCCACAGTTTCCAATAGCAATCAGCAGAACAGTGAGTGCAGCTCTGGAGTATAATACTGGATGTAATTCAGGATCAGTACAGGATAAGTAATGTAATGTATGTACACAGTGACTGCACCAGCAGAATAGTGAGTGCAGCTCTGGAGTATAATACAGGATGTAACTCAGGATCAGTACAGGATAAGTAATGTAATGTATGTGCACAGTGACTGCACCAGCAGAATAGTGAGTGCAGCTCTGGAGTATAATACAGGATGTAACTCAGGATCAGTACAGGATAAGTAATGTAATGTATGTACACAGTGACTGCACCAGCAGAATAATGAGTGCAGCTCTGGAGTATAATACTGGATGTAACTCAGGATCAGTACAGGATAAGTAATGTAATGTATGTACACAGTGACTGCACCAGCAGAATAGTGAGCGCAGCTCTGGAGTATAATACAGGATGTAACTCAGGATAAGTAATGTAATGTATGTACACAGTGACTGTACCAGCAGAATAGTGAGCGCAGCTCTGGAGTATAATACAGGATGTAACTCAGGATCTGTACAGGATAAGTAATGTAATGTATGTACACAGTGACTATACCAGCAGAATAGGTAAGTCTTCTCCGGAGTATAATACAAGTTGTAAGGATCAATATAAGACAAGTAATGCAAATTATATACAAAGTTACTCATCTGAAGTGTCTAACAATTACATTATACATACATCTTTCCATTACCCCGCTTTATAGGTCAGTATACACATAAAAGTCCTTAGTTCTGTTTGATAAATAAATTTAGCTTAACACTTAACTAGAGATGCCAGGATGGCGGCGAACCAGCAGACGTCAGCTATCAGGGCAGGGATGAAGAGGAGACAAGTCATGAAGCTCCCATAGGCTTCCTGGAGAGGGTCCATCATTGTCAAGTACTTCTTTGATCTCATTGGGGTTACAAAGAAGATGGCACCTGAAGGCAGGAGCAACATCGTAACACCATGATTTACAATAACATTACAATACATTTACACTAGTTACAGTATAGGGCATGAATGTTAAACAAAATTATCCCCATGTGTAGTGTCCCGCATATAATTCCAGGCAGGAAAGGGAGGAGACAAGTTAGTCTCCTCATCCTGGAGTTGGTAGGAGGTTGAGAAGTAGCTAAGAGAGTGAGCCAGGAGATAAGCTGAAGCCACCAGCTTAGAGAAAGTCGTGTGTTATACAGCCGCCAGGAGATGGGATTTATCCCTGCTAACCCCTTGAAAACAAGATTGTGCAAAATTAGTATATGAGGATACAGTTATATGGACTTTAGGTAGGAACTTGGAACTTGTAGAAGGTGGTGGATTTTGTGCGAGTACAGAAAACTATTTAAATGTAAGACTACCCCAGCAAGATAGATGTGGCTTACTAACAGGAATGCTCCACCTGAACTTTACCTCTAGTATTCAGATGCTGTTAAAGTAGCCTTGTTCTACCTCAAGTAAAAACTATGAGTTGCATTGCTCTACAATGAGTATTACACTGTTCTGAGCCTTATTCCTGCATGACCATCATGGGCACTCCAACCACCCTCAGGCTCAGGGAGGCTTACAACCATTAGGATGCATCCCTGAAAAAACACTATACCACCATCAGACACCCTGCAGGCCTCCGTTGCACTGCACAAACCTAGTCAGAGGATTTGGTCAAGATTCCGTGACCACTGCACCTACTACTAGTAGACCAGCCTCAGGGACTTCCCCAATGGGCTACTGCACATGTACCTATTGGGCCACTCCTTATATTCCTATACATTGTAGGATCTTAAGATGGCTATACATATTTATTCATGTGAACGCTCGGTGGTAGTGAGAGGAAAGGATCGGACATCTTCACATTCAACATGCATGAACTACGTTAGTAGGCCAAATGACCATCGGGTAGACATCATGGAGTGAGTTCAGCCCACATTTGTCTAAGGAATATGGACACCTTTCTTCTTCTACTTCAGGTATTGCTCCTCACCCAGCATGTTTAGGCTTTCATCATAGTGATTCTGTATCGGTCAAATGCCTTCATCTCCAGGAAAACAAGCTGGGGCGTTATATGGCCGATACATTTGTTTTCCTTACCTAAAATTAACCCTATGGCAAATCCCACAGGAACCTGAAGCCATGCCAGCCCTCGTCCAGGAAGGTAAACGATCTCCGCAGATCCATTGATATAGGCGCCACCAACCCAAGTAGCTGAATGAGAAAAAATAAGCTTTATATATAAAACAACCTAAAGTTATTGAGATCTACCCGTATGTCGAATTCTGTAGGGTATGGACATTATTAGAATCTGACATTTTATTAAAGGGGTTGCCCAGATTTTAGATATTGAGGTCTTCATCAAATTGGTGGGGGGTCTGACACCCAGCACCACAGTGTTTTTAATTTTGTGTACTTCGTGGCACCTTTGTGACTGTGTTTTTGTAATAAAGTATTTTGGATGAGTGATCTATTTTTGTATAGGTATTTTTTTTTTTTGTATCCTTTTTGAAAATAGGAACTACTGTATATTTGCTATTCCATGCCTTGCCACTAGGGTATGTCTAGAAATTATGAATAGGGTACAAAACTGAACTTAGTGCCTTAAGAACTCATAGGTGTAATTCATCTGGTCCTGGAGCCTTGTTCATATTTACTATATTAATCTTAGTGGAAGAGTGAAGAAATCAGGCGATACCTTTTAGAGGCTAACTGAGTATATTTGATAGTGAGCTTTCGAGAGTCTAGCTCTCTTCTTCTTCTCTCTCTCTTCTTCTTCTGAAGAGATCTAGACTCTCAAAAGCTCACTATCAAATATACTCAGTTAGCCTCTAAAAGGTATCGCCTGATTTCTTCACTCTTCCACTACTTTCTATGGCTAACACGGTACAACATTATACTATATTAATCTTAGGTATCTCCATGACTCATATCTATTAAAGTGAACAGAAAAATAAAGACAGTGCTGACAATGTTTTTTCTTTAGTCTAAAGAAATAAAATTCTGCCAAAGTAGTCACATAAAAAAAAGTAAGAGCCATCCCAAAAAAAGCCAAAAAATTATAAAATGTTATGGTTGGCCAAATGAAAAAAATTCCCTTGGTCCTAAAGGTCAAAATTGTTTTAGTCTTTAAGGGGTTAACCACAAGACGGATTCACGCCCCATACTCATTAGACCTACCTGTAGTAGTAAATAATCCAATGACCATATTGACCTTCCGTCCCCCGACGATGGCAACTTCCATCCGATTTCCATTTTTTTGCAACTTTTTGGTTTTTCTTGAAGCCCACACTCCAATCCCCAGTGTGAGTGCAAAGAACAGAAGTACTGACAGCAGAGCGGGGACGTTCAGAGCCATCACAAATCAATAATGGTGAATGAGAGGACTGTGTAATGTCTATGGCTATGCTTCTGTCTTGTGACCAAACATGTGGCTCCTCCATCTGAACAGCTGTACTCTCCGAGGTGTCATTCTACACAAAGGGCCATTCAAGAAGATGTTTTTCTTTTCTTATCTTGTGTTACATGGAGAAATGTGATCTCCTCATGTAATACACATACCTGCATTCTCCCCCTTTAAATTCTCCATGGCTGCCCTGTACATCCTGGGTGGGGTGTTGCAAATCCATGGTACCTGGAGAGCTGCAGGGAGCGGTGTAGCTTGCAGCTCCAAAGCGAGATTTGTGACAAGACCCCACCTACTAAATGCTATATAAAATACTCATGTGTGTAGTAGAGGGACTTTTTTTTTATTTATTATTTATTTATATAGCACCATTAATTCCATGGTGCTGTACATTATTTTATTAATTCCATGGTGCTGTACATTATTATAGTAATTCCATGGTGCTGCACATTATTATATTAATCCCATGGTGCTGTACATTATTATATTAATTCCATGGTGCTGTACATTATTATATTAATTCCATTGTGCTGTACATTATTATATTAATTCCATGGTGCTGTACATTATTATATTAATTCCATGGTGCTTTACATTATTATATTAATTCCATGGTGCTTTACATATGAGGATTTACATACAGTACTCAAGATGTACAAAACAGATAATACTAACAGTGATCACTGGCACAGTGGGATAGAGGGCCCTGCGCGCAAGGGCTTACAATCTATGAGGGAAGAGGGATAGAGACAGAAGGTGAGGGAGAGGCTGTACAGGTGGCGGTGTGGTGACAGTAGTGTTATTGGAGGTTGTAGGCCTTCCTGAATAGGTGAGTCTTCAGGGCCTTCTTGAAGCTTGTGACTGTGGGGGACAGTCTTATGTGTCTTGGTAGTGAGTTCCAGAGTATGGGGGATGCACGGGAGAAGTCTTGGAGACGATTGTGTGAAGAGCGGATGAGAGCAGAGCGGAGTAGGAAGTCTTTGGAGGATCGGAGGTTACGTGTGGGCAGGTAGAGGGAGATTAGGTCGGAGATATATGGAGGGGACAGGCTGTGGATGGTTTTGTATGTCAGCATTAGTAGTTTGAACTCTATTTGCTGGGCGATGGGTAGCCAGTGAAGGGATTGGCAGAGGGGAGCGGCTGATGAAGAACAGGGGGAGAGGTGTATTAGGCGAGCAGCACAGTTTAAGGTGGACTGGAGGGGGGCGAGAGTGTTATCTGGGAGGCCATGGAGAAGGGTGTTACAGTAGTCTAGGCGGGAGATTATGAGGGCGTGAACTAGCATCTTTGTAGTTTCGGGGGGTGAGGAAGGAGCGGATTCGGTGGATGTTCTTGAGTTGGAGGCGACAGGAGGATAGGTCAGAGTCTAAGGTTATCCCAAGGCAGCGGGCCTCTGGGACTGGGGTGAGAGTGGTTCCATTAATTTTGATAGATGGGTCAGATAGGGGGGTCGTGCGTGGAGGGGTGAAGATTATGAACTCCGTTTTCTCCATGTTGAGTTTGAGAAAGCGGGAGGAGAGAAAGGAGGCTACGGCTACTAGACATTCTGGGACTCATTCTTGGATCTGTCAGCAGTATTAGGGGCAGTAGTTATTTCCCTCCCCAAAATAATGTACCTGTGCAACTGAGATGAGAGACATTCTCCTCTGACAGCTTTAGACAGATCAAATGGAGATAGAGACATCTCAGCTGTCTCGCACAGGGCTTGTATTTTGGGGGATTGGAAAACTTGGCAAATGTCCAAGACCTGCAGTTTCTTAGGGAATTAAGAGGACAGGCAAACTAAAATCACCCAGTATTGGCAGTATTGGGGGAATAAACTGTAGTATGACTGCTCATGTAGCATGAGTGGTACCAGTGACGTCACTGCTGATACATCACCGGTACCCTACATGTGGTCGCAACAGTCACATGAGCTTCAGCACTTGTCCTCCAGCCAGTCCTACAACTAGAGAGAACATGGGGCACACACCTGAACGGAGGGCCACAGATAGGTATCTTTTTCTACTTCACACCACCCCCTGCAATCCTTGGGTTTTCCATTTAACCTGGAAAACCCCCTTAAGAAAAAATGGTCCATTGATATTCAATAATAGTGAGCAACAAAGAGACAACCAGTGGTGTAACATGAAGCTCCCAGGCCCCAATGCACAATCTTTACCAGGCATCCCTACTATAACGTATTGTTTATTGTTCTTATTGGGAACACCTTACGTGCCCCCGAGGCTCCTGGGCCTTGTGCGACCGAACCTTAGTTACATCCCTGGAGACAATGTAGAATTTACACACTGATCTACCCCCCTGTGTATAGTAACAAAACAATCTAATCTTTGCATAGCTTATTTGGCCAACAGCTATTCCTTCCAACCCCTTCCCCTTTACATGCACACTCAGTTCTCAACAGGGAGAGGGCAGTTTATCTTCTGTGGCAAGGTTGAAATTCAGCTTGTCCTTATTTCCCCTGACATCTTCAGTTGGGGGAGATTCAGCACACACCGGTACACACAAGATACCTGTCTGATCCCACTGACATTGGTTCAGCTCATATTTGGGTGAGAACCTTAAATGGTCAACAAATTTTGCATAAATTAATAGTGCAAGAAAATATAAGAAACTTTGTAACATATCACATGAAGGAAAAATGCTTCTTTCTCCACTTATCTGGCTCTGCTCTCCCTTCTATAGTGCCAGTGATAGTGTTATCCAGGATTACAAAACATAGAAAACATGGCTGCTATCTTCTTCTCAGGAAGAGACATAACGTCTGAGACTGGGACTGAGTTGCAGCATGGTCTTGTGACCGATGGACGTGATGTCACTTCCTAAAAAGAAGAAAGAAGCCATGTTTTCTAATACTTGATAGCTCCTTTAATTCTAAAATCTAAGAATTCTATCTTGGTCTTCCAAGATGGACTTCAGTTTACTGAAGTGTTAGATTGAAGCTTACAATAGAAGTCTATGGAGGGAAAAGGATGGACCATAGGAATTTGAAGCAAAATTTTTCAGCTTCTCAATAACCAATGAGGATTTTGATGCTGAATTTGAAGTGGATTTTGACACTGAATTGGAAGCAAGTTGCCCTTTATTGGGCAGGGGCAAATTCCGCGCCGATGGAAAATGTGTATTTTCCGCCTTCCATTCATTTCAATGAGAGTTTTCAGGTGGAATCTGCCTGAAGAACGTTCAGGGCGATTATTTTTTCTGGACGAAATTTTTTTCAGAAAAAAATCAGCTACTGAAAAAATCAGCTACTATCTCCCATTGACATGAATGGGAGGCAGATTCCAGGCGGATTTTGAGGCAGATTCCGCCTCAAATTCAGCGTCAAATTCCTACTTGTGAACACCCCCTTAGTGTTTTATTCACATCAATACCTGAACTTTTTCTACATGATGATGCTGCTACTTCTGAGTGAGCAAGAAAAAGTTAGAAAGTAGATTCTGCTGTTTTTCCCATGTGCTATCTATTGGAGACATCATAGCAGCTAGTCACCATCAACAGCTCAGGGAGAACTGAGAATTAGAGATAGAGCCTGCAGAGGGGAAAACTGCAGAATACAAGTCATATAGTGGCCGGAAATAGTGTTACTGCTTATGTACACATAGGAGCTTGTCCAAAAGTTTAGACACTGAGTGTCTTCCATTTTTGGTATGCGGTATTTATAGGCCTATAGGCAGTATTTTTTATCAGCTGTGCTATTCCATATAGAGTCATCCAGTAAAAAACCTATACAACACAGTATATTGTTTTTAACCTGGGAAACTATGGGTGACAAATACCACTGCATGGCTAACTAGTAGTATAAGTAGGAGGCCTCCTCCTGATGTACACTGCAAACAGAGTGTGAACTGATCCTAAAAACTATACTCACTACATTAATAGCTGTATTCAGACTTTACCATGACGTTTAGTCATATGACAGTAAAATCACCAAGATTTACGATCGCAATATATATTCCTTATACTGTAGCAAGAATTCTTATAGCCTACTAGTTTATTGCCTCTATCCCCTGACCATCACGTGATAATACCATGACCATCGCATGACCAAAAGGCTACGTGGAACCCTAGCCTAGACCGACTACTGACCCCTATAGCTATAAGGTGGTAGGAGGGCAGACAGTGATAGGATGTGATGCAGGAACTGACGGGATCACTGAATATTACTGATCCTTTATGTTAAAGTATACCAATGGCAGGGGCCAAAGGGGCAATTGCCCTTGGATTCCACCACTTTTTATGTCCTCCTAGTTTGGTATCATAGCTAATGCTAAAAGTAACACCATTGCAGTAAAATCCACACATTTTATGTTGCATTCCATGCCCGGACTTCATTTAAAGTTAAAGGGGTTTCCTGGGACTTAGCATAGGTCATCAATATCTGTTCAGAGGGGTCCTGACACCTGGCACCCCGCAGAGCAGCTTTTTGAAGTGACAGCTATGCTCAAGTCAGCGCTGCTACTGCTCCACAGGCCAGCGATGTCATGTTCATCGGTCACGTGGCGTGTCTACAGTTCAGTCCCATTGAAGTGAATGTGTTGAGCTGCAATACCAAGCACAGCCACTATACAATGTACGGCGCTGTGCTTGGTGAGCAGTGAAGAAGCCGCAGAGCTTGTCCATGGCCTCTCTATGGATTGGTCAGGGTACTAGACACCAGATCTGATATTGTTGACCTATCTTAAGGATAGGCTATCAATATCCAACCCCTTTAATTCTGAGTGGAGATGGTTCCTTTAGCTGCAGTGCCACATTGTGGACAGGGTTAGATAGGTCCACCAGACCACCAGATGGTCCCCTTGTGGGCCCTTGTTGTCACACAATAATTGCCCGCAAAGGTACAGCAAAAGGTAGCCCCATTCAAATATAACTTTGGAGTCTGTCACACACTCTGTATGGATGGAGGGGGAACGTCAAAATCCTCCCCTCTGTAGTTACACCCATGCATGTAACCCTTTATTTAAGGGGTTATACAGGATTATGTAAACATGGCTGCTTTCTTTTACAAACAGCACCATGCCTGTCCACAGGTTGTGCCTGGTACTGCTGCTCAGCGCTATTGAAATGAATAAGGTGAAACTGCAATACCACATATGACCAGTGGGCAGGTGTGGCGCTGTAGTTTTTTTTTTTTTTTTTTAAAGAAAGTAGTCATGTTTTTCTAATGCTGCAAAATCCCTTTAAGAATAGCCACATCATTTCACACGGATGGTCTCCTGTATGATTGCATTAAATGTAAGGCTGGAAAGAGATAAATCTGATAATGTGGGGGAGGGAGCATGGCAGCGACCTGAGGATCTTATGTCAAGAAGGTAAGTGACTTACTGCTACAGTGTAGAAACCATACTGGAACAGAGAGTAGCAACAAGCATGATAATAGGAAACATGGGCTCTGCTCACACCTTGCTTGAGGCGTACGTGTAACATAGGAGCCAGAAACTCATAACATGGCGGTGTCAACAGAGTCTTTGATGTCCATAGAGATGTAACAGAGCTGAATCACAGCTGAGACTTTGTTACACTGTATACAGCATAGCCAGTCCTGTGTGAGCTCTGAGACCCGTACACCTCATCTACAGGGATCCTGAGCCACAGAGGATTGCCCAGACTGATGTAGTCAATGAGAAGGCCATTCACATATGTAATACAGGGAGGATACATTTATTATAAATTACAGGTTACAATGTATCTGTATATACAAGACTAGACAAGCGCTTGGTGATTAGTCAGTATATACCTGCAGTACCAGGCATGGCCACAGATCACACATCATGATATCACAACCAGTTTGTGCTATGACATTGGCTGCCATACCACATTGATAGTCAGCTCTGCTACATCTGTACAAGCTCTGTGTTCTAAGCTCTATTGTTTTCATCCATGACTGGAGTTTTTCTAGTTGTGCATGTCCCCCGGTCTTGTTACTGTCGCATGTCCATGTTCACGCTTCAGTGGTCTGAAATAGAAGAGAAGACGTTGTAACAGTATTCAACATACAGTACAGACCAAAAATTTGGACACACATTCTCATTTCAAGAGTTTTCTGTATTTTCATGACTATAAAAATTGTAGATTCACACTGAAGGCATCCAAACTATGAATTAACACATGTGGAATTATATACTTAACAAAAAAGTGTGAAACAACTGAAAATATGTCTTACATTCTAGGTTCTTCAAAGTAGCCACCTTTTGTTTTGATTACTGCTTTGCACACTCTTGGCATTCTCTTGATGAGCTTCAAGAGGTAGTCACCTGAAATGGTCTTCCAACAGTCTTGAAGGAGTTCCCAGAGATGCTTAGCACTTGTTGGCCCTTTTGCCTTCACTCTGCGGTCCAGCTCACCCCAAACCATCTCGATTGGGTTCAGGTCTGGTGACTGTGGAGGCCAGGTCATCTGGCGTAGCACCCCATCACTCTCCTTCTAGGTCAAATAGCCCTTACACAGTCTGGAGGTGTGTTTGGGGTCATTGTCCTGTTGAAAAATAAATGATGGTCCAACTAAACGCAAACCGGATGGAATAGCATGCCGCTGCAAGATGCTGTGGTAACCATGCTGGTTCAGTATTCCTTCCATTTTGAATAAATCCCCAACAGTGTCACCAGCAAAGCCCCCCCACACCATCACACCTCCTCCTCCATGCTTCACGGTGGGAACCAGGCATATAGAGTCCATTCGTTCACCTTTTCTGCGTCGCACAAAGACACGGTGGTTGGAACCAAATATCTCAAATCAGATCAAAGCACAGATTTCCACAGGTCTAATGTCCATTCCTTGTGTTCTTTAGCCCAAACAAGTCTCTTCTGCTTGTTGCCTGTCCTTAGCAGCGGTTTCCTAGCAGCTATTTTACCATGAAGGCCTGCTGCACACAGTCTCCTCTTAACAGTTGTTGTAGAGATGTGTCTGCTGCTAGAACTCTGTGTGGCATTGACCTGGTCTCTAATCTGAGCTGCTGTTAACCTGCGATTTCTGAGGCCGGTGACTCGGATGAACTTATCCTCCGCAGCAGAGGTGACTCTTGGTCTTCCTTTCCTCATGTGAGTCAGTTTCTTTGTAGCGCTTAATGCTTTTGGCCATTGCACTTGGGGACACTTTCAAAGTTTTCCCAATTTTTCGGACTGACTGACCTTCATTTCTTAAAGTAATGATGGCCACTCGTTTTTCTTTACTTAGCTGCTTTTTTCTTGCCATAATACAAATTCTAACACTCCATTCAGTAGGACTATCAGCTGTGTATCCACCTGACTTCTGAACAACACAACTGATGGTCCCAACCCCATTTATAAGGCAAGAAATCCCACTTATTAAACCTGACAGGGCACACCTGTGAAGTGAAAACCATTTCAGGTGACTACCTCTTGAAGCTCATCAAGAGAATGCCAAGAGTGTGCAAAGCAGTAATCAAAGCAAAAGGTGGCTACTTTGAAGAACCTAGAATATAAGACATATTTTCAGTTGTTTCACACTTTTTGTTAAGTATATAATTCCACATGTGTTAATTCATAGTTTTGATGCCTTCAGTGTGAATCTACAATTTTTATAGTCATGAAAATACAGAAAACTCTTGGAATGAGAAGGTGTGTCCAAACTTTTGGTCTGTACTGTATATAATACATGTATGATATGTGCAGGCGGTGGCGGTATTATATGTGTGACACTGGGGAATAAGAAAGGTGTGTGAGGAGTATGTGTGTACTGTATGATGTCAGGGGTATGGAAGTACTGAAGATATGGTTATGTGTGATGTATGGTGGTAGTGTTTCTGTTATATATAGTGGTAATATTTATGTGTGATGTATGATGGTAGTGTTTATGTGTGATGTATTATTATTATTGTTTATTTATATAGCACTATTAATTCCATGGTGCTGTACATTATTATATTAATACCATGGTGCTTTACATTTGAGGGTTTACATACGGTACACAATATATACAAAACAGATAATACTAACAGTGATCACTGGCACAGTGGGATAGAGGGCCCTGCCCGCAAGGGCTTACAATCTATGAGGGAAGAGGGATAGAGACAGAAGGTGGGGGAGAGGCTGTACAGATGGTGGTGTGGTGACAGTAGTGTTATTGGAGGTTGTAGGCCTTCCTGAATAGGTGAGTCTTCAGGGCCTTCTTGAAGCTTGTGACTGTGGGGGTCAGTCTTATGTGTCTTGGTAGTGAGTTCCAGAGTATGGGGGATGCACGGGAGAAGTCTTGGAGGTGTTTGTGTGAAGAGCGGATGAGAGCAGAGCGGAGTAGGACGTCTTTGGAGGATCGGAGGTTACGTGCGGGCAGGTAGCGGGAGATTAGGTCGGAGATATATGGAGGGGACAGGCTGTGGATGGCTTTGTATGTCAGCGTTAGTAGTTTGAACTCTATTCGCTGGGCAATGGGTAGCCAGTGAAGGGATTGGCAGAGGGGAGCGGCCGATGAAGAACGGGGGGAGAGGTGTATTAAGTGAGCAGCACAGTTTAAGGTGGACTGGAGGGGGGCGAGGGTGTTAGCTGGGAGGCCATGGAGAAGGGTGTTACAGTAGTCTAGGCGGGAGATTATGAGGGCGTGGACTAGCATCTTTGTAGTTTCAGGGGTGAGGAAGGAGCAGATTCGGTGGATGTTCTTGAGTTGGAGGCGGCAGGAGGTGTTGAGGGTTTGAATATGGGACTTGAAGGATAGGTCAGAGTCTAAGGTTATCCCAAGGCAGCGGCCCTGTATGATAGTAATGTTTATGTGTGATGTATGATAGTAATGTTTATGTGTGATGTATGGTGGTAGTGTTTATGTTTTATATATAGTGGTAGTGTATATCTATGTATGATGTATGCAGGTATAGTGTCTGTGACTATGTCTGATGTATGATGGTGGTATAGTGTGATGTGAGGACATAATCCATGTATGATGCTAGTGATGGCTATGTATGATGTATTGCAGTAGCGGTGAGATGATTACACTTTGTTTACTATATGAAAATCATGAGGGTCATAGATAGGTGTAAAGAAGATATTGATGCCATGGTTATATATGATATATGTCGGTAATGTTGGATTGGTTAGGTGTAATGTACTATAGAGGTGAGTAGTGAATATTGGCCATGTGTGATGATAGTTCCGGTGATTTCGCACCACACAGAGATGACAACTTACACTAATTTTCCTTTTCCTCAGACAGGTGCCGCAGATCACTCCGATGATGCCATTGATGACCTGAATGAGGCACAAGATGGCCTCAATAGCGCCCAGCCCTAACAGGATGGAGAACAAGACCACATTCCACAGCACGACGTTCTTAGGTTCTTTACATAAGTTCCACGTGTCTTGACGAAAGAGATAGTTGTCCCTGCAGTCACATAAATTGTGGGTATATAACAGAGATGTGTGATGCATCATAGTGTGAAATCACTAGAGATAGCGGTGACATCAATCAGTCAGTTATTAGGCAGCCACATAATATAGTAAAGCAGCACCATCTAGGGGCAGACAGCAAGTAATACACTTCTTCAGAATTCTTAAAGCAGAATTTACAGTGCCAATATTAATATGTGTTACCAAGACAATATATTAGTAATAGTTTCTATAAAAGAAGATCATAACTACAGTTCCTAGTGTTGTTATCACTTTCCCAGGCTCCTGAATGAGTCTGCCCTATAAATACAGAACCTCTCAGGATTCGTTGCATTTCGGGTTTGGGTGGCTCAGGTCCCAGTTTTGTTTCGGGTCAAACAAGTTCAGTACAAATCACACCTTAAAATGACTTAAAACATAGTATAGAACATTCTTAGGGCTCCTAGGAACCTATCTATAAAACATAGTGTAGAACACTGTCAGGGCTCCTAGGAACCTATCTATAAAACATAGTGTAGAACACTGTCAGGGCTCCTAGGAACCTATCTATAAAACATAGTGTAGAACACTGTCAGGGCTCCTAGGAACCTATCTATAAAACATAGTATAGAACACTGTCAGGGCTCCTAGGAACCTATCTATAAAACATAGTGTAGAACACCATCAGGGCTCCTAGGGACCTATCTATAAACATAGTGTAGAACACTGTCAGGGCTCCTAGGAACCTATCTATAAAACATAGTGTAGAACACTGTCAGGGCTCCTAGGGACCTATCTATAAACATAGTGTAGAACACTGTCAGGGCTCCTAGGGACCTATCTATAAAACATAGTGTAGAATACTCTTAGGGCTCCTAGGAACCTATCTATAAAACATAGTGTAGAACACTGTCAGGGCTCCTAGGAACCTATCTATAAAACATAGTGTAGAACACTGTCAGGGCTCCTAGGAACCTATCTATAAAACATAGTGTAGAACACTGTCAGGACTCCTAGGTACCTATCTATAAAACATAGTGTAGAACACCATCAGGGCTCCTAGGAACCCATCTATAAACATAGTGTAGAACACTGTCAGGGCTCCTAGGAACCTATCTATAAAACATAGTGTAGAACACCATCAGGGCTCCTAGGAACCTATCTATAAAACATAGTGTATGACACTGTCAGGGCTCCTAGGAACCTATCTATAAAACATAGTGTAGAACACTGTCAGGGCTCCTAGGAACCTATCTATAAAACATAGTATAGAACACTGTCAGGGCTCCTAGGAACCTATCTATAAAACATAGTGTAGAACACCATCAGGGCTCCTAGGGACCTATCTATAAACATAGTGTAGAACACTGTCAGGGCTCCTAGGAACCTATCTATAAAACATAGTGTAGAACACTGTCAGGGCTCCTAGGGACCTATCTATAAACATAGTGTAGAACACTGTCAGGGCTCCTAGGGACCTATCTATAAAACATAGTGTAGAATACTCTTAGGGCTCCTAGGAACCTATCTATAAAACATAGTGTAGAACACTGTCAGGGCTCCTAGGAACCTATCTATAAAACATAGTGTAGAACACTGTCAGGGCTCCTAGGAACCTATCTATAAAACATAGTGTAGAACACTGTCAGGACTCCTAGGTACCTATCTATAAAACATAGTGTAGAACACCATCAGGGCTCCTAGGAACCCATCTATAAACATAGTGTAGAACACTGTCAGGGCTCCTAGGAACCTATCTATAAAACATAGTGTAGAACACCATCAGGGCTCCTAGGAACCTATCTATAAAACATAATGTATGACACTGTCAGGGCTCCTAGGAACCTATCTATAAAACATAGTGTAGAACACTGTCAGGGCTCCTAGGAACCTATCTATAAAACATAGTGCGGTGACCAGATGGAAGGTAACGCTGCAGTTGGGATTGCGGGGTGCAAACAGCGCAGACTTGTCACGGTCTCTGGGCACGAGGGCGCAGCGCTGGTGCTGTCCCACGTTACCACCACTAGTACCGGTGATGAGGGGGCTGCACAAATGTTGGTGGTGATTGTTCCCCCGGGGCGCTTCCCCTATACTGTGCCGACTGGTGGTGTTTGGGGCGCCCTGATGTTGTCGGTGCAGAGTCAGACACAGAAACGGTTGTAAAGTTGAACTTTTACTTCCATGGGTGTGGAGGCACAAATGCTTAAACAGTTTCTTCAATACAAAACAACGGGGTACGCCTGGTGACACAGCAAAGTCCTGGGGTGCAGGGTAGACTTGATGAAAGGTGTTCCTAGCCCCTTATACTTCAGTGTTACAGCCCTAAGGTGCGTCTGGGCTCCTATTTGGCACATAGGAGGATGCCCACCATGATACTAGTACATAATATTCCCCACTCACGTTATGTGGTCCTGATAGCTCAGAGTTTCGGGGTGCAATAGTCAGGGTGGCAGGATATTCCACAGGTCTGGCCTTGGCCCCTGGATCCTGTGATACTTGCTATGGAGCGCGTGTTCCAGAATGTTCTCTCCACAGTCTCATGCTGACAAAATAATGATGCTTGACTTCCTTCAGGGCGATGGCTAGGCAGACAGGGGACAGGATCTTCTGAATAGCTGGAGTATGTCAGCTCTCCAACCTTCCTGGGCCTGTCTAGGACTTGAGATTCCTGCACTAAACTCACTGCTTTCTTCACAGGACATGACACTTATCTCCTCACCTCCTCCTCCTAACACTCCACACTTCTAACTCCTCACAAGCAGGACCTTCCTGCAGGGGTGTTACCATGGGGACCCAGTGATCAGCTGACTCCTCCCCTTTTCCCAGGCGATGTCCTCCCATTGGACATTTGGTTACTATTCAATCCTATGGGAGGTGTAATGCATGTGTGAGGCTCACTAGGTGGCGCTGTGTTGTGTGAGACTCAGGACCCCCTGCTATGTCACACAGGCTATGAAGCAACAGGAAATAATACAATGCACAGAGATCACCCTCAGCCCAGCCATAGCCAGCTCTGGGATGCCACAATAGTGTAGAACACTTTCAGGGCTCCTAGGAACCTATCTATAAAACATAGTGTAGAACACCATCAGGGCTCCTAGGGACCTATCTATAAACATAGTGTAGAACACTTTCAGGGCTCCTAGGAACCTATCTATAAAACATAGTGTAGAACACTGTCAGGGCTCCTAGGGACCTATCTATAAAATATAGTGTAGAACACTGTCAGGACTCCTGGGTACCTATCTATAAAACATAGTGTAGAACACCATCAGGGCTCCTAGGAACCCATCTATAAACATAGTGTAGAACACTGTCAGGGCTCCTAGGAACCTATCTATAAAACATAGTGTAGAACACTGTCAGGGCTCCTAAGAACCTATCTATAAAACATAGTGTAGAACACTGTCAGGGCTCCTAGGAACCTATCTATAAAACATAGTGTAGAACACTGTCAGGGCTCCTAGGAACCTATCTATAAAACATAGTGTAGAACACTGTCAGGGCTCCTAGGAACCTATCTATAAAACATAATGTAGAACACCATCAGGGCTCCTAGGAACCTATCTATAAAACATAGTGTAGAACACCATCAGGGCTCCTAGGGACCTATCTATAAACATAGTGTAGAACACTTTCAGGGCTCCTAGGAACCTATCTATAAAACATAGTGTAGAACACTGTCAGGGCTCCTAGGGACCTATCTATAAAACATAGTGTAGAACACTGACAGGGCTCCTAGGAGCCTATCTATAAAACATAGTGTAGAACACCATCAGGGCTCCTAGGAACCTATCTATAAACATAGTGCAGAACACCATCAGGGCTCCTAGGAACCTATCTATAAAACATAGTGTAGAACACCATCAGGGCTCCTAGGGACCTATCTATAAACATAGTGTAGAACACTTTCAGGGCTCCTAGGAACCTATCTATAAAACATAGTGTAGAACACTGTCAGGGCTCCTAGGGACCTATCTATAAAATATAGTGTAGAACACTGTCAGGACTCCTAGGTACCTATCTATAAAACATAGTGTAGAACACCATCAGGACTCCTAGGAACCCATCTATAAAACATAGTGTAGAACACTGTCAGGACTCCTAGGAACCTATCTATAAAACATAGTGTAGAACACTGTCAGGACTCCTAGGAACCTATCTATAAAACAGTGTAGAACACTGTCAGGGCTCCTAGGAACCTATCTATAAAACATAGTGTATGACACTGTCAGGGCTCCTAGGAACCTATCTATAAAACATAGTGTAGAACACCATCAGGGCTCCTAGGAACCTATCTATAAAACATAGTGTAGAACACCATCAGGGCTCCTAGGGACCTATCTATAAACATAGTGTAGAACACTTTCAGGGCTCCTAGGAACCTATCTATAAAACATAGTGTAGAACACTGTCAAGGCTCCTAGGGACCTATCTATAAAATATAGTGTAGAACACTGTCAGGACTCCTAGGAACCTATCTATAAAACATATTTCGGGTCATAAACAGTCTGTCTGCCAGATTGAGGCAGATGTTAACTGGCTTAATGAACTAAACCTATTCTTCAACAGATTTGATCACACACCAGCTCCTCCCACCCCAGCATGTCCTTCAGCTCCCCTCACCACAATGACTTCACCCCATTCACCCCATGTGGCTACTTCCCAACAGACCAGTAAATCCAGAAATCTGTCTTTATCTGACCACAGTCTGACCTTCACACGGGCCCAGGTGAGGAAGGAGATGAAAAAGATCAATGCGAGGAAACCCGCAGGGCCAGATGACATCAGTGCAAGGCTAATTAAGACTTGTGGGGACCAGCTGTGTGGTATAATTACATATATGTATAATATGAGCCTGAGGCAGGAAATAGTCCCTGAATTATTGAAATCTTCTTGTGTGGTACCAGTTCCAAAGAAACCTCACCCTATGGACCTCAACGACTACAGACCTGTAGCACTGACATCCCACTTGATGAAGATCTTAGAGAGATTGGTTCTCACACATCTTCTCCCTCTAGTGAGCCCTGCTATGGACCCTCTCCAGTTTGCTTATCGACCGGGCATTGGGGTAGATGATGCCATCATCCATCTTCTGCACAGGGCTCTGTCTCACCTGGAAAAACCAGGGAACACGGTGAGAATAATGTTCTTTGATTTCTCCAGTGCTTTTAACACCATACAGCCCAGGTTACTGAGAGACAAGCTGGGCCTTGCTGGAGTGGACCACCACCTCTCCAACTGGATCCTAGACTACCTCACAAATCGACCTCAATACGTGAGAGCCCAAGACTGTGTGTCAGGTACCGTGATCTGTAATACGGGGGCACCTCAGGGTACGGTTCTCGTCCCTTTCCTCTTCACACTGTACACTGCTGATTTTAGGTGCAACTCATCCAGCTGCTACCTACAGAAGTATTCTGACGACTCTGCAATAGTAGGCCTCATCACAGACGATGATGACAGGGAGTACAGAGAACTGAACCGTTTTTTTGTGGACTGGTGCCTCCAGAACCACCTGAAGATTAACGCGGGGAAGACCAAGGAGATGGTGGTGGACTTCCGTAAAGGTTGGGCATCGAGATTGTGAACACCTATAAGTACCTGGGTTTGCTCCTTAATAATAAGCTGGACTGGGCAGATCATATGGAGGCCCTGTACAGGAAGGGCCACAGCAGGCTCTACCTGCTTAGGAAGCTGAGAGCCTTTGGAATCCGGGGGGCACTTCTTAGGACTTTCTTCAACTCGGTAGTGGCATCAGCCATCTTCTTTGGAGTGGCCTGCTGGGGGAGCAGCATATCAACCAGGGACAGAAATAAACTTGACAAGCTGATTAGAAAGGCCAGCTCTGTCCTGGGGAGCCCACTGGACCCAGTACAGGTGGTGGGTGACAGAAGGATACTGTCCGTGGTGAACCCCATGCAGAAGAAGAAGTCCCATCCCATGCATGAGACTGTGATCGCGCTGGGCAGTACTGTCAGTGACCGACTGCTCCACCCTAGGTGTGAGAAGGAGCGCTATCGGAAGTCTTTCCTCCCCACCGCGGTTAGGCTGTACAACCAACACCGACCTAAGCGGAGATCATTACATACAGAGAACTGAAATATCTCTCTGCCTGTTAAATCCCCCCCCCCCTCTGCTACGTCCTATCTGTCTGTCTGCTATTAATGTAATGCCTCTCACCTTGGAACATTCCTGTACATGTTGTATTTGTATCTGCTTATCTTATCTTATCTTTGCTGCTGTAACACACTGAATTTCCCCATTGTGGGACTATTAAAGGACTATTATTATTATTATTATTATTATTATTATTATTATAGTGTAGAACACTGTCAGGACTCCTAGGTACCTATCTATAAAACATAGTGTAGAACACCATCAGGACTCCTTGGAACCTATCTATAAAACATAGTGTATGACACTGTCAGTGCTCCTAGAAAGAGACCCCAGAGTATAATGGCAATTTTAGTTCACCTAAGATGAATCTCCGTTCACTTCTATGGAGCTACCAGATATCCACAGCAATATCCTGTGTTTAGGGGATACATATTTGTAATGGCACAACTTAAAGTTGTGCTAATAAGTTTACATACCCTGGCAGATTTTTTTGGCCTTTTTTCAGAGAATATGAATGATAACACAAACTTTTTCTCCACTCATGGTTAGTGGTTGGTTGAAGCCATTTATTGTCAGACTTCTGTGTTTTCTCTTTTTAAATCATAAAGACAACCAAAAACATCAAAATGACCCTGTTCAAAAGTTCCCATCCCCTGGTGATTTTGGCCTGATAACATGCCCAGAAGCCAAACCACGGTCAGGTAGACCAACCAAAATTTTGGCCACAACTGCCCGGAAAATTGTTCAGGATGCAAAGAAAACCCTCACACATAACATCAGCTGAAATACAGGACTCTCTGAAAACTATCGGTGTGGCTGTTTCAAGATGCACAATAAGGAGGCACTTGAAGAAAAATGGGCTGCATGGTTGAGTTGCCAGAAGAAAGCCATTACTGCGTAAATGTCACAAAGAATCTCGCCTTCAATACGCCAAACAGCACAGAGACAAGCCTCAAAACTTCTGGAACAAGGTAATTTGGAGTGATGAGACAAAAATCAAACTTTTTGACCACAACCATAAACGTTTGTGAGTATGTGAGCCAGAGGGCGCTGTTGAGCGACCCAGGCCCAGCCCTGAAAAGCCTCTCAGCCACGCCTTTGAGGGGGGCGTGTAACTCCAGTAGTCTGGAGTATCCTGCAGGAAGCAGGAGATGGTGGACCCACCTGGACAGATAGACGGTCTGTGCCAGAAGTGCTCGGGTCTACAGGGGACTGTTGCTGGAGCTGAGCAATAGTCAGGACCAGCGAGGACAGAGAGAGAGAGGCTCTGTCCAAGAGGGCTGGATCCAGTGAGGACTTACAGAGACTAAGTCAAGCTCTTATTGCCCCCCAGAGGCTAGTTAGGAACTCAAGGAGTGAGTTAGGCCCTAACTGTGGCCTAGGTTTTTTGTTGTTTTTGTTATGTTGCAGTTAAGCTGAATAAAGCCACGTTTTATTTTACACTTGGACCGTCTGAAAGCTATCTTTCCGGCGCCTAGGGCCACGAACCACCGCTGTCCGGACCAGGACAAGCCGCCATTTTGAGTTTAATTCCCCCAAGCTGTCACATATGGTGGA
The DNA here is from genome assembly GCA_947044405.1 of Leptodactylus fallax. Lineage (NCBI taxonomy): Eukaryota > Metazoa > Chordata > Amphibia > Anura > Leptodactylidae > Leptodactylus > Leptodactylus fallax. The sequence goes on along the minus strand of CAMRHE010000133.1, from coordinate 1,872,706 downwards.
GACCGCGCGCATAAAGAGATCCACGCAAGTCCTGGAAAGACAAGTGTTTGGTGACTGCAGTACTGCAAAGTGTGTATTGTGGCCTACAGCTGGAAGAAATCTGTGATTTCAACTGAAGAAACCCAGGAGGGGGTGAGTGAATTGCAACATAGCAATGGGTTTGTAAAACCTGGTGAAAGTAAAAACTCTGGATGAGGAATCTAGGGAATGGACTTTGTGTATACTGTGGCACAGAAGTCTGTGAAATGTTTGCTGATGGCAAGAAAGTAAGCAATGTGTGTAGAAGCTGGATATTGCAAACAGTCTATGTGAAAGGCTATGGTGCCATGTTGGTGTTTTCTGTGGAAGACAGAAGAAAATGCTGGTTGTTGTAGTGCCACATAAGTTAGCTGTTTGAATACATGTGACTGCAGAAGATAGCAAGAAAAAAGTTGCTGCCGGTTGAACCCAAGGTTGCGGTGGAATATTGTGTAATCTTGTTAGTATGGGCAAGAAAAACCATGGGCAAGAAAAAGAGAATTTCAGCTTGTAAAAAAGCAGAGAAGTTATGCACAGGTTTATTAGTGCAGCAGTCTGAGTGCAGAGAGACACAAAACCTGGAACAGATCATGTGGAGTGCAAGTAAAGATAATGGGTTGCATGAAAGTGACATAGTTTGTCTAAAGCACCTCTGTTCTATGATGGAATATGTCCCTGCTGATTGTATGTCTCATATTGGAGTGCGTCAAAGCACCAAAGATGAAAATGTTATGGTGCAGCAGCTTCAAGTTGAGATTAAAGCCAACAGGTTCTTGTATGAAGCTGAAATATCTGATTGGAAATGACAACTTGAGGTATCAGAGAAAGAGAACCTTTGGTTGAAGAAAGAGCTTGAGACTATAAAGAGTTTATATCCTAGTCATTGTGAAAATGTGGTACTGGGTTTGCCTGGAATGGACTGTGTCACTGAGAAGGAGTTTGCTGATATGAAATGTGCTCTATCTAATGAAGTTATACAGAGTGTAGAGCAAAAGCAAGTGCTTGAGAAGCAATTGCAGGATTTAAAGATGCAGCATGTCCAAGACTCCATTGCCAAAGAGAGTGTCATTGAAAAATTAAGAGATGACCTTGAAACTGCTAAACGTGAGAGAAGTGAATTTTTGCAGACATTGCAGTCAGAGCAAAACTTGCATCAGGTTCGCTTAAATAGTGAAATCCACGAATGGCAAAGCAGAGCTGGAGTTCTGGAACAAAGAGAAAGGGAACTCAAAGCTAGAATATGTAGCCTGGAGAGGGTGCTGTCAGGATTTTGTGAAGATAATGAGACGTTGTCTGTTTTGGTGCAAAATAAAGACGAAGAATTGGATAATGTCACAGGGCTTCTTTCTCAAGCAGACAGCAAGTTTATCAAACTTTCCAAAGATTTTTCTACACTAGAATCGCAGCTTCAGGACACTCAGGAACTTTTGCAAGAAGAAACCCGTCAGAAGCTTGACCTTAGTACAAAACTAAAACAAATGGAAGATGAGAAAAATGGTTTCCTTGAGCAACTAGAGGAAGAGGAGATAGCAAAAAGAGATTTGACAAAGCGGATTTCAACACTACAGGCTCAGGCGACTGATATGAAGAAAAAAATGGAGGATAGTATTGGGTCCTTGGACTCTGTTGAAGAACTAAAGGAAAAGTTGCAAAAGGAGCTAGAAGCTACAAAACAACGGTTTGAGAAGAAGGTTGCTGCTTATGACAAACTTGAGAAGATGAAAATTAGACTGCAGCAGGAACTAGAAGATGTAGGTGTAGATCTTGATCATCAACGTCGGATGGTGTCAAATTTGGAAAGGAAGCAGGAAAAGTTTGATCAACGGCTTGGTGAAGACTCTTTCTGCTAGATATGCAGAAGAACGTGACCGTGCTGAAGCAGAGGCTCGTGGAAAAGAGACCAAAGCTCTTGCCTTGGCTCACTCCCTAGAAGAGGCCCTTGAATTGAAGGCCGAGTTAGAGAGGCTCAACAAGCAACTGCGCACTGAAATGGAGGATTTGGTTAGCTCCAAGGATGAAGTTGAAAAAAACCTGGAATTTGTGCAGATATTGTATGAGAACAAAGCTAATGCTTATGACAAGCTGGAAAAGGCCAAGAGAGAATTGGACCTCCAGATAAAAGACATGAAGATTCAGTTTGAGGGAAATCTGTCTAATTTGTCTGCTGAGATTGTAGATCTAAAGATGCTTGTTGCTAAACTAGAGGTGCAAGTGAACAAGCAGGAGGAAATCAAGAAACAGCTGGAGTTTCAGATGGAACAGTTGAAAGCCAAAGTGGAATCTAAAAGAGAAGAATTGGATCGATTTATCCAATACTGAACAGTCGGCATCTGCATTATCTTCAAAGCTGGCAGCACTAGAAGCTGAGAAGGACTCGCTGCAGAGCCTGTTAACCTCTAAAGAATCAGAGCTGTTATCCCTGAAAAATATGATTCAAGAACTAGAGTCTTTATTCAACCGAGAGCAAGATAAGAGAGCCACTGAGATACGGGACTTGAATGAAAGACTTGACAAAAAGTCTGCAGATGAGCAGAAGCTTTATCAGAAGATGTTGGAGGATCAATTTAATATAATTCAGGGAACAGTGAGGGAAGCAGAAAATATCATCCCGGATGCTGACCTGACAAATGTTAGAAGAACGCTGCAGAATATCCTAGAATTAGGAGACATAGTGGATAAAGAGATGGCATCTACATCTGCTGCCATAGAAGGTGTCAGGAAGATTGAGGAAGTTCTGCAAGTTGCAATAGTAAAAACTGAGATGGAGGCTGCTCAGAAAAATGTGGCAGTTCTGGAGCTGGAATCAGAGATTTGTGCGCTACAGAAGGCGTTAGAATTAGAGAAAGCTGCCGGCATAGATACCAATGATCAGATTATGATGAAACCACGTGATCCGGTAAAACGTCAAGTAGAGGGTATAGTTCCCCAGGAAGATGCTGCTAAAGGTGGACTTCCTGCAAATTGTGAGGAGACCAAAGAAGGTCCAACAGAAGAAGAAACTGTGATTGGTCACACACTGCCTGTGACAGAGTGGGTCCATCTTCAAACCAATGAGGTCCAAAGCCTAGAGGGCTGTGAGATGGTAAATAAGGTGAAGGGTCACCAAAAGTGTGGAACAAGTGTCCGTAAGAAGACTGACCACGGGTATATTGTCCCAACAGCTAAAGTGTCTGAAGCCATTGTGGATAAAGGTGTTGCTGTGCCTGTCTCTAGCCAAATGTCGGGGGGACAAATGGTGAAAAATGACTCCATGTTGTCTGTGAAGGAGGAGTCAGTAAGTAATACAGTCAACCCAAAAAGAGGAGAAGAGGCAGAAGTTGTTTTACCTCCTGATGCTAATAGCAACAAGAAGAGGCTGAGATACAATGTTACTATGTCCCTAACTAATGAAAGTAACCGTGGTAGAGGTTCTAATGCACAGACTGAGCAGCCGTCATTTGCATGCAGAAGTAAGAGATGGTTACATGTCACCAAGGATGTGATAGTTGTTAAAGACATACCAGAAAATGTAGTTCAGCGTGATCTATTATGTGAGGGTGTACGGTATGGCCCTCGTGCAGAAGGAGAAGATATTGCAGTACAGAGCTTGTGTATCTCAAACAAAGAAGAGAGCAAGCAGCCTATGTCTCCTAAACTTCTAAGCCTTGATGGTGATGGCAAAGTTTGCTTTGGAATGAAGGTTATGGAAAAAGTACTCGTGAAACAATTATACTCTAAAGACATTGCTGTGCATGAAGTACGTGTTAGTTGGTCTCTGAGCTCCTGTGGATTCATGATAGGTAAAGATGAAGATTCTTACGGCTATTCACTAAAGGGATCAAAGTCATGCAATGGGATGGCTGAAGACTATGGCGAGAAATGTGATGAAAATGATGTGATCCCTTGTATGGCGAATTTTGAAGGTGATGAAGGAGAACTTGCCTTTGTACAGAATGGCCAGGATCTTGTCGTAGCATTTAAAGTACTGAAAAAACGGAAAACTCGACTGAGCGGAATTTGGAAGAAGAGACCGCCAGATTGGGACTTTAAAGTGATGAGAAAACGGAGAACTCGATGGAGCAGTATTTGGAAGAAAAGACCGCCTGACTGGGACTTCTGGAGAGACACTGAACAGGCATATTTGATTGAAGAGGGACTTCGTCATAGGATGTCTCGTCCCATTGTAGCTCACCCCATGGGTAGTGAGCTGAGGGGGAGGGTATGTGAGTATGTGAGCCAGAGGGCGCTGTTGAGCGACCCAGGCCCAGCTCTGAAAAGGCTCTCAGCCACGCCTTTGAGGGGGGCGTGTAACTCCAGTAGTCTGGAGTATCCTGCAGGGAGCAGGAGATGGTGGACCCACCTGGACAGATAGACGGTCTGTGCCAGAAGTGCTCGGGTCTACAGGGGACTGTTGCTGGAGCTGAGCAATAGTCAGGACCAGCGAGGACAGAGAGAGAGGCTCTGTCCAAGAGGGCTGGATCCAGAGAGGACTTACAGAGACTATGTCAAGCTCTTATTGCCCCCCAGAGGCTAGTTAGGGGCTCAAGGAGTGAGTTAGGCCCTAACTGTGGCATAGGTTTTTTGTTGTTTTTGTTATGTTGCAGTTAAGCTGAATAAAGCCACGTTTTATTTTACACTTGGACCGTCTGAAAGCTATCTTTCCGGCGCCCAGTACCACGAACCACCGCTGTCCGGACCAGGACAAGCCGCCATTTTGAGTGTAATTCCCCCAAGCTGTCACACGTTACATTTGGAGAGATGTCAACAAGGCCTATGATGAAAGGAACACCATTCCTACTGTAAAGCACGGAAGTGGATCACTGATGATTTGGGGATGTGTGAGCTTCAAAGGCACAGGAAACTTGGTCAAAGTTGAAGGAAAGATGAATGCAGCGCGTTATCAGCAAATACTGGAGGCAAATTTGTACTCATCAGCCAGGAAGCTGCGCATGGGACGTACTTGGACGTTCCAACATGACAACGATCCAAAACACAAGGCCAAGTCAACCTGTCATTGGCTACAGCAGAAGAAAGTGAAGGTTCTGGAGTGGCCATCTCAGTCTCCTGACCTCAATATCATTGAGCTACTCTGGGGAGATCTCAAGCGCGCAGGACATGCAAGACAGCCCAGGAAGTTACAGGAACTGGAGACTTTTTGCCAAGAAGAATGGGCAGTTTTACCATCTGAGAAAATAAAGAGCCTCATCCACAACTACCACAAAAGACTTCAAGCTGTCATTGATGTTGGAGGGGGCAATACACGGTATTAAGAACTGGGGTAAGTGAACTTTTGAACAGGGTCATTTTGATGTTTTTGGTTGTCATTATGATCTAAAAAGAGAAAACACAGAAGTTTGACAATAAATGGCTTCAACCAACCACTAACCATGAGTGGAGAAAAAGTTTGTGTTATCATTCATATTCTCTGAACAAAGGCCAAAAAAACAAAAAATCTGCCGGGGTATGTAAACTTTTTAGCACAACTGTATTTAACCAACCGAGAACAGAGACAAAATCCTTTACATGGTAATATGGCACAGCTTTTGCTCCAAGGACCTTGGGTCTCATGTGGGCGTCCCCACCAGAATGGCGACAACCTGCTTCTATGGGTCACAAACAACTACTAGACCTAAGTGGATATCTGGTAGGTTAAGCTAGAATTAGCCTGCAGCCTACAAAGTGAATTGTGGGGCAAGGAGTTAAAGGACAGCCATTTTTTCCCAAACACTTGCGATTTAAAGAACCAGATCAGAAGAACCCCATCAAAGAGCATGGGTACTCAAGGTCCAAGAAGGTGGATACCTTGGGCCCACATGCCCTATAATCTATAATCTGTACATAAATGACTAGGAAATGACTGGGTTACTTACTCATTTGTATCATTCCTGAAGGGGTATATGTATTCACCATCTCCTGTGTCGCACAGAGGTCCATTAACCAAGCCTATTGCAGAGATGACCACACAGTACGCTCCTCCAATGGTGCCCAGTGCAGACAGGATTACAGTCAGGAACATCTGGTGAATGAAGATCCACAAACACAATCATCTCATGAATGGTGCACATAGACACACAAGACGCCATATACCTGTACAGGATTCTTCATAGGGTATAGCCTTACATACAGTATCACATCATGCCATAAACATATGTATTCACCCTTAGACAATGTTTCCCTATTGAACAGCCATGTCATACCTGCATATACTGGGTGTCTTAGAATGAGTGATGCAAATGTTGCCCTCATAAGGCTTAAATCCATGCCCCAGTACTGGCATACATCTGATATATATACAGTGGGGAAAAAAAGTATTTAGTCAGCCACCAATTGTGCAAGTTCTCCCACTTAAAAAAATGAGGCCGGCCTGTAATTGTCATCATAGGTAGACCTCAACTATGAGAGACAAAATGAGAAAACTAATCCAGAAAATCACATTGTCTGATTTTTTAAGAATTTATTTGCAAATTATGGTGGATAATAAGTATTTGGTCAATAACAAAACTTCATCTCAATATTTTGTTATATATCCTTTTGTTGGCGATGACAGAGGTCAAACGTTTTCTGTAAGTCTTCACAAGGTTGGCACACACTGTTGCTGGTATGTTGGCCCATTCCTCCATGCAGATCTCCTCTAGAGCAGTGATTTTTTGGGGCTCTTGCTGGGTAACATGGACTTTCAACTCCCTCCAAAGGTTTTCTATGGGGTTGAGATCTGGAGACTGGCTAGGCCTCTCCAGGACCTTGAAATGGTTCTTACGAAGCCGCTCCTTCATTGTCCTGGCGGTGTGCTTGGGATCATTGTCATGCTGAAAGACCCAGCCATGTTTCATCTTCAATGGCCTTGCTGATGGAAGGAGGTTTGCACTCAAAATCTCACGACACATGGCCCCATTCATTCTTTCATGTACACGGATCAGTCGTCCTGGTCCCTTTGCAGAGAAACAGCCCCAAAGCATGATGTTGCCCCCCATGCTTCACAGTAGGTATGGTGTTCTTTGGATACAACTCAGCATTCACTCTCCTCCAAACACGACGAGTTGTGTTTCTACCAAACAGTTCTACTTTGGTTTCATCTGACCATATGACATTTTCCCAATACTCTTCTGGAACATCCAAATGCTCTCTAGCAAACTTCAGACGGGCCCGGATATGTACTGGCTTAAGCAGGGGGACACGTCTGGCACTGCAGGATCTGAGTCCCTGGCGGCGTAGTGTGTTACTGACGGTAGCCTTTGTTACGTTAGTCCCAGCTTTCTGCAGGTCATTCACTAGGTCCCCCGTGTGGTTCTGGGATTTTTGCTCATCGTTCTTGTGATCATTTTGAGCCCACGGGGTGAGATCTTGTGTGGAGCCCCTGATCGAGGGAGATTATCAGTGGTCTTGTATGTCTTCCATTTTCTAATTATTGCTCCCACAGGTGATTTCTTCACACCAAGCTGCTTGCCTATTGCAGATTCAGTCTTCCCAGCCTGGTGTAGGTCTACAATTTTGTTTCTGGTGTCCTTCCACAGCTCTTTGGTCTTCACCATAGTGGAGTTTGGAGTGTGACTGTTTGAGGTTGTGGACAGGTGTCTTATACTGATAACAATGTCAAACAGGAGCCATTACTACAGGTAATGAGTGGAGGACAGAGGAGCCTCTTAAAGAAGAAGTTACAGGTCTGGGAGAGCCAGAAATCTTGCTTGTTTGTAGGTGACCAAATACTTATTTTCCACCATACTTTGCAAATAAATTCTTAAAAAATCAGACAATGTGATTTTCTAGATATGTTTTCTCATTTTGTCTCTCATAGTTGAGGTCTACCTATGATGATAATTACAGGCCGGCCTCATCTTTTTAAGTGGGGGAACTTGCACAATTGGTGGCTGACTAAATACTTTTTTTCCCCACTGTGCCAACCGGGAATGGAATGAGGCCTGATATACACATTTGCAAGAAAGAGTATGTTAACCCTTTGGAACTTCATGTGGTCTGATTGTTATCTAAGTCACAATTATAGACAAATATGATGTAAAGCATAAATAACCTCCCCCCCCCACATAAATCCATAGTTCAGGTGAAGATAACAAACTTTGTATCATACTTTATATAAGAAAAGTGTCTGTTTCTTCACTTATTTGCCTACTTCTGCCGTTGATCAAATCTGTACAATAGAAGTCTATGGAGAGGGGATGGGGAAAGAGCTCCTTAAAACAGAGAGACATCTGCTCTACAGAGAGACAGTTTTCCTTCACACCACAGCTGGATTATCAGAAATTACTATCCAGCCTTCTCCTGACAGAAATGATTTAATTCTGTAGATGGCCTCATATTTCTGTCTCTCGCCTTCTCCTCCTCACCTCAATCTCCATAGTCTGCATTGTAAACTAATCTGCTTGGGTATGTATTACAGACCAAAATCATTCAGATAAGGCTAGGTTCACATCGGTGAAAAGAAACGTTCTGCAAGAAAGACTTTTCTCTCCGCCAGTTTTATTATAAAACCAGCAGTAACCTGGTGGTCCTTATTATAATCTTTGGGGTCCATGGGTAACAGCTTCTTAAGTGGACAGGCTCTCCATCTTTTGGTTCCCCATACGGACATGAATGACGGAGACCCAAACATTAGTGTGAAACTAGCATCAGAAGTAAAGACAGGTGTAATAGTTAAAGACACAGACACTAGTGATGTATATTGCCTAAATAAATAAATAAAAGCGTAACAAACAACAACTAAACACTTTTCCAGCTTTATGTTTCTCTATAAAACACCTTTTGAGGTCTTTTGAAAATTTTTTGCCTCAATACATGTATCACACTAGCCTGCCCTTCTTAGATAGAACAGATTTGTCAGTAACCAGGCCTTGTGTGCCTTTATTTAATGGGCAAAGAACCTATAGAACCCATGCTGCCAATCTCATCTCCTTAAGTAAAACACCTATTGCCAATTAGCTCTTAGAGAAGTCAGTAACACAGAGGTTCACTTACTTTTTCTCTTTTTAAATGACTTTTAATTTATACCAGGTATTAGTTGGTTTAGTTTAAATTATGATATAAAATGTGCCAATATTTTGGTGCGTTTTCAATAGTAAATCTTCCCCACTGTTTCTTACCCCACAACGGTTTGCACAACATCCTTCTCCACCTGCACCCAACATCATAAATGCCGGTAGGAAAACCTGCAGAAGATAAGATACATAACATTATAGACGGAGGTCTTAAAGGCATGTGTCTTATGATAAAAATTTGTAGACTGAGATTGGTAGGTGATAAATAATATTGGATACACACATTTCCTGTTTTTCCTCTATAGATAAAGTATATAGGCGTGTGCAAGGAGTGGTAGTTAAAGGGGCTATCCCATAATGAGCAGGTCTAAAGATCTGATTGCTGGGACCCCTACCAATAACCAAAATGGGGGTACCTTGTCCACCTGTCTGAATTGAGTGATACAGATAAGAGAACACAGTGTATGGCTATCTTCATCAGTCCCACAGACTTTGAATGGGGCATCACTATACATGGCTGACCCCAACACCATTCTGACATGGGATACGGGAAAATTGTTCTTGTGATTGTCGGTGATCCCACTGGTAGGCCCTCCAGGTATCAGACACTTTGTCGCCCATCAACAAAATAGTGATAAGTGTTGATTCTGGGACAACTCCTTTAATTGACTAAGAATAGAGATGAGTGAACTAAACTGGATTTGTTTCAAATTTTCCAAAAGTTTTGGGTTTGACCCGCACCCAAAGCTTTTTGGGTTTGTCACCCACCATTCACCTTGAGGAACACTGCCTTGGGGTCAAAGTGCCATGATGTTGGAACACCCCACGTGAACTTTGAGAGCCTTGGTGGTCCCCAGGGCCCATGACATCTCCCAAGGAAACACCAGATGGATGCCACAAGGGACCCCAGGAGAGGTGAAGGAAGTGTTTTTTATGCTTCCACACCTCCCCTGTACCTCTACTCTACTGTATTCCAGACTATAATAATAGCACTTCTGGTAAAACATAACAGACATTTACGTGCCTACCCTCTAATGATAATGAGATGACTCTGCTTATTCTACCTCATTCTATACAGCCAAGCCAACAGGATAGCAGCAGAAAACAGCAAGAGTCTACTGTCACTTCTTTGGTAACCAGTTTGAAAACTGGAATATTTCATAACATTTTTATGGGTATGGTAGTAAAAAATCCATACCATTTTCTATATGCAAGCTATTTTCACATGGCTATTATGCATTTACATTTTAAGGTCCAAATTACAGCGGCAACATCTGAGCCTAGTTTAACGTGTGGTGGCTCTAAGCAAAGCAAGAAACACATCCAAAAAGTGGGAACTTGTCTGTTTTTGTTACATAACTAGAGACCTGCAGCCGGAAACCTGCCCACAGTTTTACACTGTTTCATATGTGTACCTCTATGGAACACAAACTGTTATGATGAATGATAGTGTCCACATGTTCATAAAGACTCACCAATAATCCAGCTCCGACAATTCCATGGAAAAACCATACATAATCTGTAATCTGATCCACTTCCAGTATTTTGCCATTTGGGAAGTATAGGAGAAGATTTGCAACAATAGCGCAGATTCCTAATGGGAATAGGATTTTACCAATAAACTTTGCACATTTTCCCGTGCACATGGTCAGGTCAAGCTGCAATGACAAATATTCATGAATTTTCATGAAAGCTTAAACGGGTTTCCCGCTTTCTAGTACTGATGGCCTATACTTATATAACTACTATAGTACTACTCCTATGTACAAGAATATAACTACTATAATACTACCTCCTGTGTACAAGAGTATAACTACTATAATACTGCTCCTATGTACAAGAATATAACTACTATATTACTGCTCCTATGTACAAGAATATAACTACTATAATACTGCTCCTATGTACAAGAATATAACTACTATAATACTGCTCCTATGCACAAGAATATAACTACTATAATACTGCTCCTATGTACAAGAATATAACTACTATAATACTGCCCCCTATGTACAAGAATATAACTACTATAATACTGCCTCCTATGTACAAGAATATAACTACTATAATACTGCTCCTATGTACAAGAATATAACTACTATAATACTGCTCCTATGTACAAGAATATAACTACTATAATACTGCACCCTATGTACAAGAATATAACTACTATAATACTGCCTTCTATGTACAAGAATATAACTACGATAATACTGCTCCTATGTACAAGAATATAACTACTATAATACTACTCCTATGTACAAGAATATAACTACTATAATACTGCCCCCTATGTACAAGAATATAACTACTATACTACTGCTCCTATGTACAAGAATATAACTACTATAATACTGCCTCCTATGTACAAGAATATAACTACTATAATACTGCTCCTATGTACAAGAATATAAGTACTATAATACTACCTCCTATGTACAAGAATATAACTACTATAATACTACCTCCTATGTACAAGAATATAACTACTATAATACTACCTCCTATGTACAAGAATATAACTACTATAATACTGCTCCTATGTACAAGAATATAAGTACTATAATACTACCTCCTATGTACAAGAATATAACTACTATAATACTACCTCCTATGTACAAGAATATAACTACTATAATACTACCTCCTATGTACAAGAATATAACTACTATAATACTGCTCCTATGTACAAGAATATAAGTACTATAATACTACCTCCTATGTACAAGAATATAACTACTATAATACTGCTCCTATGTACAAGAATATAACTACTATAATACTGCCCTATGTACAAGAATATAACTACTATAATACTGCTCCTATGTACAAGAATATAACTAATATAATACTGCCCCCTATGTACAAGAATATAACTACTTTAATACTACTCCTATGTACAAGAATATAACTACTATAATACTGCTCCTATGCACAAGAATATAACTACTATAATACTGCTCCTATGTACAAGAATATAACTACTATAATACTGCCCCCTATGTACAAGAATATAACTACTATAATACTACTCCTATGTACAAGAATATAACTACTATAATACTGCTCCTATGTACAAGAATATAACTACTATAATACTGCTCCTATATACAAGAATATAACTACTATAATACTGCCCCCTATGTACAAGAATATAACTACTATAATACTGCTCCTATGTACAAGAATATAACTACTATAATACTGCACCCTATGTACAAGAATATAACTACTATAATACTGCCTTCTATGTACAAGAATATAACTACTATAATACTGCTCCTATGTACAAGAATATAACTACTATAATACTACTCCTATGTACAAGAATATAACTACTATAATACTGCCCCCTATGTACAAGAATATAACTACTATACTACTGCTCCTATGTACAAGAATATAACTACTATAATACTGCCTCCTATGTACAAGAATATAACTACTATAATACTGCTCCTATGTACAAGAATATAAGTACTATAATACTACCTCCTATGTACAAGAATATAACTACTATAATACTACCTCCTATGTACAAGAATATAACTACTATAATACTACCTCCTATGTACAAGAATATAACTACTATAATACTGCTCCTATGTACAAGAATATAAGTACTATAATACTACCTCCTATGTACAAGAATATAACTACTATAATACTACCTCCTATGTACAAGAATATAACTACTATAATACTACCTCCTATGTACAAGAATATAACTACTATAATACTGCTCCTATGTACAAGAATATAAGTACTATAATACTACCTCCTATGTACAAGAATATAACTACTATAATACTGCTCCTATGTACAAGAATATAACTACTATAAATACTCCCCTATGTACAAGAATATAACTACTATAATACTGCTCCTATGTACAAGAATATAACTAATATAATACTGCCCCCTATGTACAAGAATATAACTACTTTAATACTACTCCTATGTACAAGAATATAACTACTATAATACTGCTCCTATGCACAAGAATATAACTACTATAATACTGCTCCTATGTACAAGAATATAACTACTATAATACTGCCCCCTATGTACAAGAATATAACTACTATAATACTACTCCTATGTACAAGAATATAACTACTATAATACTGCTCCCTACAACCCCCCCTGTACAAGAATATAACTACTATAATACTGCTCCTATGTACAAGAATATAACTACTATAATACTGCCCCCCTATGTACAAGAATATAACTACTATAATACTGCCTCCTATGTACAAGAATATAACTACTATAATACTGCTCCTATGTACAAGAATATAACTACTATAATACTGCCCCCTATGTACAAGAATATAACTACTATAATACTGCCTCCTATGTACAAGAATATAACTACTATAATACTGCTCCTATGTACAAGAATATAACTACTATAATACTGCCTCCTATGTACAAGAATATAACTACTATAATACTGCCTCCTATGTACAAGAATATAACTACTATAATACTGCTCCTATGTACAAGAATATAACTACTATAATACCCCCCTACTGTACAAGAATATAACTACTATAATACTGCTCCTACCTCCTATGTACAAGAATATAACTACTATAATACTGCTCCTATGTACAAGAATATAACTACTATAATACTGCTCCTATGTACAAGAATATAACTACTATAATACTACTCCTATGTACAAGAATATAACTACTATAATACTGCTCCTATGTACAAGAATATAACTACTATAATACTACCTCCTATGTACAAGAATATAACTACTATAATACTACTCCTATGTACAAGAATATAACTACTATAATACTGCCTCCTATGTACAAGAATATAACTACTATAATACTGCCTCCTATGTACAAGAATATAACTACTATAATACTACCTCCTATGTACAAGAATATAAGTACTATAATACTACCTCCTATGTACAAGAATATAACTACTATAATACTACCTCCTATGTACAAGAATATAACTACTATAATACTGCTCCTATGTACAAGAATATAACTACTATAATACTGCCCCCTATGTACAAGAATATAACTACTATAATACTACTCCTCCATGTACAAGAATATAACTACTATAATACTACCCCTCATGTACAAGAATATAACTACTATAATACTGCTCCTATGTACAAGAATATAACTACTATAATACTGCTCCTATGTACAAGAATATAACTACTATAATACTACTCCTATGTACAAGAATATAACTACTATAAAAAGAAATATAATATGCCCCCTTTGAAAAAAAAAATAAAAATTTTATTTTCCCTCCTATGTACAAGAATATAACTACTATAATACTACTCCTATGTACAAGAATATAACTACTATAATACTGCTCCTATGTACAAGAATATAACTACTATAATACTGCCCCCTATGTACAAGAATATAACTACTATAATACTACCTCCTATGTACAAGAATATAACTACTATAATACTGCTCCTATGTACAAGAATATAACTACTATAATACTGCTCCTATGTACAAGAATATAACTACTATAATACTGCCTCCCTATGTACAAGAATATAACTACTATAATACTGCTCCTATGTACAAGAATATAACTACTATAATACTGCCTCCGTATGAAAAGAAAAAAACTACTAAAATACCGCCCCCTATGTAGAAGAATATAACTACTATAATACTGCCTCCTATGTACAAGAATATAACTACTATAATACTGCTCCTATGTACAAGAATATAACTACTATAATACCGCCCCCTATGTACAAGAATATAACTACTATAATACTACCTCCTATGTACAAGAATATAACTACTATAATACTGCTCCTATGTACAAGAATATAACTACTATAATACTGCTCCTATGTACAAGAATATAACTACTATAATACTGCTCCTATGTACAAGAATATAACTACTATAATACTGCTCCTATGTACAAGAATATTACTACTATAATACTACCTCCTATGTACAAGAATATAACTACTATAATACTGCTCCTATGTACAAGAATATAACTACTATAATACTACCTCCTATGTACAAGAATATAACTACTATAATACTGCTCCTATGTACAAGAATATAACTACTATAATACGGCCCCCTATGAAGCAGAACACAATCAAAAGTTTGAGGTCAAAGTTGTGAATTTCATGCAGTTAGCTATTAATGTAGAGATCTATAAGGTGACATTCCGGATTGCAGTTCAGTGATGTCAGACCTTGGCTGGGAGATATATGTTGTACAATATGTAAAATCTCACAGTTTACAATTTGCATACATTTTTCAATGGTATTTGATCTGACAAATGCTAATTGTGTTTATGTAGTCTGTATGAAATTATGGATTATGTTTAACTTTCTGGATTAGACATGTTAGGAAATTTCTTCATGACCTTCCAAATAAGTATGTTCTTTTTTTGGCACAACATACAACTGAATGCCTCAGCAACAAACTCAAGAATCCCCTATTCAAAACCAGACTAGTGCGGTGACCAGATGGAAGGTAACGCTGCAGTTGGGATTGCGGGGTGCAAACAGCGCAGACTTGTCACGGTCTCTGGGCACGAGGGCGCAGCGCTGGTGCTGTCCCACGTTACCACCACTGGTACCGTTGATGAGGGGGCTGCACAAATGTTGGTGGTGATTGTTCCCCCGGGGCGCTTCCCCTATACTGTGCCGACTGGTGGTGTTTGGGGCGCCCTGATGTTGTCGGTGCAGAGTCAGACACAGAAACGGTTGTAAAGTTGAACTTTTACTTCCATGGGTGTGGAGGCACAAATGCTTAAACAGTTTCTTCAATACAAAACAACGGGGTACGCCTGGTGACACAGCAAAGTCCTGGGGTGCAGGGTAGACTTGATGAAAGGTGTTCCTAGCCCCTTATACTTCAGTGTTACAGCCCTAAGGTGCGTCTGGGCTCCTATTTGGCTCATAGGAGGATGCCCACCATGATACTAGTACATAATATTCCCCACTCACGTTATGTGGTCCTGATAGCTCAGAGTTTCGGGGTGCAATAGTCAGGGTGGCAGGATATTCCACAGGTCTGGCCTTGGCCCCTGGATCCTGTGATACTTGCTATGGAGCACGTGTTCCAGAATGTTCTCTCCACAGTCTCAGGCTGACAAGATAATGATGCTTGACTTCCTTCAGGGCGATGGCTAGGCAGACAGGGGACAGGATCTTCTGAATAGCTGGAGTCTGTCAGCTCTCCAACCTTCCTGGGCCTGTCTAGGACTTGAGATTCCTGCACTAAACTCACTGCTTTCTTCACAGGACATCACACTTATCTCCTCACCTCCTCCTCCTAACACTCCACACTTCTAACTCCTCACACGCAGGACCTTCCTGCAGGGGTGTTACCATGGGGACCCAGTGATCAGCTGACTCCTCCCCTTTTCCCAGGCAATGTCCTCCCATTGGACATTTGGTTACTATTCAATCCTATGGGAGGTGTAATGCATGTGTGAGGCTCACTAGGTGGCGCTGTGTTGTGTGAGACTCAGGACCCCCTGCTATGTCACACAGGCTATGAAGCAACAGGAAATAATACAATGCACAGAGATCACCCTCAGCCCAGCCATAGCCAGCTCTGGGATGCCACATACTCCCCCTCTTTCACTAAGCCGACCTCGGCGACGGGCTGGGGTGAAGGTGAGAAATGTAACATAACGTTAATAAATATGAATAAAGTGCAAATGTCACTAACAGTTTAGAAAAATATAATACTTAGAAACTTGAGGTAAGACCTCCCGGCATAGTCCTGGAATGTCCATGAGAAGTCTGAAGGGTAACGGAGAGATAATTAAACTCAGACTTATGGAACCTTTTGGCGGTACCATCAGACAGTCGATATAGAAACAACAGTAGTGCAAATGGGTCCAGAGGCTCTCTGGCACAAATTTTGTGAGTGTCCATTATCATGAGAGTCTCTCTGAGAAACAATAAACAGTCCTTTCTGTAAGGAAGAGTAGGCACTCTAGCACCAATGTCCATACCGCAATGGGGTAACAGAACTTCCTTGGCTCGGTGAGCCAGGCACTATGGCTTGGATTGTTGCATATAAATGTAAATACTATATTACATGGCAAGATATTATATATATACTGTATATACACACAGGAAAAACATTAATGTAATCAGAGCAGGAATAACATATATACAGAAGCAGAGACAGTTAACCTCTTTTACCCAAGGACAGCCATGGCATCACTATAGCGTGTTGGAGGTATGCCTTTTGTGGTACGCTCAGAATGCCTAAGTGGAACAAGATTTGAATCAGGAACAGAGTCACTGAAATCAATTAAATCATCTGTCGAAGGGTTCTCTTGCACTAGAGCAATTGGTGGATAACAGTTAAATGGTAGTAGTTTAGGCGCCCACATAAGCTCAGTTAACGTTGGGGGTCTCTCTTTCGCTTCAGAAGGTGACAAGATCTTTGTACTCGTTGTCTCAGCTGGGGGCACCTCTGTGGGTAGTCCTTCTTTAAGGCACAGCTTCAGACGGTTTCGGTGTACTACTTGGGGCTGTCTCCCAGGTTTAGAGATCTCATACACGTTGGATTCAGGATATGGTATGGAGATGACACTGTATGGTTCTTTCTCCCAGAATGGATCCAATTTCCCATTCCGATGGTTATTCCTTAACCATACACGGTCGCCAACTTTCAGGGGCGCTGCATGGGCGTGATGGTTGTAATCCTCCTGTTGTCTCCTACGAACCTCATCCATGCGCGTTTCAACTATCTCTTTAGCTTCCTCCATTCGTCGGCGGTGTTCAACAACCCAATCTGTTATGGGTAGTGGATTGATGGTGTCAGGGACCTTCACACCAAGGGTTAAATCTGAAGGAAGTTGACCTTGTCTTCCAAACATTAGATAAAATGGTGCGTATCCCGTAGATGTTTGGGGTGTGTTGTTGTAAATATAGGCCAAGTCCTTGATACGCTCAGGCCACTCAACACCAGGTGTAACTGCGGCTGTTCTTAGCATGCCGATGATCACTTGATTTGCCTTCTCGCACATACCATTCCCTTGAGGGTGATACGCTGTGGTTCGCAACTTCTTGCAGTCTTGGAACTGACACAGCTCACGGAACAATTGGGATTCAAACGCCGATCCACGGTCGGTGAGGATATGCTCAGGACAACCGTAATGGCGGACAAACTCTGCGTAGAAGGTCTCAGCCGTAGTTCTTGCTGTAAGATCTCTGACAGGCACGATGACAAGGAACTTGGAGTAATGATCCACCATTGTCAGAGCGTAGCTGTAGCCGGAACGTGTGGGACCCAACTTCACATGGTCCAGAGCAACAATTTCACACGGCTTTTGAGTCTTAATTGGATGTAGAGGGGCCTTCTGATCTCTTCGACCTTCCTTGGTGATAGTACAGGCGGGACACTCTCGGCACCAACTCTCAATGTCACTCCTCATCCCAACCCAATAGAAGCGACGACGGATGGTAGCTTCGGTCTTTTGTACCCCGAAGTGACCGGATCTGTCATGATACGCCTCAAGTATCATCTGTGCGTCTCTTCTTGGTACGAGGATCTGATGAAGCCTTTCACCTGTGACAGGATCAAGAGTGTTTCTATGTAGAAGGCCTCGTTGGACAAACAGGCGCTTCCTCTGTCGCCAAAGGCGTTTTAATTCCACGTCATGAAGACCTCTCTTTACACGGGTTGGTATTCTTCCTGTAAGCAGGAAATCTGACAATTCTCCTAAAACTCTGCTCTCTTCTTGGAACGTTTTCCACAGAGATGGCTCCTGGAGGGATTCGGCAGCTGTTTTCGCCAGAGATTCTCCTTCTACAGGGACACCAATAGCAACCTGATGGGCAAACTTGTTGTAGAATGGTGGCATCTCCACCTCTTCCCAGATGTCTTCTCGGGGTGGTTCTTCTCCCACAGGCAACCTTGAGAGTGCATCAGCGTTAGCGTTGGACTTGCCACTGCGATACTTGACAGAGAACTTGTAATTCGCGAGTCTTGAGGCCCACCGTTGTTCAAGGGCTCCCAGTCGAGCAGTGTCCAGATGCGCCAACGGATTGTTATCTGTGTACACGGTAAAGGGTGTGGCAGCCAGGTAGTCTTTAAACTTCTCTGTCACGGCCCAGACAAGCGCCAGAAGTTCGAGTTTGAAAGAACTATAGTTCTGGTCGTTCTTCTCCGCGCCTCTCAGACTCCTGCTGGCGTAGGCGATGACTCGCTCTTTGTTGTCCTGAACCTGGGACAACACTGCACCCAAACCTTGGTGACTTGCATCTGTGTACAAGCGGAATGGCTGACTGTAGTCGGGATAGGCTAGAATTGGTGGTTGCGTCAGAAGTGCTTTATGCGCTTGAAAGGCTTCCTCTTGACGCGCTGTCCAGTCTTCCGGAAGCTTTTGGTTGTAGTTTTCTCTGGGACAACCGCGCAACAACTCGTTCAGAGGCTCGGCTACTTGGGCGAAGTGTGGTATGAAACGCCGGTAGTAACCTGCGAATCCAAGGAAGCTTCGGACTTCTTTGACGGTAGTTGGTCTTCGCCAGTTCTGGACTGCAGTGATCTTTTCAGGATCAGGTTGGATGCCTTGTGTGCTCACGACATGCCCAAGGTAGTGAACTTGGGGTTTCAACAGGTAGCACTTGGAGGGCTTCACCTTTAGGACGTGCTGTATAAGTACCTTGAATACCTCGGACAGGTGACGGAGGTGTTCTTGGTATGTCCGGGAGAATACAATAACATCGTCAAGGTACAGTAGCACACTCTGGAAATTCTCATGGCCGAGGCACCTCTCCATAAGCCGTTGGAATGTGGCTGGGGCATTACATAGCCCAAATGGCATACTATTGAATTCAAAGAGTCCCATCGGGGTCGTAAATGCAGTCTTTTCACGATCTTCAGGCGCCATAGGGACTTGCCAGTATCCACTGGTTAAGTCCAGGGTCGAGAAACAGGTAGCTGATCCCAAAGCCGTTAGAGATTCCTCAATCCGCGGCAATGGGTATGCGTCTTTGTGCGTGACGTTGTTGAGTTTACGATAGTCCACACAAAATCGTAGGGTTCCGTCTTTCTTCTTGACAAGGACTAGCGGGGCTGCCCAGGGGCTGTTACTTTCCCGGATGACATCAGCACCTCGCATCTCTCGGATCAACTTTTTCACCGGTTGGTACATCGCGGGTGGTATTGGACGGTGACGCTCCTTGATTGGATGGTGGTCTCCAGTCAGAATGCGATGTTGTATGGTCGTGGTCTTACCAAAGTCCAATGGGTGTTTGCTGAATGCCTGTTGGTAACGCTTGGCCACATTGCGAACCCCATTGATGTGCTCTATAGGGGTATTGGCGTCTCCCACGTTCAATTCATCCCACCAGGACTTCGTGGCTCCATTCTGAATGTTCTCAGCAGCTTGGGTGGAATGCTGTGTGGCGGTAGAATCACCAGAGAGAATGTCTTCTGGTGCTAACCGGTGTAGCAGGGTCACAGAGTGGAACTTGTGGAGGTTCACGGGAGCATCGCCCAAGTTGACTAAGCGGACAGGAACACGTCCATTGGAAACTGTGACAAGGCTGCGGGCAGCCATGACAAGTGGTTGGCCATCTACCTGTATGGGTTGTAGCAAGGCCTCGTAGTCCTGATTTTCTATGCCCGGACGGGCACGGCACCACACCATAGTTTCTGTTCCAGGCTGTAGGGTTACTGGACGGGTATCTTGGATCCGGACTCGACCAATTTCACCTTGTTTGTTGGCGAACTTGTGCTGGGCATTGAGTACATGAATGGCCCGCTGAATGGTCTGCTGGTCACTGGGAGAAGCTGTAAGGAGAGAGGCATGCAAGGCATCCAACACTTCTGCAAAGCAATGGCGTAAAACATTCATGCCTAATATTACAACTGCAAACCTATCATCCTCTACATCAGTGACAATTACACCCTGTCTAGGCAGTTTCAAGTCCCCAATCTGGATAGTGGGTTACCAGTAACCCTGCTGTGGTATGGGCTGTCCATTGCTGGCACACAGATTTATCCATGTGTCAGGTGTTCTATTCAACACACCTAAATCCCAATGTTCAAGGAACACCTGCTTGCGCAGGGTTGTTACCTGAGATCCAGTGTCCACCAACGCTGTCAGAGGGACGCCGTTCACCCGGATTGTGATGTGTGGGCAGGCTGAGACGAAGCGTGACAATGGCACTGAAGATTCACCTGGGCCCTTCTTCTTTCCTCCCGAGGGGCGGCCCGTTGCCTCGGGGGTGGCCCGTTTAACTGAAAACACTGAGGCCTGGTGTGTCCATATCTATGGCAATAGGTACAGTATGGCCTCTCACTCTGCGGAGGTTTCACTGAAGACGGACGTCTGGGTGGCGACTCAGGTGAGATGTTGAGACTTCGCAAAGGATCACTGGATGATGAAGACGGCTGGGTCAGACGATCTAGACGGACGGTGATCTGTTCCATGGCACGGGTCAGATGATCCACTCGGGCCAGGAGGTCATCTCTGGAGTCTGCTGGTGTAGTCTGCGCAGTTTGGGCAGCAGGTGAGGTACCCAGAGGTAGTGGCAGGACAACTGGAGCAATGCTTGTTGAGGGTCCAGGTGAGGGAGCACAGATGACTGGGCTCGGCTGGGGCTGCTCCTGTCCCAAGACCTGGATGGCAAGGGCCTTGAAGTCAGCAAACGTGATGCTGGGATGTTGTGCAGCAAGCATTCGCAACTGACTCTGGAGCAATGTGGTACCCGCCCCTTCTATGAAGCGGTCAAGCAAGATTTTATCAGAGTCCACATTTTCACGTGGATCCACTTGCACCACAGCTCTGAATGCCTCTTGGAGGGATAAAGCATAGTCCCGCAGGGTCTCACCAGGTAGTTGTCGTCTGGAAAAGAAGCGCATCTTTACTTCGGAGACAGATCGCACGTCAAAGTTCACCTGGAGTTTGTCCAGAATTTGCCCAGGGGTTCTTTTGTCAGAGGCAGGCCAGGATTTGACCTCCCTAGCTGCAGCACCCTCAAGCTGGCCCAGCAGGATCTGTATCTGCTGTTCTGTATTCAGAGGATAGAACTGGAAGAGAGACAGCATCTTCTCATGAAAGTCCCTGAGGGTATGCGCCTCCCCTTTGTAGCACGGCAGCCATGGTGCGCCAGGGTAAAATGGCATGGAGAATGGTAGGCTGCTCGCCATGGGCACTGCTGGATCACTAGAAACAGATGGCACAATGTCACTTTGCTCAGTCATGTTGTTTGCAGGTATGACTGGAATTAGGTCGCCGTCTCTTTAAGAAACTCAACTGCTTGCTGGCAGGGAATGGAGACTACAACTTGGAATGCTGTCCCTTTAAGAATGCTGTAGCTATTAACAGAGTCACTGTGATGCAGGCTGACGGTGTGCTCCCCCTCTTTAATGGTGGCACTCCCCACGGACACTGTACACGGAAAACACTCGCTGGGGCCGTGGGAGGACTGAAGACAAGGACAGGGAGGCACAGTACTCACTGACAGCAACTGCAGCGTGGACCAGAGATCAGCGGTGCACAGCAGGGACGGTGATGTGGCACCGGAGAGTCAGAAATGGCGCTGGCACGTTCGCCTTTCACTTTCTTGTATGGGTGCGCTGGAGCATTGCGCTCAGCCTTCTGGGCTCTCCTAAGATGGCGGCAGATGGGTCTCCTGGCCTCATGGGCAGTGCTAAAAATCTCCCACACTTTTGCAAGGTACAGTTAACCCTTTGTGGGCGTTCTTACACAGCGATGTGGCGCAGCAAACAAGTCCTGGGCGTTTTAACTCTTCCAGGGCTGTAACACACTGAGAGGACAGTCTTTAGGGCTTACTTCAGGGGTATAGGGCTCCCCCTCTTTGTGGCAAGCACTCTCAGGGAATAAACTTGATCTTAGCAAAGTCCACAATAAAGACCGATGCTCTGGAGACAATTTGGCGCACTTTTCGTGGCGACTTTCTCAAAATGGCACACACCCGTATCCTGTTCGTGACGCCAGTTTTTCTTGCGGTGACCAGATGGAAGGTAACGCTGCAGTTGGGATTGCGGGGGTGCAAACAGCGCAGACTTGTCACGGTCTCTGGGCACGAGGGCGCAGCGCTGGTGCTGTCCCACGTTACCACCACTGGTACCGGTGATGAGGGGGCTGCACAAATGTTGGTGGTGATTGTTCCCCCGGGGCGCTTCCCCTATACTGTGCCGACTGGTGGTGTTTGGGGCGCCCTGATGTTGTCGGTGCAGAGTCAGACACAGAAACGGTTGTAAAGTTGAACTTTTACTTCCATGGGTGTGGAGGCACAAATGCTTAAACAGTTTCTTCAATACAAAACAACGGGGTACGCCTGGTGACACAGCAAAGTCCTGGGGTGCAGGGTAGACTTGATGAAAGGTGTTCCTAGCCCTTATACTTCAGTGTTACAGCCCTAAGGTGCGTCTGGGCTCCTATTTGGCTCATAGGAGGATGCCCACCATGATACTAGTACATAATATTCCCCACTCACGTTATGTGGTCCTGATAGCTCAGAGTTTCGGGGTGCAATAGTCAGGGTGGCAGGATATTCCACAGGTCTGGCCTTGGCCCCTGGATCCTGTGATACTGGCTATGGAGCACGTGTTCCAGAATGTTCTCTCCACAGTCTCATGCTGACAAGATAATGATGCTTGACTTCCTTCAGGGCGATGGCTAGGCAGACAGGGGACAGGATCTTCTGAATAGCTGGAGTATGTCAGCTCTCCAACCTTCCTGGGCCTGTCTAGGACTTGAGATTCCTGCACTAAACTCACTGCTTTCTTCACAGGACATCACACTTATCTCCTCACCTCCTCCTCCTAACACTCCACACTTCTAACTCCTCACACGCAGGACCTTCCTGCAGGGGTGTTACCATGGGGACCCGGTGATCATCTGACTCCTCCCCTTTTCCCAGGCGATGTCCTCCCATTGGACATTTGGTTACTATTCAATCCTATGGGAGGTGTAATGCATGTGTGAGGCTCACTAGGTGGCGCTGTGTTGTGTGAGACTCAGGACCCCCTACTATGTCACACAGGCTATGAAGCAACAGGAAATAATACAATGCACAGAGATCACCCTCAGCCCAGCCATAGCCAGCTCTGGGATGCCACACTAGCGCTCAAGTCCTAGTCAGATACAACTTGACCCCCTCAGACATTTATGGCATATCTACAAGCATATCCCGTGGTGCTGTTCTGTCCAGATGACAGAGACCAGAATCTGTAGAAACAGCCAAGCAGGCGATGCTAATGTGGGTCACTGAACCAGCATAACACAGTTAGCTACAATGTTTCCATAGCTCATATAACTTTTTTTTTCATTTTGCCTCATAGGGATATGAGGACTTGTTTTTTGCTGGAAGAGTTAATTTTTTTCATGGCACCGTTTTGGGGTACATAAAATTATTGAATAACTTTTATATTTTCTTGAGGAGTAGTTGCGGAATGATAAAAAAGCAGCAAAATCAGAATAGTTTTCTGGGTTTTGTTTCTATGATATTCACTGTGCAGAATTATATAATATGGTGATGTAATTCTCTGGCTCATTACAATAGGTACCATATGAAATATATTTAGTTTTTTTCTCTGTTTGCACAGCAAAAACACTTTCTAAAAAAACATTTCTTTATGTGTTGCCATATCCTGGGAGTCCTAACTTGTTTTTTTTTTTTTTTTCTTGAGGGCTTATCATTTTTGCGGGATGAGCTGTAGTTTTCATTTACACCATTTGACTTTTTATGGCTTTTATAGGGTTCTTCCCATTAGGAGCATGTATGCCTAAAAAAAAGTTTTGTTTTCGTTTTTTTTTTTGTGGGATTTTTTTCTTGGGGGTCTGGTCTTGGATCTATACTGTATATAGTTAGGGGGTTTGGTCTCTAATTTGATGGATTGAGGTATTTATGTATTTAGGGGGTCTGAACTTACTTAGGGTGTTTGAGTCTATTTAGGGGTCTGGTTAGGGGCGTAACTTGAAGTTTCTGGACTCCAATACAAAATATGTCATGGTGCCCCCACTTGCCATGTACTATCTATAATGATGGTGTCTTCTTCTGTTCTTTGGGCCTGCTGAGGCTTTGGGACTGAATAGCAATTGTTACCTCTGTAACCCGTATAGCTTCGTCCCTAAGTCTGGTATGTTATGAGGGTCTGCATTTGGGGGTCTGGTGTCTGTATTTGTTTCTGGGTCTTTATTCATTTTGGGGTGTGATGCCTTCATCACACCCCAAAATGAAAACAGTCCCCGAAACAAAGCATATGATAAAAAGACTTTGCATACCCGAGCTGTGCCACTTAACACAACACTTCTCCAACTTTCAAAAAGTTGACATGTTTGATATACATTGACTATGTCGCCCTGCGTTATATATATTGTCAATTAGTTCGTTGAAATCAGTTGACCTGATGGTGTCCAGGAACAACCAGACAATACACGATTCCCATGGAAAATTATTAATTTTCCACTAGGCAACCCCAACTTTATTGAACGATGTATTTGTTAAGCAAACTATGACTTACAGTATGCGTCCATACTGTATATTTGCTTTAGGTAAACAGATAGCAGGAGCCAATGGAGCAGAAATGTGACCACTCTGGACCTTTCAGATAACCTACAATCACAGTGTGAAGTCCTCACTGAATGCATGTATACATGACCGTGCCATGACAGGACTCCATTGGGTGTGTTTTAGTTTTCGAACATGGAATCTTGGAGGGGAGCTTCTACTTAGATGCAAGACTCAAGTTCCGATCGATACCAATCCAAAGGGCAACTCTATAAGGCAACTAGGACTGAGCAGGAGCTAAACTGAGCACAGTGCTTTTACTGTCTATTTATAACACACAATTGAGAAGAACTAGAAGTTCTAAGATATTAGATGTTCTCTGAGATTTGTGCAGAACAAAACCAACCAGTTGGCAACTCACCTTTTACAGTCCCCTGGGCACCAGAGCAAATTTTGGACTGGGCCTCCCCCATTATACCCATATCTCTTATGCCTCACTGTCACCTGGAGGGTCTCACCTGGCCCTGCCACATCAGTCCACTGAGCTAGACACAGTCAGTACCCACAGCCATCTATAGGGGCCGGTGTCTGCAGCATTCATTAAGCATGGTCTTCCCATTGCAGTACTTACAACCAGTGCCCAACAATGGCTGAACAGGCAACTCCCAGTGCCCTGTCTATTCATTTTCTGGAGGTAGACTTTAAATTCCTACCAAACTTGTCATGGGGCCCACTCTACCATAACCACATTATAAAGAGGACCTCTCACCACCTCCACCAACACTTGTATTCCTTAACAGGTGTCACTCCAGTGATTCTAACACAGCTCCTACTGTTCCTGAGCAAATGTTTTTACTAGTTTGAGCTAATGATGCTCTCTACTGTCAGGTGGGTGGTCCCAGAATGGAGCAGATAGCCTGGGACCGCCCACTTGACAGTAGAGAGCCTAATTGGCATATTTGTTGCTGAAACTAACACTTTTGTGAGTTCTCAAAAATTAGCCCTGTCCTGCTTCAATCCATTATTGTTTATTATGCATACTAGGATTATTTAGATGTCTACACTGTTATTTGCATCCTGTTTTGTAAAACCATAAGGCATTGTTTTAGCCTTGTATTGTACCTCATGATCTTTCTGAAATAAATACCCTGAAGACAGGCCTTAAAGGCATCCTATACCAGAGCGGAGTTATCGTGGGAATAGAAAATCAAAAATAATTTCCTCCCAACAGTTGCAACTGTGGCATCCCAGAGCTGGCTATGGCTGGGCTGAGGGTGATCTCTGTGCATTGTATTATTTCCTGTTGCTTCATAGCCTGTGTGACATAGCAGGGGGTCCTGAGTCTCACACAACACAGCGCCACCTAGTGAGCCTCACACATGCATTACACCTCCCATAGGATTGAATAGTAACCAAATGTCCAATGGGAGGACATCGCCTGGGAAAAGGGGAGGAGTCAGCTGATCACTGGGTCCCCATGGTAACACCCCTGCAGGAAGGTTCTGCGTGTGAGGAGTTAGAAGTGTGGAGTGTTAGGAGGAGGAGGTGAGGAGATAAGTGTGATGTCCTGTGAAGAAAGCAGTGAGTTTAGTGCAGGAATCTCAAGTCCTAGACAGGCCCAGGAAGGTTGGAGAGCTGACATACTCCAGCTATTCAGAAGATCCTGTCCCCTGTCTGCCTAGCCATCGCCCTGAAGGAAGTCAAACATCATTATCTTGTCAGCCTGAGACTGTGGAGAGAACATTCTGGAACACGTGCTCCATAGCAAGTATCACAGGATCCAGGGGCCAAGGCCAGACCTGTGGAATATCCTGCCACCCTGACTATTGCACCCCGAAACTCTGAGCTATCAGGACCACATAACGTGAGTGGGGAATATTATGTACTAGTATCATGGTGGGCATCCTCCTATGTGCCAAATAGGAGCCCAGACGCACCTTAGGGCTGTAACACTGAAGTATAAGGGGCTAGGAACACCTTTCATCAAGTCTACCCTGCACCCCAGGACTTTGCTGTGTCACCAGGCGTACCCCGTTGTTTTGTATTGAAGAAACTGTTTAAGCATTTGTGCCTCCACACCCATGGAAGTAAAAGTTCAACTTTACAACCGTTTCTGTGTCTGACTCTGCACCGACAACATCAGGGCGCCCCAAACACCACCAGTCGGCACAGTATAGGGGAAGCGACCCGGGGGAACAATCATCACCAACATTTGTGCAGCCCCCTCATCACCGGTACCAGTGGTGGTAACGTGGGACAGCACCAGCGCTGCGCCCTCGTGCCCAGAGACCGTGACAAGTCTGCGCTGTTTGCACCCCCGCAATCCCAACTGCAGCGTTACCTTCCATCTGGTCACCGCACAACCATGTAGAATTAAAGGGGTTCTGAAGGCTAAATAATTGATGACCTGTCCAGAAAGAGGGAGTGAGGAGAAAGAGGACCTTTCACCACCTCCACCAAATCCAGCTCTCTCCAGCTTTTAATAGGCACCGCTCCATTGATTCTGGCACAGCTGGAATTTTTTCTCTAGCCCCCACCGTTCCTGAGTACGGTTAGTTTCAGAACCAAATATAGGCTACCTACTTTCAGGTGGGAGATCCTGGGCTGGATGAGAGAGGTTTGGACCGCCCACTTGACAATAGTGAGCTTAATTAGCATATTGGTTACTAAACTTAACAGTATTGATTGCTCAGGAATGGTGGGGGCTAGAGAAAAAATTCCAACTGTGCCAGAATCAGTGGAGCAGGGATTATTGAGGGATGCAAAGAACTGGAGTAAAGGTGGTGAAAGGTCCTCTTTAAGCCATGTTAAGTGGATTTTGTAACCAGAGACTGAACCACCATATCTTGTGACTGGATGTGTAACTGTTTTATTATTAAGGTAAAAAAGTGCCTACTATTATTTGCACCTTATATCAAGGGCAGCCCACCCATCAGCTAGTAGACCACCAGAAGGGTGAAACTTGGGAGAACCATAAGCACCATCATCTACTTATCACTGCACCTCCCAGGGACTTGAAAAGGGTTTTGGAAGAACACAGGACGCCATGAAAAGACCATGACAGAGTCAACTTTTTTGGAGATCTAACTCTCCTTATCCTTATGTCCACTCTCCGGCTTTCCCCACCACTTCGAATGATCTATGTAATTTCCTTGAGAACAAAATTGTCCCAAACAGGACAGAGGAACCGTGTACTCCCTGCCAAAAAGGTTAGGTCCCCTTTAACCATTAAGCGGGAAAAAGAATTGAGACTCCTTGCTTTCCTACTATATGAGGAACACGTGATCCATGATAAAGCTCCAAAACAGATTCAAGATCTAGAAATTCTGAAAAAAGAGAAGGCCTTACGAGTGAATATTGAGAAATTCACTTCCCATATCAAGAATAGAAACCCTTTCAGTTCCTCAGGTCTCTACAACTGTACAAACGGAAGCCTCATCCTCTGCTTACGAGACCTCTGATACACATAGGTTTAGTAGAGGTTCCACCAAGAGCTGCTTTAACCATAGGGCCAACGGTGCACTTGCACTGGGCCCTATAGTATTGGGGGCCCCCTTGGGACAGTTCTGCATTTGGAGTGCTGTCCTGCTGTTCCAGGTCGCCCCACTATGTCACAACTCCAACTCATCTGTGTTCTCCGGGCTCAGATGAGTTGAGTACAATGGTTAAGCCGTCTGTCCCTGTTTCATTATTGGGCCGGTGTCCTGGCAGGAGTAGGTATGATGTAGTGACGTCACTTACATCGTGCCTGAGCTCCCTGAAGCTGGTGGCAGCAGAGACAGAAGAGAACGAGGGAATGGGGAAAGTTGAGTATTAGGAGTTTTTTTTTTTCTTTGTTTGATATATACTGTGGGGGCAACCTAAAGGGGATTTGAAACTGTGGACAACCAGAGGGGAACCTGAAACTGTGGGGCCACTCAGGAAGGGGATATGTTACTCTGGGGCAACTGGAGGGGGACATTATAATGTAATATTTGAGGGGCCACTGGGGTGGAAAGGTTAATGTGTGATGCCACTGCAGGGCAATTAATTGTGTGATAAGCCACTGAGGGGCATTATACTATGTGGGGACCACTGAGGGGCATTATGCTATGTGGGGACCACTGAGGGGCATTATACAATGTGGGGGCCACTAAGAGGGCATTATAGTTTGTGTGGGTCAGGTATTTCTAAGTGGCGATAATGGGGGGAACCCACTTATGAAACATTTGCACTGGGCCCACCAATGTGTTAAAATGGCCCTGGTTCCACCAGAGGTAGGAGAGGAAGAGGCAAAGGGTGGGATTCAGAGGAGGGAATTGATCTCAGTGGTCAGGAAAAGGGACTGGTATCACTTAAGCTTCTCAGGGTGGTGACCAGCTGCATTTTTATCCAAGGGCCTCCTATCACACAGCACCTCCTATGAGAATGCAGGACCCCTCCAAACCCATAAAAAGTGTATTGTCCTTGACTCAGAATACACAGTCCTCTTATGTCTAAAAATGTGGACATTCAGGTTATCAATATTTCCACTAAAATTCTTACTCGTGATCATATTCAGCTACTGTCTGTCCTATGTCCTTGAATATATTGTGTATTCTTATCATTTTGGATGTCATATTTTTATCTGTTAGTCGAAAGTATCTGCAAAGAACATTCTGGAGGATCTGACATGTTAATGAAGAACATAATTAGTTGATTGATTTTGATATGAAGGGTGTAAATCTTCATCTCCCCTGCGGGAGCGCTGTAGGAGAAATGAACAATTGCAACCTGCATTTTAAGCAATTTACTATACATTTAGCAAAAAATATATGGAGACAAAGATAAGAGAAGTATGCTATAGACTGTTGTAAATGATTTATGCCAATGTTTATATGGTTTCTATGGTTAGAAACCCAGCCATGATGTCCTTATTGTGGACAGGTTATCAGGAGGACACTACATGTATGAGAAGATAACCCGGACACAATAAGGACATCATGGCTGGTTATCAGGAGGGACACTACATGTATGAGAAGATAACCCGGACACAATAAGGACATCATGGCTGGTTATCAGGGAGGGACACTACATGTATGAGAAGATAACCCGAACACAATAAGGAAATCATGGCTGGTTATCAGGCAGGGACACTACATGTATGAGAAGATAACCCGGACACAATAAGGACATCATGGCTGGTTATCAGGAGGACACTACATGTATGAGAAGATAACCCGACCACAATAAGGACATCGTGGCTGGTTATCAGGAGGGCACTACATGTATGAGAAGATAACCCGGACACAATAAGGACATCATGGCTGGTTATCAGGAGGACACTACATGTATGAGAAGATAACCCGGACACAATAAGAACATCATGGCTGGGTTTCTGACAAGTCCCAAACTTTAGAAAGTTCCTGCATTCATGGTCGTATCCATTGGCCACCAATCAAGACAACAGATGTCACCACTAAGATGGTTAGAGGAAATCTTTAAAACTCTGCAAAATTTTTAATTATTTATATTCGCAAAAATGTTTCACTTTTAAATGTCTACAAATGTAAATATGGCTCTGTGCATGGGAAACCCCTTTAAGTGTCCGGTCAGGTTCCCAGACTCAGGTATGACCTCCACGTCCTCTCCTACTGTACAGCTATGGCACTGACTGTCTCAGAGATAACAGAAGTCAAGTTTGGGAAAGCAGGTTCCCCCTATCTAAATCTAAATTTCCCATCAATATAGTAAGCTAAAGTTCTTGCAGCCTTACTATCGGTTTATCTTATATTAACATTGTATTAAAGAACTATTTTTATACTATTTCCCTGTATAGTCAGATCAGTGACCCCAATCGGGTGTAATCCTGCAGTCTGGTAATTCTTATATAGGCGATTTGGTAAATTGTCTTACCTGGTAATCTCAAGAAGATAGATAAGGACGAGGTAGGTAAAAGCGAGGTGAGTCCCACGGAGAGGAGCTGTTTGACTGCTGGCAGGCGCACAGAACACAAAGCAAGTGGTTGTAGGCAAACACTGATGATCTGCCTGAGAAGAATTTGGAAGGACCCTGAACTCCCCCGCCGGGGTGCAGGTACGACAAATAAGCCGGTATTGATTTTGCAGCAGTGAATGTAGCAGTGTTCTTCTGGTCAGTGTTCCTCGTACTTATTCATTAACTAAAAGCGATGATGTCACTTTTATTAATAATCACAAGATTTTTCCAAGCAAATGAAAGATTCAGCCGGGAGACCTCAACACTCAGAACTTGTACAAATATCATATATGTGATATAGTAAAACAAGGCACATGACATAAAAACACATCATCTGTCATGTGTCATATGTGGTGTTGATCCAGAAAAAGTCAAAACCTCTATGACATAGTCACCCATTGTCTCATAATAGGGGAAAATTTCTGCCTCATCTCCACATATAGGGGGACATTTACATGGTGGAAAATGAAGAGGAATTCCTCTTTATTTTCCGGCTGCCGGCTACCCGCAGTAGATTGTTGATGCAGATCATCGGCCTTCCATCACGCCTTTCCGCCGTTGATTAGGTCCTCGTGAATTGGCCTAATCACCAGCAAGTCTCAAGCTGCAGACTCTGCATCCACGGCAAGAACAGAGGGGATGCTTATTTTTTCAGCGTCCTGCCGTGATCTCTGCCTCCCATTGTTTTCAATCTTGGCTGAATCTGCCACTGATTTGTGGGTGCAGAGGAGTTGCATGGGAAGCAGGAAGCTAATGGCCTTCTAGCGGCCTTGCCCTACACATAGGTAATGTACGATATACTGCAATATAGAAGTATTGCAGTATATTGTATAGAGGATCAAGTTCTCACAGGTTCAAGTTTCCTTTGTGGGAAAGCAAAAATTTTAAAAATGAAAGAGAAAAGTTTAGAGAAACAGTATAATAAATAAATGATGGAAAGGTAAAAAATGGTACCAATAAAAACTACAATTACATAAAAGAGCCCTAACATAGCTCTATCAACAAAAAAGTAAAAATGTTATGGATGTCAGATGACAGCGACCCCTAAAATATTTTATTCATTGATTTAATGAAAAAAATTTATTTTCATGCAGACCCCCCAAAAATGTTAATGAAAGCTAATCAAAAACATTAAAAACTCGTAGCACAAAGATTAAGCCCTCATATGGCTATGTTGGCATGAAAGTAAAGCAGTTTGGAAGAAGGGGATGGAAAATGGAAAAAAAAAGTAATCAAGCCTTAAAGGGATTGTGTTGTTATTCACAGGACAGTGGGTAAGTGTCCAATTGCTGGGTCCCCCAATGAAGAGGAGGAAAGGGGGACCGAAATTCCCCCCTAAAGCCTCCTTAGGAATGGAGCGCCAGAGCACTTATGTAACTGGAATTCCATTCTATGGGGCTGCGGGCACTCCCGGAGATTATAGTCCCAGCAGCGCCATAGAGGTAAATAAAGGCTCCATTCTCAAGGAAGTTTAGAGGGCCCTTCAATCCTCTGCCCTCTTGATCATTGGGGAACCCCACAATTGGGCCTCCAGTGATCAGACACTTATCCCTTGTCCTGTGTACATAAGGGCACAACCCCTTGACTACCAAACTATCCTGCATCCTTAAAGGGTTAGTTACTGTGCTCGCTCTTCTCTGACCCCACTCAATTGTGTGTTTCTTAAGGTGCTTAGAATATAAGACGTTACAGGTCTGTTCCTTCTTCTTCTCCTTTTATGCCATCAAACTCACTTTATTTGTACAGTTTGTGAGAACTGTTTTATTATCCTTCTTTATATGTGTATTTTTGGAGGCACCTGCTGTGTGGCGTGTGTTTACGATATGTTTCCGCCAGGGGCGTAGTTAGGGGGTGCAAGTACAGTCAGGATTGAGAGGGGGCGCCGATATGGTCTTACTGTCATTTCAAGAGATCACATTGCTCTAGGCCCTGACTCTGTCTCAAGAGTTCCACTTTCTTTACCTCCTCCTAAGTAACATGTTTACTCTGTTAAGGTATACCCACTCCTCCCAACCATCCCGGATCCAGCAGGACAGTCCTGAATTTTTGGGTGCTGTCCTACCGTTCTAGGCATGTTGCAATTTCAACTCTATCTGCATCCTAAGGTCAGAGATAGAGATGAATACAATGGTGGAGCATAAGCCATTGGCATTAGGCTGTGTGGAGACACTAAGGGGAATTATACGGTGTATGGGTACTAAGGGGGCATTATACTGTGTGTGAGAACTAAGGGGGCATCGTACAATGTGGGAAACTGAAGGGGCAGTATGCTGTGCGGAGTCACTAAGGAAATTGTACTGTGTGGGCATTACAGAGACGTCTGTAATGAGGGAGTTACTTAGTGGGTACCATACTATGTAGATGCACTAAGGAGCATTATATAGTATGGGGATAACTAAGAGTGCATTATACTGTGTGGGGAGAACAAACAAGGTTCTATAATGTGTGGGACAGTGCAAGGCAAAAAGTGGACATTATGCTGTGTATGCATATAGGGGAATTATATTGTATGTGGCATCATACTGTAGGGGGTAACTATGTGGATACCATACTGTGTGGGGACACTAAATAGGCATTGTAACGTGCAGGGGCACTAAGGGGCATTATATTGTATGGGGGCAACTAAAAGTCTATTATACCGTGTGGGGAAAACTAATGGGGTTTAATGTGTGTTACACAAAGGGGACACCATAAAATGTGAAGAAGTCTGATAGCAGTTTCACTAATTCTGTCGGACTTCTTACCTTGGCATCTGTTGTCTATTCCTTTAATACATCTAGAATAAAAATAAAAACTTTGCAAATGACTTAACTACCAATACCCAGGGCCGCTTTAACCATAAGGCCAATGGTGTACTTGCACTGGGCCCTATGGTAGCGGGGCCCCCTTTGGGATAGTGGGACAGTCCTACATTTAGAGTGCTGTCCAGCTGTTTCAGGCCGCTCCAGTATGTCACAGCTCCAACTCATCTATGTCCTCTGGGCGCAGATGAGTGAAGTACAATGGTGATGCCGTCCGCTCCCTGCATGACCATTCGGCCGCTCCGCTGTCTCTGCTCCCAGTGTACTGCTCGGAAGCAGAAGGCACAATGTGGTGACGTCACTTATATCGCTCTTGTTGCTCCCTGAAGCTGCCAGCAGCAAAGACAGAAGAGAACAGGGGAACAGGGAAAGGTCAGTGTTAGGTGGGTTTTTTTTTTTTTCATACGTTATTTGATTGATACTGGTGTGGGGGGCAACCTGGAAAGGGAACATTATACTGTGGGGCAACCTGGAAATGAGATATTATACTGGGGAGCAACCTGGAAATGAGATATTATACTGGGGGGCAACCTGGAAAGGGAACATTATACTGTGGGGCAACCTGGAAATGAGATATTATACTGGGGGGCAACCTGGAAAGGGAACATTATACTGTGGGGCAACCTGGAAATGAGATATTATACTGGGGGGCAACCTGGAAATGAGATATTATACTGGGGGGCAACCTGGAAAGGGAACATTATACTGTGGGGCAACCTGGAAATGAGATATTATACTGGGGGGCAACCTGGAAATGAGATATTATATTGGGGGGCAACCTGGAAAGGGAACATTATACTGTGGGGCAACCTGGAAATGAGATATTATACTGGGGGGCAACCTGGAAAGGGAACATTATACTGTGGGGCAACCTGGAAATGAGATATTATACTGGGGGGCAACCTGGAAATGAGATATTATACTGGGGGGCAACCTGGAAAGGGAACATTATACTGTGGGGCAACCTGGAAATGAGATATTATACTGGGGGGCAACCTGGAAATGAGATATTATATTGGGGGGCAACCTGGAAAGGGAACATTATACTGTGGGGCAACCTGGAAATGAGATATTATACTGGGGGGCAACCTGGAAAGGAGACAGGAGACATATACTGGAGGCAACCTGGAAAGGGGACATTATACTGTGGGGGCAACCTGGAAAGGAGACATGATACTGGGGAGCAACCTGGAAAGGAGACAGGAGACATGATACTGGGGAGCAACCTGGAAAGGAGACAGGAGATATGATACTGGGGAGCAACCTGGAAAGGAGACAGGAGACATGATACTGGGGAGCAACCTGGAAAGGAGACAGGAGACATGATACTGGGGCAACCTGGAAAGGGAACATTATACGGTGGGGCAACCTGGAAAGGGGACATGATACTCTGGGGCAACCTGTAAAGGAGACATGAAACTGGGGGGAAACCTGGAAAGGAGACATGGTACTGGGTGGGCAAACTGGAAGGGGACAATATACTGGGGGGGGGCAACCTGGTATGGAGACATTATATTGGTGGGCCAACCTGGAAAAGAGATATGATACGAGGGGGGAGGGTCAACCTGGAAAGGGGACAATATACAGGGGGGGCATCCTACAATGGGGACATTATACTGGGGGGAGAAACCTGGAAAGGAGACAATATACTGTGGTGACAACTTGGAAAGGGGACATTATACTGGGGGGGCCAACCTGGAAAGGGACATTATACTGTGGGGGAAAACTTGAGGGGGACATTATAATATAATGGTCCCAGGGTATGAGGGGCAACTGGGGGGACCTGTTAATGTCTGATGCCTCCACAGGGGCATTTGATAGTGTGATGGACCACTTAGGAGACATTATACGGTATGAGGGCTACTAAGGGGCATTATACCATGTGGGAGCCACTGATAGAGCATTATAATGTGTGCGGGTCAGGTATTTCTAAGGGGTGGGGTGGGGGGGTCCCCCTCCCAATGTGTTAAAATGGCCCTGCCAATACCCCCTACTTCTTGTATAGGAGCTGTACATACAAAACAGTAGGAAATACTCCTGAAACTACCTCCATAATGGCAATATTACATGTATCACAAGTCAGCACTTTTGCACACTAAGCATGAAGTGTTCTCAGGACATACTGCAGTTAGTGAATATACTTTAAGGATTAGCAGAACTAAACACATTAGGATATCAGTTTACATTGGCTTGTCTGGAAGATAAATCCTTTAAGTGCATGGAATTTCACACTGACCTGTGACCAGGGATGCTAAAATAAATGTAATATCGCCAGTGACCAGTAGGTGGTGACGTATCACCTCTTCAGAAACTTGTCATTTCTTGTCATTTTCTCTCATTATTATTATTTCTTTACTCATGTTAGGAAATGGTCAATGCTCAGCAGTAGAACGTGTGTATATATATATATATATATATATATATATATATATATATATATAAAAGACAGGCCGTCACATTGTGATCATTGTGTTGCGTTGTCTAGTTTTAGGGTGACGCCACCACCATCCTCCCTAGACATCCGGCTCAATATGGGAGATTTATTATTATTTTATGCCAGGTTTCTGGTGTAAAAAAGTCACAAATCTTGGGTTTCCGACTTTTTAAACACCAGTTGTGACATAAATTGTCACAACTGGGATTTCTGTGCCACCCGTGCCACTTTTCCGAAAAGGGGGCATGGTGAGGGCCTGCTTGGGGTGGTAGATTTCTTATCATTTACGCCAGAAAACTGGAATACATGATGTTGGAGATCAGCTGTGGAGTACAGTATAGGAGGCTGTATTCCTCCTGTACCTGGGGCTGTATGTATCACTACACTAAGGCTGAAGCCCCACGTTGCGAAGACGCGATTATACAGTAGCAAGAAAGTGACCAACATAGTAGACGCATTGTCTCGTTTTCAGTTACAGAAGTTTTGGGAATTGGCTCCGGAAGCGGATTTGGAAGTAATCTCATGTCCGAAGCATTTACAGTATGGGACATAATCTGGAATTGATCACACATCACATTAACCCCTTCCAAAGTTATTAGTGTGTATGTTTTTATTTCCTATATACCCTGCTGGGTGCCAAATCTGTAACACCCCCCCACCTACCATGTGCAATTGTAAATACTGATGTCTTCTCTTACATGGTAGAGGGGTTTTCTTGTTAACCATTACCTCCTACTGCGCCCCCTACATCTACACCTCTGCATTCCACCTTGGCCAGAGTATTAGATCTTATTTGCCTTCGTTTACATAGCGGGTTGCGGGAGAACAGTATGTGCAACGTGCCATGAAAATTTACCCCTATAGGAATGGCCACAACCCTTTGGGACATTGTCACGCCCCATATTGGTGTGGCACGGTCCCCTTTCTTGTGACATAGGCATGACATGTGCTGACCACTCCACTTTTTGGATGCAACCGGAACATAAAATGACAGGTTTGGGAGATTTTCCAGCTCTCCCGGGAGTTTGGGAGGACATCCCTTTTTTCAGGAGTCTCCTGGACATTCTGGGAGAGCTGGCTAGTATGATTTAGATGCAAGACTAGGGAAGCAAACTGAATCCTGGCCCTGGGTGCCATGACAGCAGCCTGGACCACCTCCGCATTCACCGTCCTTGGACTCCTGCCACTTGCTGGACACTCAGCCGCTTGTGAATGAAGATGAGGTCACTGTGGTTGTGTATCCGGAGCCGTCCGTACTGGTAAATCCCACATGTTTCCCAGATCTAGACAGACAGAGAGCTCACTCCATATGGTCTACACGGGCCAAGGATGTGGATGTGCTACATGTCCTGTAATCCTGGGGGTAAAGCCTGAGCTGCAGCGATATAGTGAATTATAGGATAATCATTATATAATACACAGTTATGTATCTTTATAATATACTTCATGTTTAGCCCCACTACACACTATAAATGACTCATAGACGCAGGGCCCACCTCACAGGTACAACTTTTGCCTATCACAACTCCTAATGTAAACCCTTCCATAGTTAGAATCCCTAAAACGTCCCCTCCTCTGTTTATGCTCCAACATTACCCCACAGGATATGATGCCGTATCAGACTAACTTTATATGTCCAGGCACCATCTGCATGTTACAGGACACGACTGGTGACGGCTCATACAGCTTTATATATGTGTAATGACAGTAACCTCTATTACAGAATTGTCTGACCATTGTATAAGCAATGCTATGTCTGTTGCCGCCCCTGCTACCTCCTGTGTCACCCCCTCTACCTCATAGATTGTAAGCTCTTGTGAGCAGGGCCCTCAGTCCCAGTGTGTGAATTGAATATTTCTTTGTAATGTATCTTTTTTGTCAGTACTTGAACCCTACAAGTTGTACAGTGCTGCGGAATATATTGGCGCTATATAAATAACATGTATTATTATTATTATTATTACTAAAAATGACCTCCCCAACTCCATTCGACCTCACCTGATCCCACTGACAGCCAAATCCAGCCTGCATTTGGCCCTGAACCAAGTGGTTTGGGGGTATTTTCTATAGCTAGGTGAGGGTCCCAGAGGTTGGACTTGCATTTATATCCTGAGGTATGGGGGTTAGTTGTCAATCTGTGGGGTCCGACCGCTGGAAACCCCACTATTCACACAAACGGGTGTCCCTTGTGCCCCTAAATGATTAGAGTGACTGGTTGTGCACGCGTAACTGCTTTATTTACTTATTTGGGATCAAGTTGTGCAGGCCTATGAGCTGTGGGGGGGAAAATGACATGCTCACTACCACAGGTCCCAGGGTCTATGGAATCGGCTGACGTCCTGGCCTTGGTTTCCTTCTCCTCGCTGCGAGCAGATGACATGGCTTTCCCAACTCGCCTGGCCTTGCTGGTTACTTCTTCCTCCAAATGGTCCTCTATCCATCCCTCCGCTTCTCCTCGAACTGTGTTGTTCCCCTACAGAACACATGTGCAGACCTTAAATAGGGATCCATCTCTCAATGTGGGTAACTGGGGTAATGACTGATGCACTCCGAGAGGGTAACACACAACTTCTCCCATTGTGCAACTCATGGGCACAACTTAGCGCCATGTTCTGTCAAGTTCTTACACATGTGGCCTGGCTATTATTTAGTGATCTTAATCTGCGAACGATGGGTGACAAGCACTATAGCTCCCACATTGCTCAGCACCCAGCTGAATGACAGACTTACTTAGATATGTAGCTATGCTATTACAGGGGTAGCATGGGTTTCCTCGGTCCCTAGTACAAAAGCTACACCTAGACCCTCTACCTATACACTATATGTAACAGGCAATACGGGCAGTTTCCCCAACTTTGCACTATGATATAGAAATCTTCTCCATTATGTTCTGCATTGGTCAACTTGCTTCATCTTCTGTTACTATTCTAGGAATGGGAGGTGTGAAACCGCAGATACTGAGCATGACCCTTGTATTGTGTAATTCATGCAGTGCTCATGTGGAATACAGGACAGCGATGCCTTCTGGTTGAGAAATATTGGAAACTGCAAAAATAAGCAGAAATTAGATTCTCCGTGCCTGTTTTGTGGTGTTTACAGTGGGGGTCACAAGCTCCCCTTCCTCCTCGCTACAACTACACTGAGCTAAAGGAGGGAAAGTACTATGGGAGCTCCATGCAAATTCCTCTTCATTGTAGTCATACAGTGAGGAGGAGGGAGGGGCTCAGGATTTTGGGATTCTCGTTCTAGTCATCAGGGTCGGGGGTTATAATAATTGTAGATTTATCACCAATCCTGTGGATGTCAAAGGGAATTTCCCTTTTGAGAGAAAACAATTGTTCAGCAGGTAAACATTTGTTCCTGCATCATCAGACTACTGACAGGGAAGATGTAGTCTGTAACCATGGAGACACATAGCTCTTCTTAGCAGCTGTGCACTCAAATGGTAGAAGAAGTTAAGCAATGCCTATTTTTAAAGCTGCTGTATTGTATATGAGTAAAAAAACCACAATGGGGGGAATTTATCCATAGAAACATAGAAGTGTGCCCTTATAATTTTATAATTTTCCACTTTTATTGTAGTATTGATGTGCTCATCCTGGGCATGTTTAAAGCCACTTAGTCTTCGTCCAGAGACTCTGTCGCAGTGTCCAGCTAAAAACAGCGGACAAGAAAGTCCTGTGTGAACAACTTTCAATTAATAACAGACACCTGACCGACCCCAATATAGTTAATGGGGTCCGTTGGGCTCCGTATGTGTTCAATATTTTAGCAGTCCAATTGTCCATTGTTCTGGTCCTACAATAGAACCACAGACACCCCAACGCAGGTGTGAACCTAGTGTAACTGTAGGTTTCCCAACTACATCTGCTGGAATCTAGAATTCTGTTGTCTATACTATAAAACAGGGACTTGCATATTTGTGGGCTTACTTGTGACTTTTTTGCATTTTTAGGTTGCTTCCTCTACC
Source organism: Leptodactylus fallax (assembly GCA_947044405.1). Taxonomy (NCBI): domain Eukaryota; kingdom Metazoa; phylum Chordata; class Amphibia; order Anura; family Leptodactylidae; genus Leptodactylus; species Leptodactylus fallax. The sequence continues at coordinate 1,832,061 of CAMRHE010000133.1, read as the reverse complement.
TTTGAAAAGTGGGCATGGTTAGCCTGTCTTGCTGTCTGTAAACCAGATTTATCACATGTGACTTTTTGAAAAGTTTCTAAAATTGCCCAATCTTGCTCCAGTACGTGGCTGGTATAGAAAATTGTGTAATATCTTAGGACAGAAGTGTCAGACACACATTTGCCAAATTTATGAAAATTTGTGCAACATTTGATAAATTTGGTGAAAATTATAGCAACACAAAAAATGTATCCCCATGATAAATATCTCCCTAATGGGGTTGTGGCAGTGGACATACCCTTTAATTTTACCCTGAATTGGGATGGTTTTGCAATTAATGTTTTTGCTATGCGGTTTTTGCAGGTCTAATCTATTCAAAAATATCATAATGGAGACATTTATTGACATTGAATCCAGGTTGTACAAAAGTTGTAGCACAGAATAGAAAGGCAATGACCTGACTATTGTGCTTAGACAGTGTGAAGGGAAATCCATGCAAGAGCAGGACTTACATAACACAGCACACAAATATCCAGTAACCAAATGTTATATATCTGTAGATAGAATAAATCATATAAGATGCTAAATACACACAACAAACTTTTATAATATATCTTTTTGAGTACAGATGTGTCCTTTCTTACCTTGCACATATCCAGATAGATATGTATGTCATGACATGGCCAGCTTTAAAAAACAGCATTATTTTATGATACTTTGTCACAAAATGTCTATCCTATATGTCTAGAGGCAGCCACCCAGTGGTTGTGTTGTGAAGTGCAGCCTGTTGTGATATTATATTGGGGTCCAGGAACTTCAAGCTATACCTCTGCTTATAGCATGGCATTACTACGGTTGTATCCAGTCTATACGTTTCTTTGTAAACTACAGCATTTTTACCTGCACTGATACATTATAGCTGATGTATTTTGAGCATGGGGATAACTATCAGGGTAACTTCTGCCATGGGGCCCAATAACTAAGGGTCTTCTGAGACTAAGGGTGCACTAAATTAGTCTCCATTCCTTTGGTGGGACATCATAATGCCTGCATGTGACATCATTATAATTACTTCATATGCTGTGATGTCAGTGTATACAGGGTTTTTTTTTTTCTGTGTGCATTATTCTTGTGCTAATATATAATTGTGGACATTATACCTGTACTGTGACATCATTGGAGCAAATTTATTTAAAAAAAGTCTAAGGGCCCCCTCCCCTGCATGCCTAATATTGACTACTGTTATTTACCTGTTGTTCTACCTCCCATTCCCACACCATGTACACACATGTACAAAATTGTTGGTACCCCTCGTTTAATGAAAGAAAAACCCACAATGGTCACAGAAATAATTTGAATCTGACAAAAGTAATTTGCCAAACTACATGTTGACAAGCCACAAAGCTTCTGGGAGAATGTCCTATGGACAGAGGAGACAAAAATAGAAATTTTTGGCAAGGCACATCAGCTCTATGTTCACAGACGGAAAAAATGAAGCATATCTTGAAAAAAACATATTGTGAAAGTCCCTACTGTGAAACATGGAGGAGGCTCTGTTATGTTCTGGGGCTGCTTTGCTGCATCTGGCACAGGATGTCTTGAATCTGTGCAGGGTACAATGAAATCTCAAGACTATCAAGGGATTCTAGAGAGAAATGTGCTGCCCAGTGTCAGAAAGCTTGGTCTCAGTCGTAGGTCATGGGTCTTGCAATAGGATAATGACCCAAAACACACAGCTAAAAACACCCAAGAATGGCTAAGAGGAAAACATTGGACTATTCTGAAGTGGCCTTCTATGAGCCCTGACCTAAATCCTATTGAGCATCTTTGGAAGGATCTGAAACATGCCGTCTGGAAAAGGCACCCTTCAAACCCGAGACAACTGGAGCAGTTTGCTCATGATGAGTGGCCAAAATACCTGCTAAGAGGTGCACAAGTCTCATTGACAGCTACAGGAATCGTTTGATTGCAGGGATTGCCTCAAAAGGTTGTGCAACAAAATATTAAGTTAAGGGAACCATCATTTCTGTCCAGGCCTGTTTCATGAGTTTTCTTTTTTTTTAAATTCTGTTGAAGCCTGGTTGAAAAGCAATGTCTGACTTTCATAGAATTTTTATATATTATTACTTTTGTCAGATTCAAGTTATTTCTGTGACCATTGTGGGTTTTTCTTTCATTAAACAAGGGGTACCAACAATTTTGTCCACATATATAACCTGTACATTTTCTTTTGTATTTTATACTACTGTTGAACTTGCAAAAATAAATAAAAAAAGGTCTAAAAGCAAACTGTTTTAGTTTCTCATTGCAAACAATCTCTATACTGTGACATTACTGTGTTTATTATCCCTGTACTGTGACATCACTGTGTGTATTATCCCTGTACTGTGACATCACTGTGTGTATTATCCCTGTACCGTGACATCACTGTGTGTATTATCCCTGTACCGTGACATCACTGTGTGTATTATCCCTGTACTGTGACATCACTGTGTGTATTATCCCTGTACCGTGACATCACTGTGTGTATTATCCCTGTACCGTGACATCACTGTGTGTCTTATCCCTGTACTGTGACATCACTGTTTGTATTATCCCTGTACTGTGACATCACTGTGTTTAGTATACCTGTACTGTGACATCACTGTGTGTATTATCTCTGTCTTGTGACATCACTGTGTGTATTATCCCTGTACTGTGACATCACTGTGTTTATTATCCCTGTACTGTGACATCACTGTGTATATTATCCCTGTACTGTGACATCACTGTGTGTATTATCCCTGTACCGTGACATCACTGTGTGTATTATTCCTGTACCGTGACATCACTGTGTGTATTATCCCTGTACCGTGACATCACTGTGTGTATTATCCCTGTACCGTGACATCACTGTGTGTATAATCCCTGTACCGTGACATCACTGTGTGTATTATCCCTGTACCGTGACATCACTGTGTGTATTATCCCTGTACCGTGACATCGCTGTGTGTATTATCCCTGTACCGTGACATCACTGTGTGTATTATCCCTGTACCGTGACATCACTGTGTGTATTATCCCTGTACTGTGACATCACTGTGTGTATTATCCCTGTACTGTGACATCACTGTTTGTATTATCCCTGTACTGTGACATCACTGTGTTTAGTATCCCTGTACCGTGACATCACTGTGTGTATTATCCCTGTACCGTGACATCACTGTGTGTATTATCCCTGTACCGTGACATCACTATGTGTATTATCCCTGTACCGTGACATCACTGTGTGTATTATCCCTGTACCGTGACATCACTGTGTGTATTATCTCTGTAATGTGACATCACTGTGTGTATTATCCCTGTACTGTGACATCACTGTGTTTATTATCCCTGTACTGTGACATCACTGTGTTTATTATCCCTGTACTGTGACATCACTGTGTGTATTATCCCTGTACAGTGACATCACTGTGTGTATTATCCCTGTACTGTGACATCACTGTGTATATTATCTCTGTACTGTGACAACACTGTGTGTATTATCCCTGTACTGTGACATCACTGTGTTTATTATCTCTGTACCGTGACATCACGGTGTTTATTATCCCTGTACTGTGGCATCACTGTGTCTATTATCCCTGTACTGTGACATCACTGTGTATATTATCTCTGTACTGTGACATCACTGTGTTTATTATCCCTGTACTGTGACATCACTGTGTGTATTATCTCTGTAATGTGACATCACTGTGTGTATTATCCCTGTACTGTGACATCACTGTGTATATTATCTCTGTACTGTGACAACACTGTGTGTATTATCCCTGTACGGTGACATCACTGTGTTTATTATCCCTGTACTGTGACATCACTGTGTTTATAATCCCTGTACTGTGACATCACTGTGTGTATTATCCCTGTACTGTGACATCACTGTGTGTATTATCCCTGTACCGTGACATCACTGTGTGTATTATCCCTGTACCGTGACATCACTGTGTGTATTATCCCTGTACTGTGACATCACTGTGTGTATTATCCCTGTACTGTGACATCACTGTTTGTATTATCCCTGTACTGTGACATCACAGTGTTTAGTATCCCTGTACTGTGACATCACTGTGTGTATTATCTCTGTCTTGTGACATCACTGTGTTTATTATCCCTGTACTGTGACATCACTCTGTGTATTATCACTGTACTGTGACATCACTGTGTGTATTATCCCTGTACTCTGAATCACTGTGTGTATTATCCCTGTACCAGGACATCACTGTGTGTATTATCCCTGTACCGTGACATCACTGTGTGTATTATCCCTGTACTGTGACATCACTGTGTGTATTATCCCTGTACTGTGACATCACTGTGTGTATTATCCCTGTACCGTGACATTACTGTGTGTATTATCCCTGTACCGTGACATCACTGTGTGTATTATCCCTGTACTGTGACATCACTGTGTGTATTATCCCTGTACTGTGACATCACTGTGTGTATTATCCCTGTACTGTGACATCACTGTTTGTATTATCCCTGTACTGTGACATCACTGTGTGTATTATCCCTGTACTGTGACATCACTGTGTGTATTATCCCTGTACTGTGACATCACTGTTTATTATCCCTGTACTGTGACATCACTGTGTGTATTATCCCTGTACTGTGACATCACTGTGTGTATTATCCCTGTACCGTGACATCACTGTGTGTATTATCCCTGTACCGTGACATCACTGTGTGTATTATCCCTGTACCGTGACATCACTGTGTGTATTATCCCTGTTCCGTGACATCACTGTGTGTATTATCCCTGTACCGTGACATCACTGTGTGTATTATCCCTGTACCGTGACATCACTGTGTGTATTATCCCTGTACCGTGACATCACTGTGTGTATTATCCCTGTACCGTGACATCACTGTGTGTATTATCCCTGTACTGTGACATCACTGTGTGTAATATCCCTGTACTGTGACATCACTGTGTGTATTATCCTGTACTGTGACATCACTGTGTATATTATCTCTGTACTGTGACAAAACTGTGTGTGTTATCCCTGTACTGTGACATCACGGTGTGTATTATCTCTGTAATGTGACATCACTGTGTGTACTATCCCTGTACTGTGACATCACTGTGTATATTATTTCTGTACTGTGACAACACTGTGTGTACTATCCCTGTACGGTGACCTCACTGTGTTTATTATCCCTGTACTGTGACATCACTGTGTTTATTATCCCTGTACTGTGACATCACTGTTTGTATTATCCCTGTACTGTGACATCACTGTTTGTATTATCCCTGTACTGTGACATCACTGTGTTTAGTATCCCTGTACTGTGACATCACTGTGTGTATTATCTCTGTCTTGTGACATCACCGTGTTTATTATCCCTGTACTGTGACATCACTGTGTTTATTATCCCTGTACTGTGACATCACTGTGTGTATTATCCCTGTACTGTGACATCACTGTGTGTATTATCCCTGTACCGTGACATCACTGTGTGTATTATCCCTGTACCGTGACATCACTGTGTGTATTATCCCTGTACCGTGACATCACTGTGTGTATTATCCCTGTACTGTGACATCACTGTGTGTATTATCCCTGTACCGTGACATCACTGTGTGTATTATCCCTGTACCGTGACATCACTGTGTGTATTATCCCTGTACTGTGACATCACTGTGTGTATTATCCCTGTACCGTGACATCACTGTGTGTATTATCCCTGTTCCGTGACATCACTGTGTGTATTATCTCTGTAATGTGACATCACTGTGTGTATTATCCCTGTACCGTGACATCACTGTGTTTATTATCTCTGTACCGTGACATCACTGTGTGTATTATCCCTGTACCGTGACATCACTGTGTGTATTATCCCTGTACCGTGACATCACTGTGTGTATTATCCCTGTACCGTGACATCACTGTGTGTATTATCCCTGTACCGTGACATCACTGTGTGTATTATCCCTGTTCCGTGACATCACTGTGTGTATTATCCCTGTACCGTGACATCACTGTGTGTATTATCCCTGTACCGTGACATCACTGTGTGTATTATCCCTGTACCGTGACATCACTGTGTGTATTATCCCTGTACCGTGACATCACTGTGTGTATTATCCCTGTACTGTGACATCACTGTGTGTAATATCCCTGTACTGTGACATCACTGTGTGTATTATCCTGTACTGTGACATCACTGTGTATATTATCTCTGTACTGTGACAAAACTGTGTGTGTTATCCCTGTACTGTGACATCACGGTGTGTATTATCTCTGTAATGTGACATCACTGTGTGTACTATCCCTGTACTGTGACATCACTGTGTATATTATCTCTGTACTGTGACAACACTGTGTGTACTATCCCTGTACGGTGACATCACTGTGTGTATTATACCTGTACTGTGACATCACTGTGTGTATTATCCCTGTACCGTGACATCACTGTGTGTATTATCCCTGTACCGTGACATCACTGTGTGTATTATCCCTGTACCGTGACATCACTGTGTGTATTATCCCTGTACTGTGACATCACTGTGTGTATTATCCCTGTACTATGACATCACTGTGTGTATTATCTCTGTAATGTGACATCACTGTGTGTATTATCCTGTACTGTGACATCACTGTGTATATTATCTCTGTACTGTGACAACACTGTGTGTGTTATCCCTGTACTGTGACATCACTGTGTTTATTATCCCTGTACTGTGACATCACTGTGTTTATTATCCCTGTACTGTGACATCACTGTGTGTATTATCCCTGTACTGTGACATCACTGTGTGTATTATCCCTGTACCGTGACATCACTGTGTGTATTATCCCTGTACCGTGACATCACTGTGTGTATTATCTCTGTCTTGTGACATCACTGTTTGTATTATCCCTGTACTGTGACATCACTGTGTTTAGTATCCCTGTACTGTGACATCACTGTGTGTATTATCTCTGTCTTGTGACATCACTGTGTGTATTATCCCTGTACTGTGACATCACTGTGTTTATTATCCCTGTACTGTGACATCACTGTGTGTATTATCCCTGTACTGTGACATCACTGTGTGTATTATCCCTGTACCGTGACATCACTGTGTGTATTATCCCTGTACCGTGACATCACTGTGTGTATTATCCCTGTACCGTGACATCACTGTGTGTATTATCCCTGTTCCGTGACATCACTGTGTGTATTATCCCTGTACCGTGACATCACTGTGTGTATTATCCCTGTACCGTGACATCACTGTGTGTATTATCCCTGTACCGTGACATCACTGTGTGTATTATCCCTGTACCGTGACATCACTGTGTGTATTATCCCTGTACTGTGACATCACTGTGTGTAATATCCCTGTACTGTGACATCACTGTGTGTATTATCCTGTACTGTGACATCACTGTGTATAATATCTCTGTACTGTGACAACACTGTGTGTGTTATCCCTGTACTTTGACATCACGGTGTGTATTATCTCTGTAATGTGACATCACTGTGTGTATTATCCCTGTACTGTGACATCACTGTGTATATTATCTCTGTACTGTGACAACACTGTGTGTACTATCCCTGTACGGTGACATCACTGTGTTTATTATCCCTGTACTGTGACATCACTGTGTTTATTATCCCTGTACTGTGACATCACTGTTTGTATTATCCCTGTACTGTGACATCACTGTTTGTATTATCCCTGTACTGTGACATCACTGTGTTTAGTATCCCTGTACTGTGACATCACTGTGTGTATTATCTCTGTCTTGTGACATCACCGTGTTTATTATAACTGTACTGTGACATCACTGTGTTTATTATCCCTGTACTGTGACATCACTGTGTGTATTATCCCTGTACTGTGACATCACTGTGTGTATTATCCATGTACCGTGACATCACTGTGTGTATTATCCCTGTACCGTGACATCACTGTGTGTATTATCCCTGTACCGTGACATCACTGTGTGTATTATCCCTGTACCGTGACATCACTGTGTGTATTATCCCTGTACCGTGACATCACTGTGTGTATTATCCCTGTACCGTGACATCACTGTGTGTATTATCCCTGTACCGTGACATCACTGTGTGTATTATCCCTGTACTGTGACATCACTGTGTGTATTATCCCTGTACCGTGACATCACTGTGTGTATTATCCCTGTACCGTGACATCACTGTGTGTATTATCTCTGTAATGTGACATCACTGTGTGTATTATCCCTGTACTGTGACATCACTGTGTTTATTATCTCTGTACCGTGACATCACTGTGTGTATTATCCCTGTACCGTGACATCACTGTGTGTATTATCCCTGTACCGTGACATCACTTTGTGTATTATCCCTGTACCGTGACATCACTGTGTGTATTATCCCTGTTATGTGATATCACTGTGTTTATTATCTCTGTACCGTGACATCACTGTGTTTATTATCCCTGTACTGTGACATCACTGTTTATTAGCTCTGTACTGTGACATCACTGTGTGTATTATCCCTGTACTGTGACATCACTGTGTTTATTATCTCTGTACCGTGACATCATGGTGTTTATTATCCCTGTACTGTGGCATCACTGTGTCTATTATCCCTGTACTGTGACATCACTGTATATTATCTCTGTACTGTGACATCACTGTGTTTATTATCCCTGTACTGTGACATCACTGTGTGTATTATCTCTGTAATGTGACATCACTGTGTGTATTATCCCTGTACGGTGACATCACTGTGTTTATTATCCCTGTACTGTGACATCACTGTGTTTATAATCCCTGTACTGTGACATCACTGTGTGTATTATACCTGTACTGTGACATCACTGTGTGTATTATCCCTGTACCGTGACATCACTGTGTGTATTATCCCTGTACCGTGACATCACTGTGTGTATTATCCCTGTACCGTGACATCACTGTGTGTATTATCCCTGTACTGTGACATCACTGTGTGTATTATCCCTGTACTGTGACATCACTGTTTGTATTATCCCTGTACTGTGACATCACTGTGTTTAGTATCCCTGTACTGTGACATCACTGTGTGTATTATCTCTGTCTTGTGACATCACTGTGTTTATTATCCCTGTACTGTGACATCACTCTGTGTATTATCACTGTACTGTGACATCACTGTGTGTATTATCCCTGTACTGTGAATCACTGTGTGTATTATCCCTGTACCAGGACATCACTGTGTGTATTATCCCTGTACCGTGACATCACTGTGTGTATTATCCCTGTACTGTGACATCACTGTGTGTATTATCCCTGTACTGTGACATCACTGTGTGTATTATCCCTGTACCGTGACATTGCTGTGTGTATTATCCCTGTACCGTGACATCACTGTGTGTATTATCCCTGTACTGTGACATCACTGTGTGTATTATCCCTGTACTATGACATCACTGTGTGTATTATCTCTGTAATGTGACATCACTGTGTGTATTATCCTTTACTGTGACATCACTGTGTATACTATCTCTGTACTGTGACATCACTGTGTTTATTATCCCTGTACTGTGACATCACTGTGTGTATTATCCCTGTACTGTGACATCACTGTGTGTATTATCCCTGTACCGTGACATCACTGTGTTTATTATCCCTGTACCATGACATCACTGTGTGTATTATCTCTGTCTTGTGACATCACTGTGTTTATTATCCCTGTACTGTGACATCACTCTGTGTATTATCCCTGTACTGTGACATCACTGTGTGTATTATCCCTGTACTGTGACATCACTGTGTGTATTATCCCTGTACCGTGACATCACTGTGTGTATTATCCCTGTACCGTGACATCACTGTGTGTATTATCCCTGTACTGTGACATCACTGTGTGTATTATCCCTGTACCGTTACATCACTGTGTGTATTATCCCTGTACCGTGACATCACTGTGTGTATTATCCCTATACCGTGACATCACTGTGTGTATTATCCCTGTACCGTGACATCACTGTGTGTATTATCCCTCTACCGTGACATCACTGTGTGTATTATCCCTGTACCGTGACATCACTGTGTGTATTATCCCTGTACTGTGACATCACTGTGTGTATTATCCCTGCACCGTGACATCACTGTGTGTATTATCTCTGTAATGTGACATCACTGTTTGTATTATCCCTGTACTGTGACATCACTGTGTATATTATCTCTGTACTGTGACAACACTGTGTGTATTATCCCTGTACTGTGACATCACTGTGTTTATTATCCCTGTACTTTGACATCACTGTGTTTATTATCCCTGTACTGTGACATCACTGTGTGTATTATCCCTGTACCGTGACATCACTGTGTGTATTATCCCTGTACCGTGACATCACTGTGTGTATTATCCCTGTACCTTGACATCACTGTGTGTATTATCCCTGTACCGTGACATCACTGTGTGTATTATCCCTGTACCGTGACATCACTGTGTGTATTATCCCTGTACCGTGACATCACTGTGTGTATTATCCCTGTACTGTGACATCACTGTTTGTATTATCCCTGTACTGTGACATCACTGTGTTTATTATCCCTGTACTGTGACATCACTGTGTGTATTATCCCTGTACTGTGACATCACTGTGTGTATTATCCCTGTACCGTGACATCACTGTGTGTATTATCCCTGTACCATGACATCACTGTGTGTATTATCCCTGTACTGTGACATCACTGTTTGTATTATCCCTGTACTGTGACATCACTGTGTTTATTATCCCTGTACTGTGACATCACTGTGTGTATTATCCCAGTACTGTGACATCACTGTGTGTATTATCCCTGTACCGTTACATCACTGTGTGTATTATCCCTATACCGTGACATCACTGTGTGTATTATCCCTGTACCGTGACATCACTGTGTGTATTATCCCTGTACCGTGACATCACTGTGTGTATTATCCCTGTACTGTGACATCACTGTGTGTATTATCCCTGAACTGTGACATCACTGTGTGTATTATCCCTGCACCGTGACATCACTGTGTGTATTATCCCTGTACTGTGACATCACTGTGTATATTATCCCTGTACTGTGACATCACTGTGTATATTATCTCTGTAATGTGACATCACTGTGTGTATTATCTCTGTACTGTGACATCACTGTGTATATTATCCCTGTACTGTGACATCACTGTGTATATTATCTCTGTACTGTGACAACACTGTGTGTATTATCCCTGTACTGTGACATCACTGTGTTTATTATCCCTGTAGTTTGACATCACTGTGTTTATTATCCCTGTACTGTGACATCACTGTGTGTATTATCCCTGTACCGTGACATCACTGTGTGTATTATCCCTGTACCGTAACATCACTGTGTGTATTATCCCTGTACCGTGACATCACTGTGTGTATTATCCCTGTACTGTGACATCACTGTGTGTATTATCCCTATACCGTGACATCACTGTGTGTATTATCCCTGTACCGTGACATCACTGTGTGTATTATCCCTGTACTGTGACATCACTGTTTGTATTATCCCTGTACTGTGACATCACTGTGTTTATTATCCCTGTACTGTGACATCACTGTGTGTATTATCCCTGTACTGTGACATCACTGTGTGTATTATCCCTGTACCGTGACATCACTGTGTGTATTATCCCTGTACCGTGACATCACTGTGTGTATTATCCCTGTACTGTGACATCACTGTTTGTATTATCCCTGTACTGTGACATCACTGTGTTTATTATCCCTGTACTGTGACATCACTGTGAGTATTATCCCAGTACTGTGACATCACTGTGTGTATTATCCCTGAACCGTGACATCACTGTGTGTATTATCCCTGTACTGTGACATCACTGTGTGTATTATCCCTGTACCGTGACATCACTGTGTGTATTATCCCTGTACCGTGACATCACTGTGTGTATTATCCCTGTACCGTGACATCACTGTGTGTATTATCCCTGTACCGTGACATTACTGTGTGTATTATCCCTGTACTGTGACATCACTCTGTGTATTATCCCTGTACTGTGACATCACTGTGTGTATTATCCCTGTACCGTGACATCACTGTGTGTATTATCTCTGTAATGTGACATCACTGTGTGTATTATCCCTGTACTGTGACATCACTGTGTATATTATCTCTGTACTGTGACAACACTGTGTTTATTATCCCTGTACTGTGACATCACTGTGTGTATTATCCCTGTACTGTGACATCACTGTGTGTATTATCCCTGTACTGTGACATCACTGTTTGTATTATCCCTGTACTGTGACATCACTGTGTTTAGTATCCCTGTACTGTGACGTCACTGTGTGTATTATCTCTGTCTTGTGACATCACTGTGTTTATTATCCCTGTACTGTGACATCACTGTGTGTATTATCCCTGTACTCTGACATCACTGTGTGCATTATCCCTGTACCATGACATCACTGTGTGTATTATCCCTGTACTGTGACATCACTGTGTGTATTATCCCTGTACTGTGACATCACTGTGTGTATTATCCCTGTACTGTGACATCACTGTGTGTATTATCCCTGTACTGTGACATCACTGTGTGTATTATCCCTGTACCGTGACATCACTGTGTGTATTATCCCTGTACCGTGACATCACTGTGTGTATTATCCCTGTACCGTGACATCACTCTGTGTATTATCCCTGTACCGTGACATCACTGTGTGTATTATCCCTGTACTGTGACATCACTCTGTGTATTATCCCTGTACTGTGACATCACTGTGTGTATTATCCCTGTACCGTGACATCACTGTGTGTATTATCTCTGTAATGTGACATCACTGTGTGTATTATCCCTGTACTGTGACATCACTGTGTATATTATCTCTGTACTGTGACAACACTGTGTTTATTATCCCTGTACTGTGACATCACTGTGTTTATTATCCCTGTACTGTGACATCACTGTGTGTATTATCCCTGTACTGTGACATCACTGTGTGTATTATCCCTGTACCGTGACATCACTGTGTGTATTATCCCTGTACCGTGACATCACTGTGTGTATTATCCCTGTACCGTGACATCACTGTGTGTATTATCCCTGTACTGTGACATCACTGTGTGTATTATCCCTGTACTGTGACATCACTGTGTGTATTATCCCTGTACCGTGACATCACTGTGTATTATCTCTGTAATGTGACATCACTGTGTGTATTATCCCTGTACTGTGACATCACTGTGTATATTATCTCTGTACTGTGACAACACTGTGTGTATTATCCCTGTACTGTGACATCACTGTGTTTATTATCCCTGTACTTTGACATCACTGTGTTTATTATCCCTGTACTGTGACATCACTGTGTGTATTATCCCTGTACCGTGACATCACTGTGTGTATTATCCCTGTACCGTGACATCACTGTGTGTATTATCCCTGTACCTTGACATCACTGTGTGTATTATCCCTGTACCGTGACATCACTGTGTGTATTATCCCTGTACCGTGACATCACTGTGTGTATTATCCCTGTACCGTGACATCACTGTGTGTATTATCCCTGTACTGTGACATCACTGTTTGTATTATCCCTGTACTGTGACATCACTGTGTTTATTATCCCTGTACTGTGACATCACTGTGTGTATTATCCCTGTACTGTGACATCACTGTGTGTATTATCCCTGTACCATGACATCACTGTGTGTATTATCCCTGTACTGTGACATCACTGTTTGTATTATCCCTGTACTGTGACATCACTGTGTTTATTATCCCTGTACTGTGACATCACTGTGTGTATTATCCCAGTACTGTGACATCACTGTGTGTATTATCCCTGTACCGTTACATCACTGTGTGTATTATCCCTATACCGTGACATCACTGTGTGTATTATCCCTGTACCGTGACATCACTGTGTGTATTATCCCTGTACCGTGACATCACTGTGTGTATTATCCCTGTACTGTGACATCACTGTGTGTATTATCCCTGAACTGTGACATCACTGTGTGTATTATCCCTGCACCGTGACATCACTGTGTGTATTATCCCTGTACTGTGACATCACTGTGTATATTATCCCTGTACTGTGACATCACTGTGTATATTATCTCTGTAATGTGACATCACTGTGTGTATTATCTCTGTACTGTGACATCACTGTGTATATTATCCCTGTACTGTGACATCACTGTGTATATTATCTCTGTACTGTGACAACACTGTGTGTATTATCCCTGTACTGTGACATCACTGTGTTTATTATCCCTGTAGTTTGACATCACTGTGTTTATTATCCCTGTACTGTGACATCACTGTGTGTATTATCCCTGTACCGTGACATCACTGTGTGTATTATCCCTGTACCGTAACATCACTGTGTGTATTATCCCTGTACCGTGACATCACTGTGTGTATTATCCCTGTACTGTGACATCACTGTGTGTATTATCCCTATACCGTGACATCACTGTGTGTATTATCCCTGTACCGTGACATCACTGTGTGTATTATCCCTGTACTGTGACATCACTGTTTGTATTATCCCTGTACTGTGACATCACTGTGTTTATTATCCCTGTACTGTGACATCACTGTGTGTATTATCCCTGTACTGTGACATCACTGTGTGTATTATCCCTGTACCGTGACATCACTGTGTGTATTATCCCTGTACCGTGACATCACTGTGTGTATTATCCCTGTACTGTGACATCACTGTTTGTATTATCCCTGTACTGTGACATCACTGTGTTTATTATCCCTGTACTGTGACATCACTGTGAGTATTATCCCAGTACTGTGACATCACTGTGTGTATTATCCCTGAACCGTGACATCACTGTGTGTATTATCCCTGTACTGTGACATCACTGTGTGTATTATCCCTGTACCGTGACATCACTGTGTGTATTATCCCTGTACCGTGACATCACTGTGTGTATTATCCCTGTACCGTGACATCACTGTGTGTATTATCCCTGTACCGTGACATTACTGTGTGTATTATCCCTGTACTGTGACATCACTCTGTGTATTATCCCTGTACTGTGACATCACTGTGTGTATTATCCCTGTACCGTGACATCACTGTGTGTATTATCTCTGTAATGTGACATCACTGTGTGTATTATCCCTGTACTGTGACATCACTGTGTATATTATCTCTGTACTGTGACAACACTGTGTTTATTATCCCTGTACTGTGACATCACTGTGTGTATTATCCCTGTACTGTGACATCACTGTGTGTATTATCCCTGTACTGTGACATCACTGTTTGTATTATCCCTGTACTGTGACATCACTGTGTTTAGTATCCCTGTACTGTGACGTCACTGTGTGTATTATCTCTGTCTTGTGACATCACTGTGTTTATTATCCCTGTACTGTGACATCACTGTGTGTATTATCCCTGTACTCTGACATCACTGTGTGCATTATCCCTGTACCATGACATCACTGTGTGTATTATCCCTGTACTGTGACATCACTGTGTGTATTATCCCTGTACTGTGACATCACTGTGTGTATTATCCCTGTACTGTGACATCACTGTGTGTATTATCCCTGTACTGTGACATCACTGTGTGTATTATCCCTGTACCGTGACATCACTGTGTGTATTATCCCTGTACCGTGACATCACTGTGTGTATTATCCCTGTACCGTGACATCACTCTGTGTATTATCCCTGTACCGTGACATCACTGTGTGTATTATCCCTGTACTGTGACATCACTCTGTGTATTATCCCTGTACTGTGACATCACTGTGTGTATTATCCCTGTACCGTGACATCACTGTGTGTATTATCTCTGTAATGTGACATCACTGTGTGTATTATCCCTGTACTGTGACATCACTGTGTATATTATCTCTGTACTGTGACAACACTGTGTTTATTATCCCTGTACTGTGACATCACTGTGTTTATTATCCCTGTACTGTGACATCACTGTGTGTATTATCCCTGTACTGTGACATCACTGTGTGTATTATCCCTGTACCGTGACATCACTGTGTGTATTATCCCTGTACCGTGACATCACTGTGTGTATTATCCCTGTACCGTGACATCACTGTGTGTATTATCCCTGTACTGTGACATCACTGTGTGTATTATCCCTGTACTGTGACATCACTGTGTGTATTATCCCTGTACCGTGACATCACTGTGTATTATCTCTGTAATGTGACATCACTGTGTGTATTATCCCTGTACTGTGACATCACTGTGTATATTATCTCTGTACCGTGACAACACTGTGTGTATTATCCCTGTACTGTGACATCACTGTGTTTATTATCCCTGTACTGTGACATCACTGTGTTTATTATCCCTGTACTGTGACATCACTGTGTTTATTATCCCTGTACTGTGACATCACTGTGTGTATTATCCCTGTACCGTGACATCACTGTGTGTATTATCCCTGTACCGTGACATCACTGTGTGTATTATCCCTGTACTGTGACATCACTGTTTGTATTATCCCTGTACTGTGACATCACTGTGTTTAGTATCCCTGTACTGTGACATCACTGTGTGTATTATCTCTGTCTTGTGACATCACTGCGTGTATTATCCCTGTACTGTGACATCACTATGTTTATTATCCCTGTACTGTGACATCACTGTGTGTATTATCCCTGTACTGTGACATCACTGTGTGTATTATCCCTGTACCGTGACATCACTGTGTGTATTATCCCTGTACCGTGACATCACTGTGTGTATTATCCCTGTACCGTGACATCACTGTGTGTATTATCCCTGTTCCGTGACATCACTGTGTGTATTATCCCTGTACCGTGACATCACTGTGTGTATTATCCCTGTACCGTGACATCACTGTGTTTATTATCCCTGTACCGTGACATCACTGTGTGTATTATCCCTGTACCGTGACATCACTGTGTGTATTATCCCTGTACTGTGACATCACTGTGTGTATTATCCCTGTACTGTGACATCACTGTTTGTATTATCCCTGTACAGTGACATCACTGTGTTTAGTATCCCTGTACTGTGACATCACTGTGTGTATTATCTCTGTCTTGTGACATCACTGTGTTTATTATCCCTGTACTGTGACATCACTGTGTGTATTATCCCTGTACTGTGACATCACTGTGTGTATTATCCCTGTACCGTGACATCACTGTGTGTATTATCCCTGTACCGTGACATCACTGTGTGTATTATCCCTGTACCGTGACATCACTGTGTGTATTATCCCTGTACCGTGACATCACTGTGTGTATTATCTCTGTACTGTGACATCACTGTGTGTATTATCCCTGTACTGTGACATCACTGTGTGTATTATCCCTGTACCGTGACATCACTGTGTGTATTATCCCTGTACCGTTACATCACTGTGTGTATTATCCCTGTACCGTGACATCACTGTGTGTATTATCCCTGTACCGTGACATCACTGTGTGTATTATCCCTGTACTGTGACATCACTGTGTGTATTATCCCTGTACTGTGACATCACTGTGTGTATTATCCCTGTACCGTGACATCACTGTGTGTATTATCCCTGTACCGTGACATCACTGTGTGTATTATCCCTGTACTGTGACATCACTGTTTGTATTATCCCTGTACTGTGACATCACTGTGTTTAGTATCCCTGTACTGTGACATCACTGTGTGTATTATCTCTGTCTTGTGACATCACTGTGTTTATTATCCCTGTACTGTGACATCACTGTGTGTATTATCCCTGTACTGTGACATCACTGTGTGTAATATCCCTGTACTGTGACATCACTGTGTGTATTATCCCTGTACCGTGACATCACTGTGTGTATTATCCCTGTACCGTGACATCACTGTGTGTATTATCCCTGTACCGTGACATCACTGTGTGTATTTTCCCTGTACCGTGACATCGCTGTGTGTATTATCCCTGTACCGTGACATCACTGTGTGTATTATCCCTGTAGTGTGAGATCACTGTGTGTATTATCCCTGTACCGTGACATCACTGTGTGTATTATCCCTGTACCGTGACATCACTGTGTGTATTATCTCTGTAATGTGACATCACTGTGTGTATTATCCCTGTACTGTGACATCACTGTATGTATTATCCCTGTTCTCTGATATCACTGTGTTTATTATCTCTGTACCGTGACATCGCTGTGTTTATTATCCCTGTACTTTGACATCACTGTTTATTAGCTCTGTACTGTGACATCACTGTGTGTATTATCCCTGTACTGTGACATCACTGTGTTTATTATCTCTGTACCGTGACATCACTGTGTTTATTATCCCTGTACCGTGGCATCACTGTGTCTATTATCCCTGTACTGTGACATCACTGTTTATATTATCTCTGTACTGTGACATCACTGTGTTTATTATCCCTGTACTGTGACATCACTGTGTTTATTATCCCTGTACTGTGACATCACTGTGTGTAATATCCCTGTACTGTGACATCACTGTGTGTATTATCCCTGTACCGTGACATCACTGTGTGTATTATCCCTGTACCGTGACATCACTTTGTGTATTATCCCTGTACCGTGACATCACTGTGTGTATTATCCCTGTACCGTGACATCACTGTGTGTATTATCCCTGTACCGTGACATCACTGTGTGTATTATCCCTGTACCGTGGCATCACTGTGTCTATTATCCCTGTACTGTGACATCACTGTTTATATTATCTCTGTACTGTGACATCACTGTGTTTATTATCCCTGTACTGTGACATCACTGTGTGTATTATGTCTGTAATGTGACATCACTGTGTGTATTATCCCTGTACTGTGACATCACTGTGTATATTATCTCTGTGCTGTGACAACACTGTGTGTATTATCCCTGTACTGTGACATCACTGTGTTTATTATCCCTATACTGTGACATCACTGTGTGTATTATCCCTGTACTGTGACATCACTGTGTTTATTATCCCTGTACTGTGACATCACTGTGTGTATTATCCCTGTACCGTGACATCACTGTGTGTATTGTCCCTGTACCGTGACATCACTGTGTGTATTATCCCTGTACCGTGACATCACTGTGTGTATTATCCCTGTACCGTGACATCACTGTGTGTATTATCCCTGTACCGTGACATCACTGTGTGTATTATCCCTGTACCGTGACATCACTGTGTGTATTATCCATGTACCGTGACATCACTGTGTGTATTATCCCTGTACCGTTACATCACTGTGTGTATTATCCCTGTACCGTGACATCACTGTGTGTATTATCCCTTTACCGTTACATCACTGTGTGTATTATCCATGTACGGTGACATCACTGTGTGTATTATCCCTGTACCGTGACATCACTGTGTGTATTAGCTCTGTACTGTGACATCACTGTGTGTATTATCCCTGTTATGTGATATCACTGTGTTTATTATCTCTGTACCGTGACATCACTATGTTTATTATCCCTGTACTGTGGCATCACTGTTTATTAGCTCTGTACTGTGACATCACTGTGTGTATTATCCCTGTACTGTGACATCACTGTGTTTATTATCTCTGTACCGTGACATCACTGTGTTTATTATCCCTGTACTGTGCCATCACTGTGTCTATTATCCCTGTACTGTGACATCACTGTGTATATTATCTCTGTACCGTGACATCACTGTGTTTATTATCCCTGTACTGTGGCATCACTGTGTCTATTATCCCTGTACTGTGACATCACTGTGTATATTATCTCTGTACTGTGACATCACTGTGTTTATTATCCCTGTACTGTGACATCACTGTGTGTATTATCTCTGTAATGTGACATCACTGTGTGTATTATCCCTGTACTGTGACATCACTGTATGTATTATCCCTGTTATGTGATATCACTGTGTTTATTATCTCTGTACCGTGACATCACTGTGTTTATTATCCCTGTACTGTGACATCACTGTTTATTAGCTCTGTACTGTGACATCACTGTGTGTATTATCCCTGTACTGTGACATCACTGTGTTTATTATCTCTGTACCGTGACATCACTGTGTTTATTATCCCTGTACTGTGGCATCACTGTGTCTATTATCCCTGTACTGTGACATCACTGTGTATATTATCTCTGTACTGTGACATCACTGTGTTTATTATCCCTGTACTGTGACATCACTGTGTGTATTATCTCTGTAATGTGACATCACTGTGTGTATTATCCCTGTACTGTGACATCACTGTGTATATTATCTCTGTGCTGTGACAACACTGTGTGTATTTTCCCTGTACTGTGACATCACTGTGTTTATTATCCCTGTACTGTGACATCACTGTGTTTATTATCCCTGTACTGTGACATCACTGTGTGTATTATCCCTGTACTGTGACATCACTGTTTGTATTATCCCTGTACCGTGACATCACTGTGTGTATTATCCCTGTACCGTGACATCACTGTGTGTATTATCCCTGTACCGTGACATCACTGTGTGTATTATCCCTGTACCGTGACATCACTGTGTGTATTATCCCTGTACTGTGACATCGCTGTTTGTATTATCCCTGTACTGTGACATCACTGTGTTAGTATCCCTGTACTGTGACATCCCTGTGTGTATTATCTCTGTCTTGTGACATCACTGTGTTTATTATCCCTGTACTGTGACATCACTGTGTGTATTTCCCTGTACTGTGACATCACTGTTTGTATTATCCCTGTACTGTGACATCACTGTGTTTAGTATCCCTGTACTGTGACATCACTGTGTGTATTATCTCTGTCTTGTGACATCAGTGTGTTTATTATCCTTGTACTGTGACATCACTGTGTGTATTATCCCTGTACTGTGACATCACTGTGTGTATTATCCCTGTACTGTGACATCAATGTGTGTATTTTCCCTGTACTGTGACATCACTGTGTGTATTATCCCTGTACCTTGACATCACTGTGTGTATTATCCCTGTACTGTGACATCAATGTGTGTATTATCCCTTTACCGTGACATCACTGTGTGTATTATCCCTGTACCTTGACATCACTGTGTGTATTATCCCTGTACTGTGACATCAATGTGTGTATTTTCCCTGTACTGTGACATCACTGTGTGTATTATCCCTGTACTGTGACATCACTGTGTGTATTATCCCTGTACCGTGACATCACTGTGTGTATTATCTCTGTAATGTGACATCACTGTGTGTATTATCCCTGTACTGTGACATCACTGTGTTTATTATCCCTGTCTTGTGACATCACTGTGTTTATTATTCCTGTACTGTGACATCACTGTGTGTATTATCCCTGTACTGTGACATCACTGTTTGTATTATCCCTGTACTGTGACATCACTGTGTTTAGTATCCCTGTACTGTGACATCACTGTGTGTATTATATCTGTCTTGTGACATCACTGTGTTTATTATCCCTGTACTGTGACATCACTGTGTGTATTATCCCTGTACTGTGACATCACTGTGTGTATTATCCCTGTACTCTGACATCACTGTGTGTATTATCCCTTTACCGTGACATCACTGTGTGTATTATCCCTGTACCGTGACATCACTGTGTGTATTATCCCTGTACTGTGACATCACTGTGTGTATTATCCCTGTACTGTGACATCACTGTGTGTATTATCCCTGTACCGTGACATCACTGTGTGTATTATCCCTGTACCGTGACATCACTGTGTGTATTATCCCTGTACCGTGACATCACTGTGTGTATTATCCCTGTACCGTGACATCACTGTGTGTATTATCCCTGTACTGTGACATCACTGTGTGTATTATCCCTGTACTGTGACATCACTGTGTGTATTATCCCTGTACCGTGACATCACTGTGTGTATTATCTCTGTAATGTGACATCACTGTGTGTATTATCCCTGTACTGTGACATCACTGTGTGTATTATCTCTGTACTGTGACAACACTGTGTGTATTATCCCTGTACTGTGACATCACTGTGTTTATTATCCCTGTAATGTGACATCACTGTTTATTATCCCTGTACTGTGACATCACTGTGTGTATTATCCCTGTACTGTGACATCACTGTGTGTATTATCCCTGTACCGTGACATCACTGTGTGTTTTATCCCTGTACCGTGACATCACTGTGTGTATTATCCCTGTACTGTGACATCACTGTTTGTATTATCCCTGTACTGTGACATCACTGTGTTTAGTATCCCTGTACTGTGACATCATTGTGTTTAGTATCCCTGTCTTGTGACATCACTGTGTTTATTATCCCTGTACTGTGACATCACTGTGTTTATTATCCCTGTACTGTGACATCACTGTGTGTATTATCCCTGTACTGTGACATCACTGTGTGTATTATCCCTGTACCGTGACATCACTGTGTGTATTATCCCTGTATCGTGACATCACTGTGTGTATTATCCCTGTACCGTGACATCACTGTGTGTATTATCCCTGTACCGTGACATCACTGTGTGTATTATCCCTGTACCGTGACGTCACTGTGTGTATTATCCCTGTACCGTGACATCACTGTGTGTATTATCCCTGTACCGTGACATCACTGTGTGTATTATCCCTGTACCGTGACATCACTGTATTATCCCTGTACCGTGACATTACTGTGTGTATTATCTCTGTAATGTGACATCACTGTGTGTATTATCCCTGTACTGTGACATCACTGTGTTTATTATCCCTGTACTGTGACATCACTGTGTTTATTATCCCTGTACTGTGACATCACTGTGTGTATTATCCCTGTACCGTGACATCACTGTGTGTATTATCCCTGTACCGTGACATCACTGTGTGTATTATTCCTGTACCGTGACATCACTGTGTGTATTATCCCTGTACTGTGACATCACTGTGTGTATTATCCCTGTACTGTGACATCACTGTTTGTATTATCCCTGTACTGTGACATCACTGTGTTTAGTATCCCTGTACTGTGACATCACTGTGTGTATTATCTCTGTCTTGTGACATCACTGTGTGTATTATCCCTGTACTGTGACATCACTGTTTGTATTATCGCTGTACTGTGACATCACTGTGTTTAGTATCCCTGTACTGTGACATCACTGTGTGTATTATCCCTGTACTGTGACATCACTGTGTGTATTATCCCTGTACTGTGACATCACTGTGTGTATTATTCCTGT
Organism: Leptodactylus fallax; assembly: GCA_947044405.1. Classification (NCBI taxonomy): domain Eukaryota; kingdom Metazoa; phylum Chordata; class Amphibia; order Anura; family Leptodactylidae; genus Leptodactylus; species Leptodactylus fallax. The sequence continues at coordinate 1,808,990 of CAMRHE010000133.1, read as the reverse complement.
ACCGTGACATCACTGTGTGTATTATCTCTGTAATGTGACATCACTGTGTGTATTATCCCTGTACTGTGACATCACTGTGTGTATTATCTCTGTACTGTGAGAACACTGTGTGTATTATCCCTGTACTGTGACATCACTGTGTTTATTATCCCTGTAATGTGACATCACTGTTTATTATCCCTGTACTGTGACATCACTGTGTGTATTATCCCTGTACTGTGACATCACTGTGTGTATTATCCCTGTACCGTGACATCACTGTGTGTATTATCCCTGTACTGTGACATCACTGTGTGTATTATCCCTGTACCGTGACATCACTGTTTGTATTATCCCTGTACTGTGACATCACTGTGTTTAGTATCCCTGTACTGTGACATCACTGTGTTTAGTATCCCTGTCTTGTGACATCACTGTGTTTATTATCCCTGTACTGTGACATCACTGTGTTTATTATCCCTGTACTGTGACATCACTGTGTGTATTATCCCTGTACTGTGACATCACTGTGTGTATTATCCCTGTACCGTGACATCACTGTGTGTATTATCCCTGTACCGTGACATCACTGTGTGTATTATCCCTGTACCGTGACATCACTGTGTGTATTATCCCTGTACCGTGACATCACTGTGTGTATTATCCCTATACCGTGACGTCACTGTGTGTATTATCCCTGTACCGTGACATCACTGTGTGTATTATCCCTGTACCGTGACATCACTGTGTGTATTATCCCTGTACCGTGACATCACTGTGTGTATTATCCCTGTACCGTGACATCACTGTATTATCCCTGTACCGTGACATCACTGTATTATCCCTGTACCGTGACATCACTGTGTGTATTATCTCTGTAATGTGACATCACTGTGTGTATTATCCCTGTACTGTGACATCACTGTGTTTATTATCCCTGTACTGTGACATCACTGTGTTTATTATCCCTGTACTGTGACATCACTGTGTGTATTATCCCTGTACCGTGACATCACTGTGTGTATTATCCCTGTACCGTGACATCACTGTGTGTATTATTCCTGTGCCGTGACATCACTGTGTGTATTATCTCTGTACTGTGACATCACTGTGTGTATTATCCCTGTACTGTGACATCACTGTTTGTATTATACCTGTACTGTGACATCACTGTGTTTAGTATCCCTGTACTGTGACATCACTGTGTGTATTATCTCTGTCTTGTGACATCACTGTGTGTATTATCCCTGTACTGTGACATCACTGTTTGTATTATCCCTGTACTGTGACATCACTGTGTTTAGTATCCCTGTACTGTGACATCACTGTGTGTATTATCCCTGTACCGTGACATCACTGTGTGTATTATCCCTGTACCGTGACATCACTGTGTGTATTATCCCTGTACCGTGACATCACTGTGTGTATTATCCCTGTACCGTGACATCACTGTGTGTATTATCCCTGTACCGTGACATCACTGTGTGTATTATCCCTGTACCGTGACATCACTGTGTGTATTATCCCTGTACCGTGACATCACTGTGTGTGTTATCCCTGTACTGTGACATCACTTTGTGTATTATCCCTGTACTGTGATATCACTGTGTGTATTATCCCTGTTATGTGATATCACTGTGTTTATTACTCTGTACTGTGACATCACTGTGTTTATTATCCCTGTACTGTGACATCACTGTTTATTATCTCTGTACTGTGACATCACTGTGTGTATTATCCCTGTACCGTGACATCACTGTGTTTATTATCTCTGTACCGTGACATCACTGTGTTTATTATCCCTGTACTGTGGCATCACTGTGTCTATTATCCCTGTACTGTGACATCACTGTGTATATTATCTCTGTACTGTGACATCACTGTGTTTATTATCTCTGTACCGTGACATCACTGTGTGTATTATCCCTGTACCGTGACATCATTGTGTTTATTATCCCTGTACTGTGACATCACTGTGTGTATTATCTCTGTACTGTGACATCACTGTTTATATTATCCCTGTACCGTGACATCACTGTGTTTATTATCCCTGTACTGTGACATCACTGTGTGTATTATCCCTGTACTGTGACATCACTGTGTATATTATCTCTGTACTGTGACATCACTGTGTGTATTATCCCTGTACCGTGACATCACTGTGTGTATTATCCCTGTACCGTGACATCACTGTGTGTATTATCCCTGTACCGTGACATCACTGTGTGTATTATCCCTGTACCGTGACATCACTGTGTGTATTATCCCTGTACCGTGACATCACTGTGTATTATCCCTGTACTGTGACATCACTGTGTGTATTATCCCTGTACCGTGACATCACCGTGTGTGTTATCCCTGTACTGTGACATCACTGTGTGTATTATCCCTGTACTGTGATATCACTGTGTGTATTATCCCTGTTATGTGATATCACTGTGTTTATTACTCTGTACTGTGACATCACTGTGTTTATTATCCCTGTACTGTGACATCACTGTTTATTATCTCTGTACTGTGACATCACTGTGTGTATTATCCCTGTACCGAGACATCACTGTGTTTATTATCTCTGTACCGTGACATCACTGTTTATTATCCCTGTACTGTGGCATCACTGTGTCTATTATCCCTGTACTGTGACATCACTGTGTATATTATCTCTGTACTGTGACATCACTGTGTATATTATCTCTGTACTGTGACATCACTGTGTTTATTATCCCTGTACTGTGACATCACTGTGTGTATTATCCCTGTACTGTGACATCACTGTGTGTATTATCCCTGTACTGTGACATCACTGTGTGTATTATCTCTGTACTGTGACATCACTGTATGTATTATCCCTGTACTTGTTATACTACTGATTTAGGGGACTGTCTAGACTGGATTCAGCTGCAATAAATTCTTAGCTGTGAGTAGTATTAGATTTGTACAGGCTTTCAGCTTTCGGTTGTGAACAACAATACAATTCACTAACAGCAAGCAGAGATCTTGAGATACAAAGTATATTAGAAAGTTGCAGAACTTTTCATTATACAACGATTACAGTAAATCGTAAAATGTAATCTGGATGGGGAGCGGTTCCAAAAATAATAACCCCATCCACCCTGGCGCTGCATTGTGTCTGCCTTCACCCCATCCATAGCTGCGGCTCATCTTTCTCTAGGTGAGCCTGGTGGTGACTATAGTAACCTATGGCTGGCACTTCTGCTAATCCTCCTTGCACAATCTGCCCTGTGTCCAGCCCCAGGCTCTGGCTGGCAGGGGGAGTGTCTTGTGTTATTTAGTCGTCTCTCCAAGCAGGCAAAGCTGGGAGCCTTTCATTCTGGCTGGCTGCTGACAGGCACACAAATGCCTTCTGTGTACTGTGCGACCATTGAAACTCTGCTGCTCCTCAGCTCTTTGTCTGGCCTGGGACAATCGCTTACAAGAACCTATTATATTGGCATTGTGGAGGAACCCTGGGACTATGCCCCAAGCGGGCGAAATCTCATCTCCGGACTCAATATATCGGATGACGAGTGAGTGCATTGTGTCTGTTCCTTGTGTTATATACATTTGCATTAAATACGTATATCATCGAGTCACATGATCTAGCTCGCCACCAGTTTGAGTCGTGACGTACCTTTTTTTTCGCATAGAAATTGCAGGCTACTTGTACGGTATTCTCTCTCTAATGAATGGGGCTCCATAGGTCTGCAGTGCCCCGGGTTGCACCATACTGCAACTTTTTGTATGTGACGCAACCTTGGGCTTTGCAGATACATCATTTCGTGGTATCAGGGGATGGGGTGGACCATATCCCTGGACTGCTGATTATGATTTTTGGGGCTCGAATTCCGCAGTCTTTGCAGTAGCCAGATGTAAATCCTTTCACCGTCCTACTGTCTAATAGCATCTTCAGCATATTTCATAAGGTCACGGTCGCCTGCAATGTGTTAGTAATGAGTTTATTGTAACCCAATCTACAATGCGTTTTATTACTTTATAGACTAAGGCTAGAGGTACACGAAAGAGGTGCAAAAGGCAATTGTTCACGGCCATCTTGCACCTAGGGGGCACCTGTTTTCACAGATCCCCCATACATATATGGAGGGATCCGTGAAAACGGCCAAAAATAGGACAGGACCTATATTTTGACAATGGTCATGTGAATAGCCCCCATTCACTGACATTGAATATAAGGCAGCCGCGTGACGTCCGTCTGAATGTCGCCTAAGCTGATATTTACATCAGCAATGTTAGGGTTAACTCTAACCCTATCTAAATAGCCATTAGACAACCTGACATACCCCTAACCCTATCTCAATAGACAAGGTGACTGATATATGTGATTTACATGTAGGGGGCAATGTAGAGTTCAAAATGTTTGGACCATCGGAGGGGCACTCAAGTCTTAAAGGAGTTTTACAGGACTTTTTAACTGATGAACGATCCTTAGGATAGGTCACCAATTGAAGATCCGTGGGCCCCCCCCCCCCCCCCCCCCCCCCCCCCCCCCCCCCCCCCCCCCCCCCCCCCCCCCCCCACAACACAACCCCCACCCCCCCCCCCCCCCCCCCCCCCCCCCCCCCCCCCCCCCCCCCCAAAAAAAAAAAAAAAAAAAAAAAAGGAGGAGAAGAAAAGGGGCGGCCCGCGCTCTTTTTAAAAAAATATAAAATAAAAAAAAAACCCCCCCTTTTTTTCCGGAAAAAAAACCTAAAAAAAATTTGAAATTTTTAAATTTTTTTTTTTTTAAAACCCCTTTTGTGCCCCCCCTGTTTAGGGGGGGGGGGTTTTTTTTTGGGGCCCCCCCACCGCAAGCCCCTGCGCCTGGGGCCCCCGGCATGTACATGAACAGACCATGACTGGGCATTGCTGATAACGGGGTCCCCCTAAGAACCCCCCACCACCTTTGATACCCAAACTGCTGGGCCTAAATGCCTTCCCCCTCTTTTCCAGCCTCGACCCCTGCCCCCCAGCTCTCAAACCCCCCACCCCCTTAGAAATAAACCAAGACCAAAGGGTTGGATTAAATCGGCCACAGCAGCCGTATTTATTAACAAACCACAAATAAATAACAACAAGTATAACTTATTATAATTTGCATAACTTAAAATAATTTAACAATAAACGCTTAACCTGGGTAAGAGTCCTTGGAGCTACAAAAAACTATCAATCCCCCGGCCTGGCGCTAACATAACCACACCATAAATTTACCACCAGCCGCGACCACCGGCTCGGCGGCACCATGAATAAAGACGAACTCCTTCTTCCATGTACCAGCTCCCAGGGCCAATTTACCCTGTAACCGTTCACCGTGCGCCAGGCCATCCACCAAAATGTGCAATTACCACCAAATGTATAGGTGGAGCCTACCTTTGACTCCACCCTTTTAGCCAATTGACCACCAACTCCAAGGACCCCACCCGCCAAGGCCACCGTGACACCACCTGCAAAAAGATAAACAAGTTAAAATAGCCCAAGAAAGAGAAAAAAAAAAAACGGGAGGGAGGGAGGGACCGCTCGTTAGCATGCCGCGCAGCTCCGGAATGGCCGCTTCCCGGGCTGCGCGGCATAGTCAATTCGAACGGGGTTAAGCCCCGCCCCCAATTCTTCGCGCCCTAGCGCGTTATTGGTCCCCCCTACAGCCCGCCCCCAGTCAAGATCCCTGCGCTTTACTGCGCAGCGCTCCGGTCTCCCCTGACTGGGCATTGCTGATAACGGGGTCCCCCTAAGAACCCCCCACCACCTTTGATACCCAAACTGCTGGGCCTAAATGCCTTCCCCCTCTTTTCCAGCCTCGACCCCTGCCCCCCAGCTCTCAAACCCCCCACCCCCTTAGAAATAAACCAAGACCAAAGGGTTGGATTAAATCGGCCACAGCAGCCGTATTTATTAACAAACCACAAATAAATAACAACAAGTATAACTTATTATAATTTGCATAACTTAAAATAATTTAACAATAAACGCTTAACCTGGGTAAGAGTCCTTGGAGCTACAAAAAACTATCAATCCCCCGGCCTGGCGCTAACATAACCACACCATAAATTTACCACCAGCCGCGACCACCGGCTCGGCGGCACCATGAATAAAGACGAACTCCTTCTTCCATGTACCAGCTCCCAGGGCCAATTTACCCTGTAACCGTTCACCGTGCGCCAGGCCATCCACCAAAATGTGCAATTACCACCAAATGTATAGGTGGAGCCTACCTTTGACTCCACCCTTTTAGCCAATTGACCACCAACTCCAAGGACCCCACCCGCCACTGCGAGCACGCCTTAATCCCTTAAGCGTGAGAGACCCGCCACACTTCCAGGGCCCTCTCAACACCCTCCTGGATACCTAGTGTCCACAAATCTATACCCACCGCATTCAGATGGACCCCGTCCCGCAACCAAAACTCCCCCCTCCCCAGACTCCAACTCCTTGTGCCGCACGCACACACCGCCGTTCCTGGACAAAAACCCCGCAACAGCCCGGTTAACCTTAATCCTGGCCTTGTTGAGCCTTTCAACAGACCTAGCCTCCCGCCATGTTTTTCTCGGTACAATATCGGACCACACGGTAACAATCCCCGGAAACATGGACCACAACCTCAACAGGTCATACTTTATGTCCCTCACTAAATCGCGAAAGGGACGAACCCCCAGGTCATTGCCACCAGCATGTATCACGATAATGTCCGGAGACCGATCCAACCTCGTGCACCTGTGGATTTCGGGCATGACCCGACTCCACACCATACCTCGGACTCCAATCCAACGTACAACGACCGCAGCCCTGTCGAACCCCAGCTGCCGACCATTCCGCCGCACGCCGGCCCTCTCCGCGCCCCAGAACACAAAAGAATGGCCGAAGATCCAGACTAACCGAGCAGAAGGGCCTACGAAAGAAGAAATAAAGTAGGGGGAGGGCGGAGAAAATACCCAACAACACAATGATTCACATTTGGGCAAGGTGTGGACGTATGTATGATCTATACCTCTGCGATTCCCACCTACCGATACGTCGGACCACCTCCGAGCTCAACCCCCAACTAGCTGCTTCTGTCGCTGCGCCAATGCGAAAAGAGTGTGGAGCATATCGAGAGGCGTCAAGGCCCAGCGAGTCCAAACAACCCCTAAAAACAGCCGAGAACTGATAACGGGAAAGGAACGAACCATCCTCATGACGCAGGAGGGGACCGCCCGCAGAAGCTGGAACCAACCCCCCGAAAAACAAGCAAACAACGCACCGGGCACATATCTGACCCTACAACCGCACCCAGGCGCAGATACTTCCCTGCCCCCGCCTGATCCGTCTTAGACCTGCGAACCCTGACCACTAGGACCCCTTCCTCCATGTACACATCATCCACCTGTAAACCACCCGGCCGCTTAGTCGACACGGACACCAACTCACCCACCCTGAGAGCCCCGAAAAAGGCTAGAGAAAAAGCCAGGTGAAACAAAACGCATTCATAGTGCGAAGAACAAAAACGGCCCAGTTCCAACCCCAAACGCTCCAAAAGCTGAAATGTAACCGGGCGCCGTGTGTCACTACTTCCCCTGCCCCTGCGGAACCCCTTAAGCGCACGTTGAACCAAGAAATGTTTGGTAAAGTCCGCCAAACCCCTCAACTTGAAACCAAATGCCAACGCCGCTACCGCACCATTAACTTTCGCCACGGACCATCCATCTGAAGACCAACGGCTTAACAAGAACAATAAAGCCCCAACCCTATCCTCATCAGTATGTACCTGACCTAAATCTCCCACCCAATCCTCCCAAAGCTGCCAAGCCCTTGAATACTTATCCCAGGTGCCGGGGGCCAACGATGCCTGAATCAATGTCCCTGCTTTTCGCAAACCAAGTCCCATAATTCTGGAGGACATGGAATCCCTTCCACTTCCGCCCCCGGAGCCAGGGCACGAAACCGCTCCCACTGGAAACGAGACAAAGAATCAGCAACGTCATTTTTAACCCCCGGAACATGCACTGCCACCACCCATGCATTCAGGCACAAGCAACGCAATACTAAACGCTGAAGCAACTTGATAACTGGAGGAGAAGACGCAGTCACATTATTAATGGCCGACACAACTGACATGTTATCACAATGAAACCTAACTTTTTTATCCTGGAACGCCCCACCCCATATGGACACCGCGACTAAAATCGGGAATAACTCAAGTACAGTCAAATTCCGCGTCAGACCTTGTTCACGCCACGACGCAGGCCAAGGAGCGGCGCACCACTGCCCCCTGTAATAGGCCCCAAAACCGTGGCCCCCTGCCGCATCCGTAAAGAGGTCACAATCGAACACATCGATCACTGCTGACTGGACCAGTGATCTACCATTGAACTGGTCTAAAAAAGTGTCCCATACTGCCAGGTCCTCCCGATGTATCACCCCCAGCCGAATAAAGTGTCGTGGATTTGACACCCCTTTCATGGCCCCTGCCAGCCGGCGACAAAAAAATCCTACCCATGGGGATAATGCGGCAGGCAAAATTTAAACTGCCTAACAATGACTGGAGGTCGCGCAACGTAATTTTTCGCATGTGACGAGCACGCCTCACCCTCTCTCTAAGATCAACCAGCTTGTCACCAGGCAACCGGAACTCCATTGCCACAGTGTCAAGCTCTATGCCCAAGAAACTCAATCTAGTGCACGGACCCTCAGTCTTTTCCGGTGACAACGGTACCCCAAACTTACTGGCGACCCACCGCGCGGTTGCCAGCAAAACCGCGCATACATCGGAGCCCGCCGGACCTATACAGAGGAAATCATCGAGGTAGTGTATCACTGACTCAACCCCCCGCCACATCCCGAATTACCGACTCTAAAAAGGTGCTGAACGCCTCAAAGTATGCGCACGATATTGAGCAACCCATAGGGAGGCAACGATCCACGTAATACCCGCCGTCCCAGTAGCAGCCCAGTAACCTAACGCTGTCAGGGTGTACCGGCAGTAACCTGAACGCCGCCTCCACATCCGTCTTAGCTAAGAGGGCCCCTGGACCGCAACGCCGTACCCAATGCACAGCTGCATCAAACGAGGTATATACTACCGAACAAAGCTCGGGTGCAATACCATCGTTGACCGACGCTCCTTTGGGATAAGACAAATGATGTATGAGCCGAAACTGATTCGGCTCCTTCTTCGGCACCACCCCCAAAGGAGATACAATTAAACCTTCCAAAGGGGGTGATGCGAAGGGGCCCGCCATGCGCCCCAAGGCCACCTCCTTCCTCAGTTTTTTGGACACCACCCCCGAGTGTTCCGCTGCCGACCTCAAGTTAGTTATACAAAAGGGGACTGTGTGCGTCGGCAGGGGAATCCTAAAACCCTCCCTAAAACCTTCTACCAGAAACTTTGCACTCTCCCTGTTAACATAACTATTTAGGTACGGAAGCATGGCTTCCAGCTTCACCGGCGTCTGCCCCTTGTCCACTATTAGGCAAGGCCTTGGTCCTTTGTTTGCGCAAGCAACGTGCCGCACCATGGGACACCCCTCCGCAGAATGAACAGGCATGTTTGAATCTACAGTTGAAGCCGAATTTACATTGGGCTTCATTGAACTGCCAACACAGCCCGTAACGTTGCTGGGCCTGTGCACCTGCCCCCCCTGAGCCGTAACTGAGACCACCATGGCCGGTTCCACCGGCCGCCCCAGGAAAGGGCTGGCCAAAGCGAGCTGGCGCCATAACCCGAAGCCACAAACCTATATCTTTCTGGTCCCACCGTATGCTGGGCCGAACCGCCTTACGCTGACGGAACTGCTCATCATACCGCAGCCATGTCTGACCCCCATACACCCGATACGCCTCACCTATAGAGTCCTGATAGCAAAAAAGCCCCGAACAGTTGTCAGGAGCCTTTTCACCAATGACACTCGCTAAAATGGCAAAGGCCTGAAGCCAATTAGCAAAAGTCTGTGGAATCAGGCGCCACCTACGTTTTTCTTCCTCCTCTTTTTTGCTATCCTCCTTCTTACTCTTGTCTAAGTTAAATTTAGCTAAAGGGAGCAAGGAAAAGATTTCGACGTACTCGTCCTTCCAAATCTTCTCCCTCACTTCCTTTTTTAAATGCGCCCCTAGAGGACCCTCAAAACACACATAAACCTCCCCCCGAGCCCTGTCGTCTAGCCTCACCGAATCAACCTTCTCTTTATCTGTCTGGACAGACACTGTGACACCCGCCGGAGCCCCTACCACCGGCGCACTCTGTGACGCTACTGACTGAACCGCAGGAGGGACCCACGCCGCCACCGGGGAACCGCTAACACTCTGTTCGCAGCGCGACAGTAGCTCCCTCACGCTACCCAATAGCTCCCTAATCCCCTCAGAAGCTACACCACCACCCACTGGGGACTCCGGCCTATCTATCCCTAACCCCTGGGACATTAGAATAGGAGGAAACGGACACGACAATGAATGGTACTCACCAGACTGCGTAGGTGCTGTGGGCCCACCAGTCGACGGTCCTGCATCCTGCTGACCTGGGTCGCTGTACAGGAGGACGCTGGCGCCTGTTGATTGTTGAGAACCATCCCGCTGACAGCTGCAGCACGACCGACATCCCTGGGAAGGTTGACCTGCACCCGCGTATGCACTTGAAACCACTGGATGCACCTCGGACCGGGGCTGTGGTGCCGTGAAGGAGGGGCCAGCGCCGTGCTGCTCGTCGTTCAGAATTTCCCGCTGCTGTACCGAGGGCACTTGGAAAGCCGGAACCGACGGGACTTGAAGACACAGTCCCCCTCCCGCTGGAGCATCACAGGAGGGGACCGCTGCACCACGTGCTGTAGCCATATGGAGACTGGATGTGGAGGTCCCCCCACTGAGGCCAGTGGCAGGGATCTCCACCTCCGCAGGGGCCAGGCGACTGGCAGGATTCCTCCCAGACCGGGACCTCCGCGCCTGAGCAGTGGAGCGGGGTGCCCGGCCTGGAGGGGCCCGAGAGGGACTCCTATGTCGCCGGGCCCTAGGGGGCTCATCAGGGCTCAAACGTGCCGGCGGGCGAGTCCTGCGCGGCCGCCGCCGCTCAGACGCCTCCGGGGGTAGTGAAGGGTTAATGGGGGGGGGGGGGCAGGCTGCATAATGTCAGCCAGCCGCTCCTGCAGCCAGGCCTCACCATGGACGCCGGCAGCAGCTCTGATCTGCTCCAGGATGGTATCGAGGGATGCCATTACAGTGAAAAGGTGGGGGGGGGGAGGGAGCTGACCGCTCGTTAGCATGCCGCGCAGCTCCGGAATGGCCGCTTCCCGGGCTGCGCGGCATAGTCAATTCGAACGGGGTTAAGCCCCGCCCCCCACTTCTTCGCGCCCTAGCGCGTTATTGGTCCCCCTACAGCCCGCCCCCAGTCAAGATCCCTGCGCTTTACTGCGCAGCGCTCCCCCCCTTTGTTTTAAAAATAAATAAAAAATAATAATTTTTTATTTTTGTGGTGGTGGGGGGGGGGAAAAAAAAAAAAGATGGTTTTAACGGGGGAAAAAAACAGAAAAAAAAAGAACAAAAAAAAAGGGACCCCCGGGGGGGGGGGGACAAAAAAAAAAAAAAAAAAAAAAAAAAAAAAAATAGTTTTTTATTTTTTTTTTTAAAAAAAAAAAAAAAAAAGGAAGGTAAATATTTTTTTTATCAAGGGCGGGGGGCAAAACACTATTTTTTTTCAAGGGGGGGGGGGGAAGAAACAAAAACCAAACAAAAAAAAATAAGAAAAGGGAGGGGGGCACCCCCCCCCCCAAGAGGGCAAAAAAAAACGGAAGGGGGGGGGGGGGGGAAAAAAAAAAAAAGGGCACCCAAACCCAAAAAAAAAAAGGGGGGGGGGGGGGGGGGACAGGGACCGCGCGCCACAAACAGAGGGGTGAGGGGGGGGGGGGGGGGGGGCCCCCCCCCCTAAAAAAGGCGGTGCGGGGGGGCCCCCGGGGGGGGGCCCCCCCGATTTTCAATGGCGGCCCTACCCAAAGGAAGGGCCACCAGTTAAAAAGTCTTGAAGAATCCCTTTAAGGGGTTTTCTGGGATCACCAATATTGATGGCCCTCTTGTTATCTTATCAATATCAGATTGGTGGGGGTCCGACTCTCAGACATAAATGGGCCGAGTCGACCCCCATCCACCAATCTGATTTTGATGACTTAGCCTAAGGACAGCCCATCATTATCCTCATCCTGAAAAAACCCAGGATTTTTTTTTTTTTTTTTTTTTCACTTTCACTCGCTTTTTATTATTGAAAACTTCCAGGAAACGTTTCTGACTATTTACAGTTTAACTTGGTGTCGGTGCCAACCACACGGGTGACAGAACAGCTGGCACTGATACGGGACCTTTGAGCTCAGCTAAAATATTTCTTTCCCAGGTCATGTAGACTGTGCTGTGTCACTTCCCGTATTGGCGGTTATATGTGGATGAATGAGCAGTCGGATTAGTCGCTCATTACTGGATTACAATTATCCATTAGATTAAGAGGCTGTTATTCTGTTGTGGATCCCTCTGAAGATAATACCACAGTAGGCGGTTTATAGATTGTAATCCCATATTGTTATATGGTCCCTTCATATGTCACTCATAAAGATCACTTATCCCTAAAATCAAGATATCAGCAGGTTTTTAGACTATAGGCCGCACCTAGAAAAATAATTCATAACCTTTCCTGATTGTCTATTGGAGTGGAGGGGGTTAATATAATGTGTTATGACAGTCTAGGGTTGAGGAAAGGAGTTATATTTTATTCCCTGGTGGTCTAGGGTAATAGTGGGGTTAATACCATGTGGTCAAGGATATAAGATATGTGTATATATTTTTCCCCTGGTGGTCTAGGGTAAAAATTGGGGTTAATGAAAAGTGTCTAGGATATATGGGGGTGTATATATTTTATGCCCTGGTGGTCTAGGGTAATAGTGGGGTTAATACCATGTGGTCAAGGATAAAAGATGTGTGTATATATTTTTCCCCTGATGGTCTAGGGTAAAAGTGGAGGTTAATGCCCTGTGGTCTAGGATATATAGGGGTGTATATATTTTCCCCTGGTGGTCTAGGGTAAAAATTGGGGTTAATGAAAAGTGTCTAGGATATATGGGGGTGTATATATTTTATGCCCTGGTGGTCTAGGGTAATAGTGGGGTTAATACCATGTGGTCAAGGATAAAAGATGTGTGTATATATTTTTCCCCTGATGGTCTAGGGTAAAAGTGGAGGTTAATGCCCTGTGGTCTAGGATATATAGGGGTGTATATATTTTCCCCTGGTGGTCTAGGGTAAAAATTGGGGTTAATGAAAAGTGTCTAGGATATATGGGGGTGTATATATTTTATTCCCTGGTGGTCTAGGGTAATAGTGAGGTTAATACCTTGTGTTCTAGGATATAAGATGTATGTATATATTTTTCCCCTGGTGGTCTAGGGTAAAAGTGGAGGTTACTGCCCTGTGGTCTAGGATATATAGGGGTGTATATATTTTCCCTGGTGGTCTGGGGTAAAAGTGAAGGTTAATGTCCTGTGTTCTAGGATATATGGGTGTGTATATTTTTTTTTCCCTTGGTGATCTAGGGTAAAAGTAGAGGTTAATGTCCTGTGTTTTAGGATATATTGGGGTGTATATATTTTCCCTGGTGGTCTGGGGTAAAAATAGAGGTTAATGTCCTGTGTTCTAGGATATATTGGGATGTATATATTTTTCCATGGTGCTCTAGGGTAAAAGTGGGTTATAGGTAATGCCTGTGGGTATAGGATATATGGGGTGTTTATATTTTTTACCTGGTAGTTTAGGGTAAAAGTAGGGTTAATACCTTGTGGTGTAGGATATACAGAGGGACTAAGATTTTGTTCCCTGAAGGTCTTGGGTAAACTGCAGTTAATACCTGGTGGTCTAGGGTATAGGAGGGGGTTATTACTTTGTTCTCTCGTGGTCTAGCATATATGAGAGTATACAGTGTTTTTTCCATGGTGGTCTAGGTTAAAATAGAAGGTGTATACCAGGTGGTCTATGGTATATATAATATTTTGTTCCCTGGTGGTCTAGAGTAAATGGGGTGTTAATACTTGTGGGTCTTGGCATTGAATTTATTAATAATTAACTTGATAGCCATTGGACACCCTCAGCAGGTTTTGGCACATCATATGTCATGCATGGCCAGCTTCCTACTCCTGTCTATGGCAAGGACTTTTAGCTTCGGGCATTATGTGCAGGAGTCAGGAGCCATATTTGTGGCCCCCATAATATTGCCCACTGAACACCAGTGACTTGTCTAACCTTGTACAAGACAAATGCATTAAGACAACCTCGGAGGTCATGTTGTACAAGAAAGGTTCAAGTCCACCGCAGAAAGTGTAGTTGTGTAGTGATGTCATGGAGGAGGACGGTCCTGGCAGGGCAGTACCTCCATATCACCTACTACAATGTCTGCAGAAACCACTTATCACAGCCTGGAGCCAAAGCTCATAAAACGGTTTAGATACAGGATTTCGCCAACCAAACATAGCACTTTATTATATACCATGTAACACATACATTACTTTATGGCCCTAACACTGGAAGTCAGCTTTAAAGAGACAGTGCCCCCATAAATGTTATATAATACATGTGAAGCGTCTGATGACATCTGCTTCATGTTACATTCACTTATTACCATTCAGACATATTACTTGCTTTTCTTCAAGCCATCTGGAGCTTGAGGTTAAATAACACGTGTTTTGGGCTGTTCAAGGCCCCAGGAGGGGGTTGAGACTTTGTCATGTTTAACCCTTTAATGATCGCCGCCATATGTTCTTCCTTTCCTGCTTAGACTTTGTTCTCGTCTCAAGACTCAGCAGTTTTCCTATACAGCATGTGCCTGGGAAATCTGGTTGCTAATCGATATGGCTGCCATGCAGGGGTGTAGTATCCCTAACCCTGGAGGCCGAGGGGCCTGAAGGCCTCATTACTGTATAATAAGACACCGGTATTAAGCACAGCACATGGTAAATGGGGGCCCCATTACAGATTTTTGCACCAGATTTCTATTCAATGACAGCATGCAGAGATGTTGAAAATAGTCATGATTTGTCTCAGAAAGTATAATACATAGTTCCATAAGTTGTCAATATAGAGTGGCTACCAAAAAAACCTTCTTTGAGGCAAAAACCGTGGCGTTTTACAGTCCCTGCAAAGTGGATGGAATTCTAGCGAAAAATTGGAGCAGAAAAATACCCGTAGCGGAAATGCTGCGATTTCCAAAACCGTTGCGGTTTTGTAAATCGCAGCATGTCAATTATACCTACGGAAACGTCAGTGGCTTCCCTATAGGTATAATGGAAGCAGAAAGTCTTTCTGTGAAAAGCGTTACGGGAAAAACCGCGATGAGTTTCTGCTATGGCTTTTCCCGCAGCGCTTTTTTGCTGCGGCCTGCTACGTGGGGCCATAGCCTCAATTGGATTTGTTACACTAGGTTCACACTAGCATTGTACTCTCCCTTGTTCAGGCCTGCCTGGGGACCCGAATGACGGAGAGCCGGACCGCTAAAACAGCGGACACAGCGGTTACACGCGGACATCAACGGACCCCATTGACTATAATGCAGGAGTTTTCTCTCCGCCGATATATTTGACTGTGACTCTGGCGCAGATGTGAACCAAGCCTTATTATACCCCGAGATGCACTGCAGCTTTCTGCACATGCCTGCCTAGACTGGCCATCAGCCATTGTTTATATACAAGTATATACTATACAGAGCCACCTCCATGGGATGGCATGTGTCGCTGGTCAGAGAGCGGCCTCTGTTTCTCCCCCGCTCATGTAGACAAGTTATTTCCAGACTGCTGGACACTCACGTCTATGGGGAAAGGCAATTCTATATTTGGAAGTTCCAGGGAATTCCCCATTTGAGCAAGGTGGGTGACGGATTCTGCAAAACCTGTGGCCGCAACACGGCCTGAGGGGCCCCCTGGAAAAACGTGTGCGGGGTCATTACAGGATACGGTATAACAGGATTATTCCAATGTGACGCTAGCAAAATCGTGAAAGTGTGAAATGTTACACTATATGGCACAGCCCCAGCGTAAGAATCACAAATAGTGCACGACCTCCTTCATCACACCTCAAAGTGAATACAGACCCCAGACCAAACAAATACAGACCCCGGATCAGACTCCTAAAAAATACAGACCCCAACCAGGCAAAGTGAATGAATACAAATCTCTGAGCACATAATACAGACCCCCTAAATAAATACCGAAACAAAGGAGGCCCTAAGTAAATACAGACCCCGGGTCCTGGACTCTTACACAAATACAGACCCCAGACCACATTAACTAAATACATACAAACCTCAGAACAAGCCCTGAACATGTAATGCAGACCACAGATCAGGCCCCCTAAATAAATAAGAACCAGATGAGACCCCCTAAACAAATACAGACCCCGGGTCCTGGATCAGACTCTTACACAAATACAGACCCCAGACCACATTAACTAAATACATACAAACCTCAGAACAAGCCCTGAACATGTAATGCAGACCACAGATCAGACCCCCTAAATAAATAAGAACCAGATGAGACCCCCTAAACAAATATAGACCCAGATGAGACCCCCTAAACAAATACAGACCCCGGGTCCTGGATCAGACTCTTACACAAATACAGACCCCAGACCACATTAACTAACTACATACATACCTCAGAATAATCTCTGAACACGAAATACAGACCACAGATCAGACACCCTAAATAAATACAGATCCAGGTAAGACCCACTAAACAAATACAGATCCCCTATACGAATGCTAAACCAAACCCCCTACAAACCCTAGTCCAGACCTCTAAATAAATACTGATCCCATAAATAAGTATACATTACAGACCAGACCCCCTAAACAAATAGACCCCAACCCAGACCACCTAAACCATTACAGACCAAGACCAGACCCCCTAAATAAGTACAGACCCAGAACAAACCCTGAATACAAAATACTATGGACAAACCAGACCCCCCTAAATAAAGGTGACAAGCCACCCCCCCCAATTCAGACCCCTGGCCCTTATATAAATATATAAGTATAGACCCCAAACAGATCCCCTAAATAAAAACAGCCCCCTTAGCAATATCCATGCATTGATTGATAACCACATTATTACAGATGCCACCTAAATAAATACAGACCCTAGCCCACCTGTATAAATACAGACCCAGACCACCTAAACAAATATACACCCCGAGGTAAGAGGATGTGGATGGTGGGGAGGGGAGTAGTCAGGATGTGGCACATGGAAGACATGACAGCTGTCCCAGGAGTCTGCAAGATTTCTCCTTCCAAGGAGAGTTATCAGGTATGTTGTAGAGGGGGGGGGGGGGGTGTCTATAATGTCCATATGGATGATAAAGTCCCTCCAAATGACTAAATTAAAGGGGTCTGTCCTGGAGATAATTTCCCTTTAACCCTTTGCTCAGTGCTGCATTCATATCTTTATGTCTTCATTTCGAGGATATTTTTAGAAAGGTGTCCAGGACCTTTGCAATATATTTAGCATCTGTCCTGTCAGCTCAGCACAATTGTGTGGTGTTATCTATGATTGTATTGGCCATTGTGTCATTAATGTGATTGTCATTGATCTCTATGGATCACAGGTCATCAGCAAGTGCACAGGGGGCAAGTGTAGTAAAAGAGTGACCTGGAATACGTGGCATGTGTATAGTAACCTGTGTCAATGGGACCTGATAGGTGGAGGACGTCTAATGGCTCTGTGACAGATTATGAGACTTTCTGGATTATCAGATGACAGATTAAAGGAATTGCCCAGTACAGGTTTTGCTGGAGACAAGTTCTTGATTATGGCTCAAGTCCCATGTTACCGAAACGCAGCTTTTATTGTTGCAGATTTTGTTGCGGTTTTTTAAATCAAAGCCAGGAGTGGATTGAGCAGAAGGGAGAAATATAAGAACTTCCTATATATTTAACATTCCTTTTGTAGCCATTGTTGACTTTGGCTCAAAAAACTGCGACAAAATCTGCAACAAAAAAAGCTGCGTTTCCGCAACTTGGGGCCTCAGACATTTTGAATTATTGGATTATTGATGTGTAAGGGGTTAAAGTGAGCATTTGCTCTTTTGTGATGTATAAAGTAGCTTAGAAATGTTTTGTATTGAGACTGATATATGTTTTAAAGACCTCCTACACCAACTCTTTTTATCTTTCAATAGTCGCTGCTCCACAGATTTCAGTGCAGTTGGAATTTTTTTCTCTAGCCCCCACGGTTGCTGAGCAATCATTGCTGTACGTTTCAGCACCCAATATGCTAATTAGGTTCCATACTGACAGGTGGGCGGTCCCTGTCTCTCTCCTCCAGCCCAGGAACGCCCATCTGACAGTAGAGAGCCTAATTAGCATATTGAGTGATGAAATTAAAAGCAGTGATTGCTCAGGAATGGTGGGGGCTAGAGAAAAAATTCCAACTGTGCCAGAACCGGTGGAGCAGATCTTACCAAAAGATGAAAGGAGTTGGAGATGCTGGAGGGTAGTAAAAGGTCCTCTTTAATATTGTGCTGCAGGCTGGGGTAAAAGGAGGGCTGGTATGTGTGGCAGGATGGTATGTGATCTGTCAGGGTCTGACATCCAGATCCCCAAACAGGTCAGCTGTTCTAGCAGCATCTGGGTGGTGGAATCTGCTAGTGGACGGGTGGCAAGTAATAGTAATGGCGCAGTAGTTCATCGGAACCACCGCCTGTGAGTCCTGCTTCCCCCGCTCACTCATAGAGAGAGCCTGTGAAAAGATTATGAAGATCTGGAACTTTTATGCAACTTTTTGCAATTCAGCATGATTAGAAACATCCAACTGTTTGGTGTATATAGCTTCTACGCCTATTTATGTGTCTCCATGGTAACAGACTACAAAAAAATACCATGTTGTCTGATCCCCCAGTCATTCCTTATTTCTTAAGGCTGAGTTGATTTTTTTTTAAACATTAAGGTCTATGGAAGGTGGACACAAATGTATTACCAATGGATAGGAATCCGTTTGTGTCCATTTTGCAATCCGTTTCTGCCTCTTTATTCTTCTCTGTACATGCTCAGAATGAAGAATGAAGAGCAGGAAAAATAAAAAACGGATCCGCCAAAAACAGACGCTAATGGACAGTTGTTTAATGGATACCCATTGACGGATCCGTCAAAAAAGACAGATTATGGTATTCGCTGTGTACCCGTTTGTGAACATTTTTATGACAAATCAGTTGTTTTTTTTTTAGATGGATTCGCAATGGGCGGATACCAGGCGCAGATGTGAACATAAGTCTTCCTACCCCATTGATTATACTGTACATAAGGATAAAGTAGGAGACTGGTGAAATGGAGTAACACATGGCTGTTAATACAGTGTAGTCTCCTATTTAGGACTGACATTAACAGATTGCAGAGTGGCTACAATAGAAAGGAATATACAATAGAAGCTTGTAGTGCTTCATTTCACCTGTGGGGGCACTGTAGGGAGACTGAACCTGTGCTGTCTAGCTTTTGCTACAGATTTTTGATGATTACTGGCAGCCCAAGCAGCAGGAGACCCTGTGAGTAGCTTATTATCAAAAGACACATTTAACAAAAAGGGAATTGTCCAACATTGACAGCCCCTTTAGATAAAGGTGGAACACCCCTTTAACTAATATTTTGTCCATTAATTTCCTATGTATGTATTATGATCACAACATTTTCTAATACATGATTTTAATTATATACAATTTTTTTTAATGTTTTGTATATTGTTTTTTATTTTACCAGACATGCATCAGTATTTCTGGAAAATGGCAAAGACAGAATAGGACGTGTTTATAAGAAGGCCATATACAAACAATTTACTGATGGTCGGTACACTGAGGAGGTCGCTAAACCAGCCTGGCTAGGATTTCTTGGCCCCATAATTAAGGCAGAAGTTGAAGACACCATCATTATACACCTGAAGAATTTTGCTTCGCGATCTTATACGCTTCATCCACATGGCGTCTTCTACAAAAAAGATTCAGAAGGTGAATGTTTTTATCTTTCATTGTAACATTAGATCTTGTTTCACCATTCCAGTGGAGTTCCTGGGAAAAACACAATGGTTGGACAAGAACTGGGCAATGTACTGGGTGGGGATACTGTGGGAAGTCCTTGATGTTGTAGACTTTTTCCAAACTGTGTGCTGGCCCAAACCTTACTCTTATGTACAAAAGATAGAGCAGACAACTTGATGGCCCACAATATTGAGACGTCTACCTTTGTATGTTTTTTGTCTTTCATTGTAACATTAGATATTGTTCCACCATTCCAGTGGATGTCTTGGGAAAAACACAATGGTTGGGCAAGAACTGGGCAATGTACTGGGGATATTTTGGGAAACCCTTGATGTTAACATTTTCCAAACTGCTGGCCCAAACCTCACTCTTATGTACAAAAGGTAGAGCATATAACTTGATGGCTGGTAGAGCAGATAACTAGATGGCCCACTTTAGTGAGCCATCTACCTTTATATGGTGACCCGATAGACATCCTCTCTCCTTCCTTCTATTTTATTAATATAAAGTTTGATTTTATCATTTTATTAACTGCTGTTTTCAAAAGCAGTAAGAATTCAGGAAAGAGAAGGGAACAGCCATGGGGTATGCATATACCCCACCATGACTTGGCTCTCAAGGCCATCAGTCAATCCTATGTGCCATTTAGAGTGTCTGTACTCTGTATCTAATTAACAATGCAGAGGGTTTTTTACAATCTCAAAAGAGAGAGAGCAACTTTAAGAAATTTGATGTTGGGGTATATGTTCTCCCCATGGCGGTTCCCCTAGTTTTCTAAAACAGAGAACAATTCTAGTATTCCAGTATTAGAAGTATATTTGGAAAGAGGTGCAACATCCTAATAGATGAGCAAGGCTAACCAAAGAAAAGTTCTAGCTTCCCTGGATTTATCTAAATGATCACCACATGGAGTAAGCAGCTTAATATTTTTAATTATGCAAGTTGGCTCATGCTATGTAGGGTATATTTTCTGCGTTCTTGTGGGTCAACAAGAATAAACTCCCACCCATTTGTATTGCACTGCATGACCTGATGGACAACTAATTTTTGGACCATACTACGAAATAATGAAGTTTTTGCTTACCAAATAAGTCAGGAATAATTTGCTTATGTACTTTACATTATAGGAGCTTTCTATCCAGATGGAACCAGCAAATCTGACAAACGTGATGATGCGGTCCCTCCAGGTGGACATCATACATACACTTGGATTGTTAAGCAGGAATATGCACCGACCCCTGAAGACCCCAACTGCCTGACCTGGATCTATCACTCCCATATTGACGCTCCTAGAGACATAGCCAGTGGATTGATAGGGGCTCTTCTAACTTGTAAAAAAGGTAAATATTAGGAGCCCATGTCTGGTGGAAACTGTCATGTTCTGTCATCATACGAGCAACATAAAACGTCGATCATTGAGTGACACATTAATAAACTGTTCTATATGGGAAACAATGGCCCACATTTACTATTTATTTATCTTACTTGTATAGCGCCATCATATTCCAGATAGTGTCAAGACTGTCCCATATAGAGCTCACAATCTAAATCAGTATGTCTTTACATACTTGCAGATGTTGTCCTTGCTTGGATTAGAATCTAAGGCTGATGTGCTTAGAAAGTGGCCAAAAATGAACTTCAACTTGGTGTATCTTTTGCGCATTGTGGTACATCATAGACCTTGCGCCCCACTCGCCACTTTTGTAGACAGTGGGTGGGGTGAGGCTGGAGTTTAGACAGTCCGGGGACCTCTTAGCAATTCTCACGAGTCTTGCACGTGTCAGTAAATCAATTAAGACTAGCGTAAGAATCCCCCCCAATGAATTTTTTTTTTCACATGACCATCTATGTATGTAGTTGTGATTACTAGACACTGGCATAAACTTTGCGCATCTGTTGGGTTCAATGTGGCACGTCTTTGACGCATCTAGTTTGGGCTAAAATTTTTCAAACTGCTAGACATGTGAGTGTGGATTCTCAAAAAAGGGGGTGTAGCCACAATGTGCCAAAGATGGCCCAAAATAGTGTTGAAAAATTCTGGCTCAAAGTGAGCCAACTACAAGATGGTATAAAAGTAGATTAGACAGCGTATATATACACCTGATGTATCATCCATCATCAGTCACTGTAATAAATCTGGTGTAGTATCAGACTGCCTGGCTAAGACTATAGTAAATCTGAATCATAGTGTTGGGGTATCAATATGTTAAAAATTATACAAAGCTTTTCCTTCAAAAAATGCTTAACCCCCCCATCCACAAGATAGGGGATAAGGATATGATTGCAAGTGGTCAAACCAATGGGATCCCAGTGATCATTAGAATGGGGGTCTCTGAGTCCCCAGTGTGAATGTAGAGGTAGTGCACATGTACAACCACCATTCATTTCTTTTTTTAATTCAATTGTAGTTTTTATTCAATTTTGTTAAGAGAGAACAGGAGTACAATGCAAAAAAAAACAAAAACAAAACATCCACAAAACATACAGGCCCACAAGCCTAGGGAAGTATGCATATATAACCAATTATTCAGTAGAGACATACAGGGGGGAGGCGCAGGACAGGAACCACAAGGAAAGGGAGGGGGGACGCTGCCACAATATCATGAATTTAGAAAAGGAGGGAAACAGGTCTGATATGGGTTCCCCCAAGTAGCCTTCCCATTTACGCATATAGGGATGGTTGGGCAGTACCTCAGGGGTTGGATCAGAAAGGATCCCATATATATCTGATATAAGGCCTGCAGTGGAGCAATCAGATTAAACCTGCCCTTAACCATGGACCTGAGATCGCCGCCGTCAGCCCTGGTGGGAATTGCTGGTGAAAAAGGAAGGCCAACATAGAAGAGGGAGAAGAGAAATGAGCCGCACACATATGCTAGACATCTCTTGCTGGGTCATGGGGCCTAGAAGTTTACTTGGGGGTGGGGGTTAGGAGGGTTGGTCCAGAGCAGGGAGTTAGGATATTAGGGGGCTAACCATAACTTCTCAATCTCCATCCATGTGGAGTGAGCCAGTAAGGTGGACCACGCAGGTACCCTCCGTAATTGGGCAGCCCAACAATAAAGAATCAAGTTAGGGAAGGCAAGGCCCCCTTTAGCTTTTGGGATCACTATTATGAATCTAGTAAGTCCGTGTCTCCCTCAGGCCCAATCAAACCACAATATGAAGCTGTGCAACGACCGAAGGTTCTTCAAGGGGACTGCAATTGGGGGGGTCTCAAATAAATAAAGGAGTTTAGGAAGCATAGTCATTTTTCGGTGAAAATCCGGCCAAAGAGGGACAGCGTCAGCCATTTAGTGAGAAGAGCTCTCATTTGCCTAAAGAGCAGAGAAGGTTGGCCTCATGCCGAGACGAAAACGATTTAGTCTGATACTCAAGTATTTTAGGGAGGACTCCTGCCAGCCATACCTAAAGGAGGATTTTAATTCTGTCAGGTGGTAATTTTGACCCCTCTAATATCTGGATTCAAACGAATGGCAGCAGCTAAAGGACAAATAATAGAGCTGGCAACCCTGCCTTGTCCCATTGTGTA
This sequence comes from Leptodactylus fallax, assembly GCA_947044405.1. Classification (NCBI taxonomy): domain Eukaryota; kingdom Metazoa; phylum Chordata; class Amphibia; order Anura; family Leptodactylidae; genus Leptodactylus; species Leptodactylus fallax. Next base: position 1,785,484 of record CAMRHE010000133.1, on the reverse strand, counting down.
GGGGGAAGGAGGGCGAAGAAGCATGAGGGAGTTTAATAGTGGCTGAGGGTGTCGAGTAAAGGCCCCTTGAGGTCAAAGGCCTTCAGAGTAGACAACATAAAGAGCCAACCCAGACGATCAAAGGCCTTTTGTGCACCTAAACTGATAACCAAGAGTTCAGAGTCGGACCTGGAGACAACCTCAATCATATCTATTCTTCTCCAAGTGTTATCGTGGGCTTTACAGGCAGGGGACAAAAACAACTTGATCTTTATGTATCTGGTGGGAAAGGCAAACATCAAGTCTGGAAGCCAGAACCTTAGTGAACAGCTTAAGATCAGTGTTTAAGAGAGCGATGGGTCTGAAATCTTTACAGCCCATGTGGTCCCTACCCGGTTTAAGAATAGGCGTGAGAAATGAGTGTAGGGTGGTCAGGGATGGGGGTGCCAGTCATAAATGCGTTGAATAGGGAAACGAGGCGGAGAAGAGGGAAATAAGCTCAGATTCGACCTTGTAGTAGAAATAGGTAAACCCATTGGGGACGGGAGACTTCCCAGTCGGAAGATCCTTAAGTATCTTCTCCAACTTCTCCACAGATATGGGCTTATTCGGAAGGGATAGAGCTGTGGGGATAAGGGTAGGGAGACGACAAGAACGCAAGTAACTCCCCAAACTGCATCTCTCTCAGCCAGATCAGTAGGGCGGCCAGATGGGAGGGCAATTTCAGCAGAATCATAGATGACCACACCGTCTGAGCGCCGCAATACATACGCAGTACCATATCCGCCCTGTCCCGGAGCTGTCTAGCTAGGAGCGTGGGGGGCTTATTGGCTTGACCATAGTATCGCTGTTTAGTATATAACAGGAGCTTATAAACCCTGAAGAAGGATATCCTTAATCTGCGCCTGCAAGACTATCAGGTTTTTGAGGATGGGCCAACATGTGCCGTTCTGCCCGCTGCAACACTCCATTCATTTCTATGGAACTGATGGAGCACTTGGCTAGTCATGGCATTAGAACTCCATCCCACTGTTATTCCTCCTGAAAATGTAAGAATAAAATGACATCTGGGTCTGCCCATTCTCCTTACACTTAAACGATATAGATAAAAAGTGCTCAGACTTCCTTGAGGACCTTAAATGGTCTAGATCTGGAAATATTCGCTCTACTTAAAGGGGACCCTTTTTTCATGTCTGTTCTAGTACACACATGTGTTCATCATAATATAACAATTCTGGACCATATTTTCTTTACAGTTCTTCTATTACTCCTAGAAATTTATGAATAAATTGATAACTGGGCGTTATCATACCCCTTTGCAAAGGGGTGTAGTCCTTATGCAGTTAGGACAGTCTGACAGTATGTAGGGACACCCACAGCAGGTAACACCCAACTGCTAATTTATTGATAAATTTCCAAGAGGAGTAACAGAGGAACATCCCAACACAGAATTATAAGAAAAATGCTCCAGAATTATTCTATTATGATGTATAAAAGTATTTACTACATCAGACATGTCAGGAAAGGCATCAGGTCCCTTTAAGAATCACTTTTTTCACCGTTGTGTCAATGCCGTAATGTTTCACAAGTGTCTGTGCTGCTACATATTACATCATCGGGCACATTGCCCAGTGTGGGCCTCCGTAGAACGGAGTTATGCATGAACTGATCTTCACCTTAAGAAATCAGATTCAGATTACAGTGATTTCTGGAACACATTATGACATTACAGTCTATCACGTATTTCGCATTTAACCCTTAAATGGTCTTATACTGTCCTAATGACTTTAAGAAACTGGATTAGCCCTGCTGGCAACAGACATTAAATAATGCTTAGGAAAAAATATTTTAACCAAAATGGCCGATTTTCCCATTCACATACAATGTGACCTCTCCTCACCGGCACCCTCTTGTTTATGTGACCTCATAGACAACCTATGGGGAAGATTGCAGGGCCTACCTTGAATTGCTGATACTCCAACCATACTGAACCATACCTCATCCTCCCCTCTACCAAACAAGACGGCAGAATTTATATAGGAGCTGGGTATGGCTGAGGAAGATCAAGGAACCTTCAGTGCCCCACCTGGACTAAGGCTGACCATACATATTAGACAGCAGCTGGTTGAACACTCATTGTTTGGCTTGGCCAAGTGTGCATGTGTTCTGCCAAACTTCTCTGGTGGTGGTTTATCTCCTTAAGAACAAAAAGTAGGGGGCATGTTGAAATCCAACATATCCCACCCATCTCTTCCTCTGATGACAGATGACAGGAGGCCCTCAGACACATTTGGTGGTCGGCTAGTCTTGCTGTTTCGGATTGAGGTTCCTTGGGCCCATAACATGATTTTGGGGCCCACCCTAAAGCAATCCCTAGAAAATAGACCACATTAGCCTTCAAATATGGGTGTCTTCTGCTGGACCTTAATAGTGTTACAGCCTGGGCCTAACAGAGGATACTCTGGTACTCTGGTGGGCCAGTCCAATATTGTTGAGACATTTAATGTATATGGATAGCTTAAAAAACTCTTGGACATTAATTTCAATGAAGGTTCATGGACTCTCACCTCTGGAAGTCCCTCATCTAGTAGACTGAGTGGAGAGTGATTAGAAAGAACGTCTCTTGTTCTGGAGGACCTGACATGTCCTTGTATTAAAAAGGCAGTCCACTGAGTTTAATGTAATACTTAATTTCTCCTGTGGTGGCACTGTAGGGAAATTGAATACTTGTTGCCAGGTTGTCCTACAGATTGAAACTGATCACTGAAGGTTTCAGCAGAAGGATTCCCTATGGTCAGTGTTTAACTCTATGGTGGTGAGATAAGAGGATCAGACACATCAGATGAAGGTCATCAGGTTATTGGAGCTATGTGCTAATATCTCTTTGTGTCATCACCTTTGTATATTCTGCACATGTTGACGGATTCGGCTTCATTCAGGAATCGGTAAACCTCATTATTCTTGTGTCACCTGTTCCAGGGACATTGGACAGTTCCTTGAGTCGGGTGGATGTCGATAAGGACTTTGTGTTGATGTTCTATGTCATTGATGAAAACATCAGCTGGTACCTGGAGGAGAATATTCACACATATTGCTCTGAGCCCGACACTGTAGATGTGGATAATGAAGACTTCCAGGAAAGCAACAAGATGCACGGTGAGTGTCCCCGATTTTGTGGCTTATGGGTTTAACTGAGACAGATTTGTTCTTAAGAACCAAGATAAGTTTTTGGTCAGTTGCAACTTTTTGATTTTTGGTGTTACATTTCTATTTAAAAAGGACCTGTCAAGTCCGAAAAGCCCAAGACATAGATCATCTGATAGGCGCTGTCACCCTGAACATTTTGATGTTTTGATCATCCAAATCCGTTCAGCCATTCCACAGATATAAGCCCTTTTAGTGTTGATGCAGATTATGGTCTACAAGCCAAGTGGGCGGTAACACTGCTTGACAAACAACACATAGAGACCCCGCCCCAGAGGAACCACAGTGTTACCGCCCACTAGTAGACCCTTATTGGTATCAATAAAAAGGCTTATATCTTTGGAATAGCTGAACGGATTTGGATAAACAAAACACCAAAATGCTCAGGGTGACAGCGCCGATCCGATGATGTATGTCAGTGGGCTTTCCAGACGTGGTATCAGTTACTCTTTAAAATATGCAAAGAGCTGGAGTTGGTGGAGATGGTGATGTCCTCTTCTTTTTTTTGTTTACACAAATCTTTTTTAGGCATCATTTTTGGATACGTATATCACAATTTAGTTTGTGTGATCTTTCAACAAAAGCAGAATGCAAAAAAGCAATTTTTTTTTTTTAAAATAATTTAGCATTTTAAGTATTTATTATTATTTATATACATCCAGAACTCATTTTCATATACCTTATTAGGAAATTGATAGAGGAAGGGTCTCATGTTTAGGATCCTCATTTTTGTTATTACAAAGAGCTTCTTTCTCTCTCCCTGGAGGACCTGTCCTCTCCTGCAGTACATAGACAACATATTTAATTGAATGGGCATTGTGTAATAATTCATTTTCCCTGTGGTGGTGCTGAAATAGAACACTTACTAGCGATCTGTACTGATCACTTACAGATGAGATCAGCCATTAGTACAGGAATATAACTATCACACTCCTGTTGTGCCTGTGCAGGCACCACAACATACAGTACATGAATATCACCTTCCAGGTTAAATGATTTTCTAGGCTTTGGGGTAAGAGGGGGGACTTTAACTGAAATATTTCTACTACAAACCCCATGATACAACTGTTTCTGCCTCTCCTGTGTATTCTCAGGAGTAGTTCACCAGGATATATAGCTGCTCCAGCCATCAAGAGGACACACTAAGTCATGTGGTCAGCTGTTGAGGCGTCTTCCACTGGGAGAAAAGCTACAGGACTTCCAGGGACCCTTTTTTCTCCTCCAAATAATCCCTTTAAGGAGCAGCTTTTACCAGACATAGCGCTGTACTTTTAGTAGTGGCTATACTTGGTACAGCAGCTCAGTTCCATTCAAGTGAATGGGATGTAGCTGCAATACTGGACACAGCCATTACCAAATGTATGGCGCTGTGCCTGCTAAGCAATGTAGAGGCAGGACAACTAATTGTTAAGGGCCCAACACCAGCACCTTCACCAATGTGATATTGATGGCTATCCTAAGGCATACTTATAGAACAAACCAGTAACTGATCGTTTTGTAATATATGTTGTCCTATTTCCAGCTCTCAATGGCTTCCTATTCGGGAACCTCCCGGCTATGGATATGTGTCTCGGAGACTCAGTGTCCTGGCATTTATTCGGAATGGGTAATGAAGTGGATATCCACTCTGCGTTCTTCTATGGCCACACAGTCACCAACCAAGGGCACAGAACAGATGTCATCAACTTGTTTCCTGCCACATTTGTCACGGTGGAAATGACCCCATCAATGCCCGGCTCGTGGATGTTGAGCTGTCAAGTGAATGATCATATTCAAGGTAAGCATAAAAATAAGGCCACAATGCTCACGACCGAGGTGGGGGAGGGGATGATGCTCCTTTCCATTCTCATAATTATAGAGCAGTTAAAAGGGTTTTCTGGCCCCAAATAGAATTTTCACACTGATGGCCAGTTCACAAGACCGCTGAATTTTTTTCCAGCTTCCCGGTACATCATACGGAATAATAAATTGTGCCATTGAGAAATACAATTTGACCTGCAAAAACCAAGCCCTTATATAGCTGTTTCCATTCCGTAATGGGGCATTCCAAAATGGATTCTCTAAAGATGGACACTCTCTTTCAGTCCTGTACTCTGTTGCACCTTTGCCAGGATTTGTTACTGAAGCCTTTACGCTCTCTCAGTCAGTGACTAAAGTGACAGCGGTGATGAATATGCAGTTGTGGAGTCTTGACCTGTAAATGTACTTTCTATACTCATAAAGGAATAAATCTCCCTCCTCCTACTGATAGCGGTGGCCATGGAATGTGCTGCAGATTATTGCCCCATATATATTATAGGACTCCATATATATAGAATTCAGGACAAGAATTCTTGTCTGATAGCGGCAAAAAGCATGGACTGCTTACTATGATGAATAGGGCCCACATGTCTAGGTGTGGATGGGGCAAGAGGAGGCCGGGCAACTTTCCAAGACTCCTAAATGTAATGGAAACCAAAAGTCTGTCTATGAGAAAGTTTATAATGGGAAACCTTTTTGGTTTGACATTTTTATAGTTTCGGAGTAGTAGATATAGAGGGTGCCAAGGCGGCAGTTTTAGCTAGACCTCTTTTCCTGGAGAACCCATAGGTCACTATGGCTACATAAGGAAGTCATGGAATTTCAGTATGATCCACCATACTTGCCAACAGACTCCAGATTTTGTGCACAATCCTATTAACTGGACTACAATAGGGTTGTTTTGAGGGCATTCTCATGGGAAGGGCTTAAAGAAAACCTGCAAGGTTTACTGACCTCGGCTTCTCTGTGTGCAGTGCGCATGCGCTGGAGTCCCTCAACAGACTCATGTCATCGGAAACCCAAGATCTTTAACTTATGACCTTTCACTAAAGATAACTATGGGAAGTGGCAGCAGGATACAAAGGTTTGGGACCCTATATCCCACCTGTTTAATCTTTTAGTGTTCACAAACAGCCTTACAGGTTCCCGGTAAATGTCCTGATTGTTGTGATTGGAGTGTTGGTAGGTATTCGGAGATCCTGGGCTCCAATGCAAAACCTGTAAGAGTGCCCTCAACTATTATGTGCCTTTAATAGGACTGGTCTCCTTATATAGGACAGAGGGATCTTTACGGATCAGGCTGCAGATGCCAGAGTATGACTCCAACCCTTTACCCCCTATAGTTACACCCCAGCTACTTTATGTCCATGCGATGCGGTGAAATATGGCTCACTGAATAGTGATGTCATCGATCCATACTATAGTCCTGATTTTGATATTGTGTATGAACCCTGCGCTACATAATATCATTGCACATGGTAAAAGACTGGTTTGTTGTGGGCCGATGCAAATCTTCTGCAAAATTTACACGGTTTATATGGATTTTGTCACAAATTTGTTGTGGATTTCACCTCACGTACATTATTCTAAATGGTGAAATCTGCAATGAACAATTAACAGGTGTAAAATCTACAACACTTGTCAATTTTATTGCGGAAATTTTTCTTCCCATGAGCTCAATAATCCATATGGAAAATACTAACCTTTGCAATATACATTTACAATCCTCCTGGACACAGTTGATGCCATAATCCTCATCATGTTTCATGACACAGCACAACGTGGAGCACAAGAGGAGCGATAGTCACCGCCCGGAGTCATAAACAAGTGTCAGCCCATGGACTTATTAGTCATCAATATATGACATATTTATAGCATTCCTTTATCTGCCTTAGTAATTGTGGTACACGTGGATGTCAGCACAGACTCATTACTACTGTGTGTGACCCCTGACCTAGAAAGTTCTATGGAATGTGCAGAATATGGCAACAGTAATGCTATAGATCCGTCTATCCATCTATCTCCTATCTATCTATCTATCTATCTATCTATCTATCTATCTATCTATCTCATATCTATCTCATATCTATCTATCTATCTATCTATCTATCTATCTATCTATCTATCTCATATCTATCTATCTATCTATCTATCTATCTATCTATCTATCTCATATCTATGTCTATCTATCTATCTATCTATCTATATATCTATCTCATATCTATCTATCTATCTATCTATCTATCTATCTCATATCTATCTATCTCCTATCTATCTATCATCTATCTCATATCTATCTATCTATCTATCTATCTATCTATCTATCTATCTATCTATCTCATCTATCTATCTATCTCATATCTATCTATCTATCTATCTATCTATCTCATATCTATCTATCTATCTATCTATCTATCTATCTATCATCTATCTCATATCTATCTATCTATCTATCTATCTATCTCATATCTATCTATCTATCTCATATCTATCTATCTATCTATCTATCTCCTATCTATCTATCTATCTATCTATCTATCTATCTCATATCTATCTATCTATCTATCTATCTATCTATCTCATATCTATCTATCTATCTATCTATCTATCTCATATCTATCTATCTATCTATCTATCTATCTCATATCTATCTATCTATCTATCTCATATCTATCTATCTATCTATCTATCTATCTCATATCTATCTATCTATCTATCTCATATCTATCTATCTCATCTATCTATCTATCTATCTATCTATCTATCTCATATCTATCTATCTATCTATCTATCTATCTATCTCATATCTATCTATCTATCTCCTATCTATCTATCTATCTATCTATCTATCTATCTATCTATCTATCCCATATCTATCTATCTATGTATCTATTCTTCAGAACTATGTTATCTTATCAGAACCAACATCTGTGTCTTGGTCGGATATGGTTTCATGTTTGGAAACTACGACAGTGTCAGAGATCAGGCATCTAGTCATCGACTGTATAGCATGCATTTCCATACTAATTTCAATGGTTTTCTGTGACACTTATAGTATATAAGTGATGCTGATCATACATAACCGTATTGCATTTAGATATAATCCTTTGAATGTGAACCATCCACTTGCCAGTAAGTGTTACCATATGGTTATACTAACTATATGGAATTTTGGGTATTGGACTCATATACTTATATGGGACATTGAGTCACCTATATGTTATCACGCATCACTACAGGGTGCATTAATGATATGGAATTGTATATACCTAACCTAATATAAACATACTGGATAGCATTGTGATGTATAGGCCATGTGATCATATACAGGCCACAGACATTAACTGCTCTTAGGCTAGGTTCACATCTGCGCATGGGTTTCTGTTCAGGGAGTCCGCTTGGGGACCCCCCCAAATGGAAACCTAACCGCATAAAAAAGCGGTTACCTTAGGAAACCCACGGACCCCATAGACTATAATGGGGTCCGTGTGGTTTCCGCTCGGTTTCCGCAACAATATGCAGAGAGAAAAGTCCTGTAAGCAGCACTTTTCTCTCCACATATTTCGTGGTCGATCAGACATAGGTTTTTATATATCTGGCTCTGGCGAGAGATGGAGCGCTCACTTCTACCATGTACCGCTAGATTCACACCTGGGCTTGGATTTCCGTTTTCGCGTCCGCTTGGGGACCCTGAAAAACGGCAACCCAATCCGCTTAAAAAGCAGTTACCCCATGGAATATAATGGGGTCTGCTGGGTTTCTGCACAGTTTCCGCCCAAAAAATGTGAAGAGAAAAGTCTTGCTTGCAGGACTTTTCTCTGCACATTTTTCAAGTGAAATAGTGGACAGAATCCCTGAACGGAAACCGGTTCAGGTGTGAATCAGCCTACCAGTGCCCACCACAAGTTGTGACTGCATCCCATTCCTCTTCTTGCCATATAATATAGCCTGCACCTAGCCTGACATGTGTCTGTGGAGGAGTTTATCTCCTATTGAGCAATCGTCTATCTAGGTTGACTGTGTGGGTCTCTCTCCTATCAGGTTACCACAGTATAGGTCTACCTCACGGATTGGGAACTAGAGATCTCCCCCCTTCACCTCCCCTGTTGACAGCACCTCTTGGGACCAATAATGGGGATAAACCTGACGTGTTTGTACCTGTAGTATTGACCTACTGGGGTTGTGCATTATTGTCCCCCTCAGCTGTTGGAGTATATAGCGTTACCACACAGGGGTTCACCCTTACCATACACTATTATTACACATCCTCCTGAGGATTGGCAGGACTGTACTGTATCTAGAATTACATTTCAGGAAGCGGAGCTAATCTCTATGTATTACCCCACTCACTTTAGCCTAGTCAGGGCAATTTTGGATATGCCCTCTCTGGTTTTAACTTGAGACAGAGGTGACTTGGAGGTATTTGCATGTTTGACCTCCAGTATCTCGGTATAGAGCGCTGAGCGGTTCTTAGTAGAACCTTCTATTATTTTCCCTTTTGTTCTTTGGAGCCATATTTTAATGAAAGTTATGGTTTAATGCACTTTATTTACTCCTTTCTGTGAACATGTTTTATTTCTGAGTAAATACTCGCACAGTGAATTCATAGTTCAAGAAAAGTGGACAGTGCTCCAAACTAAGGAGACATGTGGATCTTTATTCCACAGGCAACATCTCATTCCGCACAGGAACCTTTCTTAAGGTTTGAGAAAGGGTTCTCTCGCTCTCTCTCTGTCTCTCTCTTTCTTCCTCTCTTTTCTTCTTTCTTTCTTTCCTTCATTCTCTCTCTATATTTCTCTTTCCTTCTTTTGCGCTCTTTCTTTCTTTCTTTCTTTCTTTCTTTCTTTCTTTCTTTCTTTCTTTCTTTCTTCTCTCTCTCTCTTCTTTCCTTTCTTCCTTCCCTCTATCTATCCCTCTCCCTCTTTCTTTCCTTTCTTCTTTCTCTTCTTTTTCTCTCTTCTTTCTTTCCTTCCTTCTATTTCTTTTTCTTTTTTTTCTTCTCTCTCTCTCTCTTCCTTCCTTCCTTCCCTCTATCTCTCTCCCTCCTTCTTTCCTTTCTTTCTTTTTCTTTTTTCTCTTTCTTACTTTCTTTCTTTCTTTCTTTCTTTCTTTCTTTCTTTCTTTCTCTCTTTCTCTTCTTTCTTTCTCCCCTTCCTTCATTGCCTCCCTCTTTTACTTTCTCTCCCTCCTTCCTTCCTTCCTTCCTTCCTTTCTTTCTTTCTTTCTTTCTTTCTTTCTTTCTCTTTTTTTCTCTTCTTTCTTTCTCTTCTTTTTCTCTCTTCTTTCTTTCCTTCCTTCTCTTTCTTTTTCTTTTTTTTTCTTTCTCTCTCTCTTCCTTCCTTCCTTCCCTCTATCTCTCTCCCTCCTTCTTTCCTTTCTTCTCTTTCTTTTTCTTTTTTCTCTTTCTTTCTTTCTTTCTTTCTTTCTTTCTTTTTCTCTTTCTTTCTTTCTTTCTTTCTTTCTTTCTTTCTTTCTTTCTTTCTCTTTCTTTCTCTTCTTTCTTTCTCCCCTTCCTTCATTGCCTCCCTCTTTTACTTTCTCTCCCTCCCTCCTTCCTTCCTTCCTTCCTTCCTTCCATCCTTTCTTTCTTTCTTTCTTTCTTTCTTTCTCTTTCTTTCTTTCTTTCTTTCTTTCTTTCTTTCTTTCTTTCTTTCTTTCTTTCTTTCTTTCTTTCTTTCTTTTTTTCTCTTCTTTCTTTCTTTTTCTTTCTTTCTTTCTTTCTTTCTTTCGTTTTCTCTTTCTTTCTTTCTTTCTTTCTTTCTCTTCTTTCTTTTTCTCTTTCTCCCCTTCCTTCATTGCCTCCCTCTTTTTCTTTCCCTCCCTCCTTCCTTTCATTCTTTCTTTCTTTGCAATTCCTTCCTTCCTTCCTTCCCTCCCTTTTTAACTATAAGGGATTGTCCAGAGCAGAGAACCTATTAATAAATATTTCAGATTCAGTAGAATTGCAGAGATTACATATCATTCCTGGAATTTAAGGAGGCGAAGTTTCCCACTGTGAGCTTGAACATACTTAAAATACACAGTAATATGTAAACAGATGAAATAATATATTGGATTGTTCTTTTCTTTGATAAGATACAGCAGTGTGATAATCACCAGTATGGCTGGAAATATCAGCAGTATATGATGTACGATATACTATACACCTCCATAAACAAGCAGAAGAAACTTCCGTAATAAACCCTTAAAGTGAATCTCCAGCTTTTACCACTATGTCATTGTTTAAGTCCCTCATGCTGCCCTAAATCATTTCTTAACACATCTTATATCGGTCGGGGATCCCTTTTCTGATTTAGAGCTCCAAATTTCTTGCATAGTCATTGATACATTGTTGTCTACATGACACAACCACAAGAGGGCGCTGAGGCGCTTACTGCATACTGTGCATACACTGAACTTAATAATAAGATAGTATGCAGTAAGCTGCTATGCGCCCCCTAGTGGTGGCCATAGGCTGAATTTTATTTACAGTAAAGCTGTTCTCCACAACTTTAAAGGAGTTTCCTTTGCATTTTTTTGGAGGTCAGTGGCTGGCAATGTGATTTTAATGGTAGCTTTAAAATGAATGTTCGCCATTGAAATTATGTGCCGATTCATTTTTTAATATACTTCTATAGCTGGAATGATGGGGCTGTACAACGTTGGAGCTTGTGGACACCATCCTGTAGCCGTGACACCTGGTTATGTGAGAAAATACTATATTGCTGCTGAGAAAGTCTTGTGGAATTATGCACCAAATAACTATGACAAATTTACACATAAGGATTTAGATGATCCAGAAAGGCAAGGCTTTTTACTTTTCTGTATACTTTTATGTACATGTTTTTTTTTTTTATATTTCAGATTGCATCACTTTATATTAACAATAATAATAATGATACTGTAATGCTTTGCTTTGAAATGAAACATTTTACTTGTAATACCCCTCCTGGCCACCTGGTGTGCTGTTCACATTTCACAAATCACTTTTGTTTATGTACAAAGAGCTCAGTTGTCTAAAGCACCATCTGTTGGTAGAAAATATAATTTGAGACCAGTTTGCTTGTGTATTTTTGTCACCTTCTGAATGTAAATTTTTGTTTTACAGCCTGTCTGCCATTTTTTTTTACAAAAAGCGGTGAGAGGATTGGAGGTTCTTATTGGAAGGTGCGTTACACAGAATATACAGATGAATCATTTACTGTTAAGAAGACCCAGACTAAAGCTGAGGAGCATCTTGGAATTCTGGGTATGACCAGCGGTATTATTTTATTCTAGATTTTTTTTTATTGAATTATCTATATTTATAACATCTAAAGATAAACAAAGGGAGAGTTTCTTGCTGAATTTGCACTAGTTTTCTGGTGTAAAAAAATGTATATACATTTTGGGACACACCATTTTTTCCCCTTTCTTGAAACTTTTCAAAGGTGGAAAAAGTGGGAGAAAGGACGATGTATGGCCAAAATATTCCAAAAAAGAAATCAAGTCTAATGCAAATTTAAAGGGAACCTGTTGGGAGATCCTAAGTGGAGACGCCCCCATAACTGTTCCCCCTGTTCCCGACTTGAGGGAGATCTTTCAAACTGTCTAAAAGAGAAACCACCTTTGTTGCCCATAGCAACTATTTACATTTCTGTTGCCTATAGCAACCAATCACAGAGCAGCTTTCATTTTGTATTCAGCGCTTAAAAAAATGAAAGCTGTGCTGTGATTGGTTGCTATGGCAACAAAGACAATTTTTTTTTTTTAGACAGTTTCGGAAATCTCCCTCGTATAGTAAATAATAAAATCCTGGTTGCTTACACCACCACTAGGGGGAGCTCACAGTATATTGTTTTGTACGTCACCACTGTGCAATAATAAAACAATAAGCTCCGTAACTTCTTTATGGGTGACTATGGGATAAATTTATTTTATAAAAAAAAATAAAAATTTTTTTTATAAAAATCAAAATTGATGTGGTCTAAAAATAACCCCGCAAATGATAGTTTATAGCATTTTTGTGCAATAATTTGCATGTGGGTGGGGCATAGTGTGAGCAGGACGAACATGTTTTTGCCAAATTTATTGTATTTATTTTTGTAAATTTATTTTTTATTTATATAAATTTATTTGACAAATTTTTAAGTAAAAAAGAAAAAAAAAGGCGCAATAAGGTTGGATGGGTTGACCATGTTCGACAACTAAGCTAAATATATAGAGAAGAGTCACGGAAGTTAGCTGTCCCCTGAATCGTTGCTTTTCCGACATCTATCATATGTGTATGAACAGCCGCAGACTTGGTTTATGATGTCAAATACTCAAAAATATTGAATGTTTTTGGATGTCCTTTTTGCTATTCGACAGAACCATCTATAATGTTTTTGGGGGAATTCTCTCTACAGGACCTACAGGATCCAGCTTTGTCCAAATTTTTCATATTTATTCCATATTTTATGGATTTGTGTATAAAAAGTACAAAACATTGGAGATTTTTTTTGTGAAAAGGCAACGGTTGAAAGTTTGCATCGAATCAATTGATTTTCTGTTAATTGTTGATGTTTTTGTATTTTTTCTTTATTAGGTCCGGTCATCAAAGCTGAAGTAGGTGACACCATTGTGGTGGTGTTTTCCAATAAGGCCGACAGGAACTACAGCATGATGGCTCACGGAGTGTCCTTTGGCAAAGATTCAGAAGGTGCACCCTACGTAGATGGTACGTTATCTCAATTGTCTCCTTCCAATGTGTATAATGTATGATGAGATGACACTTTTTACTAGTGTTAAAGGGATTGGCCCAGACAGAACATCCACATAAGTGAGGAATTTTTGGGAGTCCTCCAATCACAAGGGCATGGGGTACAGAGTCCCTATGAGAATGGAGAGCTGGTCCTGTATGAACACTACCTCTCCACTCACTATGGAACTGATGAAGGTGGGCAAGACATATTATATTATAGACGGTAAGCGGGTGTTCACATGAAGGAATTTGACGCTGATTTGGGGGTGGATTCCGACACCAAATCAGCAGCAGATTCTGCATTCCATTGTGTTCAATGGGAGGCAGAGATCGCAACAGGATGCTGAAAGAATAAGCATCCTGCTTGGTCCTGCCTAATCTTGTCGCAGCATGAGTCTCCCCACTGATGTCCGCCTCGAATTCCTCTTCATTTTCTGCCATGTGAATGTTCCCTATAGGGAGCAATAGTCCACATATGTGACCACCTGGACCCCTGTTCCTGTGATGGAACCCCCCAGTGTTCATGCATTTATCGTGTATCCAATGGAGAGGGGATAAATGTTGTGCGTGTGCCAACCACATTAGCCAAGGGGTCGTTGCAGAGTGGGCCCCCAGAATCATTTTATCGGATTCTTACTCCGACACTGGTAGTAAATCTCAAGCATGTCATAAGAAGTGTCCAGCTGTAGACTATTTGGACTGGAAGAATCCAGGACCATGAGGAAGGATCCACATTACAATCACCATAGTGGCTCTTTTCCGAAATTCCAAGACTTTGGGGATCACGTAGGCCTGGAGGAAGATTTTGTGGGGTTAGCAATGGCAGCTGTTTGGGTGAGCTGTTTGGCCTATGGAGCTCTGTTTTAGAATTTTACAGGATAGCCTGGAAGTAAAGTGGTCAGGTCAACACTGCAGCCAATCACAGGCCTTGGCAGACGCAAGTTGGGTATCGGTGATGCATTGGCAGTGATGTCACTGGTATCCTCCATGTGACTGTTGAGGCCTGTGATTAGTCACCTGTTGAGGCCTGGAAATAAACTATATATTTGCAGACAACGTTCAGCAAAAATGTTTGTATTCAGTGATAGCAAGCAGAGTCTTGAACATGATGGTGAACTGAAATACTAACTATATCAGAAATTTGCAGAACTTTTCATCATATGATTTACATATCATAAGCAAACCTGAACAATGAGCTCATGATATGGGGACCTTTATTTTTATCCTTTGTCTTTTTGTGGTAGGGGTTGCCGAGAAAGCTGGAGCTCAGGTAGGACCAGCAGAGACATTCACATACACCTGGAACGTCCGAGAGAAGGATGGGCCTACACCCAGTGATCCCCAGTGCTTGACCTACCTGTACTACTCAGCAGCGGACCCAGTGAAGGACACAAATTCTGGACTGGTGGGTCCACTTCTGGTCTGCAAAAAAGGTTCGCTAAGGTCCGACAACACTCAGGTATAGTAACAGTCAATGCGATCATAGTACATGAATTTCAATGAGCGCTGTATACACAGCTATGGGCGCCGCCATGATGCGGCTCCCCTCTGACCCGGCGGTCACGTGATCCGCTGGTTATCAGAGACTGTTAGAGCTGCTGTTAGATCAGCTCAGCTGTCATGGGCAGGAGGCTGTATTCCTCCTGTAACTGGGGCTATATATATCAGCCCTAGGTACAGGTGAAATCAGCCCCCCCACACCAAAAATAGTGTTCAGATGCGCCCAAAGGTCTAATATGACCTTATGGGGACACAATGTAAAAAAAAAAAAAAAATTGAAAAGTCAAAAATAAAAATTAACGTAAAATAATGTTATAAATAAAAAATAATATGCCAATACTATGCCCACATCACAGGTTCTAGCCACATCCCCGACGACACAATATAAAATAAAAATTACCGTAACCGGGAGGAAAAACTATTTTAAAAAGTATTTTAGTAGCGCTTTGTGCTATAAAAAAAAACGTGAAAAATAGACAGGTTTTCTCTCCTCTTTTGTTTATATATAAAAAAAAAAAATAACATAAAAAAAAAGCCCTTGTGTCACCGAAAAAGACACAAAAATGAGTTGAATAACCCAAATGATAAAAAAGTTATAGCCCTCAAAACTGCACATACGAAAAAACCCCTATAATAGGTCTGCTCCTGACCTGGTACTGAAGTGGTTAAGGACTCATTTTCTTATTAAACCAATTCAATAAAAAAATCACAACATGTAATTTCCATCACAACCACCGGGTGGCCACCCATAGACACATATAGGGTGGGCATCCTATGATAGAGTATCACAAAATCTTAAAATTGGGTCATCATGCACCAGACGTCTTTAGATACACGAGGAAAGGTGAGGAAGGTCATATCTGTATATCAGAAAGCGGCAGAAGTTTTTATTCTACATTATTACGTCTCCCACCAGCATTATCATCGCTCACTTCAGATCTGGCTGGTTATGCCTGTGGGTCTGTGAATGGGTTTGATAGATGTGTTACTGTATAATGAGTCAGGATTGTCATTTGGGAGCCTGGAAAAGTCACCCAACTTTCCCTCACGCAGAGAATATTCACACCGTGTTTGATTCTAATCCTAGTATTACAATGTTTCAGGTACAGATCGGAAAAGAGCTCTTCCTGCTCTTCACTATCTTTGATGAAAACTTGAGCTGGTATTTGGAGGAGAATATTGAGGCCGTTTCTCCAGATCCGTCTGCTGTCGATGTAGAAGATGGAGATTTTCAGGAATCCAACAAAATGTTTGGTAACGTAACAGGAGACGTTCACAGACCATAAGAAATCTACGTGCACTTATAACTTAGGATTCTTGTTGGATGGACATACATAGGGCCATATAGGTAACCAAGACTTAGAAGAGGTACCTAGAAGAGGCGTAACGTGAAGCTCCTGGGGCCCAATGCAAAATGTAATGGGGCCCCCACCTACCTTGTGCTATTTAGAATAGTGCTATATTGGTATTATGTAGCAGAGGGGTGATTTTTTTTTAGGACCACTGAATAGCAGTAATTAACATGGCTTACCAAATGCAACCAATTTCAACTACATAAGATACATTTTTCCCAAACATGGACTTTACCGCCACCTGCTGTAAATATTCAATATTACAGCATACAATTTTTTTTTCTACACTGGGTTATTTCATGTGATTAATTTATACAGTGTCCATATTAGGACATCCTCAGATATCAGAGTCAAACATCAGATTAATAGCAGTTTACAACAGTGATACCTGACTTTGATACCTTACTCTGATACCTGACTTTGATACCTGACTCTGACACCTGACTCTGACACCTGACTCTGACACCTGACTTTGATACCTGACTTTGACTCTGACACCTGACTTTGATACCTTACTCTGATACCTGACTTTGATACCTGACTCTGACACCTGACTCTGACACCTGACTTTGATACCTGACTTTGATACCTGACTTTGATACCTGACTCTGACACCTGACTCTGACACCTGACTCTGACACCTGACTCTGACACCTGACTTTGATACCTGACTTTGACTCTGACACCTGACTTTGATTCTGACAACTGACTTTGATACCTGACTCTGACATCTGACTTTGACACCTGACTCTGACACCTTACTTTGACTCTGACATCTGACTTTGACTCTGACACCTGACTCTGATACCTGACTCTGACATCTGACTTATTATACCTGACACCTGACTGAGGCCCCACATAGCAGGCTGCAGCAAAAAAGCACTGTGGGAAAAACCTTGGCAGAAATGCATCACAGTGTTTCCCTCAGAGATTTTCGCAGAAAGTCTGGCGAGGTTTCCTCTGCGGATTTTCTGCTTCCATTATACCTATAGTGAAACCGTCAGCATTTCCGTAAATATAATTGACTTCCTATGATCTCCAAAACCGCAACTGTTTTGGAAATTGCAGCATTTTCACTGCGTGTATTTTTCTGCAATGCGTGGATTTTAGGGGTTGTAAAACAAATTGCAGCCACGGAGTGGCTGCGAAAATCTCTGAGGGAAAAACTGTGATGCATTTCTGCCAAGGTTTTTCCCACAGCACTTTTTTGCTGCAGCCTGGTACATGGGGCCTCAGCCTAAAACACTTGATAAATGTGGCGCACAACATGTTAGAGAGGTTATTCGGATGTATTTTTGCAGCAGTTGTTGTAGGTCACGCCCCTTTACTATGAGTCCACGCCCCTTTTTGTACAAGTAATAAAAGTATTTAAAATACTTTATGAATGTGGCGCACAACATGTTAGAGAGTTTATTTGGTGAAAATGATACCAGAATTATGGAGCATTTTACTTGATAAATCTCCACCATTGTATGTGCTGGCTGGCTTGTATGTACAGTATATGAAAAACTCAGATGATGTGCGAGTCTGATCTCTGACTGAGTCAGGTATCAGACAACTTTGTGTCAGACAACTTTTTATCAGAGCTCATGAAGCTCTCAGCCTGCAGCTGGGAGTTGCTGACTCCTATATGACTATTGGGAAATCCAGCCAATGTACGGACCATATTTTACAGGCCCAGATTCCCCTATGTTCATGGGGCCTTAGAGGCATGCAGTGCGTCACAATAGTCATTCAAAATGTGTGGAGAAATTCACAAGTGTCCATATATCAAATTTTAACCATGCATTTTCTTTCTCTCCATAGCTGTCAATGGTTACATGTATGGAAATTTACCAGGTCTCATAATGTGCCAGAGAGACAATGTATCGTGGCATCTCCTAGGCCTGGGCACAGAGAGCGACATACATGGGATTTACTTTCAAGGAAATACTCTTAACCTGGGAGGGATGACACGAGACACTCTCAGTCTTTTCCCGCACACGACGGTCACTGCATACATGCAGCCAGATCAAGCAGGTATGTGACGTCATCAGAGGCCGCAGAGGGGTCGGTATACTTATGGAGGATTTACAACATTTAACAATGATGGCCCATCTGTAGACTATACCACTGAGTAGGGGTCACAAATACAATCAGCAGAATAAAGCGGCACTGACTCCCCTGCAGTTTTGATACAGCAGCAAATGTCCGTGCCATTGTGTATGGTCGTGCAGGTCAGCCCTGTTCACTTGAATGAGTAGAGCTGTAGCATCAAGCACACGTACAGTATATAGATGCCCCTATAGGAGCTTCAGAGAGCGCCTCCAATTCTTCATTATGTTGTTTAGCACAGTCATCTCTATGGTAGGCCCCACCACTAGGCATAATAGGCAGGCTGCATAATTGCAGATCCACTGTATAGTCTTAAAGTGGACCTCCAATTATAAAACAGCTGTTCATAAATGAATAGTACAGGTGACTATAAGAAACTTTGTAATATATCTTATTAAAGAAATCTGTTTTCTTCTCCACTTATCAAGCTAAGTTATTTTTTACATAGAAGTCTAAGGAGAGGGGAGGGGGGAGTTTGCTGGAAGAGACACATAACTGCTGCTGCTACAATGTGAGTGAGGGATGTCTTCTTATACCGCTGTATCTTCAAGATAAAGCTGAACAAAATAAGAGAATAAATCAATTAACATCCACCTCCTCAATCTCCCCTCTCCATAGACTTCTATGTGTGAGGTAATTATAGAGACCGACTCTATGTAAAAAAAAAAACAGTCTGAGTGGAGATAAGGAGGAGAGGAGCCTAATAAGTGGAGAAGGGAACAGATTTCTTTAATAAGATATATTACAAAGTTTCTTATATTTCTTATAAAGTAGTTAACTCTACAGTGTAAAAATAATATCATACAGGGCGAAAGCTGGCTTTATAATACAGCCAGGACCCGCCACTAACAGCAGCGGTCAGTGCCTGCACCGATCGCGGCTGTTAACCCTTTAGATGTTGCGGTCAAACGGGACCGCGGCGTCTAAATTGCGCAGGCACCACGGGCGCCGTCATTTTTCATGCCATGACAGCCGGGAGAGTCTAATATAGGTGAAGGCATTTTGCTATTCACTGCGATACAGTATTATAGCAGTGAATAGTATGAGCGATCAGACCCCCTAGGTTTCAAGGTCCCTAAGGAGGTCTGATCATACAAGTAAAAGTAGAAAAAAAAAGTTTTGAAAAGTATTAAAAAAAATAAATAAATAAAACTTCAAATCACCCCCCTTTCCCTGGATCAGATATAAAAGTAAATAAACAAAAGTAAACATAAACACATTAGGTATCGCCACACTCCAAAATGCCCGAACTATTAAAATATTTATCCCATACAGTGAACGTCGTAAAAAATCAAAATGGCCAAATAGCGTTTTTTTCACCACTTTGCCTCCTATAAAAAAATTTAATAAAAAGCGATCAAACCATCAGATCTTTCCCCAAATGATCAGTAAAAATGTTATCTTGTCCCGCATAAAAAGACGCCTTACCCCGCTCCATACATGTAAATATGAAAAAGTTACAGGTGACACAATATGGCAGGGGTGTCAAACTCATTTTCTCCGGGGGCCACTTCAGCCTCACGGGGTACCTTGAAGGGCCAAGATTATTTTACACATGTATAAAAGTAACTTCTCCTTAACAGTTAAGCGAGCTATTAAGGAGTAGTTACATTTGTACATTACTACTGTTACAATCAGCCCTTTAAGGGCAACCAGGAAGAACATAATGTATTGTTAAAACCTAAGACATTGGCATGTTACATACTATCCTCATCCTTTTCTGAATATATCAAAAATTAAGCAAAATACAAATACCGTTTAACCCTGCAAATGGTATTATGCTCTATAGTTGCCTCTGCACACGGTATTATGCCCCACAGTGGCCCCTGCACACGGTATTATGCTCCATAGTTGCCCCTGCACACGGTATTATGCTCCATAGTTGTCCCTGCACACGGTATTATGCCCCACAGCAGCCCCTGCACACGGTATTATGCCCCACAGCGGCCCCTGCACACGGTATTATGCTCCATAGTTGCCCCTGCACACGGTATTATGCTCCATAGTGGCCCCTGCACACGGTATTATGCTCCATAGTGGCCCCTGCAAATGGTATTATGCTCCATAGTGGCCCCTGCACACATTATTATGCTCCATAGTGGCCCCTGCACACGGTATTATGCTCCTTAGTGGCCCCTGCATTGGTATTATGCTCCAGAGTGGCCCCTGCACATGGTATTATGCTCCAGAGTGGCCCCTGCACATGGTATTATGCTCTATAGTGGCCCCTGCACATGGTATTATGCTTCATAGTGGCCCCTGCACATATGAACTATTATTATACTCTGGGGTCTTTTCAGACCCCAGAGTATAATAATCGGAGACCCAGGTGGTGACAAACATAAAAACCACTGTTACTTACCTGGGCTGCGGTGCTCTCCCTGCGTTCGGCCTTCTTCAATGTCGCACAGACCGGCGTCGCGACATAATGACGTCGGCCCGGCTCACGTGACGCCTGCGACGTCACCAAAGAAGGCCGAAGCCTGCTGGGAGTAACATCGGATCGCCGGAGAGGTGAGTAACACAGGTTTTTATGTTTATAAAAAAACTTATTTCACCTACCTGCGATGCCTTGATGCGCAGCTTTGTTTTTTTTTAAAGCGGCCTGTCCTGGGCTGGTTTACATTACATAGACAATAAAAAATGCCGCCCGGGGCCAGATAAGTGCCAGGCCGGATAACAGAAGGCAGCGGGCCGGATTCGGCCTGCGGGCCTTGTGTTTGACACCTGTGCAATATGGTGACACAAAATTTTTTTTTCTATTTTGCAAAGTTTTTAATTTTTTAAAAGGTATCAAAACATTACAAATACTATATAAATTTGGTATCGCCGTGTTCGTACTGACCCGCAGAATAAAGGTAACATGTCATTTTTACCACACAGTGAACGCTGTAAAAATTAAACCCATGTGAAATTGGCGCAAATGCAGTTTTTCTCCAATTGCACGTCATTCTGAATTTTTTTCCAGCTTATTGAATGGTGACATTACAAAGTACAATTTGTTTCGCAAACAATAAGCCATCATGTGACTCTGTGAACTGAGAAATGAAAAAGTTATGGCTCTTGAAATGTGGGGAGGGAAAAACAAAAAATGACCCGGTCTTTAAGGGGTTAATAAAAGTTCTTGAAAGAAATCAATATTTAATTAAAACATTTTAATAAAAAAAAATGGTTCAGCATAAAAAAAATATAACAATGATATAATTGGGCACATAAGTTTTTTAAAGGGGCAAATTTTAAATTTTTGTATATTTAATTTTCTTGACTGCTATATACATATCTGAGAAATGACTTACTGTATACTATTATTATGGTCTTCTATGCCTTTATATGAGTGTTCTTCAGAAGTAACAGGCTCTCTTTAAGACCCCTGCCCTTATTCTTCAGGAATATTTGAAGTTGGCTGTCAGACAGCGAATCACTATGTTAATGGAATGAAGAACACCTATACAGTCCAGTCCTGTGACCACTCCATTGCTGAGGAGCACCTGTATGGCACTATGAGAACTTACTTTATTGCTGCGGAGGAAGTGGAGTGGGATTACTCCCCCGATAGATCCTGGGAACTCGGAAAACACAACATCACACACCATGAACATGAGAGGTAGGTCCACGTTGTTGATATTTTTCTTTAATCTTGTTGTTGGTCATTCTCTTGTCCATCTATAGCCATCCTTCCAGCCATTTAAAAACTATACTCCCTTCTCTAGAAGTCAAGCCTTTCCTGATAAAAGATAATATCTTTCTGGCTTTTGAGGAACATCTATAGGGTTGGTTGTCCTCTTTCCTCAATCCATCTTGCTGCTGGTTTTCCACTTCACTCCACCCATCTTGTTGTTAGTCATCCTCTTATTTCCAGACATTTTGTTGTTAGCCATCTTCTTCTTTCGATTCATGTAGGATGTCTTCTCCATCCATCTTACGATTAATTATTCTATTCTGACCATGAATTCCAAAAAGTAAATTGATGTAGAAAAATCTTAACTATAGATCCAATATAATACAAAATCCAATATGATAATCTCAATAATCATGCAATAAATTAATACATAACTTTTAATCATGAGTCAATAAAATTACATAAGTAAACCAAGAAAAAATGTTTTTCAACCAGAGCTTAAATAACCTGTTGCCAACACAAAAGTGATGTATATAATGAAAGGGCAACCAATAATCCAAACACGGCGGCCTGGAACAATGAGAGTATACAAACCAGGACTTACCGTGATTCAGATGAAACCAGCAACAAATACTAGATAGATAGATGGAGGGATCAAAAACTTGGTCCAGGGTTCAAAGGTGCCTATCAGACCAATACAACCAAAGAGACCCAAAAATCATTACTGTCCCCATAATCACCCTACATGTGTGAATGGCCTGATACACCCTAAAAGCCTAACTCTGGGCCATCGCCCTATGTAGCGTGTGCCCCCGACCGGAACCTGACCCTAGTACGACAGTCCCTATACTCACCCTATCCAGTAATAATGTGATGAAGACAACAGGTGCAATAAAAAAGGCGCCTAATTAAAATCAAACAAACTCCAAATTATCCATACATGCAAGCCCTGGTTTGTATACTCTCATTGTTCCAGGCCGCCGTGTTTGGATTATTGGTTGCCCTATCGTTATATACATCACTTTTGTGTTGACAACAGGTTATTTAAGCTCTGGTTGAAAAACATTTTTTCTTGGTTTACTTATGTAATTTTATTGACTCATGATTAAAAGTTATGTATTAATTTATTGCATGATTATTGAGATTATCATATTGGATTTTGTTCTATTCTGACCATCCATCTTGTTGTTGGTTGTCATCTTCTCTTGATCCATCTTGCTGATGGTCATCCTCATCTCTCCATGCATCTTGTTGACTGTCTTCTTCTCTCTATTCATCCTATTGTTGTCATCCTCATCTCTCCATCCATCCTGTTATCGGTCACCCACTTCTCTCCATCCGTCTTGTTGCACGTTGTCCTCTTCTCCAGTCCTCACCCATCTTGTTCATCATCCATCGAATGAAACTACAAAGATGCTAGTCCACGCCCTCATAATCTCCCGCCTAGACTACTGTAACACCCTTCTCTATGGCCTCCCAGCTAACACTCTCGCCCCCATCCAGTCCACCCTAAACTGTGCTGCTCTCCTAATACACCTCTCCCCCCGTTCTTCATCGGCCGCTCCCCTCTGCCAATCCCTTCACTGGCTGCCCATCGCCCAGCAAATAGAGTTCAAATTACTAACGCTGACATACAAAGCCATCCACAGCCTGTCCCCTCCATATATCTCCGACTTAATCTCCCGCTACCTGCCCGCACATAACCTCCGATCCTCCAAAGACCTCCTACTCCGCTCTTATCCGCTCCTCACACAAACGTCTCCAAGACTTCTCCCGTGCATCCCCCATACTCTGGAACTCATGACCAAGACACATAAGACTGAGCCCCACAGTCACAAGCTTCAAGAAGACCCTGAAGACTCACCTATTTAGGAAGGCCTACAACCTCCAATAACACTACTGTCACCACACCACCATCTGTACAGCCTCTACCCCACCTTCTGTCTCTATCCCTCTTCCCTCATAGATTGTAAGCCCTTGTGGGCAGGGCCTTCTATCCCACTGTGCCAGTTGGTCTCTGTTAGTATTATATTTGTTTTGTATATTTTGTGTACTGTATGTAAACCCTCAAATGTAAAGCACCATGGAATTAATATAATAATGTACAGCACCATGGAATTAATATAATAATGTCCAGCACCATGGAATTAATATAATAATGTACAGCACCATGGAATTAATATAATAATGTAAAGCACCATGGAATTAATATAATAATGTACAGTACCATGGAATTAATATAATAATGTACAGCACCATGGAATTAATATAATAATGTACAGCACCATGGAATTAATATAATAATGTAAAGCATCATGGAATTAATATAATAATGTACAGCACCATGGAATTAATATAATAATGTACAGCACCATGGAATTAATATAATAATGTAAAGCATCATGGAATTAATATAATAATGTAAAGCACCATGGAATTAATATAATAATGTAAAGCACCATGGAATTAATATAATAATGTAAAGCACCATGGAATTAATATAATGTACAGCACCATGGAATTAATATAATAATGTAAAGCATCATGGAATTAATATAATAATGTAAAGCACCATGGAATTAATATAATAATGTACAGCACCATGGAATTAATGGTGCTATATAAATAAACAATAATAATAATCATCCTCTTTCCTCCATCCATGTTATTGTTGGTTGTCCTCTTCTCTCTATCTATCCATCTTCTTGTTCACCATCCTTTTCTCTCTATCCATCTTGTTGTTGGTCATCTTCTTTGTCCCATTTGTCTTCTTGTTCTTTGATATTATATCACATAACCTTACATTATATTATGTCATCTTTGTTGTTAGCCCAGGCCACATATTTGTTAGTTCTGATGAAGACCACATAGGATCTAAATACAAGAAAGTGGTGTACAGGGAATACATAGATGGACATTTCACTGAACCAAAGAAAAGATCCGCAGAAGAGGAACATCTAGAAATCCTGGGTAAAACTAAATAATATTTTATAAGGCATGTCCAGAGGATAGGGGACAAGTGTCTGATGTGTCTGATCACCCGGGAGTCTAACCACTGGGATCCTCAGCTGGGGCCTGAAGCTTCACCTACACTGAACAGAGCAATGGTGCGCTTGTATGGCCACCACGTTATTCTCTTTTACGGGGCTACTGGAGATCGCTCTCCTAGAAGTCCCATAGCCACACAAGTGCACCACAGGGAGTACTCAGCTAAACCTTCACACCTCTGTTTGCATGGTCCCTAGGGCAAGAATTGTCTAAAGTGAGACAACCCCTCTATAAAAAGTAGGGGCTGTAAAAGCGGCCATATTGGGTATCATCCAGCTTTGCCTGAAACAGTCTTCCAAATATAATTTGACGTTTTTGCACCCATTAAATTGGACAATGAATAGATAGCAAACATATTTAACCCTATATAATCTGTCCTATATCCTTAGATAAGTACATAGAAGAGAATGTTTATTATGATATGTTTATTATTTTTTTAATACTGTATTCATTTGTGTTTTATGTGTTTAAAGTGTTCATAGAGTAGCAATAGAGTCCAGACCCTTTCCCAGAAACCAGGGAGTGACAGGGGAGCTGCATACATAGCCTTTGGGTGTGTAATGCATAGTGTGAATCTTCTGCCTTATCTACAGCAGGCTTCCAGCAGTACAATAGCGTTGTCAAGAAAAGAGATGACTCTGCTAATACTGACACATTCTGTACAGCAAAGCTGAAAAAATGAAATTGCAGGAAGCGCCAGCCTGCTGACACTGCTTTAGTGGCCAGTGTAAAATGTGTTTATGACGTTACAATTGATTAAAAACTGATTTTTTAATACATTGCCTTGGTTACAGGCCCATTCATAAGAGCAGAGGTCGGGGACAGTATACTTATTGTATTTAAAAACAAAGCATCGCAACCCTACTCCATCTATGCCCATGGTGTTCAGGTGGCAAATCTTGACGGTGGAACTGAGATCCAGGGTACCCTACCAGGTGAGTTAAAAAAGATACCCATATCTGATACCATCAATACTAGAGCACAGACTGGAGCTCTTTGGATCCATCAGAGAAGATGAGTCTGAGGCTACATTTACATGACCGTGTCTGTTTCCTGGCCTCTCTGCATCCGTTATTGATGGACTGTAAAAAAAAAACATGGTGAATTTCATTGGTATTTTTTGGACCCAACGTACTGATCCATTTTTAATGGCTGTCCCTCAGATGTGAATCCATTTTGATGGCCATTAAAAATGGATCAATTTACTTCAATGGTAGCCATGCGGCCACCAAAGCAGACAAAAATAGAATATGCCAGTTTTTTGATGGTCCTGTAAAACGGTCTGCAAAAACGAGATCATGTGAATAGGATAGGTTCAGTAAGGGCCATGTGACGGCCATTCCAAGAAATCGCTATCACCTTGCCGTTTTTCAGTAAGATCTACAGCGATAGGTTATTTGTGATCATCCCATAAGGAATAAACCCTAAAGGCAGAAATCTCTGAGCAGTGCCAAAAGGATTAGATCTCTCTGTAGAGTCCTTTGATTCTGGAGATCTAAGACATATCAAAAGATCATTTCCATTGTAGTTTCTATTTAAACAACATATCAACGGCATTGACAAATATTTAGATAGTCAGATAATAAGGAATCATGTGATTGGTTTTATATTCTCATCCATATTTTTCAGGAGGTATAAGTACTTATCAATGGAATGTCCCAGAACGCTCAGGACCAGGGAGCAACGATCCGGACTGCTTAACATGGGCCTACTATTCCAAAGAAGATGTCAGGAAGGTCCCTATTCAAAATTTATTATATATTTTTGATGGTTGTTGTTGCTACGCATTGAGATTTAATACTTAGGCCCCTTCACATGACTAAGTGTGCTTCTGATCTAGGGCCGAGTATGCAGCGGAATGCACTGGGATAAAACTCGGAGTGACAATCCGTTATGCATACACATCTATGTGGGCTTCAGATTCATCTCGTTCCCATGACACGGATGATTATAGAGAAGGTCCTATCCTGCTGCATGTCATCGGAACGGACTGGATTGGAAGCCCCCTTAGACAAGAATGCATAACGGAATGTCACTCCAAGTTATTGCATTCTGCTGAAAACTCGGCCCCGCATCGGATGCACACTCGGTCTCTATGGGGTAAATTTAAGATTGAAGTTTTGTACCCCAGTCTTAATAAAGGCCCCATCAGATGCAGGGCACCAGAATGGAGATCAATTCCTCTATTAGTAAATCTGCCCCTGTGTTCCTTGTGGCCCAAAAACGTAGGGTCCTCTGCCACATCATTGAAATTACAGTATGTGTGCTTGTGATGCAGACATTAAGAATAAATTTGGTCATCGCAGTGATTTTCAAGCAAATTACCTTTTAGCCACATGGCACCTGTTCTATGTGACCATAACCTAAAAATTGTTGGCTTACATCTATTTATCTCTCTCATCTATAGAGCATATACCACACAGAGGCTAAAACCAATGGGGTGGCATTTCTTGTGTTGCAGCCAAACAGTGGTTGTACTTTTAGTAAACTAGTAGACCCAACTCCTTTCCAGTGTATACACACACATATGTACGCATGCTCACTACTAACATGCGTGCACACTTTAAATATGTGCGCAAAAATTACATACACGAACATTAGCAGCACAGATGCACAACCACTAAGTAGCGGTAGCGGCTGCCACAGAGCCCAGGACATTAGGGGGCCCGGCGGGCCCCTGGTGTTTTTTTTTTTTTTTTAATAGATTGTTACCTGCTGGAGTAACCCCAGCAGGTAACGAGCCCTATTTACTTACCAATCTCCGCTCCTGCTCATGGCCGCCTGCGCATCCCCTTCTGCGGAAGTGGAGATGGCTGTGAGCAGGAGCGGGTATTGGTAAGTAAGGCTGCGGGCCCGCGAACCCCACAATTACTGCTATCATTATACTCTGGGATCTTTTCAAACCCCAGAGTATAATGATCAGAGTCCCAGGGGAGGATACAAACATAAAAAACAATGTTACTCACCTCTCCTGTGCTCCAGCATTCCCCGGCAGGTTTCAGGCCTGTTTTGTGACGTCCCAGACGTCATATGGGCCAGTACGGCGTCATTGTGTGTCGCGAAACAGACCTGGCTCACGTGACGTCTGGTCCAACATTGAAGAGGGACGAAAGTAGCGTGGGGAGTGCGCCGGAGTCAGGGAGAGGTAAGTAACATTGTTTTTTATGTTTGTATCCTCCCCTGGGTCTCCGATCATTATACTCTGGGGTTTGAAAAAACCCCAGAGTATAATAATTGTTCATGGGTGGTCCACTATGGGGCATAATACTGTGTGAAGGGGCCACTAAAGGGACATAATACTGTGTGCAGGGGCCACTATGGCGCATAATAGTGTGTGCAGGGGCCACTCTGGGGCATAATAGTGTGTGCAGGGGCCACTATGGGGCATAATAGTGTGTGCAGGGGACACTATGAGACATCATACTGTGTGCAGGGGCCACTATGGGACATAATACTTTGTGCAGGGGCCACTATGGGACATAATACTGTGTGCAGGGGCCACTATGGGGTATAATAGTGTGAACAGGAATGCAGTTTGTGCAGGGGGGGGTTGAGGGGGGGTCCCATGTCAAATGTTCACCTTGCGGCCCAGCCATTCCTAGTTACACCACTGTATACAGGTGTAGCTGCGCACCTGGCCTCTTACCTGAGGTGCAGTCAGGCAGTTCGGTGAGTGAATGGGGAGGCGATAAGTAAATGGACTGCAGTGACCTAAAGATGGCAGTACTGAACTTTGCCAACCAAACTGGGGCACCACCGGAGGCGAGATTCTTAAGTTGCCAGTAAAATTTCAGATTCAACCAATTGAACTGCTCGATCACTGTTTTACTGACTATTGTTATTTTCTTACTTAGTTTTTTATACAGAGATTGATTTATGGTGTTTTGTGCCTCCTGTTGTGCAGGACATGTTCAGCGGCCTGGTGGGACCACTACTGACCTGTAGGAAAGGTATACTGGACAACAGAGGCCTGAGGAAGGATGTGGCCCGGGAATTTGCATTGTTGTTCTTGGTGTTTGATGAAAACCTCTCATGGTATTTGGATGACAATATAGAGACTTATATTCATAAAGACCCCGCTGCTATCAATATGACAGAGGAGTTTGAAGAAAGCAACAAAATCCATGGTAGGTAGTTCTCTGACTTTACATAATCATGTTACAGTTTATTTATCCATAACATAAGCTAACATCCTGTATTATACTCCAGAGCTGCACTCACTATTCTGCTGGTACAGTCACTGTGTACATACATTACATTACTTATCCTGTACTGATCCTGAGTTACATCCTGTATTATACCCCAGAGCTGCACTCACTATCCTGCTGGTGCAGTCACTGTGTACATACATTACATTACTTATCCTGTACTGATCCTGAGTTACATCCTGTATTATACTCCAGAGCTGCGCTCACTATTCTGCTGGTGCAATCACTGTGTACATACATTACATTACTTATCCTGTACTGATCCTGAGTTACATCCTGTATTATACTCCAGAGCTGCGCTCACTATTCTGCTGGTGCAGTCACTGTGTACATACATTACATTACTTATCCTGTACTGATCCTGAGTTACATCCTGTATTATACTCCAGAGCTGCACTCACTATTCTGCTGGTATAGTCACTGTGTACATACATTACATTACTTATCCTGTACTGATCCTGAGTTACATCCTGTATTATACTCCAGAGCTGCGCTCACTATTCTGCTGGTGCAATCACTGTGTACATACATTACATTACTTATCCTGTACTGATCCTGAGTTACATCCTGTATTATACTCCAGAGCTGCACTCACTATTCTGCTGGTACAGTCACTGTGTACATACATTACATTACTTATCCTGTACTGATCCTGAGTTACATCCTGTATTATACCCCACAGCTGCACTCACTATCCTGCTGGTGCAGTCACTGTGTACATACATTACATTACTTATCCTGTACTGATCCTGAGTTACATCCTGTATTATACTCCAGAGCTGCACTCACTATTCTGCTGGTGCAGTCACTGTGTACATACATTACATTACTTATCCTGTACTGATCCTGAGTTACATCCTGTATTATACTCCAGAGCTGCGCTCACTATTCTGCTGGTGCAATCACTGTGTACATACATTACATTACTTATCCTGTACTGATCCAGAGTTACATCCTGTATTATACTCCAGAGCTGCACTCACTATTCTGCTGGTGCAGTCACTGTGTACATACATTACATTACTTATCCTGTACTGATCCTGAGTTACATCCTGTATTATACTCCAGAGCTGCGCTCACTATTCTGCTGGTGCAATCACTGTGTACATACATTACATTACTTATCCTGTACTGATCCTGAGTTACATCCTGTATTATACTCCAGAGCTGCACTCACTATTCTGCTGGTGCAGTCACTGTGTACATACATTACATTACTTATCCTGTACTGATCCTGAGTTACATCCTGTATTATACTCCAGAGCTGCGCTCACTATTCTGCTGGTACAGTCACTGTGTACATACATTACATTACTTATCCTGTACTGATCCTGAGTTACATCCTGTATTATACTCCAGAGCTGCACTCACTATTCTGCTGGTACAGTCACTGTGTACATACATTACATTACTTATCCTGTACTGATCCTGAGTTACATCCTGTATTATACCCCAGAGCTGCACTCACTATCCTGCTGGTGCAGTCACTGTGTACATACATTACATTACTTATCCTGTACTGATCCTGAGTTACATCCTGTATTATACTCCAGAGCTGCACTCACTATTCTGTTGGTACAGTCACTGTGTACATACATTACATTACTTATCCTGTACTGATCCTGAGTTATATCCTGTATTATACTCCAGAGCTGCACTCACTATTCTGCTGGTGCAGTCACTGTGTACATACATTACTTATCCTGTACTGATCCTGAGTTACATCCTGTATTATACCCCAGAGCTGCACTCACTATTCTGCTGGTGCAGTCACTGTGTACATACATTACATTACTTATCCTGTACTGATCCTGAGTTACATCCTGTATTATACCCCAGAGCTGCACTCACTATTCTGCTGGTGCAGTCACTGTGTACATACATTACATTACTTATCCTGTACTGATCCTGAGTTACATCCTGTATTATACTCCAGAGCTGCGCTCACTATTCTGCTGGTGCAGTCACTGTGTACATACATTACATTACTTATCCTGTACTGATCCTGAGTTACATCCTGTATTATACTCCAGAGCTGCGCTCACTATTCTGCTGGTGCAGTCACTGTGTACATACATTACATTACTTATCCTGTACTGATCCTGAGTTACATCCTGTATTATACCCCAGAGCTGCACTCACTATCCTGCTGGTGCAGTCACTGTGTACATACATTACATTACTTATCCTGTACTGATCCTGAGTTACATCCTGTATTATACTCCAGAGCTGCACTCACTATTCTGCTGCTGCAGTCACTGTGTACATATTTGTACTACTTATGTATTTTTGGTATTCCAGCTATAAACGGAAAAATCTATGGAAATCTCCATGGACTGACAATGATTGAAGGGGAAAAGACCAACTGGTATCTTCTGGGATTGGGGAATGAAATTGACATGCATACAGTACACTTCCACGCTCAAAGCTTCCTGTATAAGGTGAGTGCATTTCCGATATACTCTCATACAGTGATGTGCACAATCCTAGTGAACACCATGTGCACACTTCTATGATCCTGACAAAAAAATACATTGCTAAGTGGAGCTGCTAGAGATGATTAACATGGTACAAAATTATTCGGTATCTTCTAGTGCATTCAGTGTTGTGAGTCTATACATTGTCTGACACTGTTTATGTCTATGGATGAAGGTCGTGTTTCTTTTATTCCTCGTTTTAACCTGTTTTACCGGTTTCTGCATTGTTTGTGCTGAACGGACATGCCAGGAATTTGTGACATGACTGAGATATTATAGCCTCCAGCAGGGTATTGTGGTACCGGGGATCTCACAGCAGCTTCTCAAGGTTATTTGGTTGTGTTTGCCTTACACAGGGCCCATCTTATTTTATCTAAGGCAGGGTTCACACTACCGTTGGATTCCGTTATGAAGGTATCCTTTAACAAAAAAAAAAAACGGACACCTATCATAACAGACATTAACGGACACTAACTCATGTTAATGTGTCCGTTTTTTTAACTGATCCAATTAATGGACACATTAGCATCAGTTAGTGTCCTTTTTTTAACACTGTCCATTTTTTTTTTTTTGTCTGCTTTCTGAGCATGCTCAGAAAAAAAAAACGGACATAAAATAACGGACAGTAACTGATGGCTATCAGTTACTGTCCGTTACCCATAGACTTCAATGTTAAAAAAAATAACGGACACTTGCTGTCTGTCAAGAATCCGTTTTTCCAAACGGACAAAAAAGTCCTGCATGTAGGATTTTTTGTCCACAGAAAAAAAACGGACTTCTGATGGATTGGGTGTAAACGGACACAAACGGACAAAATATAAAAACCCATTGAAATGAGTGGAAATTTTAATGGATTTCTGACGGTTCAGCTAGTGTTCGATGCTAAAATCTTGTAACGGACAATAGCAACGGACACTACTGACGGTCACTAATGGTAGTGTGAACGCCACCTTATAAAGGAATTTCTTAAAGGGATTTTCCAATGAACATAATCATATATACTTTTGTAGACAATTAAAAGTTAAACATTTGCAAATGCAAATTTAATTAAATTAATCTGTTGCCAATGGATCTGACCATGATCCATTGTTGTCTATCATTAGAAGGACTGTTTTTCCATTCTTCTGGTCTATTGCTGGATAAGAAGAATGGACAGAACAACATGTCCGTAGTAAGGTTTCCAGTATAAAGATGACAAAATGCATGGAGATTTCAGCTCTGAAGTTCGCAGAATTGTGAATGCTGCTCAGCAGTATAAAAGAGGCTGTAACTCAGGACTAGTACAAGATAAGTGATGCATTATATGGCTTCAAACATGTGTCTATATGTTATATAGGGAATTTGTAACCCTTAAAAAGGACAAGGACTACATGGGAGATACATACAATTTTTGATTTTGCATTTTAGAAAGACAAGACCCACCGAGCTGATGTGTTTGACCTCTTTCCTGGGACGTTTCAGACGATAGAATTAGTCGCTGGTAACCCTGGGACTTGGTTGCTTCACTGCCATGTCTCCGATCACATCCATGCCGGCATGGAAACAACATTTACTGTGAAGAAGTCAGGTAAGTAGTAAGGGTATTACAGAGGTGGATATGTCAAGTGGTCCATGTTTGTATCTGTACTGTGGCTCACTCTCCATTGCCCCTTCCTAAAACTGCTGGTCCTTTATATGACCGAGGGTCATTTGGGACCCTTAGGCACCAAGGTCTGGGTGTAAATGCAACAACCTTTGCAGCCATTAAGGGAATGCCCACTTTGCATAATCTCAATGTCTCAATGTCCTACACTGGGACCCCAGGCCATCAGCTGTGGGGAAACCTGATAGCATGTGTTTAATTCTCCTACAGCACCACCCCAGGGGAAATGAGGTATTACGCAGCATTACCATGATTGGATAAAACCTTGTACACACAGCCAAAACCTGAAAGAGTTAAACCTAGCTTTTGCTGGTGCAGCAGAGTGGGGCTGAGCAATAGAGACAGAACCACACAGGAGTTCTGAATAGACCACCAGGATCAAATGGCATCCAACCAACAGGAAGTGGGAAGTGGAGAATAACAGCACTAACACTGTATGTGATACACAGATCCCCATGAAATCAATGGGGGGGGACTGAGTTTTTGGAGCTACTTTTCACTTTGACCCATAAATGAGGATCCTGAATGGTATTGAAAAATTGGTTTTCTAAACCAATCAACCCAACTAAGGCTGCGGTCAAACTAGTGTTGTGTGACCGTTCGGGACTCCGTGTCCCATTCGTCTTAAAATATATTGGACTTTTCTCTCCGCTGATTTCGGGCGGAAACTCAGCAGACTCCATTATAGTTCATTGTATCCATGGGTTTCCGTGGGTAACCGCTTTTTAAGTGGATAAGGTTTCTGTTTTTCGGGTCTTCAAGTGGACCCATAGAATGGAAACCAGAATGCTAGTGTGAATCTAGTGTCACAGTATATATATACTGTATATATATATATATATATATATATATATATATATAATTTTTAATACATTTTTTATATATATATATATATATATATATATATATATATATATATATACAGTATGTGGAGGAGTGACATGGAATATTGAGTACTCCTCCACAAAAACATATAGGTGGGCATCTTCTTTCTCTCTTTCCCCCTTAGAGGTCCAAGCAGGTACAAACTCATACGGGCCCATGTCACTTACTGTTATATGTATCTTTTTACTTTCAGGCCAAGAAGAAGACCTCGTTCCACCAGGTAAGACTCCCTCAAGTAAAACAAACAATACGTATTTTTCTTGGTCTTCACATTTTCATTGACTACTTCTCTTCCTTGTAGATTCTGATGGGCAGGGTGGGGTGCCATTCCTAGGAAGAGTCCTCACAGTCGGCCAGGCACATAGCGCCCTGCTCTCACTGCTGGGCATCGGCGTGGTCCTCCTAGTAGTTCTGGTGGTCGTCCTCTCCATTCTCAACTGTCAAAAGAACAAAATGCATTATAGCACAATCAACAATGGATCCATCCCAATGAACAGTATATGAGAAGGTCAGTGGGGGACGCGGCGTCTCTGGTACCTCGAGAAGTGCCTTGGGATCGAGTGTGCATTTGCACTTTACTGTTCTATGTTTACAAGCACAATATCTGTGACACTGGATTGCTTCGGAGCCCCTGGATCAAGGACATAGCCTGGATTATCAAAGGAGAAGCCCAGAAGGTCCTGATGAGGTCACAGTGGAATACAAGAGGGACAAAAAATTTTACCATTTAGCAAAATTTAGTTCTTATATTATTTTAAGGGACTGCATATACAAAAGGGATATTTTGACATCTTGATTCTAAAAGTATTTGGATGTAACTGCACCAGTTCAAAGACTAAACAAATATTTTCTGAAGACGGTATATTTTTGTATGGTAAGTACAGGTGGCGCTGTTGCTTTAGCTTTTTGTGAAGAATTTTTATCTGCACATGGAACTATCACCTACAGGTGGCGCTGTCGATTTAGGTTGTGTGGGTGCACTCCTGCATGCGAGGAGCACACGCAGTACCTTCCCTTTGTCCTGTGCATGCACCTCATATACTTCAACATCACCTTTAACAGTAACCGCTTTCTATCTGCTATATCTGTATCTGTTATGTCCATTTTGCATATCTTCTTCTTATATAATGTATTTATGTGTTCATCCTCTTCATGTCACATGATGACGGTGCCATGTCAAGAAATAGCATTAACTGCTTTCATTTAGGACTGTTTATACCCAGATATTCCAGGAATAATGCTAAAATAGTGCCACCTGCTGTTTCTATGAACAACCTTCACAGTGTCCACCTTAGTAAATGGGCTGAGGTGGACACACATGCTCAGTCTTGCTTCACCGAGCATGCAGAGGGATCCTGGGTAATGCCTATAGTCTGATATATTGCTAGCAAAGAATAGATAAATATTTCAGAAGTTATCATGGGCGACCGATGATTGGAGTGAAGCACAAATATAAGAATAAATATGTGTTTTATATGAATTATCCACTATAAATATAAAGTATAAAACAACACAAGGCCGTAGGGCTTACAGAAGTAGAAAAAAAAAGATGGCAGGGCTAAAGATGAGTTAGATAGCACATGGCTTAGGTGGAGCCAGATAACAAGGACTGAGGTATAGCCAGCTGCCATCTAGCTGTGTAAAGGTGGCAATAGACATTAGATGAGCCTATCAATATCAGTGGGATCAGACGACTATCTAGCATGTATTGGGGTACCCTGACTCTAGCTCACTGCCAGGGAAAATAGGATTGGTTAGTTGGCTTTCAATTTGACAGATTCTTTGCCCTCTGGCAGCAGCTTATTCCCCTCCCTATTGAAAACATGTGCATGTGTGACCAAATCGAGTGTGCATGTGTATAATGAGGGTCAGAAGGAATAGCAATCAGCTGAATACGCATTTGGCAAACAGCTATTTAATATTGATGGCCAGCCTTAGGC
The DNA here is from genome assembly GCA_947044405.1 of Leptodactylus fallax. Classification (NCBI taxonomy): domain Eukaryota; kingdom Metazoa; phylum Chordata; class Amphibia; order Anura; family Leptodactylidae; genus Leptodactylus; species Leptodactylus fallax. The sequence continues at coordinate 1,749,035 of CAMRHE010000133.1, read as the reverse complement.
AGGAAAAGGGTAGTTAAGTGGCAGCATAAAGTAGCATAAGGGTAGTGTGAGATCAAAGGATGCTGCATGAGGCAGGACAAGGGTGGTGTGAGATGGCAGGATTCTGTATAAGGCAAGACAACAGTGGTGTGAGATGGCAGGATGCTGCATGAGTCAGGACAAGGGTGGAGTGAGATGGCAGGATTCTGTATAAGGCAAGACAACAGTGGTGTGAGATGGTAGGATGCTGCATGAGGCAAGACAACAGTGGTGTGAGATGGCAGGATTCTGTATAAGGCAAGACAACAGTGGTGTGAGATGGCAGGATGCAGCATGAGTCAGGACAAGGGTGGAGTGAGATGGCAGGATTCTGTATAAGGCAAGACAACAGTGGTGTGAGATGGCAGGATGCTGCATGAGGCAAGACAACAGTGGTGTGAGATGGCTGGATGCTGCATGAGGCAGGACAAGGGTGGTATGAGATGGCAGGATTCTGTACAAGGCAAGACAACAGTGGTGTGAGATGGCAGGATGCTGCATGAGGCAAGACAACAGTGGTGTGAGATGGCTGGATGCTGCATGAGGCAGGACAAGGGTGGTGTGAGATGGCAGGATTCTGTACAAGGCAAGACAACAGTGGTGTGAGATGGCAGGATGCTGCATGAAGCAGGACAAGGGTGGTGTGAGATGGCAGGATTCTGGATGAGGTAGGACAATGGTGGCGTGAGATGGCAGGATGCTGCATGAGGCAGGACAAGGGTGATGTGAGATGGCAGGATGCTGCATGAGGCAGGACAAGGGTGATGTGAGATGGCAGGATTCTGCATGAGGCAGGACAATGGTGGTGTGAGATGGCAGGATGCTGCATGAAGCAGGACAAGGGTGGTGTGAGATGGCAGGATGCTGCATGAGGCGAGACAATGGTTGTGTGAAATGGCAGGATGCTGCATGAGGCAGGACAATGGTGGTATGAGATGGCAGGATGCTGCATGAGGCAGGACAATGGTGGTGTGAGATGGCAGGATGCTGCATGAAGCAGGACAAGGGTGGTGTGAGATGGCAGGATGCTGCATGAGGCGAGACAATGGTGGTATGAGATGGCAGGATGCTGCATGAGGCAGGACAATGGTGGTGTGAGATGGCAGGATGCTGCATGAAGCAGGACAAGGGTGATGTGAGATGGCAGGATGCTGCATGAGGCAGGACAAGGGTGATGTGAGATGGCAGGATGCTGCATGAGGCAGGACAAGGGTGATGTGAGATGGCAGGATGCTGCATGAGGCAGGACAATGGTGGTGTGAGATGGCAGGATGCTGCATAAAGCAGGACAAGGGTGGTGTGAGATGGCAGGATGCTGCATGAGGCGAGACAATGGTTGTGTGAAATGGCAGGATGCTGCATGAGGCAGGACAATGGTGGTATGAGATGGCAGGATGCTGCATGAGGCAGGACAATGGTGGTGTGAGATGGCAGGATGCTGCATGAAGCAGGACAAGGGTGGTGTGAGATGGCAGGATGCTGCATGAAGCAGGACAAGGGTGGTATGAGATGGCAGGATGCTGCATGAGGCGAGACAATGGTGGTATGAGATGGCAGGATGCTGCATGAGGCAGGACAATGGTGGAGTGAGATGGCAGGATGCTGCATGAGGCAGGACAAGGGTGGTGTGAGATAGCAGGATGCTGCATGAGGCAGGACAATGGTGGAGTGAGATGGCAGGATGCTGCATGAGGCAGGACAAGGGTGGTGTGAGATAGCATGGGACTGAATAAGTGGGTCATGTATCAAGATGCCACATGAGATAGGACAAAGGGGAGGAGGCTCAGCAAAATGCTGGAAGATGAAAAGAGATGGCAGGATACTTCTTGAAGCAGGGATAGGGTGTTGTAACAGAAGTGGCACGCTGCTGCATGAAGCCATATTTGGGTTCTTTGAGATGGAAGTAAGCTGCATGAGACAGGACAAAGGTGTAGTGAGATGTCAGCACTGCCTGTGCAGTGGAGCGGCTCTGCTCATGTGGAAAGTGAATGTGCCCAACCTTGCGGGTTGCGGCCCTCCGCTGCTGTAGGCCACTTACCAGCTGTAAAGAGTCTCTATATTATATGCAGCACAGCTTGTGACCTGCCTCCTGTGTAACCTGTATTGCCAGCACTATATTGCGGTAGAGTATATTTTGTTGGTACACTATGAGAATGTGAAATTTCATTTATTTAGGGGATGATATTTTTATTATATGCTATGTTATCATTTTTCATTCATTGTATGTTTTTATATTGTGCGACGTATATAATATAATGACTGACAATAAATAGTATGACATTAACAATGTGTGTTATAATAAATGGGGTGATGGGTGTGTTATAATGAATGGGGTTATGGGTGTATTATAATAAATGAGGTGGTGGGTGTGTCATAACAAATGGGGTGATGGGTGTATTATAATAAATGGGGTGATGGGTGTGTTGTAATAAATGGGGTGATGGGTGGGTTATAATGAATGGGGTTATGGGTGTATTATAATAAATGAGGTGGTGGGTGTGTCATAACAAATGGGGTGATGGGTGTATTATAATAAATGGGGTGATGGGTGTGTTGTAATAAATGGGGTGATGGGTGGGTTATAATGAATGGGGTGATTGGTGTGTTATAATGAATGGGGTGATGGGTGTGTTATAATAAATGTGGCGATCGGTGTGTTATAATAAATGGGGCGATCAGTGTGTTATAATGAATGGGTGATGGGTGTGTTGTAATAAATGGGGTGATGGGTGGCTTATAACGAATGGGGTGATGGGTGTGTTATAATGAATGGGGTGATGGGTGTGTTATAATGAATAGGACAATGGGTGTGTTGTAATAAATGGGGTGATGGGTGTGTTATAATGAATTGGTGATGGGTGTGTTGTAATAAATGGGGTGATGGGTGGGTTATAACGAATGGGGTGATGGGTGTGTTATAATGAATGGGGTGATGGGTGTGTTATAATGAATTGGTGATGGGTGTGTTGTAATAAATGGGGTGATGGGTGGGTTATAACGAATGGGGTGATGGGTGTGTTATAATGAATGGGGTGATGGGTGTGTTATAATGAATGGGACAATGGGTGGGTTATAATGAATGAGTTGATGGGTGTGTTATAATGAATGGGGTGATTGGTGTGTTATAATGAATGGGACAATGGGTGTGTTGTAATAAATGGGGTGATGGGTGGGTTATAATGAATGGGGTGATGGGTGGGTTATGAATTGGGTGATGGGTGGGTTATAATGAATGGGGTGCACTGTTTTCCATCATGTAAATATTTGCCTCATGTAAACAGAATTGACCTCAGATGACTGAGTATATACTTAGAAGTGGGTCTGGACAGGCACATAATAGGACAGACATGTGATCCACTACAGTCAGGCGATTCCAATTTTAATGCAGATTTTTTAGAAAACCATAGACATAAACAATCTTATATAACTTGTTTTCCTCCTAAAACCACGTCCTGTATTAGCGTTATGTACATTTATTTATGCCTTATGTTAAACCATCGGTGTACGTACCATCAACACGACCAGTGTGGCCCTTGGAGAGACAATTCCAGGTTGGATTTAATGGGTGGTGAGAACCGATACTGCTATGTACTTGATATTTTAGAATGGGACTGAACTTGCAGTACCTTTGCTGGCCACTACATAGTGTAGAGAGCTGTGCTAGTTCTAGTGCACCACTGCTCCCTCATACAGCTGATTGAGGGGTGCTGATATCGATGACCATGGTTGGCAACAGTCCGAACTTTGCTGGAATTTTATTAATTTGTAACCATCTTGGGATTCCTGCCAAATTAAGCTTTTTTGAAAAGGGGCATAGTACCAACCCTGTGCACAAGTGGGCGTTACAGGGTGGGTTGGGAGCAAGATGATTTGTATGGATGACTACGACTGGGTTATCAATATTAAAGTCTTTGACTACCCCTTCAATGGGTTGTGTGAAACAACTGGACATTCCCATGGAAAAAGGGATGGTTTGGGGGTACAGTATGTGACTGCTTTTTATTAGGAACAGCGCCATTCTTGTTCATGGACTGGATCTGGTATTGCCACTTGACCCCATTAGGATGCATGAGGCTAAGCTACACCCTACAACTAGAGATGAAAGAACCTCATGAGATTTGTTTTGCCGAATATTCGTAGGTTCACCCACCTGTTTCGGGACAAACCTGTCCAGTCTGAATTGGAACTACTCCCTTCAGACCCCAAAGGATAATAAGTGGAAGCCCAAGGGAAGTGAGTAAGCAAATCAAACAGTCTTACCTGTCCTGGGCTTCATTGTGGCATCCAACGGACCCCTGGCGTCCTCTTCAGGCCTCCTATGGTCTCCTAAATGATGTCAGAAGCCCAAAGAGGACGCTGAAAGACCACCAGATGCTTGGACACTGTGACAGAGCCCAGGCGAGGTGAGTTAGACTGTTTGTTATGTTTACTCACCTCCCCTGGGCCTCTTCTTGTTATACTTTGGGATCGGAAGAGACCCCAAGAGTATAATAGTGGTTCATGGGTGGCAAACCCCAAAAATTTAGTGTTTGACCGAAAACAAAATGTTTGCAAAATTCATAACAAATCCTACAGACCAGTTTGCTCATCCCCACCTACAGCAGTAGCCCCACTTCTGGAAGAAAGCAGTCATGTTTTTCTAATCTCATAAAACACCTTTAACCAGGCCCAGCTGTTGTTTAGGGAAGTTACTGCTGAATCTCTAATGTTAGACTCTCTTAGCTGCGACAGTGTTCACACATTTCACCAATGCATTGATTTTCCACAGTTCCTGTAAAAAAAGAAAATGTAAATGGAACAAATAGAGGAAAGGTCAAAGAGATCTCTGAACTAATAACTATGAAACGACTTTTTCGACCCCGTAGGTTTATTTTTTATTAAGTCGAACATCCCCTATATCACTATTGTATATACAGTATAGTGAAAAAGTGAAGAAATCAGGCGATACCTTTTAGAAGCTGAGTATATTTGATAGTAAACTTTCGAGAGTACTAGCTCTCTTCTTCAGACATGGTGTAATACAAGAAACTGAAAATTCACACTATATACATACAAGAGATGGATCTTCAAAGGATCTTGGAATAATAAAATGCAATATACATACAGAAATTATTTACAACAGGTCAGGAAATAAACAGTCTGGAAAATTTGTGGGGCGTGACGGAGGGATCTGTTATCTGTTTGCAATCAGGAGGTGATTTGTGACCCTCACAGTTCATACATAGTGTGACATGAAGCTGGCATGAATATTAAGTCCAAATTGCAAAGTTTCAAATTTTTGCATTAACTTGTGTGAAAGATCCACCGTGCGCCAAACCACTTTGGCCACACCCTGAGTCCTCTTTCATATAAAAACCACACTCACCTCCAGTGAGTGCCGGGTTCACCAGATAAATACAAGACAAGCCTTCTAAATTTTATATATTTATTAACCCCTAAATGGGTCGGTATTAAAATCTAACATATACAGATCAGAACAGATATGCAGACATATGCAAGCATTAACAGTTACTAGTTACAAGATACAGTACAAATAAAATAAAAGGGATTAAAGGTGAAATGATTACTTTACCACACATGTCCTTGATGTGGTTCTATAGTCCAACACTCACACATGGCATGTGTGAGTCACCAGTGGAGGCTTTTCAGCATGTGGCATTAACTCCTAGCATGTGGCATCACAGTATTCCAGCCTGCATGCTCTTCACAGTCTCTCACAGTCTCTTGTAGGCTCATCATCGTCAGCAGCAGCATTCCAATCTGCCTGCTCATAGTAGCATCTCAGTCAAAGTCTCTCTCAGTGGAAGTCTGTCTGTAACAACTCTGTAGCATAATCCCAGCACAGTCTTCATAGCATGATCTCCAAGTGATAGTCTCCTGCATAATCTCTGACCTCATCTTTTATACACTTTATGCCCCCTCCCAGAAGGAGGTCACCGGCGACAGTACGTCTAATGAGTTAATTCAATCACGTTCAGACCCTTTGTATGTAGATGAGACAAAGTGAATTGATACCCTGTTATCAGTCATATCTGATCAACAGCCCAGGCGTGAACAATGCACTATTGTTTGATCAGCCAGGGCTGTATAGGAATACAATGGAGCCCTATTGTTCCAGCCTAGACGCTACTGCCAATATGCACCTAGGCTTGTAGCTGCGCACAGTATGCAAGCAAGCAAGAAGGGAAATCCTATACCCAGAGATCAAAATACCGCTGAGTTATGGCCATATTTAGGCAGAATCATCACAACTTGTATTCCCGTTCCTTTTTCTCCCTCTGCGTCTTAAAATGTCCCATTAAAACCACAACCCACAAATCTTCGATAGAGTGGTCTTCTCCGGAGAAATGTGCGGCCACTGGGAGATCGGTTCTGCTGTTATTAATATTGGATCTGTGTGAGTTCATTCGTTGACTGGGTCTCTGCCCTGTTTCCCCCACATAGAGGCCTGTGGTGGGACATTGCACACACATTATGAGGTACACCACATTGGAAGACCTGCAGGAAAATGTCCCCCTAATTCTGTGCACCTGTTGTGACTGTGGGATAGGTACATTGTCAGCGGTGTGGATGTGCCTGCAGGTCATGCACCTTTTATGTAGGCAAGGTGAGGTGCAATTTTCAGTTGGGGCCTTCAGGGCACTCCGGACAATAATACACCTCAGGTTTGGTGGTTGTCGAAAGGAAATGAGAGGGGAGACTGGAAATATGTCCTTGAGTCTGTTGTCCCTATGTAGCACAGGTTGGAGCTCCTTGGCAATCCTTCGTAGGATCTCCAGCTGTGGGTTGTAGGTGACTACTAGGGGCACTCAGGCTTCATTCTGGGTCTCTTTATATGTGAGCAGACTGTCTCTGTTAATGGCTGCTGCTTTGTTTAATTGGTTATCCGTCACTTTTGGTTTGTATCCCAATCGGAGAAATTTCATCCTCAGATCCAGGAGGTGCTTGTCCAGGTCTGCTTTGTCGGAGCAAATACGATTGTATCGTATAGCCTGGCTGTAGATTATAGATTGTCTTGTGTGCTTGGGGTGGAAGCTGTCATTTCTCAGGTAGGCCGTTCTGTCTGTGGGTTTGTGGTATATTGATGTGAGTAGCCGGTGGTCTTTGATGTATATTGTGGTATCCAGAAAGTGGATTTCACTCCCTGAATAGCTAAGTTTAAGGTTGATGGTCGGGTGAAAGTCATTGAAGTCATTATGGAATTGAAGTAGGGCCTCCTCACCTGCAGTCCAGATGACAAGGATATCATCGATATAACGAAGGTAAATCATAGGTTTGGTGGCGCATGTTGATAAATATGTTCCTTCCAGTTCTTCCATAAAGAGATTTGCATACTGGGGTGCACATCTGGTCCCCATTGAAGTTCCCATTCGCTGTAGATATAGATCCTCTCCAAAGGTAAAATAGTTGTGGCTAAGGATGAATTGTATGAGCTGCGTTACTGGTTCTGTTGGGAGGTTTTTTTTCTCCAGGTGTACCCGACATGCTGCAACTCCATCCTTGTGGGGAATGTTGGTATACAGGGATTCCACATCCATGGTGGCTAAAATGGTACCCTCAGATATTGGGACCAGGGCATTCAGTTTGTTATGGTCAGTGGTGTCCTGGATGTAGCTTGGAGTATCCTGACAAGGGGTTTTAGGAGATTTTCCACCCAACCCGAGATGTTTTCCGTCAGTGTCCCAATGCCAGAAATGATAGGCCTCCCAGGGTTGCCATCTTTGTGTATCTTTGGGAGCATATAGAAGCAGCCTGGCCTGGGATCTTGTGGGATAAGCCCTTTTACCTGCTTCACGTCCCACAAATTTTCTAGACTGTTTATTTCCTGACCTGTTGTAAATAACTTCTCTATGTATATTGCATTTTGTTATTCCAAGATCCTTTGAAAATCCATGTCTTCTATGTATATAAATAGTGTGCATTTTCAGTTTCTTGTATTACACCATGTCTGAAAAAGAGAGCTAGCACTCTCGAAAGCTTACTATCAAATATACTCAGTTAGCCTCTAAAAGGTATTGACTGATTTCTTCACTCTTCCACTACTTTCTATGGCTAACATGGTACAACATTATACTACTATTGTATATATAGTCAGAGAGATATTAAGGAGTAAATAATAAATAAGTGCCCCATGCAGAGTTACAGTCATTCCCTGATACCTAGAAATGTGCAGGAAGATCAGGCTTGTGTAACATTATAGTAGTCCGCTACACTCAAGGCTGGAAAGCCCCACGTTCTACCAAAGTAATACAACAAGAGGGGGGGTTCCCCAAGTCATAGGTGTAGGAGGACAGTCAGTGTATGATAAAGTGGCACTAAAAACTCTGAACTACAGGGCACAAGTGTAGAAGCAGATTCTTAAAGTACCAGATAGGGTGCATGTCCACACTGCAGCAGCCAAATGTGGCCGAAACCACCTGCAGCTGCCAAAGATCACACAACTATACAGGCAGGTGGGGTTATGGCCCCATGTGAGCATGCTCAGGAGACTGGAATACAGATGTGTCTCCCCTACCCAGAGCAGAGAAAGTTCACACAGCACAGTCCTCTTAGACCCTTCCTATTTCTAAGAAGTCAGGTCATGGGGCCATGTTTTATATCCTTGACAACTTTCCCAGAATGTCTGTGAGACTCCTGAAAAAGAAGAGATCTCAGAAAGTGCTGGAAGATGGGACAAATCTTCACCCCCACCATTTATAAAGTTCATGAACCAGACCCCTATCTATACAGACCTCAGACCAGACCACTATCTATACACTCCCCAGACTGGACCCCCATTTATACTAACTTCAGACCAGGCTACTATATATACACTCCCCAGACTGGACCCCCATTTATACTAACCTCAGACCAGGCTACTATCTATACACACCCCAGACTGGACCCCCATTTATACTAACCTCAGGGCAGACCTCTATCTATACACTCCCCAGACTGGACCCCCATTTATACTAACCTCAGACCAGGCTACTATCTATACACTCCCCAGTCTGGACCCCCATTTATATCAACCTCAGACCAGGCTACTATATATACACTCCCCAGACTGGACCCCCATTTATACTATCCTCAGACCAGGTTACTATCTATACACTCCCCAGTCTGGACCCCCATTTATATCAACCTCAGACCAGGCTACTATATATACACTCCCCAGACTGGACCCCCATTTATACTATCCTCAGACCAGGTTACTATCTATACACTCCCCAGACTGGACCCCCATTTATATCAACCTCAGACCAGGTTACTATCTATACACTCCCCAGACTAGACCCCCATTTATACTAACCTCAGACCAGGCTACTATCTATACACTCCCCAGTCTGGACCCCCATTTATATCAACCTCAGACCAGGCTACTATATATACACTCCCCAGACTGGACCCCCATTTATACTATCCTCAGACCAGGTTACTATCTATACACTCCCCAGACTGGACCCCCATTTATATCAACCTCAGACCAGGTTACTATCTATACACTCCCCAGACTAGACCCCCATTTATACCAACCTCAGACCAGGCTACTATCTATACACTCCCCAGACTGGACCCCCATTTATACTAACCTCAGACCAGGCTACTATCTATACACTCCCCAGTCTGGACCCCCATTTATATCAACCTCAGACCAGGTTACTATCTATACACTCCCCAGACTGGACCCCCATTTATACTATCCTCAGACCAGGTTACTATCTATACACTCCCCAGACTGGACCCCCATTTATATCAACCTCAGACCAGGTTACTATCTATACACTCCCCAGACTAGACCCCCATTTATACCAACCTCAGACCAGGCTACTATCTATACACTCCCCAGAATGGACCCCCATTTATACTAACCTCAGACCAGGCTACTATCTATACACTCCCCAGACTGGACCCCCATTTATACTAACCTCAGACCAGGTTACTATATATACACTCCCCAGACTGGACCCCCAGCAGAGTGCAGCACCATAAAAGTGAATGCGTGGTGGAAATCTTTAAAAAGTGAATTTTTATTAGGTGCATTTTCTTAAAGAGAATTCTTATAAAGACTTGTTGGGGTTTTCCAGGACTGACATAGTGATGACTTATCCTTAGCGTAGGTCATCAATATCTGATGAGTGGGGGTTGGGTTGGTTCGGGCGAGCAGCATTTTCAGTGACACCATGTTCATTCATCATGTAGCCTGTTTCGAGTTCAGTCCCGTTTAAGTGAATAGGGCTGAGTAGGGGTATAACTTAAGTCTCACAGCCTTGGAGCAAAGGCACAGCTTGGGTCGCCCTGTACAACTTCTCCTCACAACCATCAGCCATGTCCTATCCGTACATTTTAGCAGCATTTACGTTTCCCTTTCCTTCTCTAGCTGCGCCCAGACCGCCATGGAGAATTCCCATCCCCTGTCAGTGGCCCCCACTGAATAATGCCTCCTTCTGTGCCCCAACCTCCCCCACGGAATCCCTACTTGACTGTATGCTGCTAACTAACTGCTGTTTTTGCTATTAAAGGGTAAAATTTCTCCTTTCTGACAGTGTCAGGCTGTGTATCATAAATCTTCTCACTGCAGTGCATCAGAGGGCAGGGGGAATACATTTACCATGCACAGACTGACAGCCATCAAAGGGAGTCAAAAGGGAGATCCAAGAAGTTTCATCAGCCCTAGTGTGAAGGTGACCTAAGGGGGGCCCCCCCTGGATTCTGGGCTCCATCACAAATGCGACCCCTATATTTACACTATTGGGACTGAGCTGCAATACTAAGTACAGCCCCTACACATTTTACAGCACAGTGCCTGGTACTGAGTGAAGGGACTGCAGCGCCAAATGTTGCAGCCTCTTCAAACAGCTGATCTGTGGGGGTCCCATGTGTCATAAACCTACTGATCAGATATCGATGACCAGAGGCCTAGCTAGCAGGGGGGCAGAGGGGGTGGCCACCCCGGGCCCACTGACTTTTTGGGGCCCACCATTAATACATCCTTTATTTCTAACTAGATCGGTGTCTGCAGACACCTGCAACGTAACGTATCCTGCAACTTCACAGTATTGTAAACCGCAAGCTACATGAGGCCTGCGGTTTACAAGACACCGAGACCACAGACCAATGTCTGCTTCTCAGCACAGGTGGCGCGATGACGTCACAACATCACGCCGCCTGCGCTCAGACACAGAAGTCCTGTGCGTGGACAGGGAGAAAGCGACGGCTCCATTCATCAGCATCGCAGGTAGGTGAGTATGACTTTTTTTTTTTTTTTTTAGCTTAGTTGTGGGTATATTAATAGTATAAGGGGTGGATAGGAGGGGGAAATATAACTATAAAGGGAGGATTCATTAGGGGGCATTATCATTATGACGATGGGGGGTCATTTATATAAGGGTTATTACGGGGTATTATGAATACAAGGGGGGAGATTATTTATATAAGGAGCCATTAGGGGGCATCATTTATATTAGGGGTCATTATGAACATAAGGGGGTGGTCATTAATATAAGGGGTCATTAGAGGTGCAGTATTTATGTCAGGGGGAATCAGGGGCATAATATGAGGGTCAATTAATTTAAAGTGGCACTTGGGCTTTATTAAGACTACAGTAAGGCCCCATGTACTGGGCTGCAGCAAAAAAAGCGCTGCAGGAAAAACCGCAGCGGTAACATTGTGGTTTTTCACATATGGCATTTGAAGACTGCGTGTCTTAAGCTTTGCTTTGGCATGTCTTGTCCAGGGGCAAACAAGACGCGGTTACCTATAGACTGAAGCAGGAAAACCTCCATCATGGCAAAAGCGAGAGTTCCCCAGTTTCATGTTTTGACATTTCCCATGGACATTGGGACATCTTGTGATTTCCTAGAAGAGTTATTCAAGGAAACTGTATGGCCAGGGTGCTAGCTCGGATCATATCAGGAGTTCACTTCCTCCTACTTTTTTTTTCAGTTTTTACATTTACTAATTCTCTCCCAATTTCTCACCATAACCTTCTTTCTTTTACCATCAGTACTTTCTCTCCTTCTCAGAACACACCAACCCATCATACCTATAGGAACCTACGCGTCATTTAAGGGGTTTTCCCATGAACATAACCATATATAAATCAAAGGTAATTTTTGCAAATATAAATAATAAAAATTTTTCAGCGTTTTATAGGTAACATTGTTTTTCACAGAAGGCCCGCAGGGGTTTCCTCTGTGGACTTTCTGTTTTCAATACACCTATATGGAAACCACCGGTGTTTCCACAGGTATAACTGACATGCTGCAATTTCCAAAACCGCAACGGTTTTGGAAATCGCAGTGTGTCTGCTGCACGTATTTTTCTGCAATGTGTGGATGGGATTTGCTAGAATGCCACTTTTTTTTTTTTTTTTTCTGTGGGTTTTCCCCACAAGGGGCCCCATCCCATCCCCACTTTGCAGTAAAATACACGCAGCGGATATGCTGTGATTTCCAAAACAGTCACATTTTTGGAAATCGCAGCATGTCAATTATACCTACGGAAATGCTGGTGGTTTCCCTATAGATATAATTGAAGCAGAAAGTCTGCAGAGGAAACCTCTGAGAAATTTCTGTGCAAATGCTGCAGGAAGAACCACGATGCGTCACTGCCGCGGTTTTTCCCACAGCTGTTTTTTGCTGCGGGACGCCACATGGGGCCTTAGCCTTAAGGCGTTTTCCAGCTTATTTTTATTGATGGTCTATCCTCAGAATAAATCATCAATAAGAGATAAGTGATTCCCCACTGATCAGCTGTATGAAGGGGCTATGGCGTCTGTTTATATCACACGCTGTCTGTTTATAGTGACCGTGTGATGTCATTCCAGCCTTGTCACATAGACGTGTATAGGACGAGGCTGTAGTTACATTACATGGTCGCTATGAGATGAATGACACTATGTAATCAGAGAAGGGGTCACGGCGCTTACACAGGTACCACGGTTCATTCAAACAGCTGATCCTGGGGGTCTGGGGTATTGGAACCCCAATAATTTTTTTTTTTTTTTTACCTTGGCTTTTGTTTTTTTTCCTTTTTAATTAGGAAACACCTGGGGCATTATTAAGGGGCACTACAGTATTTAAAGGGGTGCACAGGGAAGTCTTTCATTTAAAGTTGCACTTGGGGGTATTATTCATTATGGGGGGTTATATTATATATTTTATAATTGGGGGTAGCAGCAGGATGCGGGCTTTGTGTAGGTGAGGACAATGTGGGTCGGGTGCCTGGAAAAGTGATAAGCCAAAGATGTCTGTGCAGCAAACTTTAGAGACTGGAAGAAGTGGTCATGGCCGTCCAGATAAGACGGGGAATGTGAACGATTAGTCAGAGACATCACTGGTAAGTCACTAAATGTTACTGCCCTGTATTCACCTAAATCGTCTGCAGAGCCCTGTGTAGAGCCGCTATATACCACTATACGCTCACCGTATACTTATAGTATCGGTATACGAACATGTCCAAGTTGGGGGCCCACTTGGACATGTTCTCCCCCCTGTGCTGAACCCCTAGCTACACCTCTGTCAATGACCTATCCTATGTCATCAATAGGTATGTCCTGGAAAGCCCCTTTAATAAATCCATTTACCAGGTCTTCTGTATTTCTTGGACTGTGTAACATAATCCGCTTCCAAGTATCTGGATGAAAGCCGCTAGGCGTGGATGACAGTAAATGGAAGCAGTTGCCTCATGATGTCACTATCACTCTGTAACGTGACCTGCATGGATGGGGTTATATAGAAATCAATGCAGGACATATTTGACAACCGCACCATAGCACAGGGACAGGTGATCACCCTGCAGTGTCTGCAGAGCGTTGCTCACTTGCTGCTTGTCCTGGTATATTTCCAGTAAACCCTCCATAACTGAGCTTCCTTGCCCACAGTATGCCCTCGATGTAGTGCCAATATGGCCCTGGGTACTATGTCAGATTTGCAGAAATGCCATTCACATATGGCATTTGAAGACTGCGTGTCTTAGGCTTTGCTTTGGCATGTCTTGTCCAGGGGCAAACAAGACGCGGTTACCTATAGACTGAAGCAGGAAAACCTCCATCATGGCAAAAGCGAGAGTTCCCCAGTTTCATGTTTTGACATTTCCCATGGACATTGGGACATCTTGTGATTTCCTAGAAGAGTTATTCAAGGAAACTGTATGGCCAGGGTGCTAGCTCGGATCATATCAGGAGTTCACTTCCTCCTACTTTTTTTCAGTTTCTAAATTTACTAATTCTCTCCCAATTTCTCACCATAACCTTCTTTCTTTTACCATCAGTACTTTCTCTCCTTCTCAGAACACACCAACCCATCATACCTATAGGAACCTACGCGTCATTTAAGGGGTTTTCCCATGAACATAACCATATATAAATCTGTAGGCAATTAAAGGTAATTTTTGCAAATATAAATAATTAAAAATTTTCAGAGTTTTATAGATTTTCTCTAACCGTCTTATGCTCGGTACCCACAGAGCCTGGTGAACCCCATTCACTATAATGGGGTTCATCAGTTGTCCTTCATTTTTTGCTTCACCAATTTTCAGTGGACTCTGAGATGGAGTCTCCAACGGGAGATGTAACAAAAAAAACATTGATACTCACCTTCTGTTACCTCTTTTGAGCTTCCTTGCTGCATCCGGCGCTCTCTCTTCGCCTCCTTGGTGACGTCTGGCGCTCTCCTGTGATGTAATGCGTCCAGGGACACCACTGAGGCCTGTGATTGGCCCTTAGCGTGGGCACACCACATGCCATGACATCATGTGACCACTGGTGTCCCAATCACAAGCCTCAGTGGTGTCTCAGATGTCACTGCCTCACGGCATCTGGTGCATGATGTCACTGGCAGAGCACCAGATGCCGTGAGGAGACCCAAAAAAGGTAAGAGAAGGTAAATATGAATTTTTTTTTTTACATTTTTTATCACCTCCCCTGGGCTTCTACCTATTAACCTCTGGGGGTCTGAAGAGACTCCAGAGTATAATGTGGCAGCCATTTTTGTTCATCTGAAGTGAACTGCCATTTCTTCGTTTTTGGCTTCGCCCATCTCTAGATACGACCATGAATGTAGGAACTTTCTATGGTCTGGGACTTGTCAGAAAACCAGCCTGATTTTATTATTGTGTCCGGGTTATCTTCTCATACATGTAATGTCCTCCTGATAACCAGCCATGATGTCCTTATTGTGTCCGGGTTATCTTCTCATACATGTAGTGTCCTCCTGATAACCAGCCATGATGTCCTTATTGTGTCCGGGTTATCTTCTCATACATGTAGTGTCCTCCTGATAACCAGCCATGATGTCCTTATTGTGTCCCGATTATCTTCTCATACATGTAGTGTCCTCCTGATAACCAGCCATGATGTCCTTATTGTGTCTGGGTTATCTTCTCATACATGTAGTGTCCTCCTGATAACCAGCCATGATGTCCTTATTGTGTCCGGGTTATCTTCTCATACATGTAGTGTCCCTGCCTGATAACCAGCCATGATGTCCTTATTGTGTCCGGGTTATCTTCTCATACATGTAGTGTCCTCCTGATAACCAGCCATGATGTCCTTATTGTGTCCGGGTTATCTTCTCATACATGTAGTGTCCCTCCTGATAACCAGCCATGATGTCCTTATTGTGTCCAGGTTATCTTCTCATACATGTAGTGTCCCTCCTGATAACCAGCCATGATGTCCTTATTGTGGTCAGGTTGTCTTCTCAAACATGTAGTGTCCTCCTGATAACCAGCCATGATGTCCTTATTGTGTCCGGGTTATCTTCTCATACATGTAGTTCCCTCCTGATAACCTGTCCACAATAAGGACATCATGGCTGGGTTTCTGACCATAGAAAGCTCCTGTACTCATGGTCGTATACATTGGCAACTGATCAAGGCAGAAGATGTCCCCACTAAGATGGTTAGAGAAAATCTTTAAAACTTTAGAACATTTTTAATTACTTATATTTGTAAAAATGTTTAACTTTTTAAGTTTCTGCAAATTTAAGTATGGTTATGTTCATGGGAAAACCCCTTCAACACGAAGCACCTCTCAGACACTCTACAGTCCCCTATCTCTTCCTTCTCCTGTCCCAACCTGGCCACCAGTCACTGGATGAGACAAGTACCCTTACATCTGAACCTTAAGAAACATGCCACAGACGCACTTTTTTCAGCAGTTTTCTGGGTATGCTGAATCACGTACACCCACAGACTTCCTCCACTACATGTTCATGCTTAAAACCTATAACTCTGCCTTCAACTCGCCAAACAATTCTATTTAACCACTCTCATCTCCTCTCTCTCCAATAACCCATAATGTCTGTGATACTTTGTGATACTCACTCCCAAGGTGCAGGCCTTGCCACAGGCCAATTGACAAAATCCATCACGAAATAGGCACACGATCTCTGGGCAGCATTGATCCCCTACCACACTTCATCTTTCACTCTCATCCTTAAAAAGGTACCTGAGTTACCATGAAAAGTAGAAATATGTGCAGGGTCTTGCAGGCAGTCTGTTCTATGACTGTATAAACCTTCATAAAGACGTGGACAAAATTGTTGGTACCCCTCGTTTAATGAAAGAAAAACCCACAATGCTCACAGAAATAACTTGAATCTGACAAAACTGTAATTTGCCAAACTACATGTTGACAAGCCGCAAAGCTTCTGGGAGAATGTCCTATGGACAGATGAGACAAAAATCGAAATTTTTGGCAAGGCACATCAGATCTATGTCCACAGACGGAAAAATGAAGCATATCTTGAAAAGAACACTGTCCCTACTGTGGAACATGGAGGAGGCTCTGTTATGTTCTGGGGCTGCTTTCCTGCATCTGGCACAGGGTGTCTTGAATCTGTGCAGGGTACAATGAAATCTCAAGACTATCAAGGGATTCTAGAGAGAAATGTGCTGCGCAGTGTCAGAAAGCTTGGTCTCAGTCGCAGGTCATGGGTCTTGCAACAGGATAATGACCCAAAACACACAGCTAAAAACACCCAAGAATGGCTAAGAGGAAAACATTGGACTATTCTGAAGTGGCTTTCTATGAGCCCTGACCTAAATCCTATTGAGCATCTTTGGAAGGAGAGGAAACATGCCGTCTGGAAATTGCACCCTTCATATCCGAGACAACTGGAGCAGTTTGCTCATGAGGAGTGGCCAAAATAACTGCTGAGAGGTGCATAGTGGTATATATCGGATCTACACAGGGCTCTGCAGACGATTTAGGCAAATACAGTGCAGTAACATTTAGTGACTTACCGGTGACGTCTCTGACTAATCGTTCACATTCCCCTTCTCTTTTATCTGGACGGGCATGACCACTTCTTCCAGTCTCTGTAAAGTTTGCAGCACAGACATCTTTGGCTCCTCACTTTTCCAGGCACCGACCCACATTGTCCTCACCTGCACACCCATCCTGCTGCTACCCCCAATTGTAAAATATATAATATAACCCCCCATAATGAATAATACCCACAAGTGCATCTTTAAATTAATAACTTCCCTGTGTACCCCCATAAATAGTGCCCCTTATTAATAATACACCAGGTGTTTCCTAATTAAAAAGTAAACAAAAGGTAAAAATAATTAATGGGGTTCCAATAATCGGGACCCCCAGGATCAGCCGTTTGAATGAACCGTGGTACCTGTGTAAGTGCCGTGACCCCTTCTCTGTTTACACAGTGTCATTCATCTCATAGCGGCCATGTAATGTAACTACAGCCTCGTCCTATACACGTCTATGTGACAAGGCTGGAATGACATCACACGGTCACTATAAACAGACAGCGTGTGATATAAACAGGCGCCATAGCCCCTTCATACAGCTGATCAGTGGGGAATCACTTATCTCTTATTGATGATTTATTCTGAGGATAGATCATCAATAAAAATGAGCTGGAAAACTCTTTAAGGCCCCATGAGGCGTCCCGCAGCAGAAAAGCGCTGTTCTTCCTGCTGCGCTTTGCACAGAAAGTTCGCAGAGGTTTCCTCTGCGGACTTTCTGCTTCAATTATATCTACAGGGAAACCGGGAGCGTTTCCATAGGAATGCTGCGATTTCCAAAACCACGACTGTTTTGGAAATCGCAGCATGTCCACTGTGCATATTTTACCACAAAGTGGGGATGGGATGGGGCCCCACATGGCAAAAACGCCACGGGAAAAAAAAATGCGGCATTTCACAGTTCCTGCAAAGTGGATGGGATTTGCTAGAATCCACAGAAAAAAACCCCCAAAAACGTGGCATTCTAGCAAATCCCATCCACACATTGTGGAAAAATGCGTGCAGCAGACACACTGCAATATCCAAAACCGTTGCGGTTTTGGAAATCGCAGCATGTCAATTATACCTACAGAAACGCTGGCGGTTTCCCTATAGTTATAATGGAAGCAGAAAGTCTGCAGAGAAGAAATCTGTAGCCCTTCTGTGAAAAGCACTGCAGGAAAAACCACAATGTTACTGCCGCGGTTTTTCCTGCAGCGCTTTTTTGCTGCAGCCCGCTACGTGGGGCCTTAGTCTTAATAAAGCCCAAGTGTCACTTTAATTAATTTAATTACCCCCTCATATTATGCCCCTGATTCCCCCTGACATAAATACTGCACCCCTAATGACCTCTTATATCGATGACCACCCCCTTATGTTCATAATGACCCCTAATATAAATAACCTCCCTCCTTGTACACAGTAATAACCCTTATATAAATGACGCCCCCTTATGTTCATAATGCCCCCTCCCTTATAGTTATAATTCCCCCTAACAACCCCTTATACTATTAAAATACCCACAACTAAGCTAAAACAAAACAAATATAAGTTATACTCACCTACCAGCGATCATGACCAATGGAGCTGCCACTCTCTCTTCTTGACCCGCGCTCCGCAGATAAAACACAGGCAAAATAACAATCTATGAGTACAGTCAAAGCTGCTTGCTGTCTGTGAACCACACAAGCAGCCAGAAATAGATACAAGTACAGAGAAGACTCTTCTTATTGTATTGTAAGCTGTGAGATATGCAGAATGTTCAGCTCAGCGCACAGAGCAAGCAGTTTGCAGACGTGAGTAGAGGTTGTGAGGCAAATCAATCCCTCCCATCTCTATTTACTGTGCGATGACAGAACAGACCCTCACCCTCCACTCACTATGAAGCCATCTTGTATCTACATACAGAAGTTCCCTAGTAACAGGGAGTGAACTGCAAATTAGTTAGAAGGGAGACACCTAGTGGAAGGAACTTTTAGAGAGGTTTTTCTACAGTTTTCAAAATTTTTAATTAAAGTGTATTAAATTTTGGTCCAGAATCCCATGCTCTATGAAATGTCTGCATAGTTAGTGACCATTTCAGCCAATTATAGAATTAGAAGTCTCCCAGCTCCTTTTTTTCTTGCCTTAGTGACAGCTCTGCCCCTAGCAGTCACTACTTACCTTACTAAAATCTTTAACCTCTCTCTCTTCTGAAATCTTTCTTTCACCTGTAAAACATGTTTTCATAACCCCGCAACTAAAAACACCCTCCTTTGACCCATCCTGTGCTAAAGACTGACCTGTCTCTAGTCTCCCCTTTACCTCCAAACTCTTCAATGATCTCCAGGCAGCTAAAGCTATATGTATTCATTCTTCTCAATCTTTCTTTAGCATTTGACACCAACTCCTCCTCAGTATGCTCCGCTCTATCGACCTCACAGACACAGCGCTCTCTTGGTTCTCCTCTTATCCCTTGGACCGCTCTTTGTGTATCATTTGTGGGAACTGTCACTTCTCCTCTTCCCCTTGCTGTTGGGGTTCACCAAGGCTCGGTCCTTGGCCCCCTCCTCTTCTCACTGTACACAGTACATGTTGGCCAGACTATCAGCAGATTTGGCTTTCAGTACCATCTTCATGTTGACACCCCAACTATATACGTCTTCTCATAACGTCACCCCCCGCACGACTACAGAACACCAGTGACTGTCTCTCTGCTGTGTCTAACATCAAGTCTTCCCAAATTCTGAAACTGAATATTTCAAAAACAGAACTTTTGTGTTTCCATCATCTATTAACCAACCTATCCCCGATTTCCCCATTTCAGTCTTTAGTCTTGCCACAACACTGAGGCAGCACGCTCAATATCTTATTTCACTCAGACCTTTAATTTACCCCATTACACTTGCACGCTCATGCAAACTGCACCTCAAATACATCTCCAGAATCCGCCCTTTCCTTACCATAGAAATTATTACACTTATATAGCGCCATCATATTCCGCAGCACTTTACAGACACTGACAGTCACTATCCCATATAGGGCTCACAATCTACATTCCCTATCAGTATGTCTTTGGCGTGTGGAAGGAAACCGGAGTACCCGGAGGAAACTCACGCAAACACGGGGAGAACATACAAACTCCTTGCAGAATCAAAGACCCTCATTGTTGGCCTGATTCAATTTCGACTCAATGGTAACGTCCTACTAATCAGTCATCCCCTCAGGGCTGACAAGGCTCTCCATAATGCTGCACCTCCCTACATTTCCTCCTTCATCTCTGTCTATCGCCCAACCCGTGCTCTCCGTTCACTCAATGACCTAAGACTAACATCCTCTATTATCAGAACCTCCCACGCTCGTATACAAGACTTCTCCCGAGTTGCACCACTTCTCTGGAATGCTCTACCCTGGATCAGATTAACCCCCAATTTCCACAGCTTCAAACGGATCCTAAAGACACATCTTATCAGACAGACCTATCAAATTACCTAATCTAACACTTCTACACCTGCTCACCCCAAATTAACCCTTCTCTGTTTACCCCTCTCCTCTACATTATCCCACAGGACATGAAGCCTTTATCTGAGTGTAACCCTGTATGCCCAGGCACGTTGTACCTGCTAAAAAAAAAGGACACTGACTTTATTTATTTGTGTAACCTTATCTTCAATGGCTAGTGCGCTGTATAAGCACTTCTACCTCTTGTGTCTCCCCCTCTACCTCAAAGATTGTAAGCCCTTGTGAGCAGGGTCCGAGTTATTACTCTGTAATGTCTTATTTTGTCGGTACATGAACTCCATGATTTGTAAACTGCTGTGGAATATATTGGTGCTAGAGAAATAAAAAATTCTCATTATTATTAATTTGGCATGTCACTATTATCAAGAAAGTCAATTTCTTAGGATCTGGGTGGCAAGACTGATTTTAAAGGGGTTTTCTGGGCAATTTATATTGATGACCTTAGGGTAGTCCAGCAATATCTGATCTGTGGGGGTCCTACACACTGCACCCCCACGGATCAGCTGCATGAAATGAAGGTCTGTGTGCAACGTAGTCCCATTCAAGTGAATGAGGTTGAGATGCAATACCAAGCACAGCCACAATACAATGTATAGCGCTATGCTTGGTGGGAACAAGAGGATTTGGAGAGTTTCCGTACCAGAATCCATATAGAAAACTTCCGTTCACTTCAATGGTAAAGCATATAGTCTGTTCAACAGGTGAGTTTTTTTCCTTATAACGTTATTCAAAACCACACAGAGGAAAAATAATGACACATTATTTGTCAGGAATCAGCTTAGAATCCACGACACTGTTTCGACAGTCAATGGAAGACTGGGAAATCTCTTCAAAAACTCTTCAGAACCCTCATCAATACCATGTCAAAAACTCATGGCTATGGCCTCATCCATGTCTTTAGTTTAACTTTATACCACTTATTCGTTGGCTTAGTTTCTGACAAAATTGTGGTTCATTGTCCAGAATTTTGGCGCATTAGGTCAGATTTATTAAGATTAGTGTTTTGTACAGCAGTCTTAACCCCTTCCGCAGGCATTTTTCGATTTTTGTTGTTGCCTCCCCGCCTTCCAAACCCCATAACTTTTCTACATTTCCATTCACAGAGCCATATGAGGGCTTAATGTTTGTGGGACAAATTGAATTGGTACCATTTAATTTTCTGTGTGAACCTAGGCTGAAGACTACCTCAAATTCCTCTCACTATTTTGCCATGTGAACCTAGCCAAAGACCACTTCTAATTCCATTGTGTGGACCTAGTCAAAGGATCGTCTCAAATTCCTCTCCATATTTCGATGTGTGAACCTAGCTGAAGACTACCTCAAGTTCTGTCATGTGAGCCGGTCTTAAGAGCCCCTCTAATTATCAGCTAGAGATTGGACAAGATTGTGTTGTTGATCACAATGGGGCCAAAGACTGCTTCCAATTCCTCTCCATATTTCTCTATGTGAACCTAGCAAAAGACCGCCTCAAGTTCCGTCATGTGAACCTAGCCAAAGACGCCTCTAATTCCATTGTGTGGACTTAGCCAAAGGATCATCTCAAATTCCTCTCCATATTTTGTTGTGTGAACCTAGCCATATGACCGCCTCAAATTCCTCTCGACATTTCATTGTGTGACCTAGCTGAAGACCACCTCAAATTCTGCCATGTGAACATGGCCAAAGAGCTCCTCTAATTACTGACTAGGTGAATAAGATTGTGTTGTAGATCACAGTGGGGCCAAAGACTGCCTCAAATTCCTCTCAATATGTCGCCATGTGATCCTAGCCAAAGACCGTCTCTAATTCCATTGTGTGAACCTAGCCTTATGACCTCCTCAAATTCCTCTCGACATTTCATTGTGTGAACCTAGCCGAAGACTACCTCAAATTCTGTCATGTGCACTGGGATGAAGAGGCCCTTTAATTATCAGCTAGAGGGTGGAAAAGATTGTGTATGAATAACAAGGTGGCAAAGACCGCCTCCAATACCTCTCGATATTTCTTTGTGTGACTCCAACAAAGTGCCTGAAGTTCCGTCATGTGAACCTAGCCAAAGATTGTCTCTAATTCCATTGCGTGGATCTAGCCAAAGAATAGTTGCAAATTCCTCACCATAGTTTGTTGTGGGAACCTAGCCATATGACTGACTCTCGACATTTCATTGGGTGAACCTAACTGAAGGCTACCTCAAATTCTGTCATTTGAACCTGGTTGAAGACCTCATTTAATTATAGGGGGTGGACAAAATTGTGTTGTGGATCACATTGGAGCCACAGACTGCTCAAATTCCTCTCCATATTTTGTTGTGTGAAACCTAGCCATATGACCGCCTCAAATTCCTCTCGACATTTCATTGTGTGACCTCGCCGAAGACTACCTCAAATTCTGTCATGTGAACATGGCCAAAGAGCTCCTCTAATTACCGACTATGGGGGGGATAAGATTGTGTTGTAGATCACAGTGGGGCCAAAGACTGCCTCAAATTCCTTCTCCATATTTCGCCATGTGAACCTTGCCGAAGATCACCTCAAGTTCCGTCATGTGAACCTAGCCAAAGCCCGTCTCTAATTCCGTTGGGTGAGCCTAGCCATATGACCTCCTCAAATTCCTCTCGACATTTCATTGTGTGAACCAGGGCTGTGGAGTCGGTACGCCAAAGCCCCGACTCCGACTCCTCAATTTCCCCGGACTCCGACTCCACCAAAATAGGCTCTGACTCCGACTCCACAGCCCTGGACTGCTAAACCTTATAGGTTCACTCAGAACTCAGTCCCATCATTATATGAGGAATAGAACAGACCTTTACAGGACATTTCATCATTTTCAACATTTCATCATTTTCCCAAATTCTTATGAAAATATATTCAGCACATACTGCATTGTACTACTAACTGTACCAATTTATTATATATTTTGGGAGTCTGAGTCGGTCCATTTTATACCGACTCCACCAAAATAGGCACCAACTCCGATTCCATGACTCCGACTCCACAGCCCTGGTGTGAACCGAGCCAAAGACTACCTCAACTTCTGTCATGTAATCCTGGCGGAAGACCGCCGCCAATTCCATTGTGTGGACCTAGCCAAAGGAGCGTCTCAAATTCCTCTCCATATTTTGTTTTGTAAACCTAGGTGAAGATCTCCTCAGATTGCTCTTCCTATTTGGTTGCCTGAACTCAGCCGAAGACTGCCTCAAATTACTCTCATGTGAACATAACCTTATCTGCGGTTCCGTTGCAGTACTCACACACTATAGACTATACAGCCATGCTTGTGGTGTGTTCTCAGTTTCACCACCACTAGTTTTATTCTTCTTTCTTTGACGTGTATGAAGCCTCTGACAGAAGGCGCGGGTCACGTGGTGCACACCTCAGCCAGCACTGACAGGCCCCGCCCCCGCCTCACACCCGCCAGCGCCCCGCCCCTAGCCCCGCCCTGTCCCAGCCCCAGCTGCTCAGTCACACGAGGGGACAGTATGGCTCGGGTGAGCCGGGTGTGATTGTTCTCAGTGTCCCGGTGACCCGCCGCCCGCCCGCCCGCCGCAGACATGGCCATCGCTCACATCGCCACCGAGTACGTGTTCTCCGACTTCCTACTGAAGGAGCCGCCCGAGTCCAAGTACAAGGGGCTGAGGCTGGAGCTGGCGGTGGACAAGATCGTGTCGTGTATCGCTGTGGGGCTGCCCCTGCTGCTCATCTCATTGGCCTTCGCCCAGGAGATCACTATGGGTGAGTGGTGCCCGACACAAAGACAGGTGCAAGCCCCTCCCCGTCTGGTGCCCACCTGCAGCAGACAGTGGGGGCGCTGTACAGTGCTGAGGGCGGGTGTAATACAGTGACAGGAGGTGTTATCATACACACAGGAGGTGTTATCCCACAATGATATGGAGCATTATCCTACAGTGACAGGAGGTGTTATCATACTGTGACTGAGAACATGATCATACACACAGAGCATTATCCTACAGTGACAGGAGGTGTTATCATACGCCCAGGAGGTGTTATCCCACAATGACATAGAGCATTATCCTACAGTGACAGGAGGTGTTATCATACGCCCAGGAGGTGTTATCCCACAATGACATAGAGCATTATCCTACAGTGACAGGAGGTGTTATCATACTGTGACTGAGAACATGATCATACACACAGAGCATTATCCTACAGTGACAGGAGGTGTTATCATACTGTGACTGAGAACATGATCATACACACAGAGCATTATCCTACAGTGACAGGAGGTGTTATCATACACACAGGAGGTGTTGTCCCGCAATGACATGGAGCATTATCCACCAGTGACAGGAGGCGTTAACCAATAGTGACATGGGGCATTATCCTATGGTGATAGGGGATGTTATCATACAGTGACAGGGATGACAGGGAGGGTTATCCTACAGTGACAGGGAGGGTTATCCTACAGTGACAGGGATGACAGGGAGGGTTATCCTACTGTGACATTGGCTGCTTGTTATACAATAACATGAGTTGTTATCCTACAGCGAAAGGGACTGCTCATTAGGTGTTATCCTATAGTGACAGGGGACATTACCCTACAGTGACAGGGAGTGTTGTCATTGTATATAAATGGAGGATGGTGGACCTTTTGCACAGTGCGGGGTTATCCATTGTATGGGGTGTTGTAGTGTGTAAGGAGTCCGCTGTGAGTGTTGGTATCACTGTATAGGTTCTCCATTGTATGGGGTGTTGTAGTGTGTAAGGAGTCCGCTGTGAGTGTTGGTATCACTGTGTAGGTTCTCCATTGTATGGGGTGTTGTAGTGTGTAAGGAGTCCGCTGTGAGTGTTGGTATCACTGTGTAGGTTCTCCATTGTATGGGGTTGTTGTAGAGTGTAAGGAGTCCGCTGTGAGTGTTGGTATCACTGTGTAGGTTCTCCATTGTATGGGGTTGTTGTAGAGTGTAAGGAGTCCGCTGTGAGTGGTATCACTGTATAGGTTCTCCATTGTATGGGGTGTTGTAGTGTGTAAGGAGTCCGCTGTGAGTGTTGGTATCACTGTATAGGTTATCCATTGTATGGGGTGTTGTAGTGTGTAAGGAGTCCGCTGTGAGTGTTGGTATCACTGTATAGGTTATCCATTGTATGGGGTGTTGTAGTGTGTAAGGAGTCCGCTGTGAGTGTTGGTATCACTGTATAGGTTATCCATTGTATGGGGTGTTGTAGTGTGTAAGGAGTCCGCTGTGAGTGTAGGTATCACTGTATAGGTACCCTAGTGTATAGGGGTTGTTGTAGTGTGTAAGGAGTCCGCTGTGTGTGTTGGTATCACTGTGTAGGTTCTCCATTGTATGGGGTGTTGTAGTGTGTAAGGAGTCCGCTGTGTGTGTTGGTATCACTGTGTAGGTTCTCCATTGTATGGGGTTGTTGTAGAGTGTAAGGAGTCCGCTGTGAGTGTTGGTATCACTGTATAGGTTATCCGTTGTATGGGTTGTTGTAGTGTGTAAGGAGTCCGCTGTGAGTGTTGGTATCACTGTATAGGTTCTCCATTGTATGGGGTGTTGTAGTGTGTAAGGAGTCCGCTGTGAGTGTAGGTATCACTGTATAGGTACCCTAGTGTATAGGGGTTGTTGTAGTGTGTAAGGAGTCCGCTGTGTGTGTTGGTATCACTGTGTAGGTTCTCCATTGTATGGGGTGTTGTAGTGTGTAAGGAGTCCGCTGTGAGTGTTGGTATCACTGTATAGGTTATCCGTTGTATGGGTTGTTGTAGTGTGTAAGGAGTCCGCTGTGAGTGTTGGTATCACTGTATAGGTTCTCCATTGTATGGGGTGTTGTAGTGTGTAAGGAGTCCGCTGTGAGTGGTATCACTGTATAGGTTCTCCATTGTATGGGGTGTTGTAGTGTGTAAGGAGTCCGCTGTGAGTGTTGGTATCACTGTGTAGGTTCTCCATTGTATGGGGTGTTGTAGTGTGTAAGGAGTCCGCTGTGAGTGTTGGTATCACTGTGTAGGTTCTCCATTGTATGGGGTTGTTGTAGAGTGTAAGGAGTCCGCTGTGAGTGTTGGTATCACTGTGTAGGTTCTCCATTGTATGGGGTTGTTGTAGAGTGTAAGGAGTCCGCTGTGAGTGGTATCACTGTATAGGTTCTCCATTGTATGGGGTGTTGTAGTGTGTAAGGAGTCCGCTGTGAGTGTTGGTATCACTGTATAGGTTATCCATTGTATGGGGTGTTGTAGTGTGTAAGGAGTCCGCTGTGAGTGTTGGTATCACTGTGTAGGTTCTCCATTGTATGGGGTGTTGTAGTGTGTAAGGAGTCCGCTGTGAGTGTTGGTATCACTGTGTAGGTACTCCGCTGTATGGGAGTATTGTTGTCACGTAAGAACAGTTCATGGTGCTGTTCTTGTACATGTGCATTGTATCGGAGTATTGTGTTTGTGTTACTCTTCCTCCTTATGGTATTATTGGTGTTGTGTAGATATTTGGTTGTATGGGAATATTGTTGTCATTTAGATACTCCGCACTACAGGGCATTGTTGCCATACTCCCAGTACTCCTCTTTATTGGACTATTGTTACATGCATACTGTAGTTACTTTGTTGTGTAAAGGAGTTGTTGTCATGTAGATGCTATCAGTGGTGTAGGGTCTGTAGGGTATTATCTTTGTGTTACTCCTCCGTCTTGCTGTTGTGAAGGTATTTGGATGTAAGGGAATATTGTAGTTGCTGTTTAGGTGTTGTGTGTTTCTAGGAAGTCCATAGTGAGATTAGGGTTGCTTATGTAGTAGTGGATACTCTCCTATACAGAAGCATTGTTGTTGACACACAGGCGATGTATGGGAGGATTGTTGTCACAGTGTATGTACTAGTGACTGGTGTATGGTTGATAATGTGTACAGTGTCCAAGGTCAGGGAGATTGTTGTCACTGTGTAGGTGCTCCGCTGTATATATTATAATGCGGATACTGTACAGTAGTATTGCTTATGACATGTACAGTACTGTAGGGATTTCAGGACAGGAGATGTCACTGTTTATACCTCTCTTGGTACCTTGCTGTATAGAAGTATTGTTGTCATGTGGTTACATGGGTTTATAGTAAATCGGTCCATGTGTAGGTATTGGAGTATGTTCTACTTGGATGTATGGGAATCCACTCCACTGTTTGGGTGTTTTATACCCATCTGTTGGTATATTGCTATATCCCAGTATCATTGAGATGTAGGTACTCTGGATTATAGTAGTATTCTTGTGCATAGTTATGTTTCTTTTGGGTGTATTATCTGTGTGTAACAATGCCACCATATAGGGTTATTGTCATCACTGTGTAGGCATTTTGGCATATGGGAATATTGTTGTCATCATATACAGTAGATAATCACTGTATGGGAGCATTGTTGTCACACTGCAGGTACAATGGCTATTGTAGCCATTGTGTAGGTACTCTGATGTATGGGAGTATTGTTGTCACTGTGTAAGTACTCTGATGTATGAGAGTATTATTGCCACTGTGTAGTATGTTGTTGGTAGTGTACATTGAGAGGGCTTTGTTATCGTGGCACATGTAGTCATTGTATTGGAGTGTTGTTCTGTGTTTTCTGCCCTGTATAAAAGTGTTGTTGTAACTGTTTAGGTGCATGGGAGTATTTTTGTTTCTGAGTACTCTGGTGTATAGGAGTATTGTTGTCACGGGGTACTCTGTATGGGAATATTGTTGTCACGGGGTACTCTGTATGGGAATATTGTTGTCATGGGGTATTCTGTATGGGAGTATTGTTGTCATGGGGTATTCTGTATGGGAGTATTGTTGTCATGGGGTATTCTGTATGGGAGTATTTTGGATGACAGGGTACTCTGTATGGGTGTATTGTTGTCATGGGGTACTCTGTATGGGAGTATTGTTGTCATGGGGTATTCTGTATGGGAGTATTTTGGATGACAGGGTACTCTGTATGGGAGTATTGTTGTCATGGGGTACTCTGTATGGGAATATTGTTGTCATGGGGTATTCTGTATGGGAGTATTTTGGATGACAGGGTACTCTGTATGGGTGTATTGTTGTCATGGGGTACTCTGTATGGGAGTATTGTTGTCATGGGGTATTCTGTATGGGAGTATTTTGGATGACAGGGTACTCTGTATGGGTGTATTGTTGTCATGGGGTACTCTGTATGGGAATATTGTTGTCACGGGGTACTCTGTATAGGAGTATTGCTGTCACGGGGTACTCTGTATGGGAGTATTTTGGATGACAGGGTACTCTGTATGGGAGTATTGTTGTCATGGGGTATTCTGTATGGGAGTATTTTGGATGATGGGGTACTCTGTATGGGTGTATTGTTGTCACGGGGTACTCTGTATGGGTGTATTGTCACGGGGTACTCTGTATGGGAGTATTGTTGTCACAGGGTACTCTGTATGGGAGTATTTTGGATGACAGGGTACTCTGTATGGGTATATTGTTGTCATGGGGTACTCAAATGTACGGATGTATTTTTGTAAAAGGCTACTCTGATGTTTAGGAGTATTTTTGTCATCGCTGGCTACAGTGATGTATGGGAGTATTGATTGTGGTAATATGTTCTATCCCCATGGAGTACATGCCATGTATTAGTCGCACTGTCCTCATGCTTCTAATAGGCAGCAGAGTGTATGATCCTGGCTTGGGGTGGGGGGTACTTTGATTTGTTTGAGGAGGGGGTATTTTGCTTAGAAACATTGACAGCATTACCCCAGTCCCTGTCTGGACTATCTCTGATGTATGAAGGTTGTAGCACAGGGCGATAACCAGGCAGGACTGGACTGGGCTATGTTGTACTTTCTCTGTAGCTCTGGATCAGTAATGGTGCGGTATAGAAGAGTCGGGGGACTGTTAGGCGTTACCTGGCGGCACAGACCTTCAGCGTTTCCAAAAATCTCACACCCATATCCGCCACTTACGCCGTACCATCTGTTATCAGAGCAGAATTCCCCTTGAATACAATATTTATGGTAGTATTCCTGTGTAATACAAGACTTATGGTAGTAAATACCATTTACATTTTAAACAGATTTTTTTTGGTTAGGGACACGGAAATCCCCTTTAATTTGGGAGGAGGGATGAATGGAAATGGATGAATCAATCTGCAAAAACACTGAAGTGAAAGTTACGTCTCATAGGGAGACGACCGTAGGGGGAAACAATACTATAGGAACGGTCATAGAGATCTAGAGAAAGTGTAGCAGCCCCTGGGCACGTCTTCTACTCGGGGAGTCCTTTACTAGAGGCAGGAAGTGACCATAATGGGGCCCATTTTTCCAAGGGCCACATAGTGACTGTATGCTTTGCTCCTATGCTGCTAACATATTGTGGACAGTGCTGGGAAAGGGCTCCTGGGTAATGATCAGTGGGGGCCCCAAGGGTGGCATCCCCGCCGACCGCCTCTCCAAAGAACAGGGAATCCTGGAGACCCCTGTAATATAATACATTATATCCTGTCTAACCCCGGAGATGTAGCTAGCACTGGATACGTTTTATTTGCACTGATACATTGTAGCAATCAGGAGGGTGAATTATACTGCTGATGTGTTTAGTTCAAGGGAGTTTCTGGACTGGATACAATTGTAGCAAACCCTCAGCTGTGAAAAGTCTTAGGTCTCTACGGGTGTCTTGTACTTGGTTTCGCTCTGTGGTTATGTAACCCGCTGCTGGTTGTTATATCATATAATTATCACACATGTCATCCGTGGGAGGAATCTCTAATCCTTAATCTGTTTCTCACCCACTTCTAAAATTAGACTTCCAGGAAGTTTATTATAGCGGTGTGTGGGTGATACGTATAGATTAGGGTTTCATCGGCCTCTGTCATCTCTGCGGATCTTGTGGCAACCGCAATAATGGGCAGCAGGAAGGGCAAGATGATGAATGGGTGTGTGGTCTGATGTGATTGTCCTGGCCCGGAATAACCCTGGCTTAGATTGAGTCATGACGTCTAAGAGGTTTACAGGCTGTGATCACCTTTGTACTCATCTTTTTATTGTTTGTGTGATGCAAAATATAAAGGGGTATCCTATCGTATTATTTAAGGCCAAATCCATAGCTTATACCAGGGGTCAGCAACCTTCGGCACTCTGAAGGTTGCCTACCCCTGGCTTATACCATAAAGGAAGATGCGGATCTCTTCGGCTTTGTCTATTTCTGTAACTC
Organism: Leptodactylus fallax; assembly: GCA_947044405.1. Classification (NCBI taxonomy): domain Eukaryota; kingdom Metazoa; phylum Chordata; class Amphibia; order Anura; family Leptodactylidae; genus Leptodactylus; species Leptodactylus fallax. Next base: position 1,718,172 of record CAMRHE010000133.1, on the reverse strand, counting down.
CCATATAAGTGAATGGGGGCAGATGGGGCCAGTTCTTGAGACAGAATTGGATCCCACCTCTGGTACCCAAACCCATCAGGTATTTACGGCATATCCTATAAATGAGATGGGAATACCCCTTTAGGGCTCAGTTCAGATTTCCCAGTGTATACCCCTGACATAAGGCCCTGACGTATGCCACTGTATAGTCATATAATGGTATATGTCGCCCATTGTGTCCCATTATGATATAAATGTATACCACCACATGGTATGTTTCATTTTTTGTGGTGGTGGCCCTCTTTATAGGAAAGTACTTTCCTTTATAGTTGAAGAAAAGGTATGCTGTACATACTGGCCCAACGGAGGCCAAAAGAGGACACTGTTGGCCTCTGATGGGTGAATGGATATCTTATGGATAGGGTAACATGGGGCAAAGTTGAAATGTGCAATGAGCCTTAGCAGTTTTATAAATGGTCCCACTTTTGCTGCTGTATAGTCTGTGTAGCTGCTGTACTTATCTGGCTGTCTTGCTGAACCTGACCTTAGATTTGACAGCACGTTGCTCCTGGTTATGTCAGTTTCCTCTGCTCTCTCTTTCCCTTGCTTCAGCACTAGAGATGGCAGCAGTAAAGGGTTTGAGGTTTTACTCTGTCCATCAGACTGTGAACTTGGATGAAAGCATCTGAGTCTTCAGGTAAGGGCAGATCACACAGGTTGTAGATGGGAAGGAAAGCACACACAAAGGCAGTTCGAAGGGCCTCTTGACAATAAGTACATCATAAAGTGTCCTCCTTCTGGGTCCCCCAAGATCAGCTGTAATCTGCCGGGAAGCCTGGAAGTAGGTATATGTACAATTTATTACTTGTTTGTTTGTTTAAGTTGGAAGGGACCTCAAGGGCCATCGAGTCCAACCCCCTGCAAAAGCAGGAATTCCTAAAACATCCCAGCTATATACCTATCCAGTTTCCGCTTGAAGATTTCAATTGATGAAGAACTCACCACCTCCCGTGGCAGCCTATTCCACTCTCTCACTACCCTTACTGTTAGAAAGTTTTTCCTAATGTCTAATCTGAATCTCCTTCCCCTTAGTTTCATCCCATTACTTCTCGTGCTTCCTTCTGCTAATGAGAATAGGGTAGATCCCTCTGCACTGTGACAACCTTTCAGATATTTAAATACCGCTATTAAGTCTCCCCTTAGCCTTCTCTTCTGCAAACTAAGCAGTCCCAATTCTTTTAGCCTCTCCTCGTAGGACATGGTTTGTAGACCTTCCACCATTTTGGTTGCTCTTCTCTGGACCTGCTCCAATGAATCGATGTCTTTCTTAAACTGGGGCGCCCAGAACTGTACACAGTATTCCAGGTGGGGTCTGACCAGGGCAGAGTACAGCGGAATAATTACCTCTCTTGATCTAGCTACAATGCTCGTCTTGATACATCCTAGAATTTGGTTAGCCTTTTTAGCCACCGCACCGCACTGTTGACTCATGTTGAGTTTGCGATCTATTATTAGGTAAGGTGTTTATCAACTTCCCCACAGCGCCACCACAGGGGAAATTAAGTACTACACAATCTGTATTTACATCAATGGTTTGTCTGTAATGCAGTACAAGACAGATCCTCTAGAGAGGGAGACTTTTTGTAACCGCTCTCTACTTTGGCCTACACATGAGGATTTGTAACCGGGTCAGCCCTTTAATGGGGCAATTCATAAGTATTGTAGTTTCATGGAACCAATTTATGGGTATGTTCACACTGCAAAATTCTACAGCATTTATGTTGTACATTTTCACCACAGATCTTACTGACTTTGCCACAGTCTCCGCCACGAATCTTTAACAAAGTTTTCCGCTTTAATTTTCAACCTGTGTGAATGTACCCTTAAAGGGGTTGTGTCATTATTAACACTTATCCCCTATCTACAGGACAGGGAGGATACGTGTCTGATCACTGGGGGTCTGACTGCTGGATTCCTCAGTGATCAGGAGGACGGGGGACCGAAAGTCCCCCTAAGGCCTCCTTGTAAATGGAGTGCCGGCGCTCCATTCACTACTATGGGGCTGCCAGGACTGTAATTTCTGGCAGTGCCCGCAGACCCGTAGAAGTGAATGGAGCGCCAGCGCGCTAGTGGTCCGTCCTCCTGATCACTGGGGGAACCCAGTGGTCAGACCCTGGGTACAACCACTTTAAGGGGTCAGTAAGAATTTAGGTATCAAATTGTAATTACAGTAAAGGGACTTTACAGACTCACTTGAAAATCCAATGGGGGAACTAAATGAGGGAGCGCCCAATTGCCAAAGCAACGGTTAACCACAGACACTGGCGGACCCCATAGACTATAATGGGGTCTGCTCAGTGTCCACCATATTTATACCAAAACTGACGGAGAGAAAAGTCTTCCGTGTAGGACTTTTCTCTCCGTCGATTTCTGGCGGTTTCTGCGGCGAAGTCTCCAACAGAGACTGGTGCAGATGTGAACCTGGCCTAAGTTCTGGTCCACCATGATGGAGCCACTGATAGCTGCTGGTACGCCGTGCCTGCATAGACACCTATACTAGGGATAGCTTGACAGGAGACCCCCCAATGTAGGTGGAGCCCCAACCTACTGACTACTTCCATAGATCACATTTGGCCACCTACCATGGTTGTGACCTCCCTGCTTATTAGAAATCTGCGGCGTACATGGTGGGTATGATTGGCATAAACTTTAAGGGTGCAAAGCGAATGGCAGGCCAATAAAACAAAAAGGAAATGCCAAAAACAATGCCAGTAATGTCTGCTCAGTCTTTTTGCCGGAGTCTTAGATTCCAGATGTCAGGACTTGTACAGTATTTTACCTCTCAGTTTGCTGTCATATCCCGAGGCCACGTGTTGCCTCTGTTTTTCTCGCCCCGGTGGGTGCAGTGCCGGAGCCGCGCCCCGTGTGTATGTGATCAGTACATTCTATACATTCATGGCTCGGCTCCACGTGATCTTGACAAGCGGTCATTCCGGCTTCTGTGTGTTAATATCTGCACACGCCGGAGACTTGGCCGCATTTCTGCTGCTCATTCGATCCAGTTCACATGTCACAGATTTGCCCTTGACAAATATAACAAGTATTTACAGGAGGATCTGCGGCAGGAATCCGGGCTGACGCTGAGATCTCTGGTCTGGAGGTGTCTGTGCAGTCCTTCGATGGGACCGGTGTATGTATATAATCCGTGCAGGAATCTGCAGAAGGCTAGGTTCATACATACGTGGAAAAATCCTCTTCAAAAACGCCAACGTTTTTTCATAAAAGGCTCAAATTTTTGACGCGGTTTTCACAGCGACATGAATCCTGCACAGGTTTCTTCGCCAATATTTGACACAATACTACTTTTTTTGCGACCGTTCTTTTTTTATTTTGGCCCCTACAGAACAGAGGGTGCAATCCCTAGTCACGGGAAGTCTTCTTAAGGCTAAGGCCCCACGTAGCGGGCCGCAGCAAAAAAGCACTGCAGGAAAAACCGCGGAGAAAACATATTGTTGTTTTTCTCATAGCAATTTTCACAGAGAGTCTTTCTGCTTCTATTATACCTATAGGGAAACCGCCGGTGTTTCCGTAGGTATAATTGACATGCTGCGATTTCCAAAAAACACGCCGGATTTGGAAGCTGCAGCGTTTCCACTTCGTGTATTTTTCTGCAATGTGTGGATGGGAATCGCTAGAATCCAATCCACTTTGAGAGTGATTTTAACCTCGGCGTTCACACCACGAGCGCCTTGGCCTGAAGGAGTTTTCCTAGAATTTTCCATGTGGAAAATGCTCCGAATCCTCTTGGAAAAAACTCAGTGTGAACATACCCTTACCAGAGTGCATGCTCATGATTTCCAAGGATGACTTTTTGATGAAGTTTTTCAAGGTGCCGCCAAAAAACTTCCCAAATTTTTCCAGAGCATGTGACTGGGGTTAACAAAACTACGGCCATACATGTAGCAGTGTGTACTGTGCGGATAAGAACAGCCTAGTAACATCTCATGCGGTTTTGCCATGAATTGCTGCGGTTTTCAGCCGCACGGCTTGCTCCGGTGAAGCACCTTGGTGCACGTCTCCTGTACCGGGGTGCAGCTGAAAACCCTGGCAGTTTGTGGTAAATCTGTGCACGCAGATGGCGGCTGTTTGCACAAAGTGTATATGGGTGACGCTAGGATGGAGTGGTTCGAAGTACTGTACGTTCTCCCAGGACTGGCATGGATTTGGTAGGTGGTGCTGCACGTGTTAGCTGTGTGGTGTGCCGGGCTCCCCCCTGCCCCACCTTGGCATTTCGTATTGCAGCATGGTCCAAGTGACAGTAGGTTAATAAACCGCTCCACATTTGCAACCCTTACCTGGTACATTTGACGGCAGCGCCACCTGCTGGATCCATACCAGGTCAGTGAGAACCTACTTCTAACCACTCCATCCTACCCTGTGTATGGGCACAGTCATCCATATGGATACCCCATACTCTGTCTCATATCCAAATCTTGGTTGTCAGAGAGTGAGGAACATGGGGCTTGGTTACTGCCAGTGCAGAGGTAGGCAACCTTCGGCACTCCAGCTGTTGTAAAACTACAACTCCCAGCATGCATACTTGCTCTGCTGTTCTTGGAAGTTAATGGAGCATGTTGGGAGTTGTAGTTTCATAGCAGCTGGCGTGTCGAAGATTGCTGACCCTTGAGCCAGTGTATGGGAACATTTTTGTTTCATTCCAGAGACTGAAAACCTGACCTGATCAGATCCTACTAACACAGCTGGTCTGTGCGTTACCGTGTATCAGAGCTCTCTTTGCCCAGCAATAGTGATTGGAGTCCATTTTTAGGATTTTCCAAAACCGTATTACAGTCTCAAATTCTATCCTGACTAATGGGTCATATGATCCAAATTTACAGGGGGTCTGTAATGCTGTAAGTTCAGATCACGAGACCTTGGGTTGGAATGGGATATGCGTCCGTAACAAAAATCAGGACGTGCAGGAAGTCTGGTGAATTGGTACAGGTACTGTATGACTGGTTTAGTCCTCTCATTGGGTCTTGCAGAAATCCATTCACGTGCCATAGAAATGAATTACTGCAGTGAATGTGAATTACATGTCACGGTCATATCGCGTTTTTTGCACCAAACTAAATACGAATTCATTTTGTGAATACACTATACAGTATAGTCGCCTGTTCAGACCTTGAAGGCAGCACACAGAGGCCCTAGGTATATATTACGCAGTCACTGCATCAGGTGCCGCCGCAGGGTGTATTTGCGGTATTATTACAGTATGTGGTTTTCCTTGTATTTGTTGCTGTAGTAGATAAGAACTGTGCCAAGATTTTCTGACCGCCAGGACCTGCCCGAGCCGCACTCCTGGCACAGTGCCCTGTGTTATGCTGTAATAGACACCCAGGGAGCTACATTACTGATATATAGTGCATTGTGCCACAGTACATAGATCACATTTGTGTATTCTACTCAAGAAGATATTGAGGTATTACTATACGCTGTGTAGTGGCTGTGCCGCGGTATCGCAGCTCAGCTCCAATTCAAGTGATCACCCCCTGCAATCGGGAGGATGGGGACCCGCATGTACCCCAGGTCAGTGAAATGTTTGTATGCGTGAGTGGCCTCCGCTCCATTCTCTTCTGTGTGACTGCCGCAATGGTGATCTCTGGCAGCTCCATAGGAGTGAATGAGGCGGCGGCCATGCTTGCTTGCACTTTGCCCCCATACACACGACTGTGTGCTTTGTTAGCAGGCTAGCTGGGTTAACGGCTAGCACGCTGACCCATTCGTTTCTTATGGCCCCATACACACACACATGTATCACCACAGGTCTGTGTAAGGGGCCGTGAGCTCTGGGGGCAATACTTACGACTGGTCCTATTCCTGTCCATTTTGCGGCCCGGGCCCATTAGCGAATTGTATGGGTCTGTGGAGCTTTGGTGCCGTTTTCTCACAGTCCCGGGGGAACCGTAGATGGACCCCAGACAGCCAAATACTTCTGTTCTGTGCCAAGGGGATAAGACTGAGGCCACACATTGCAACGTTTTTTGGCTGTTTCACCAAAATGCAGCGGAAAAAAATACTGCGTTTTACAGTCCCAGCAAAGTGAACGAGATCTTATTTTATCTCGTCCCTACAGTGAGGAAAAAAAACACTGCAGAAATCCTCGATCATGTATGTTTTTGAAAAAAAATGCAGCAAAAACACTGCATTTTCTCCATAGACTTATATGGGGGGGGGGTGCAAAAAATGCAAAACGCAGTGAAAAACAAGTGTTTTTGGGATCACATTTTCATCTGTTTTTTTTTTTAGCTACGTTTTTTTTTTTCGTGTGGCCTTAGGCTGTTGGAAAAATATGCTCTATAAAAAGTAAAAAATGGCATCAAAAAACAAATTCATTTTTTTTTTTTTTTTTTTTTAGCAGGGGTGTTCTTTACATGAAGGCGGCATGCTCTGGGTATGGTCTTTTTTTTTTTATTTCTGTTTTTTTTTTCATCAGAAACGCCTGAGAGCAGGATTCTTGGTATTGAAGAGCGGCAATTGACAGCCTTGTCCCTATATGGTGCATAGGGAGAAAGCTGTCAATCAGCAGGATGTCTGTAGGGGGAGCCAGCTGCTCATGATGTCTTGCACAGCATTGTGAGGTTCCTCTGATCCAGCTGCAGCAGATTTTATGAAAAATAAAGTAGAATAAAAAAAAAAAAAAACCCCCAAAAAAACCCGACCATCACTAGAAATAAAGGCGTCGGTCAATACAGAAGACTGCCTTCGAATTTCTGCTGTGTGAATGGGCTCCTTAAAGGTGTTCTTGCTTAGATAAATGTCACCCAAGCTGGTGGGACTGGCCAACCATCTAATGTGTATGGGGGTATGTCTGGCAGATGTTGGAGACGTTGGATTTCAACCTGATCGTGTTGTTCTCAGCGGTCATAAGCCACCGCCCGAAGTGTCTGGTAGCAGCTAATTCCCCTCAACCTGTTAACAACACATGCACACTCGGTCAAGATGACCTTGCATGTGTATGGGGAGGTAAGAAGGAATGGCTTTCGACCAAACAAGCATCTAAGTTGTATGACCACCTTTACTGCTTACTGAGATTGCACCGTTCCTGTAAAATATGGGACCCAGCTCCATTATCTTAAAGGGAACCTGTCAGGTCGATTTGGGGCACTAAACCACCCACAGGTCCTTATGGACTGGAGGTTTAGTGTCCCAAATAGCCCTGTTGCAACCACATTAACAAAAAACAAACCCTTCTACTTGCCTAGAGATGTCCGATCATCGGACTCATCTCTGGCGCTTGCGCAGTTGTACGGTAAAGCCGGAGATGTACACTGCGCTAGACCTTAGGCGCATGCGCACTGAAGCCAAGATGTACAGCCGTCAAGTGAGTATTTTTAATGCGGGCACGTATGGCGGGATATTTTGGAGACTAAACCCCTGTTGGTGGTTTAGTGTACCAGCTCATCCTGACAGATTCCCTTTAATTCATTGCCAGCATTGATAGGGTCAATGTAAGACGTTAAAAGTCTGACTAACCGGAACTTAAATAATACCGTCTGACTATGGGGCACATCTGTACCAGACTTTCCATGACCTTTGTCTTGACATCTCACTATTAGGTTACATTTAGCGATGTAATCGCTTCGTCCTGCCAGCAGACTGTCCTTCTGTACCCGGCACAGGATGCCGCCGTACTGCAAAATGAAAATGTTCCGCTTTTAACATTAAACTAATTTCTAGTCCTGATTCTTTATTAAATATAAATTTATTACAAAAGCCGCAGACAGAACGGATAGTCTCAAAGAAGACGTCACGCAGGGACGGCAGTAACATTGTGTCCTACATGTCCGGAAGGAATAATAAATGATAGTCGCTGCAAGTCTGGTACATAAATTTATGGGATATTTATAGAGGCCAAGGTAAATATTCTATCAAACCAACATCATCATGGTGAGGGAGGTAGAGACGTAATTTTGTTTTTTTTGTGATGTCATATAACTGCTACAGCCAATCACTGGCCTCGTGCTGTCAGTGTGACCTCACCACTGTCGCCTGTCATCTCCAGGCAGAGGGATTAAGGGGGTAAGCATCACTCGGGGTTTGTTTTTTGTAACCCCTCACCTGCCTGCAGCCGGTTTTGCAACTTTTTTGGGATTACTTGCAATGTTTTAGATTTCAGTGGGTTGGAAAGTGAGCGTGGTTAACCTGCGCCAGATTTATCAAATGCAACTTTTTTAAAGTTGCAAAAATTGTCACAATCTCTCAGGACGATAAGTCCACATGGCTGAAATAGAACAACCATTTGATGCAGTCTTCCGCCTCACATTCCCCTTCCATTTCTGTCCCTTTGGCTTTCGCCCACTGATCAGACCAAATGAATGGGACTAATCTGCAGAGTCGAATCCACCCCAAAATCAGCGCCAAATTCTGCTACGTGAACATACCTTTAGACTGTTGAATGAAAACTGAGCTGCAGTAACCAGGCATAACATATTTGTGGCTCCCGATATCAGCCAATTTATAGGGGTATGCGTGTCGAACCCTCACCAATCGGATATTGATAACCCGTCCTAAGTCCCAGAAATTCCTTTAAGCAGTCCCCACACTCAGAGGGATCAAAATTCACTCATGTGATCTTCTCAGATTTATCTATAACCTATCAGAAGAAAATTTAGACTACACTTGCTCTTGAAGAAGCTGCCTCCCCTTGACAACCCCTCTCCATACGCCATATTTTGGTATAGTCACATGATGGCTAGATGAATCATTTTTGAGGGCTGCTTCATGTCAGGACCTCGCCGTGATATGGCCCCAATATGAGGACCATCCTGAAGGTTTCTGAAACCTGGTGTCATGTTGTCCCTGGCCTCTTCTGATTTGCAACTTTTGTCCTGACATTGTTGGTGAAGCACCTGCTTGTAAATCACCTGCGGATACCAGACAGAAGCTTCTGTCCCCGGGGATATGACTCTGTCTGCAAAACAAATGGATCCCCCAGGAACAATCCACACGATAGTCAGATCATCTGAAGCTTAGTCCAATCCTGTTCATATGAGGAGAGAGTTCTGAGCGACTACTAGTTACGTTACTGACCTGTGAGGGCAGAAAGTGTTATATTAACTTTAAGACCTGGCTTATCCTACTATGAAAATCAACTGATCGCCAAAAATCCGGCTTCTTTAACCATCGACAAACCGCAGCTCCCGAGAAATCTGGCTTTACTAACTCCCAAAGATCGGCCGATGCTCTCAAGTTCATCTCTAACCTTCACTCATCATCCGATCTCCACAATTCTGGCATCTCTAATCTCCAAAGATCAACTGATCCCCACAAGTTCTTCTTTTTTAACCCTGACAATCATCTGATCTCCACAAATCTGGCTTCTCTAACCTCCAAAGACCTGCTGATCATCACAAATCTGAATTCTCGCATCTCCAGAGATCAGCTGTTCCCCAGAAGTCCTGCTTCTCTAACCCCTGATGGTCATTTGGTCTCAAATCTGGATTCTCCAACCCCAGTGATCAGTTGATCTCCTCAAAGCTAGCTTCTTTAACCCCGGATGATCAACTGATTGCCAGAAATATGGGTTCTCTAACCCTGAACGATCAACTGATCACAAGATTGTTCAGATCATGATCTGACCTGTACAAATCCCACCTCTTTTACCCTTGAAAATCAGCTGAGTCCTACTTCCTTTAGGCCGATCATCTGATCGACACAACAAATCAGCAGATCACATGGCTTGCTTCTTTAAGCCATGATGGTTATCTGATCAACACAAATACTGTTTAACTTATGATAATCAGCTGATCAACGTAAGTCCGGCTTCTCATACCCAATACTATTATCTAATGGGACACATTCGGTTTCTCTAATCTCCTAACCCTCGAAAATCAGCTGATCTCCTAAGCCAATCAGCTGATCTACTAAACCAATCGACTCCTCTTCCAACCCCCGACAATTGACTGATCTCCTAACCCTCGACAATTGACTGATCTCCTAACCCCTAATGATTGATCCTGATGCCATTGACCTGATTTATAAAAAAACAAAACCCAAAACATGGATTTTGCTATTTTCTTTTTCCTGCATGCACGACTTTTTCTCTCTGTTTAAAAAATGATCCTCAATGGAATGGATGCCAAGGGATCTGTTTTAAATCAGTTTTTCTCTTCTTTTGATGCAAAAACTGTTAACACAAGAGAACCACAGCACAGATGTGAACATAGCCTTAGAGATGACAGATGGAATTCTGTTCACATCTCTCCGCTATTGAGTTAATGTAAATCTGGATGTTGTGACTTTCTAATGTGATTATCCATGGTTTGTCCCGCTGTCATATGATCAGTACAATCCTCCCTTGTGTAGACCGTCAGTCGTACCCCTGTAAACAAGGCCTGTTTGCTTGGCCTCTGCCTGACACCAGTGTATAAAGTACAAAGCTGCTGTCTGTCCTCTCATCAGAATTAATAATAATTCTCGGGCCACATGGTCGCTGTGCACCCAAACACTGCCCTATAGACATGACCTAGTGTGACAAGCACAAGAGCAAAATTCTGTTCTCTTTAGTCTGTTAACAATGTGAGAAAATATCCTGTAATCTATGTGCACAGTGACTGTACCAGCAGAATAGTGAGTGCAGCTCTGGAGTATAATACAGGATGTAACTCAGGATCAGTACAGGATAAGTAATGTAATGTAATGTATGTACACAGTGACTGCACCAGCAGAATAGTGAGCGCAGCTCTGGAGTATAATACAGGATATAACTCAGGATCAGTACAGGATAAGTAATGTAATGTATGTACACAGTGACTGCACCAGCAGAATAGTGAGCGCAGCTCTGGAGTATAATACAGGATGTAACTCAGGATCAGTACAGGATAAGTAATGTAATGTATGTACACAGTGACTGTACCAGCAGAATAGTGAGTGCAGCTCTGGAGTATAATACAGGATGTAACTCAGGATCAGTACAGGATAAGTAATGTAATGTATGTACACAGTGACTGTACCAGCAGAATAGTGAGCACAGCTCTGGAGTATAATACAGGATGTAACTCAGGATCAGTACAGGATAAGTAATGTAATGTATATACACAGTGACTGTACCAGCAGAATAGTGAGTGCAGCTCTGGAGTATAATACAGGATGTAACTCAGGATCAGTACAGGATAAGTAATGTAATGTACAGTCATGGCCAAAAGTTTTGAGAATGATACAAATATTAATTTTTACAAAGTCTACTGCTTCAGTTTTTCTAATGGCAATTTGCATATACTCCAGAATGTTATAAAGAGTGATCAGCTTAACAGCAATTACTTGCAAAGTCAATATTTGCCTAGAAAATGAACTTTATCCCCCAAAACACATTTCAACATCATTGCAGCCCTGCCTTAAAAGGACTACCTAACATCGTTTCAGTGATTGCTCCATTAACACAGGTGTGGGTGTTGATGAGGACAGGGCTGGTGCTCAATCTGTCATGATTAAGTAAGAATGACACCACTGGACACTTTAAAAGGAGGTTGGTGCTTGCCATCATTATTTCTCTTCTGTTAACCATGGTTATCTCTAAAGAAACACGTGCAGTCATCATTGCACTGCACAAAAATGGCCTAACTGGGAAGAGTATTGCAGCTAGAAAGATTGCACCTCAGTCAACAATCTATCGCATCATCAAGAACTTCAAGGAGAGAGGTTCCATTGGTGCCAAAAAGGCTCCAGGGCGCCCAAGAAAGACCAGCAAGCGGCAGGACCGTCTCTTAAAAGTGTTTCAGCTGCGGGATCGGGCTACCAGCAGTACAGAGCTTGCTGAGGAATGGCAGCAGGCAGGTGTGAGTGCATCTGCACGCACTGTGAGGCGGAGACTCTTGGAGCAAGGCCTGGTCTCAAGGAGGGCAGCAAAGAAGCCACTTCTCTCCAGAAAAAACATCAGGGACAGACTGATATTCTGCAAAAGGTACAGGGAGTGGACTGCTGAGGACTGGGGTAAAGTCATTTTCTCTGATGAATCCCCTTTTCGATTGTTTGGAACATCTGGAAAACAGCTTATTCGGAGAAGAAGAGGTGAGCGCTACCACCAGTCTTGTCTCATGCCAACTGTAAAGCATCCTGAAACCATTCATGTTTGGAGTTGCTTCTCAGCCAAGGGAATCGTCTCTCTCACAGTCTTGCCTAAAAACACAACCATGAATAAAGAATGGTACCAGAATGTCCTCCAAGAGCAACTTCTCCCATCCGTCCAAGAGCAGTTTGGCGCTCAACAATGCCTTTTCCAGCATGATGGAGCACCTTGCCATAAAGCAAAGGTGATAACTAAATGGCTCAGGGAACAAAACATAGAGATTTTGGGTCCATGGCCTGGGAACTCCCCAGATCTTAATCCCATTGAGAACTTGTGGTCAATCATCAAGAGACGGGTGGACAAACAAAAAACAACAAATTCAGACAAAATTAAAGCATTGATTCTGCAAGAATGGACTGCTATCAGTCAGGATTTGGTCCAGAAGTTGATTGAGAGCATGCCAGGGAGAATTGCAGAGGTCCTGAAGAAGAAGGGTCAACACTGCAAATATTGACTTGCTGCATTAACTCATTCTAACTGTCAATATAAGCTTGTGTTACTCATAATATGAATGCAATTATATTTCTGTATGTGATAAAAACATCTGACAAACACACATAAAAACCAGAGGGCAGAAGATCATGTGAAAATATAATATTTGTGTCATTCTCAAAACTTTTGGCCATGACTGTATGTACACAGTGACTGCACCAGCAGAATAGTGAGTGCAGCTCTGGAGTATAATACAGGATGTAACTCAGGATCAGTACAGGATAAGTAATGTAATGTATGTACACAGTGACTGTACCAGCAGAATAGTGAGCGCAGCTCTGGAGTATAATACAGGATGTAACTCAGGATCAGTACAGGATAAGTAATGTAATGTATGTACACAGTGACTCAATTTTATGTAGATTATTTCTGGATGTATGAACGTACGCCTAAATGACTATGAATTTAATAAAGCCAATGACAATACACATAGTTTTTTCAGGTGTCCCACAATGTGATACTTCCTTTTGATATCCATAGGGTATTAGAGCAGAACAGTATATATACACAGCCCTCCTTAGCTCTGGGCACTATTATATTGCCTTGGGCTTTCATTTTACACCATCATAAAACCTTAGCGGTTCTGATGCTGGGACTGACAGAACAAAGAGAGCCCGCTCTGCTTAATCTATTCCTCTAGTGCTGTGATCATTACAGATGGTGGCAGGTAATGGGATGAATGGCTGGGATCGATGCTGTCACTGATCCGTGCCCTGCAGTGTAGCTGTCAATTACAAGGTTAAAAGATGACATCACTTCTTACAGTACTATGAAAACATCAAATACCCGTATTGTCGCCCTGATTCATTCTCATCGTGGTTACTGTAACTCCCTATTACTTGGTCTCTGTCTGACTAAACTCTCCCCTCTCAGACCTCTGCTGAATATGGCGGCCAGGCTTTTTTTGCTGTCCAAACACTACACCGTGCCAGTCCTTGCACTGGTTGCCAATCCACTGTGTACAATTTCAATGTCTCACTCTCACCCACAATGCTCTGCACGGTGCTGATCCTCTCTACATCTCCTTCTATCTCCCTACCTGTGCTCTCCATTCTGCCAGTGCCATGTTCCTCCATAACCTGAACCTCTCCCTTCCATCTCCAAGACTTCTCTTGAGCTGCACCAGTTCTCTGGAATGCTCTAGCCAGACAGTCAGGTTACACAACTTCCACAGCTTTAAGCTTTTTACTAAGCTAACTCTTTTCAGTTTACCCTTCCCGTCTACCCGATCCATTCATCTAGCACTAAGTCTTCATGCACATGGCCGTAGTTTTGCCATATGCTATCAGTTTTTATGGATCAGTGCCCAGGACATAGAAATGAGCCCCAGGAGGAACAGGTCCTATTCCTGTCCATTTTTGTGTCTGTCTATTCGTTCAAGTGTATGGGCCTGCCAAAAACACGGAGAGCCATTTTTACGGACCCATATGCTGCACGCGGTCACGTGTATAAAGCCCTATACTCCATGCATGTAAATGCTCTTCATACCTGAACATACATGACGGCTCATGTAGCTTTATATGTTTAAGCCCCCATACACATGAACATATGCTTTGTCATTGTGCTAGCTGTGCTTTTCACAGGACATCTTAGGACAGGTCCGATTCCTGTCTGTTTTGCAGCCCAGACTCCATTTTGAAGTGTAGTTGTCCGTGGAGGGCACAGTCTGTACACGGATATCCATCCATGTGCCGTGTTCTCATAGACCCGGACACGTACATGTAGGCTACCTTGATTTATAAAAATGGCCAGACCATTGTACAAACACTTTTATGTCTTGTGTCCCCCCTTCTTCGTCATAGATTGTAAGCTCTTGGGAGCAGGGACTCAGTTTTCACTCTGTAATGTCTTATTTTCGTTGTATGAGAACCCTGTGCTTTGTATAGTGTTATGGAATATGTTGGCGCTATATGGATAAAATATTATTCAATATATTAGTATAGGTTTTCCCACATAACACTAGTGTTGCAGTAGTGACTAGCAGTGAGCACTAGAGGGCGGTGTTGTATGAGGAGAGTTGTAGGTCAGTCCAGGCTCACATTGGGGCAAATTTATCAAGACTGGCGTATTGTACTCCAGTTTTAAAGGGGTTGTCCAGGAGTTACAGATCTCTGGCAGGAGGCCGGGGAAGGTTAAAAATAATAAAAAAACAACCCATACTCACCTGGCTCTCTGTTGTCCCCCGCCACTGTCCGCTCCAGCAGCGCGTGGGGCTTGTTCCAGCGGAAGTTCTTGTTGACAGGACACGGGACGTCACCAGTGCAGATTGGGCACAATACGATGAATTCCCCCACTATCTGGATCCCCAGTCCTCTTAGCATTGCAGGTCCTGTATACAATCTATGTCAACCTGAAGCACGAGAGAACCCCATAGAGACCCCATAGAAGACCAATATGTGCCCCGCAGGAGGACAGCCACAGTGTATACATAATGGGGGAGATTTATTACAATTACATTGGCTTGGAAGGGTTCACTTAGCTATTAAGTCACTATATTGTAGTCCCAAACTGGTGCATACGCCAAAATCTGTGTAACCTAGAATGGCCCTCACTCTGACAAATAAATGAGTTAATCTCCCCCTCAATTTTATTAAAATTAAAAAAAAAAAAAAAAAAATCTTTATAGGGGTTGGAGTACCAGTGTACTCTAGTTCAGTGTAACACAGATTCCCACCACTAGGGGGAGCTCAGTGTATATTTATTCACTATAGAACTGAAGGAGAGCTGTAAAATGTCTATGTAGCCGGCTCCCTCTAGTGGCAGCTGCTGGGAAAGCTGTGACTATATTAGGAAACAGGAAAGTTCTGGGCAGTGTCGGACTGAGGTTCCTTGGGCCCACTAGATAAAATGATTTAGAGGGTCACCCTCCAATAACCCCTAGGAGGTAGACCATAGTACCCTTCAAATGTGGGTGTCTTTTGCTGGATTGTTATTGTGTTAGAGCCTGGGCCCCCCGCCCACCACCTCTCGTACTGTCATGTTTCACCTCCATTGGCAGTTGCATAGTCCCATACCATTACACCACTATCGCCACCTATTGGTCACTCTTCTCACTGACTTCTGTAGGATTAATGTGGCATCAGTAGAATTACTGAGTATGTGAAACAATTGTAGATGAATACAGCCACACATCTAATATTATCTCCATATAGGACCTAAGTGACAGACGGATACAGTCATGTGACTGGGGTGCTGCTCTCACCCCGGGGCTGTTACTGACTTTATTGTATTTTGTCCACAGGTGCCCAGATCTCGTGCTTTGCCCCCAGCAGCTTCTCCTGGAGACAGGCGGCCTACGTGGACTCCTTCTGTTGGGCAGCCGTCCAGCAAAAGCACTTGTCACACAGCGACTCTGGGAACATCCCCCTGTGGCTTCACAAGGTAGGACATTATTTCAGGCGTCACATTCACCGCTAGACTTTTTCGTACATGGAAGCGATCCGCTAGGTAACAATAACAGGAGGCTCCTCTGTGTATTTGTGCATAAAATATCATTTGGAAAAATGTCTTTGGCCTCTTGCAGACGACCGTGGGTAGGTCAGTATGGTATCCGTTTTTTTCCTCATAGCACACTGACCCATTCATTTCTGTTGGCCCAAGCACACAACCATATATTACACGGTTACGTGTGCGGGCCGACAGTCTGGGCTGCAGAACTCAGGACAGGTCCTTTTCTTGTCCGGTTTTGCGGCCCCTATTCATTGAATGAATGGGGCAGCGGAAACACACCCGATGCACGGGCGGCACACGGATGACATCCATGTTCCGCCCGTGCACCAGGCGTGCCGTTCAGTCACAGCCAGCGGCGAGCACACGGTCGTATGCAATTACCCTAAGGACAAGGCAAGTAGTCCTTTCCTATTGCCATGGGGCTGAGCATTAGACGGGGAGGAGAACCTATTGTCACTGGTGGATCCTATGTTATATGTACATAGGTGTTTCCTGTGATGGGGCTTTTTCATCCGTCCCCTCCAGTGTATACATCCTGAGAACGAGTAGCGCTATACTGCAGTTCCTGCATGGCAGGGGGCGCCACTGTGCAGAGGAAACTTAGTTGGGGACGCAGCACTAAACTAATGCTTTGTCCCCCATTCTTTGTATTAGTGATCCACTACCCAGGACTCATAAAGTGATGCCAAACCCTAGAGAGATTTTATGTCCTAACCCTCTAATACACAACATTACAATAACTTCTATGAGTTTTCCAGGCTAACTAATTGATGACCTTTCCCTTGTCATCAATAAGAGATCATCCGAAACCCAGGCCCCCAGTGAATCAGTATAGAATTCAGTACTTACCAAACAGAGCGCCGTACATTTGTATAGTGGCTGTGCTTGGTATTGCAGCTCAGCCCCACTCACTTTAATGGAACTGAGCGGCGATCAGGTCATGTGACTGAGCATGACCACATTGATCAGTGTTCAGGGAGCGCTCTGCTGCTTTAAACAGCTGATGCAGGGGATTGTCAGACCTGCATGGATCTACAATTAAGGTCATCAATTAAGTCCATTAAAATCCCTTTAAGTGCTAATTTGTATGTGTGCCAAAATGGAGCCTAAAATATCTGCTCATCCCGCACAAAACATCAGTACAGAAGTTACACATTGAAGACAGATTGCATGGAAGGAAAAAAAAAATCCTGCACTCCAAGCTGTAAGGGGTTAAATGAATCTGCATTGAGCATAACTATTATGAATTTTTTTTTTTTTTTTAACCATTGTACCTGTATTTTCACAGCTATGACACTAGGTGGCAGTGTCTGACCTGCTCAGGGCTTTTCTAGTATAACACTGATGGACAGTCCTTAGAATAGAAGGTCAATATTAGATCGATAGGAGGTCTGACTCCCAGCGCCCCCTGCTGATCACCAGAATTAACATGGACCTCCACAGTAACATGAGAACACCGCTGCTCCAGGCTCCAGGGAGATCACTCAGCCCCGACTCCTCCATAAACAGGCACGTTCTTATGAGCTACACATACGTGCCATATAAAAAGATTGGCGAGATAAGCGTCTGTCTGCTTCTCCGGCGCTGCTTATCTCTAGGAAACAGGATCAGGCAGGTACAATTCAATCCAGCAAGTGACTGCTCTATTCCTTGTCCCCTGCAGTTCTTCCCGTACATCCTCCTTCTGGTGGCCATTCTGCTCTACCTGCCATCCTTGTTCTGGAGATTTACCGCAGCTCCTCATCTCTGCTCAGACCTGAAATTTATCATGGAAGAGCTGGACAAGTCCTACAACCGAGCCATCAAGGCTGCAAACAGCAAGAGCAAGAAAGACGGGCCCAGTTCTCCGACACTGAGCGAGAATGTAGCCCAGAGGTAACATGTCCGCCATTACAACTTTTATGGGGTTTTCATACTGATGACCTGTCCATGGGATAGGTCCTCAGTATGTGATCTGTCGGGGCCTGACACCTGAACCCTGCACAGATCAGCTGTTGTAGAAGCCTCCGGGTGCCAGGATCTGCTAGTGGATGGGGGTGCTGCGTGCAGGACTACTCCTGTACAAGCAGCCCCATCCACTGTAAAGTGGCGATTCCGGGAAACTACAGCTCTTATTACTTGTATAGGATCGGCGCTGCATGTGCTGCCAGTCCACCCGGAGGCTGCTGCGACAGCTGATCTGTGTGGGGTTCGGGTGTCAGACCCCCACAGATCACATCCTGATGACTTATGCTGTGGATCGGTCATCAATATGAAAACTCGATTTGGGGCCAGAAAACCCCTTTAAGGATGCCGCAAAGGTTTTTAAGCCTTATATTCTTCATGTGGTGTTTGGGGCCAAAATTCTTCATAATTTCATAAATCTTTCTACTGTCCAGATTCCTGATACAGAGCTCCAAATCCCCTGCATATCCCTAGAGTACAGTGGTGTACGTTTCTGGCTCTCTGCTGCCCCTGGTAAAGTGAGGTTACTGAATACTACAAACAGTTCAAAGGACCTGTATAATTCTGTATGCAGTGAGCTCCCTCTAGTGGTGACAGCCGGCAGACAGAATTAGGAGTTTTGGACTTCCCTTCTGTCTCCCTGCACTCTTCCTTTCGCTGTGTTCATATCTTGGTTGGGGAATTTACCCAGTTTTTCATAGTTAACCCTTTGGGTACCATGGTCAATTCATACCTGGGTTGGGGAATTTACCCAGTTTTTCATAGTTAACCCTTTGGGTACCATGGTCAATAGTGACCAAGGCATTAAAAGTTCCCTGTGAGGTATGACCTAAGGCTAAGGTTACGTTCACACTACTGCTATTGAATTCCGTTGCTGTCATCCATCATATAAAATTAAAGTACATCCAAAAATAGATAAAATTAAAAATGGCAAACAAGTAATCAAATATAATAATGTCTAAGGTTTTCTGAGCCCCAGAATATATATATATATATATATATATATATATATATATATATATATATTATACTAAAGACCTATTCAAAGGATAGGCCATCTGTATGTGATTGGTGGGGTCCGACACCCGAACTCATCTCTGATTCTCCATCTTGGCTGCCATTGGGTGTCAGAAGCTACAGCACAGGATGGGGCGAAAGCAGCTCCTATTCATGTAATAGGTGCAGAGCTGTGGCCCCCTCCGCTGTATAGCGGTGGTGTTGAATAACATGAATTACTTGAATAGGAGCAGAGCTGCTTCCAGGCCCATCCTGTGCCGTAGCTTCTAGTGGCCAGTGGCAACCTGAACTAGTTGGTGCCAGATGCCCACCGATCAGAAACTGATGGCCCATCCTGTGGATCAGTGATCGGTATAAAAAAAAAAAAAAGCACTGTTGGGGACTGGATATATTATTTATAGTGTGTGGTGAAATAAAAAAAAACAAACTAAAATGTGTCGGAAATTGATTTTATATGCCTCAAAATGGTGCCAATAAAAACTACAACTTGTCCCGCAAAGAACAAGCCTTCATATATCTTTGTAAATGAGAAAAAAAATTAATCGAAATAGGCTGGTCCTTAAGGGGTTAAAGAGAACCTTTCACGTCCTCATGTACTGTATATGCGGTTTTATATACTGCTAGAAAGCCGACAGCGTGCTGAATTCAGCCCTCTGCCGGGTTTCCTGGTATGTGCCCCGGGGCTGGAGATATCAGGGGCCTAAATTTCACCGTTCACTGTCAGAAGGGCGTTCCTGACAGTCTAGCTGCGCTGTGAGGAACTCCCTCCCTGACAGTTCTCGTCCATAGCGCTGTACTGGGGGGGGCGTTCCTCACAGCTCAGCGTCATCACTGGGCGGTAAGGAACACCCCCTCTGACAGTGCAGGGCTATGAGCGAGTACAGAGAGGGGGCGTTCCTTACCCCCCCAGCGATGACGCTCAGCTGTGATGAACGCCCCCCGAATACAGTGCCATGGACGAGTACTGTCAGAGGGAGCGTTCCTTACCGCCCAGTGATGACGCTGAGCTGTAAGGAACGCCCCCCCCAGTACAGGGCTATGAGCGAGTACAGTCAGGGAGGGCGTTCCTCACAGCCAAGCTAGACTGTCAGGAACGCCCTTCTGACAGTGAATGGTGAAATTTAGACCCCCGATATCTCCAGCCCCGGGGCACATACCGGGAAAGCCGACAGTGCGCTGAACTCAGCGCACTGTCGGCTTTCTAGCGGTATGTAAAACTGCATATACATGAGGACATGAAAGGTCCTCTTTAAGGTTCCATCTGTAATGAATGTTACATTAACACATGTGATGCACCCCCATCTGCAGCGCCTGGGAGATCTCAGAAGGACACTTCAAGTACCCATTTGTGGAACAGTATCTTAAGACCAAGAAGACCTCTTATAATCTAATCATCAAGTACCTCATCTGCCGCTCCTTAACACTGGTGATTATATTCTTGGCCTGTATCTACCTCGGCTACTACATCAGCCTCTTCTCCCTGACAGACGAATTCAGCTGCAACATCCGCACCGGCATCCTGAAGAATGACACTACGCTGCCGTCCTTAATCCAATGCAAGCTGATCGCGGTAGGAGTCTTCCGCCTGCTGAGTTACATTAACCTGATCGTCTATTGTTCTATCATGCCTTTTGTCATCTACACCATGTTGGTACCGTACCGGAAACTGTCCAACGTCCTGAAAGTGTACGAGCTGCTGCCCACCTTCAGCGTCCATCAGTGTTACTCCAAGAACTACGACGACCTCAGCATCTTTCTTCTGTTCTTGGAAGAAAACGTAAGCGAGCTGAAATCTTACAAATTCCTCAAAGTGCTAGAGAACCTGAAAGGCAACGGAGAAGACTTTGACACCATGCAACTGCTGACAACGCTAGGCACTGTGAAGACGGACACGGTGGATGGAAAGAAGACAGCGTTTAAGAGCGCAGCTCTGCCGCCTGCGGCACAAAATTCTACTGAGCTTAAAGGTAAAGGGAGACATTTTTGCCCCCTGCCCAGCTTCCTCCACCAATTACAGCTGATCACTTGAGCTTACAACCCCTTTAATTGTACATTTATGTACCCAGATATCCTCCATAGACAGATAGACAGTGCCACCTGATTCTGTATTGACAGTCTAGTTGCTAGGGGTATATTACTACAGTCTTAGATGGTGCCAAAGAGTGGGTCCACCACAGCAAGTACTCAAGTCCAAATTGATATTGAGCCAGGGGGCATATAGGACTGTGTATAGAAGCAGCTTATATCTATACACCTATATCTTCACATATTCTCTAGAACTAAAGAGGTGAAAAATCCCTGTAGTCCAGATAGTCAACAAAATTTGTGATTTGGCGCAGGAGGTAGTAAGATGTGTACATAGCTGACTTCTCTCCTGCAATGTGAGAGAGCACATAACCTCCCAGATTGGTGATAGCATGAAGAAAAGTTCCTGTATCCATACCCTGTCCCTTATCCCTGGGGTCACTGGAGGCTGTACAGGGCGACGAGATGACACTAACAGGGTGCGATTGGTAAGAGGGGGGATAACATGACGAAAAGCTCCTGTATAGATCCCCTGGGGTCACTGGAGACTGTACAGGGGGACGAGATGACAGTAACAGGCGGTGATTGGTAAGTTGGGTAGTAACCTGAGGAAAAGTTCCTATGCCCACACCCTTCCCCTTATCCCTGGCGGGAATAGAGGATCTACAGGGAAAAGAGATGACAGTACCAAGCCGTGATCGATAAGAAGGTTAATAACATTAAAGAGAGTTCCTGTATACTGTAGATCCCCAAAGGTTATCGAAAGTAGTGTGGGGGAAGAGATGACATTAACAGGATGGGATTGGTGAGAGGGGGGGATAACATGAGGAAAAGTTCCTGTTTAATCCTTCAGGGGTCACTGGATGCTGTACAGGGGGAGAGAAGACAGCAACAAGCTAGGATTGGTAAAAGGAGATGACAGCTGGGATCGGTAAGAGGGGGGATAACATGAAGAAAAGTTCCTGTGTAGATCCCCAAAGGTTATCCGAGGTAGTATTGGGGGAGAGATGACAGTAACAGGCTGGGATTGGTGAGAGGGGGGATAACAACATGAAGAAAAGTTTCTGTATTGACTTGAGATGAGATTGATTTCCTTCCTATAAGTACAGTAATAAAACGTAATCCTTGCTTGTCAGAGTGGGAAGGAGATTTCGGACATGAAGCCATAGGTTTGGGTTCACAATGCGTTATGTTCCACTCTTTACAGATCTGGCCACAAATGACGGAGTAAAGACGTCTACGGATGAGAAGAAACTCAGGCAGAGACTTCTGGATTCTTCCTGCTGATCAATGCCTCAACCTCTCCAACCATGTTTACAGCAGCCACTGCGAGTTATCACTGCACGAACGGACGGCGGCAACGTAGCCGGTGCTGGACTATTACTACTTAGGTCTTACTGGCGAGGTGCAATAGGAAGACTTAATGTGAAGCTGTACAGTGCCCCTAAGACTGCAAGCACATGCGGCTTATATTCGGGGACGCTTTGTAATACTGTTATGTACGAGCTGTCAATCAAACAACTACAGACTGACCAGTTTGCCTTTAGGTATCTACAGTGCCTCAAAGTACGAAAAAATCAACACTGGATGTCACAAAACTGGGTAAAACTGGTAAAATTGTATATAATACTTGTTTTTAGAATGGTATTAAGTTTACGTTGAATGAATTCTGTTTACAAAAGAAATGATCTGCTCGTGGTCTGCTCACATGAGCTCTCCTCCAGAAGGAAGGAATCGGTCTATAGCGCCACCTATAGGCGGCTATCCTGTTTTTATTTCCTTTTGGAAGACACCTATTTTACATACTTTTTCCCAGCGAGCATTGCTCTAAGGACTCTCTATTAGTTGGATAGAATCTGTGTCTTCCGACACCCAAGGTAGGATTGTCTGTCAGACGCAGTGTTGTCAGTCGGAAGGAGTGTTTTTTTTTTTGTTTGTTTGTTTTTTAATTTTGGTGCTTACTACTTCCTGATCTTTTTGACAAATCTCACTAAAGCTGTCCATCTTTATGGACCCTGCCCAAACGGGGGCCCCCATTGTGTTTGTAGAGTCATTTTTGTTGCACTAGAAGCTGAATTTGACATTTGGCTCTTAAAGGGGTTATTCCATAATACATTTTTAAACCCAGAAAGGGGTTAATAGCGGTTTTAAAGTCATCTGTAGTATTTCTAGCAATAACAAAAATCCCTTTTTCATCATTATTCACTTTCATGTGTTCCCCTAGTGCTGCTGCGGACAGCTCTAGGCAAAGTCAGTCCCCTTTCCCCTCTGGCAGCGGACTATATAGTCCTTTCATATGAGTCTTCTCAGCTATACTGCCACCTACTGTAGAGACTATGCTTCTTTCCTAACAAACAGGGCAAAAATCTATTTCTATTGGCTGCTCTGCAATGAACAGACGAACACTATGCAGACAACTGGCTGTGGGGAGAGAGTGACTGAGCACGTGTGTCCACCAGCACTCGTTAGGTGGACGTGCACATTGCTATACACTTTAAACACTAGGTGGGGCCATACTATGTAAGTAAATGTCATAACCGTTCAGTGGTTCTCTTTTTAATAGCATGTAAATGGCAAATATTGTTAGTGTTTTGTTTTAATTTATTTAATGTTGAAGCAAACTTTCTTAAGGCGTTGCATCATTTGTCCAGTAAATAATGTTTTGCTCTGACGCATCTAAAACAAAGCCATGTATATATCCTTGTATGTTTCTATAATACACTAATTGCAACCTAGGCATATCACTGTATATGACTGGACTGGCCTAATCTCAGGGATTACTACAAATCTCTAGGAAGCAGGTGTAACTCCAAACACATCCATGTGGGGCGGAGAGCTGACTACATGTATGCTGGTATTCCATTATAGTCTGTGATAGAGGGAATGCTGGTCTCCCATTGGCTGCTCACTATCCAGACATGCAACAAAAAATATAGGCAGATCAAGGTGGGCCAGGCTGGGGACACCTCAGCTTGAGAGATTTCTTATAACTGGTCTTTATAAATTCCCACCCAAATATCTAGAGGTCTATAGTAGTTCAAGGGTTAACATGGTGCTGCAGAATGGCCATGGGATCTAGGGTATAATGTCTCCTGGTTTTTAGGAAAGGGTCTATTCACACTGCAGTGTATGTTGGAGGTATACTGTATGTTTGCAACTCATATCTCTGACATGAGGGATACAGGGTTATATGTCAACCATAGGTTCCTATGTCTAATAACAAATTGCAGGATATCTCCGTATGGACAAGCACAGAAAACTATTCCATACAGTTGGAAAAAAAGGTATATAGCTCATTGTATCAACCGATCAGTGGGGGTGCTGGGTTTTCTACCCCACCAATCTGATATAAGTCCTTAATAGGAAAAGCCTGAAAAACACCTTTAAAGGGGAACTTTCATCATCCACCTCATCTCTTGAATCATTGCATCCTTTAATAGGCGTCACTCCACTGATTCTGGCACACTTGGAATTTTTTCTCTAGCCCCCACCATTCCTGAGCAATCACTGCTGTTAGTTGCAGCACAATTATGCTCTCTACTCTCAGGTGGGCGGTCCCTGTCTCTCTGTTCCAGCCTAGGACCGCCCACCTGAGAGTAGAGAGCATAATTGTGCTGAAACTAACACCGATGATTGCTTGGGAATGGTGGGACCTAGAGAAAAAATTCCAACTTTGTCGGAATCAGTGGAGCGACGCCTATTGAAGGATGCGAAGAACTGGAGGTGGGGAAAAGTCCCCCTTTTAAACCATGAAATCCCATCTGCCTGTTCCTGACATTAGGGGGAGATTGCTTCATGCACACATTCTTCTAGTGTTTTCACAGGCGCATCCTCTGGGTATTTTTGGAGGTGTATCATAGACGCCTGGACCTCCTGCGGTACTGATGAAACGCGGGAGGTCTTCCTGTATAGTACAGGCTCAAAAATCACAAGTATGGTACCCATGTGAACCCATCTAAACTTCATGTTGGTTACAAAAATCCTTTGTTCATGCCCACAGATCAGAATCCAATCTCCCGGTAACTATTCCGTACTCCATTCGATGATGGAGCCATTTATGGTTGCACGTTCCGCTATGAGCGGCATATTAAATAGTCTCGCTACAGGGCGCCCATAAACCTGCTATCACATATATTGCACCTTTAGCTGGAGCCTATATCTGGCAGCTTTATATCAGGAGCTCTTTGCGTGTGACCGTTTTATGCTACGGTTATATAATCCAGACAGGCAGAGAAGTATACGGTGTAATTCTCTGCCATTAATAAGTAATGTGACAATTTTACGGGCTGGACCTGTCTGTGAAAGAGTTATCACCGCGTATCATGAGGACGGCCATAGTCTTATTACCACCGCAGTATGGGGCTACCTGTGCTTAGCATTATTGGATGCCATATATCCCAGTCCACCCCCATCCTGATACAGCAGCACCCCGCAGGCACTAAGATATATGCAAACCTTGAATATTTTAAGACTTCAATTCCATTCCCATCGTATTCATTATACTTTTACCGGTCAGGTTCTTGGGGCACAAGTAATCATGTTGTGAGCCCATCCGCTATGTTGGGACGACCTTACTCGGAAAGGTCTCTGTAAAGGAAACCCCTTCTTCCTAGTAGCAGGGGGGTTATCAAATCTGATGCAAATGAAGAGTAGATGTAAGAACTCGTAAAATAGGAAGGGACCAGTATATGGCCCCATCAACAGGGCACTCTACAGTAACGCCCCTGCCCATTATAGTGTTTCCCTTCTGGTCCCAACACTAATATACCCTGTTATTGTGGCCCCCACATTATAACGTCCCCTACATCCACAG
Organism: Leptodactylus fallax; assembly: GCA_947044405.1. Classification (NCBI taxonomy): domain Eukaryota; kingdom Metazoa; phylum Chordata; class Amphibia; order Anura; family Leptodactylidae; genus Leptodactylus; species Leptodactylus fallax. The sequence continues at coordinate 1,692,325 of CAMRHE010000133.1, read as the reverse complement.
AAGATGTGCTTAGTTCTCCAAGATGGCGGCAACCTCCCTGCTGATTCCTTCAAAAACTGTCTTCAAGTGTCCCGAGAATGGATGGAAGGCAAAGGGCAAAGGTCACACCAAATATTGATGGGGTCACATGAGATTGCAAATCATGGGTGCATTTTTCCAGAAATAGCGCCTCCCTTGTCTATAGGCTGTGTCTGGTATTGCAGCTGAGTCCTATTTACTTTAATGGTGTTTAGTTGAGACCTGCAATTCAGTGGAGAAGCTTTTGCAAGCCGCAGCACTTTCCTGAGGGATTCTCCCAAAACGTGATATCTAAACTTCTACATCACCCGCCACTCTGCTGTCTTGCATTACTGGCAATGTAGGCCTGTATATACTTCAGATGTAGACATTGTAGTGACATCACGTCGATATATTGTGCGTTTAGTAATGGATGGACATGAATATTGCTCTGGGTGACCCAGATTAGGCTGCGCCAGCTCTTACGTCATCGCATTTATTCAGTTCCACAATATTATATTCTGTTTTCTGCCGCAACAAGAAATGTTCTTTATACTGAGCTCAGGATTTACAACTTCCTGCAGCCTCCACTAGGGGAGAACAAGTGTCATGCAAATTAATACAGCTAGCATTGTGTTTCCTGGGAGCTGTATACTATCCTATGCAGTGAGCTCCCCCTAGTGGTTGACAAAATTAGAAAAATATGCTTTCTTTTTTCCCAGAAACAACACCACATTTGTTCCTTGGTTGTGTCTGGTATTACAGCTCATCAGCATTGCAATGAAAGGCCCTGAGCTGCAATACCACACACAGCCTGTGGACAGGTGTGGCGCTGTTTTTGGAAGAAAGCAGTCACAGTTTTCTAATTCTGTACAACCCCTTTCAATCGTATCATGTACTTTAGAAGTTATCCCTTATGGATGGAATGGGGATAACTTCATGATTGGTGCGGATCCATCCGCTTGGGGTCCTGAGAATGGGGTTACGGTTCCTCCGACCTGATGGAATGACATGCTGAGCGTGCGCCCTGCTGCTCTATTCACTCTCTATGGACATAGCCGAGCGATGTCTGCTGCTGGGTGATGACAGTGTACTGCGCTGCGGAGTATGTTGGTGCTATATAAATCAATAATAGAAACAAATGATAATAGCTGATCGCTTTTTTGGAGACCCAGATATGTGTATTATATAGTGGTCAGTGTGACGTTTTATGAAGAAAATTCTCTCCAGCACAGCGCCCCTTTGTGGCTTACAGCCATAGTGCCAAATGCTCCGTAGATGGCTTATTAATACTGAGAAAGCTTCATCGTTCAGGAGCATTTAGGGACGTGTAGTCTTTGTGCTGTCCTCTGTCCTAGCTACATTATGTGTAATTGGGGAAGATTATTCCCGAGTTTAAAGCATTTACTGTAATTGATCATATGTTATGTCTACAAGGAAATATCTCCTGAGGTCTGATCTTGCCGGAGCAATGTAAGTATATAGGACAGGCGGATGTCACATCTACCCTAAAGAAAACCCACTGACACAGAGAAATAGAAGCTGGTCATAGACTTACTGTGAGTCCTGCTCCCCCCACTCATAGAGAGAGCCTGTGAGTCCTGCTCCCCCCACCCACTCAGAGAGAAAGCCTGTGAGTCCTGCTCCCCCCACCCACTCAGAGAGAAAGCCTGTGAGTCCTGCTCCACCCACCCACTCATAGAGAGAGCCTGTGAGTCCTGCACCCCCCACTCATAGAGAGCCTGTGAGTCCTGCTCCCCCACCACTCATAGAGAAAGCCTGTGAGTCCTGCTCCCCCCACCACTCATAGAGAGAGCCTGTGAGTCCTGCTCCCCCCACCCACTCATAGAGAAAGCCTGTGAGTCCTGCTCCCCCCACTCATAGAGAGAGCCTGTGAGTCCTGCTCCCCCCATAGAGAAAGCCTGTGAGTCCTGCTCCCCCCACCCACTCATAGAGAAAGCCTGTGAGTCCTGCTCCCACCACTCATAGAGAAATCCTGTGAGTCCTGCTCACCCCCCCCCCCACTCATAGAGAAAGCCTGTGAGTCCTGCTCCCCCCACCCACTCATAGAGAAAGCCTGTGAGTCCTGCTCCCCCCACCCACTCATAGAGAAAGCCTGTGAGTCCTGCTCCACCCACCCACTCATAGAGAGAGCCTGTGAGTCCTGCTCCCCCCACCACTCATAGAGAGAGCCTGTGAGTCCTGCTCCCCCCATAGAGAAAGCCTGTGAGTCCTGCTCCCCCCACCCACTCATAGAGAAAGCCTGTGAGTCCTGCTCCCCCCACCCACTCATAGAGAAAGCCTGTGAGTCCTGCTCCCCCCCCACCCACTCATAGAGAAAGCCTGTGAGTCCTGCTTCCCCCACCCACTCATAGAGAAAGCCTGTGAGTCCTGCTCCCACCACTCATAGAGAAATCCTGTGAGTCCTGCTCACCCCCCCCCCCACTCATAGAGAAAGCCTGTGAGTCCTGCTTCCCCCACCTACTCATAGAGAAAGCCTGTGAGTCCTGCTCCCCCCACCCACTCATAGAGAAAGCCTGTGAGTCCTGCTCCCCGCACCCATCCAAACCAAGCCATACCTTATTTTACTTTATATACTACTCTACATACAGGAGAAATGTAGTATGTGATTCCTTCCTGAGGAGCAAGTGCCTTCACTTGGTATCTAAAATGAGCAATAATTAATTTTTCCGATAACCTTTATTTCTTCCTACTTAAGGAGAGAGCTCAAGATTGGTAAAACATTACTGTTTTCTTCCCAAAACAGCGCCACACCTACCCACAGGTTTTATGTGGTATTGTAGCTCAACTCCATTCACTTCATTGGAGCTGAACTGCAGTACCAGATGCAACCTATGGACAGATGTGGCGCTGTTTTAAGAAGAAAACAGTCCTATAATCTCATGTCACCCTTATAAGTCGCTGTGTATCACCCGGAAAAATATTCATGTGCTTGTATGGCCAACTGAGCTGAACTTTTTTTTTACTAGTTATCAATACTGGTGCAATTGTACATGATATGTATATAGGTATTTAGAAAATGCACTGAAATGTACAAAAGACCAGTCTGACCGTTTTAGAAATTCTGCCCCTATTTGCAACAAATTAGACCAAAACCCCAAAATGAATATCAGGAAAATATCCCAAAAAAATGACTGCTATGTGCATTGTAAATATGGCGCATGTCCTTGTATATACTCCATGTATGTTCTAGAACAATATGTAGCTATTTAGACTGCAGAAACGCACCTTAGTATGTTGTACAGTAGAACTCCATGTGACTAATTCATTACATGTAACCACACGTGATCAGATGGTAGTCACCCATATGGCAAGGCAGTTGGTTGCTAGGCAACATCGACTCCTGCTTCCCATTTTTTTTTCCTGAATTGTTGTGGTAAACCGATCTTAGAGGACATGGCTTAGGCAAATGTACCCAAAATTTTTTTGTGGTAGATTGGGGACGGGGCTTAAAATCCAGTTTAGAGGTATAGTAGACAGATGGGCTTTCAGGGCCTTCACATGACTCCATCTTGTCTTTTAGGAAGCATTCTATGTATTCACGACGAGGGTTACACCATGTGAACATTATATAGGCTATGCTCTAATCTTCCAGTCAACTTCAATAAGGGTGTGTTCACATAGGGTTTTTGCAGGCTGAAAAAAATCTGCTTCAGGAATCCAGAAACTATTTTTGACGGGTTTTTTTTACCTTTTTTTTTTTTTTTTTTTATTCCAGCACACGGTATGGACCTGGAATATATGCTCCAAGAAAAGGTAGCGTTTTTTGCAAAAATAATGCAAAAACCTTGTTAAAAAAAACCACATTGCGTTTCAATTGGTTTTTCAAGGCGGAATCCGCCTGAAGATAGGTCAAGTCGATATTGACTCCCATTGAAATGAATTGGAGACGGTTTTTGCAGGCGGATTTAGCCTCAAAAGTGTGAACTCACTTCAAGGGGTACGGCAATAGTAGCATCAATTGCATTTCACCTCTATGTAAAAAAACAAAAACATAGGCCTTAAATGTAATGTGAACATAGCCTAACAAGCCGCACCCCATCATGTACAGTATTGGTATAAGTGGTGCTGCACCAAGGTCTGCTACTACTGCACTGCTGTGTACCTGCTGCCTCTGTATGCTGTATATATGATGATGTCTGTATTGTGTATGTATTATATATATGTGGTCTCTAGCTTTTTTTTTTTTTTTTTTTTTTATCTCTCTAACTGTTGCAGAACTACAACTCCCAGTATGCCCTGGCGGCCAGGAGTTGTTGTTTTGGAGCAGGTGGCAGAACACTAAACCTGGACTGTCTGTAATGAGATTTCCATTTGCGTAAGATCCTCAGCCTGATAATAAAGTCGCACTTCTGATACCCACCTGTCTTCTGTCATTTTCCGCTATTACAATAGGAGGACATTTAGAGACTGTCCCTAGGCCTGGCAGGTGAGTATATTTTATCCCAGACCCTTAATGCGCCACTTGCAAGGGCTGAATAACAAAGGTACCGGCTGGATAATGAGGCGGAACAATGGCGGACGGTGACATGTTCTTGGACACGTCGTAGTCTAGTGCTGTGTACTATAATTTTGCCTCTGTTAATTGGAAACTTTTCTTGTAATTCTCTGGAAGAAGCCAAAAATTTCTTCTCGTTTCTTCCCATTTCTAATACCGTAACCCTTAAAATTCCAAATCTAAATTAAGCCCTTAATCTTGTTATATCTTTTTATATTCTACTATATAGGGATAGTCATCCAGCTTTCCAAGCACCCTGAATAGTATTGTTAAGCAATAATAACTCACCCTGCTTCCCTCCTCTTACCACTCTGTCCATGTGTCAGGCTTCACTGTAGTTCTGGAATTCTGTTTGTGAACAAGTCACAGAATTAAGAATGGTAACAGCAATCATTAAACGGTTTATTGTTATATCACTATATACATGTAAAGTTCAGCATCTTTTTAATATGCTTTGGGGGAATTTATTAAGACTGGTGTTCCGTACGTTTGTCTTAATGAATTCCCTGATTGCGGTGGGATAAGCCGGGAATTATTAAGAGGCTCCAGCGGCAGGTTGGGCTACACACGCTGTTCTATTCATTTAATTGGGACCACCGTAGAAAGCTGAGTGCTATGTTTCGGTTATCTTTGGTAGTCCTATTGAAATGAATAGCAGAATATCCCTTTTAAGTGGACAGATGTATCACATACTGACCAGCCTACCATGGGACAAGGGTGCGGCTGTCCAGGTTTAATTCATTCCACTCACCCATCACTCAGGCTGCAAGTTGAGCGTAGATCACACCCCAACACAGTCCATACGCCCCAGATACATGCCACCACCACTACTAACTGTAATGGGTTTAGTAGGAATCCCACTCACATATGCACATGTCTCTCTAACAGTAAGATGCAAACACACTTTAAAAAGGTAATGGTCTCATAGAACATACACGGATCACCATTAAACTGAATGATTTAATATCCAAGGGTTCAGTGTTTATCTATAAAAAAAAGACAAACAAAGGTGATAAAACAAGCAAAACAGTTTGTAAAATAAAATGGAAAAAAGTCAGAAAATCCTTGTGAGTTATAGTCCTTTTGCTTGGAGGATCTCAGATGAGTTTGTCAACACTTAACTTGTTGCTGGCTCCAAAGGTGTGACCAAGTTCTCCTAGAATCCACAGTTTTTGTAGTTGTTAGCCCCTGATTCATTCAGCCATGCACCCTCCTCCTCCTTCATGAGGTGGGAGATGAACTGATTGATCTTCCTCTGGGAAAGCTGGGAAATAATCTGTTTCTGCCTGGAAAAGTTGAGTTTTTGTGGACCTCTATCAGGAAGAAATTCCTGTTACAACGTCCCCCTTATGAAACCTAATCTTGGGCATTAAGCTTTAACCCTGGTCTGTCCTGGGCTACTTCTAGGATAGTGCTGTGCCCAGACTGTGATCAAAGGAGGATTATAATCCCATTCCTGGCTAGGCCCAAACACTACATATATACACATGTTTTGTTTTTAAAGTCTAAGGGATTTACTAGACTCAGGGATGTAACTTGAGGGGTGTAGAGGGTGCGGTCTGACCCGGAGCCAGAAACCTAAGGGGGCCCATAAGGTGTCTCTTTACAACATGAGGAGACCAGTACTATTAATGATACATCATAGTTGGCCTTATAAGTTATGCCTTATTAGAGGGGGATTCATAAAGACTGGCGTATTCAATGCCAGGCTTCATATCCCCTGTATCAGCAGAGTGTGCGCCTCATTTATGGCGCACTAACTGCCAAGGGGTGTAGCTATGGAGGGTGCAGCGGTACCAGTTGCTACTACGCCATGGACCCTGATGGCCCTATGTCATGTATAATATACTACTATAGCGACTCCATGACAGATTGTGCTCTGGGGCCCGGTATCTTCAAGTTACGTCTCTGTATTCACCGGTCTGTGCATAGAATTCTGGCATCATTTATTCCAGGTAAACTGGTGAAAATGTTAATAAATGTAGTGCTCCACCCAAGCCACGCCCTTATCCATGAAAGTGGCGTGGATGGAGCAAGCCCAAAAAAATTCACAAATTTTTTAGCAAAATCTGATTTCTGCAAAAAAATTGTGACTTTTTTAAGCCTTGTATGACAGATAACTGGCATGCAAGGCATAATAAATCTGCCCCACTGTCTCCATAATTCCCATAGACGTCCCATGTGCGTGTACTATATGTAAATTTTGGGGTGGAGGGGGAAGTATGGTGGATTCTGGGTCCTAAAGGTAGAATGGGGGTCTAGTTTGATGAATAAGTCCTTTTTTGTTCGTTCATCATACACTTTTTATTACATACATCTCATCAATAACCGCGGTCACGCGTTCCGTACACCAGTCCATATATCTTCTTTATGACACACTTTACTGTATATTTAGATCGCTTCTTCTTCCAATGTTCGTGTTTGTCACATACTTAATAATAATGAGATGTTTAATGGCACGGAAAGCCGAAATCTTAAAATGAATCATAAAATGGAGTGACTTTAAATGTGAATATACTTTATGACGCAGGAAATGGGAGACGTAATCGCAGAATGCGAGAAAGTATTACTGAGGATAGTGGTCAGGGCCACAAGGGTATAAAGGAAGAGCTGCTTCCATTTGTATAAACTGTTTAAAGGGAACGTGTCACCAGAAAATAATTTTCATATTATGTACCTATTTTCTGGTGAGCTTTTTTTTTTTTTTTTAATTCTGTTATTATGCATGTTTAAAAAAAATAATCTAAAAATCCTGCAGTTCTGACTCTGGCTACTAAGCCAAATAATATGATACAAATACCTCAAATTGTATAAATCACAAAATTCCACCCTTAAGATGGTGGCTTAGATTACCTCTACACTCTAATATGACATTTCTTTGGAGGCTCGTCTAGGATCTGAGTTAGCCTCTGACCTTGGAGTGGAGAGTGCCCAGCTGACAACCAGGAGACCATGCGGCCACAGTGTAACAGGTAAACTTTAAACCTATACTTCATGTTCTCCCGTTCCTGGTCCTCCGGAACTGCTTCATGGAAATCATCTCTCTGAATCCATATTGAAATCGTTTCCACTAATAATGGAAAAATCGGTAACTTCATAGACCTTGGTTGCAAATGCAGAAATTCCACCAAACTCTTCAGCCATTTGGATTTCCGAGGGAACGTATAGTTTTGTGTGCCCTTTCTCTGTACACCCCTGCCCCACAATTCATGGTTCAGTGGCAAATTGCCACAAAAATGCTAAGGATAGGTAAAATTCCACTTTTACTAAAAGCATGATTATTAACTGATAGCTGAGGCTCCGTCCAACTGTTTTCAATGGAGTCTACCGACTCCCCAAACATCTCCAACGGCCTCCACCATGTTACAGAGCATATTAGTGATAAATAACTTTTTATGAATGTCATGTTTTGTAGATTTGGAGAATACAACTTATGACTGAGGCCATTGGTGCACTGTTGGCGGGCCTTCAGCTCCCTGCCTACACCTCAGGACAACCCTGCTGATCTATACCCTGCATTGGGAACCTGTAGAGACTATGTGAGAGAGTATTGCAGACTTTGAAGTGAAGATTGCCCCAGTAAGGGAGACGTGGACTGTAAAAAGGGTGTACCATCTATCAGCTCAGCCTAGTGGTAACCTCATAAATATTGTACCTTCAGAAATTGGATGATGTTGACCTTATTCTACCTAAAGTAAAAGTGACGAGTTACATTGGTTCTACAAACCTCTTGTTTCCTGAGTCTTATTCTTGAACGAACATGATGGGCACTGTGACCTCCATCAGGCTCAGGAAGGCTGACAACAACTTGTACGTGCCCCAGAGAAAACATTATTACCGCCATCGGGGACCCTGCAGGTCCATTCATCACTGCACCAGCCCGGGAGGAGAACTGGAGGAGTTGATTAAGTTTTTACTTAAAGGGAATCTGTCAGGTCAATCTGGGACACTAAACCACCCACAGGTCCTTATAGACCTGGGGTTTAGTGTTCCAGATCACCCTGTTGTAATGCAATCCGCAGGTGGATTAAAAATAAAAAACCTTTATACTTACCTAGATAAGGGTCCGATTGACACTGTTTAGTGAGATCGGTCCGGCTTATTCATGAGGCACGCCTCCCGGTGCTTGCGCTGTTCTTCAGTGAAGCCAAAGATGGACACCCCGTCTTCACTACGTAATTGTGGGGCATGCGCACTGAAGCCGAGGTGACTTCTCTGGCTTCATTGAAGAACTGCGCACGTGCGGGGAGTACAGCGGCCGGGTGAGTATAAAGCTTTTCTTATTTTTAAAGCGGCCAGGGATTGCTTTATAACAGGGTGATTTGGGACACTAAACCCCAGGTCCATATGGACATGTGCGTGGTTTAGTGTCCTAAATAGCCCTGACAGCTTCCCTTTAATTATTGCAAGTACTACGTCTCTGAGCATCCTGGCCTCCCCCAATGGGTCGCTGCACTATGACATCACCCATCCTACTAGAGCAGCGCTCTTTTTTTCAAAATCCAGAAAAGTCATATACATAACAAAGATATGTTGTTTATCACTGTAATGTGAGGTCATAGCACTTAAATATCCTTGGTGGAGATGATTTTCCAGGAACATCTTGAAGTATTTTCTAGCCAGTCCTTTGTACTAGAATTAGCGCATCTACTTGGATAATAGACCTTGGAGCTGACACTTGACAATTGTTGACTAGGCTTTCAAGATAAAAAATATGTAATAAATATGTACTTCAATTACCTATCAACCATAATAGTAAGGGATGGAGACTTACTTAGCTAGAACTATGATAAAAATGTGCCTGCAACATAATGTTCATCATGGCACAATCCTGAATAAGCAAGGTATGAGAAGTAGAAGAGAATACCGGCTACTGCGCAAGCGCGGTTCACTCGCGTTCGCGCATGCTGGCATCTCCCCATCCTTTGCATGCCAGCATTTCACTATGCTGGCGGACATAGTAAAGGCGGTGCTTCGTGGAGCCGGACGTGGCGTCACTTCTGGAAGTGACATCACAGTTCCACTCCGGACCAGAAGGAAGGGAAGACAGGTGAGTATTGTATTCCAGCACTATTACTCGTGGGTGGGGAGGCCAGCACACAGAAAGAACAGGAGGTGGCCTTCAGAGGATGACACATCGGCCTGGGTCCAGAGGAAATGGTAAGTAAAATGGGGCTGGGGGGCGAGGCTTTTACACTGACGTAACTGGTCAGGATATGGATTACACTGAGGACCCATTATATCAGTGGAAAGGTAAAAAATGCAATATATGAAGGTCACATGATCTATATATATAACTGACAAAGTATAGAATATATTAAAAAAGGATATATTACAAAGTTGGAGGGGGTGGCATGGAGGACTTATCTAAAAAATATTGCATTATCCTGGACAACCCCTTTTAAGCGTCATCATCATACTGTGAAGAGATTTGTGGCTGATTCAGAGCACAGACGGGTTCATGCAGATAAAGACACAATGAGGAAGGTTTCTGACAGACAGATTCATTGGGTTAAGAGAGCAGCTGCTAAAGTACCATTACAAAGCAGCAAACAGGTATTTGAAGTTAATGGTGCCTCTGAAGTCCCACAAACCACAAGGTGAAGGATCCTCCAGAAACTTGCGGCTGTGCGTAAACCTACTATTCGGCCACCCCTAAACAGTGCTCACAAGCAGAAATGGTTGCAGCGAGCCCAGAGATATATGAAGACTCCTTTTGAAACAGTCTTGTTTACTGATGAGTGCCGTGCAACCCTGGATGGTCCAGATGGGTGGAGTAGTGGATGGTTGGTAGATGGCCACCATGTCCCAACAAGGCTGTGACATCAGCAAAGAGATGGCGGAGTCATATTTGGGCCAGAATCATGGGGAGAGAGCTGGTAGGCCTCTTTAGGATCCCTGAAGATGACCTATATAAAATATATGGAGTTTCTGACTGACCACTTTCTACCATGGTACAAAAAGAAGAACCGTGCTTTCAGCAACAAAATCATCTTCATGCATGACAGTGCACCATCTCATGCAGCAAAGAATACCTCTGAGTCATTGGCTGGTATGGGCATAAAAGGAGAGAAACTCATGGTGTGGACACCATCCTCCCCTGACCTCAGCATGGTGGCAGCAGCTACTACATGTGGTCATCTCGTATGGAAATTTTTTTGTACATTACCAAATGACAAATCAATGGCCAGTTGCAAGATCTGCAAACAGATATTTGGCCATGTGTCAGCACACATGTAGGAACTAGGTGATTCCGTATTCACATAAAATGGCATCATCAGCATATTTGGCAAAATCGAATTTGCAGTGGCACCAAGTGAGTAAGACCATTCCATTCCTTCTCCCTATAATCATCTTTGTAGGGAGGCCACATCCATTCCACACTTAGCACATGGTGGTCTTTGTCACATTTTCATGCATTATCATCTCCATCTGCTTCTCCTCCTGCACACAATGTGCACCCAGTCATCCGGCTGGTCTGCAAGTTTAACTCCCACCTGCCAAGTTACTGGTGGCGCAGTCGCTGCCATGCCACTTAGGAGAATCCACAGAATTTTGCCAACTGATGGCAGTGCACAGTCTCCATGGAGAATATCTAGCCACCATTATATCTCTAGGAAAGTTGACCCTGCTTGATGGCTATGTGGGCCTCTCCTTATAAATGTCCATGTGGGGAAAGATGCACGCCACCCTCAATACACGGAGCATCAATTATGGGCAGGGGACAATACATTAGATGTCATGGCCCACTGGGTCAATGTTTTGAGCGTCAGAAGCCACAGTATAAAAATGCAGCAAGGCCCGGTGCTTTCTAGTACTGACATCACCTCACAGTGCCAGGCAATCACAGTTTCAACACCAGGCTGGACCCATTCAACTCTTCCAGTTCCTCCACACTGAACTATTTCCACCCCAACTTCACCAGGGCAAGCCATTGCTTATACTTACTACCTGGTCCATATTATGCCCTGCTGCACTACCACAAATTTTACCATGGCTACCACCACTGCCACCACTCAGTCAGACATGTCCTGTGGCCTGGTCCACCATCACATTCCACTATACCACACTGTTATCTGTATACAAAAAACAAAACAATTTCCTAGGTTCCTAGGACCCCTGACAGTGACACACTATATTTTATAGATAGGTTCCTAGGAGCCCTGACAGTGTTCTACACTATGTTTTAAAGATAGGTTCATGGGAGCCCTGACAGTGTCATACACTATGTTTTATAGATAGGTTCCTAGGACCCCTGACAGTGTCACACACTATATTTTATAGATAGGTTCCTAGGAGCCCTGACAGTGTTCTACACTATGTTTTATAGATAGGTTCGTGGGAGCCCTGACAGTGTCATACACTATGTTTTATAGATAGGTTCCTAGGAGCCCTGACAGTATTCTACACTATGTTTTATAGATAGGTTCCTAGGACCCCTGACAGTGTCATACACTATGTTTTATAGATAGGTTCCTAGGAGCCCTGACAGTATTCTACACTATGTTTTATAGATAGGTTCCTAGGAGCCCTGACAGTGTTCTACACTATGTTTTATAGATAGGTTCGTGGGAGCCCTGACAGTGTCATACACTATGTTTTATAGATAGGTTCCTAGGAGTTCCACACTATGGTTTAAGCTAATTTAAGGTGTGGTTCATACCAAACTTGTTCAACCAGAAACCACTGAACTACCTAAACCCGAAACATAACGAATCTTGCGGTTCGCCCATTTCTGCTTGAAACCAATGAGTCTTTAAATGGAGAGTTCTTTCAGAGATTATAAGTAATGAAAATTTTCAACCAGCACTAAAGAGGTGCAGGGACACAGAATGCTGCATGCATTTAGTCGGAAACACTACTGAGGGTCTCAGCATATGGTTGTCCTCTGGTTTTGTCTTCCCGCATGTATTATGAAAAGCAGAAAAATCCCTAAAAGCTGGGTTTACATGGTTTAGTTTTGCTGTAAAAATACATGTGGCTTAATAAGAAAACCACATGCGGTTTTTAAATAAAACTGCAGGCACATTTTTGGCAAAAACACACTGTGAACACAGCCTTAATGAGGTTGTTCCATCTAGACAACCCCTTCTTATAATAAAGTTGTCCGGGCCATTAACACTGGTGAAAGCTTTCTGCAGCCGTTTAATGTAATGATGACCATACACATGAAATATTGACAGGCCACAATGTGGCCGATCAGAAGTCTGTGGGATTGTTTGTACCAAAGATCCCACCAGCAACATACTGGGCTAAGCTGGTCAATTAGGGAGTCAGTTTTAAGAAAAACTGAGCCACAGTGTTTATGCAAAGTGGCAAATGAGCAAAGCATCCTGACATTGGCATGCCCCATGTGACCACTGAGGCCCAATCACATGCCTCAGTGGTCCCCTGTGGCTGCTGATGTCACCCAGGTGGCTGCACCAGGACCAAAGAATCTTGCAGTGGAGGAGACCTAAGAATTTTGGAAAATTTCTAAGGAATCCAGCTTGTTACGAACCAGCTCATCTCTAGTGGTACCCACTTTAAAAGCGGTTCCAAAGTCAGAAGAGGGGAAAAGGACTTCAGAAAGATGTGATGTACCAGTGGTAATATAAGTATTGTACCTCCAGAAATTGGATGATGTTGACCTCATTCTGTCTTAAGTGAAAGCTATGAGTTACACTGTTTCTGCAAAACTCTTGTCTCTTTATTGTTGCCTGGTCATCATGAGCGCTCTGACTTCCATCAGGCTCAGGAAGGCTGAAAACAATTAGGACACGCCCCAGAGTGAACATTACCACCACCATCAGGTACCCTGCAGGCCCACTCATCACTGCACCAGCCCAGGAGGAGAGCTACGACTCTAAGATTCCTGGCCTTCCCCCATGGGTTACTGCACTATGATATCACCCATCCTACTGGAGCAGCAAGAGTACTTTTTCTCCAAGTCCAGAAAAGTGACATACATAACAAAGATATGTTATTTATCACTGTAATGTGCTCTGCAATGAGCTCGTAGCAATTGAATATCCTTGGCGGAAGTGGTAGACTTACATTACAGCATTTTCAAGGAACACTTTGAAGTATTTTCTTACAAATCCTTGTACTAGAATTAGTACTAGAACTTGGATAATGGATCTTAGAGCTGACATTTGACAATGACTAGGCTTTCAGATATAAGAAATATGTAAGACTTCAACTACATATCAACCATAATAATAAGGGATGGAGATAAATAAGTATCTGCAACACAACACTCATCATGGTATGTTCCTGAAAAAGCAATCACAAGGTATGAGGAATTGTTAAAGAGATCGCACAACATGTTATTTGCACTGGATTTGACTGGTGCGATTTCCAGATCACAGTCTGCAGTGTAGTTAGCGATTGGTTGCAGATAAGCTGCTAGGATGGCCTGGAACTGAGGCAAAGATGAATTTAGGAAAAAAGCCAGTGATCGCCACTAGCAGAGTGCTCATGCTGTGACATGAGCACCTAACAGGAGATCAGTACTCCGGTGGGGAGCACATAACTTAACAATAAAGATTTTAATAACTTATTAAATAACTTTACAGTACTCAGGCTCATTTTCAAATGAGGTGTGGGAATTTTTTTTTTTACTTAAGTGCTTCTTTAATCCATGGGCAAAGGTGTCAGAAATGATTCCTCTTTCTATACTCTTCCCAGGCCTACCATTGGAATCAGGGACACTAACAATGCCAGGGGAGATAATGGTTGGATTGGGGAGAGGTGAGTAATTGATATTATATGGTAGTAGTTATAGTAAGTGCCTGCTGATGTGGGCTGGGTATACAAAGGAGTGGAGTGAAGATCTAAGAATAGCTAGTCATCCCCAAGTCAAAAATAAATGATAAAAAAATTCCATCAAACATCAGAGATAGAACAATTACATTGTGTAGTTAATGGGCTATAAAAAATAAATTTCCCCTGAGAAATTTTGCAAACTTCAAAAATAATGTTATGCTTGTTCTGTAGATTCCTGACACTTTACAATAAATGTCTTTATAGAATATTGGACCTTGGACACGAATGGCTTGTCCTTTGGGATTTCAGTTTTACATCCTAATCCTATTGCAGTTGAAGCAATGTATGTATGGCCGGGAGCTTCCAACTGTGGGCAGAATGAGCACAGAACATGTAACGTGCTGCATTGAACGTGTCAATGCCACCCATTAGGGATGGGCGAAGCGATTCTTTTAGAATTGGATTCTAAACGAAATTTCAAAAAGTTTCACCCAAGCACTAAACTTTTGGGGTTTGTCATCCACAAAACACTATTATACTCTGGGGCTCCTCATACTATAATAAGTGGAGGCCCAGGGAAGGTGAAGAAAACTGATTTAATTTATTTTTATTTTATGCTTACTTGTATAGCGCCATCATATTCCGCAGCACTTTACAGACATTGACAGTATAGATAAGCGAATCGAAGCTGACAAAGTGGAATTCTATCCGAATTTCAGGAAATATTCGATTCGCATCGAATCCGAATTTCCTCACACTTCGTGGTAATGAATCGCATTTGGTTCAAAATGGCTGCTGTACATGTTAGGACATTGGGCAAGGAACTCTGGGAACGCGGGATCACCCACAATGCCATGTGTGCAGCCAATCAGCAGCCAGCTCTGTGATGTCACATCCCTTTAACCCCTTCGCGAGCGCCCACGGCATGTTTGCATCCAAAGTATTAAAACCCCCGATCGGTTATGGAACAGGGTGTTAGCTGTAACTGACAGCTAACATCCTGCTCCATAACCGATCGAGGGTTTTAACACCTCGGATGCCACGGTCAAAAATGACCGTGGCATCCAAGGGGTTCCGCATTTTGCGCCCACCTGCCCACCCCAGCTCTCTGCAGCCAATAAATAGCTGTTTTTTTAACGCGATTCGCCGCAATTTAATTCGGATCGAATAGAATCATATTGGAAAATTCGGCGAAGTTGCCAAATCGAATTTTTGAATGCTTTGCTCATCTCTAATTGTCCGTTACTGTCCCATATAGGGCTCACAATTTACATTTCCCTATCAGTATGTCTTTGGAGTGTGGGAGGAAACCGGAGTATCCACTAATTTTCTGCAATGTGTGGGTTGGATTAGCCAGAATCCCATCCATTTGCAGGTACTGTAAAACTCAACATTTTTTACTGCAGTATTTCAGCCGCTGCCAAAATGATAGCTCTTTGCAACGTGGGGCCACGGTCTTAAGGGGGTTAAGGACTTATATTTACTGGGAATGTAAATGTAATAACTTTTCTTAATGTTTGATACTTTCCACCTTAAATGAATCAGCCACTATCAATAAACCAATAGTGCAGGACTCAGACTTCTACGTGCGAGGATTTACTAATGTGTTACTTCTCATACTGTAGAGTCTTTGGTGCTGTGTAAGACGTGATTAAAGACCCAAGAACAGATTATTGATGTCTTGCAGCGATATATATTTTAGAGTCTGATAATTAGAAAGTATAAACAACGGCAACTGAGCGCACACGGTAACCATTGTTATTGTTCTGTGATTGTTCTTTATAATGATAGGAGTCTCCAGTGAGGTTTTTATGTATTGTATAGACCTATAGTATATTTTATAGACAAAGCTATGATAAATCTCTCCATAATTAGATGTTTATCATTAAAGTTTCTTGTCTAGGAGGAGAGCACATAAAAGCTGGAAAATCCATAAAAGAATATTTATGTGTTCTGTTTCCCTGAACGTACAGTAGTGCGCAACAGTTTCAGGCAGGTATGGAAAAAATGCTCCAACGTAAGAACGCTTTCAGAAGTAGAAGGGTTAATAGTTTATTCTTGTCAATTAGCAAAATGAAGTGAATTTAGAAAAGAGAAATGTAAATCTCATCAATATTTAGTATGCCCTTTGCCTTACATTAGTTCTTCTCGGTACTTGCAGACAGTTTTGGCAGAACTCGACAGGGAGATTGTTCCTGCCATCTTGGAGAACTAAGCACAGATCTTCTGTGGATGTAGGCTTGCTCCAATCTGTCTGTCTAGAGCAGGCGGAATCAGTACTTTCCTGCTAGAATATCTTTTGCTATGTATTTAAAGAAAAATGTAAACTGTTGCCCAAAAAAGCCCTTAACAAAGTAGTTTTCAGGATTGTTTTGTTAGTAAAAAGTATGTGTAAACAGATGAAACTGCTCTATTGCACAACAGACACAGACAAAATTAGATTATTGGCAATGAGAGGGTTAACTGTCCTGTTTGCATGTCTGTGTCTCCATGCTCTCACTCTTATTGATTTTTATCACTACACTGCCTATGTAGTTGCTTGAATTCCTATAGCTTTTCAGACATGTGCTCTGTATAATGCAGGGAGATGAATCCCAGGCCGTTCACTATCTCCACCATTACTGTCTACAACAAGCTTCTGGTCACGCTTGGCGCATCTTATATACTGTATATGACATCAGCACTGGAAGCAGTGGCGTAACTAGGAATGGCTGGGCCCCAAGGTGAACATTTGACATGGCCCCCCCCAAGCCGCCGCCCCCAACCCCCCCCAAACCGCCACCCCCAACCCCCCCCCAAACCTCCACCCCCAACCCCCCCCACACAAACCGCATTCCTGCGCACACTATTATGCCCCATAGTGGCCCCTGAACACGGTATTATGTCCCATAGTGGCCCCTGCACACGGTATTATGCCCCATAGTGGCCCCTGCACACGGTATTATGCCCCATAGTGGCTTCTGGACACGGTATTATACAGCATAGTGGCCCCTGCACACAATATTATGCCCCATAGTGGCCCCTGCACACAGTAGTTTGCCCCATAGTGGCCCCTGCACACAGTAGTTTCCCCATAGTGGCCCCTGCACACAGTAGTTTGCCCCATAGTGGCGCCTGCATGCAGTAGTTTGCCCCATAGTGGCCCCTGCACACAGTAGTTTGCCCATAGTAGCCCCTGCACACAGTAGTTTGCCCCATAGTAGCCCCTGCACACAGTAGTTTGCCCCATAGTAGCTCCTGCACACAGTAGTTTGCCCCATAGTGGCCCCTGCACACAGTATTATGCCCCATAGTGGACCACCCATGAACGATTATTATACTCTGGGGTCTTTTCAGACCCCAGAGTATAATGATCGGAGACCCAGGGGAGGATAGAAACATAGAAAACACTGCAACTTACCTCTTCCTCGCTCCGGTGCACTCCCGTGCGCTACTTCGGCCATCTTCAATGTCGGACTGGATCTCGCACGATCCAGGCCGGCGTCGCGACGCATAATGACGTCGGCTGATGTCTGGGACGTCACCAAACAGGCCCGAAGCCGGCGGAGCGGCGGAGAGGTGAGTTACAGTGTATTTTATGTTCGCTCACCTCCCCTGGGCCCCCGATCGTTATACTCCGGGGTCTCAAAAGACCCCGGAGTATAACGATAGCAGTGATTGTGGGGTTCGCGGTAGCGACTGCCACAGGGCTCCGGGCCCCGTAATGTTCCGGGCCCTGTGGCAGTCGCTACCACTGCTACCCCGATAGTTACGCCCCTGACTGGAAGGTGTCCATTCACCATTGTCTATTGGCTGAGAGGCTGTCAGGGAGTGCTAGAACGTCAGAGTCTGAGTCACACACGTGTCTCTTCTGTATTTCCTGCTCAAACATGTGGCAGCGGCCATTTTAGTTTGTCCAAGATGTATCGCCATTTGTTCGATTTTTATTCGTGACACATCGCTTCACCCATGTTTAATATCAAAATTTTTTAGATATTGTTTCATTTCCTATTTCTGTGTAGCAAAGTTTGCGGTTGTTTTTGGAACTTAATGGTGGGATAAGTACTTGTATCATTCAGTCACCTCTCATTATCATTTATTACTGGGATGTCACGTTCTTAATGACTCGAGAGCTATTTGTTCACCTGCACTAATGTTAAGAAGGGAATCAGGATAAATAAGGGCTTTGACATTTCTTAAAACCTCAGAAGAACCATCAGATCTGCAAGGTAAAGATTTGATACCGACGGTAAATTCACAAATCCCCAAAGCTGTACAGTCAACAAAAAATATTTCGCGATTCAAGTGGAGATAAAATACATTGTTTTTAACATCACTACACATACTGCTAGTGCTAAACCCGAAAGGGTCTGTCGTTGCGGATACCTTACCTTCCTATGTGGTTTATGTCACCCTGTTCCATACCAGAACCCAGCAAATAAACAGGTTAGGGTCAACTGAATCAAACAGTGTTTTCACCTTGCAAATCGGTGTCTCCATTGCCAAAATATTGCTGTTTTTGTCAATATACAAATGAACTCTTTGGAGCCATGAGGGTGTTGCTGCTTAATTCTTTGAAGCAATGGTAACACCCTCATTGCTCCAAAGAGCTCATTTGCATATTGAGAAAATGAGACCTGGGATTTCCCCTTGTGAATCGCTTCGTCGTTGACAAGGTATCACTGTTCTGTCAATATGCAAATGAGCTATTTGGAGCAATGAGGGAGATGCCATTGCTCCAAAGAGGTAGGCAGCAACGCCCTTGTTGCTCCAAAGAGCTAATTTGCATAATGACAAAAACAGCAATATCTCGTCAAGGGAGCCACCAATTCACAAGGGGACAACACTATTTGGTTCACATGATCCCTGCAGGGCTGGGTTGACCTGTGTCTAAGGCCACAAATGAGGAAGGGCGTGGAGGAGGGTGGCCTTTTGTGCACCTGGGATGTCTAATCTTCTTGGTTTTACGATTTGCCCAAAGAATGATTTTACCTTTGTCAAAATCATCTACATCTTGTAAGACATTTATATTCCTAGGTGACTGCATGGTGTTTTTACAATTTCTTGAAGAATAACTGCGGCTGATTCTCAGTTAACCTTGCTCTTAGCTACGTCTTTACTGAATTCCACCGCGATGGAGTCATACGTTTTTTTTAATTATATATGAGAACTATTCTTATAGAGATTCGAGACCATGGTGAACGTTCTTCCATTCTTGCAAGAATTTCTCATCATCTCGATATTGTGAGGCATCCTTGTAAAATCTCAAACCCCTTGGAGTTCTGTTCTATATAACTGAAGGGAGTTAATAGCCCACATAGTGAGTTGCATCATCTTTTGTTCCCAAGTTTTGTAAGTTATCCTGTATATTTCATTGCGCCAAAAAAAAAAAAAAAAAATCATTTCACATTATAGGGGTTATCTACTTTCTAATACTGATGGCTGATTTTTAAGATAGGCAATCAATCTTAGATCTTCGAGGGTCTGAAACATGGACCCCTGCAGATCTGATGTTCCAGGACAGCATGGCTCCCTGTAATGTCTACATGCTGCTCACTCACTATACAAAATGTAGTGGTGGCTCTTGGTACTGCAGCGCTATAGACTTCAATAGATAAAGAAAGAAGCGCAAGCTCTCCGAGAACTGACTAGACCCTAGAGCCCACACTGTAGACCGAAAAAAAAGGTCAGAGATAGTACAAGACATATGACCAGGATAGAATGCAGAGTACCTAGGTAGTCAGGACAGATACAGACGTGGATAAAATTGTTGGTACCCCTCATTTAATGAAAGAAAAACCCACAATGGTCAACGAAATACAGTGGGGAAAAAAAGTATTTAGTCAGCCACCAATTGTGCAAGTTCTCTCACTTAAAAAGATGAGGCCGGTCTGTAATTGACATCATAGGTAGACCTCAACTATGAGAGACAAAATGAGAAAACAAATCCAGAAAATCACATTGTCTGATTTTTAAAGAATTTACTTGCAAATTATGGTGGAAAATAAGTATTTGGTCAATAACAAAATTTCATCTCAATACTTTGTTATATATCCTTTGTTGGCAATGACAGAGATCAAATGTTTTGTGTAAGTCTTCACAAGGTTGGCACACACTGTTGCTGGTATGTTGGCCCATTCCTCCATGCAGATCTCCTCTAGAGCAGGGATGTTTTGGAGCTGTCGCTGGGCAACACGGACTTTCATCTCCCTCCAAAGGTTTTCTATGTCTTCCATTTTCTAATTATTGCTCCCACAGGTGATTTCTTCACACCAAGCTGCTTGCCTATTGCAGATTCAGTCTTCCCAGCCTGGTGCAGATCTACCATTTTGTTTCTGGTGTCCTTCCACAGCTCTTTGGTCTTCACCATAGTGGAGTTTGGAGTGTGACTGTTTGAGGTTGTGGACAGGTGTCTTTTATACTGATAACAATGTCAAACAGGAGCCATTACTACAGGTAATGAGTGAAGGACAGAGGAGCCTCTTAAAGAATAAGTTACAGGTCTGTGAGGGCCAGAAATCTTGCTTGTTTGTAGGTGACCAAATACTTATTTTCCACCATAATTTGCAAATAAATTCTTAAAAAATCAGACAATGTGATTTTCTAGATATGTTTTCTCATTTTGTCTCTCATAGTTGATGTCTACCTATGATGACAATTACAGGCCGGCCTCATCTTTTTAAGTGGGAGAACTTGCACAATTGGTGGCTGACTAAATACTTTTTTTTCCCCACTGTAACTTGAATCTGGCAAAACTGGAATTTGCCAAACTACATGTAGATGCCATCATGTTATGGTCTGGTGGGAAGCTTAGGCCACAGTTATTGAATGACGAACAAGGCGGAGCCAGCATTACCTAATATGTTACACGTTAATCCTGTTATTACTGCATTAAGTGTGAACTGTTCCTGTTGTTAGACCAGAGACTGTAATACTAGTAAAATATTAGTTATTAATTATTTCTGGATAAAGTTTAAGTTCTGCAAAGAGACTTTGTGATATATATGCTAACCACAAGGATTTGCCGCGATAGTTCTGGAAGAATACATGTGGGAGGAGAGGGACACTCCTTCCCCACAGGTGCGCCACCAATGAAAGCGTATTACAGAAAAGTTAACAAGTTATTTTATTTGATTTTTCAAGTACTTTCCTATAATAGACTTATCAAAAACCAATATAAATCCTAACCGAATATCTAAGGAGTCTGTTCCCACTACACCTGCACTGCATTATGAACCCATTATGCTACCAAAAAAGCACAATTTGGACATGCAGAAGCCAAGTAGAGGAAGGCCAGTAGGTTGGGATAGTAGTAGTTATGGTCATGGTGGCAAGGAGAAGGAGAAAGCAGCCTCCCGTGTTCCTCTATGGTTTCCTTCTTGTATAATCCGCTCCTCCCGGGGGGACTTACGGCGGCCATGGTACGGCCCTGGAGTAAACTGGGCCTTTTTCACATTGCTGACCTGGTAGATCCGACAACTTTGGAGCTCAGGCATTTTGATTATTTTGTCTCTGTGCTACGCTTGCCTACTTCTGAGTGGTTCCATTAAAAGCAAATTGTCCATTTTGTGGCCACCCTACTGCTTTTGAAAAGATCTGCCGAGCCGGTACCTCCACGGCGGGCCTGATATTGGCCATCTACAGGCTCCTCTCCAGAACAACGGGCCCCCCTCTCTCATAAATATATGGTCAGGTGGTCTGAAGTTCTGAATAGGCAGATCTCACCTGGGCAATGGCAGGTTATTTGGTCACTATCTATAAAACATAGTGTAGAACATTGTCAGGGCTCCTAAGAATCTATCTATATAACAGTGCAGAACACTGTCAGGGCTCCTAGGAACCTATCTATAAAACATAGTGTAGAACACTGTCAGGACTCCTAGGAACCTATCTATAAAACATAGTGTAGAACACTGTCAGGGCTCCTAGGAACCTATCTATAAAACATAGTGTAGAACACTGTCAGGACTCCTAGGAACCTATCTATAAAACATAGTGTATGACACTGTCAGGGCTCCTAGGAACCTATCTATAAAACAAAGTGTAGAATATTCTTAGGGCTCCTCTTCAGACCCCAGAGTAAAATAAGTGGAAGTCCAGGGGAGGTGTAAAAAATAAAAAAAACATTCATACTCACCTTCCCTCTTCTCTTTTGGGCCTCTTCGCAGCATTCAGCGCTCTCTCTACCTCCTCAGTAACGTGATGTGCCACAGGCCTCAGCGGTGACATGGGAACTCCGAGCATCATGACGTCATAATGCTTAGTTTGCCCATCTGACCACTGGTGGCCTAAGCACAAGCCACAGTTGTTACCCTGAATGCATGACATCACCAGTAGGGAGCCAGACGCCACGTGGAGGCCCATATATGCAAACTAATACACTTTCCCTCTTTTGTAGTGCTTCCCGCGGGACACTACCAACATAATGTATCAGGCGTTAACATTATATAGAAGTATAATGTTGTACCGTGTTAGCCATTGAAAGTAGTGGAAGAGTGAAGAAATCAGCCGATACCTTTTAGAGGCTAACTGAGTATATTTAGAGTATAAATAATCTGTGAATGTTCAGTTCTTGTATAACACCATGTCTGAAGTAGAGAGCTAGTACTCTTGAAAGCTTACTTATAAATATACTCAGTTAGCCTCTAAAAGGTATCGCCTGATTTCTTCACTCATCCACAACATTATATAGAAACAGCATGATTTCCAAAAACCATAGAAGAACCGTACCAAACACGTTATTCCCCGTTTTTTAAGCAAAGATATGTGGCTTTGTGCGATTACTTTTTTTGGTACTTGTGGGAGGGATGGTACCAAAAAAAATTCAGCACAGGGAGCCTGATAATGTAAGGCCGGCCTTGGATATCAGGATTTTATTGTTACCCTGAGATTGGAGATGGAAATTGAAGCACAAATGTGAGGAGCAGAGAGAAAATGTTCCTGAAATTGCGAGGCTGGAGACGTTGAGGGATTAGTATGTTATCACCAGTGATTGCCTTGTCAGGCAGGGGAACAAATATCACAGAAGGTAAACTTTAATTTTGGATTTAGCTTTGTGAACTTAACCCCTTAAAGGCGTTGTCTAATTTTGAAAACCCATCTTTTACACCCTATAGGAAAATTCAGAGTGGGTAAACTGGAGCTCAATATTCAGGATCCGCATCTCTTGGTCAAAGTGGAGAATGGCTACAAA
The DNA here is from genome assembly GCA_947044405.1 of Leptodactylus fallax. Taxonomy (NCBI): domain Eukaryota; kingdom Metazoa; phylum Chordata; class Amphibia; order Anura; family Leptodactylidae; genus Leptodactylus; species Leptodactylus fallax. Next base: position 1,668,890 of record CAMRHE010000133.1, on the reverse strand, counting down.
GAGTCTCTATGGATCCGGCCGTGTCCTGTATTACACAGTCCCATGTGATGGCGCTGCGGGGAAATTAGGCACTTACTGTCATTTTTTTCTGGGATCTATAGGGTTTTTTGTACCATTTTATAGAAATACAGACAATGGTAGCAAAATTAGTGTAACCACTTCCTGCCCCATGATGTACTGTTACCCTGCTGTAACAGCCACGAGTGGCGATAGCACCAATTGCACCAGTTTAATAGTGATTGTGGCATCTAAAACATTTTGATAGTGTTCATGGACCTCATTGTCATGGTGAATGGGGCATATTAAAGACCTCCATGCCACCATCTGAGGTTAGCCTATTAGACTCTGCCAGAGGCAGATCTTTTGACTTATATGTCTAACATGTCTGAAATCTATCTATTGTATGCCAAAATAGAGACAAGATGGACACTGCAGAATTGAATTCAGTGTATAACTGAAGTACATTGCTTAATAAGTCTGCTCCGTTGCCCCCAGTGCTAGCCCCTCTATGAGTGCCCTCCATAAGAGTTCAGTGCCTCCAGAAAGTGTCTTTGTGAACCATTAGACATAGAGAAGTACACTATGTCTGTGACAGGACAAAAGGGCAAAATTCTAATTTTACTAATTAGTAGTTGTAATTTGTAATGGTTTTATTCCCTATTATGTGTGACCTTATACATAAAAATATATACAGTATATGTCATAGTTGCCAACTGTCCCAAATTTACCAGGACAATCCCAAATCCCAATCCTTGGGGGCAGTTCCAGGATGGTTGTGGGCAGGGCTTAGACAATCCTGTGTTATCAAATACAGTCCTGAATTTTTGGAAAAAGTCCTGACAAAATCAACCATGTTCCAGTTTAAAAAAGAGCATGTGCTTACAAAACCCTACCCATAGATGGGTGAACCTATCTGGTTTGGGGGCAGTCCTTAAAGAGGTTTAGCAGGCAAAAAGTGAATTTTCAAAAAAGGTCTGTTAGTGCTATTAATAGGTTAATAATTGCACCCAAATACCTTTAGCATTGTTTTGAACAATCTCTGTGTTTTCTGGGAGTTCCTGGCATCCTCTTCATTTGTTTACATCTGCATCTTCCTGTTGTGTGCCTTTACTACAACTCCCATGATTCCTTGGGCTGCTCTGAGCTGACTCACTCCTCCTCCCTTTCTCACTCACTCCCCCCTCTCTTTTTTATCTTAACCAATGAAATAATTTGTTTAAAATAAATCTCTTTCACACGTGCGCACTTCCTAAACTCCACTACAGTATACACGCTGGAGGATTTTGCGGCGTTCATTTTACTGCGCATGCACAGTTCATAACATATTCCCTGTATAGTGTCAGCATTATTCTCCTATTTTGACACTGGCCGCCCACTCTATTAAACATTGCGCATGTGTGGGATGTGCCGACCGCCCATACATGCGCAATACAGCTTGAATGCTAGCATGCATCACGAAGAGTAGGTTGCGGCCGCCGAAAGAAGGGATATTCCATGCCCTGAGCCTCAGGACCGGATGGAAGGACAGGTAAGTATGATGGGGTAAGAGGTGGGCGGGACTTAACTGGTGATGTCCCTTGTCCGGAAAAGGATTTAGTATTAGTCACGTGACATATCTGCAGAACAGGAGACTCAAGAAAATTACTAGTTGGAAGGGGAGCATATGGAAAAAGATATTTTATTCCTGTTTTATCCTGGAAAACCCCTTTAAACTTTCCTACATTATAGACATAAATGGTGGTAAGTACGATACATATATTTGGGTGTTAGTGTCTTATTTTTTATATTCTCCCTAATATTCCGTAAGAGAATGGCTCTGTCTTTTAGCGGGACAACTAATATCTATCCTTAGAATTTTGGCTCCATTTCTGTTACTGATTTCTGTCTCACTGCTACAGTGCTGGCCAAAAGTATTGGCACCCCTGCAATTCTGTCAGAAAATACTCAATTTCTTCCAGAAAATGATTGCAATCACAAATGCTTTGGTAATAAGATCTTCATTTATTTTGCTTGCAATGAAAAAACACAAAAGAGAATGAAAAAAAAGTGAAATCATTGATCATTTTACACAAAACTCCAAAAATGGGCCGGACAAAAGTATTGGCACCCTCAGCCTAATACTTGGTAGCACAACCTTTAGACAAAGTAACTGCGAACAACCGCTTCCGGTAACCATCAATGAGTTTCTTACAATGCTCTGCTGGAATTTTAGACCATTCTTCTTTGGCAAATTTCTCCAGGTCCCTGAGATTTGAAGGGTGCCTTCTCCAAACTGCCATTTTGAGATCTCTCCACAGGTGTTCTATGGGATTCAGGTCTGGACTCATTGCTGGCCACTTTAGAAGTCTCCAGTGCTTTCTCTCAAACCATTTTCTAGTGCTTTTTGAAGTGTGTTTTGGGTCATTGTCCTGCTGGAAGACCCATGACCTCTGAGGGAGACCCAGCTTTCTCACACTGGGCCCTACATTATGCTGCAAAATTTGTTGGTAGTCTTCAGACTTCATAATGCCATGCACACGGTCAAGCAGTCCAGTGCCAGAGGCAGCAAAGCAACCCCAAAACATCAGGGAACCTCCGCCATGTTTGACTGTAGGGACCGTGTTCTTTTCTTTGAAGGCCTCTTTTTTTTTTCCTGTAAACTCTATGTTGATGCCTTTTCCCAAAAAGCTCTACTTTTGTCTCATCTGACCAGAGAACATTCTTCCAAAAAGTTTTTGGCTTTCTCAGGTAAGTTTTGGCAAACTCCAGCCTGGCTTTTTTATGTCTCTGGGTCAGAAGTGGGGTCTTCCTGGGTATCCTACCATAGAGTCCCTTTTCATTCAGACGCCGATGGATAGTACGGGTTGACACTGTTGTACCCTCGGACTGCAGGGCAGCTAGAACTTGTTTGGATGTTAGTCGATGTTCTTTAGCCACCATCCGCACAATCTTTCGTTGAAATCTCTCGTCAATTTTTCTTTTTCATCCACATCTAGGGAGGTTAGCCACAGTGCCATGGGCTTTAAACTTCTTGATGACACTACGCATGGTAGACACAGGAACATTCAGGTCTTTGGAGATGGACTTGTAGCCTTGAGATTGCTCATGCTTCCTCACAATTTTGCTTCTCAAGTCCTCAGACAGTTCTTTGGTCTTCTTTCTTTTCTCCATGCTCAATGTGGTACACACAAGGACACAGGACAGAGGTTGAGTCAACTTTAATCCATTTCAACTGGCTGCAAGTGTGATTTAGTTATTGCCACCACCTGTTATGTGCCACAGGTAAGTAACAGGTGCTGTTAATTACACAAATTAGAGAAGCATCACATAATTTTTCAAAGGGTGCCAATACTTTTGTCCACCCCCTTTTTATGTTTGGTGTGGAATTATATCCAATTTGGCTTTTTGACAATTCTTTTTGTGGTTTTCCATTGAAGACAAATTAAATGAAGATATTATTACCAAAGCATTTGTGATTGCAATCATTTTCTGGAAGAAATTGAGTATTATCTGACAGAATTGCAGGGGTGCCAATACTTTTGGCCAGCACTGTACATCTCAGACAACTTTTTCTTTTCTTTTTGTTTAAACCCTTCTTTTGTTAAAGTTGCCAACATGTTAAGTGGTGGCAGCATTGAATCTAGTATACTGGCTGATTGTTTAGAAGACATGAATCATACAAGTCTCAGATTAATACATCTCCAGACTCAAGAGGGTTCTGTTTGAAGAGATCTTGGCCCTGATACTTGAGATAAAATTGACCACTTGTTGCTCACTATTCTTCACAATTGCCTTCATGAAAAATGCCACTGATTTAATTTTAGAAAACTTGTACCAAGCGTCTGCAAAGGAAATTAAAGGAAATTGTTCTAGTTTGCTTATTAGCAAAAAGTTATGTAATTTAAAAGAAATTCAATACAAATTTTCAAGGTGACAGGGTTTGTATATGAAGAATTGACGTAGTCATGGCACCCATTCATGTTCTGGGGCGAATAGCCTAAATCATAAAATTTTGTTTCATAATATGCTCCTCAACATTGAAATTGCAACACCAAGGACAAGCCGTAAGGTTATATCAATTAAGAAAGTTGTAGGAGTCACTAAGATCAGCAAATAATGAAATTTTAATTAAACTTTGCTTGGATGGATTGTCTGATTGGAAGAATGGGGCGTAGTGATCCTTTGACATCACATCCCAAGCCTATGGCAGCAAACAGTGTCGACATAAACCATCAGAAGATGTACTCATGACATTGGGCTACGAGCCAGACATCCAGATAAAGGTGCTCTATTGACCTCATGCCACCGCTCTCAAAAGCTATCATGGTGCACAACAAGACAGCAATGAATACTGGGATGGAGGTCTATCCTCTTCAATTCCACTTTCTCGAACGCATTGATAACTGGAGATTGGTCTGAAGACCACCTGGGCAATGCCATGAAGAAACCTTCACAAGGGAACATCACATCACTTCTACTCCTGGGATTATGGGCATAATGTATGGCAGCCAGACCCCTCTGGACTTCATTCCAGGTACACTTAGAGCTCGGTGATACATTGGAACCAGTAGTTCTCCAAAGTGTTCCATGAGCAATTTTTCAACAATGTTGCTTGTGCTACTGTGAGCAGTCTGCATGGTCTAAATGTGTTACCATGGCCTTCAGCATCCCTGGACTTGTCTACCTTCTAGACATTGGTCACCAATGTCATAGGGAGCTGTCAGTAGCCAATCTTCATGGTTTTCGTGCTCAAGTGCATTCATCGTGGCATAACATTCCTCAGACAACCATTATTAACCTAATTGATAGCATGCCAAGGTGTGTAGGTGTGAGTATTTTTCTGTGCAGTGCTCATGCCCAATGTTTTGAATATTTTGTTTCCATTTCTTATAATTTACATATCATTAACATGTCTATCCATTCAGTAAATCCAAGAGTTTTTCTTCTCGGTGTTGCAATTTCAATGTTGAGGAGCATAGACAAACAAGGTATCTGCTTGACTTGTTAAAATCAATCTGAATTAATTATCTTCTCTGTATCTGGGGGAGCGCACGTAATTCAAAGGGGTATCCAGGAATTGGACAAATCTCAGAGGAGGCTGGGGAAGGTGTAACATAAAAAAAACAATTATACTCACCTCTATTCAGGCGCACAATGTGCCTTCACCCCCAGAAGTTCTGCGAAGAACCTATGTTTTCAAAGATCTACTAAGGAATTCATTGACATATACATCGGACATTCCATAAAAGTCTGATTTAGGCTAAGCCCCACTTTGCAGAAACGCAGCTTTTTTGTTGCAGATTTTGCTGCATTTTTTTTTTTTTTTTTAGCCAAGAATGGCCTTGAAAGGAATGGGAAATATCTAGGAAGTTCTTATACTTCTTCCTTCTGCTGAATCCACTCCTGGTTTTGGCTTAAAAAAAAACGCAGCAAAATCTGCAACAAAAAAAGCTGCATTTCCACAACGTGGGGCCTCAGCCTTAAAGACATATGTATCAACAAATCATCCTTTGCAATTGTTCTGGGGATGTTCTTGTCCCTATTTTAATTGGACAAAGATGTGGTCTCCACAAGTGCTACTATGTTAGCAAACTAGGTGGAAAATGTATTCACGCCATTAAACTTTCATGGAGATCAGGAGTGTGATGGTGTCAAGTAGCACCTGTAACTAAGCACCATCATTTTTATGTTTGTCATGGGGAACCTCATTCTCTATGTACACCACCGGATTTTTATTTGGCAGATATTTGACCTCTTGGATTTTTTTTATTTTAGGCTGCTTTTGCAAAGAGGACCTTTAACCATCTCCAACTTTTTACACTCTCCAATAGCCAGCACTCTACTGATTCCAGCACAGTTAGAATTTTGTCTCTAGCCCGCACCGTTCCCAAGCAATCAGTGCAGTTAGTTAGGCCTTCTGAGATCGGGTGGGCTTTCCTGGCCTGGAGAAGACAGACAGGGGCTGCCCAACTCAAGAATAGACAGAATAATTGTGTTGAAAATAACGGAAATGGTGGGGACTACAGAAAAAATTCCAACTGTACTGGAATGAGTGGAGGATGAAGGATGCAAAGAATTGGAGTTGGTGGTGGAAGTAGTGGAAGGTCCTCTTCAACAATCACATCTTTATCTGGTGGAGTTTCGATAAGATTTCTTAGGACGGCAACCATATTCAGTACAACCCGTTCTCCTGCCAGTACATAGAGATATAATCTCTACAAAGAGTATATGGCTGTAAACTTGGTTTTATGCCTCCGTTGCGAATAATGGGCAATAAGTGTGGACCAAAAAGCCAAAAGCAACTAATTATATGGAGAGTTGTACATTTATATAGTAAGTTCTAAGGAGCCAAAAAGCTGGTGCCCATTTTAGACAAATGAAGAGCGGACTTGGAATTGGAGAGAGATTTAAAGGGGGCACCAGGTATTATAACTTTGTATAATACCTTTATTGTGAATTTTTTATTGCCGCTTTAACATATTAGAATATTATAAAAATGAGATTGATTAGTAAAGATTGCTATTAAGGAGTTAATTAAATTCTACAGCTGGAGACTCCTATAGATTGTAATAATGTCTAAGCAATATGAAGATGTCTGTAAATAATAGGGCACCTGCCAGTCTGCGTAACATTAATCGATCCAGTTATGATTTGGATTCCAAAGCGTTCCTTGGCAAGTAATAAGCTGCCAGCTGGTACGGAGGAAGTTCAATGAGTCAATGAGAATTTAATAAGACATCTTAATGTGCAAATTGGATTTTATTATAGATTTGTGTTAACTCATTAGAACTTGGGTTTACATTATTTAAGGCTCTTATAAGTCTTCTCAGACAGTTTTACTTGCGTTTGTCTTGTTTTTTTGATTAAATCAAGACCAAAATACAATTACTTTATATTGTTTCATGAATATTTTGTGCTATATAAGCTCTCATTACAACTCCTACATTGGCTCTGGATGCCTTTAGAGCAGCGGTCCCCAACCTTTTTTGTACCAAGGGCCACTTTCATGAAAGCCAATTTTCCCGTGGCCTGAAGGGGTTTTTGGTGGCGGGGGCAGAGTTTGGGCAATTGGCGTGCCCATGTGATCACTGAGGCCCAATCACATGCCCCAGCGCATGTTACATCAGCCAGGAGGCCGGAACAGAACCCCAAGGGACCGCCAGGTATACTCTGGGGTCTGAAGAGATCCCAGGGTAAATTAATAGCAACAATGGCCCACAATGAAACAAACCCACAAGTAATCATTGAAACGAATGTTGCGAGATTTGTCCATCTCTACTCAGGACCTGCTGTATGTGAGGCAGAAACACTAACAGTGAGCCACAAGTTCAACTTTTGTCTATGAAAAGATTACAGGCCATAAATATCTGATCAGTGGGGGGCTTCCAGGCAGCCTTCGCATCGATCAGCTGTACGGAGCCGCTTCCTGCGCCCGTACTATACACAACATTGGACTGGAAGTTGGCTCTGTGGTTTGTGTAGTGGCTAGGGGTGGGTACTGTAGCTCAGTTCCCATTGACTACAATAGTATGTGCTAGTCTATACAGTTATGTACAGTATCTCTATATGCCCATAAATTATATGTAGTAGAAAAAATAAAATTAATAGTCAGATTAAAAAAAACAAAAAATTCAAGTTGCTAAATTATAATGGCAGAATTACGATAAACAATTTTTTATCAACTTTTTATTTAATTTTATATCATTAAATCATTGGTGTACAGAAAAGAAAAACAGCCATATACACATTACATATTCAATTGTAACAAACACATATGATAAAAATTAGTGAACAAAATTTCTCTCTTCAATATTAGGTGTAAAGTTGGGATTGGTGTAGACTCATACTACGTCAAATAGTAAACCCTAGTAAAGCCCTACAATGTCCAAGTTTCCAAGAACTTGTCCACTGACATAGCTAGAAGGTCTGTGAGGTGTTCCATAGTACGTAGGTCTTTGATACACACACATACAGATCCAACCTGGATGAAGGGACCCTCTGTCTCCAAAATAGGTCTACAAGGCATATGTAAAAGCAGCCTGGCATCCGATTTTCCAATTGTCTTGGGGAGAATATTCAAGATGTATATGACGGGGTCCAGTAAGAGAGACTGGTCCAATACTCCCTAAGCATGGCATTAACATCTCAACAGAATGGAATTATAAGTGGAAAAATCAGGAAATATGGCATAGTAATCACAATGGATACCTGAGATACCATAGGCTGAATTGGTTCGTAATGATCCCGTAGGTGTGCTAGACCAGATCACTCTCCAATTGTCATACAGAATCTCCCTACCAAGCCATCTCTACCATTGATACAGGTGAGAGTATTCAACAAACACCACAGGACAGTCCCACCATAAGTGTGAGCTTTCAGCTCTGCATCCTCTCCAGCATAATTTTGAGGACACATTCACCTTCTAGGACAATGTCCCAATGGGTGGTACCTTCACATTGCAGGTCTTTTTTCACATGTCATTATATAGTGGAGTTATGACATGCCATTCCCATGACTTTCATTTGCTAACACCTACTAACGAACTGTTCCCCATTACCTTGTATTGAGGGCTTGCAATGAAGCAGAACATCTGGTCAACTTAGTAGCAGCTGCTGGTTGAAGGACAAATTTCATTGTCCTCCATAGTCTTCATTGGCTTTCGTCCTCCATCTAGAGCCATCCAATACGTAATAGAATAAGATATGTAGATAGTGATCATAATCCATCCATAAATCATCAATATCCACACCATTAAAAGTTGATTTTTTCATATACTTCATAACTTTGCTGGCTAAAATTGTCCCCTTGCCAGCTATAATATAAAGCATTCAGATGATGCTTGTAAATCTAAAGACGTAATGGGGTTTTATTGTCTGTATTTCATTGCCTTAGGATACAGTAAATTAATTCTCACTTTCTTAAAAAAATTGATCTCGTCTTAAAGCGTGCCAGCAGCAGCATGCCATGTCCTGGGTCAAGGCAAGTGTATAGATAGCTATTCCTATTAAGATCGGTAAATTGCTGTAAGGAGTCAGACAATGTCATGTAAGGTTTACAAGTCAATAAATTCATGACAATTTGTTTTTAATCATCATTGTGCCCCCAAGTAGAATAACATGGTGGTTCTATGTAGTAGAAGACCTGACAACTCGTAGGTACGAGTTTGGTTATTATTAGGATTTATTGTTATTTCTCTAACATTTCATCTTTTTTGATCATTTTCATAAAATATATTGGGGTTCGGTTGGGTGATTTGAAAAGTATAACCAAGAAAGGTCCAATATACAGACACATATATACAGTATATACACAGACACACTCATAAGTGATATAAACACACATATATACACATGGGTACTAACAAACTGAGGTTGTATGAATTGGGGGCAGCTGTTATAAGATCATTGAGCACCTTGGGTCCTAGTTGAGGGACTGTTAGATGGACTTGTATAGCGAGAATGGAAAAATGCCTATTGATGGTGGACAGAGTTGCGCAAACTGCTTGGTTCTGAGCTGGGTCCCACCCGAATATCCCAAATTGTTTGGTTTTTAATGAAACTGAACAATTTGGGATTTGTCTTAGATGAGCTAAAATGGCTGCCGTGACATGCATTGTGGTAAATTATTATACTTTGGGTTTTCTTCAGACCCCAGATTATAATAGGTGGAGGCCCAGGAGAGGTGAAAGAAATTAAAAAATATTTATACTCACCTCTTATGGGCTTCCTCGAGGCATCTGGCACTTTCCTGGTGATAGGTCATCACTGAGGCCTATGATAGGGTTCCAGCAGTCACATGGCATCATGATGTCATGACACTTGGCGTGCCCATGTGACCACTGAGGCCCAATCATAGGCCTCAGCGGTGAACCTGGGAGCATGACGTCACCAAGGACACCGAGAGAGAGTGCCGGACACCATAAGGAGACCCAAAAGAGGTGAAGGAAGGTGAGCATAAATAATTTTTTTATTTTTTAAACCTACCCGGGCCTCCAGCTATTATACTGTGAGGTCTGACGAGACCCAGAGTATAATTATTTCCGGGTCTATCCAAACTTGTTCAACCCAAAACAAATCAGGGACCTAAGCCTCCCAAACCCAAAATGAAATGAATCTTGGGAGGTTCACCCATTTCTAATGGTGTGTATGACAGCTGCGCTTGGTACTCTTGTCTGTGGTTGATTGTTGTGCCATGCCATGAACCACCACCATGGGCAAGCAAATTTGGTTGAGGCCCCATCACACTTCTGGGACCCATCCCTACATGAACTCTTATAGAAGCCACATATAGGAAAGGTGGTCACACATGCCACTGGTCCTCTGAACTTAAGTCAGTGGGAATTACGGGATGAGCTAGACCAACAGTTGCCTTAGACTTCAAATGTGTGACAAGATCTTTCATCTTGTCTTATCTTTATAATATCATGGAGAGGCCATAAAGGGACTCCGAGTTTTCAGTCAGGTAAGGGTCCTAGAGATGAGCAACGTAAATCATTCTTGTAAAAATAATGTAATTGTGTAATTGTAAAAAACTATTTTTCGGAATGGGTCGTGGGGGGGGGGGATTTGCGCATTACATGTCATGTTTTAAGGCCACGTTCCCCTATTTACATGCCGCCCCCCCTTAAGTATAGGTTAAAAAATAACATAATAGCGCAGTATGCTTCACCACTCCATATTTTACACAGGACTGCTCTACACTGTATAATGCCTCCATATAGTATAATACCCCCACACAGTATAATGCCCCTTAGTGGTCACCAGTATAATTCTTTTATAATGCACCTTTTAGTGGCCCCATGGTGGCCCACAGAGATTAATTCATAATAATTCATAGTGCCTCCACAGAGGACACTGCCCCCATAGTGGCTACACATAGTACAATGCCCCCATGGAGCCCCCACAGTACCTGTAAAGAGTATAATGCCCCTACATTGGCCCCAAAGATTATAATGCTCCATAGTGTGAACAAACAATATAATACCCCATTGTGACCCCCCAAGAGCAGCATAACTCCATAGTACCCCCACAGGGAATAGTATCATGCCCCCATAGTTCTTTCACAGTGCCCACAAAGAGTATCATGCCCCAAAGAGTAATTCCTCCATAGTGTCCTCAATATAATATTATGCCCCCATCGCAACCCACACACACACAGTATAATGAACCACAGAATAAAATCATGATGTCCTGATGTTGTTTAGCATCCAGGACACATGGCCAAGGAGAAATAGATAGTGGAGAGGAGAGTATAATATTGGCCGTTACTTATCAGAATAATCCAATAAGTAGTGGCTGATCTAAATGAAAATCTACCAGTTCCTGTTTTCTGAGACATCGCCTGGGACAAATATTTGTCTGCATTGGCCCTGAAAAATAGGGACAGTCTGAACAAATACAGGACCATCTGTAAATAGGCTGGAAGGTCTTCAAGGTGGTGGAGGCCCCAGGGCACTTGGCCCTTGTGAGCATATTTCAAGTACTTTCTTAAATTCACTATATACTTATATATTCCTCCCTATGGCTAAAATTGCTTGCTGCATACAAGTATATGGATTGTAGTTGGTAGGAGGCTGTTTCGTCATATCTGAGTATACTTTTTCTTTGAAAATTTAAGAAACATAAGTTTATACTTTACAAGGTCTTTTATAGCTGTAGAACAATGAAAGAGTAAAGAAAGTTTTCTTGAAGACAAGTTTTATTGCTCACAATTTCTTCCAAGCAGATGTTGAACTAGCCACCGTAGCTCATTCTTTTCCTCTATTACCCTCATGGCACTGGGAAAAGTGCGTCTTCTGTAGAAATCTTTAGTTACTTGATCATATTATAGAGAGTCCAGAGAACAGCCTGGAGGAACACACATTAACACTTGGGTTTCTATCTCTTATCGATCCGTGAACCTGAACAATTCCATTTGCCTCGTCTGGCTTCACAATTCTCCCTTATTTGTGAAAATATGAACATTTTTTGAGTGTTCTTGTCTTCAACATCTAAAATAGAAGCTAATATTATATAATGTGACCTTTTCTCTATGACCACCAAGTAACTTGATGGCTTTATACGTTCTGGGCCAGGACCAGTGCATTGGAGGCCTCAGAGCATATAACGTAGGGTCACATCTTCCATTGCTTAAAGGGGTTGCCCAGCCTTTTAATTTTTTAATTTATTTTTTATAACCACTTTTGTTTTAAAGGGAGTGTCACCAGAAGCCAGCATGTCGACCCAGCCCTGCAGATAGGGTACAGCATTTTCCCCTTCTGAATTGGTGCCTCTGTTGCCAAGATCTCACCATTTTTGTCAATATGCCTCTTTCAGGCAATGAGGGTGTTGTCAGTTACCTCTTTAGAGCAATGGTAATGCCTTTATTACTCTACAGATCTCCTTTGCATATTGGCAAAAATGGCGATATCTTGGCACTGAAGGCAATGAAAACACTGTTTGATTCTGGTGACCCTAAAGGGGTGGTCTCATGTAACTATTTTGAGTAAATATACAGTGGGGAAAAAAAGTATTTAGTCAGCCACCAATTGTGCAAGTTCTCCCACTTAAAAAGATGAGGCCGGCCTGTAATTGTCATCATAGGTAGACCTCAACTATGAGAGACAAAGTGAGAAAACAAATCCAGAAAATCAAATTTTTTTAAGAATTTCTTTGCAAATTATGGTGGAAAATAAGTATTTGGTCAATAACAAAAATTCATCTCAATACTTTGTTATATATCCTTTGTTGGCAATGACAGAGGTCAAACGTTTTCTGTAAGTCTTCACAAGGTTGGCACACACTGTTGCTGGTATGTTGGCCCATTCCTCCATGCAGATCTCCTCTAGAGCAGGGATGTTTTGGGGCTGTCGCTGGGCAACACGGACTATCAACTCCCTCCAAAGGTTTTCTATGGGGTTGAGATCTGGAGACTGGCTAGGCCACTCCAGGACCTTGAAATGCTTCTTAAGAAGCCGCTCCTTCGTTGCCCTGGCGGTGTGTTTGGGATCATTGTCATGCTGAAAGACCCAGCCACGTTTCATCTTCAAAGCCTTTGCTGATGGAAGGAGGTTTGCACTCAAAATCTCAAGATACATGGCCCCATTCATTCTTTCATGTACACGGATCAGTCGTCCTGGTCCCTTTGCAGAGAAACAGCCCCAAAGCATTCACTCTCCTCCAAACATGACGAGTTGTGTTTCTATCAAACAGTTCTACTTTGGTTTCATCTGACCATATGATATTCTCCCAATACTCTTCTGGAACATCCAAATGCTCTCTAGCAAATTTCAGACGGGCCGGGATATGTACTGGCTTAAGCAGGGGGACACGTCTGGCACTGCAGGATCTGAGTCCCTGGCGGCGTAGTGTGTTACTGATGGTAGCCTTTGTTACGTTAGTCCCAGCTTTCTGCAGGTCATTCACTAGGTCCCCCCATGTAGTTCTGGGATTTTTGCTCACCGTTCTTGTGATCATTTTGACCCCACGGGGTAAGATCTTGCGTAGAGCCCCTGATGGAGGGAGATTATCAGTGGTCTTGTATGTCTTCCATTTTCTAATTATTGCTCCACAGTTGATTTCTTCACACCAAGCTGCTTGCCTATTGCAGATTCAGTCTTCCCAGCCTGGTGCAGGTCTACAATTTTGTTTCTGGTGTCCTTCCACAGCTCTTTGGTCTTCACCATAGTGGAGTTTGGAGTGTGACTGTTTGAGGTTGTGGACAGGTGTCTTTTATACTGATAACAATGTCAAACAGGAGCCATTACTACAGGTAATGAGTGGAGGACAGAGGAGCCTCTTAAAGAAGAAGTTACAGGTCTGTGAGAGCCAGAAATCTTGCTTGTTTGTAGGTGACCAAATACTTATTTTCCACCATAATTTGCAAATAAATTCTTAAAAAATCAGACAATGTGATTTTCTAGAAATGTTTTCTCATTTTGTCTCTCATAGTTGAGGTCTACCTATGATGTCAATTACAGACCGGCCTCATCTTTTTAAATGGGAGAACTTGCACAATTGGTGGCCGACTAAATACTTTTTTTCCCCACTGTAAGTCTGTACAAGATGAATAATGTGTTTATGTTACTATTGCGTCTTACCTAGGCTTCCATCAGTACAAAAAATCTGCCATTAAATCAATCAACCCCTAGTGATAATATGAAGGGTCTGCCTATTCTGTCCCAGTCTATACAGCAAAGCTGACAAATTAACTATAGACAAAGGAAGTGTCAATCTATTGTGTCTACTCTAGGGGTCAACTGGAACAATTTTAAATATTTTTGTAATGGTCAGAATAACATAGGACAGAACAATGCCCGAAGGACAATGGAGAGTGTGTTATGGAATTGTTGCTTAAGCAATCCCAAAAGGTAATGTAATTTCTATTTAAGCAATGTCCTAGTATGCAGCAGGTAACTGACACGACCCGCAGACAGCAAACTATCAATAATCCAATACAGTTATGATTTCATAATTCCGAGCGTGCCGTAAGGCAGGATGGACTTGGCTGGACGGAAACCCAGAACAAGGTGCCACTATAATATGTGTATTTTCAGCCAAAAAACAGACCAGATATCCTATTGTGGGCAGAGAGATTAAAACACAATCTGTGTCAAAAACCAGGAGAGTACGGGGATAGGCAAAAAGACAGCAGAAGAACACCAGAGGTGCAGGCCACGGCCGAGTCCAGGAGGTCACAGATAAAGCCATATCAGCAAGAGAGAGGATAACCAGGAGAACAACCCAAAATCAGTAAACTAGGGAATTAGCAGAAAACAGGAAAGGTACTGGAAGTAAGTTCAGAAACACTGGGAGGCCAGATACATGAAACACAATCACAAGCAGTGAATGGGTGTCAGAGTCAGGTTTATACACCCCGCCTCAGTTCTGGATTGGACGATGAGTGACCACTCTGATTGGTTCTGCCTCTCAAAGCTCTGACTGGCTGAGCAGACCCAGACAGAGTTTGGCTGGTAGGTATGGAAAACTTTGATCAATGGTTCTGAGCAATGCTGCACTGAAGGAAACAAAGTATTGAAGGTGGAGACGCAGGAGCACAGATATTGAGATTCTTAGCCAGTTGTGAAGGAGTTCACAGTGTAAAATGCAGTAGATGTGTGGGTTGGAGGTAAAACCCTTCTTTTGTGTACTGCAGAATTGTTATATAGCAATAATACAATATCCTTCTATACTTCTATACTTCTTCCTTCTATACTTCTACTAATGGAATCATCAATTTATTAGCGAGAATGTTGCAACAATGATGTGATTGAGACTTTGGTGTCATTGATGGAAGACAGATCACCATAAATGTTGACATACAATATATTCTACTGATGGATGACTCGGCCTCTATTGTTGGACGGTTCTTATTAGTAATTGGAGTCATTCAGACAATAGACGTCTATTAGGTAATGATTGTAATTTGGCTGCAGTTCCAGAAAGAACCAGAAAATTTGATGTTGAGTGACAGGGGTCTAAGGTGGGATGATGATGGATTCTTCTATAGGATTTTTAGTTTTGCACTGAGCATGTCTTCCCATGTCTAGAGGATAATTTGGAGTTGGGACAAGGTTTCTTTTCTAAGTTGTAATTCTATGTTCTTGAGATGTCATCGTAGTATAAGGATCAGAGGCCTGGTACAAGATGTTCTTTCATTTATTAGTGGCTTATAGCTTAGCTATAATATAACTTCTAGAAATCGTAGCAGTGCTGGAAAGGTCTGACAGGTTTGATTTGCTCACATAATTTTTCATAGAATATTTTATGTTACAGCTCAAGTGTGTGTCTGGTGTAAAATGACATTGAATAGTCTGAGGTCTGAAGATTTACTTTGGTTCTGAGGTCTTTTTCATTTAGAGGGTCTGGCCTGAGGCCTGTATTTATTCAGCATATCAGCCATTGAGAATTATTACGGTATCTGGTCTGGGTTCTAAATTTATATAGGAGTCCACTATGCAGTCTGAATTTATTTAGGGTCTGGTTTAGGGTTTGAACTAATTTTGGGGCCTGGTCTAGGGTTTGAATTTATTCAGAGGTCCGAAGGATAGGTCATCAAGATCAAATTGGTGGGGGTCCGATAACTTGTACCCTTATCGATCTACAGGCAAAAAATAGAGCAGGAAGCAGACAGCGCTGTTCTCTGTGCAGTGGCCAGATCAGGTACTGCAGATCAGTTCACTACAATGACTTGGTTCTGCCACTATACAGAAAACAGAGCTGACTGCTTCCTACTCCATTCTCTGTGTATAAGCTGCTGAGAACTGCTGATCAGTGCTGGGTGTCGGACCCCCAATGATCTGAACTTATCCTCAGTTATATCTGGTTCTCTAAGCATTTATAGCACAGGATTCTGTATTAGTCTAACTAGTAAATATAAGTAACCCTATTCTTTTTTGTGTGGATTTTGTTAGTGTTTACTTTATCATTATAACATTAGGATCCAATGGCTTAACCTTGTATACTTAACCAACACTAAAGCAAAGACCCCAATAAATATCCAAATAAAACTTAAAATTTAATAGATATGCTCTAAAAGCAAATTGGGAATCCCAAAAATAGTCTAAAAGACAGTAAACATAGAAAAATCGGAACCGACTTACCAAGTTAGTTGTCAATAGTACATAGGGATGTGGGAGATGGTCAATCCATCAGGAGTCAACATATAGTTCGGCGCCCAAAATAAGACTCCTGTCCTTAAAAGGGCAGTCCCACAGCTGTTCCTACAAACGCCCTAATGTGTCTCCACCGGACGAGTTTCGAACCCAAGTTACAGGTGCTCTTCAGGGCATTATATGGAGAGCAGAATGATGTGAAGAAAGTGGTTCACGAAGAGTGGGCTCAACCCCGACATGCAGAGGTGCTATGTCAGTCCCACAGTGGTGAGATGTAACTGAACCCGAGGTTCCAATTTTTCTATTATTCTATTTATTGTCTTTTAGACTATTTTTGGGACTCCCAATCTGCTGTTACAGTATATCTATTAAATGTTAAGGTTTATTTGGATATTTATAGGGATCTTTCCTTTAGTGTTCATATACTCTTCTAGAGGTCCAGGAGGGACGACTATTTGTTACCCTCTATTAGTGCTTCTTGTTATGTTGTACACCTAACCACTTAATGACGACCATATAGTCTTCTTACGGCTGCCATTGAGGGGACTTCTGATCCGATGACTTTTTATGACTACATTTATCAGAGAATTGCAGCACTATGCACTATACTGTAATTCCAATGCTCAAGATATTACTATCACAAGGCATTATGGGAAAGGAGAAACAGCCTCAAGCATAAGGACTGATCAGAGACCAGTGAAGTTGGTCCCCAACCGTTTCAGCCCCTTAGATGTTAGGATCTATCGCTACAGCTAAGATGATTGACAAAATACAGGTGAGGCAAAGGCATGAATGCTCCAGCTCAGCTATGCTTTACTATTTCTGTCCCTCCAGGCAAATTTATGTTACCCCCTCTTAAGCTTCCTTTCTAACAAGTTCAGATCGATTCTCTCTTAGTCCTTCCAACCCAGCAGCTGACCTCTTGCACAGATTCCCCTCTGACCGCCTTTTAGAGAAATCTTCTGTCTAAATTGTCAGTTTTGACCCTACCCCTATGCATGATTTGACACCTAGCATTTCTCCATGTAAGTTATAAGTCCAGGGACCACCCAATGTGGAAGACGCGCGATTCCTTGTGCCAACTGAATCCCACGTGCCAAAACCCACAAGGCATAACCATTCCCTGAAAAGAGCCATCCCTGGTCCTAGTGCCATTACACAGCCACTTGCGCCATGCCCCACCAAGCACAGTAATACCACGTATCCTTAAAGAGGTGTTCTACTTCTTTTTTTACCCCATAGGGAGGTGTAAAATAACAAATACTATATACTCACCGTCTGTTTGGAAGGGGACCCAGCAGAGAATCTCTGTATAGGTCCCTGGTCTTCTCGACCTTTGGCCTGCAGAGAAGAAGATCAGCCAATCAGGGCCTGAGCAGAAATTCTCTGTGAAAACAGAGCACTGGCCACTGATTGGTTGATGCACAGTGGATCGTCCCTTTAAGACTCAACAACATGATGCCACAATATCTCTAGGGAAACAGCAACAGCCCCACTGCCTCACAGTTGTACCTCTAAATGTAATGACTCTTCTTATTCTGTCTCAGTCTATACAGCAAAGCTGACAAATGGACTACAGAACAATTCAGCCTTAAATGACTGCTCTAGTACTAGAGTGAAAATTGGAATATTTTGAGAATTTTTATGTATGGATTAAGATTAGAGATGAGCGAATGGAAGCTGCAGAAGTGGAATTCGATCCGAATTTCAGGAAGTCTTCAATTCGCATGGAATCTGGATTTCCTGATGCTTCGCTGTAATGAATATTTAGTAAGGACCTTTGTGACAGCAGACGGTCACAAGATATTCTCTAGTGATGTGATTGGGTAGACGTGTCTTTGCTTGTCAGCAGATCCTTCCAGATGAATAAAAGTTGTCGTGCTGAAGAGAGAGAGAGAGAGAGAGAGAGAGAGAGACATGATCGCGGCATCCAAGGGCTTCCGCCATTTTGCTGCCCACACGCCCACCCAGGCTCTTTGCAGACAGGAAATAGCTGTTTATTCACCACAAATTAATTCGGATCGAAGAGAATCGTATCGGAAAATTCGGCGAAGTTGCCGAATCGAATTTTTGAAAACTTCAGTCATCTCTAATAAAGATAAATAAGGATAGAAAAGTGCCCAAAGACCAAAGGAATAGAGAATGTGAAAGGGTGTTAGGTAGTCTACTGTCAAAAGCAGGAAATGGGGGCCTGAAGGTGAACAACATGACCCTTGTATGTTGCAGAATTCTTTACACCAATGACATTTTATAGATGGAATACAGTCCACCATCCATAGTGACCTACAGTATATTCTGCTGACAGATTTCCCTTCCATTGTTGGATGGTTCTTGTTTGTAATTGGAATAATTCAGACAATAGACATATCTTATAGGAACTAAGTTCCGGAAAGAACCAGAAAAGTTGATGTTGGTTGACAGGGGTGCGTCTAAGGTGGGATGATGCTGGAATCCCATATACAATTTTCATGTTTGAGCTCAACGCGTCTTCCCATCTCTGGAGGATTATTCAGAGTTGGGAACAAGCTTTCTATTCTAAGATGTAATTCTACATACTTGAGATGTCATCATGGTAGAAGGATCAGGGGCCTGATACAAGATGTGGCTAATAGGATTGCTAGAAAATAACTTCTATAAATTGTAGCAGTGCTGGAGAGGCTCGGACGAAATTATTTTGCTCACTGAATTATTTATAGGACATTTTATGTTGTAGCTCAAGTATGTTAACCTTTACTGTGTGTCCGGTGGTCTGAATATTTACTTTAGTTCTGAAGTTTAGAAGGTCTGTACTTATATAGGAGGATGGAAATCTGGCTATCTGATCTTGAATCTGAATCTTTTTGGGGGTCTGAATTTATTTATTGGCTGGGGTGGCATTTGAATTAATTTTTGGGTTTGGTGTGGGTTCTGAATTAAGTTTTGGGGCTAGCTTGTGATCGGGATGTACCTAACAATGTAAGTACGAGAAACTGAAAAAAGTAACTTTTTGTAAAGTTTACCCCAAACAAAACTACAAATCAGTATAGGATTTTTGCACTACGCACGCCTTCCCACCTCTAGAGGATAATTTGGAGTTTGAGAATAAGGTTTCTTTTTAAGTTGTAATTCTACATACTTCAGCTGTCATCATGGTATGAGGATCAGAGGCCGGTTACAAGATGTTCTTTCATTTATAAGTGGCTTATAGAATGGCTATAATAAAACTTCTAGAAATTATAGCAGTGCTGGAGAGGCTCCGACGAAATTGTTTTGCTCATTTTATGTTGTAACTCCAGCGTGTGCGCGGTCTGAATATTGACTTTGGTTCTAAGGTCTGTACTAATTTAGAGGGTCTGGGATCTGTATTTATTTAGGATTGGTGTCTGAGTTTATGATTCAGTTTCTGGTCTGGGGTCTGAATTGATTTAGGGATCTGGTCTGGGTCTAAATTGATTCAGGGGTTTAGTTAGGAGTCTGAATAGATTCAGGGGTCTGGGGTTCAAATTGACTTAGGGATCTGGTCCCGGATCTGAATTGATTCATAGGTCTGGTCTGAGATCTGAAATGATTCAGGGATCTGGTCTGGGATCTCAATTGATTCAGCGGTCTGATCCAGGGTCTGAATTGATTTAGGGTTCTGAATTGATTCAGAGGTCTGATCTGAGGTCTGGAATGATTCAGAAATCTGGTCTGGGGTCTGAATTGATTCAGGGGTCTGGTCTGGGGTCTGAATTGATTCAGGGGTCTTGTCTGGGGTCTGAAATGATTCAGGGGTCTGGTCTGGGGTCTGAAATGATTCAGGGGTCTGGTCTGGGGTCTGAAATGATTCAGGGGTCTGGTCCGAGGTCTGAATTGATTCAGGGTTCTGAATTGATTCAGAGGTCTGATCTGAGGTCTGGAATGATTCAGAAATCTGGTCTGGGGTCTGAATTGATTCAGGGGTCTGGTCCGAGGTCTGAATTGATTCAGGGTTCTGAATTGATTCAGAGGTCTGATCTGAGGTCTGGAATGATTCAGGGGTCTGGTCTGGGGTCTGAATTGATTCAGGGGTCTGGTCTGGGGTCTGAAATGATTCAGGGGTCTGGTCTGGGGTGTGAAATGATTCAGGGGTCTGGTCTGGGGTGTGAAATGATTCAGGAGTCTGGTCTGGGGTCTGAGTTGATTCAGGGATCTGGTCTAGGGTCTGAATTGCTTCAGGGGTTTGGTCCAGGGTCTAAAATGATTCAAGGATCTGATCTGGGGTATGAAATGATTCAGGTCTCTGGTCTGGGATCTGAAATGATTCAGGTCCGAAGCACTTTTTTATGCTTATTTCTCTTCTATTGTTGCATCTATTATTTTATTTGTTGGATTTTATAAAATATACCTTAGCCTGAGTTACATCTGATTCCTGTTCTGTTTATCAGGCAGAATGGCATAGGGTTCTGTTCTTTTCTCATTACATCGGTGGGATCCACAGGGTTCTGAAAGGGTTAATGATGAGACATCTGATTTGATACATTACATTATTATACAGAATTTTCTGGGATCTTCAATCTTTGTCGTGCTTTGAAGGGATTTTTCAGTATTATAAAGTAAACAAAATACTCTAGACTAATAAGAAAATACATACCGTTAAATTTCGCATGGAGCCCTTCACTGCCCCTCACCACTATCCTACTGTATGGATTAGATAATGTAGCCACTAGGGATATGTCACTGAGGTCCAGTAAATAGTCAGAATAGACAAGGACCAGTAACAAATGGTAGTGCTGGATTGGAAGAGAATGTTAAAGAGGTTAGCCAGGAAAAGGAAAAGTTTCCAGGTGACAGGGACAGGTCATTAGATTTTCTCTAACCATCTTAGTGGTGACATCTTTTTTTTTTGATCGGTTGCCAATGGATAGAACCGTGAGTGCAAGAACTTTCTATGGTCTGGGACTTGTCAAAAACCCAGCCATGATGTCCTTATTGTGGACAGGTTATCAGATAGGGACACTACATGTATGAGGTGATAACCTGGAAATATGGAAATCATGGCTCTGCTTAATCTGTTCCGGTCTATACAGCAAAGCAAAGTAAGCATTATTATACTGCGCTAGTGACTAGTGTGAAAACTAGAATATTTAAAGACTTTTTGTATAAATAAGAATACACTAGGACAGTATAATGCTCAAAGAACAAAGGAGTGGAGGGTGTGAAGACGTGTTGGGTGGTCTTCTGTGTCAAATGGAGTAGACAGTGGTCTTAAGGTGAACCCTAACCTTGTATGATGCAGAATTCTAATAAAACAATAAAGCATTCCCCTGCTATATTTTACTTTAGAAGTGAGAATTTTACAACAATGACGCATTTAAGAATTTGGCATCATAGATAGAATACAGGGTACCATAAATGGTGACCTATGGTATATTCTGCCAATGGATGACTCATCGTCGATTGTTGGATGGTTCTTGTTTGTCATTGGAATCAACCAGACAAGAGACGTCTATTATGTAATTATCTGAATGAGCTGAAGTTGCAGAAAGAACCAGAAAAGTTGATGTTGACTGACAGGGGTGCGTCTAAGGTGGGATGAGAATGAGGATTACTTTTGCGCTATTAAACGTCTTTCTACGTCTAGAGGATAATTTGGAGTTGGGAACAAGTTTTCTTTTCTAAGCAATAATTCTATGTTCTTGAGATGTTATCATGGAATAAGGATCAGCGGCCTGATACAAGATGTTCTTTCATTTATTAGTGGCTTATAGAATGGCTTCTGTAAATTGTAGCAATGCTGGAGAGGCTCTGACGGATTAGTCTTGCTTAAGGAATTATTTATAGGGCATTTTATGTTGCCGCACAAGTACATTAACTTTTACTGTGTGTCTGGTCATGACATAGAATAAATATAAATTTATTATATCTACAAATGCATCTGGTCATAAATAATAAACTGCATACACGCAAATATATATTTCTCCTGGGCCTCTTAATAAATTAGGTTTATTTTACTCTAGAGATTAAGACTGGTATAGGAAACGTCAATTTGATAAATTTCCCCCAGTGAATCATCTCCTGATAGGCTACGTCCCCATCTGCCCTGGAGTCTCCATGACAAAAAGTCCTGCAGGTCCACCTTTTACCTCTGATGGCTTCAGTAAAAATGATGGACACCCAACGGACCCCGCTATAGTCAATGGGGTCCATCGGGCTCCATGTGGTAACCTCTGTTTTAGCAGTCCTCCTCTCTGTTGTTTGGGTTCCCTGATGAACCTGAACAATGGAGAGACAGCGCCAGTGTGAACCTAGTGATACCACTTTGCTATGGTCCATGTGGCTGCTGTAAAGTGCATCTCCGAACTGCTGTTAAAGAAGACCTTTCACCACCTCCATCAACTCAATCTTTCATCCTTCATCCATACTTCATCTTTGAATAGGCATTGCTTCTCTAATTCTGGTACATAATTTTTTTCATAGCCCTCACTGTTCCTGTACAGTTACTTTGGTTTTCTCTTATGTCAAGTGGGTGGTATCAGGCAGGAACCGGCAAGGAGGTGAGATCCAATCAGATGTGGACAGTGTCAAAGCTCAGAGTCATGCCCCTCATGCCAGCTCCTGCCTGACACCACCCACTTGACATTAAAGAGTCTGTTTAACATATTAGGCACCAAAACTAACAGCACCGATTACTCAGGAGTGAAGGCGGGGGGGCTGCAGAAAAAATTCCCACTGTGCCAGAATCAGTGGAACGGATGAAGAGTTAATAGTGGTGGTGAAAAGTCCTCGGGCGGGATAATCATATACAGAAATTAAAACTTTAAAATTTTTAAAAAAAAATCTATAATCAAAAAATAAAAAGAAAGGAATACAAGAAAAGAATATGTTTCACTATCTGCTTTTAATAAGTAGAAAATGTAGGTCAACCGTTCCCTTCAAGCCAATGCACTGTGATACTGTAATGATACACTTAAATTGGGAGGGGGCGGCTTCCAGAAATGAATGGTAATGAGCCGGGCCGACTTGTGATCATCAATGGTCTAGCAATAACAATCTGCAACCTCTGATTTTCTCCAATTTTACAAGTAAATTAATTGGACTCCCTGCTGGAATTGTTTATCTTCCCTTCACTGGGTGAAATTGACTATGAGCTAAAATAAAATGAGACGGCTCGCAGATAGCGCTGTGTAAATATATCCAGCCGATATAATGCTTCATTTAACATCTTCTTACCTACTGTCTAACTATACCGTCATGTATCATCGAATTTGAAGAAGTATGTGCCCCCTTCCTGATGCACCATTTTATTATATACTTTTCACGCTGAATGGTTAGTGATTGATATGTTATTATATAAAGATATAATAGTCGCCAAACACTCAATGTTCGCGTTACGCTTACACAATTGGCGTTGTGCGGCCACCATTCACTTTGAATGGGAAGTATCCATGCTGCGCCAATTGTGTAGCGTGAATATCAATATGCAAATGTTCATTAGGACAACTGCTACATCTGCAATTTTTAATCAATAGCTGAATAGAAAACCCTGCATACAATTCTTCCCCAAAGAGTGCCACCCCTTTCCATAGGTTGTGTGCGGTATTGCAGCTAAGATCCATTCACTTCAATGGAGCTGAGCTACTGTAATGCAGCCGGTGTGGACCTCCTATGTCACTGGATTTATTTGGCTTGGGACTACTCTTGAGAAAGTTGTTTAAGTGGTCCTCTTGTTTTCAACCTTTAACCCAGGTGCAACATCCCAGTGACAACTCTCCTTTACAGGGGACTTGGTTCAGCCCAGCCAATCATTTGCTGGAGGAAGGAGAGCAGACTGGAGTTGGTTTGGTTGAGTTCAGTCCTTGGTGTGGTGCAGAGCAGGCCATTGCTGAGAGACTGTGCAGCCCCTGAGGGAAAGTGTAGAGCTCTTTTCATAGCCAGTGTCCATGTTCCATCACTACAGCCCAAAGGAAAGGAAGATTTGTTGTCAATCCTTATGAAGGGAGAGAATTGCCATTCTGAAGGAGAAGATGAGGTTATCAGGGCCTCCCAACCAGGACCCTTCAGCATACAGGTAGACAAGGATACTTGGGACTTCATCATATCCACCCCCATAGACATAGTGGAAGAGGCAGAGTACAGATTTACTGGAGTGGAGTTAAAAGGCTGTAAGTTAACACCTAATCCTGGGCATCCCATATACCAAGTCCGGTACCTGTATGCGCAGTGGAACTCCGTACTACTACTCCCATAAGGGAGCACTGGTTCCTTGTTACTTTGATAAAGTTATATCATTGGTTCAACTGCACTGTTGCCTCCTGAGTTGTCCTGCACTTACCATAAGGGTCCTTCTGAACACCATCAGTGCCTTAGGAGAGGTCCCTGTCCAACTGGAAGTGTCCTGGGGGAACTACCACCACCAACAAGTACACTGCAGATCCCTCAACACTGCCTTATCAGTGACATCACATTTACTAATACTCCCTTCCTCTGGTTTCCTACATTGGGTTGCAGCACAGGCAGGTTGAAAAACACTAGTCAGTGGCACCAAAAAGACAAGCCAGTAACATGGTCAGAGGACAGGCGGAGGTCAGGGCTAGGAGTATGTTCAGCATGGTATACAGTCAAGGCAGGTAGCAAGGTCAGGTATAGGACAAATCCAAGGTCAGAAAGCGAGGCAAAGGGCAGGTTACATAGAAAAATCTTTGAACACACAAACAAGCTATGAACCTTTTTGCTAAGGCAACTTCCAGTTGGGAAAGTGCCTCAAATAGACCTCAGGTGCATTGCCTGGCAATATTGTTAACAACTTGACATTTTTTTACAACTTAAAGTGCCAAAACACCCTAACGGCAGGGACTAGAGCACAGTGCCCATGGCTAGAGAGTGCAGTGTAGCAGGCAGAGAGGGGGCGCCAGTGGCCTTGGCCAGTTGGTGCTATGGCTTCAAAACCCAATGCATCACATATGACGGTGTTGTTTTTGAAAGAAAGCAGCCATGTTTTTCTAATACTACTGTAGACAAGCAATTTAATATGGGTTGGTGGAGGCTCCTGGGTGAAAAATTTGGTTGCAGTCCCCATCCCATCTCTAGGACCTGGATTCCACATTACTCACTATCACAGCCATAATTAGGAGAGGAAACTGCAAGTGAGTGCTGGGGCTATGGAGACAGACGTGCCATAAAATCTCTTCGACTTAAGAGATAGCTAAGCACCTGTGTGGTCACCGCTCTACCTCTTCTTGACTGGATGGGATCACTGAATTTGGATCGGAGAGGGTGAGTGGTGTCCTTTGTCATATCAGATCCTCCTTATAATTTGTCCTTGTCCAGTCCATAATATTTGGACAAATGTTGCCAAAAGAACTCCACAATTGACTCAATTTTCCATAGAATTTAAAAATGGGATCATCGAGGCATGTTTTAGGAAATAATTTTTTTTAGTAATAATCTTCTCCTTGGTATCATGAATCCTGAGTCTTATGACTTTCCAGCTGAAAACCAAAATCAGAATAATGACTGCGATCATTCACCCATCAAGGGAAACAGTTAGAATCACTTAAACTTGATTTCCTGTCACTATAATTATACATAATCAGCTTTTATCTATAGATTTACATAAAATGTCAGCACAACCCTGTCATTAAAACAGAAGTCTGAAAAACACCGACATTTGTAGTCTCAATAAACCATCTAAACACATCTTAAAGGTTTTTCCCATCCATGTGAATGTTAACAGAAAATAGGGAAGGGCATAAAATAGCGAAATAAACCATACTGACTAGGCCCCATTGGTCCAGCCATAGCTCCTCAGTCCTAGGTATCACTCTACTATTCTGGCACTTCAGCATTGACGTGTCCCCCAAGTGGCCAATCATTGACCTCAGTGGTCATGTGTGGGTCGTTGGCTTAGGAGCAAGAGCTACTACGGTTCTGAGTCCTTTACAGAATAGATGTACCCAACCACCCACATTGCTGAGAGCAGTGAGCGACTGCAACAACCACATTAAGGGTGACACATGTTGGAGCTCTGGAACAGAAGACCATTTATGGGGACCAGGGATCTAGGACAGGTGAGTATGGTTTATGTCAACATGCAAGTGAGCCCTTTGGGGCAACAAGATAGATGTACCCAACCACCCGGCCCTCTATTGTGGTGGTACGTCCTCTGTTCCCTCTGCTATTGTTCCCAGCCGGATCAGAAGTGGTGCAGCTCCCGTCACTGCTGTGGCCAATCACAGGCTTCAGTGATCACATGTGCAGCATCGGTAACATAGCAGTGACATCACCGGTACCGCACATGTCACCACTAAGGCCAGTGCACGAGATTAAACATCCATCACTAGCCACAATGATAAATCTGGAGCATTAGAAAACTGTCTAGTCTGCACATGTGTTTATCAGAATGACTGTTTCCAAAATCTAAATGTAATTTCTCTCCCACAGCGGGTGATGTATATGCCGCTGATAGTCCCTTGACAGAGGAATTTGATATTACAAGATATCGATGATGTTATGTTCAGATACTGTCAGGTGTTTGGATCACAAATGTCTAGTTTCAGATTTTTATATAAAATAGTGCTTAGAAGGAATTTCTAATGTCTGACTCAATTTCTCATACAGTAAATGATGAATATATTCCTCCATTATATCAGCAACATATTCCAACCTGAGCCCCATGGAGCTATTCATATCATGTATCCAGGTCTCAGAGCTTTCCTGGCAGTGTGTTATTAGGATATGAGTGACAAGCTATAGATCATGTAGCACCGTGTGTTCTGTAATTGGTGTATCACATCGATCTTATGGTAACTGTAGTATAAATCCCTATAATACAGCTTTAAGAGGACCCCCCTGCTCTACTGACATCTCTGTTCTCCATACTACATTCCCTATATCCATTTTCTTAGCACTTTGTATTTTGCCATTCCTCTGTTATTTCTCCTGGAAATTAAAGAGGTTTTCCCACAAATAATATTCTTTATAGTTAAATCCAACCCATGATTATAAATAGTTTTTGGATTAACCTGTATTTAAAAAAATACTTCTATGCCCAGATATTCCAGGGATAATGTTAGGATTATGCCACCTCCTATTTCTATAAGGTCTTCACTGTGACCATGGGTTTAGGTGGACGCACATGCTCAGTCTTGCTACCCTCTCTGCTTCACTAAGTATGCATAGGGATTCCTAATTACTTTTGAAGCTGCATCTTCTTTACTTATCATAGGATATGTTGGGCAGGGACAATTTCAATCATTTGCTCTCCCTCTCTTATCACTTGCGCAGCATCTCCTCTGACAAGCAGAGAAGTCCCCGCAGCTCCAGAGGCAACTGACTTACTGCATCAAGGTTTCCTCCACCTATCCATTGGAGCAAAAAGAGAGAGACTTACCAAGGTGAGTCCACCGCTACCGAAAGATGAACACAAAAGAGCCTGCAGTGCTAGAATAGCGGCCTGTTCAGCTTGAGTCACTAAAGGTAGCTCTGTTATTTTGTCAGTGAACGAAAGGAAGTTCTGAGTAGTTCGAACCAAAGACTGTGCAATTGTTAGCTGTTGTAGTTGCAGTTGTTATACCTGAGATTGTGTAATTGCTAGTCTAGTATTTCTGCTATTCGCTATTGTTGGATAAATATTCTAAAGCGCTTCTGCAGAGACTATTAAAATACATCCAAACTGCTAGAAGTGGCCAAGGAAATCCTTGGAAGACTGTGTGGAAGGAGAGGGATACTCCTTTCCCACAGGGGTGCTGCCATGGACAGGATTTTACAGGCATGTTAACCAGTTCTTATGCTTGCTATTTTTGAGTGCTTTCCTGCATATCTACATAGACTCACCAGTAAACCGTCGGCACTGCACCAGCACCACACCATTGCACATTTACTGAGGTGGAGAAAGTAAAGGAGTTGCCATTTTAAAATTATTATTTTACTTGACAGAAACCCGTTCATGCCATACAAGAGCAGTGTACTAGGCTAGCACATTGACCCATTATTTTCTCTGGCCCATACAAACACCTGTGTATTATCACAAGTCCATGGATGGGACTGTGAGCATAAGCAAAACTCGGGATAAGACCTATACCTGTCCATTTTGGTGGAAGGAAATCAATGGTCTGAGGAGGCATGGGGGTTATATGGACAGTGGCATAACTAAAGTCTGGTGGGCCCCGGTACAATCTTTTGTCGGGGGCCCCCTACCTCATCCCTACAACAAATTCTTGATAGTGATGGTTATGGGTGCTAAGGAGTTTAATCAACCTTAGTGTGTTTAGGGTAATCTGTGGGTCTCCTTGGCTTATGGGCCAGATGGAAGCTGCAATCTCAATACTGGTGCCCACTAAGGCTCCTGTGCCCCGGTGCCACTGCACCCTCTGCACCCCCTCAAGATACGCCCCTGTATACGGATATCATCCCTGTACTGTCCATGCTGTTTTCCATGGACCCATTCCTGCACACGTTCATGTGCATATAGCCTAATCTCTGCAATATAACATCATGCAAAGGCACCATTGAAGGCACATTGAGTGTCTATGGCTGTGTATTATCCAGAGGTAAGAACTATGCACGCCTCCATATAGGCTTCATGCACTTATTAGTCTATAGGTGGAGAGTATGTTCCCAGTGGGTCACAGTTCACTTCTTAAAGAGGTATTCCAGTAACGAGAACTTACCCCATGTGGATAGGGGGTACCTTACTTATTGGTGGGCAGTCAATAGCTGGGACCCCCGCGGTCCTCACCTGTTTGGAGTGTCAGGTTGGAAATGACTGCCTCTGGGAACTGCTGTTGATAGCCGGAGTATACTTCACTATTTTCAGTAGATCCTACTGAAATGAATGGCGTATGGTACACCTTTACGACCTACCGCCCCTTTCAAACCCTGACCGATCAGCAAGATTCCCCTATTCTTAGGATAGCAGGTAACTTCTTGTTACAAAAATTCCCCTTAAAGGTACTTGTTACAGTGACGGGGTTGTGTCTTGATAGTAACACTTGATTTTACACTGTGTCCTGTACCTAGAAGATGCTTTTACTTGATGATGGACTGTCTAAATTCCCAGAGCATTGGGCTTTTGGCTCTCACTTGAAACAGTAATTACAAATTCTCCGTCAATTGTATGTGACACTTGTTGCTAGACAATTATATTCTGTATTCTAATTACCGGTTAATTGTTTCCATCCTGGTTTATTGAATGCAGCTCTTAGAATCCTCCATGTGCACGTGTGCCAGCAAACACCTAATGTCATACCAATTTATTCCGGATGTTCTCCGCTGACATGGGAAATATTTATTATCTAATAATTTTCGTCTAACGTCCGCACTAAAGTGTTTGTTTTTTTGCCACTTATTTCTGTGCACTTAAAATAATTGTGTCCTGCAGGAAGAAGCTTCAGCTCTTATGATAAAACCATTCCATTGTGTAAAGTATAAATCTGGAATTGACGTCTGACCTGAGCGGGTAAGTTTCTGCTTAGACAATATCCGGGGCTTGTTTCCAATAGAGATAATCCGTATAGGGGACTCTTATGAAAGCCAGGCAGTCATTTCAGTATGACATAGGTATGGGGGCTTTGTGTGTTCTTCAGGTTGCCTAACAGATATTTGACCATGTCTGGGTGTCCACCATTATATTACATGATTCTATAGACACTGAAGAGGTTGTAAACCAGGATGAAAAGGCACAAGACCACCATGTTTGTATCATGGAGGCAAGAAAAACCTTGTGTAACAAAGAAAGATAGGCTTTACAAGTCACTTCTAGGAACAAAAAAACATTGATGGCCTATCCTTAGGCTAAGTATACACAATAGACGTGTACTGACCAAACCTACCAATTTTGACAGCCATCTAATATATATGGAGGTCTCCAGACACTACCCCAATGGGGAACATAAGGATTGAGCAGTTGGATTTCCATTGGCCGAACTCTTTCTTCAATAAGATTTCACTGGCAGTGGCTTTCACCCCATTTCCTGTTCAGCTTGTAGTGTGGGACCCTGACTCCCAAAAAACTATATGTATCCTTTTTTTGTATGTATGAACATTCTGTATACCTTGTATAGTATTAGGATAATACAGGGACCAATAGGCACATATACACATGGCAGATCTGGGTCTATAGATTCAGCTACAATGGCCTCATGGGAAACAACAAAGCGGTGACAAAGAGAATCCCCAACTTCTATCTAACCACTTACAAGATGGCACCAATATATGGAGTGTGTCACCAAGGAATTAAATGCGGCTTGTTATGTTTAAAATTCTTCTGTGTAAGGTTAAAGAGAAGTATTTAAATGGGTTGTCTAAGATTATTATTATTTTTTCAAGAAACAGCGCCACTTCTGTCCACAGGTGGTGCCTGGTATTGCAGCTCTTCTCCATTCACTTGAACACTGCAATACCAGTCTATGGCACTCTTTCTGTGTCAAAGTCACAATTAGGTATAACTGCTGCAAAATGTACATGTACCTACATATGCTCTTGCTACATCAAATACACAGGACTGTCCAATAATCCAGAATTTACTGTAAATCATCTGCTTTGTAACTCAGTCTCACAGGACCAAGTGTCCTCGGCTCATACACTCATTTATCTTGTTAGAAATAACATTTAATTAACATCCGCCGGCGCCGCTGATCCGCTTGTCCTGACACCATAATAATAAGCGCTACAAGCAATTGCTACATTAATTTACATGAAACATTTCTGTGTATAATTTGTAATAATCCAGATATCCCTGGGTATAAATATGATAAAGTGCAATGACAAGTCACCCAACATCCTCACAATCCCATATCCACATATACTGTATATAATACACAATGCATAAATAATCCTGCAACGCTAATGAAAGGATATAGTACATACTTATAGCATACACTGGCTATAGGACATATACACACGTGAACAAAATTGTTGGTACCCCTCGTTTAATGAAAGAAAAGCCCACAATGGTCACAGAAATAACTTGAATCTGACAAAAGTAATAATATATAAAAATTCTATGAAAATGAACAAATGAAAGTCATATAATGTTGTACCGTGTTAGCCATTGAAAGTAGTGGAAGAGTGAAGAAATAAGGCGATGCCTTTTAGAGGCTAACTGAGTATATTTATAAGTAAGCTTTCAGAAGTGCTAGCTTCCTTCATCAGACATGGTGTTATACAAGAACTGAAAATTCACAGATTTTTTATATACCCTATACACATGGTCTTCAAAGGATTTTAGAGTCCTTAAAAAAAAAAACCAAAACAAAATGCAATCTAAGTAGAGAAGTTATTTACAACCGGTCAAAAAACAATCTGGAAAGTTGTGGTGCGTGACAGAGGGATCTGTTATCTGTTTGCTATCAGGAGGTGATTTGTGACCCTCACAGTTCATACATAGTGTGACATGAAGCTGGCATGAATATTAAGTCCAAATTGCAGAGTTTGAAATTTTTGCATAAACTTGTACTCCCATTCTTTCCTTTGTTCCTGTGTCTTAAAATGTCCCATTAAAACCACAACCCGCAAATCTTCAATAGAGTGGTTTTCTCCAGAGAAATGTGCGGCCACTGGGAGATCGGTTCTGCTGTTATTAATATTGGATCTGTGTGAGTTCATTCGTTGACTGAGTCTCTGCCCTGTTTCCCCCACATAGAGGCCTGTAGTGGGGGAAACAAATGAAAGTCAGACATTGCTTTCCAACCAGGCTTCAACAGAATTTTTTTAAAAAGAAAACTCATGAAACAGGACTGGACAGAAATGATGGTTCCCCTGAAAATAATGTGACCAAAGGGACATGTTACATCAAGGTGTGTCCACTAATTAGCATCACAAGTGTCTATAATCTTGTAATCAGTCAGTGCCTGTATATAGGGCTACAGATACTCACTGTGCTGTTTGGTGACATGGTGAGTACCACACTGAACATGGACCAAAGGAAGCGAAGGAAACAGTTGTCTCAGGAGCTTAGAAAGAAAATTATAGACAAGCATGTTAAAGGTAAAGGTTATAAGACCATCTCCAAGCAGCTTGATGTTCCTGTGACTACAGTTGCACATATTATTCAGAAATGTAAGATCCATGGGACTGTAGCCAACCTCCCTGGACGTGACCGCAGGAGGAAAATTGATGACAAATCAAAGCGAAGGATAATATGAATGGTAACAAAAGAGCCCAGAAAAACTTCTAAAGAGATTAAAGGTGAACTTCAAGCTCAAGGAACATCAGTGTCAGATCGCACCATCCGTCGTTATTTGAGCCAAAGTGGACTTCATGGGAGACGACCAAGGACACTATTGTTGAACACAAATCCTAAAAAAGCCAGATTGGAATTTGCCAAACTACATGTTGACAAGCCACAAAGCTTCTGGGAGAATGTCCTATGGACAGATGAGACAAAAATCGAAATTTTTGGCAAGACACATCAGCTCTATGTTCACAGATGGAAAAATGAAGCATATCTTGAAAAAACACTGTCCCTACTGTGAAACATGGAGGAGGCTCTGTTATGTTCTGGGGCTGCTTTGCTGCATCTGGCACAGGGTGTCTTGAATCTGTGCAGGGTACAATGAAATCTCAAGATTATCAAGGGATTCTAGAGAGAAATGTGCTGCCCAGTGTCAGAAAGCTTGGTCTCAGTCGCAGGTCATTTGTTCATTTTCATAGAATTTTTATATATTATTACTTTTGTCAGATTCAAGTTATTTCTGTGACCATTGTGGGTTTTTCTTTCATTAAAGAAGGGGTACCAACAATTTCGTCCATGTGTGTACTGTATATACAGCAGAGTTATATGGTATGGAGTCACATGGAATAGCTGCAACTCTATGGAGTCAGATTGACCTGCGACCCCGGGAGCATGATATCATAGAAGAGCCCGAGAGAATGCGCCGGAGACCCCTGAGCAGCTGCCCCTTTTGCCCTCCTGTCTAGATCTAGTCCTATCCACATAACTAAGGTGATTTTTTTTTATTTTGTCCTTTCCAAGCTCTTTGTCCACTTTTTTAACTTACGTCTTTCTATCCAAGTCCTGAAATCAATTTCGCCGTCTGCCAAATATTTTCTTTTTCTTTTCCCACCAGTTTTGTCCTTTATTCCCTCTTCACTTTTATCTCTATTACACTTGGCTTCTTTCTTCCAATACCAGATATAACCTATGGTCTGTTGTGAAGTTTTTTCTAAAAGAAAGCAGACATGTTTTTTTAATGTGAGCAAAAACTTTAATAAGAAATCCAAAGTAAATTTTTGCATTTGATCATCTCTATTCCATCTTTGTTTCTATCGAGCTTCTCTTCTGCCCTCATCTTCCCTCTCGTTACCTTTGGGTTTCTGTTCTTTACTTTGCACTTTCTACCAAGTGGAGCAATTAAAGCCCTGAATAAAAAGCAAATACAAAAATTCTCACTAATAGATTTCTGTGGGATAGTAAAAAAATCTCAGTATAAATCATATGTCATATGCAGATAAAGTAAAGGTTACCGAACGGACCGTGCAGTAATACTGTGTAATATAAACCCCTGGACTTCCATATTACACCCACTATTACAGGTCTTGTCTATTATTCCATTAACCCTTTAAGGACGCAGGGTAGTTGTACATTAATGCTCGGCAACTTTTTTCATATTTTCCCTCCCCGCCTTCCAAAATTCATAACTTTTTTATTTTTCTATTGACATAGCTATCTGAGGGTTTATTGTTTGCGTGACAAGTTCTACTTTCATTTGACTCCTTTTTGGGGCACATGCTGTGGGGAAAAAAAGTATTTAGTCAGCCACCAATTGTGCAAGTTCTCCCACTTAAAAAGATGAGGCCGGCCTGTAATTGTCATCATAGGTAGACCTCAACTATGAGAGACAAAATGAGAAAACTAATCCAGAAAATCACATTGTCTGATTTTTAAAGAATTTATGGTGGAAAATAAGTATTTGGTCAATAACAAAAGTTCATCTCAATACTTTGTTATATATCCTTTGTTGGCAATGACAGAGGTCAAACGTTTTCTGTAAGTCTTCACAAGGTTGGCACACACTGTTGCTGGTATGTTGGCCCATTCCTCCATGCAGATCTCCTCTAGAGCAGGGATGTTTTGGGGCTGTCGCTGGGCAACACGGACTTTCAACTCCCTCCAAAGGTTTTCTATGGGGTTGAGATCTGGAGTCTGGCTAGGCCACTCCAGGACCTTGAAATGCTTCTTACGAAGCCGCTCCTTCATTGCCCTGGCAGTGTGCTTGGGATCATTGTCATGCTGAAAGACCCAGCCACGTTTCATCTTCAATGCCCTTGCTGATGGAAGGAGGTTTGCACTCAAAATCTCACGATACATGGCCCCATTCATTCTTTCATGTACACGGATCAGTCGTCCTGGTCCCTTTACAGAGAAACAGCCCCAAAGCAAGATGTTGCCACCCCCATGCTTCACAGTAGGTATGGTGTTCTTTGGATGCAACTCAGCATTCACTCTCCTCCAAACACGACGAGTTGTGTTTCTTCCAAACAGTTCTACTTTGGTTTCATCTGACCATATGACATTCTCCCAATACTCTTCTGGAACATCCAAATCCTCTCTAGCAAACTTCAGACGGGCCCGGATATGTACTGGCTTAAGCAGGGGGACACGTCTGGCACTGCAGGATCTGAGTCCCTGGCGGCGTAGTGTGTTACTGACGGTAGCCTTTGTTACGTTAGTCCCAGCTTTCTGCAGGTCACTCACTAGGTCCCCCCATGTGGTTCTGGGATTTTTGCTCACCGTTCTTGTGATCATTTTGACCCCACGGGGTGAGATCTTGCGTGGAGCCCCTGATGGAGGGAGATTATCAGTGGTCTTGTATGTCTTCCATTTTCTAATTATTGCTCCCATAGTTGATTTCTTCACACCAAGCTGCTTGCCTATTGCAGATTCAGTCTTCCCAGCCTGGTGCAGGGCTACCATTTTGTTTCTGGTCCTTCTACAGCTCTTTGGTCTTCACCATAGTGGAGTTTGGAGTGTGACTGTTTGAGGTTGTGGACTGGTGTCTTTTATACTGATAACAATGTCAAACAGGAGCCATTACTACAGGTAATGAGTGGAGGACAGAGGAGCCTCTTAAAGAAGAAGTTACAGGTCTGTGAGAGCCAGAAATCTTGCTTGTTTGTAGGTGACCAAATACTTATTTTCCACCATAGTTTGCAAATAAATTCTTAAAAAAAAAAATCAGACAATGTGATTTTCTGGATTTGTTTTCTCATTTTGTCTCTCATAGTTGAGGTCTACCTATGATGACAATTACAGGCCGGCCTCATCTTTTTAAGTGGGAAAACTTGCACAAGTGGTAGCTGACTAAATACTTTTTTTCCCCACTGTATAATGTTTTGATTATCTTTTTTTTTAAACATTTTTGGAGGGTTCATGTGAAAAAACCTACAATTCTATAATTTTTTTTTCATTTTGTTTACTCTGCATTAAAATTAACATGGTCGGAGGACCACTATGATGACGGTGATAACAGATTTGTATTAGTTTTATTAGGTTTTACCACTTTTACTAAATAAAATGTAATATAACTTTTTTACTTTTTTGTTGACAGAGATATGTCAGGGCTGCTTATTTGTGGGGCAAGTTGTAGTGTTTGTTGGTAATGTTTGCCTTTTTTATGTATGACTTTTTGATCACTTTTTATTGCCATTTTTTGGGGAGAAGTGAGGCGACCACATTAATTTGCACATTAAGGTATATATGTTTTTTTACGGCTTTCAATGTACGGGATACATAATGCTATTTTTGGATAGACTTAGGGTATGTTCACATGGAGTTTTTTGCAGGCTGATTTTGAGGTGAAATCCACTAGAATCCCACTTTTCAGAGACTGTAAATTGCCGTATTTTTTCCGGGGTGTTTCCGCTGTGACCAAACCACGCTGTTTACGCTACGTGGGGCCCCTTCCTAAAGGGAAGTTTTCAGGTCCTTTTCAAGTTTTTCAGCACAAAAAACTGCGGCAAAAACTGCGTCAAAAACGCGACAAAAACCGCATCATGTAAAAAAGTGTTAAAAAGCCATTTCCTCATTCCTGAAGCAGATTTTAGCAGCCTGCAAGAAACTATGTGTGAACATACCCTTATACGCACATAGGGATATGTTTATTTTCTTTATTTTATGCATTTTTTCAATTAGAAAGGTGTTTTGTAAACTTTTATACTATTTATTTTTAAACTGTCTTTTATACTATTTTAACTTTTTTTTTTCTGTTCCACAAGGGGACTGGAACCTGGGATCTCTTGATCCCCAATGCAAAGTACAGTGCTGGCCAAAAATATTGGCACCCCTGCAATTCTGTCAGATAATACTCAATTTCTTCCAGAAAATGATTGCAATCACAAATGCTTTGGTAATAATATCTTCATTTATTTTGCTTGCAATGAAAAAACACAAAAGAGAATGAAAAAACTCTATGTTGATGCCTTTTCCCAAAAAGCTCTACTTTTGTCTCATCTGACCAGAGAACATTCTTCCAAAAAGTTTTTGGCTTTCTCAGGTAAGTTTTGGCAAACTCCAGCCTGGCTTTTTTATGTCTCTGGGTCAGAAGTGGGGTCTTCCTGGGTATCCTACCATAGAGTCCCTTTTCATTCAGACGCTGACGGATAGTACGGGTTGACACTGTTGTACCCTCGGACTGCAGGGCAGCTAGAACTTGTTTGGATGTTAGTCGAGGTTCTTTAGCCGCCATCCGCACAATCTTTCGTTGAAATCTCTCGTCAATTTTTCTTTTCCGTCCACATCTAGGGAGGTTAGCCACAGTGCCATGGGCTTTAAACTTCTTGATGACACTGCGCACGGTAGACACAGGAACATTCAGGTCTTTGGAGATGGACTTGTAGCCTTGAGATTGCTCATGCTTCCTCACAATTTTTCTCCATGCTCAATGTGGTACACACAAGGACACACGACGACAGAGGTTGAGTCAACTTTAATCCATTTTAACTGGCTGCAAGTGTGATTTAGTTATTGCCACCACCTGTTATGTGCCACAGGTAAGTAACAGGTGCTGTTAATTACACAAATTAGAGAAGCATCACATGATTTTTCAAAGGGTGCCAATACTTTTGTCCACCCCCTTTTTTATGTTTGGTGTGGAATTATATCCAATTTGGCTTTTTGACAATTCTTTTTGTGGTTTTCCATTGAAGACAAATTAAATGAAGATATTATTACCAAAGCATTTGTGATTGCAATCATTTTCTGGAAGAAATTGAGTATTATCTGACAGAATTGCAGGGGTGCCAATACTTTTGGCCAGCACTGTACATCACAAATATTATCCCTATGTGCAATAGGGAAAGGCTGCCAGGAGGCCATGGATTGGCAATTTTGCCTCCTAACCACGAAGATGCTGTGATCGCTATTGATCATAGCATCTGCAGGGTTAAGCCGCCAGAGTAAGAAGTTATGTTCCTGTGTCTGTGGCATGAGAGCGCCGTACTATTACAGCACTGAACATTAACTATACACTCAGCATGACATAATATTACGTCGCTGAGTGGGAAGAGGTTAAAAAATATAGGGGTATTCTGGTTACCACCGGCTTGTTTATCTGTGATGCATCTTCAGCACGGAGAGTTTAACATGTAACACCACCAGACCCGGACACTTCTGAAATGGAGGAAAGCACTCCTACTTATAGAGTACCGCACCACTGTGTAATAGCCAGCGTAAAGCCGTACACACACAGGGTCATTCCACAGAGCATGCTCACCCGAAATACAATCATGGTACAACCCCCTAAAACTCACAAAGGTTCCTCTTCCCAAAATATCTAAAGGGGAAAAGTGGCAAGAAGTATGTAATATGGCCGGGTAACGCTGATATAAGTGATACACAAAGAGTTCTCTTAACCATTTGACCACCACATCATATACAACACACGTAGAAAATATATATTATTTTACTTACTTATATAGCGCCATCATATTCCGCAGCGCTTTTACAGATATTGTCAGTCATTGTCCCATATAGGGCTTACAATCTAAATTCCATATCAGTATGCCTTTGGAGTGTGGGAGGAAACTCATGCAAACACGAGGAGAACATACAAACTCCTTGCAATGTTGTCCTTGGCTGGATTTGAATCCAGGACTCCAGCGCTAGTAAAGTGTCCAACCTGAGTACTAAGAAGTCACAGGGCTGGGGGGCGTGGCCAGGGACTCAATGCGGTGAGACGCACATCTGGGGAGCTCCTGCCTGATCGGTTTTAGAATGGGACCGCTAGCCTTAAATAGGACCCCCATGGCTAAGAAAACCACCCGGGCACCTGCTACAGGAGACTGTGCATCAGCGGACAGGTCCGTGCAGCCTACCTTGTCCGCGTTCCTGCAGCCGACAGCATCTACAGCGCGGGCCTCCACGAGGCGGCGGCCATCTTCCTCTGCCGCGCCGGCCACTTCTGCTACGACACCCGCGATGGCCCCGCTGGCGACACGAGCGGCATCCACCCTGCAAAGAGGCCAGCCGGCCAGACCTCCAGCCCTGCTAGCGACAGAGCTCCAAAGCCCAGGCGCTGGGCTCCAGTGGACCCCTTCACCGCCGGGTAAGTCAGGCGCGGCGGTAGCACGTACCGCAGCGCTGACTGCCCCCCCTCCCCCGCTGCTCCGACCGGCGCTTGCATCAGTGGGTTCCCCCATACAGATCCAGGGGGATCCAACAGCCCAGGAGGCGTCAGTAGCGGCCTCCCAACCCCATAGGCCTCTTCCTGGCCCTGAGCACCCGCCAAGCCCTGTGGAGGAGGATTTAACCCCTCAGCTCCCTCCACAACCTCTTAGCCTCCTGTCCTCACAGCAACCTTCACCCCTTCTCAGGGATGAAGAAGCAGACCTGGGGGCAACTCCACCCCCTCTCTTCCTATGCTATTCACACCCAGCCGCCTTCTCCGTCTGCCCCGCTACCCCGACTTCCGCCACACTCTGCTCCGACAGCTTCCTCTGATCCTCCACCGTGGCTTGCTTACCTTGCTCACCTACCGTCAAAAGAGGACTTTGAATCCTTGGTTGCTAAAGTCACAACGGCATGTCGTTCAGAGATACGCACAGAAATCGCTGTCCTGCGGCAAGATCTCCAGCATATTGCTAACCGGGTTGATACCCTTGAGGAGGATCATGATCAGACTCGATCTCATGTGGCTTTCCTCCAGGACACCGTCCTCTCCCAAAGCCAGGTGGTTAACGACATGCAACGCCATTTGGAGGACTTGGATAACCGGGGCAGACGTAATAATATCAGAATCAGGGGGCTGTCTGAGGCTAACCAGGAGGAGGATTTGCATACTACCTTGGAGGAGATTTTCAATTACATTTTACAGGAACCACCTACGCATAAAATCAAGCTAGATAGAGCTCACAGGGCCCTGCGCCCCAGGGGATCGGGCCCCACTCCACGTTATTTGCTATGTGCACGACTTTGCACTAAAAGAAACTATCCTTTCCAAGGCCCGTCGCCTTAAAGACTTTGAATTTGCAGGAGCCAAGATTCAGCTTTACCAGGACCTCTCCTGGATTACGCTACAGAAAAGGAGATACCTGCGCCCTCTGCTGCGGCTTCTATGCGACCGACAGATACCGTATCACTGGGGGTTCCCCTTTTCTTTGACGGCTAGGCACAATGGTCGCTCTGCTACCTTACGGTTCTATGCAGATCTGGAACCATTCTGCACTGCCATGGATATTCCTCCTCCCGACCTGCAGAATTGGGAGTTGATTGCCCCACCACCACCGCCACCCCTGGTCTGGACGGCCCGGAATCCAACTAGGCGTCGGCAACGTTCTTCCGGAAGATCGAGGGTGGAGCCCCCTCCTCTGTGACTGTATCTTTTTTCTTAGGCCTCCTAGTTCCTGGGAGGGACACGTCTACTTTGATTACTAGGGGTGTCCTGTTACTACTGTTTTTTTACATTTATACGCAGTTTTTTATGGTCCCACAACTGTTCTGCATCATATTTATGCTTTAGTATTGTTGGTCAGGCGGGTTAGACTCCCCCTCCCCCCAGTACCGATAGATGTTATTTTTTTTAGGTCTTCAATTGATGCTTTGGATCTTCTTAATGCTGATCCCCCCCCGTTTCCCCACCCGCCCCCCTTTTATTATGGGGGCTTCGTCCAGCTGTGGACCCACTGGTTGGGCCCCGGTAGGGTCACTAGTGGCCCTAATTTGGACATTTTTTTTTTTGCCCCCGGCCAGGAGATTTAGTCCTGACCACTAGATTTAGATTTAGTTTAGTTGTGTTATCTAAATATTTTTGTTTTGTTTTTTTATTTGTAATGCCTTGTCTTTTTTGTATGTCCTTTGTCTTTTTCCCCTTCCCTTCTATCCCTTTTCCTTCCTCCCCTTCTTCAGGTTCGGAGACCCGTGTGGCTACAGCGGCCTGGACCCTCCACCTTTACTTTTTCAAGGACTCGGACCATCAGTGGCTGGGTGAGATCTGCTCTACCTCATTTTCTTCTACACTAGCAACAAACTCACTTAGTATTCCCCATGGTTTAGGTGCATTACACTAAATGTCAAGGGCCTGGGCTCCAACACAAAACGGCGAATGGTCCTGCGGGAGCTTCGCTCTCTTCAGGCAGATGTAGCCTTTCTCCAGGAGACTCACTTTGACCATACTGGCACGTTTAATTTTGCCCGACATTACTTCCCCTCTGCTTACTCTGCATTCTGTAATCGCAGGAAGGGAGGAGTAGCTATTCTGTTTTCCCGTACCTGTCCAATCACTGTCTCGGCCTCTCACATAGACCCCCAAGGTCGATGTATTATTCTGGAGGGGCTATTATATGGTCAACCCATCACTTTATGCAATATTTACGCCCCTAATTCTTCACAGATCCCCTTCCTTAAACAGGTCCTTGGGAAACTGCAAATGTTTGAGGGATCTGCACTATTACTCGGTGGAGACTTTAATATGATCTTTTCAGAAAATATGGCTAGATCCACCCTCACTAATGCCCCTCCTGGACCCTTTCAGACAAGACTAGCTAGAGAGTTCCGCTGCCTTGTACGATCAGCTGCCCTCTATGATCTTTGGCGGGTGGATAATCCCTCTGCCCGCTCCTTTACATTTTACTCCCACCCCCATAAAACACACTCTAGAATAGATTACTTTTTTGGAAATACGTTAACCCTTCGCTTACTAAAGTCTGCTGACATAGGCCCCATATCTTGATTAGATCATGCTCCTGTGAAGCTTACACTGTCCTCCACCCCCTCTCCGACTAAACGTTGCCACTGGCGACTTAACGAATCCCTCCTTCATTCACGAGTGACCCAGGGTAGGCTTCGAGCTCACCTCCAAGAATACTTCCGAGTTAATTCTGACTCAGTTTCCGCTGTGTCCACACTGTGGGAAGCCCATAAGGCAGTAATGAGAGGTCACTGTATTGCGTTGGGAACACAGTTTAAGAGAAACCGGAGCGCCAGAGAGGAGGCTTTAACTAGTAAGATCAGATCCCTCACAGAGCGATTAACGACGCGACCCTCGTTATCTTTACTGCGTCAATTAGTAGCGGCCAGGGCTGACCTCCGCGACCTCGCCACCCAGGCTACTCGACGCCTCCTCCTCTACAGTCGCCAGAGATACTATGAGAGGGGAAATAAGGCACATACACTCCTAGCTAGAACCCTGAGGGACCGCCAGGTTTCGTCCACACCCCATGCCGTCCGAGATTCCCGGGGCACCCTTCAGCATTATCCCGATGCCATAGCGGCCTTGTTTAGGGATTATTACACTAAACTGTATAATCTTCCCTCGCCTGCTAGGAGAAACCCCACCATTGCAGAGACAGACTTGCATTCTTACCTAGCCTCGTGTCAACTCCCGGCCCTCCCGTCCTCAGCCCTCTCTTCGCTTAATGCTCCAATATCGAGTGAGGAGTTAGCTGCCGCTCTGGAGGCTCTCCCTAATGGTAAGGCTCCGGGCCCTGATGGGTTCACCTATGCTTATTATAAAACTTTCCATTCTGATCTCCTCCCTTATATGTGTCAGTTTTTCAACTCATTCTTGGAGGGAGCTCTGATCCCCCACACTATGCTGCACTCTCACATCTCCCTAGTTCCAAAGCCTCACAAAGACCATCAGGAGTGCTCTAATTATCGTCCCATTGCCCTCCTGAATACAGACCTCAAACTTTTTACAAAAATCTTAGCAAACAGGCTTGGCCTTTGGCTTCCGTCTCTCATCCACAAAGACCAGGTGGGATTTGTCCCCTGCCGTCAGGGGGGAGATAACACTAGAAGGGCAGTGGACTTGATTGATGTAGCCAACTGTCACTCTACCCCCACTTTGCTTCTAAGTCTAGACGCTGAGAAGGCCTTCGACCGCCTTGATTGGTCGTTTATGACGGCCACTCTTGAAAGTTACGGGTTCTCGGGGGCCTTCCTCACCGCTATAAGGGCTCTTTACTCTCACCCCTCGGCAGTTGTTAAGCTTCCTAATGCATCCTCCCTTCCCTTGTCCATCTGTAATGGAACCCGTCAGGGATGCCCCTTATCTCCACTAATATTTGCACTATGTATTGAACCCCTGGCAGCTCAAATTAGATCTGCCCCAGATGTCTCTGGGGTGTTTGTGAGGATAGAGAATTTAAGGTTAGTTTATTTGCAGATGATGTCCTGTTGACTCTCACTAAACCCCATACTTCCCTTCCAAACCTTCTCCGTGTTTTAAAGGATTACGGAGACCTATCGGGATATAAGGTTAACCCTAGTAAGACGGAAGCCCTGCCCCTAAATATCACAAGCGAGGCCTTGCAGTTGCTCAAATCTAACTTTGACTTCCAATGGAGAGACCGTTCCTTACGCTATTTGGGTGTTCAGTTATCCTCTTCATACCACACGCTTTACACGGCCAATTATCCTCATCTGTTTCATGAGCTCCGTTCTCTTCTAGATAAATGGCCCCCACTTCATATTTCTCTTATAGGCCGTATAACTGCGGTCAAGATGACCCTCCTCCCGAAACTTCTTTATTTTTTTGAAACCCAGTGGCAGTCCCTAGATTTGAATTGGGATCCCTGCAGAAGGCAATATTCCAATTTATATGGAATGGCAAACGCCATCGCATTCCCCGATCGGTGATGCTGGCGGGTAAGTCGGAGGGGGGACTGGGGGTCCCACACATATTGCACTACTATTGGGCTGCCCATTTGCGTAGTATTCCGTTCTGGGCGACGTCCCAGGCACATACGAAATGGGTGGAGATAGAGAAGCTTTGGTTGGCTCCTGTACACCCCAACGCATTTTTGTGGTCCTCCCCCCCCCTGCCCATGTCCCCGCTGCTTGGCCCTATCGGATTTACTCGGACTATTTGGAACACCTGTTCTAAGTTGTTTCGATTGGCCTCCTCGCACTCATCTATGATCTCCTTTTTATATAATCCACGTCTCCTAAGCGGACTCGCTGCTATG
Organism: Leptodactylus fallax; assembly: GCA_947044405.1. Taxonomy (NCBI): domain Eukaryota; kingdom Metazoa; phylum Chordata; class Amphibia; order Anura; family Leptodactylidae; genus Leptodactylus; species Leptodactylus fallax. Next base: position 1,624,978 of record CAMRHE010000133.1, on the reverse strand, counting down.
GTCAAGCCCTGGAGCAAGCTGGGTTTATTCCACATAGCGGATTTGGTCGACCCATTGTCCTTGGAGCTCAGGCCCTTCGATTACCTCACCTCTACACAGCACTTGCCTAACTCAGAGTGGCTCCACTACCAGCAAATAGTTCATTTTGTCGTCTCCCAATTTGGATCCGCCCGGGTCTCCCTCCCTTCAGCTTTTGAACGACTTTGTCGGGCGGGCACCTCTACTAGAGGCCTGATTTCTAATATTTATGGGCTTTTGTCCTCTCAGGGGGCAGGCCCCGGTGGTCCACAGATATATGACCCGGTGGTCTGGAACCCTGGGCGAGCACATCTCACACAGTCAGTGGCAGGTTATTTGGTCCCGAGCAGCTAAATCCTCTTCCTGTGTGACGTTCAGGGAAAAGCAATACAAGATACTCATGCACTGGTATCATACTCCAGCTCTACTGCATACTCTCAACCCCACTATTCCTTCTAGTTGCTGGCGATGTCAGGCAACACCAGGAACATTGTACCATATATTCTGGGAGTGCCCCCTGGTCCGCCCTTTTTGGACTGAGGTTGGGAGGCTGACTAATATTCTCTTTCTCCAGGGTGTTCCCTTGGACCCCATGGTTTATTTGCTGAATCTCCCTCCAAAGGGTCTCAGTAAAAATACATCGAAATTATTCCTTTACTTGTGTACTGCGGCTAAAACACTTATAGCCCGCCATTGGAGAGAAGCCCTTTCCCCAGCAATCCCAGAACTGGTAGCCCGACTGAAGGATATACGCAGTCTGGAGTATCTGACTGCTTCCCTTAACCATACGGTGGAGGCATTTGAAGCGGTTTGGTCCCACTGGGATACCTACTGTGCCACGCAAGGTCTCTGAAATCTGACCCCCGGCTTTGTTTCTTTCCTTATTGTTCCTTCCCTTTGTCTGTTTTTGTGTAGTCCCCAAATTCTGTTTTTGTGTTGTTGTTTTTATTTTTGTAGACTTAACGAATTGTATGTTCTTTATTTGATCTCTGTCATTTTCAAAAATATTTTAATAAAAATTACAGTTTAAAAAAAAAAAAAAGAGAAAGTCACAGGGCTGCCTACTAAAGTAAAACATGGCGGCAGGTCTCCCCACCTTACACTAAGGTTAGAAATAAGACTGAAAATGACATCACACAAAGTAGCGGATACTGCAAAATCACAGTAGTACCATAATAATGCCATATATACAACACAGGTCATAGTGTCGTGTAGTTCACTCTTAATAATAATAATAATAATAATAGTCCTTTAATAGTCCCACAATGGGGAAATTCAGTGTGTTACAGCTGCAAAGATAAGCAGATACAAATACAAATACAACATGTACAGGAATGTTCCAAGGTGAGAGGCATTACATTAATAGCAGACAGACAGATAGGACGTAGCAGAGGAGGGGGGGGGGGGGGATTTAACAGGCAGAGAGATATTTCAGTTCTCTATGTGTAATGATTTCCGCTTAGGTCGGTGTTGGTTGTACAGCCTAACCGCGGTGGGGAGGAAAGACTTCCGATAGCGCTCCTTCTCACACCTAGGGTGGAGCAGTCGGTCACTGACAGTACTGCTCAGCGCGATCACAGTCTCATGCATGGGATGGGACTTCTTCTTCTGCATGGAGCTCACCACGGACAGTATCCTTCTGTCACCCACCACCTGCACTGGGTCCAGTGGGCTCCCCAGGACAGAGCTGGCCCTTCTAATCAGCTTGTCAAGTTTATTTCTGTCCCTGGTTGATATACTGCTCCCCCAGCAGGCCACTCCAAAGAAGATGGCTGATGCCACTACCGAGTTGAAGAAAGTTCTAAGAAGTGCCCCCCGGATTCCAAAGGCTCTCAGTTTCCTAAGCAGGTAGAGCCTGCTGTGGCCCTTCCTGTACAGGGCCTCCATATGATCTGCCCAGTCCAGCTTATTATTAAGGAGCAAACCCAGGTACTTATAGGTGTTCACAATCTCGATGCCCGTCCCCAGGATGTCCACTGGATTTGGAGGGCATCTGCCTTTGCGGAAGTCCACCACCATCTCCTTGGTCTTCCCCGCGTTAATCTTCAGGTGGTTCCGGTGGCACCAGTCCACAAAATCCTGGTTCAGTTCTCTGTACTCCCTGTCATCATCATCTGTGATGAGACCCACTATTGCAGAGTCGTCAGAATACTTCTGTAGGTAGCAGCTGGATGAGTTGCACCTAAAATCTGCAGTGTACAGTGTGAAGAGGAAAGGGGCGAGAACCGTACCCTGAGGTGCCCCCGTATTACAGATCACGGTACCTGACACACAGTCTCGGGCTCTCACGTATTGAGGTCGATTTGTGAGGTAGTCTAGGATCCAGTTGGAGAGGTGGTGGTCCACTCCAGCAAGGCCCAGCTTGTCCCTCAATAACCTGTGCTGTATGGTGTTAAAAGCACTGGAGAAGTCAAAGAACATTATTCTCACTGTGTTCCCTGGTTTCTCCAGGTGAGACAGAGCCCTGTGCAGAAGATGGACTCTTCACTGCCTAAGGCCAAGTTCACACATTCGTGTTGGGAAAATGGTCTGTGTGACGTCCACCTTTCCAGGCCCAACCGTAGCTCGAGAACTAAACCCACAGCATCATAAAGATCTATTATACTGTGAGTTCAGGTCATTCCAAGAAATACAGACGTCACATGGAAACGTAGGAGTGAATTCAGCCTTATTGGTAGGAAACCCAGCTCTGTGATAGGAAATGGCCCCATATCTGATGGCAACCCCAAATCACAGCGCTATTCTGTCCTGACAACATGCAATGGGAACCTTACAAGAGCCGATACATGAAAATACAAATAATCGATGGAATCTTAGACTCTTTCCACATTGTGTTTTGCAATCTCTTACCTGAAACCTCTGACATACCATATACCCCTGGAATATATCACTGCATAGACATACAGTGGCACCAGTAATATATAGCCTTACATATACAGTACAGCCAAAAAAATATACTTGAAATTTAACAGCCCAAGAGAGCCCAATGCAACATCCATTAATAGCGGTTTTGCTGCCTCTTTCCCAAAATATAGCAAGATCCTGTAAACTGTATCTGTAATCTTGTAAGGGTTTTGGCTTTAAGGCAGCCAATAGATAGACACCAGCAGGGTGTAATGGGCCCATCCCCAAAGAGCAAACCTGCCTCTGTATACTGTTGTTGACTTTCTTGGAGAACCTCTTCTATCTCAGTACTGATGATATCTCTCCGCTTTTTGAAGATTGAGTATTTCTTCATCCTTCTACTGCCAGGGGCCAGTTCTCCGATTTTCCTCAGGTTGTTAAGAATTGCCCTGTGATCTCTGGCAGAGTTTGCAGAGTCAGTTCTCATGAGGTTCTCCATTTTTCTTCTTTCTGTAAAGATCACATCTCTTGTTTTTTCTTGTTTTCTCCAGATTCTTTCTTTTAGACTCCATATCTGAGATGTCCTTATGGCTTCCATCGAGTAAGAGGAAACAAAAGTCACCCTTACATACTGTATAAAACTTCACAATAAACATTACAATACATTATAATACATTGAAGAAAATTTGAAAGAATTGTCTAATATTTTGTCCTATATTAAAAGAATTTATGCAGAGAGAAAAGTCCTGCAACCTGACGGAAACCCAGCGGACCCCATTATATGATTTCGCAGGTAACCGCTTTTTAAACAGATATGGTTTCTGTTTTTTGGGTCCCCAAGTGGACCCGAAGAGCGGAAACGCGAACGCTAGTGTGAACCTAGTGTAACACTGCAGCGTGACTGACAGCTCTGCTCAGTAAGTACAGGACTTGTTCTACCACTGTCCTGAGCCGGGATATCAGAGCTCAGCCATTACAATTATATATCTTCTATGATCTGTTTTCAAGGATCTTAGTCTTTGATCACATACAAAGGATCCATCGAGTTAGTTTTCACTTGTGACAATGGACAGACTCTGAAAATCGAATCCACAGTGAATGAACTAGAGAACAGCAGTGGATGGAGAAGAAAGACAATAATTTCTTTACAACATTATCATTAACTTTGTTATCTCATAAGCCTTGGATGGAAAAGCTTCCCTAAGATCCTCCAGGTTTCAGAATAGAGAGTGTTTAACAGAATGATATTATATACGGAAATTGAAAGAAAATACTGTTAAAGGGAATCTGTCAGGGCAATTTGGGACACTAAACCACCCACACATCCATATGGACCTGGGGTTTAGTGTCCCAAATCACCCAGTTATAACACAATCCATTAAAAATAAAAAAAAGCTTTATACTCCCCCTGCCGCTGTACTCCCCGCGCCTGCGCAGTTCTTCAATTAGAACACCTCGGCTTCAGTGTGCATGCCCCGTACCGCCGGCAATTGCGCAGTGAAGCCGGGGTGTCCCTCTCCAGCTTCACTGAAGAACAGCGCAGCGCAGGGAGCACCAGAGATGGGTCTGATGAGACTCATCACGCTCATCTCTACTGTAGGTAAGTATAAAGGTTTTTTATTTTTAATGCGCCTGTGGATTGCATTACAACAGGGCAATTTGGGACACTAAACCCCAGGTCTATAAGAACCTGTGGGTGGTTTAGTGCCCCAATTTGACCTGACAGGTTCCCTTTAAAATGTGGCTACGAACTAGGGCTGGACAATTTTGCCAAAAAATTAAAATCTCGTTTTTTTTTAATTTATGGGTGATTTTCGATTTTAATCTTGATTTTATTTTATACAAATTTTTGAAAAACGCAAAAAAACAAGTTCAGTAAGCTGGCACAGGAGGAGTTGCATTTATCTGATGCATCGTCCTTTTCCTACCACCCAACTCTTGACCATAGTGAAGAAGCTGTCGATTATAGCCGGTGCCTGGAGGAGAAAGGCTGCATGGCTAATCAGGCTGTGTGGTGGGACTTAAAGGGATTGTGCTGTTAAGGACACGTAACCCCTATCCACAGGACAGGGGATAAGTGTCCAATTGCTCGAGGCCGAACCACCAGGTTCCCAAGCGACCAGGAGAACGAGGAACCAGAAGTACCCTAAAGCCTCATTGTGGATGGTAAAATTCTTAAATTCTTGCATAACTATTGGAGTCTAGCAGGCAGGCCTCAAGTGTTACATACTATTGCTTGCCAGCAGAAGGCTCTCGGTTGCCATAGCAACCAAATGGCTCCTTGAAAAGATGGAGCTGTTCAGAAGTTGGGGGGGGGTGAGTGAAAGCAATGGCACTCCTAAGGTGCCACTGTCACATCTGATCATAGCACCTGAGGGGTTAAGTGCCTGCGATCAGAGATGTCTCTGACCTCCTCTCTGCTTCTCTGGTGCACACAGTGTTTATAATGTTTATAAGGTTGGGTTCACACCAGAGCTTGAAATCCGTTCAGGGTTTCCGTCCCCGAACCCGCTTAAAAAATACGGAGAGAAAAGTCCTGCAAGCAGCACTTTTCTCTCCGCATTTTTAACCCTTTTCAGGTGGAAACCGGGCATAAAACCCAGCGGACCCCATTGTAGTCTAGGGTTTCCACGGGTAACTGCTCTTTAAAGCGGATTAGGTTTCCATTTAGGTGGTCCCCAAGCAGACCCCCCTGCCCAAACGAAAACCGAACGCAGGTGAGAACCTAGCATAATTTATAATGCAGATTTATTAACACCTCAATCTAACTCCCATAGTTCTGCATAGTGAGTTTAACCTATTGTTCGCACAGGAAATACTGTGCGCATCAGAGTAACAGAAAGAAAATCAACGCTCTGGAAGAGAGCACATACAGTGCTGGCCAAAAATATTGGCACCCCTGCAATTCTGTCAGATAATACTCAATTTCTTCCAGAAAATGATTGCAATCACCAATGCTTTGGTAATAATATCTTCATTTATTTTGCTTGCAATGAAAAAACACAAAAGAGAATGAAAAAAAAGTCAAATCATTGATCATTTTACACAAAACTCCAAAAATGGGCCGGACAAAAGTATTGGCACCCTCAGCCTAATACTTGGTAGCACAACCTTTAGACAAAATAACTGCGAACAACCGCTTCCGGTAACCATCAATGAGTTTCTTACAATGCTCTGCTGGAATTTTAGACCATTCTTCTTTGGCCAATTTCTCCCGGTCCCTGAGATGTGAAGGGCGCCTTCTCCAAACTGCCATTTTGAGATCTCTCCACAGGTGTTCTATGGGATTCAGGTCTGGACTCATTGCTGGCCACTTTAGAAGTCTCCTGTGCTTTCTCTCAAACCATTTTCTAGTGCTTTTTGAAGTGTGTTTTGGGTCATTGTCCTGCTGGAAGACCCATGACCTCTGAGGGAGACCCAGCTTTCTCACACTGGGCCCTACATTATGCTGCAAAATTTGTTGGTAGTCTTCAGACTTCATAATGCCATGCACACGGTCAAGCAGTCCAGTGCCAGAGGCAGCAAAGCAACCCTAAAACATCAGGGAACCTCCGCCATGTTTGACTGTAGGGACCGTGTTCTTTTCTTTGAAGGCCTCTTTTTTTTTTTTCCTGTAAACTCTATGTTGATGCCTTTTCCCAAAAAGCTCTACTTTTGTCTCATCTGACCAGAGAACATTCTTCCAAAAAGTTTTTGGCTTTCTCAGGTAAGTTTTGCAAACTCCAGTCTGGCTTTTTTATGTCTCTGGGTCAGAAGTGGGGTCTTCCTGGGTATCCTACCATAGAGTCCCTTTTCATTCAGACGCCGACGGATAGTATGGGTTGACACTGTTGTACCCTCGGACTGCAGGGCAGCTAGAACTTGTTTGGATGTTAGTCGAGGTTCTTTAGCCACCATCCGCACAATCTTTCGTTGAAATCTCTCGTCAATTTTTCTTTTCCGTCCACATCTAGGGAGGTTAGCCACAGTGCCATGGGCTTTAAACTTCTTGATGACACTGCGCACGGTAGACACAGGAACATTCAGGTCTTTGGAGATGGACTTGTAGCCTTGAGATTGCTCATGCTTCCTCACAATTTTGCTTCTCAAGTCCTCAGACAGTTCTTTGGTCTTCTTTCTTTTCTCCATGCTCAATGTGGTACACACAAGGACACAGGACAGAGGTTGAGTCAACTTTAATCCATTTCAACTGGCTGCAAGTGTGATTTAGTTATTGCCACCACCTGTTATGTGCCACATGTAAGTAACAGGTGCTGTTAATTACACAAATTAGAGAAGCATCACCTGATTTTTCAAAGGGTGCCAATACTTTTGTCCACCCCCTTTTTTATGTTTGGTGTGGAATTATATCCAATTTGGTGTTTTGACAATTCTTTTTGTGGTTTTCCATTGAAGAAAAATTAAATGAAGATATTATTACCAAAGCATTTGTGATTGCAATCATTTTCTGGAAGAAATTGAGTATTATCTGACAGAATTGCAGAGGTGGCAATACTTTTGGCCAGCACTGTAACTTCACAATAAAGCTGTAAGTTATTCAGTAACATTTCACTACACTCAAGCTTATTTTCAAACATGGGAGACATATTTTTTTACTAGAATGCTTCTTTAATTTATTTTCCCTCATGGAGATCCATATATCCACAAACATATATAAATATCTGCCCTCGAGGTCTGAGTACAAGGATGACCATCAATTACTCTTTTGGTCGGCAAATTTAATTACTCCTGTTTTTCAGAAAAATATTGATTTGGTTTTGATAAATCCTTACTTCAGGGAGTGGATTATGGGACCCCCACAGCAGATTATTCCAATTAAAAAGAAGAATCACAAAAACATTTTTGACTCTATAGATCTTGCTCAGTCCGAGCTCCGCTGGTCGCCTGTCTTAGACATAGAATCAAATGTTAATTCACAGCAATTTCGTGATTCCACGTTTGTAACTATAATGATAGAAGATCGGCTTCTTGCTATGTTGACATTGATTGTGAACTGTTCCTTTGCAGAAAACTCTAAGTGGTTATCGGCCGTGGCAGTAGGGTTATGGATATTTGGAATGCCATGTATTTAATATAGATTTTTTTTCCCTCTCATGCAATCAGCATAAGAGTCTTCTCAGTATTGTCCAATGACGGAATCTTTGACACCGGGCTCATTAGTTGGCCATTATTTTTGCAAGTCACGTCCATGGAGTCAGCTCTGGGTAATGACTTATTGCCAAGTCTTCCACTTTTTAACATGAATGAAACAAGTCCGCTTAATTTATTACATATTAATGTTCACCCTTCTCTGAAAATGAACTTGAGGTCCAATTGTTAATTAAGTTACAGCAGAAAAAAGCACAAGACGTTCATTTACAACTTAATAAATGTAGAATGTACTGTATCCTCCATAACCTACCACCTTGGGCAGACAGGAGCGGACAATCTACATGTTAGATAACCAAACACACTGGATTTGATGGAATTTTTATATAAAGGGGATGTCTGCTGTAGACAAGTACAGTACAGATGTGTCCTTCCTTACCTTTCCCCTTCACTTAAGATATCCCAAGACAGAGAACTACACAAGTGGTGGTTTCATGGTTAAAATTGCCTCCTTGCTGACCCTGGCAGGTCATGATCATCAGGAGAGCAGTAGCATGATGGCTCCACTTCTATTTGTCTACTCTGCTTCTCCCACCCCTACGTTCTCTGCCGCTGCTTTCCTGAATTCCTGATGCAGTAGAGCGGCAGCGTTGATCTCCTCCCAGCACCATCTCTCTCTTGCATTGGATCTTCTGGAGAGGGTTGGGAGACAGATGCAGTTTGGTGACAGTCTTCAGCAGCCATGGTGGAAGGGAGCAACCTGCCTGTGGGAAATACTAGGGTATACCCCTGATCCAAAATGATTGATGCAAGATGACCAACTTTTTGCTAAAAAATTTTCATTACTTACCAACTTGAGCTACTCATCTTGGAATATGTGGCGCCAAAAGGAAAGGCAAGGAAGGACACATCCCTGTGTACTAGAGAGGCAGACCACCTTGCTGGTATGTGGCCCTTGGAGAGATGGAGACCATTTTTGAGCTATTGGGTGGATGTTAGAATTTGTGTATAACTTGCCTCTTTGGTGAAATTGTTCTGGTCCAAGAATCATAGAGGAGTAAACAAATACCAACACCATGATAGGGACACATTTTGCCAAATTTGCTATGCAATTTTTGTAGCTCCTCTTCACCTTTATGGGACTTACACGAACACCATAGAGCAGCAGTGTTTGGCTCTTCCCATAAATCCCACCCTAGGTGTTGGAACTTCAGAACAGTTATTTTCATCGTGGATTTGCCAAGATGGATATAACCCCTAAACACATGGATCAGTATATCCATGCCAGGCTAAGTACATTACCGTGGAATTATGCTCTGCCTGGTCCTTTGGTACCATGGAAGACCAGTTTGACCCTTGTCAAGATACTTGAGAATATTGTCCCAAACCACAAATAGAAAAGCTATGAAGATTTTACATTGATGGACAGAACTTGTATGAAATGTTGTTGCTTTAGCCCTGGCCATTGTACATTGTATATATATTATAACTATATCATAGCTATCTATTTGACGATCCAATGCTTAGGGAATAAAGAACTTTTTACACCAATGACTTTTACATCATCTCCGGGGCTGAAGGACACAATCACAATCAATATACTGAAAGGAAAACATGGCGAATTGCTGTTATTAAGATAAAAGCCCTCTATTCATTGACTACAAGGGCCCGGATTGGATTTAATAAACGTTCACTGTGAAGCTCTGAATGATGTGTATAGAAGGCCTGAGAGTAAATATTTCTCACTATTATGTCAGTAGAACATTGTGTGCCTAGTACATTACATTCCCACCACTAGATCATGACACTTTAGCTGCTGGAAGTTTCGTTGCAACTGTTTATGCTCCTATTTACACTAGTCGTAAGAAGACGATCAATATCACCACAAAGGTCAACACACTATCCTTAGGATAGGTCATCAATATCAGATGGCTGGAAGGCTGAAAGCTGGCACCCGGCCGAAAAGCTGTTTGAAGAGGTAGGGTGCTTCCTCTTTACAGGCTGTTAAATCATATTCATGACTCACATGGTCTATTCATTCTATTCATGGTCTATATATTCACTCATTCAAGTGAATGAGACTGTGCTGCAATACCAGGCACAGCCAACATACAAAGCATGGCACTGTGCCTGGTATTCAATAAAGAGGCTATATCACTCTTCAGTTCCTGAAGCCCTTTCAAACAGCTCATTGTGGGGGTGCCAGGTGTTGGGCCTCCACCGATCTGATAGTGATGACCTTATTATTCAATAATGTCCTGGAAAACCTCTTTAAAGACAACCTACCACCCGTTCTGAAAAGTCAAATGACATAGCTCATTTGATAGATGCTGTCTCCCTGAGTATTTTGACGTTTTGTTTATCCAAATCCGTCCAGCCATTCCAAGGATATAAGTCCTTTAAGTTTTGATGCAGATTAGGGTCTACTAGCCAAGTGGGCGGTAACACTGTGGTTCCTTGGAGGTGGAGTCTCTTGGCTAGTAGATCCTAATTTGCTTCAATATTAAAAGGGCTTATATCTTTGGAATGGATGAACGGATTTGGATAAACAAAACACCAAAATTCTCAGGGTGACAGCGCCGATTAGATAGTGTATGGCATTGAGCTTTTCAGACTTGGTCGTCTTTATGTTCATGGGAGTTCCATGCACCTTCCAAGTGCCACTCGCTCTTTACTACATCTGCTCATTAGGAGCAAAAATTGTGTAAAGGTCCTAACAAGTCTGGCCTAAGACACCTGGCCCATTTTTTTTGTGCAGACTGAGACAGAATTCTGACGCATTTAGTTTAGTATATATAATTTACAGTGCCTTGCGAAAGTATTGAACTTTTCAACCTTTTGCCACATTTCAGGCTTCAAACATAAGGATATAAAATTTTAATTTTTTTGGTGAAGAATCAACAACAAGTGGGACACAATCGTGAAGTGGAACGAAATTTATTGGATATTTTAAACTTTTGTAAAAAAAATAAAAAACTCAAAAGTGGGGCGTGCAAAATTATTCAGCCCCCTTAAGTTAATACTTTGTAGCGCCACCTTTTGCTGCGATTACAGCTGCAAGTCGCTTGGGGTATGTCTCTATCAGTTTTGCACATCGAGAGACTGAAATTCTTGCCCATTCTTCCTTGGAAAACAGCTGGAGCTCAGTGAGGTTGGATGGAGAGCGTTTGTGAACAGCAGTTTTCATCTCTTTCCACAGATTCTCGATTGGATTCAGGTCTGGACTTTGACTTGGCCATTCTAACACCTGGATACGTTTATTTGTGAACCATTCCATTGTAGATTTTGCTTTATGTTTGGGATCATTGTCTTGTTGGAAGATAAATCTCCGTCCCAGTCTCAGGTCTTTTGCAGATTCCAACAGGTTTTCTTCCAGAATGGTCCTGTATTTGGCTCCATCCATCTTCCCATCAATTTTAACCATCTTCCCTGTCCCTGCTGAAGAAAAACCGGCCCAAACCATGATGCTGCCACCACCATGTCTGACAGTGGGGATGGTGTGTTCAGGGTGATGAGCTGTGTTGCTTTTACGCCAAACATATTGTTTTGCATTGTGGCCAAAAAGTTCGATTTTGGTTTCATCTGAGCAGAGCACCTTCTTCCACATGTTTGGTGTGTCTCCCGGGTGGCTTGTGGCAAACTTTAAACAAGACTTTTTATGGATATCTTTGAGAAATGGCTTTCTTCTTGCCACTCTTCCATAAATTTGTGCAGTGTACGACTGATTGTTGTCCTATGGACAGACTCTCCCACCTCAGCTGTAGATCTCTGCAGTTCATCCAGAGTGATCATGGGCCTCTTGGCTGCATCTCTGATCAGTCTTCTCCTTGTTTGAGATGAAAGTTTAGAGGGACGGCCGGGTCTTGGTAGATTTGCAGTGGTCTGATACTCCTTCCATTTCAATATGGTCGCTTGCACAGTGCTCCTTGGGATGTTTAAAGTTTGGGAAATCTTTTTGTATCCAAATCCGGCTTTAAATTTCTCCACAACAGTATCACGGACCTGCCTGGTGTGTTCCTTGGTCTTCATGATGCTCTCTGCGCTTTAAACAGAACCCTGAGACTATCACAGAGCAGGTGCATTTATACGGAGACTTGATTACACACAGGTGGATTATATTTATCATCATCAGTCATTTAGGACAACATTGGATCATTCAGAGATCCTCACTGAACTTCTGGAGTGAGTTTGCTGCACTGAAAGTAAAGGGGCCGAATAATATTGCACTCTCCACTTTTCAGTTTTTTATTTTTTACAAAAGTTTAAAATAACCAATAAATTTCGTTCCACTTCACAATTGTGTCCCACTTGTTGTCGATTCTTCACCAAAAAATTTAAATTTTATATCTTTATGTTTGAAGCCTGAAATGTGGCAAAAGGTTGAAAAGTTCAAGGGGGCCAAATACTTTCGCAAGGCACTGTATGCTAAAAAGGAAAGTACATATTAACTAAAAAGTAATTATAATCATATAAAACATCAGTATAGATGGAGAGAGGGAGAGAGAGGAGAACGGCTCACATTGTCCCAAGCACAAGGTATAGAGATGGAAATTGAATTGCTAAAAGCTCCATACGGTAAAACAAATGTCTGACAATCTTTTTATTTCCTTTGTTGTACTTAACAGATGTCGAAAGGGAATCTTACACACAAAAGGAGAAAGTAGAACAGGGCTGAAAAATTAAATTTAATTTCTTTCCCATTAATTCAAGCATTATTACAGTATTATGTTTCCCGCAGACGCTCCAGCGAGTCACACAGTGACTGACAGAAGAATATATGAAAAGAAAAATGTACGTGAATAACCGGACTTACATAGTAATTGAAAAATGGAGGAGGCCTTGGAATACAGTGAACAGTGGCACAAGGATAATTGAATACTATACTTGAGCAGCCTTTGATCTTAAATTTTTTTGTCGACTCCACCTTCAGACCTGGGTTGAAATACCTGCTACAAAGTCTGCAAATTCTACAAAATCCCTGCTTAAAGGGGACCTTTTACCACCTCCATTAAATCCAGTTCTTTGCCATTCTCAGTAGGCAATGCTCCATTGATTCCGCTACAGTTGAAATGTTTTCTCTAGCCCCCACCATTACCGAGCAATCATTTCAGAACCCAATATGTTAGTTAGGCTCTCTATTGTTGTCCTTGACTGTCTACACCAGTTGAGGACCACCCACCCGAGAGCCTAGCTAACATATTGGATGCTGAAACTAACAGCAAAAATTTTCCCAGAATAGTAAGGGCTAGAGAAATATTTTCAACTGCACTGGAATCAGTGGAGCAGCATCTACCTAGGATGCAAAGTTGGAGTTGGAGTTGGTGAATGGTTCTTTTTAATGATCACATGACCTCCAAAAACAGCAGTAACTGTTACATTGGTAAAGTAATATCTAAGGTCACATTAATTGGACCTCCACTGGACCCCCACTGATCAGATTTTGATGGAGGAGCCTAGGAAAAATATCAAGTACCCTGAATGTTTCTGTACTCCGCATAGTACTTCTCTTGATACAATGGCAGCTTATTCCCAAGTGCTGGATTGAAACCTATGTCAGCCATTTTGAAGACTATGGAGAACTGTTTTAGGGCACCCAGTCACTGAACATACATATATTGATCAGACTCATGCGCCCGATCTTTATGCATTGCTATAGGAACACCTATATAATGTCCTAAAAGTAGTTTTAAAAATTTATCTGTGATCCCGACTGTATTTGGAATTTTTTGTTTATTTTTATGATTTTTTGGCACAATCACTGAGTGTTTTGAGAGTCTAGCAGCTTGTCCCAGCCTTAGACAAGTTCAGATCAATGCCAACGTGGTTTGGTACAGTACAAAGTATAGATGACCATACATTTTCACTAACTGTTGGCCGAAAGCTATTCATTCTAGTCCCCATTCCTCCCATACACAGACATTCTTGGCTCGGCAGAGCGTGTGTATTCTGAATCAGGAGGGTGGACTAAGTTTCTGCCATACACCTTTAGTGGTGGTGGCTTATTGTCTGAGGACCATGCCAGATCATTCTTTTGCCTAACCTCATGTGTCGAGAAGAATACAGATAGGTGGTTGATCCTGCCAAAATAATTGAGTTTGACCGTTAATCTAATGTGTATAACCAACTTAAGTGTAGAAAAAAAAAATACAAAAATACACAACCTTAGGATCTTATTTCCTCTAACACTGTGCCAAATCTGTTGCATAACTGATCCCAATGGCCCCAACTGGCTCCATTTGTTTATAATGGGGTTCTGTTGTGTTGTCAATCATGTGATGTCATTCAATTCTGATGCCATTGCTCATAAAGCCTATGAAGAGAACATCTAAAACAGTGAACAGAGCCGAATCTGAATAAACAGCTGGAGTAACCATGGTTACCAACGCTTCGAAAACTTCCTGGAGGCTCCCACAAAAAGGAATGACCTTCTGTAATCCAGGAATAATGGACAAATCACCCAGGTCCCCAACTCTCAGTTATATGATATATGACTTGGGTATTTTATGTGCCATAATGTTACAAAAAAGGGACATAACCGACACATTTTGTGCCCACATCTCAGGAAGAGGGCATGGAGCACACCAAATAGGGACGTGGCATGTCTCAAATGGGGTGGGCTTTAACGATAGGGATGTGGCCATCAGGACATACCCGGTCTCCAAAAGGTCGACCTAGAAAAACTTGACAAATAACGTAACACTGACCTATTGGTCATTGGTGGTCAAGTAGTGGGGTCGGATTTGCCTTTTTCACTAGGACCCAGGAGCATCAAGTTACATGTCTAGCTTAAAAGTTGCTTAGTCGGAATTTCATTAAAAGAACCCAGATTTTATGTTCAATCTAAATGATGAAAAAGTTGTCTAGATGAAAAAACGTCTTTGTGAGATCTTTCCGTACCTGATATTAAAATGCATGTTGTGAAACAGAGTACAAATCATATCACAGCTAAAACCGATGAGGAAGGACCATGAAATATTCCTGAACTCGCTGAAGTGTTCACAGAACTGAGACTGCTAACAGACTACTTCATTTCACTACTCAAGATAAATTGACACCATCCTCCCAAGCAGAAGGTGTAGACAGGAAAAACAGCAAGTAATATATAGAGCATGATCTGCCCAAATCAAGGAACTGAGCTGCTTCGAGAACACAATCTATCTGCAAAGTTTCTTCAACATTTAAGGACACGGCTCAGTTTAGGCTTCAAACTTTATCATTTTTTTCCATCTATATGGCAATATGAGGACTTCTTTTTACAGGACAAGCTGTATTTTTAGATGCCACCATTTTGGGGTTAATATAACGGTTTGTTCAGCTTTTATTAAAAGGGTTAAACCATGTGGTAAGAATGGGAGGTCATTTCTGCCGCTGCACATTCAGCCTGACCGCAGCCAGTATTTCTGGTAGACAGCACTCTCATTTACAGCTAAAGGCACAGAAAAGGAAAGGACCCTCCATTCTCAAGATCAGTGAAGGTCTGACTGCTGAAACCCCCCTTATATCAGGGGGATGCAGAGTCCTATGGATAATGGATAGGTAAAAAAAAATCTTGACAACTCCAAGGGAGCCTTACATGAGCTCTGCTGCCCATGATCTCTATACAGAGTCTGATGAAGGCCCCAATGGCCGAAACGTTACTGTATTTTTTGTGGATCACTTACCTCTGCAACCACTGTATTTTCTATGGATTACTCACCTCTGCATACATTGTGAATCACTGGTGACTACTGTATTGCTTCTGAATTCTTGAAAGTTCCCATTCTTGTATATATATACTTACCTCTAAGTCAACCATGTACAGTGGAATGTTTGGAACTCTGATATTACTTTCTATTTAAAGTGGAACATCTAATTGAGAAATTCTGTATCACATTTGGATTATTTATACTAAATCACTTTTGCAAGTGGATCCTTTGGACTGCTGAAGTTCTTTTTACCTTTGAAAGACGGGTTGGGATCCTACTTTAAGCAGCCAGAATCACAACATTCAGAGTGTCGCATACATCTTTCTACAATGGATAGAGAAAAATGCAATTCTATCCTTATTTGTAGCTTTATGACATTCAGTCTGCGGTAAAAAATGATTTAGAAACTTTTTACTGCAGGTCATTACAGTTATGGTGATTCCATATTTACGTAGGTTTTGTTATGTTTTACCACTTTTCCAAAAATTGTTTTTTTTTGTAGAAAAAATAAAATTTGCTTGGGGACACCATATTCTGATGCATATTACTTAAAAAAATGTTTTATTAGTTGACAGCTGTGTGAGGACTTGTTTTTTGTGGGACAGGGACACACGTTGCAGGAAAGCTGCTTTTTTGTTGCAGATTTTGTGACCGTTTTTTGATCCAAAACCAGGAGTGGCTTCAACAGGAAAGGGAAAAACATAGGAAGCACTTGAGCACAATGAAAAACACTGCGGAAAAAAAATGCGATGCATTTCTGCCGCGTTTTTTTCTGCAGTGTTTTTTGCTGAATTTCGATAGGTGGGGCCTTAGCCTAAAGGAGTTTTCCTGGACTTATATATCCTTAGAATAGTTCATTATCGTCAATATATGATCAATGGGGAAGCAATACCTGGGACCCCCACTGATCAGCTGTTTGAAGAGATGCAGTGGTCATGAGTGCTGGGGCTTCCTCCCTGTACTGTTGGTGTCACTTTCATCATTGACATGCTACAGCAGCAACTCAGGCCCATTCAAGTGAATGGGGATGAGCTGCAATGCCAAGCACAGCCACTACACTATGTATGTCGCTGTGCTTGGTATTCAGTGAAGAGGCAGCAACACACACCCGAACACTGAGTGTCAATTTAAAGTTTGCAGGCACTAAACCAGGGTTTAGCAACCTTCGGCACTCCAGGTGCTGTGAAACTACAACTTCCAACATGCTCCATTCACTTCCATGGGAGTTCCAAGAACAACAGAGCAACTATGCATGTTGGGAGTTGTAGTTTTACAACAGCTGGAGAGCCGAAGGTTGCCTACCCCTGTACTAAACCATTGCACGTTAAATAAATGGGCACCGTATCAATGGGAAGTGAATGGAGTACTAAACCGGTAACTACCAGTGACTAGAACACTGAAATTGAATGATGTGATGGTCACCTCTCTCCACCTCCCCTTCCTTCATAATGACCTCTGCACAGGTCACAGAGCATGCTCACAACACTTTCCCATAAAGCTCAATGAACATCTCCAGTCAACAGTATCCTATGCGCATGTGACTGCTGTAGAGCATATCTCAGAATTTTTACCAGCAGCTCAGGCAAGATGGCTGCCCCCATATTCCTGTACAGAAACTGAAAAATAATAACCTATCATCATAAAATAAAAGCAGATTCAAAAAAATAATATTTGCAGGATCGAGTGTCAATTAGCAAAAATTTTAAGTCTTGGTATACATTCCCTTTAAATGGGTGGGTGATCATTAGTCCTCCCTAGCAGGGTTATGTCAATGCCTCTTTATAGCATGTGAATGTACAAACTGGATATTCTAAATTACCATATGGAGCCAACGTCCATCTATCCTACTGACAAGTAATCGCCCATCTCGGAATTTGATTAATTTTGCTGTAATACAAAATGTACAAAATGAGACATGGCGGAACAAGCGTCTCGAAGCATCTCGGAAATGAAGTGCGTTGCCGCTCTGCTTGTTTATTATCCGTAATTAGAGCAGACGGTTCATTTTCTTATGTAAGTGATTGGGGATAACCTAATGCCTGTGCCAAGTACTGTATATTCTAGTCATTAGGTGAGAGTCTGTTCTTAGTGGCCGAGCTTCATTAATGCAGAATTTTATTAGCAGCACCTGATAAGATGAAATGACTCCGATATATTTTATTAGATGGTAAGTATGTGAAGGGATCTGAAATTATAGGGGTGGAAAATCATAGCTACCGTCTTCTACATATAGCGTAACCTGCTCATGGGTGGTGTTTGGTATAGTAGATCACGGAATAAGCAAAGCTGAGGTTTTCTGCAAAAAATATGTTTAAAGGGAACCTGTCAGGTCATTTTAGGACCCCTAACCACAACCAGTAGAGTCCCACAACTGAAGCCAAAAGCCAAAGTTATAACCTTTTAAAGAAGTCATTTCAGTATATACAAATTAGCCTCAGGTGGTCATGGTGGGTGACACCTCTGAGCTCCTAGTCATGGCCCAGGGTGATTATACAGAGCTCGATGACAACTACAAGGTGTGATTGCCAAGCTTCCTCTGTCAAGAAGATCCCCTGCTATGTCCCAAAGCAGACCTGAAATCCCGCGCAGGCGCACTTTGGGCCACCTCTGCCCGAAGTCCTCTGGGCTTCTTGTATTTTTGTGCACATGTACTGCCTTTGCAATACATAGCCCTCACTCTGCAGTTCACTGAGAAGTGGGCCAGTGGGACCAGCACTGTGCATTGTGAGGGTGGCGCATGCGCACAAAGATACCCTTTGGGAGATAGAAGGGGACCCATTTGCCAGGGGCTAATTTGCATATGCCGAGATGACTTTTTAAAATGGAATATCTTTAGCTTTTGGCATCAGTTTTGGGGCTCAGGGACATGATTCTAAAGCTATACTGGATGTGTATTCTACTGGTGATAGGGGTCCTAAAATGACCTGAAAGGTTCCCTTTGATCTGTGGGATCACCTATACCCTTGGACCCCTACAGATCTCCTCTGCTTCTGCTTCACTGACCAATGATGTCACGTTTATTCATCATGAGGTCTTAGTCCCATTCAAGTGAATGGGGTTGAGCTGCAATACTAAGCTCACTCTGTACGCATCAACACTAAAAGGGCTTAAATCTTTGGAATGGCTGAACAGACTTGGATAAGATATCAGATGATGTTTGTCATTGGGCTTTTTCAGACCTGGCGAGAGGTCCTCTTTAACACCAGACATGCCCGTATTATGGCTCCTTGTTGAATAGGGCCATAATAGGTCCCCACAGAAATTCATGGGACCTTATTGTACCTTCCAAACTTTTGATTTTATATGGAGATTTATTGAAGTATGCATGCCAAATGACACAGCTATTCCCTAGAAAGTTTGCTTCTAGCGAAAAAAACTCATCCAACCGAACACCATATGGCAGTTCATGGAGTCCTCTGTCATCTGCGAGTCCCAGCGGGGCAATTTCCATTGTAGTGATCTGGAAAGAAAACTAACACAGCAGCCTTTAGTGGATGAACATCTGTATGTTCCTTCTATCCTGTCCTGCCAATGGAGTTATTACTCACTGCTCACATATATATGATTCTGTTATTGCCCTCCTGGGAACAACTCATAGATATTCAGAGAGAAACACACGGCTCCATGTCATAGGGATGTGCACTTACCTTCTCTCTGTGTTATATTACTATTCTCATTTCTCTCATGTCAATATTACTATAGTGAAGGCCCCAATATAATATGTCTCTTTATGATACAGGGCCATCTGGTTAGTAGGCTTGCTAATCATGGGCGTCGCCGTATTTCATGTCAGTACCGCCCCCGAAAATTGGGTGAGGCAATGTTCATTACAATATAAGGATACTCAGATGTTATTTGACCTTCAAGTGTTGACCTTGAAGACAGTTCTTCAAGGCAGGGAACGGAATTATGGATATATTCTGTATTGAGTTGAATCCGGATTGTTGCGAACTGATTCTCCCAACACTATAGATAACCACCATCTTTCCTGGAAAATGTAATGTATGATATTTTTCTCTCCTTGACTCCTATGTATTACAGCTTCTAGAATCATGCAATCCCCGCAGCACAGCCTATACAGACAATACAGAAAGCCGTTTTGTGCTCCCAATAAGGCTGCCCTCGGGGAAACTTCTAAATATAGCAAATAAATGTGAAAGTGTGGCTGACGCTGGAATATTGTAGAGCTATTGATCAATTCTGGACATCCCATACGTTGTATTTTTATTCTTTTGGTTGGTTTATTGCATACCATTGTGTATATACCATGTAATAATGATTTACGCGTAATTTTAATTTCAGGTGGTAAATAGTGAGTGAGTTAGGATGAGATATCTTACTGCAGGCGCTCTGTCTCATACTCTGCATACTGGATATTACGCTTTATGACCCTTACGCCTCATACCATCAATCCCCACTTGTAAATTTGATAACTAAGTAGAGCAGGTTGTAGCCACAGAATGTTAGATTAATGTAAATTGGCCGTAAAAGATAACACAGATGCCCCAAGACACAATTCCTGTAATGTTCTGTCTGATTCCCTATCCAGAAATCATCTCGATGAAGAAAGAAGGGCGAGTCAGCGATCATCGCCGCCATGCATATGATGAAGTTCAATATCTAATTATAAAACAGCTCTTCGGCGCATGCGCGGTGCTCAGCCTGTTTGGATATGAGTTGCTGAGCTCCGTCGTGGTACTTGCTGTTAACACCAATTTTCTAGCTATATCCTACTAGCCCCAGCCCCAGATCATAACCTAAAACGCCGAGCATGAATAGACAATGAAAACACCTTCCACACCTAATGCGCAGGACTCCATTACCGATACTCTCCTACAGCCCACCACTGGCCTACTCAAGAAGGTGCCTAGTCCAACTTCATCACAGCGTACCTCCACTCCAACTGTGGACAATTGAAGCTGACAGAATTACTACTGCTTCTCTCCGACCTGGGTAGTAGTAGACCTATTGGGGAGCATGAGGGAAACATTCAAAGTGGAACTTTCTGTTGTAGACGCCATTAAGAAAGAAGATCTTGGGCAACGTACAGTGGAGCTTGGAAGACACATGGACAACAACATGACAGATGTTATTAGGGCTGAATGAACATGACTCCCACCTGGAGGTCGTAGAATTACAAAACCCCTTACTTTTCAGATATCAAAGATTCACAGAGTGCTAGGGTGACCCCCAACAGATAATGCTCCCCAAGATGTGATCTTGAAACTCCATCATGAAGAAACTAGAAATTTAATTCTACAGGCTGCTCACAACTGCCCCGCATTGCCAAACTTACCAGGTACTTACCAGATTTATGTTGATATTTGCCCCATCACACTTGCCCAAACATGGAAATTTTGTCCAGGCTTTCCGAATTAGCTATACAGTAGATTAAGCTTTCCATTGTCTCTTACCTTTATGCATAATAATTCTTACACTGCTAAAACCTTTGAAGATGGCAAAAGGAATCTTGGAACCATGGGCATACCATTCTTAGTGGTTGCATCTCTACCACAAGAACACCAAGGCCATCTAGAGAATGCCAAATCTTGTAAATTTGCTCTAAGACCACCTTATCATTTCTAAATCCAGAGACTCAAAATCTGAATGTAGACCACAATAATATAAGTTGTAAAGTTGACGCTGATACTTGTTGTTCGTCTAGACTCAATGTACTGTTTATACAGATATATTATTAAAGGACTTATTATTATGCCAGTTTATGTTCTTGCTGATTAAAGGCCATGAATGTCAAATATATTACTGTATAGTTCTTCTAGATATTCTTGAGGGTATATAGTAGGCCAATCCTATTGGCTTGTAGTTCACACTGTTAAGCCAGTTGTAATGCAAGGCTGGATTTAAAGAGGACCTTTCACCACCTCCACCATCTCCAGTTCTTAGCATCTGAATAGACGCCGCTCCACTCATTCCAGTGCAGTTGAATTTTTTTCTCTAGCTCCCATTGTTCGCAAGCAATCTGTGTCCCCAGTGCTCCAGTGTCTTCCAGGTTCGGTACTGCTGCTCCAGTGTTTTCTTCAGGCGGAATCCCCACCGTGCATGACTGCTGAGGCCGCTGATTGGACGTGTGACCTGTGACTGCTGAGGCCAATCAGCGGCCTAAGGAAATGGACACGGGACGTCACAGCCGACGAGGACTTCTGGTAAAAGAAGACAGCCGAATAGCAGGACTGCGAACGGAGACACTGCAGTAACAGGGACAGGTAAGTGTGTTTTTTTTTATAATTTTTCACCTTCACTGGCCTAATACTAATTTTTTTTTTTAATCCTGGACAATCTGTTCAAGGTTATACCTACATGGGGAATCTTGGATGATTATTCTTTGGTCAGCTACTTTGTATTCCATACATACTTAATAAAAATACTGAAACTAAAACAACTTTAAATAAATGAATAGTACAGGTGTATATAAGAAACTCTGTAATATATCTTATTAAAGATAAAGTATTCTATCTACATTTTTCAGGCTGCTTTCATCTTACAACATAAAGATCTATTGGTTAGCGAAGGGGAGGAGAAATCTCCTGAATAGAGATGAGCGAACTGCTCTGTAATGAGCCGGGCTTGTTACAAATGTTCAAAAATTTTCTGGTTAGATCCACCCTGAAATTTTGGGGTTTATAACCAGCGAATTGCTGTTATACTCTAGTGTTTTCAGCCTCCAGAGTATAATAAAGGTAGTCCTAGGGGGGGTGGAGAAACATAATAAACACTGATACTCTCCTTCCCTCACCTCTCTTGGGCTAGCTCCTGGTCCGCTCCAGATCACAATGGATTGACATTAAGGCTGAGGCCCCATGTTGCGGAAACGCAACTTTTTTTGTTGCAGTTTTTTGAGCCAAAGTCAGGAGTGGATTGAGAAAAGTATAAGAACTTCCTATATACAGTTGTGCTAAAAAGTTTACATACCCCAGCAGATTTTTTGGCCTTTTTTCAGAGAATATGAATGATAACACAAAACCTTTTCTCCACTCATGGTTAGTGGTTGGTTGAAGCCATTTATTGTCAGACTTCTGTGTTTTCTCTTTTTAAATCATAATGACAACCAAAAACATCAAAATGACTTTGTTCAAAAGTTCACATACCCCAGTTCTTAATACCGTGTATTGCCCCCTCTAACATCAATGACAGCTTGAAGTCTTTTGTGGTAGTTGTGGATGAGGCTCTTTATTTTCTCAGATGGTAAAACTGCCCATTCTTCTTGGCAAAAAGTCTCCAGTTCCTTTAAATTCCTGGGCTGTCTTGCATGTCCTGCGCGCTTGAGATCTCCCCTAGAGTGGCTCAATGATATTGAGGTCAGGAGACTGAGATGGCCACTCCAGAACCTTCACTTTCTTCTGCTGTAGCCAATGACAGGTCGACTTGAGTGCAAATTTGCCTCCAGTATTTGCTGATAACCTGCTGCATTCATCTTTCCTTCAACTTTGACCAAGTTTCCTGTGCCTTTGAAGCTCACACATCCCCACATCATCAGTGATCCACCTCCGTGCTTTACAGTAGGAATGGTGTTCCTTTCATCATAGGCCTTGTTGACTCCTCTCCAAATGTAACGTTTATGGTTGTGGCCAAAAAGTTCGATTTTTGTCTCATCACTACAAATGACCTTGTTCCAGAAGTTTTGAGGCTTGTCTCTGTGCCGTTTTGCGTATTGAAGGCGAGATTCTTTGTGACATTTGCGCTGTAATGGCTTTCTTCTGGAAACTCAACCATGCAGCCCATTCTTCTTCAAGTTCCTCCTTATTGTACATCTTGAAACAGCCGCACCGATAGTTTTCAGAGAGTCCTGTATTTCAGCTGATGTTATGTGTGGGGTTTTCTTTGCATCCTGAACAATTTTCCGGGCAGTTGTGGCCGAAATTTTGGTTGATCTACCTGTCTGTGGTTTGGTTTCTGGGTATGTTATCAGGCCAAAATCACCAGGGGATGTGAACTTTGAACAGGGTCATTTTGATGTTTTTGGTTGTCATTATGATATAAAAAGAGAAAACACAGAAGTTTGACAATAAATGGCTTCAACCAACCGCTAACCATGAGTGGAGAAAAATTCATTCATATTCTCTGAAAAAAGGCCAAAAAACCCCCAAAAATCTGCCGGGGGAAGTAAACTTTTTAGAACAACTGTTGTTCCCATTCGTCTTGTAGCCACTCCTGGCTTTAGCTCAAAAAAAGTCAACAAAATCTGCAACAAAAAAAGCTGCATTTCCACAACGTGGGGCCTTAGCCTAAGGTGGTTTTCTCATGAACACAACTCCAACTTATGGATGTTGTCTATAGAGGTGTTATCTTCTATTGTAATCCTTTCTATGATATAAACGTAACTACTGCAAAGAAAACCCCTACAGAATTGGCAAGTATCAGTCTATTATTAGGCTTAGTGGTGTAATAAGTGGAGGCTCAGGGGAGATGTGAAAATATAATAAACAGTTATACTCACAATCCCTCACCTCTCCTGGGCATCTTCATGGCTGTCTGTGCTCCCTTGGGTCCTCTTGCGGTCTCCTGTTCGAAGCTAATCACAGGCCTCCGATCAACATCATGATGCTTAAACGCAAGCGTCATGATGTCTGCGCGCCCCAATTACAGGCCTCCGGGACACGTGACGTCACCCAGGAGGCTGGAAAAGGCCAAAAGAGGACTATATGTCACAATGATGTCCAGGGAAGGTGAGTATAACTGCTTAATATGTTTCTGCTCCTCCAGTTATTGAAGCGACCTCAGAATATAATAAAAGCACTTCTGGTTCATGACAAACAATTTCAGCCCATAATGAATCTTTGGAACGAACCACCCCAATCTGAAATGAATCCTCAGAGCTTCGTCCATCACTAATAGTAACACAGTACACACATAAGACTCTATATGTAGCTAACCGGTCACTCTTTAGAAGCGGGGGCTGCTGCTGGAGGGGCATCCATCTTTTTCTAGAAACTGTAATGTATGACGTTTTTCTCTCCTTGACTCCTATGTATTACAGCTTCTAGAATCATGCAATCTCCGCGGCACAGCCTATACAGACAATACAGAAATCCGTATTGTGCTCCCAATAAGGCTGCCCTCAGGGAAACTGCTAAATATATGAAATATACGTGAGAGTGTGGCTGACACTGGAATATTGTAGAGCTATTCATCAAATTCTGGACAACCCATACGTTGTATTTTTATTCTTTTGGTTGGTTTATTGCATACCATTGTGTATATACCATGTAATAATGATTTACACGTAATTTTAATTTCAGGTGGTAAATACTGAGTGAGTTAGAATGAGATATCTTACTGCAGGAGCTCTGACTCATGCTCTGCATACTGGATATTACGGTTTACGACCCTTACGCCTCATACCATCAATCCCCACTTGTAAATTTGATATCTAAGTAGAGCAGGTTGTAGCCACAGAATGTTAGATTAATGTAAATTGGCCGTAAAAGATAACACAGATGCCCCAAGACACAATTCCTGTAATGTTCTGTCTGATTCCCTATCCAGAAATCATCTCGATGAAGACAGAAGGGCGAGTCAGCGATCTTTGCCGCCTGCCATATGGCGAAGGTTGCTCCAAATCTTAGATCTTGTTATCATTTTATATCTTAAGGTGGAATTCCAAGTATAAAAGAACTTTTCAGAAATGGAAAGTACAAGAGAATATAACAAATGTAATATTAAGTTAAAGGCTCCATTTTTCAAAAACATAGAAGTCTATGGGGAGGAAGCTCCTGCATAGAGATGAGGTTTGTAATGAGCCAGGTTAGTTTCACTGAACTCCATATTTTTAGGTTTTACCATCCACAAATCAATATTATACTCTGGGGTTAATTCAGACCAGGGAAGATGCAGCAACATAATAAACACTGATACTCAGCTTATCTCACGTCCCCTGAGCTCCCATGCAATCCTCTTCAGTCACCTTCTGATCTCTAAGGCTTGTGACTGGGCTTCAGTAGTTATGTGGGGCGCATAGGGACGTCACGACACTTTTAGACAAGTTCGGTCCCAAACAAAGCAGTTGGACAAAGCTTGCTAATTTTTGCAAAATTAATCTGGCAAAGTTCACTCGCCTCTACTCCTTAAAGAGACCAATGCTACTGCTACTAACCACTGCTGCACTTAATAAGTAAGGCTATATTCACATGAAGGTGTGACACAAGGCTGATTTAATAAGATTGGCATTTGGTATGCCAGTCTTAATAAAGGCCTCAACTAGTGTAAGGCATGCCTGAATTATCAAGTGACTCTGGCCCCTTAATAAAATAGGGACATTCTCATGCACTGGAATGAAAACCGCACCAGTCAGGAAATGGCATAGAATTCCTGCATAACTAACACCAGAAAACTTGTGTAAGTTTTAATAAATACAGTGGGTAAAAAAAGTATTTAGTCAGCCACCAATTGTGCAAGTTCTCCCACTTAAAAAGATGAGGCCGGCCTGTAATTGTCATCATAGGTAGACCTCAACTATGAGAGACAAAATGAGAAAACTAATCCGTAAAATCACATTGTCTGATTTTTAAAGAATTTATTTGCAAATTATGGTGGAAAATAAGTAAGTATTTGGTCAATAACAAAAGTTCATCTCAATACTTTGTTATATATCCTTTGTTGGCAATGACAGAGGTCAAACGTTTTCTGTAAGTCTTCACAAGGTTGGCACACACTGTTGCTGGTATGTTGGCCCATTCCTCCATGCAGATCTCCTCTAGAGCAGGGATGTTTTGGGGCTGTCGCTGGGCAACACGGACTTTCAACTCCCTGCAGAGGTTTTCTATGGGGTTGAGATCTGGAGACTGGCTAGGCCACTCCAGGACCTTGAAATGCTTCTTACGAAGCCGCTCCTTCGTTGCCCTGGTGGTGTGCTTGGGATCATTGTCATACTGAAAGACCCAGCCACGTTTCATCTTCAATGCCCTTGCTGATGGAAGGAGGTTTGCACTCAAAATCTCACGATACATGGCCCCATTCATTCTTTCATGTACACGGATCAGTCGTCCTGGTCCCTTTGCAGAGAAACAGCCCCAAAGCATGATGTTGCCCCCCCCATGCTTCACAGTAGGTATGGTGTTCTTTGGATGCAACTCAGCATTCACTCTCCTCCAAACACCACGAGTTGTGTTTCTACCAAACAGTTCTACTTTGGTTTCATCTGACCATATGACATTCTCCCAATACTCTTCTGGAACATCCAAATCCTCTCTAGCAAACTTCAGACGGGCCCGGATATGTACTGGCTTAAGCAGGGGGACACGTCTGGCACTGCAGGATCTGAGTCCCTGGCGGTGTAGTGTGTTACTGACGGTAGCCTTTGTTACGTTAGTCCCAGCTTTCTGCAGGTCACTCACTAGGTCCCCCCGTGTGGTTCTGGGATTTTTGCTCACCGTTCTTGTGATCATTTTGACCCCACGGGATGAGATCTTGCATGGAGCCCCTGATGGAGGGAGATTATCAGTGGTCTTGTATGTCTGCCATTTTCTAATTATTGCTCCCACAGATGATTTCTTCACACCAAGCTGCTTGCCTATTGCAGATTCAGTCTTCCCAGCCTGGTGCAGGTCTACAATTTTGTTTATGGTGTCCTTCCACAGCTCTTTGGTCTTCACCATAGTGGAGTTTGGAGTGTGACTGTCTGAGGTTGTGGACAGGAGTCTTTTATACTGATAACAATGTCAAACAGGAGCCATTACTACAGGTAATGAGTGGAGGACAGAGGAGCCTCTTAAAGAAGAAGTTACAGGTCTGTGAGAGCCAGAAATCTTGCTTGTTTGTAGGTGACCAAATACTTATTTTCCACCATAATTTGCAAATAAATTCTTAAAAAATCAGACAATGTGATTTTCTAGATATGTTCCTAGGAGCCCTGACAGTGTTCTACACTATGTTTTATGGATATACATGGATGACTATGTGGTGGTTCATAGACCGCCTGCTCCTTCTGTACATGGATGACTATGTGGCTCTGTTTGTGTCTCTGTGAATTAAGTTAACTGTGTAATGAAATAAGCGGAGAGAATAAATGACTCCTGACACGGAAACGGCTGATTTTATACCATTTATTAGCAATAAGCAGAGGAGCAATTAATAATAAGGGCTTGTATTATATCCTACTAAATGGTGGGGGTTGAGGTTCTTATCTCAGGACCATGGAGTCTGACCATCCATAAATAAGGTCCTGAGATTAAAGCCCC
Organism: Leptodactylus fallax; assembly: GCA_947044405.1. Taxonomy (NCBI): domain Eukaryota; kingdom Metazoa; phylum Chordata; class Amphibia; order Anura; family Leptodactylidae; genus Leptodactylus; species Leptodactylus fallax. The sequence continues at coordinate 1,597,149 of CAMRHE010000133.1, read as the reverse complement.
AGGGGCTTAGGAGAAGCAGGCACTATGTAGTGACATCATTACATTGCCGCTGCCTGCTTCACAGCTGCTAGCATCAGAGACGGGGCTGAATGGTGAAGCAGGGAGCAGACACAGAAGTGTTGAAGCCAGGACAAACCTCCCACTGCCTGGGACAACAGGACAGCACTCGAAATCCTGGACTGTCCTGCTGATACTGGGACACTTGGGAGTAGGAAGATCTGTTACCTTTGACAGTATACTCTGTGATATTCTATGAATATTTTTCTATTCTCCCCTCAGAGCAGAATACACATGCACAACAACATAAAGTGTGGTGTAATAATCCATCATTTATATAATAATGCAGACAAAGTACAGTCATTAGACCGGAGCGGTGTGACGATAATACACTCTTTTATCCAGTCCATGCTTTCATCCTCAATTACTATGGATTATTAAAAGGTATAAAAATATCCGATGTAAATATATCTATAAAAGCTTCTACGTATGAAGATTATAAATCCTAATGTAGCAGTTACATAATCCCGAGCAAAGAACATCAAAGTAACACATAAACACATTGGCAGGGCCGATTTAACCATTGGGCAAATGGTACAATTGCTCAGGGCCCTATGGTAGCGGGAGGCCCGTTGGGACATCGGGACAGTCTCAAACGACAAATAGGTGAGTCCATGAGTGGGTGGCATTGAAAGTACTTGTTGGGTGAACCTCACAAGATTCATCTTACGAGGTTCGTCCAGGGATTTCATTTGGACCGAACATGTCTGAAATGGAACCACTGTTATTAGACTCTAGGGTCTCTTCAGACCCCAGAGTATAATGAGCAGAGGTCCGGGGAGGGGATCATACATAAAATGTTAGTAATTCCCCTCCCCTGCGCTCTGGCGGCAGTCTTTGGGCCTCTTGCGTTCATAGAGACATCATGAATGATGTCAGAGACCACTGAGGCCTCTGATTGAGTTTTAGCAGTCACTTGGTCACTCCCAATCACAGGTCTCAGCAGTCCCTGATGTCATCCATGACTCTATGACCGGAAGAGGCCTGAAGAACACTGGTACAAAAAGTGAGCAGGGCTATGGTCCATCTCCTCACTGCATCAATGATACACTTCTGACTAGTTCTAACAAGCTGAGGCCAGTCTGACCAGGATACTCCTGCTTCTTTCTTCTACCAGACTAGGGAGAAAAGACAACTGTCTATCTCCTCCTAAAGGCGACATAGAATTGTCCATCTCCTCCTCCTAACTAAAATAACCTTAGGAGGGTTGTGCCATCTGATCACGTTCAGTCTGAATGTTTGTTCCATTTACAGTGACACCGTTCACATACAACAATACCACGTACACAGTCTTTTAAAGTACAAATGACAAGGCAACACTGGGATACTACTGTGGCTTATTAGATATCTATATCTCCACATGATATATATAGTAGCATATTAAAAGTGCAGTCTTTTGGTCTACAAAGCATTTTGTAGCTCTTGCCTACAACCAACCGGAAGTAAACTTTCTGAAAGTGGCTTACTGCATGACACAGCTCTGAGATCTGCAACTATAACAATATGTGAGCATACAGTATGTACAGCATAACCACTATATAAGGGTCTCAGTATTATACCAGAGTTCATGCAGGGGCAGGCAGAGCAGGAAGTCTGTGAAGTACAACTTCGGCCAATAGCTGTAGAACAGGAAGTGATGTCAGAGATGACATTTTGGCAATTCCTGCTTTATATTTCAGTAACATGCAATTATTTTTGTTATTTCCTTCGGTGCTAAGGGCCTATAGTCTACAGAATAGCTTATAAACATGAAATAACAGTCCTGGTATGTTACATGATCCTACTAGATCCATTCTACTAGTTTTACAAATTTTCAGTTTTGCTATAAAGTAGAGAATAGTTTGCCACCACTGGGATAACAGTTGTTGTAATAATGCATATTGTGTAATGCAGGTTTCATAAATATGTAATTTTTATTTCAATATTTTTCATCTCAGACATCCTACAATAGATATTCTGCAAGTTGCGTCACCGCTATATCTCCTCATCACCATATCCCTTTTTTTTAAGGTAATTCAGAAGTAACAAAAGCAAGTCACGTTTGCATAATGCCCCCTTGTGGGGCAATTATTGACTATGGGTCTACCACGATTCACCTATGTTCAACCCTGTGGACATGTAAAAAGACATGACAATATATGTCATGATATTGTATCCCATCGGTTTTACGGAATCCTCAAACACATTTGAGCTAAGCTAAGGTTGGATACATCTGTATGTCTCCCAAACTACAGATAATCTCCAGTCAACCCCTGTTTTGTACCATCACTTTTCCTCATCATGCCCTCTTTCCCCTCTCAAAGACTACACCTATTTTGTGCAATGTGTTTCCTCAGATCATACAACTAAAATGTCATCTTATCTTATCATTTTATACTGAAACTAGTGTATTTTGGCTAAAATAATTGGATTCCATTAAAAATTTTGAACTGTTTGCCTTCTGCAGTATGCATGTATTCTCAAACATTGCAGGCTGCTCAGACCTAGTCAGTGTGAAATCCGTAAGAGAGCTCCCCTGACTGTTTGGTCTATAGCCCTTATGACTGTTCCCCTGAATGTGCATAAAGCTGACATCCATTTTGATTGAAGTTTATTATATTTGGTTGTAAAGATCACCTTAGATTTGTGTCCCTGAGACTAGAAAGAGGGGCTCCAGACTGAGCCAACTTGTTTAATGGATTTTACCCTGAATGGGACTGAGCTGCCTGCAATATACAGTGCTGGCCAAAAGTATTGGCACCCCTGCATTTCTGTCAGATAATACTCAATTTCTTCCAGAAAATGATTGCAATCACAAATGTTTTGGTAATAATATCTTCATTTATTTTGCTTGCAATGAAAAAACACAAAAGAGAATGAAAAAAAAAAGTCAAATCATTGATCATTTTACACAAAACTCCAAAAATGGGCCGGACAAAAGTATTGGCACCCTCAACCTAATACTTGGTAGCACAACCTTTAGACAAAATAACTCGAACAACCGCTTCCGGTAACCATCAATGAGTTTCTTACAATGCTCTGCTGGAATTTCTCCAGGTCCCTGAGATGTGAAGGGTGCCTTCTCCAAACTGCCATTTTGAGATCTCTCCACAGGTGTTCTATGGGATTCAGGTCTGGACTCATTGCTGGCCACTTTAGAAGGCTCCAGCGCTTTCTCTCAAACCATTTTCTAGTGCTTTTTGAAGTGTGTTTTGGGTCATTGTCCTGCTGGAAGACCCATGACCTCTGAGGGAGACCCAGCTTTCTCACACTGGGCCCTACATTATGCTGCAAAATTTGTTGGTAGTCTTCAGACTTCATAATGCCATGCACACGGTCAAGCAGTCCAGTGCCAGAGGTAGCAAAGCAACCCCAAAACATCAGGGAACCTCCGCCATGTTTGACTGTAGGGACCGTGTTCTTTTCTTTGAAGGCCTCTTTTTTTTTCCCTGTAAACTCTATGTTGATGCCTTTTCCCAAAAAGCTCTACTTTTGTCTCATCTGACCAGAGAATATTCTTCCAAAAAGTTTTTGGGTTTCTCAGGTAAGTTTTGGCAAACTCCAGCCTGGCTTTTTTATGTCTCTGGGTCAGAAGTGGGGTCTTCCTGGGTATCCTACCATAGAGTCCCTTTTCATTCAGACGCCGACGGATAGTACGGGTTGACACTGTTGTACCCTCGGACTGCAGGGCAGCTAGAACTTGTTTGGATGTTAGTCGAGGTTCTTTAGCCACCATCCGCACAATCTTTCGTTGAAATCTCTCGTCAATTTTTCTTTTCCGTCCACATCTAGGGAGGTTAGCCACAGTGCCATGGGCTTTAAACTTCTTGATGACACTGCTCACGGTAGACACAGGAACATTCAGGTCTTTGGAGATGGACTTGTAGCCTTGAGATTGCTCATGCTTCCTCACAATTTTGCTTCTCAAGTCCTCAGACAGTTCTTTGGTCTTCTTTCTTTTCTCCATGCTCAATGTGGCACACACAAGGACTCAGGACAGAGGTTGAGTCAACTTTAATCCACTTCAACTGGCTGCAAGTGTGATTTAGTTATTGCCACCACCTGTTATGTGCCACAGGTAAGTAACAGGTGCTGTTAATTACACAAATTAGAGAAGCATCACATGATTTTTCAAAGGGTGCCAATACTTTTGTCCACCCCCTTTTTTATGTTTGGTGTGGAATTATATCCAATTTGGCTTTTTGACAATTCTTTTTGTGGTTTTCCATTGAAGACAAATTAAATGAAGATATTATTACCAAAGCATTTGTGATTGCAATAATTTTCTGGAAGAAATTGAGTATTATCTGACAGAATTGCAGGGGTGCCAATACTTTTGGCCAGCACTGTAGTTGAATACATGCAAGTTGCAGAAGCAAAATTTTTACTAGAACCCAATTAGAAAAATAATTTTCAGCCAAAAATACATGTATTTCATGAAAAAGTATGTCATGAAATGTGTCAATAGCCCCTAAGAATGCTCCTCAAATTTCATAAGCCTGATCTGACCACAATCAGTAGGATACCCAGAAAACTAAGCAATGACTTACCCAGTTCTTAGGACCTTGAACTAGTGGCTTTATAACTAGGGACTATTATTAACATTTGTATTATCTATACCTTCTATGAAGACTGGCCCAGCAAAGAGGGCCATGTCGTTAAACAACAATGGGCCAGGTAGGATGAGAGCAAAAAAACCAGAACGTGAAGGTGAACTGAAGCCATTCACTTTTTAGTATGGTTTATTTCTTATATATTTATTCATATGTAATATATATGTAATATTCTATATAGATGGTAGGTAAACTATCAGAATTCTTTTCTCTGGTGGGCCAAAGGAAACTCAATGCTCTAATTTTATACAAGATTAAAAGACCTTCTTTTCAATTAGAAACAGCGCCACTCTTGGTTATGGATGTAGCTAGTACTGCAACTTAGTCCCATTCATTTCAATGAGGAAGAACTGCAGTAACAGACATGTCCAATGGACAATAGTGGCTCTACTTCTGGAAAGAAAAAATAACACAACCTTATTTCTATCCTGAACAATCCCTGTAATTGTGTAGCATAATATTATACACATCCATTCTCTGTTCTTGTAATGTATATTAATGACCAACATCTCATAATCTGTACAAACTAATATACGTGACCTGAAATCCTCCATGCACTGCCGGACTGCCCTACCCTGCAGCTGCATACATACTACAAATGTACTGACTATTATTTGGAAAAAGCACTTACACAATAATTGGATGCAACATTTCAAGTGTTTTTCTTCTGTGGCCATGTCCAAGGCATAGTAAATGTTATTACAAGCCAGGACACAGATGTATGGAACATATCAAGATAAGGAAGGAAATCTGTTTGTTTATTACTATAAAGTGTCCTGCTCGATCTTGTCACATATTCCAAACCTGATCAAGGGGGTGCTGGGGCTAACCAGATAGATATTGTACATAGATAGATAGACAGATACTGTACACAGAGAGATACTGTACAAAGACAGACAGATAGATAGATAGATAGATAGATAGATAGATAGATAGATAGAGTATACAGAGATAGATACTGTACATAGTTAAATAGATAGATAGATAGATAGATAGATAGATAGATAGATACTATAGATAGATAGATAGATAATAGATAGATAGATAGATAGATAGATAGATAGATAGATAGGGGATAGATATATACTGTACATAGATACTGTATACAGAGATAGATACTGTACATAGTTAGATAGATACTATAGATAGATAGATAGATAGATAGATAGATAGATAGATAGATATTGTACATAGACAGATACTATAGATAGATATTGTACATATATAGATACTGTAGATAGATACTTTACATAGATAGATAGCTAGATACTGTACATAGATACCGTACATAGATAGATACTGTACACAGCAATATATACTGTACATAGTTAGATACTGTAGATAGATAGATAAATAGATAGATATTGTACATAGATAGATAGGTACTGTAGATAGATATGCTGTACATAGATAGATACTGTAGATAGATAGATAGATAGATAGATAGATAGATACTTTACATAGATAGACAGATACTGTACATAGATTGATACTGTAGATATATAGATATATTCTGCAGATAGATAGATAGATAGATAGATAGATAGATAGATAGATAAATCGTGCAGGTGAAGATAACAAACTATGGTTTGTTATAGAAATGTGCCTGTTTCTTTACTTGCTTTCTGTACTATAGAAGTCTATGGGGGGTGGGGGGGGGGGCTCCTTGAAGCACAGAGACATCTGCACTATTAATTAATGAAAAAATATATAACACTTTACTTTCTCTTCAAATTGACTTTTTCAGTGTCTTGTGTTGTGTTATGCGATAAGATATCTCTGCAGCGAGTTATCAGTGTCAGGTTAAAGTTCACTACATCTACATCAATGAAAAGTAGCATAGATTCATCTCCTCCACAAGACATGACATAACTTTGGCTCCACTTGAAATTTAATTAGAGAGATCGACCAGACGCATCTGGAAACCATCTGTATAAAAGGAGATTCACAAGACTATATTTTTTTAAATTTTAAGATAATTTGGACATTATTTTCTGTTTGTGTCTCCATGGTGAATTACTTGCTTTAAGGTGAAGGTAAAAACACACATCGTGACCCAAAAGTCTCCTTATACTTTTTTACATTAGAAAGTTTTTATTAAGTTTTACAAAAGAAAAGGCAGAAGACCATAAACAAAAACTGTTGCTGGAATATCCGGTTATATAAGGGGCGGGAGGGGTTAAAATGTATATTAAACCATATAAATTTGGTATCCCCAGAATCGTACCAAAACATAGACTACAGATGACATGTCACAGTGAACGCCGTAATAACGAAGCTCGTAAGAAAGTCGCACAAATGCAGTTTTTCTCCAATTCCCTATTCTGAATTTTTTTCCAGCTTCCCAGTACAGTCATGGCCAAAAGTTTTGAGAATGACACAAATATTCTATTTTCACATGATCTGCTGCCCTCTGGTTTTTATGTGTGTTTGTCAGATGTTTTTATCACATACAGAAATAGAATTGCATTCATATTATGAGTAACAGAAGCTTATATTGACAGTTAGAATGAGTTAATGCAGCAAGTCAATATTTGCAGTGTTGACCCTTCTTCTTCAGGACCTCTGCAATTCTCCCTGGCATGCTCTCAATCAACTTCTGGACCAAATCCTGACTGATAGCAGTCCATTCTTGCAGAATCAATGCTTTAATTTTGTCTGAATTTGTTGGTTTTTGTTTGTCCACCCGTCTCTTGATGATTGACCACAAGTTCTCAATGGGATTAAGATCTGGGGAGTTTCCAGGCCATGGACCCAAAATCTCTATGTTTTGTTCCCTGAGCCATTTAGTTATCACCTTTGCTTTATGGCAAGGTGCTCCATCATACTGGAAAAGGCATTGTTGAGCGCCAAACTGCTCTTGGACGGTTGGGAGAAGTTGCTCTTGGAGGACATTATGGTACCATTCTTTATTCATGGCTGTGTTTTTAGGCAAGACTGTGAGAGCCGAATCCCTTGGCTGAGAAGCAACCCCACACATGAATGGTTTCAGGATGCTTTACAGTTGGCATGAGACAAGACTGGTGGTAGCGCTCACCTCTTCTTCTCCGAATAAGCTGTTTTCCAGATGTTCCAAACAATCGAAAAGGGGATTCATCAGAGAAAATGACTTTACCCCAGTCCTCAGCAGTCCACTCCCTGTACCTTTTGCAGAATATCAGTCTGTCCCTGATGTTTTTTCTGGAGAGAAGTGGCTTCTTTGCTGCCCTCCTTGAGACCAGGCCTTGCTCCAAGAGTCTCCGCCTCACAGTGCGTGCAGATGCACTCACACCTGCCTGCTGCCATTCCTCAGCAAGCTCTGCACTGCTGGTAGCCCGATCCCGCAGCTGAAACACTTTTAAGAGACGGTCCTGCCGCTTGCTGGTCTTTCTTGGGCGCCCTGGAGCCTTTTTGGCACCAATGGAACCTCTCTCCTTGAAGTTCTTGATGATGCGATAGATTGTTGACTGAGGTGCAATCTTTCTAGCTGCAATACTCTTCCCAGTTAGGCCATTTTTGTGCAGTGCAATGATGACTGCACGTGTTTCTTTAGAGATAACCATGGTTAACAGAAGAGAAACAATGATGGCAAGCACCAGCCTCCTTTTAAAGTGTCCAGTGGTGTCATTCTTACTTAATCATGACAGTTTGATCTCCAGCCCTGTCCTCATCAACACCCACACCTGTGTTAATGGAGCAATCACTGAAACGATGTTAGGCGGTCCTTTTAAGGCAGGGCTGCAATGATGTTGAAATGTGTTTTGGGGGATAAAGTTCATTTTCTAGGCAAATATTGACTTTGCAAGTAATTGCTGTTAAGCTGATCACTCTTTATAACATTCTGGAGTATATGCAAATTGCCATTAGAAAAACTGAAGCAGTAGACTTTGTAAAAATTAATATTTGTATCATTCTCAAAACTTTTGGCCATGACTGTACATTGTACAGAATAATAAATGATACCATTATGAAGAACAATTTGTCCTGCAAAAATTAAGCCCTCATATGGCTCTGTGAATGGAAAAATAAAAAAGTTATGGTTTTTGGAAGGTGGGACAACTGACTTATAGTCAATGGGGTCCCTCGAGCTCTGTCTGTGTTCACTATTATCGCTGACCGTTTTGCCATTATTCAGATTTGCATGTAACGTAAGAATTTTCAAGCAAGCTGATATGTTTATAGTGTTGATATGATGTATCACAAACTATAGTCTGCAGAACTTTTCAGCCTTGTCCTGGTTCTGTGGTGCGACCTCACATAGCCTGGTTATACAAGCTACATTAGTATTTTTTGCCCTTGAAATTTAGTTCCCTTCATTGAAGAGTATCCATGGAGACCTAAATGTGTGAGGATCATTGACTGGAGGTGACATCTTTGTAGGACAATAGTGAGTTAGTAAATATAACACAATGCAGTAAACTTTTATTTTTCACTCTTGCTAGTAGAAGTTATACTTGCTTTATAAATTTATGTAAAATTATTGGAAAACGCATACAGAATTGTACTCCTTACTGGAAAAAGGAAAACTCTGTCTCTAGCTCCACCTATTGGAAGCCAGCAACTGTTTAATTTTTTAATTCTATTTTCTGCATATGATTATGGGGGCGGCCATCTTGCCCAAGCTTCTCCTCTTCTCTGTTAACAGCATTTAGTGATCTGCTTTACATCATAGTCATGGCCCCATGGACATCAATAGGCTGGAGCCGACTTATTGAGGTCTATGGGAGAATTTTCTAGACGTGTGCTGTGCAGAGAGGGGGGAGGAGATAAGCTGTGATGTCATCTATAGTCAGAAGTGGATGTAATGATGGGCCAGCGGTGTTATCTTCTATTGTAATCCTGTTTGTAAGGAAAGTATCAGTCTGCTATTAGACTTAGTGCCGAGTGTAAAACTTACATATAGTGTCACAGAAATTAAAAATTTAAATAAATGTAAAACTTGACTTAAAAAAAAAAAAAAGGTGACACCTTCCTTTTAAGAATAGGTCATCACTATATTTAACTCTGGAAACTCCCTTTTATATACACACGTGGACAAAATTGTTGTTCGTTTAATGAAAGAAAAACCCACAATGGTCACAGAAATAACTTGAATCTGACAAAAGTAATAATATAAAAATTCTATGAAAATGAACAAATGAAAGTCAGACATTGCTTTCCAACCAGGCTTCAACAGAATTTTTTTAAAAAAGAAACCTCATGAAACAGGCCTGGACAGAAATGATGGTTCCCTTAACTTAATATTTTGTTGCACAACCTTTTGAGGCAATCCCTGCAATCAAACGATTCCTGTAACTGTCAATGAGACTTCTGCACCTCTCAGCAGGTATTTTGGCCACTCCTCATGAGCAAACTGCTCCAGTTGTCTCGGGTGTGAAGGGTGCCTTTTCCAGACGACATGTTTCAGCTCCTTCCAAAGATGCTCAATAGGATTTAGGTCAGGGCTCATAGAAAGCCACTTCAGAATAGTCCAATGTTTTCCTCTTAGCCATTCTTGGGTGTTTTTAGCTGTGTGTTTTGGGTCATTATCCTGTTGCAAGACCCATGACCTGCGACTGAGACCAAGCTTTCTGACACTGGGCAGCACATTTCTCTCTAGAATCCCTTGATAATCTTGAGATTTCATTGTACCCTGCACAGATTCAAGACACCCTGTGCCAGATGCAGCAAAGCAGCCCCAGAACATAACAGAGCCTCCTCCATGTGTCACAGTAGGGACAGTGTTCTTTTCAAGATATGCTTCATTTTTTCGTCTGTGAACATAGAGCTGATGTGCCTTGCCAAAAATTTCGATTTTTGTCTCATCTGTCCATAGGACATTCTCCCAGAAGCTTTGTGGCTTGTCAACATGTAGTTTTATATATTATTACTTTTGTCAGATTCAAGTTATTTCTGTGACCATTGTGGGTTTTTCTTTCATTAAATGAGGGGTACCAACAATTTTGTCCATGTGTGTATCTAGCATTGAATTCAATAAGAGCTGTACAATCTGCATGCAGTGAGTTCCTCCTAGCAGCGGCCATCTCACACATCCCATCTGGTATGTACATCAGTGGTGACAAGTCTGTTTACAACACTGAATTATATGAGCAATTGGAAATCATTCAGTCGGTAAATAAGTCTTGGTGGATCTGCACACAGCTGAGTATATCCTATCCCTGAATTCCATCAATCTGATTCTTACAGTGCCTTTCATTACTATTGATGTGTTCATGGAGGATTCCCCGCTGCTCGTGTATTGTAAACTTGATCCCTAATGACACATTTCTGGATTAAGAACCCAGCACGTACAACATTGTCCTTAATATTAGACGCAAATTTTATATAAGTAGTGTGTGAGTCACAGACCTGAATATATATCTATACATGTGTGATCTGTGGGAGAGGCAGTGTATTTGCACATCAGGCATCTTACAGGAATAAAAAGAACTTAAGAAAACAGCTCATAAAATAACTTGGAAATCTAAAAATGACCCTGCCATTAGCTGAACAAAAAGAAAAAATTGCTCGCTTTTTTAAAGGGACACTAACATAAAAATTATTTTAAAAAAAACACTTAAAGGGGGCCTCTCCCATCTCTACCAACCCCAACTATTTGCATATCTCAATAGATGGCGCTCCACTGATTCTGGCGCAGTTGGAATTTTTTTTCTAGACCCCACCAGTCCTGAGTAATCAGCGCTGATAGTTTTAGCACCCAATATGCTAATTAGTTTCCCTATTGCCAGGTGGGCGATCCCTGTCAGTCTTCTCCAGCCCAAGACCACCCACCTGATAATAGGGAGTGAGCCTACATAGCATATTGGGTGCAGAAAATAACCTCACCGATTGCTCGGGAACTATAGGGATTAGAGAAAAAATTGAGTGGGGTAACACCTACTAAAGGACACAAAGAGATGGACTTGGAGGAAGACGGGAAAGGTCCTCTTTAAGATATTTACCATGTTAACTAAGATTATCTGCAAATGCCCAAAACAAATAGTGTGTAAGAAATCTGGCCAAGAAAGCAGGCTTTCATTTACTGTGTATATCCTCCATTTTGGGTCAAGATCAGCTAAGAGGCAGGGCTTAGTGAAAGGGGTGTGGCTTATTTTACACTCCCATCATTGAAAGCAGAGAGCAGGGAAATTATCGAGTGAAGTAACATGACTACAGGACTACTGAAGGTTTGTTTATAGTCAGTAACCATGGAGACACATGGGTGTGCTTATAAGCTGTAGACACAAAATGTGTAATTCACCATTTAACAATGTAGGAAAGAGATTATATTATTTTTTAATGTTTAAGTTGTTTATCTCCTTACAACTTCACCCAGACCCACTAACTAAGGTCCTAGACCCTTAACAATCATTGACCAGACCCCTAAAACAAATTCTTATGCCAAACTGGACCCTAAAATAAATCAGAGACTGCACAAATAAATTTATTCAAGCCCTAGACCAGGCAGAAAAAAGAAAAATATATATTTCCCAATTCCAGGTTCTATTCACTTTAAGGTGCTGCTGTTAGGACTCCAAAAACAGTTATATTAGATGCATCGAAGGAGAATATGCTCTCATCCAATGTATCTATTGATGGCTCCAGACAGTAGGCATCTTCAGTTTGGATTTAGACCACATTCCACCCATTACAATTACAAAAGTGGGCATTTCTATTTGGTTTGAGTGGTATGGGGGTGGCTTAACATTAAAGGGAATATGTCACCAAAAATGACCTACCTTATAAAATTAAGTTTTTATGTCAAACATATTTTTTAAGAATATTTTATATTTTTTTTTATTTTCCATGTCACTATCATTCACTATGTCAATTTTTTGTTTTAAAATAGTACTATATCCTGCAGTTCTCACTCTGGCCACTGAGCCTAATAATAGACTGACATTTGCCAATGGTGTCTGGGTTTTCTTTTGCAGCAGTCCCCTCATTTACATCACAGACAAGTTTACAATAGAAGATAACGCCTCTATAAACACCACTGACCCATCATCACATTCACTACTGACACGAGATGATATCGCAGCTAATCTACTCCCCCTCCCTAAATAGATCATATCTAGAAAACTCTCCCACAGACCTCAGTGAGCTCCAAACTATTGCTGCCAATGGTCATGACTGTGCTGCAAAGCAGATCACTAAATGCGGTTAACAGAGCAGAGGAGAAGCTCAGGCAAGATGGCCGCCCCATAATTGAAAACAATTTTAATAAATAGATTCAAAAATTATTAATGCATTCACTTTACAGTGGGGAAAAAAAAAGTATTTAGTCAGCCACCAATTGTGCAAGTTCTCCCACTTAAAAAGATGAGGCCGGCCTGTAATTGTCATCATAGGTAGACCTCAACTATGAGAGACAAAATGAGAAAACAAATCCAGAAAATCACATTGTCTGATTTTTTAAGAATTTATTTGCAAATTATGGTGGAAAATAAGTATTTGGTCAATAACAAGAGTTCATCTCAATACTTTGTTATATATCCTTTGTTGGCAATGACAGAGGTCACACGTTTTCTGTAAGTCTTCACAAGGTTGGCACACACTGTTGCTGGTATGTTGGCCCATTCCTCCATGCAGATCTCCTCTAGAGCAGGGATGTTTTGGGGCTGTCGCTGGGCAACACGGACTTTCAACTCCCTCCAAAGGTTTTCTATGGGGTTGAGATCTGGAGACTGGCTAGGCCACTCCAGGACCTTGAAATGCTTCTTACGAAGCCGCTCCTTCGTTGCCCTGGCGGTGTGCTTGGGATCATTGTCATGCTGAAAGACCCAGCCACGTTTCATCTTCATTGCCCTTACTGATGGAAGGAGGTTTGCACTCAAAATCTCACGATACATGGCCCCATTCATTCTTTCATGTACACGGATCAGTCGTCCTGGTCCCTTTGCAGAGAAACAGCCCCAAAGCATGATGTTGCCCCCCCATGGTTCACAGTAGGTATGGTGTTCTTTGGATGCAACTCAGCATTCACTCTCCTCCAAACACCACGAGTTGTGTTTCTACCAAACAGTTCTACTTTGGTTTCTGCAGGTCAGTCACTAGGTCCCCCCGTGTGGTTCTGGGATTTTTGTTCACCCTTCTTGTGATCATTTTGACCCCACGGGGTGAGATATTGCGTTGAGCCCCTGATAGAGGGAGATTATCAGTGGTCTTGTATGTCTTCCATTTTCTAATTATTGCTCCCACTGTTGATTTCTTCACACCAAGCTGCTTGCCTATTGCAGATTCAGTCTTCCCAGCCTGATGCAGGTCTACCATTTTGTTTCTGGTGTCCTTCCACAGCTCTTTGGTCTTCACCATAGTGGAGTTTGGAGTGTGACTGTTTGAGGTTGTGGACAGGTGTCTTTTATACTGATAACAATGTCATACAGGAGCCATTACTACAGGTAATGAGTGGAGGACAGAGGAGCCTCTTAAAGAAGAAGTTACAGGTCTGTGAGAGCCAGAAATCTTGCTTGTTTGTGGGTGACCAAATACTTATTTTCCACCATAATTTTCATATAAATTCTTAAAAAATCAGACAATGTGATTTTCTGGATTTGTTTTCTCATTTTGTCTCTCATAGTTGAGGTCTACCTATGTTGACAATTACAGGTCGGCCTCATCTTTTTAAGTGGGAGAACTTGCACAATTGGTGGCTGACTTAATACTTTTTTTCCCCACTGTAATTATTTTATGAAGGTAAATGTAAGTATGTCTCCTCTGCAGAAATTTCTGCTGCTTGCCCTCTGCTGACCCTGTCCCAGTCTACAAAGCAAAGCTGACAATAGTCTGCAGTAAACAGAACATGTCAGCTTATTGTGACTATCTCCATAGTCAGCAATCCGAGGTAATATAGATGAAGGGTTATAGATGAATATGTTTTTACAGAATAGAAAACTTCTTTCCTTAGGTAGGAGAAGACAAAAACGTAGCTGTTGAACATTATCACACAGAACAAGTCAGCCAAGTACAGAGGTTAGTGAAGGTCGAATAAGAAAAGTACATAGACTCATTAACATGTATTAATTATGATATGACGCACTTCTTAATCAGTACATGCGACATCAGAGGAGAACTTTAATCATCCCAGGATATCAGACTCATGTGACGGCAACCTTCAGCAGCAATACAGACAAGGACACTGACAACAGCTACGTCTGATACTGTTCCATACACCAGTCTTAACCCCTTCCCGCCGCAGACATTTTTCGATTTTCGTTTTTGATCCCCACCTTCCAAAAGCCATATCTTTTTTATTTTTCCATTCACAGAGCCATAGGAGGGTGTGATGATTCTGCTTAAGTGTGGCTGTGGCTCAGGGATGTATTTCGGTCTCTGGGTAGCGTATTTCGCTCTAGTTCCATTTATTCATACTGTGCGCAGCTATAAGCCTAGGTGTATATTGGCAGTAGTGGCAACCCTGGAACAATAGGGCTCCATTGTACTACTATACAGCCCTGAGTGATCAAAGAAACAATAGTGCATTGTTCAAGCCTGGGCTGTTGATCAGACCTGCCTGATAACATTGTATCAATTCACTTGGCCTCAGTTCTTTACAAAGGATCTGGACTTGATTGCATTAACTCATCAGACTTACTGTTGCCGGTGACCTCATTCTGGGGGGTGGCATAAAGGGTATAAAAGATGAGGTAAGAGGTCTGTGGGAGGAGATTATGCTATGGAGATTATGCTATGGAGATTATGCTATGGAGTTGAGACAGACCATCACAGACTACAAGAGATTGGTGTTGGGATTACAAGGGAACACCATGAGGAGATTTTTGTGATGAGACTATTGGACTAATGCTGAGAGACTGTGATGCCACATGCTAGGAGTTAATGCCACATGCCAAGAAGCCTCCACTGGTGATCTCACACATACCAGAGCATGTGTGAGTGTTGGACTACAGAACCACATCAAGGACATGTGTACTAAAGTAATTATTTCACTTTTATCCCTTTTATTTTATTTGTACTGTATCTTGTAACTAGTAACTGTTAATGCTTGCATATATCTGCATATCTGTTCTGAACTGTATATGTTAGATGTTAATACCGACCCATTTAGGGGTTAATAAATATATAAAATTTAGAAAGCTTGTCTTGTATTTATCTGGTGAACCCGACATTCACTGGCGGTGAGTGTGGTTTTTATATGAAAGAGGACTCAGGGTGTGGCCAAAGCAGTTTGGCGCACAGAGGATCTTTCACAGAGGGGCTTAATTTTTGCGGGACAAAATGTACTTTGTTGTGGTACTATTTAATGTTCTGTGTGATGTACTGGGAAGCTGAAAAAAAATTCAGAATGGGGTGGAATTAGAGAAAAGCCTCGTTTGTGCAACATTCTTATGAACTTTGTTTTTACAGTGTTCACTGCACAGCCAAATGGACATGTTGCCTGTATTCTATGGGTTGGTACGAATATGGTGATATCAAATTTATATAAATTGTTTTTATGTTTTAAGCCCTTAACAAAATTGTGGCAAGTGAGGCACAGAACAGAAGACCGTGCAACTTTTTGAGCAAAAATTGCTGTAGGTTCATAATTACCTATAATAAAATTGTCAGAATGATGAGGCCTCACCCATTTCGGCTAAACCTCGCCCCCCAGTTTTCTCTACACTTTTAAAAATTGTCAAGTAGCTGAAAGTTTGCAATTATTTGCACAAATAAAGTGTAAGCTATTAAATGGAACTTTTCTATGCCACAAAACTGGTGTAAATTGCCATTTTGAATAAAAACATTTACACTAATAAAGTCTATATAAAATATCATACATGTAGCAGAATTAATATTTTTATTAATATTTCTATTGATATTTTATCATAGAACAACAACAAAAACCAATGAAAAACATTGGAAAAACATTTTTCATTGACTTTTGTTGTCTTCTGTGATATCACCCTGCAGAAGTTTAACCAATTGCTGAAGTTCAGGTTACCAGGGGAGATTTATTATTAAGTTTACATCAGACATCCAAAAATATCTTTTATGGGAAACTAATCTACCTATCAGTATATTTTTGGCATGTGGGAGGAAAGCGGAGTACCTGAAGGAAGCCCACGCAAACTCCATGTAGATGTTGCTCTTGGTCAGATTTGAACCCAGGTCCCCAGCATGGAGGAGTCTTGGAGGCGGTTGTGTGAAGAGCAGATAAGAGCGGAGTAGGAGGTCTTGGAAGGATCGGAGGTTACGTGTGGACAAGTAACGGGAGATTAGGTCAGAGATATAGGGAGGGGACAGGTTATGGTTGGCTTTGTGTGTCAGCGTTAACATTTTAAATTCTATTCTCTGGGCGATGGGTAGCCAGTGAAGGAATTGGCAGAGGGGACTGGCCGATGAAAAACTGGGAGGAAAGGTGGATTAAGCTTTAAGGTGAGAGCATTTGTTGGGAGGCCATGGAGAAGGGTGTTACAGTAGTCTAAGTGGGAGATTATGAACTAGCATGGACTAGCATCTTTGTAGTTTCAGGGGTGAGGAAGGAGCGGATTTGATGAATTTTCTTGAGTTGGAGGCTGCAGGAGGTGTTGAGGGCTTGGATGTGTAGCTTGAAGGATAAGTCAGAGTAAAAGATTATCCTAAGGCAATGAACCTGTTGAACTGGGGTAATTGTGGTACCATTAACTGTGATAGATGGGTCAGGTAGGGGGCCAAAAATTATGAACTCCGTTTTCTGCATGTTGAGTTTGAGAAAGTGAGAGGAGAGGAGAGAGGCTACGGCTGCTAGACACTCTGGACAACAGTACAGTAATTTCTGGTCCAGAGAAATATATTTGACTGTCATCTGTGTAGCAATGGTATTAAAAACCACGGGGTTCTATGAGTTGGCCAAGACCGAGGGTATAGATGGAGAACAGAAGAGGTCCCAGAACAGAGCCTTAGGGGGTCACCTACAGAAAGAGGGCACAGTGAGGAGGTGGTGTGTGAGTGGGAGACGCTGAATGTGCGGTTAGTGTGGTATGAGGAAATCCAGAAGAGGCCAACTCAGTTATGCCAAGGGATGAGCTCTTGCAGCGCTGGAGTCCTGGGTTCGAATCCTGCCAAGGACAACATCTGCAAGGAGTTTGTATGTCCCTGTGTTTGGTGGGTTTCCTCCCACACTCCAAAGACATACTGATAGGGAATGTAGATTGTGAGCCCTATATGGGACAGTGACTGACAATGTCTGTAAAGTGCTGCGGAATATGATGGCGCTATATAAGTAAGCATAATAAATAAATAAATGGAAGCCATGACGCTGTTCCACAACTGTTGTATCATGATGGACCCAACAGTGTCCCACAGACCCAGCTGACTTATGATGAGATCTAGAGAGGTTCCATCAAGGTTTCCACATCATCAACAGCAAGAATAGATCTCCTTATTGCACTATGCTTGATGTTAAAAGTGAGAAAATGCATGATTGTCTCCTAAAGGGGGCGCCAAATAGCACCTTTCAAACTCCTTTATCATGTTGCTATGAATGACTTGAGAGAACTGGAAAGTGGTCGCCCCTCAGCTGATAGAAATCCTTGGCAACTTGGTGTCTCCCTAAGATCTATCCTTGGAGATATGTAATTTTTCTTTCCGTTTTTTCCTCACTCATATCTAGGTTTTGTAAACTAAAAGCACTCTGATTTCCATTTTTAATCAGTGCATTAATTCTCACAAACAGAACTAAAATGACCAAATTGTAAATGACGCAAATGCCTAATGCTCAAGATATTTTCTGCCTTACATATTAAGGGAGATGTTACTCCTCTAAAATGCAGCTATTACTAGTACTAGTACTTGGTGTTCATGGTCTTTTGGGCAACTTCCTTATAGACTTTTTTTACGGATTTCACTGTGCAGCCAAAATTATGTCACATCACCTGCATTCTATTGGTCATTACTGTTACAGCGATACCAAATTTATATAGTTTTTTTTAATGTTTTAACCCCTTAATAAATGCAAAAACTGTACAAAAAAACTTCTTGGAGTCTCCATATTCTGACACCTGTAACTTTTTAAAAATATTTCTGTGTACAGGGATGCATAGGGTGTCTTTTTTTTTGCAGGACCAGATGTACTTTTTATTTACATCAATTTAGGGAATGTCTATTGTGTTGATTGCTATTTATCCAAATTTTTATGGGAGGCGAAATAGCGAAAAAACTGAGGTTCAGTGCTTTGGATTTTTTTTCACCATATGGGAAAAATATTTTATAAATTTGTAGACCAGTCAATTTGGAAACATCTAATGTGTATATGTTTCACTTTATTTATAAACGTGCTCTAGGGTAAGGAGGTAGATTAGAATTTTTATTTCTTTTTTATATTTTTTTTACTTTTTAGACCACCTAGGGGTCTTGAACCTCAGGGGTCTGGTCACTAATACAATGCATTGCAATACATTTTAAAATAGTGGAACTTGTATTATAGGCTGCATAGAGCATCCTGTAATGCAAATCTATGCCGGATAAGCTAGGGAGCATTCAATAGATCTCATTCAGCTTTAACTGAGGCATCAGGGAGGTTAATGCCTGCGATCAGTGTGGGCACTAATTGCGGGCATTGCTATGACGGTCACTCAGCTCCTGAATGGCCACCATGTTTAAATGCCCGAAATCCGTCGTACTATTATGGCAGATTTCAAGAAAGGGTTAATGTCTCATAGCAAGAGAAAAAGAAAATAGACATCACCAAACACTGGGAAGTCAATCCTTCAAGTTGCACAGCAGTGTACCAATCTCTTTATTGGGTGCAGAAAAATAAAAAAAATTCATCTGTCAGCATCTTGACCTTTTGATGGAATGTGCCATGTATCTGCCCACACAGGAGCACTGCGTGAGAGATACTGCGGGGAAAAAAAGTATTTAGTCAGCCACCAATTGTGCAAGTTCTCCCCCTTAAAAAGATGAGAGAGGCCTGTAATTGACATCATAGGTAGACCTCAACTATGAGAGACAAAATGAGAAAACATATCTAGAAAATCACATTGTCTGATTTTTTTAAGTTACAGGCAGAATTACATGTAACAAAATCAGTAGTAGTAATAATGGAGGGGGCAGACTGCGCCGTACTGTACAAGCTCCCTGCCTCAGAGAAATGAAAAATGTGCTGCAGCCATAATGTGGCTATTAGCAGCAAAAAATCTGATAGAACACCATGTATGAAGACTTATACAGTCATAGAACAGACAGCCTGGCAAGACCCTGCACATATTTCTACTTTTAATGATAACTCAGGTGCCCTTTAAAGAATTCCCCTCGAGTGCCTACCAAAAATCCGGTCATTTTTACCCTCATTCATACCTAGGTTCAGTATTCACATTTAAATTCCCACTGAATTGTCTTGGGGTCTTAATAAATAATGCATTAATCCCCACAAAAAAGAAGGAAAATGGCCAAATAATGAATGACGCAAATGCTTAATCCTCCTTATAGACTTCCGTCGATGTTGTATAGGGGAGTGATTAGAACATACATGTCCTCCAGTACACGCTCGGCTCAGTGAATGGAACGTTGTCATAACCAGCAGGAGCTACGGCGTGACCAGTGACGGCTCCTGGTTATGAGGTTCTTCAAGAACTAATCTGCATCCTAAGTAACCCTATAAGTCTAGAAACGTGCAGCAAAAGGAAGAATTCTAATAGTTCAAACTTATCAGACGAAACTTTTATAAACTTAAAATGTGGTGAAGAATTGAGTCAATTTTATAAATTGTACAATTGTGTCCTGTCTCATCTTTCCTCTTCCTTTCCGTCCATGTTTTTGTAAATCGCAGCATGTCAATTATACCTGCGGAAACGGTGGCATTTTCCCTATAGGTATAATAGGGGCGGAAAGTACGCAGTGAAAATGCAATGAAAAATGCTGCGAAAAAACGCGAATGTGTTTCCGATGCTGTTTTTCTGTAGCATTTTTTTTTTTGCTGCGTTTTGCTACGTGGGGCCTTAGCCTAAATCTCTTTTGGAAATTAGAGTCCATCACCGTATTTGAACAAAATTAGAGGTGGACATACAGTGCCTTGAAAAGTATTCATACCCCTTGAACTTTTTCACATTTTGTCACCTTACAACCACAAACTTATTTATATTTTATTGAGATTTTAACTGATAGACCAACACAAAGTAGTATATAATTATGAAGTGGAACGGAAATGATACATGGTTTTCAAAATTTTAATCAAATAAAAATCTGAAAAGTGTGACGTGCAAAAGTATTCAGCCCCCTGTACTCTGATATCCCTAAATAAAATCCAGTGCAATCAATTGCCTTCAGAAGTCACTTAATTAGTTAATAGAGTCCAACTGTGTGTAATTTAGTCCCAGTATAAATACACCTGTTCTGTGAAGGCCTCAGTGGTTTGTTAGAGAACACTAGTGAACAAACAGCATCATGAAGACCAAGGAACTCACCAGACAAGTCAGAGATAAAGTTGTGGAGAAGTTTAAAGCAGGGTTAGGTTATAAAAACATATCCCAAGCTTTGAACATCCCAAGGAGCACTGTTCAATCCATCATCCAAAAATGGAAAAAGTATTCTACAACTGCAAACCTACCAAGACATGGCCGTCCACCTAAACTGACAGATCGATCAAGGAGAGCACTGGTCAAAGAAGCAGCCAAGAGGCCCATGGTCACTCTGGAGGAGCTGCAGAAATCCACAGCTCAGGTACAGGGAGAGTCTGTCCACAGGACAACTATAAGTCGTGCACTCCACAAATCTGGCCTTTATGGAAGAGTGGCAAGAAGAAAACCATTGTTGAAAGAAAGACATGAGAAGTGCCGTTTGTAGTTTGCCATAAGCCATATAGGAGACACAGCAAACATGTGGAAGAAGGTGCTCTGGTCAGATGAGACTAAAGTTGAACTTTTTGACCTAAATGCAAAGCACTATGTGTGACGGAAAAGTAGCCCTGCTCATCCCCCTGCACACACCATCCCCACTGTGACACATGGCGGGGGCAGCATTATGGTGTTGGGATGTTTATCTTCAGCAGGGACAGGGAAGCTGGTCAGAGTTGATGGGAAGATGGATGGAGCTAAATACAGGGAAATCCTGGAAGAAAATCTGTAGGAGGCTGTAAAAGACTTGAGACTGGGAAGGAGATTCACCTTCCAGCAAGACAATGACCCTAAACATACAGCCAGAGCTCCAGGGGAATGGTTTAGATCAAAGAATATTCATGTGTTAGAATGGCCCAGTCACAGTCCAGACCTAAATCCCATTGAGCATCTGTGGCAAGACATGAAAACTGCTGTTCACAGACGCTCCATCCAATCTGGCTGAGCTTGAGCTATTTTACAACGAAGAATGGGCAAAAATCTCAGTCTCTAGATGTGAAGAGCTGGTAGAGACAGACCCCAAAAAGACTTGCAGCTGTAATTGCAGCAAAAGGTGGCTGTACAAAGTATTGCTATGGGGGGCTGAATATTTTTGCACGACACACTTTTCAGATTTTTATTGGATTAAAATTTTGAAAACCATGTATCATTTTCCTTCCACTTCACAATTATCTGCTACTTTGTGTTGGTTATCACTTAAAATCTCAATAAAATGCATTTAAGTTTGTGGTTGTAAGGTGACAAAATGTGAAAAAGTTCAAGGGGTATGAATACTTTTGCAAGTCACTGTATTTGTAAATCATAGGTCTTATTTTTGTAATAGCTGTCACGCAGCCATTTTGAGAACACCATGCGGTAAATTTATTCTACTGTATTGTATTGTACACCAGTCTGTGGCTGCGGCCTCTTCATAAATATGTCACATGTCCCGGCGCCACAATGGAAATCCTCACCAGGTAGACTCTCGTGTAGATTTCCAGAAAACTAACTCAATCCCCGCCCTGCGCTGTCCACAGTTGTACAATCGAGCCTTGTAGTTCATGTGTGTCTCAATACCCATCCCGCCAGAAACTGATGAATTCCGCTCATGGATTCCAATGTGTCTATTCACATGTCTGTTTTTTTGACAGACCGTTTTTCACAGCCATCGATAAAACTGACATGCTCTATCTTCATGGACATACGGACCCAATAGAAATCAATGGATCCATCTGGAATGACATCCATGTTATGTCCAATAAAAACAGATCAGTGAAAAACGGAACGAAGTGGATTCAGATAAAAGCGGCACAGTCATGTGAATAAGGTCTTAATCTACCCCACATAATACAAGTTCTAGCAGCTATTGGTAATGCTTGTAATTTACCGCTAATCGCTGGGCTGCAACGGGACTATATAGTGCAACAAGAATTACCTGCACATTACATTTGTAATATATGGCATTAGGTTAATGTCAGATGAATCCACCGATTACACAGAAGGCAAGACAGGCAGCCTGTAATACAAGTGTATGTATTTTACAATACATTGCAATGCATTAACATTGCAATATATTGAATTAGTGATTATACCCACAGGGGGATCTAAAAAAACATCACCCCCTCTCCCTAGATCAGGTAGATAAATAAATATGCACATTTTTCTTTTGCACCCATTATACGTGGGTAAATCTGAATGTGATGATTCTGCTTAAATATGGCTATAACTCAAAGCTGTATTTTGATCTCTGGGTATAGTATCTCCCTTCTTACCTGCATTTGTTCATAATGTGCGCAGCTATAAGCCTAGGTGTATATTGGCAGTAGTAGCAACATTGAGCAATGGGGCTTTGTATCCATCCCAGCAGGGCTCCATTGTATTCCTACACAGCCCTGAGTGATCAAAGAAACATGCATTGTGCAGATAGATCAGACCTGGCTGATAACATTGTATCATTTCACTTGGTCTCCGCTCAATACAAAGAATCTGGACTTGAGTGCATTATTCAATCAGACTTGCTGCCGCCGATGACCTCATTCTGGAAGGTGGCATAAAGGGTATAAAAGATGAGGTAAGAGGTCTGTGGGAGGAGATTATGCTATGGAGCTGAGACTACAAGAGTTTACTGAGAGACTGTGATGAGAGCATGCAGGCTGGAATATACTGTGATGCCACATGCTAGGAGTTAATGCCGCTGCCTCCACTGGTGATCTCCACATGCCATGTGTGAGTGTTGGACTACAGAACCACATCAAGGACATGTGTGGTAAAGTAACTATTTCACTTTTATGCCCTTTTTATTTCATTGCACTGTATCTTGTAACTAGTAACTGTTAATGCTTGTATACATCTGCATATCTGTTCTGAACTGCATGTGTTAGATGTTAATACCGACCCATTTAGGGGTTAATAAATATATAAAATTTAGAAAGCTTGTCTTGTATTTATCTTGTGGACCCGGCACTCACTGGCGGTGAGTGTGGTTTATATGAAAGAAGACTCAGGTGTGGCCAAAACGGTGTTGGCGCACTGAGGATCTTTCACACTGAACATATTTTTCTGCCTTGCATATTAAGGGAGCTTTCCATAAAACAGAATATTGCAGCGCTATAATTCTGCTCTTACTGGTGCTCAGTGTGCAAGGTTTCTTCAGCAGGGAGCAGTGATAATGGGAGAGGCGGACTGCAAAAAGTTATTGTTATTTTAATATAGTCACCCTTTTAATACATAATGTTTTTTACAACGCTTTCATTATTTTTATTCCATTTTATCTCACAAGAATTTGAGTCTTCAAGACGAGAGCGTCTTCATTGTTCCCTTCAACGTCTCATATTCATCTATGAGCTCCATTGAGCGAACACTTTATAATATATTAACAATGCCTTGTAAAAATGACGCCTTCTTATAGTCAGAATGTCCCTGTGTGTCCCTTTAAAGGGTATCTGAGTTTTCATGAAAAATTGAAATATCCGCTGGGTGTTGCTGGGTCGAATGTGGCTAGATCCAAAACTGTTTGCTCACCTCTATTTACAAGGGTGATCACTAGAGATGAGTGAATCGATTCTGCAGAAGTGGAAATCAATCCGAATTGCAGGAAATCTTCGATTCTTCACGATTCCGGATTTCCTGATGCTTCATGGTAACGAATATTTAGTAAGGACCTTTGTGACATCACATGATGTTCTCTAGTGATGTGATTGGGTAGGCGTGTCTTTGCTTGTTAGCAGATCCTTCCACATGGATAAAAGTTGTCTGTGCTGAAGAGAGAGAGAGAGAAACATGACCGCGGCATCCAAGGGCTTTCGCCATTTTGCCGCCCACCCCGGCTCTCTGCAGCCTGGAAATAGCTGTTTATTCGCCGTAAAGTAATTCAGATCGAAGCAAATTTTTTTGGAACTTCGAATCGAACTTTTGAGAAATTCGCTCATCTCTAGTGATCACTTCCATGGTGCACTGTGATCAGACGAGCTGCAGCATCTCCAGATGTGGCCATCACCTTCGAAAGTGTAGAATGGACGTATCTGTGGGCCACTATGAGTAGACTTGGATGTGGCAAAAGATTCCTGTCCTGGGTCCGATTCTTCTACTCTGTTCCAAGGTTTTAAACCCCTTTGACCAACTTTGGGGAAGGGAAGGAAGATATGGTCTACCAGGTTCTTGTTTCTATCAATATTTGCAGATTTGGCATGCTATACAAAAAAACTGTGGTGGTGGGCTCACATGGCTCCCTATTGGAGTTGGTTGCCCAAGAGGGTCACAGTAAAGGAGTTATATCACCATAGTATCAGGGTTTTCTGCAATTAAAAAATTCCTTCTACATATACTTCCGAAATGGGAGACAGATGTAGGCACAATTGCAGAGGAACAGTGGCAGAACATTTTGGAATGTGTACCAAAAGTGTCAGGTAGGGGGAGGCGCATGGTCTATCACTTTACCAAATGCCAAGCCCTGGGAGCAGGTTTGATACAGTTGATGTATTGCCCCCAACTGGCGCCAGGTTCACAGTAGACATCACCTAACCGTTGCTGTTGGAGGATCAGAACAATGGATAGGTAGACCGCAAAAAACGCGGTTACATGCAAAGTCCAACGGACCCTATTGACTATATATATATATATATATATATATATTTTTTTTTTTTTTTTTTTTTTTTTTTTTTCCCAAGATGGCAGCGCTGGAGTGGCAGCCTGTTTCAGCAGCTCTGAGTCTTTCTCTTATTTTTTCTTTCTTTGTCTTGTTTTTATCACTCTACTTAAAGGACTTTACACTATGAAGAAACACACAAAGACTTGGAATTGGACCTTTGTGATACTTTTTTGTTTTATTTGTTTTTGTTCTGCTTCAAATGGGAACTATTGTGTCTGCAGACAATTCTTTTGTCTACTCCAGAGAGGAACTTTTGCAGCTTAGAGACACAGCAGGGCTGCACACCATTTGCCCAGACATCCCCCAGGAGATCTGGAGAAGGAAAAGGAGGGGGAGGGGGTGTAGAGCTGGAGCTCTGCAGAATATTAAAAAGAGACGTTTCAGACCAGCTCTTCCCTCCATCATTATGGGCAATGTGAGATCTCTTGCAAACAAGATGGACAAACTAACGGTGCTCACCAGGCATCATCAGGAGTTTCGGGTGTGTAGCATGATGTTACTTACAGAGACTTGGCTCACTGAAGTTACTCCAGACACTCTGGTCTCCTTGGATGGTTTTAAACTCCTTCGGGCAGACAGGACAAGGGAGAGCGGTAAGAGGAAAGGAGGAGGGCTGGCAATGTTTGTGAATGATAAATGGTGTAATCCTAGGCACATTGTGATCAAGGAGCAAACTTGCTGTAAGGACATTGAACTATTAGCTGTGAGCATGAGACCTTTCTATCTACCAAGGGAACTATCACATGTCATCGTGATAGCTGCATATGCCCCCCCCCCCTCTGCGAAAGCTGACGCTGCCTGCGAGGTCCTACAAGCCACGGTGAGCCAGCTGCAGTCGCGACACCCCCAGGTCCTCGTTCTTGTGTCTCTCCATCATCCACGCTGCCCAGTTTCACACAGTATGTAACCTGCCACACAAGAGACAACAAAACACTGGACTTGTTCTTTGCCAATGTGAGGGAGGCATATAACTCATCAGCCCTACCGCCCCTGGGAAGATCGGATCACAATCTAGTGCATCTCCGACCTGTGTACAAGCCACTTGTACGTAGAGAACCAGCTGTCACCCGCACAGTGAGGATATGGTCCGAGGAGAGTGATGAGGCTCTGAGGGATTGTTTTGACACAACCGCATGGGAAGTTCTGCAGGATTTTTATGGAGAAGATATAGAAGGACTCACACACTGCATAACAGACTACATTAATTTTTGTGTGGACAACACAGTACCCACAAAAGTGGTGAGGTGCTTCTCCAATAACAAACCATGGATTAACTCTGATATAAAAACACTACTTAAGGAGAAAAAGAGGGCATTCAGGACAAGAGATAAGGAGGGGCTGAGGGAAGTACAAAAGGAGCTGAGGCATCAAATCAGGCAGGGAAAGGCCAGTTATAAGGAAAAAATGGAAAAGCAAATGGAGAGAAAAGACATAAGGGGGGTCTGGGAGGGGCTTAAGTCAATTTCGGGCCATAAACAGTTTGTCTGCCAGATTGAGGCAGATGTTAATTGGCTTAATGAACTTAACCTATTCTTCAACAGATTTGATCACACACCAGCTCTTCCCACCCCAGTATGTCCTTCAGTTCTCCCCACAACAATGACTTCACCCCATGCGGCTATTTCCCAACAGACCAGAAAATCCAGAAATCCGTCTTTATTTGACCACAGTCTGACCTTCACACGGGCCCAGTTGAGGAAGGAGATGGAAAAGATCAAGGCAAGGAAAGCCGCAGGGCCAGATGACATCAGTGCAAGGCTAATTAAAACTTGTGGGGACCAGCTGTGTGGTATAATTACATATATGTTTAATATGAGCCTGAGGCAGGAAATAGTCCCTGAATTATGGAAATCTTCTTGTGTGGAACCAGTTCCAAAGAAACCTCACCCTATGGACCTCGATGACTACAGACCTGTAGCACTGACATCCCACTTGATGAAGATCTTAGAGAGATTGGTTTTCACACATCTCTGCCCTCTAGTTAGCCCCGCTATGGACCCTCTCCAGTTTTCTTATCAGCCGGGCATTGGGGTAGATGATGCCATCATCCACCTTCTGCACAGGGCTCTGTCTCACCTGGAGAAACCAGGGAACACAGTGAGAATAATGTTCTTTGATTTCTCCAGTGCTTTTAACACCATACAGCCGGGGTTACTGGCTGGACTTTGCTGGAGTGGACCACCACCTCTCCAACTGGATCCTAGACTACCTCACAAATCGACCTCAATACATGAGAGCCCAAGACTGTGTGTCAGATACCGTGATCTGTAATACGGGGGCACCTCAGGGTACAGTTCTTGCCCCTTTCCTCTTCACACTGTACACTGCAGATTTTAGGTGCAACTCATCTAGCTGCTACCTACAGAACTATTCTGACGACTCTGCAATAGTAGGCCTCATCACAGACGATGATGACAGGGAGTACAGAGAACTGAACCGGGATTTTGTGGACTGGTGCCAGCGGAACCACCTGAAGATTAACGCGGGGAAGACCAAGGAGATGGTGGTAGACTTCCGTAAAGGCAGATGCCCTCCAAATCCAGTGGACATCCTGGGGACGGGCATCGAGATTGTGAACACCTATAAGTACCTGGGTTTGCTCCTTAATAATAAGCTGGACTGGGCAGATCACATGGAGGTCCTGTACAGGAAGGGCCACAGCAGGCTCTACCTGCTTAGGAGACTGAGAGCCTTTGGAATCCAGGGAGCACTTCTTAGGACTTTCTTCAACTCGGTAGTGGCATCAGCCATCTTCTTTGGAGTGGCCTGCTGGGGGATCAGTATATCAACCAGGGACAGAAATAAACTTGACAAGGTGATTAGAAGGGCCAGCTCTGTCCTGGGGAGCCCACTGGACCCAGTGCAGGTGGTGGGTGACAGAAGGATATTGTCCATGGTGAGCTCCATGCGAGAGAATAAGTCCCATCCCATGCATGAGACTGTGATCGGGCTGGACAGTACTGTCAGTGACCGACTGCTCCACCCTAAGTGTAAGAAGGAGCGCTATCGGAAGTCTTTCCTCCCCACCGCGGTTAGGCTGTACAACCAACACTGACCTAAGCGGAGATCATTACACACAGAGAACTGAAATATCTCTCTGCCTGTTAAATCCCCCCCCTCTTCTGCTACTTCCTATCTGTCTGTCTACTATCAATGTAATGCCTCTTACCTTGGAACATTCCTGTACATGTTGTATTTGTATTTGTATCTGCTTATCTCTGCTGCTGTAACACACTGAATTTCCCCATTGTGGGACTATTATTATTATTATTATTATAATGGGGTCCATCGGGGGGCTACACTGTAACAGAGGACTGGGGGTAGGTGAGTATCACTTCTTTTTTTTTGCTAGGAAACCCTTCTAAATTCCCTTTAACCCTTTCAGATCCAGTGTCCAATATATTTCATGCCATTTACAATGACAAGTACAAGAATTATATGTTCACTGAAACTTCCCAAAAACTAATATTATAATATTATAGCTGCACGTTGTAAAAAACAGCATTAACAAGACAAAAACTTGAATTATTGACCCCCATATATCTGAAATACACCTATATTTCCAGGGAGCAGACATCCTGCAGCTTGAGCGCTTCATGCACATTAACGCCTTCAGGCAACTTTGTATCAAAAAACTTGTTTGTAAATCTCAATAAGTCAAGTCAACGAGACAATTAACCACAAAACACCTTCTGCAATAATGATATACTGTATGTCAGCAACCCCTCTAAGCCATCCATACACTTGTATAGGGAATAGACTTATATCTGTATTTTTCCTTTTGTTCCTAGTTTCAGCCCTTTACAGAAAAAAATCTGTGATTTATGTTGCAGGGCGATCAATAAGCCTCGCTTTTTACTTTCTGTACTAGAGCGAGCACAAAGAGGCTGAATCTTGATATTGCCGCATAAATCACTGATTCTTTACAAAAGCAATGAAAGTAAGAACTAAAGAAAGTGAAGTAAAGGCATAACATAACCCTACCAGGCTTAAAATTGTCTCATGAAAACATTTCGCCCATTTTAGAAAAATAAAGAAACTAAGAACCAAAGAAAGTGAAGTACAGCCACAATATGATCACATCAAGATAAAAAAAAACACTCCCATATAGAAAAAAATTGACACCCCCATCCCCCCTGCTTCTTAAAGGAGTTGTCCGGGATAAAATAAAAACCCCTAAACTAAACCCCCCCTTCCCCCCGCCTAACTTCTAATTTATTTAGCTTAAAAAAAAATGTATAATTAACTAGATCGCCAAGGTTGTCATGTGACTGCCCCAGGCACACTTTCAGATACGGAACAGAACGTCAGCAATACTTCCCCCCCCCCCCTTCACCACATCTTACTTACCTGTCTTCCTCTCTAGACTTCTCTTCTGGGATGGCTCCGCCACTTCTTTGCCTCCAACACTGGCACAGTAGAGATGGCACTCCATCTCTACTGCGCAGGCGTCAGAGGCACCTTCGGTCTGCGCACAAGCCAACAGAGTCAAAGAAAAGGAGGAGCCATTCCAGAAGGGAAGTCTAGAGAGGAAGACAAGTAAGTATTAAGGGATGGAGGGGTGGGCCGAGTTAGTTGGGAAGGGCTTGTAGTGAGCGGGATAGCTAGGGAGACAGGGAGGGGGTGTGAGAGAGGAAGGGGATGAGTGAAAGGGAGGTAGTGTGAGTCAGCCTACAACTTACCATGAAGCATTAGCTAAGACAACAGGAAACTACACCATGTAAACAAATGCAGAAGATGCCAGGAGCTCCCAGAAAAACCCAGAAATCACTCAAAACACTGCTAAAGCATTTGGGTGCACTTATTAACCCATTAATAGCACTAACAGACCTTTTTTTTTAAAAAAAAGATTTTTTTTTGCCTGAAAAACCCCTTTAAGGGTTTGTTCATAAGGTTCCCTTTAAAAAAATAATAATAATAATAATAATAATAATAATAATTTATACATTTTTATATAAAAACGCATGTGCTTTTTCAAGAAAGCTGAAAATGTGAACCCAGACTTAATGATAAAAAAAGTTGGTTGCAGTGAGGCTGTATACCACCAATTTATATGATTTTTGTGTCAGATCACTACGGTTTTGCGTTTTGATTTTTTTTTTTTTTTACTTCTTTTTCTTTTAGCTGATTTCCTCTGTATCTGGGGCTGATATAAGGAATATATCCTTAGTATATACTACAGAACTGATCTGGGTCTTCTAGGACCCAGCTGCTCATGCTGTTTCCTGGCACCCAGTGATCATCTGACCGCTGGGATGGGAGGAAGCAGCAAGATGCACCCACAAAATCCAACTTTCAAGAAGAATCCATTGCTCACCCTTTCGCTAAAAAACAGGCATGATGGGAAATGCCAAAAAAATAAATAAAAGAGCATTTTTGTCCTATCTATTAGATCCAGCACTGACACCCCAGTCATGGTGGAGCAATGATGTCATACCGACATCATGTGACTTCTGTAGCCAATCACTGGCCTCAGTGCTGCACAGCTAAAGTCTGCAGCAAAATCTATGGGAAAAAATAATATAGTGGCACCATCCTCAATAGTTGTTTAGCACCTTATGATATGGCCGTGCACCAATGGCCCAATATTCACATCTCAGTGAGTAAAGGCCATGCAACACTCGTTTTTGAAACAGCCGTCGCATGGCCATTATAGAACCCATGATATTCAATGGGTCTCTTCACACGTTTTCACGGACAAAGAGACCCACATTGCAGAAACGCAGCTTTTTTTGTTGCAGATTTTGTTGCGGTTTTTTGAGCCAAAGCCAAGAATGGCTACAAAAGGAATGGGAAATATCTAGGAAGTTCTTATACTTCTCCCTTCTGCTCAATCCACTCCTGGCTTTGGCTCAAAAGACCACAGCAAAAGCTGCAACAAAAAATGCTGCATTTCCGCAACGTGCGGCCTCAGCATTATGCTGCTTCTGAAGCTAAAACCAGGATTCAAAAAGTACTCACCTGTTATGATCCACACCTGGTTGTGGCTTCAAAAATTACAAAAAATCTGAATGTTCCTTGTTCAAGTTTGGACAACTGAAACACAAATAATTAAATTGACTAAACACTGAATGGCCACTTTTTTAGAGACCCCTGCCCTTTTTACGATTGGAGTACCTCCTATATGGAAATTAGACACATGACCCTGGAGTGCAGCATAAAATCAGGTGACAGGATTTCTGCGGCTTAGTTTCAGCGTGAACCCACCTTAGAATGGGAAAATTGAGTGATCTGACGACTTCGAATGAGTCCTGGTAATTGGTGGTAGCCTGTTCATGGCCACCATTTTATACACTGCCATCTTGTGGGTTTTTTGATGCATAGTTATGGAGAGTAAACCAAGAATGGTGTCATCAAGGAAAAACATCCAGATAAAGAGAAGATAAAGAGTCAGAATAGGATATCAAGAATCGTTCTGATGAAGATATGGTGCATAGTCAACTAAACTGTAGCTGAATACAACATTGGTGTCCAACTTACATGTCTAAATGCACAACTTGTCGCTCCTTAGAACAGATGGACTATAACTGCAGACCATTGCAGGGAAACAGAAAGACAAGACGCCAGGATTGCAAAAGAGCAAAAATTGTATCACTGAGCAATGGAGCCACATTGCCTGGTAAGAAGGATCCAGATTTTTGTAGCACCATGATGATGGGATGGGCCCAATTTGAAGCAAGCACCATGAATTGATTAACCCTTCCTATCAGGTGTGAATGGTCCAAGCTGGTGGAAGTGGAGTTTAGGGGAAGGTCTTCTCAGCATACCCTTTGATACCCATGGACGATACCTATGACGAATTGGGTGTAGTATTAAAATTTCCATTCCACGTATATCTACATGTAATACAGAGATAATATCCAAAAGCAAAAAACCTTTACCTTACATGCAAAAATTTTCCCCATATGAACAACTGTATGAGAAAAAATAAAGACACAACCCCCTTCCATCCATCTTCTGCCCAGAATAGCGCAG
Organism: Leptodactylus fallax; assembly: GCA_947044405.1. NCBI lineage: Eukaryota > Metazoa > Chordata > Amphibia > Anura > Leptodactylidae > Leptodactylus > Leptodactylus fallax. Next base: position 1,564,633 of record CAMRHE010000133.1, on the reverse strand, counting down.
CCAGGCATTGTGTCCATGATTTATTAGATATCCAGGGATATTTATAGGCTGGTGTTCAGACTCTTTGTTTCATGCAGTGAGTAGTTAATGGAAGTGATGAAGTAAACACATCATTGTCAGCCAGACAGAGGCAGCCGGCTCAAAAACAATAACAACTACATTGTATTTTCACACTGCAGGAAACATTTCAGGGGAATTTGCGAAATTTACTTGGTAGGAAATAAAGACAGAGATCTGTGGAATAAATTTTGCATTTCAAATCTGCTAAAAGCCGTAATTATTGTGTATAATGCGAATATTTATTTCTAAATGACACAAAAATGGATGATTACCATTAGCGATAATGTTTTGTGGTGTTTTAGTACATGTAGTGACTAAACCAATGCGGAACATTCCCATGCTGAATCCCTTTACGGATTTCCAGCCTTTAACCCCATAGTAGTCAAATTAAAATGGGATAGAATGTTCCGTCATCTTAATATAGTTGCGTATACTTAAGATCCTTTCAGTGTACAGCGCATGTGCAACTTTTTTGTATAGTGCTGTCAACAGATACCCGACCAACCCCACTGCCTCGTAACCCATTGTTGTCCGTCACAGAACGGATCTGTCTTTTTTGTTTAATCTGTTCGTCTGCTCCTACAATGGAACAGGAGAACGGATTAAACACTAATGTGAACGCACCCTTACTGCACCATAGGTAGTCAGCTAGTAGGGGTGAGTGGGATTTGCCATTAGATGCCCCACCCAAGGACTTAGGGCCACAGAGGAGTAACAAAAGCTCCAGTCTGTACTGTAGTCTGACTATGTCCAAATAGAAAAATCAATGTCGCAAGCAATGGTGCATCATTGAGTATGAAGATGGCTGCCAAAGACAGCCCAGAGATTGCGACTGGTTGGAGGACCTAAGACACAATGACCAAGCTGAGGTAGGTGGCAAGGAGCTCACCTCTGCGGGACCAGACCATTGCAAATAAGTGAGCGATGGTTACTGTACCTCAAGGGCATTAGTGGACAGATAAGAGGTGACCCAGATTACAAGGAGTTAGAGCATAATATATTATTCGACACTAATACAACCACCCACTCCATATTGGGATGGAAGCTACCTCTTGTGAGTCTCTATATACGCTAGTTGCTGTCATTATAGTTTATTATAGGAGGTCTTCTGCCACTCTTTATCAGGGCTATCTGCTGAGCTTGTCTATGGGGTGTCACTTTCTGGCAGAATTTATGGGACCCTCTTTCTTATTATTGCTTTATAGAGAACTCTCCCAGCACTTTGTCTCTTTGCTTACCCAAAAAACATAGACTGTAAGACTCCCTATACTAACCGGTATCTCTGCAAGGGGAGATATACTTCAAAAGCATCATAGCCAACCAAGCACCATAATCTGTCCCGACGAGGAGTAGGAACTCCAACACACCTGTCTGCAGATCACATGATTGGAACCAACACCCAACCCCAGAGTTGATCCATCTCCCCCTCCTCTGCCATGTTCACCGGTAGTTACCTTTAATATAAAAAGCAACCCAAAACCTCTAGGTACAGCACCTAAAAATGCCAGATGAAGTAAGTGTGAAAAGACTGGTGTTTGTTCTAAGCACATGACCCAGATTCGGAAACTGTCCAGAATTCCTAGGTACAGTGTCTAAACCCCCCCCCCCCCCCGAAAGACTGTTTGATTCAGGGGAATCCCTGCAGGGCTAGCTTGTTATGCTGTGTTCTGATGACAGACTCCCTTTAAGCCTCTTTAAAGAGGACCTTTTACCACCGCCAACAAGTCAAGCACTTTAATAGGCACTGCTCCACTAATTCTGGCCCAGTTGGAATTTTTTCCCTAGCCCTCACCGTTCCCGAACAATCACTGCTTTTAGTTTTGGTGCCTGATATACTATTTAGGCTCTGTACTGTTAGGGGGCGGTGTCAGGCAGGAATAGACAAGGGGTGAGACTCTGAGCTCTGACACTGGCTGCCTCTGATTGGAGCTCTGAATCACACCCCTGCCTGACATTATAGAGCTGAAATAGCACATCAGGCACCAAAACTAACTGTGCTTGTTGCTCGGGAATGGTGGGGGCTAGAGAGAAAATTCCAACTACTCTGGAATCAATCGATCAACGACTATTAACAGATGCTAAGATCTAGAATTGGTGGAGGTGGCGAAATGTCCCCTTTAATAAGTTGAACATGGGTAGTTGTCTATACAGTAGGTGGCATTAGAGAATTGGTTCTCTTTCTTAGTGTTACTAATAGACTGTCTGGGATAAGGAGATCTGCCTATATGTCTAATTTTCCTGTAGACACAAGAGTTATGCAAGAAAAATCATGTATTTTCATTCTGTGGTGTGGTATTAGATAACACATGGACTTCACGACATGTAAGATAAAGATGAAAGATATTCACTTTCCCATTAACACTGTATGACGCTGAACGACAAAAAAACTGCAAAAATGAATAGTGTTAATAAAGAGGAACACTCCAGCAAATCTGCAGCAGCCCTTATCTAAACCTCACAGCCTCAGGTAATAGGAGATTAATCTATTTTATGGCTGAGTGTCCACGTTTAGTTTTTAGCAGGATAATATCCATAAAAATATATTACAAGACATAAAGCAGTTGAGAAGGAGAACTATAGAGGCCAGTTTTCTAGACTGTGAATAGCCCTGGTTATTATAGAGCTGTGCTCCTCTGTGTTAAGCCCCCCTAATACATATAAAGTACCCCCAACACACCAAAGTACTCCCAAGGCTATGACCATACTCTGTGCTACATGTGTAAAGCACACCCAGTGGTGAACCTAGCCTCTTTGCTGCCTGAGGCGGACTATTTAAAGACGCCCCCCCCCCCCAAAAAAAAAACAAAAAAAAAAACTGAGTTTCCATGCTACTAGTTTAACACACTGTTATCGTCGCACAATATACACAATACACAAAGTTATAAAACAGTTTTTAAGAATTCTTCTTCCTGTATTACTTCAGTATCAGATCAACAACACGGCATTAACAATGAAAGTAACTTCACACATCTTCTGCTTGGTGGATGGACGAGCCCACGTGGCCCCCATTCTCTATAATAGGAGCGCCGCAGATAGCTGAGTACTGGACTTCGGGTATCTTTGGCACTCCCATTGAAGTGAATGAGAGCCACGCGGGTTCGTCCATCCACCAAGTGACAAACCTATATATGGCTGCAGCCAGGCTGGATTCCCACCTAGTGGGGGGAAAAAACCCAATTCTCAGGCTCAGTGGGGGTCTCAGCAGGCAGACCCCCATCACTCAGGTATTTATCCTCTATCATTTAGGTGAATACAGTGCAGTAACATTCTGTGACTTACAGGTGACGTCTCTGACTAATCCTTCACATTTCCCTTCTCTTCCCTTTGGGCCGCCATGACCACTTCTTCCAGCTGTGACTTGTCTCTGTAAAGGTTGCAACACAGACATCTTTGGCTCCTCACTTTTCCAGGCATCCAACCCACATTGTCCTCACCTACACAAAGCCCCCATCCTGCTGCTACCCCCAATTATAAAATATATGATATAACCCCCCATAATGAATAATACCCCCAAGTGCATCTTTATATTAATAATGTCCGTGTGTACACTGTATAAATAGTGCCCCTTATTAATAATACCCCAGGTGTTAACTAATTAAAAGGTTTTCCAGGTCATTAATAAACTAATCAGTGGGGTTCAAAAACCCAGGATCCCCACTGACCAGCTGTTTGAATGGTACCTGTGTAAGCACCGTGACCGCTTCTCCGTTTACATAGTGTCATTCATCTCATAGCGGCCATGTAATGTAACTGCAGCCTCGTCCTGTACATGTCTACAGTATGTGACAAGGCTGGAATTACATCACACGGTCACTATAAACAGACAGCGTATAATATAAACAGGCGCCATAGCCCCTGTCTATAGTGCCCCATTTATGCACACTTCCACAGCAGCCCCTGCACACAGTATTACACAGTGTTATGGCCCGCAGCGGCCCCTGCACACTGTATTATGCCTCTCAGCGGCCCCTGCACACGGTATGGTGGTGGTAGTAGTATCCCCTGGGGCACTCCTTTTAGTCAGTCTCCCTGAGCCTGATGGTGATTGGGCTGCCTTTAATGGTCATGCAGGATTGAGGACTCAGGAGACAAGGATGAATGTATCAAAAGCTCACAGTGTACTGAGCTAAATCAGATAAGTAAAAAATAGCAACCCACAGAATTTTTTCTAATCACTGGGCTATAACTGAGGCTTAGTGGCGGTCCTCCATGGTGGTAAGTCAGTGTTTCTCTGGTTCTGGGCAGTCAAAAAGTGTGATTTTAGTCTTGCCCAAATACACCAAATACCTTCAATGGACCAAGCTGTGGGGTACACATTCCTAAAGGATGCCCATTCTTGCCTGAGGCTTATAGGTTAGGTTATAGCTATGAGGTTCAACCAAAAATACACCGCTAAATCCAGATAGGTCTCAATAGATATAGATTGTTTTAAAAATAAAATAACTTTTAATAAAAAATGAATACAAAATGAAAATAACAGTAACTAAATGGTGCGACCCCCACAGAGCATATAGTACGCTATGTACTTGTTTTTATAGACCTCCGGGCTATCTTTTTTGCCTGCTTGCTCTGCTGAAGCCCGTTTTTCATCTTGGGACTTTCTTTGGCTGATTTACTTTAATAAGGTTAATTCCTCCTGAGATCACTGAGTAGACCCATTTCAGAGTGCACCCCATTATGGGTGAATTAAAACTCCATCTCAGGGGGCTCTCTGCCTATATTTATCTAGAGACATGTCTCATCCATTTGCCTGGGTTTATATAACTATTTTCTCAGCCATATGTTATGTTATTTTATACATTGCAATCTTAGTCCCTTATGATGAGAATATAGGGGTGCGTATCTTGTCTCGCGTTTCGAGATATTGAGCTCCTTAGTCATAGACTAAGAAGAAGAAGCTCAATGCGCCTGGCTTTTCCTTGGATTGCTGGAACCACAAACTATTTTTTGGATTTGCTATTGTCTATGGCCGAGGGGATTGAGATCTGTGCATCAGGAGCCGGAGCTTCAATTATATCCGGAGTCTGGACATGTGAGTTGGGCTGTATACACATTTTCCTTTTCTTTATGGCTTTAAAAAGGGGTCATATACAGTTTGTGTGGGGGTTTAAAATGGGATCATAAACTGTGTGGGGGCCATAAATAGGGGGATCAGATGCTGTGTGGGGGTGGTAAAAAAAAGGGGGTCATATACTTTGTGTGGGCCATAAAAAGGGGTCAGATACTGTGTGGGGGCAAAAAAGGGGTCATATATTGTGGGGGCCATAAGAAAATGGTCATATACTGAGGGGATGATATAAGAAAGGGGTCGTATACTGTGGGGGACCTTAAAAAGCGGGGTGATATACTGTAGGGCACAAAAAGGGGTTCATATAACGTGTGGGGGGCAAAAAAAAAAGGGACGTTTACCGTGCAGGGAGCCAGAGAAAGGGAGTCATATATCGTGTGGGGGGGACAAAAAAGGGGGTCATATACTGTGTGTGGGGGGCAAAAAAAAGGGTGTCATATAACGTGTGATTGGCAAGAAAAAAGGGGTTCTATATCGTGTAGGGTCCAAAAAAAAGGGGGGTGTTATTTATTTTTTTTTTAGAACTGCCAATGCGGGGACATGTCCTAATTTGGAGGGCTCCATCACACAACCAAAGATAGCCAAGTGGGTATTCTTTTTTCGGAGGGTAATTTCTATAGCTTGCCTCAGGCAGCAGGCCTTCGTGTACAGTGCCTTGCGAAAGTATTCGGCTCCCTTGAACTTTTCAACCTTTTGGCACATTTCATTCTTCAAACATAAGGATATAAAATTTTAATTTTTTGGTGAAGAATCAACAAGTGGGACACAATTGTGAAGTGGAACGAAATTTATTGGATATTTTAAACTTTTGTAAAAAATAAAAAACTGAAAAGTGGGGCGTGCCAAATTATTCGGCCCCCTTAAGTTAATACTTTGTAGCGCCATCTTTTGCTGCGATTACAGCTGCAAGTCGCTTGGCGTATGTGTGAATTGACTATTTCTTTGTAATGTATCTTTTTTGTCTGTACTTCAACCCTACAAATTGTACAGTGCTGTGGAATATGTTGGCGCTATATAAATAAAATGTATTATTATTATATTAATATCACCCATGTTTTGTGACACAATACTGCCTGTAGGTCCTGATCCTACAGAAACTGTCGAGAGATCAAGACAGACTACATAAGATTCCTGCGACTGGTGAAGCCCTTATAGTCTATGGGGTCCGCAGGTTTCCCAGGTAAAACGCTTTTTATGAGCATAGGCTTCCGTTCGGGGGGTCCCCAAGCGGACTCCCCGAACGGAAACCCGAACGCAGATGTGAACTGGGCCTAACCTGTTGCCTTGTGTGATACTGTTGCCTTTTGTAACAATCTTTATAAACACCAACTAGAGAAGAGCAAACCAGATGCATTACGAATTTTCCAAAGATTTCAACTTCGTCCAAACCCAAAATTTGGGGGATTTGCTATCCACAAAATATTATTATACTCTGGGGTCTCTTCAGACCACATAATATAATAATCAGAAGCCTGGGGTAGGTGCAGAAAATTAAAAAACTACTCATACGCTCCTTTCCTCACCTTTGTTGGGCTCCACCGCAGCATCCAGTCTTCGTTCCTGGGCATCCCTGGCGTCTTCCAGCCTCCTCTGTGACCTCAGTGGCCCTGGGTCACCGCTGCAGACTTATCAAAGCTTCATACTCCTCATGACCAATAGGACCAATCACACGCCTCAACGGTGACCCAGGCCACTGACCATCTTGGAGGAGACTGAAAGAGCACAGGATAAAATGCCACATACTACGACAGAGCCCAGGAAAGGTGAGTATAAGTGTTTTTTCATATGTCCATGACTTCCCTTGGCTTCTGATTATTATAATCTGGGACCTGAAGAGACCCCAGAATATAACAACTGGACTTTCAGTTCAGACTGAGCAAGTTTGGTCCAAATTGGTGGCAGTGATTAGAGATGAGCGAATCGATTCTGCAGAAGTGGAATTCGATCCCAATTTTAGGAAATCTTCGATTCGCCACGATTCCAGATTTCCTCACACTTCGATGCATTGAATCACATTTTTTAAATTTTTAAAATGGCCACCGCACATGTTAGGACAAGGGGGAAGGGACTCTGGGAGCGCGGGATCCCCCACAATGCCAAGCATGCAGCTAATCAGCAGCCAGCAGGACCTGTGATGTCACAGCCCTATAAAAATCCTCGGCCATTTTAGGTACAGTCATTCCACATCGCTCTTACTGTAGGGACAGACTTTGGCAGGAGCTAGGGAAAGACTTAGAAAACATATAGAAGTTCAGTGAAAGAGGCTGAGCCTTAGAACTGTAGGAAAAGCATAGGTAGGAATTGAGAGAAGAATTTGGGGTGGTTGCAGGCTGATTTACAGCAAGAATTTGCGGCATAATTCACATTGCTATTATACTGCTGCTCATTACTCATATCTGTGTCATCAAGGTTTAACACAACAAGCCTTTTGCAGCGCAGTACAGTAAAAAAAAAAAGTGAAATATCATACACTAATATCTGTACGCATCTGTAAAAGAAGCCTTTTTAAAGGCCTTTATTATAAGGGGCTTATTCACTGTTCTTACAAGGCATAACATTATTCAGTACTATTGTGCCAAAGACATATCTGCATGTATCTATAAAAAAAACCTTTTTTAAAGGCGTTTATTATAAGGGGCTTATTCCTGTTCTTACGAGGCATAACATTATTCAGTACTAATGTGCCAAAGAAAACTGAATTATCATCCAATAATATCTGCACTTATCTGTAATAAAGGTCTTTAACGTGGGGAAAGACATAACGACCATATTCGCTATTTTGTTAACAGTATAAAGTTGCAGGCAATATTTAAAAACAGTATTGTCAATTAAAATTCAATAATTCAATAATTCTTAGCGGTTATCACTTATTTAAAGGTCTTTTTTAGTGTCAAAACACATAAAAAGGACCATATTCGCCATTTTGTTACCAGTATAAAGTTGCAGGCCATTTTTAAAACAGTATTGTCAATAATAATTCAATAATTCAATAATTCTTAGCTGTTATTATCACTTATTTAAAGGTGTTTATTAGTGTCTAAACCCATAAGGAGGACCATATTCGCTATTTTGTTCCCATTATGCTGATGAAGCCGATACTGCTCCTGCCACCCCCACTCCCTCCCACAGCTGCCATGCCAGTGCAAGTTGAGCTATCATGCCCCCCCCCTCCCCGGTCAGACATGTGAGAGGATGGACGATGGCCAACTTACTACATAGGATATCTCTATAGTAGTTCAGTTTGTCCTCCCTCTCAGCGGGTGTAAAAAAGGCCCCCATTTTTCCCCGGTAGCGAGGGTCTAACATGCTGGAGAGCCAGTAGTCATCCCTCTGCTGAATGGTGACAATATGGCTGTCACTGCGCAAGGAAGTCAGCATGCTTCGGGCCATTTGCGCAAGTGACTACGAGGTACTCCCTGCATTCATCTCCACTGCATACTGCCACGGTGTGTCTGGGTCACCTGCCTCATCCTCCTCATCTCCCTCTGGCTGTTCTGGTTGCTCCTGTTCCTCCTCTCCACCCATTTGGCTACACATTGTTTGTGCTCCAATGTCCTCCTCATCCTCCTCCAGTTCAGCCCCCACAGGGCTCAAGTGGCCGTGAAATGTAGATGCCACATCTCCAGTCCCCTGACCAGCCAGATTGAAAAGCATCTTTTCCAGGATGTGAATCAGTGGAATTATGTTGTTCATCCCATAGTCCTGGCGACTGACTAACAAAGTGTCCTCCTCAAAGGGAACCAGCAAATGGCATGTGTCACACATGAGCTGCCACTGGCTAAAGTTAAAGTTACAGTTGTGCGAAAGGCACAGGAAACTTGGTCAATGTTGAAGGAAAGATGAATGCAGCGCATTATCAGCAAATACTGGAGGCAAATTCATCAGCCAGGAAGCTGCGCATGGGACGTACTTGGACATTCCAACATGACAACGATCCAAAACACAAGTCCAAGTCGACCTGTCATTGGCTACAGCAGAAGAAAGTGAAGGTTCTGGAGTGGCCATCTCAGTCTCCTGACCTCAATATCATTGAGCCACTCTGGGGAGATCTCAAGCGCGCGGTACATGCAAGACAGCCCAAGAATTTACAGGAACTGGAGACTTTTTGCCAAGAAGAATGGGCAGTTTTACCATCTGAGAAAATAAAGAGCTTCATCCACAACTACCACAAAAGACTTCAAGCTGTCATTGATGTTAGAGGGGGCAATACACGGTATTAAGATCTGGGGGATGTGAACTTTTGAACAAGGTCATTTTGATCTTTTTGGTTGTCATCATTATGATTTAAAATGAGAAAACACAGAAGTCTGACAATAAATGGCTTCAACTGACCACTAACTATGAGTGGAGAAAAAGTTTTTGTGTTATCATTCATATTCTCTGAAAAATGGTCAAAAAACCAAAAAATCTGCCGGGGTATGTAAACTTTTTAGCACAACTGTACAAAGGGGAGTATCTCTGTCCGCTTGGATCATAAAGAAATCGTTTATGGCTTTTCTCTGTTCACATAGTCGATTCAACATATGGAGGGTGGAATTCCAATGGGTGGAAACATCGCATATCAGCCTATGTTGTGGGATGCCGTTCTGCCGCTGCAGCTCAAGGAGGGTGTGCTTGGTGGTGTACGAGTGGCTGAAGTGCATGCAAAGTTTCCTTGACATTTTTCAGATGTCTTGTAGATGGGTGGAACACTTAAGGAAACGCTTGACAACCAGATTGAACATGTGCGCCATGCAGGGCGCATGGCCTAGCCCTCCTTGACGAAGCGTCGACACCATGTTCTTCCCATTGTTGGTCACCATGGTTCCGATTTTGAGGTGTCGTGGAGAAAGTCAGGATTCGATTTCTTGAGGAAGGACACAGAGCAGTTCCTCCCTTGTGCCCAGGCAAACGAGGTGTAGAACAGCGTGACACCGCTGTGCCCTGCACATGTAGTATGCTGGAGGAGCACTGGGAATTGTTCCTGCAGTGGAGGCTGAGGAGACAGTGGAGGATGAGGCGGATATTGTTGCAGGACCAACGGCGTGAGAACGTGGAGACTGAAGCTGCGTCACCTGTCCAAGTTGCTGGTTTGTCTGGGCAAGCACCATATTAACCCTGTGGGCCGTAAATGACATACAGTGGGGAAAAAAAGTATTTAGTCAGCCAACAATTGTGCAAGTTCTCCCACTTAAAAAGATGAGCGAGGCCTGTAATTGACATTATAGGTAGACCTCAACTATGAGAGACAAAATGAGAAAACATATTTAGAAAATCACATTGTCTGATTTTTTAAGAATTTATTTGCAAATTATGGTGGAAAATAAATATTTGGTCACCTACAAACAAGCAAGATTTCTGGCTCTCACAGACCTGTAACTTCTTCTTTAAGAGGCTCCTCTGTCCTCCACTCGTTACCTGTAGTAATGGCTCCTGTTTGACATTGTTATCAGTATAAAAGACACCTGTCCACAACCTCAAACAGCTTAAAAAGATAAAAAAAAGGAGACAACGCCGAGCGGCACATAGCATAATACTGTTTGATAACATGTGCTCTATTGCTTCTATGATGAAGCAGACAATGGTGGTGAAATATGCCTTTGTGTCAATTCCACAGAGTGAGGGATAAATACCGCAACATAGAATGAATAAAATTGTTAAGCTTTTACCCTCACCTGATTCAGTTGTGAGTAGTCACAACTGCTGTATCCACTTTAGATATTGGTAATAGGACGCTGCAGGACCTCTTAATACCAAAATTCCAAGGAACTGGATTTAATATTTGTAGATTGTGTTGGATACAGATGAAGATCCAAAAAAATAGAGGTGCATATCCTGCGCTTTTCCAAATAGATTCCTTTATTAAGCTCAACACACAACGCGTTTTGGAGATAAAAGGTCTCCTTTTTCAAGTGCAAATGAGACAATCTCACGCTGTTCTACACCTCGTTTGCCTGGGCAAACAAAGTCACACAGGGGAGGAACTGGGTTACTGTATGCCCTCCTCATGCCGCAGCCACTGGGTCACTGTATGGTATTCTCATGCTGCTGCCAACTCCACATTATGTCGCCTTGCCACTCTGTAGACATCTATGTGGAATGGTACAAGAGTGGAAACCTACATTACCAAAAACAGATACAAAGATCTGGCTTATATCAGATTTAAGATGATATGAAAGCATAATAGTGAAACTATCATACATAATAAATGGTAAATCATAAAAAGTTAAATAATGTAGGTTTCCACTCTTGTACCATACTTCACTTGATAAAGAGGACGTAACCCCGAAACATGGTTTTTAGCGTCGTGTGATGGTTGCTGTGTGACGGAATAAAGTTGTTTTGCTGTGAATACCCGTGGGTGTGCGCGGTGCCTCTTCTTAGTCTACACCAGAAGGAATACCATTGGTCAATCGAGATCTGTATATATTTTCGCCCTAATCCAAGGATGTCGAGGCGTCCAGCTGCTACAAAAACACCGCAAATATATGGCCCACCAGGTCCCACCAGGTCCAAAGAAAAACGGGTGTATCCTTGGGAGACTAATTGAGCTCAGTGTACTTTCCATCTCCAGTATTCCAAGTTTATATTGTACTCTGTATTGAATAGGCAGCCAATGTAGAGACTGGAGGCATCGCTATAGCATCTAGACTGATAGATGAGCCTGGCCGCCACATTCAGAATAGATTGTAGTGGGGAGAGTTTAGTAAGGGGAAGACTGATTAGTAAGCAGTTACAGTAGTCAAAGCGAGAGTGAATCAGGGCAACAATAAGTGTCTTTAGTGTATCTGTGGTAAGGAAAGGGCGGATTCTGGAGATGTTTTTGAGGTGGAGATGATATGAGCGTGCGAGTGATTGGATATGAGGGGTGAAGGAAAGGCCTGAGTCAAAAATAACCCCGAGGCAGCGGGCATACTGCCTAGGAGTTATGGTAAGGCCAGAGACTGCAATGGAGATATCAGGAACAGATCTATTAGATGGTGGAAACAGCAGTAGTTCAGTCTTTGAGAGATTCAGTTTCAGATAGAGCGAAGACATGATATTTGAGACAGCAGAGAGACAGTCACTGGTGTTCTGTATTAGTGCAAGGGTGATGTCACGGGATGACGTATATAATTGTGTGTCATAGCATAAAGATGGTACCTGAAGCCAAATCTGGTGATGGTTTGTCCAATGGGGGTCCATAGAAGGGAAGTCCCTGGCGGTGGAATTAGACTTATGGACTGGAGATGTCCAATTATTTGCATCTGTCAGGCTCAGACAATGTCATCTCATTTTTGGCTCAGTAATAAAATTCCGTTCCTCTGGGTAATATTGCAGTTATTTGCATTTTCTCATTAATTACAGATAAATTCCTATTTGATCAGTTGAGAATTCATTATTCATTTGACATATTCATAAAACACACAGTGACCTTCTACATTCAGATGCTCCGATTATACCGAGATACTGGATATTATTTGACTATTGAAGCCGCACTGAATATTATATTGACATTGCAAGGACAGACACACTAAGATGAGGACAGATATGAACAGATATGAAAGACACATCTTAGGCGTCCAGATAACAGTGATATACATTATCTACAAAGAAATGTCATATATAACCTGACTATTCTCAGAGGTGAGTGACTCCACCATCATTAGAGGAGCAGATGAAGAAAGTATTTTTCCCTTTTTAGTTTTTTTTTTTTTCTTTAACGCTAAAAGAAGAACATAATGGCATTGAAAAAGTTCACACATTTGCTGGCTGAATACAAAAACCAAAATGCAATATAAGTAGAGAAGTTATTTAAAACCGGTCAAGAAATAAACAATCTGGAAACTTGTAGGGCATGACGGAGGGATCAGTAATTCTTGCTGTTATCTGTTTGCTATCAGGAGGTGATTTGTGACCCTCACAGTTCATACATAGTGTGACATGAAACTGGCATGAATATTAAGTCCAAATTGCAGAGTTTGAAATTTTTGCATGTCCCATTAAAACCACAACCCGCAAATCTTCAATAGAGTGGTCTTCTCCAGAGAAATGTGCGGCCACTGGGAGATCGGTTCTGCTGTTATTAATGGTGGATCTGTGTGAGTTCATGCGCTGACTGAGTTTCTGCCCTGTTTCCCCCACATGGAGGCCTGTGGTGGGACATTGCACACACATTATGAGATACACCACATTGGAAGATCTCCCAGTGGCCGCACATTTCTCTGGAGAAGACCACTATATTGAAGATTTGTGGGTTGTGGTTTTAAAGGGACATTTTAAGATGCAGAGGGAGAGAAAGGAATGGGAGTATAAGTTAATGCAAACATTTCAAACTCTGCAATTTGGACTTAATATTCATGCCAGTTTCATGTCACACTATGTATGAACTGTGAGGGTTACAAATCACCACCTGATAACAAACAGATAACAGCAAGAATTACTGATCCCTCTGTCACCCCCCACAAGTTTCCAGATTGTTTATTTCTTGACCTGTTGTAAATAACTTCTCTACTTATATTAAAGATTCTAAGATCCTTTGAAGGTCCATGTCATCTGTGTATAAAAAGTCTGTGAATTTTCAGTTTCTTGTATAACACCATGTCTGAAGAAGAGAGCTAGTACTCTCGAAAGCTTACTTATCAAATATACTCAGCCTCTAAAACGTATCACCTGATTTCTTCACTCTTCCACTACTTTCTATGGCTAACACGGTACAACATTTATACTACCAGAGATGACTCAGAGAAGACCCACCAGCAATCCAAGGCCAAAATACCCACTACAGTACCCGCATCGAAATATGAATGGATATACTTTTTATATTGTGGTTATAATTATATTTTGGTGAACATGAAAATCCCAAAAATATAAAAAAGGTTGCCAAATATAAATTCCAGTTTAGACTGATGGGGAAAAGTCATGATTAGGCCAGGGCCCCACGTGGTGTAAACGCCAATCTGGTGAATCCCATCCACACATTGCAGAAAAATACGCACAGCAGAAACGTTGCAATTTCCAAAACCGTTGCTGTCGTCCCTATAGGTATAATAATAGCAGAAAGTCCACAGAGGAAACCAGCTATATGGGGCTTTAGTTTCAATGCTAAGGCTCCACATTGCAGAAAAGCAGCAGAAAAAAATTGCAGATTTTTTACAGTACCAGCAAAATGAATGAGATTATGGTTAACATTGTGGAACCTGGGGGCGTGGCTGGCCGGCGACGTTAATGGACGCATTTCTGTGAGTTCCTGCCAGCAGCTCCGTGATCCAAAGGATTGTACCAGCATCCTAGCATCAATATCGGGCCCCTGCCTCCGGGCTTTCCCCTACACCTTGGGGTACACTCCGGTGGCAGTTTGGAGGACACCTTCACGGGGAGAAAGTAGCACGGGGACTTGAGGCCTACCTTACTGCCGGGCTCCTGACACAGCATCTGCTCCACACCTCGACTGACATACCAGCCGGCCCGGACACCGCGCTCTTCCCTGCTTCTTCTGCCGCTGCCGACGTTGCGTCTCTTCAGGATCGGAGAGCAGCGGCGGCGATACCTCCGTGTGGTGCGGGCCACCGCGCTGAGCGGTGACTCGCTTGGAGCGGTGGACACCGCGCTGAGGCCTGAAGCAGGAAGCATCAGACCCAGACACTCAGCGGAGGCGGCCTACATCCCTGGACGACTTCGCCTGTCCCAGGTCTGTGACTCGGCTCCCAGGTAGGAGATCTACTGCGGACAGCAAGGGGAGGGGGAGTGCTGAGGCCTTCCATAGGCATTAAGGAGACCCCCGACCTGGTCCTCTGCCTTCCCTTCCATCTAGGCATAACTAGGCCCTTATCGGACCCTCACTGGCACTCCTACTCTGCAGGATCCTTGCCCTCTACAGGCCTACACCGCCACTTCAGCTCTGTGATTATCAATTGGCTTCCATACCTCAATCTCTGGCTGCAATATCACCGAGCCGTAGCTCGCATCCTCCTCACAGAATTCTCACTGGTTCCTACCTTCTGGGTGATGGCGACCTAGTTTTGGGGATTTAGTGCACCTTCTAGCAACCATTAGCGACAAATAGCCTGTTCTGGTATATCATACCTCTAAACATTGAATTTATTGGAGATAATTACCTGCCAATATGGTGAAGGGTAGGAAACCCACCAAAAAACCGGACAATAACCTGACTAATTATTTTGAGTGGGACCGTGGCGTAGACGGAGAACCGGGCCTCCCACCCACTGACCAAATAGAGCTTATACCCTCAATGCCCACGACTGCTGCAGGAATTACTGCGACAATCATAGAGGGGGCAGACTTTAACCACGCCGAAGAACTGATGGATCTTCATCTACCTCCCACCCCTGACGATATCCGATATGCAACACAGCAAAACCACTCTACATCGGCTCAATCCACCAAGGAGCGGAGCTCTCTTCTGCGACAGCCACTGTCCCCGAATACTAGCCCACTTAAACAAAAGCCTCGGATGGAACTTCCTGGAGACCTAGATTATTCCAAAGACCAACCTTCCTTTGAGGCCTCTACATCCGTACCACCGATTGGCCTAGACGGCTTCCCAACCACCAGCGGACCCGCCTCTGAACATACGCTGAGAGACATGCTCTTGGCCCTCCGCTGCTCCCTTCAAGCGGACTTTACACAGCTGCTACAGCCTCTCCAGTCCTCGGTCAGTGCACTGGATAAGCGAGTAACGCATATTGAGACTAAGATGGGCGACCTAGCTACCTCACACAATCATTGATGCACACAATGACCTTGAAGACGATGTTGAAAACCTCAAGGCGAAGATGGCTGATATGGAAGACCGTTCCCGTAGAAACAACATCAAATTCAGAGGCATTTCAGAACAGGTTCAAACAGCTGATCTGTTTCCATACCTACAGGAGTATATAAAATTTTTACTGCCCGACTCCTCAAACACGGATATCATCATTGACAGAGCGCATAGGCTTCCTCGCCCCAGACACCTAGGAGATGAGATCCCAAGAGACGTATTGGCTAGATTTCACTTCTTTCATGTTAAAGAAAAATTATTAGAAGCAGCTCGCAAGCAGAAATCTTGGCCTCCCAAATTCAGAGATGTACAGCTCTACACAGACCTCTCCGCTACAACCCTACGCCTCCGCAGGGAATTGCTCCCGGTCACGACAACGCTCCGAAAAAATAAAATTCAATATAGATGGGGGTTTCCTGTGAAGTTGATCATCCTGAAAGAAGGGACCACCTTCACCATCCACAACCTGAATCAGGGTAAAGCATTGCTATCGACCTGGAGGATACCAATATCATCTCCTCAAGATACGGCAAGTGCCTCCCATCCCTCAACTGCAGGACGAGGATCTCCTACAAATCATAAATGATTTTCCAGGATGGCTACACCTCTATACTTAGGTGCACAACCTCCCTTTGCTCTAGTGGCTTAACCGGCAAGCCTCTAATAGATACCCCCAAACATACAGTCAACCTGTATTCGTCTTTGAACCGTTTGTTCACTCATTTTGTTTATTGATCTTCTCACTTGCGACACTGCCTACCCTTCTTCTGAGGACCTAACACACTCCGGACGTTCTCACTTTACAGTGACAATATGGTGCTTAAATTGGCCTCTCTCAATGTCCGAGGCCTCAATAGCCCACAGAAGCGTGCATACATCTGGAAGGAGGCTCTCTCACTTTCTGCGGACGTGTTTTGTGCGCAAGAAACTCACCTTCTACAAAAGGACGCCTTCAGGCTAAAACATCCCTCCTTCCCTGTAATCTGCCATGCACACCACCAATCGAAAAAACGTGGAGTCCTTGTCGCCTTTAGAGACTCCGTGGCATTCTCTTTGACAGCACAAAGAGCAGACCCCCAAGGCAGATTCCTCATCATTGTTTGCCTCCTCAACAATGCCCCCTTTACAATAGTCAATGTATACCCTCCGCACCGAAAGACCCTGGCATTTCTGCATAAAGTCCAACGACAAATTCAAGACATCCAACAAGGTGAATTAATAATTTGTGAAGACTTTAACAACATAATGGATCCTTCTCTGGATTCGACTAACACCAGTAGGGAGAGCACCTCCTGCCTGCATCAATTTCCGCATAATGAAAATCTACATGATATATGGCGCGCGCATCATGCGGGCGAAAGGGACTTTACCTATTTCTCAGCAGTCCATGGCTCCTATTCCCGCATCGATATGTTCTTGGTAGACCTTCCGACCCTGATGAGTTCCATAAAATCTACAATTGAATCAATCACGTGGTCTGACCACGCAGCTATTACTCTCACTATAGAAGAAAAGACACCACCTTCCTCTACTAGACTCTGGAGAAATAACACTTACCTCATAAGTCATCCTAATTATCGCCCGATAATAGAAAAAGACCTCCAGGATTATTTCCAGACAAACTCCACCTCTACCGATGACCCCTATACTCTCTGGAATGCTCATAAAGCGTACATCCGTGGCACACTTATAAAAATAGCGCATGGGAATAAAAAAGAACGTCAGAAAGCAATTAAGGAGGCAATGTCTACACTTCGTACTGTGGAAGCTGCAAACAAAAGTAACCCTAATCCGACCACTTCGGAACAACTCAACCAGGTTAGACAACATCTACGTTTGCTTCTGCTACAAGACTACGAAAAAGCTCTGAAAAAATCTAAAGCTCGATTTTACTCCCAAAGCAACAAAGCCGGCAGATTGTTGGCTAGACAACTACGAGCAAGAGCAGCTAAATCAAGGATCCCATACATCAAGCATCCTATAACCAAAGTACAATTAACAGACCCGAGAGACATCGCCAATTCCTTTAAAGATTACTACGCACAGCTTTATAATCTACAAGAACATACTCCTCTCCCGCCAGATCATTCCACTTTGGTGTCCGGCTTCTTGGGCAACCTAAAATTACCAGGCCTGACAGATGACCATCTCTCGGCCCTAAACGCCCCTATTACTCTCCCAGAAGTTCTGAAAACCATACAGTCCTTACCTAAGAGCAAATCCCCAGGGCCAGATGGTTTCTCTAACGAGTATCTAATTTACTTTCAACAAATACTTGCTCCATATCTCATGAACTTCTTCAACCACGCTATGTCAGGTGCACCGCTTCCACGCGAATCCCTGGCGGCATTAATTATCACCCTCCCTAAACCAGGCAAACCAGCTGATGTACCGCAGAATTTCAGGCCAATCTCGCTGCTAAACTCGGACCTCAAGCTCTATGCGAAGATCTTAGCAGCTCGGCTGGCTCCCATTCTCCCAGATTTAGTTGGTGCAGATCAAGTGGGCTTCGTCAAGGGCCGCCAGGCTCCAGATAACACCAGACGTGTCCTCCATCTGATAGATCTTCTGGAACGCAGGAGGACTCCAGCCCTGATGGTAGCCTTGGATGCCGAGAAGGCGTTTGATCGGATTAACTGGTCCTTCGCCTTTTCTGTCCTGCAGAGAATGCGATTCTCTGGCCCTATCCTCACTGCTATATCCAATCTGTATTCCTGTCCATCGGCCAGAGTGTTTACCAACAGTACACTGTCGGATAGCTTTACTATAAGGAATGGAACGAGACAGGGATGCCCCCTTTCTCCCTTGATTTTTATACTCACCATTGAGCCATTGGCGCAGACCCTGAGGCAAAGCGACAGAGTTCAAGGAGTGAAAATCTTGGATTCATCTCATCTCATCTCCCTCTACGCGGATGATATCATATTGTCCCTGACTCACCCAGAATGCTCTCTGTCAGCTGCTATCGGAATTCTCAAAGAATATGGAGCCCTCTCCTTTTATAAAATTAATGAGTCTAAAACGCAAATTCTCCCGTTGGGAGTCCCCAAGCCACTTCTGGAACGGCTTAAGGAGGAATTTCCTTATGATTGGAGGTCGACAGACTTGGATTACCTGGGAATAAAGATCACTCCCTCTATTACACAAGCGGCCAAAGCCAATTACATGTATCGACTGATAGATCTAGAGAGAGAGTTCCAATCTTACTCAAAACATACCCTGTCATGGCTAGGCAGGATATCTGCCTTTCAAATGATGCTGCTTCCAAAAATCTTATACCTATTCAGAACTATTCCTGTAGCTCCCCCTCTTATATTCCTCCAGAAAACTAACGCTATGCTCAACAAGCTTATCTGGAATTCCAAGAAACCAAGACTCCCATCTTCTATTATGCACAGGAAACGGGGAGTAGGAGGTTTGGGAGTACCAAACATCTATGATTACTATATGGCCTCACACCTTTCTACTCTAAAGGACTGGTGGCACAACAACGCTCACAAATCCTGGTTACGTATCGAGTCTTATATGATTCCACAACACAACCTCCAATCTTGGCTTCTCTACTCCCTCTGGACTGAGGTGGTACCTTCACTTACATCTCCAATTCTAAAACACCTTATAGACAGCTGGCGACATATCCACCACTCTATAGGAAAGAAACAGTCACTAAACGTTAAGAGGGCCCCGATTGAATTCTTGGAGTTAGCAATTCTAGATCTCAATTTATCCATCTGGAAATCGTCGGGTATCACCTCCATCTCACAGATGTGGAGTGAAGAATCGTTGATCCCATTCCAGTCTCTGCAATCCACCTTTTCCCTACCCTCCACTTGCTTCTTTACATACCTGAGAATCAAGCACTTCCTAACCTCCAACCACAACAAACAAACTCTGTATAACAAATCTCTGTTGGACCTCCTCAAAATTCCCAACCCAGCCACCAAGACCCTCAGCTCCATCTACAACACTATAGGCTCTAAAGACCGTCTGGTCAAATCTACTCCGTTACTCAGCTGGGAAACGCAACTTCATCAACAATTCTCGGTCGTACAATGGCAGAGAGCACTGGCCTTCGCGAAAAAGACCTTCCGGTGTACAACTCACTATGAAACCACTGTCAAAATTCTCCTCCACTGGTACTATACCCCAAAGCGACTGCACCGAATATTTCCGCAGACTTCGAACTCCTGTTGGAGGGGATGTAGTGAGAAAGGAACTCTACTCCATTTATTGTGGACATGTCCCCAAGTGGTGCCGTATTGGCAAGACGTCTTCCGGTGGATCTCTTCTCTGGTGGGATACTCCATACCCCCCTCACCAGCTTTGGCACTCCTATTCCTGCAGATCGACTCTTTCCCAGTGATACATAGAGTGTTGATTGGACATGCCTTACTGTCAGCGTCCTTGGCTCTTCTACGCTACTGGAAGTCTGCTAACATCCCATCTAGAGGAGACCTAGTGACCATGGTGGAACTGACCTACCAACATGAAAGAGTTCTTTTCCATGGCGTCCTTGGGGACAGCCAATTCCAAAAGAACTGGCTTCCGTGGACATTAAAGACCTAGCTGCATCGGCCGTAAATCCGGTTGTGCCGCCCTCAGAAGATCATAACTAATATTACTGTCACTTCTTGTTGTTTATACCCGTATAAACCTCTTTATTCTATCCTAACAACCCAACAACTCTTAGATAACTAACATATCTTCTTGCATATTAGTACCCTGTTTATTCTATGTTTATTTTGACTTATAGCTACTTCAGTAGAATATCCGATAATGCTTTTTTTGAATGTTGTAATATGACCTTATAAAAATCTTAATAAAACTGATTGAAATGAACATTGTGGAACCTAAGAGCTGCGGAAAAGCTGCTTTTTGAAAAAGGAAGCATGTTCATTTTAGTTGTGGAATTGCAAGCGATTTCCCTATAAATGTAAGATGGATAGGAAAAAAGCAGCAAAAATTTAATGGAAAACGTTGCAGAAAAACAAAAACAATATATATATATATTTTTGCTGCTTTTTTTTAGCTGCATTTCACTACATTGAGCCTTAGCCTTAAAAGTCATTATAGTCCACTAATCATTTGATAATTTATTGTATTCTCATGGTATCTGTATCCTACTCATTCCTATATTAGGCTGAAGCCCCACATTGTGAAAATGCAGCATTTTACAGTAAAGTAAAGTGAATGGGACTCTGGCTATTGCCATCCACACATTGCAGAAAAAAATCTGCAGCAGAAAAGCTGCGTTTTTGTAAATCGCAACGTCATTTATACCTGCAGAAACGCTGGCATTTTCCTCATAGGTATAACAGGTGCAGAAGGTCCGCAGAGGAAAACTGCAAAAATGCAGTGAAAAACACTGCAGAAAAAAACATGATGCGTTTCCATTGTTTCCTTTTCTTTTTCGCTACATGGGGCCTTAGCCTTACTGACATTTTTACATGAGGTCTTAGAATCTCTTCTCTCTACCAAGTCCAGAAACCTTGGTGGTTTGGGAACTATTAGCCTAAATATTAGACAACATTGTCTTGAAGAGAGACAGAACTGATGTTTACATAATACATGATGTTACATAATTCTTTTTAGAATTAAGACATGTGGCTTAAGAACTGCAGGGGACATGTGTCAGGCCTCTCGACCTCCATGGCCACATTTTTCTGTTTCATTTATATTATTATTTCTCTTAAATTTCCTCTATTTCTAAATCTCTTTTTGCTGTAACCTCACTTCTAAGTAAACTTTCATCTGCTTTTATTCACATGATAAATCAATTGTTTTGATAAATTCCATTACAGAATTACCTATGTCCAGCAATTCTGATATTAAAACTGCACACAATAGGCATGGTTTGACCAGCCACCACTGATTTTTATAAAAGTCGATGGTGCTCAAAAGAGGTAATAAGTAGAGATGGGCGAACCTCCTGAGATTTGTTTCAGGTTCTGGTGGCTCGGGTCCCTCATTAATTTTGGGTCGAACAAGTTCGGTATGAGCCAGAATTGAAATTATTATACTCTGGGGTCACTTCAGAGGCCCAGGGGAGGTGTAAAAATAAAAAAGCATTCATACTCACCTTCCCTCAACTCTTTTGGGCCTCATGGTGTCAGGCACTCTCGTCATGCACTCAGGTTCACCGCTGAGGACTATGATTGAGTCTCAGTGGTGATATAGGCACTTCAAGGGCCATGACGTGTCCATGTGACCACTGTGGCCCAATCACAGTCCTCAACAGTGACCCCTGGTGCATGACCACACCAGGAGAGCGCTTGACACCGCGAGGACCAAAAGAGGTGAGGGGAAGTGAGTATGAATGTTTTTTTTTAATTTTTTCCACTTATTTTGTTTTTTAGTTTTTTCTCTTATTCCAACCCAGAGTGTAATACTTTACTGCAATGCATATCGTGGAGGCCATTTTAGTTAATCATTGATGAATCCAAAATTTTTTGGTTTTGTTAAATACTGAACAATTTGGGATATTCAGGTCAATTCAGGACATGTTGCCTCATAAGAGGCCACTTTGCATACATGCCCTGCTAAGAATTCTGGGCAAGGAATACTCAAATAATCCTCCTTGGTGGAAAAGGTGAATTTGCTCTAGCACCACCTTTTAGAAGGTAGCTCCCTATAGATCAAAGCCTGGATTCTGGAAACCTAGTAGCATAGTCTGGGAATAAAGCCAAGTCTGGGTGACAGGTGCTAGACATGAGTCGGAACAGATGTCTCTTTAAGGAGATGTTGCCACTTTGCCGAACACTGGGACTTAAGATACTATACATGCCCTGCTAAGAATTCTGGGAAGGCAATATACAAATAAACCTCCTTGGAGGGAACGAGGAATTTGATCTCTCGACACTTATTTGCATATTCCTTTATAATAGTTATAAAAGATGATATTGTTGTTATGCTCAGCTAAGCCCCTTTTATTTCATTGCATTATCTTATTTGCCTTGGCAGCAGCTTTCCTGGCGCTGGTTGCTATGGTGCTGTTCAACGATCCACATTATTCAACTTGTCCCATACAATCGATTATTTTATTTGAGAGAATACATCTCAAAGTGGAAAGAATAGGGCTGTGCACTGAGAGGTTATAGGGCCGTGTATACATTGCTATGTCTGCGCTTCTACTTCTAATTATGCTGCTTCCATTGATTTCTTTGTATCATCACAATATGGAGTTATACATACAGTACCTGGAAGGGGCACTTTTCTCTGAATTTTTCTCGAATTCTGACAACATGGACATTAGTGGTGATTATATCGATGCATTGGTAGATCCGGATCCATTGGCCTCTCCAATGAAGAGGTCAACTCAAAATCCTACATGAAAGCAATGTCCTATGGAATTGGACTGAGCCTGATAGGAAGACAGAAAGGCTTTGATAAGAGGGATTGGCCTGTGTAGATTGTTGGGTCTGGAGTTATATCGGTGGTATGTCCCTGACCTGGTGATCAGTACAGCTTGTTCTTCTTGTAGGACTGGAGAATGGCTTCCATACATTGGAAAGTGGGTCAATGGACTGGAAACAGAGGAAGTGACGGGGGTCTCTGGTGATGATTAGAGGTGGGCGAACCGATTCGTTCCAAGCCAGATTTGACTCAAATATACCAAACTGAACAATTGGGGATTCGTCTCAGGCAAACTAAAATGGCCACCATGGATTGGGGTATAAATTATTATAATTTGGGTTAAATTATTATATTCTGGGGCACCACTTGGAATAAATTGCAAAAATTAAGCAATTTTATGCCACTGTTATCTGGAAAAGGTGCTTTAAAGAAGAAACCTCCACCATACTGTTGCAGGTTGTCAGATTACCATTGTGCACATAATGCCACTATTATTATATGGTTGTCTAAAACATGGACGTTACATGATGGTCAAGAAAACCAATAGAAGTATCAACTCTAAAAGCAAAGGAAAGAAAGGGTTACACAAGTAAATACAGACAGTAGCTTTGCCCCATTCCCGCCGCAGCCATTTTTCAATTTTCACTTTTCGTTTTTGACTCCCTGTCTCTCATGACTCTTTCTGTTCCCAGGCATATGAGCACTTTGGTAATGGTACCACTTAAAATGTACTGTGAAGCTGGAAAAAAAAATTCAGAATGGGGTGGAACTCGAGAAAAATTGCGTTTTGCAACTTTTTTACGAGCTTTGTTCTTATGGTGTTCATTGTGCAGCTAAAATGACATGTCACCTGTATTCTTTGGATCATTACAATTTCAGGCATACCAAACTTATATAGTTTGAGGGGCAAAACAGCGAAAAAAAGGATGATCAACTCAGACACTGATGGCAGACACCTTAGAACCTAAAACCCAACTTTAAAACCCAAACTCTCCAGTTCTCTACTTGAAACCAAAAATCAGGTAAACTATCAATACCCAAACAGATAGAGGACTTAGAATAAGCAAATCCATGCAGATCCACCGTCTACCATTTTAGAACATGTAATTACACGTTCTATTGTTATATACCGGAGATACGCTCGGGGGCGACATCAGAATGACAGATCCCACATCTTCATTTAAATACATCCATAACTCTGTAAAAATATGTCTTGTGGCAGATACAACGTAACAAGGTGACTCGTCAGTCGCAGTCGTAATTAGTTCTTTTCATCTAGTTAATGATAGTGTTATTGCGTCTATGCTTGAAGAACATATGTTCTGCTTAATGGGAGGGGGGGCTTTGCCAATAAGTGTGAACTGGTTTGCTTAGCTACAAAGCAACGCATCATATGAGGGCTGTTTTAGAACAGAGACTAGAGGCTGTATACTGGAAGTTACTTTTAATATCATGTTTTGGACTAGAGAAATGGTGGAAAAAAACATGGAGATCCTGTGCTGTAGACTCACTATTAAACTACAGACAAGGTCACAGTCCATATGATGACATCACAATGGTTAGGTTCTATGTACACCATTTAAAGGGAGTCTGTCACCAGAACCCAGCATATCAACTCAGCCCTGCAGATAGATAGGTTAGGGTCACCAGACCCCAGCATATCAACCCAGCCCTGCAGATAGATAGGTTAGGGTCACCAGAACCCAGCATATCAACTCAGCCTTACAGATAGATAGGTTAGGGTCACCAGAATCAAGCAGTGTTTTCCCCTTGTGAATAGGTGCCTCCGTTGATGACATATTGCTGCTTTTGTCAATCTGCAAGTAAACACTGCCATTGCTACAAAGAGGTAAAATCTGTACACAGTGATCTCCCCAAGTGGCTGATACAGTCATGGCAGGCAGCAGAAGTATCATTCGTCGAAGGAGAGCTGACACACACCAATACACATGGTGGATAGTTCTCCATTCTTGGTGGGTTTGGCTGACTTTTGACTGATTTTTTTTTTTTTTATTTAACTGTAATTTTTATTGAAAAAATTTTTCATTAACAAGGTATAAAGAGAAAAAAAGATCAAACAAGCAGAAAACAATGAGGTAGGTAGAGGCTATTCGCCTCTTCTCCCTTAAGCAATATGCATTCAAATTAGACAGTAAACAAGGGAGGGGAGGGATGAAAGGATTAAGAAGACAAGGGTAGAAGCAGAGGAAAGGAGGGGAGGGGAGAAGAGGACTAGAGATCAGAGACCCTGTGATGTACAATACATATCCCAAGGCGCCCAGATAACCCCAAAGGACTCCTGTGAGTTGTTTAGGCCCGCGGTCAGGCATTCAAGACTCCTCACATCCTTCACTCTAGCCACAAGTTCAAGATCAGATGGGGGACTCACTTTCTTCCAGTTTCTAGCTATGAGAATTTTAGCTGCAGTACAAAGGTGCAAGAAAAGCCTGGATGACTTATTGCTCAGGTGCCTGGGGGGAAGGTTCAGGAGATAGACCAAAGGGTCAAGAGGGACCTCTTGCAAAAAGAGAGCAGTCGCCAAAGTCCTGACCTCCCTCCAGAAACCCAGGATGAGAGGGCACGTCCAAAAGATGTGGTGCAGGGTACCCTTTTGACTGATTTTTATATCCATGGCCACTTTTTAATCTTTTACCACTGCACTACACTCCAGTACACTAGAGCTATGGAGAGATGCATACAGCTGCTGATATCCTAGGGCCGCACTTTTATCACAATAAATCATATTGGTCATGAAAAGATTTTTATCACCATCAGGAATGTATTTATGGATCATTTCTTTGCCCCTGGGGGTTTATGTTATTGACTCATCCACTCAGATATATTAGTCATTATTTTTTTTATTTAATGTGATTCACCAGTAAACATGTCAGTTATTCACCAGTATACCAATATATAACTGTTTATAATTACTATTTATGAGGGCTAATGAGACACTAATGTAATGAGAAACCTCTAGCTGTAAAGCTGTAAAATGAAGAAACGTTCCCTCCAGCCTTAACCCTCCCACCTAACAAAGTGACAATTCTCTTAGTTTGCGTCCATGTATTTGGTGCTAGAGTCCTTGGCATCCAGTGGTTTAGAGTATTTGTCCATGGTGTCTAGTGGTTTAGAGGCTGGTTCCTTGGTGTCCAGTAGTTTAGTAGGTTGGTCTTTGTTGTATAGTAGTGCAGAAGCCCGAACCTTGGTATCCAATGGTTTAGAGACTTGATTCTTGATGTTTAGTTGGGTAGAGGCTTTGTCTTTGGTGTTAAGTTGTTTATAGACTTGGTTCTCAATGTCCATTGGTTTAAAGAATCAATCATTGGTATCTATTGCTTTAGGGGCTCGATTCTTGGTATCCAATGGTTTTAAGACTTGTATCTTGGTAGAAACTTTGACTT
The DNA here is from genome assembly GCA_947044405.1 of Leptodactylus fallax. Classification (NCBI taxonomy): domain Eukaryota; kingdom Metazoa; phylum Chordata; class Amphibia; order Anura; family Leptodactylidae; genus Leptodactylus; species Leptodactylus fallax. The sequence goes on along the minus strand of CAMRHE010000133.1, from coordinate 1,538,010 downwards.
TGGTGTCAAGTTGTTCATAGACTTGGTTCTTAATGTCTAGTGCTTTTAAGTCTTTATCATTGGTTTGTAGTGTTGTAGAGGCTTGGGCCTTGGTATCCAGTGACTTAGAGACTTGGTTCTTGGTGTTCAGTCATATAGAGGCTTTGTCGTTGGTGTTAAGTTGTTTATAGACTTAGTTCTTAATGTCTAGTGGTTTTAAGTCTTGATCATTGGTGTGTAGTGTTGTAGAGGCTTGAGCCTTGGTATCCAGTGATTTAGAGATTTGGTTCTTGGTGTTTAGTTGTGTAGAGGCTTTGTCTTTGGTGTTAAGTTGTTTATAGACTTGGTTCTCAATGTCCATTGGTTTAAAGAATCAATCATTGGTATCTATTGCTTTAGGGGCTCGATTCTTGGTATCCAATGGTTTTGAGACTTGAATCTTTTTAGAGGCTCTGTCTTTGGTATCAAGTTGTTTATAGACTTGGCTCTTAATGTCCAGTGGTTTAATGTCTTGATCATTGGTGTGTAGTGTTGTAGAGGCTTGAGCCTTGGTATCCAGTGATTTAGATACTTGGTTCTTGGTGTTCAGTCATGTAGAAGCTCTGTATTTGTTGTCAAGTTGTTTATACACTTGGTTCTTAAAGTCCATTGGTTTAAAGACTTGATCATTGGTGTCTAGAGATTTAGAGATCTTTGGTATCCAGTGGTTAGGATGTTTGATCCTTGATATCCAGGGGTTTAATGACCTGGTCCTTGGGATCCAATGGTTTAGAAGCTTGACCCTTAGTATACAGAGCTTAACTTCTTCAGACCAGATTGACCGCTTAGTTTACTTTTTGCTTACAAGCAGAGAGAACTTGCATATTGTTTGTCATTTCCAGCAAATCATCCAGTAAATGCAAGTGGCCATATCAAATCTTAAAATAATAAACAATCAAAAGCAATCACTGATGCGCAGAAAATATAATTTTAAGCTAAACTGTGTCATTGTGACCTCTCTTGTAATGTGCTGGTAAAATGAAAAGAACTTATTTCTGTATTTCATTCTTGAGTTGTTTGTTATTTTTAAGGCGAATCCTTATTTTGTGCAATAGTTTTGTAAATTGCTTTTTATTTTTAGGTCTAATTTGAAAAGAGATGTTGTGATAACAAGTTTAATTGATTTTTTTTTCTTTTTTGGCTTATGATGAATGGTGAAAACAGTCTCCTAACTCTTGATGACAGCCATACATTAGAGAGGAGACCTGACAGCACCCTGACAATTTTTCTGCAGCACCCCTACAGGCAAAATGAAGTATTACACAGTTAAAAATCAGCTTCATGTTATAAAAAAAATTGTAACCTCTTTAAATAAAATTTTATATTGTTATAACTATATAACTTTTCTTTACCTGGAGAAACGATTAATGTTGTCCTAGCCTTGTAGGGGCAAATGCCACACCAACTTTTATCAATTTATGCTTCTGTTCTCTTTTTACATTCATAGGAATATATGAAGAAAAACACTTTAAAAAATCTTGGTAGAAAATTCTGTTTTATAGGGGAACATATCCTGCTCAAAAGCCTCATTTATAGCCATAATTAAGTAATTAATGGAAACATGTAATACTTTATTTCACCTGCGGAGGCACTGCAGGGAAACGGAACACTTCAGACTTCATAGTTTACAGTTTAATATTGGGATTGTCCAACTCAAAAATTTATGTTCTTAACTAAAATGAAGACTTATTACAGGATCATAAACTTTTGTGTTACAAGCAGATGGAATTTATTCTCTTCAATGACTCTTAACATTATCTAAACTTCGGCAGGCACCAAGTGTTTTCAGCCAAGTACATTTTCCTGTAACTATTGGAATACTAACTTAGCACACGCAGCAAGATTAATTTGCACAAATTATTCATCTATTACCTTCTTCTCAAGTAACACATTGACATTAGTATTTTGTTTACGGCTAAGTGCATTTCTACTTAATGGAAAAGCACTCTCATAAACCAACAAGAATGCACCCTGACACAGATAAAAGCATTCCCAACCAGCACTGTTTCTAAAATTTTATATTTAATTTCCTCCAAATTAAAAACCACAGTCATCATCGCCCCCAACTAATTTTATCAATTGTTATTCAAAACACAGAACAAAAACAAAAAATGGTGCCAACTTTTTTTTTAAACAAAGGCACCTTGACCATGTTGCGTGAATGCACAGAATGAGTTTTACGTTCTCTTCAGTTCCTAAGACATCTTGTACTTTGAGAACTAATTAGATTAAAGTTGATGTGTACTTGGAACAGAAGAACTTTGTGGAGACGCCAGAGATGTTAATCATAAATTTGTGCCAATAAGGTTGAAACAACAGAGCATATCTAGTGATAGAACGTTACATATTACATAACCGCCATACCATCAAGCCATATACTAGTTTGCTAAAAGTTTTATGAGTTTTAAAGGACTTTTCTTTTGGATAGGTTATTTATGAGATTGGTGGGGGTCTGACACATTGGCTACCCCACTGATCAGTTGAGATCCACCAGAGCTGGAACTATACAATGGATAAAGCCAAAAGCAGATGGTTCTGTACATTGTGTAGCTGCAGTGATGGGTTACTGCAGCTCAGCCCCGTTCACTTGAAGAGAGTAACAAGAAAGAGGGTCCAGACACATGCTCAGAAATTTTACCTACTCTTTGTCTTCCATCAATTCTTGTGGGTACGCCTGCAGTTTTTGAAGGAACTTGACAGGGAAGTTGTTCCAAACATCTTGGAGACCTAAGCACAGATCTTCTGGATGTGGATGTAGACTTGCTCCAATCCTTCTGTCTCTTCATGTCATCCCAGACAGACTGGATGATGTTAAGATCAGGGCTATATCTGTGAGGGACATAATATCACTTCTAGGACTCCTCCTTCAAAAGGCAAATATTGATAGAATTTAGATTTCTCTTTGGTTTATTCTCTTAATTTTGTTAATTGACAAAAATAAACTAAATGGATTGTCCAGGACTTGAAGGTAATTGAAACTGATGACCTATCCACAAGACAAGTCATCAGTGTCAGATTGGTTCCAATCAGATACCCAGATCCTGTCCAAATCAGGTGTTTTGACCCCTGGAGGCCATATACTAGGTATAGGGCCAGAAGCCTATTCACAAATAGAATTGGGTTTGCAGTTCAAGACACCACCGCTACATTGTACAACGTACAGAGCTCTATATCCTATAGTGGTGGTGTCTGGATCTGTAGCCCAATACCCATTCACTTGAATAGGAGCAGGGCTACTTCCATCCGTATACCTAGTATATGGCTTCCAGAGGCTGAAACACCTAATCGGGACAAGGTCATTGTGTCAGATCCCACTGATCTGATACTGATCCCGTGGATAGGTCATCATCAGTATCAATTATTTTCAATTACTTATGTCTATTTCTGAAAGCATTCCTACTTTGCAGCATTTTTCCTCGCCTGCCTTAAGCGTTTGTACAGTACATATACATACAGTATACAGTATACAGTACATATACACAAATGTGTGCCATGTTATCTGAAAATGATACACTTTTTAGACATATTATATCAAATTTTATATAAAACAAAATTATTTTCTCAAAAAGAGCAATAATGGCATGTTGGTTTTCAGAGATTGGCATCTTTACAATTTATTTTTTTTATACTTGCCCGCATCTTGATATAAGAAATTACCAGATCTCAATTCTATCATTTTAGATTGACTTCTAACATGGAATATTAATGGAAGAGCTGACAAACACTTCAGTATGATTGTAGCAAATAATACAGTATGTACAGCCTTGACTAGAAATAACACGATGGCATTGATATTTGGAGCTACACTAGGATGGCGCAGTCAATAATTTACAGCTCATATAAACATGGTTAAGGTTTTAGATATAGATATTTGTTGCATTCCTTTTTATCATGAAAAAAAAAAACATTAAAAGGAATAAGAAAAATGTCAGGGTACCTGGCATAGACTAGAGACTGGCAAACCTCATGAGACCCCAGAGTATAATAAATTGAGTAAAACTGAGTAAAAATAAAGAGTTATATTTACCTTCCCACACCTCTCCTGGGTGTCCTCTTCAGGCCTTTCACTGATGTCACATGCTCCAGGGTCACTGCTGAGACCTGTGATTGGGCCTCAGTGGTCATGTGGGGAGCTATGGAGTAATAGAACCAAATTTATTACATAGATACATTCCAAAGCCAAGCCTACTGGAAGTTTCATGTTCGTCTTTCCTTCACCATTTTTTGTCCTCTTTGTGGCGTTCGGCAGTCTCTCTCTATCCTCTGCGTGATGTAATATACCCAGGACTGTGATTGGGCCTCAGCAATCACATGGACACACCGGCTTGAGGAGGCCCAAAAGAGATGAGAGTAGGCGAGTATAAATGTTTATTATACTCTGGGGTCTGAAGAGTAGCAGGTACCATCAGCAGTATAGTAAATGGAAAATTATACAGGGAAGGATCCATGCCTGATTTATTTTGATTAAAGTCATTATTTCCAAGCTATCTGTGTATAGTTTGGTCTTTCTAGATGTTACAATGCCACCGGCAACACCCTCTCAGCCATTACGGCTGAAGCTAAGCAAGATAAAACTCCCATGGCAAACAGGGCCAGTTCCTTCCATTGCTTTAACCTATTGGTCCAAAACTTCAAAGTTATCAGCTGTAATATAGGTACACTCTAGAGTACCTTCAGACAACAACACGCTGAGTCATTCAACTTGGTTTTTTTTGCCGTTAGAACAGCACTTTGTATGCATTTAACAAAAAAAAAAAAAAATACTATTGCCAAAAAAAAGAAAGATTTTTCACTAACAAGACTGACTTTGTCAGTAAAAACAATGTAAGACACTCTGTGGATAGTCACAGATCACAGTGCAGCATCATAGTATGGGAAATGGCAATTCTGACATATATATGTATTGGAAAAAAAAATGTTCTATTGTAAAAAAAAATACTTAACATAATGATATTATTGGCAACAAAAAGAGTTAACTGTCTAGTATCTGTGCAAATTTCCACAGATTCATAACACAGTGCTGAAATTCTTCCTCCCTCCACTCCTATGATTTATCTATCTGCCTAAAATTGATTACATCTAACTAAACTTCCTTCTACTTGTCCCCCTCCTGTTATTCTGTAGTTTTGTTGCACTGTTGCTGTGATTTCTAGTAGAAAATGGAGCTATTTCTTTGGATCAGGCAGTGATGATGATAGCAGAAGTGTCTATTAGCTTTAACACATTCCAAAATGGCTCTGCCCTGCTTTTATAAAATATTGTGTCAGTGACATCAGCTCTGTAAGATGTCCACCTACCACTCATTATTGGCTGAGAGTTTGTCAGGTGATGTCAGGTAAGGTCAGAACCCCAGCCATTGTCACACACGTGTGTTTCCTCTATATTTCTACTGTACAATGTATGTCATGGTGGCCATTTTAGTTCATCCGAGTTTCTGTTTCATTAAAATATTTTGGAATATTCAAGTTTTCCCATCTCTAGTCAAAACATAAAAAAATTACTTGGTCATAAATTAACACACAAGACTGGTTATCATGTGGTTAACACAATAGGAAACGTATTACTTGTTGGCCGGATTGGACATCACGCTGTGTTAGCGCGCACATTCAATACGCTGTAGAGAAGCCTCTTATGTAACATCTCTTTGTGTATACTTTGTGTATAGATAAAAGGCTGTCATAAATAGTCTACATATAAAGTCAATTAATGTAGATAATGTAGAGCGTATACACACTGCAAAGGTGGAATTAAAGTAAATGTGCCGTATACTCTATTACATAAGTGTGGTGGTACGGTGGAGGACATGGATGCTTTTAATCCTGGAAAGTAAAAACTAGGTTTTATCTGGAACCTTTGTTTCAGTATTGATCAGGATCCTTTTAGACCTAGGTAGCTGTTTTTTTTTTTTACAATGCTATGTTAGAAATAGTCAAGGGTAATATTTTGTTATGCAATGGTACAAATAAAAGATATGGCATTATAGCGACGGTCGGCATTATTGCTAGGATCGGTCAAGTTCCGACTGCCAAGAAACTAGTTACTTGGACTAATAAGCAAGCAAGGGAATTCTGGAACAGTTCCCTTTAAAAGTCACACAGAAGAGACGCAGAGGAGATGCCCGATACATTTTCTGCTTACTTTGAAGCCAAGACTACACGTTGACTTTGGCTGTGACAGCGAATGCAATTAATGTAAGTGAAAGTGGTTGCATTGCTATCCCAAGGTTCCATCGATTCTGACACTCAGTGGCATAAAAAACGATCAGTGCTCAGTCATCCTATAGTGCTAGCCAGAAAATTCTTTTTAAGGCTAGGGCCACACGGCAACTTAGCCGCGACTCCTGTTGCGCAACCAAAAAAAAAAATGTGAGCAACGTTCGACTTGAAGACGTGGTTGCGGAATCCTTGGATTCACAATGAGACTCCATTCACTAACATGAGTGAAGGAGTCACAGGGTGATACGGCAACCTTTGGTTGCTTGTTGGGAGTCCTGGCTAAAGTCGCCTTGTAGCCCAAGTCTAATGAAATTATTCTCGAAAGCGTGCCTTGTCGCATCCTACGGGGTCCATGTGCCAAAATAGAAATCTATGCCAGGTCCTGGCTGGTATAGATGTTCTAGTATTCGGCTCTCCATTGTTTGGGTCCACATGGGGACCCGAAAGACAGAAAGCTTGTCCGCTTAAAAGCGGTTACCGGCAGACACCCGTGGACCCCATAGACTATAATGGGGTCTGTCCGGTTTCTGCCATTTTTATACTGAAAGCGGTGGAATGAAAAGTCCTCCTTGCAGGACTTTTCTCTCCGCCGATTTTAAGTGGAATCCTCCTACGGAGACTCCAATGCAGTTGTGAACCCAGGCTTATAGTAAATTTGTTGGGCTATGGCATTTCTGCACCAGACACCCACTTTTGTAAAACTTGGAGATACGGGCATAGAAGGAATGATGTGACACATCTTTGGCACGAGAAAGGGCAGTGTACCAAAGGTGAGTCATATTTACACGGCGTAAATCAAAAAGATTTCAGAATTACATCGCTTTAGATGGAATCTTTGCAGCATTTTACTCATTGGATATCTCAATGGCACCTGCTCTACTTGACTTGTCACTTGGGACATTACATTGATTTATACTGTATTTCTTTATTGACTGCTTACTATGAGCTAAAATATGAAATTCTAGGAGGCAATTACAAGGCTTTCTGTCTATTGCACCATTGATATGTAGAGTGGATGGTCTCTTGCTGGAATCATTATGCTTTTCTATAGCAATAGTGTTATACATATTCCTGATTTAATATATAGATAGATATAGAGATTTACACAACGCCTTTGTTTTACATTCTATGTGACCTAATCTTGGAGATGTTACATTTACTATGTCTTTTGATTGTTTTGCTTTCACTACCCACACACAGTACTGCGGCTACGGACACAACTAGCATCGTAATATCCATTTGTTAGCTTATCCTTGAGTTCCGTGAGAAGTATTTCGAAGGCTATGTTCATACACAACTGCTTTGTGGTGTTCTCAAATATGAAAAATTTGTCGAATTTACATTTTATTGCTATTCTTTTATAAGTGGCTGCATTATGGCTGACCGAAACCTACATTTTTTGCGTAGGAGGCGTTCTATTAGTATTGACTAATCCCAGATTTCACAACTCCAAAGAACATATTTCTTCTAGTCAGTGAAATTTATGTATTTTATATTTGGTGTATTTTCGCTATGGGGCACATTTATCAATACTGTTGAATTTTGCAAATCCCATTTGTAGTTAAAGACATATTACTCACTCGTGTGGTACAGACCTTCATCAATATGGAGGGATTCTAGAAGCTCCAAAATTCTGACCATGTGACTAGTGTCGCGCTTCAACATGAGACAAATATTAGGTGCAAAACTTGGAGACAAAATCTGTAGACAAAAAAACTTGAAGGGAACAAATATTTGGCGCACACATCAAAAATCCTACAGCAAAGAAAAATACTACAACTTACCCATAACTTGAAATCACCAAAAGTTCATGCAGTGATGATGCTCAGAAAAAGCCTCCTGGACTTGAGGGTAACAATTAGAAAACACCAAAAGAAATATAAAAATCCAGCACCAAACTTCTAAAATTTTACTTTGAGGCTAAAGCCCTACATTGCGAAAACGTTGCGTTTTACAGTACCTGCAAAGTGATAGAGATTATAGTTAATCCCATCCACATATTGCAGAAAAATACGCGTAACGGAAATGCTGTGATTTCCAAAACTATTGCATTTTTGGAAATCGCAGCATGTCAATTATACCCATGGAAATGCTCACGGTTTCCATATATCAAAGGCCCCACGTAGCGGGCCACAGTGAAAAAGCGCTGCAGGAAAAACTGCAGCAGAAATGCATTACGTTTCTTCCCACAACACTTTTCACAGAAAGTCCACAGAGTTCTCATCTGCAGACTTTCTGCTTCCATTATACCTATAAGGAAATCACTGGCGTTTCCGAAGGTATAATTGACATGCTGCAATTTCCAAAAACGCACCGATTTTGGAAATCGCAGCATTTCCACTGCATATATTTTTCTGCAATGTGTGCAGGGACTGAAAAACGCTGCGTTTTTTGATGCAGTGTTTATGCCATGTGGGGCCCTGGCCTAAAAGCGCAGTGGAAAACACTGAGGCCTTTCTAGGGCCTGCCTAGTCATAGGATGGACAGTACACCCTGCTGTATGGGGAGAGTATGAGACTGGCACCTGTTAAGTAAGAGAAAGATTCAAGCACAGGCTGTTGGAGCAACCACCCACTCGGTTCACCCCAACCTCACAGATGACCTCTGTTACAAGACATGCACCTCCATTGTCTGGAAGCAGTTGGTTGCCTTAATTCTGCATTTTGCAAGTTGAGTTTTGTGATCTGTTTCCTGCAACCTCGAGTCTCCAGCATCATCATCATCATCATCATCAAGGGACTGGGGATACACTGGATACATTCTCTGGTGGCTAACCTGCAGCGCTCTACAGTGAAAGCATAGTACATGGGTTTTTCAACACGTAAACTCTGCGAAAATGCAATGAAAAATGCAGAATAAAATGTGATGGGTTTCCACAGCGATTTTTTTTCTGCATTTTGCTCCATGGGACCTTAGCCTCAATCTTCTGCCATGAGGAGGATCAATGATGGACTTCACTTACGCGTTTCAAGGCTGTCCACCTCTTGGTCATAGTCATCAAAAACCCTACAATTTTTGGCACAACATAAGCAGACACAGATCATCCCTCGCTTATTGAGGAGGCAAATATGTGGAGCAGGATGGGAATTTATGGCACACAAAGCAAATTGGCGTAAATTCATAAGTTTACACCATTTGCAACTTGGTCCACCGTAAATTTTGGCACAAATGTAGACAAAAAAGTGTCGGACTCCTATTGATAAATATGTGTTAGTGTTGCAGAACTCCTGAAGAGAACAAAGGGGTTAACCTACTGCTAATATGTTTAGACGGAGACCAAATGAAGGGTTGTAGCTTAAAGGGGTTATCCAGGGAGTAATAAAGCTTACCTAAACCCTACGTAGCAAATCTTCAAAGGTTCACCCATCTCTAAAAAGGACCCAGAGACAGCGCCAGACACAGGTGAGGGAAGGTGAGTATAACTGTTTGTTAATTTTTTACACCTCCCTGGGCCTCCATTTACTAAACTTTGGAGATCCCAATTTTGTAGATAGGTATGACATTCCTAAAAGAGAGGAGGCTCCATAGCTAAGATCAAAATGGACCTCCCATTACGATGCAAGGCTTTTGCGGTGACCAGATGGAAGGTAACGCTGCAGTTGGGATTGCGGGGTGCAAACAGCGCAGACTTGTCACGGTCTCTGGGCACGAGGGCGCAGCGCTGGTGCTGTCCCACGTTACCACCACTGGTACCGGTGATGAGGGGGCTGCACAAATGTTGGTGGTGATTGTTCCCCCGGGGCGCTTCCCCTATACTGTGCCGACTGGTGGTGTTTGGGGCGCCCTGATGTTGTCGGTGCAGAGTCAGACACAGAAACGGTTGTAAAGTTGAACTTTTACTTCCATGGGTGTGGAGGCACAAATGCTTAAACAGTTTCTTCAATACAAAACAACGGGGTACGCCTGGTGACACAGCAAAGTCCTGGGGTGCAGGGTAGACTTGATGAAAGGTGTTCCTAGCCCCTTATACTTCAGTGTTACAGCCCTAAGGTGTGTCTGGGCTCCTATTTGGCTCATAGGAGGATGCCCACCATGATACTAGTACATAATATTCCCCACTCACGTTATGTGGTCCTGATAGCTCAGAGTTTCGGGGGTGCAATAGTCAGGGTGGCAGGATATTCCACAGGTCTGGCCTTGGCCCCTGGATCCTGTGATACTGGCTATGGAGCACGTGTTCCAGAATGTTCTCTCCACAGTCTCATGCTGACAAGATAATGATGCTTGACTTCCTTCAGGGCGATGGCTAGGCAGACAGGGGACAGGATCTTCTGAATAGCTGGAGTATGTCAGCTCTCCAACCTTCCTGGGCCTGTCTAGGACTTGAGATTCCTGCACTAAACTCACTGCTTTCTTCACAGGACATCACACTTATCTCCTCACCTCCTCCTCCTAACACTCCACACTTCTAACTCCTCACACGCAGGACCTTCCTGCAGGGGTGTTACCATGGGGACCCAGTGATCAGCTGACTCCTCCCCTTTTCCCAGGCGATGTCCTCCCATTGGACATTTGGTTACTATTCAATCCTATGGGAGGTGTAATGCATGTGTGAGGCTCACTAGGTGGCGCTGTGTTGTGTGAGACTCAGGACCCCCTGCTATGTCACACAGGCTATGAAGCAACAGGAAATAATACAATGCACAGAGATCACCCTCAGCCCAGCCATAGCCAGCTCTGGGATGCCACACTTTGACACCCAGGACAGAAGACCCTGGTGTGTGTCATGTCTTACCACCAGCCTTGTATCAATTCGTCACCCCCATATTTGTTCTTTGGGAATCTTCTAAATACTCTCCCCTCACCTTCTGTCTCTATCCCTCTTCCCTCATAGATTGTAAACCCTTGCGGGCAGGGCCCTCTATCCCACTGTGCCAGTTGATCACTGTTAGTATTATATTTGTTTTGTATATCTGGTGTACTGTATGTAAACCCTCAAATGTAAAGCACCATGGAATTAATATAATAATGTAAAGCACTATGGAAATAATATAATAATGTAAAGCACCATGGAATTAATATAATAATGTAAAGCACCATGGAATTAATATAATAATGTACAGCACCATGGAATTAATATAATAATGTACAGCGCCATGGAATTAATATAATAATGTACAGCGCCATGGAATTAATATAATAATGTACAGCACCATGGAATTAATATAATAATGTACAGCACCATGGAATTAATATAATAATGTACAGCACCATGGAATTAATATAATAATGTACAGCACCATGGGATTAATATAATAATGTACAGCACCATGGGATTAATATAATAATGTAAAGCACCATGGAATTAATATAATAATGTACAGCACCATGGAATTAATATAATAATGTACAGCACCATGGGATTAATATAATAATGTAAAGCACCATGGAATTAATATAATAATGTACAGCACCATGGGATTAATATAATAATGTACAGCACCATGGAATTAATATAATAATGTACAGCACCATGGGATTAATATAATAATGTACAGCACCATGGGATTAATATAATAATGTAAAGCACCATGTTAATAATATAATAATGTAAAGCACCATGGAATTAATATAATAATGTACAGCACCGTGGAATTAATATAATAATGTACAGCACCATGGAATTAATATAATAATGTACAGCACCATGGAATTAATATAATAATGTCCAGCACCATGGAATTAATATAATAATGTACAGCACCATGGAATTAATATAATAATGTACAGTACCATGGAATTAATATAATAATGTACAGCACCATGGAATTAATATAATAATGTGCAGCACCATGGAATTAATATAATAATGTAAAGCACCATGGAATTAATATAATAATGTACAGCACCATGGAATTAATATAATAATGTACAGTACCATGGAATTAATATAATAATGTACAGCACCATGGGATTAATATAATAATGTACAGCACCATGGGATTAATATAATAATGTAAAGCACCATGGGATTAATATAATAATGTACAGCACCATGGAATTAATATAATAATGTACAGCACCATGGAATTAATGGTGCTATATAAATAAACAATAATAATAATAATACAGTAAGACTTCTATCTTCAATGTTCTCATGGCCTCATGCCCTGCCTCTATGGATTTGACTGAACAAACGCTTGTGTGGCCTTTTGCTTTGCTCCTGACCGGTTCCTGCTCCGAGACATTTCCACTTCATTATAACTGCATTGACCTTTGACTAGGAGGTCAGAATTATAATGGACTAATAAACCCCTAGGACTATAGCCTGGATGATCAATCCTACTAATAAGCAGTGACGTCTATTTACTCTGCACCTTATTGTGTATTCTAGTGGTGTGCTCAGGCTGTCATGCTTCAGTCTCACTTGAGACTGTTATTTTTTGCCGGATTTTCTGATTAGTTTTAGTTACTGATTTCATACAAAGCATTACGTCATGTAAAATAATGTGGAAGAGATGGATAACCTCTACAAGAAAGGGACATACCCAAACAAAACTATCACAGACTGCTGGTGTAGGGATGATATACTTCTCTGCTAACCTTATTGTGCATATATAATATTTCCCTATAGAGGTTAAAGGGGTTTTTCCGGATAAATAAAATATTTTTCAAAAAAGGTCTGTTAGTGCTATTAATGGGTTAATAAGTACACCTGTATACCTTTAGCAGCGTTTTGAGTCATTTCTGGGTTTCTCTGGGAGCTCCTGGCATCTTCTGCATTTGTTTACATGGGCATCTTCCTGTCCTGTGTTTTCCTACAAATACCATGATGTCTTGGGCTTCACTCTGAGCTGACTCACACCACCTCCACCTACAGGTTTTTGATTTGGTTACAGTTGCTAGACATGGAACTAGACATGTGTACTGGTAATAGACATAGATAGAGGTACTAGACATGGATATAGGTACTAGACAAGGGTACAGGTACTAGACATGGATACATATACTAGACATGGGTACAGGCACTAGACTTGGTTACAGCTGCTCGATATGGTACTAGAGAATAGACCTGGGTGACAGCATCAGCAATAGCAGATAGTGAATCAACTTCCATGACTACCTTGTATAGCTAAAAAAAAAAAAAAAAAAGCCTATAACACAGTATCACGGTATTCTGTTATTTTTTTGTAGTTCCGAAAAATGAATTATGTTGTATTGTAAATGTATATATTCTGAATCTCTCCATTGAATCTTTCAAGGAAAGAACACCCTGGAAAAAAAAGATAAAAAGACTTGACTACAGCAAAAGAAAATCGACCAGGCTTCCATGTTTGATATCTAGTATGGGTTATCCTGCTGAGCATAGTCCTTTTAACTCTTTCTTGATATGTTATTTCCAATACCAGTTACTCCACTGTCAAACATTTCATTTTCCCATCCATAGTCTTGCTCTTTGCTCTCCAATCTCCGCATGTTGCCTCTTGAGAAACCATCAAGACATCCAACAGAGGTCTCCTGAGTAATTTACTGGAAGGAGATGTTAGGGAGACTGTGACCTTTTCTGTTGTATGTGCTTGTGTTTCAAAGGTTCAGACTGGCGCAAATAATTTATATATAGGAAGCGGCGGCCATTTTGTTTACTTCTTTAACACTACGAAAATGTCAGAGATAATAAAAGGGAGTGAAAAACAGAAAACATAGGTCTGTATTATGGTTCTATGTTGTAAGGATCCCTCATACGCTGCCTGTAATTGATACAAAGCCATAGGGACTTCATATTCTATTTCACTATTTTATATGAAATTTGTCTTTCCTAACTAGAAAATGTTCATCTATCTCTACATTGGAACAGAATGTGGAACTGAAATGTTCCTGCTGAATATGAATATGGACTAATAAACCATTGATGTTTTCATATGAATCATTCGGTGATTCTAGTACTAGTATCCTCCAAAGGAATAACTTGAAGCTCATCTGCCCCAATTCACCATAGGCTATATATAATACTGGTATTTTTTTTGGTTTGTCTGAGACTCCAGGACCAATAGTGGTTGCTACTTCTGAACCACCTATAACTACAACCCTGGAATACTCTCATGTGGCAGAAGAATTGGATAATAAACACAATGATGTTATAATACAAGGATGATAAACATAGTGATACCACAGTACAGGGATGATACACACAGTAATGTCACATTACAGAGATAATAAACACAGTGATGTCACAGTACAGGGATAATAAATATAGTTATGTTACAGTACAGGTATAATAAACACAGTGATGTCACAGTACAGGGATAATACACACAGTGATGTCACAGTACAGGGATAATACACGCAGTGATGTCACAGTACAGGGATAATATACACAGTGATGTCACAGTACAGAGATAATATACACAGTGATGTCACAGTACAGGGATAATACACACAGTGATGTCACAGTACAGGGATAATACACGCAGTGATGTCACAGTACAGGGATAATATACACAGTGATGTCACAGTACAGGGATAATACACACAGTGATGTCACAGTACAGAGATAATAAATATAGTTATGTCACAGTACAGGGATAATACACACAGTGATGTCACAGTACAGAGATAATAAATATAGTTATATCACAGAACAGGGAAAATAGACACAGTGATGTCACAGTAAAGAGATAATAAGCACACTAAATATAAAGAAAAAGACAATAGAAAATAGAGGAAATAGACAAGACGCTCAGTCAGTGATATATAAAAAATATTAATCCATAGCTTTATTCATCCTTAATAAAAAAAAAAAATTTCCATTTGGTGATCCTGCACTCTGCTCAGTCACATCCCACATACAGCTCATATCAGACTGGTCCAATTAATCTGATTCTTTTACATTCACACAGAGATTAAATATGTAGATAGAAAAATTGCAGAATTCATAAATGTCAGAAGACCCACATAGTAAAATGACCTTAAATGTGATGGTGCAGGGAAAGAGCTAATGTAATGTGTGACTGCACATCCTAATGAATGGGACATATCAATTAACTAGGCTGTGTCACATACAAAGTTATATTGTAGATAGAATGGTGGCCATATGATGTAGCATTCCATGTGTGGAGGCAATGCATTGTATATTCTCTTACAAGTAACTGTACAGTCCCAGTAAATATATAAGCCCATAAATAATGTGTTAGAAATAGACATACAGTACATAATGAATAGATAAAATATATGGGTCACTCTCTGGACTGCAAAGATCTATGAAATGCTGTAGGATGCAAATGTCACATACTGCTAAACACCAGCAGAGCTCGGCGGGGAGCAGCACAGATATCTCCAAAGTATATTTACATATTGTACAGACGCTTACGTCAGATCACCGCACTGCTAGTTTGTAAGCAGATACTCTTGTAAGGATTTCTTCTCAGTGCCATGGCAGACTGATTCACCTTCTCCTTGGTGTATGAGCATAAAGTACAGCAAACAATGTGAACCTGGGCCAATGTTACTAAGTCGGTGACACATTTCGTTACTAGTGTGTGACTTTTTATACGTCCATTAATGTCACAGTATGGAAATAATTTATAGTGATGTCACTTCAGTAAAGGGTTTGGATTGCACATCCAGTTAGCACAGAGGAGGGTCTCAACCCTTAAACAGTATCCATAGCAGACTCCGTAGACAAGAGAATTGATGCAAACAAGAGTGATTTATTGAGTAATGTGTAAAGTATAATGTGACATTTTGGTCCTGTTCAGATACCCGCTATTCCACTTGCAGCTCATCCACCACTATATGTGATCATCTTTATACTTACCTTACTTCTTCCAGAGTCTGATGAGGGTCTGAAAAAGACCAAAACGTCACATTATACTCTATGCATTACTCAAGTGAATAAATCACTCTTGTTTGCATCAATTCTCTTGTCTACGTAGTCTAAGGAAATAGTGATGTCACAGTACAGGGATAATATACACAGTGATGTCACAGTACAGGGATAATACACACAGTGATGTCACAGTACAGGGATAATACACACAGTGATGTCACAGTACAGGGATAATACACACAGTGATGTCACAGTACAGAGATAATACACACAGTGATGTCACAGTACAGAGATAATACACACAGTGATGTCACAGTACAGGGATAATATATACAGTGATGTCACAGTACAGGGATAATAAACACAGTGATGTCATAGTACAGAGATAATACACACAGTGATGTCACAGTACAGGGATAATACACACAGTGATGTCACAGTACAGAGATAATACACACAGTGATGTCACAGTACAGAGATAATACACACAGTGATGCCACAGTACAGAGATAATACACACAGTGTTGTCACAGTACAGGGATAATACACACAGTGATGTCACAGTACAGAGATAATACACACAGTGATGTCACAGTACAGGGATAATACACACAGTGATGTCACAGTACAGATATAATACACACAGTGATGTCACAGTACAGGGATAATACACACAGTGATGTCACAGTACAGAGATAATACACACAGTGATGTCACAGTACAGAGATAATACACACAGTGATGTCACAGTACAGAGATAATACACACAGTGTTGTCACAGTACAGGGATAATACACACAGTGATGTCACAGTACAGAGATAATACACACAGTGATGTCACAGTACAGGGATAATACACACAGTGATGTCACAGTACAGAGATAATACACACAGTGATGTCACAGTACAGGGATAATACACACAGTGATGTCACAGTACAGAGATAATACACACAGTGATGTCACAGTACAGGGATAATATATACAGTGATGTCACAGTACAGGGATAATAAACACAGTGATGTCACAGTACAGGGATAATACACACAGTGATGTCACAGTACAGGGATAATACAAACAGTGATGTCACGGTACAGGGATAATACACACAGTGATGTCACAGTACAGGATAATACACACAGTGATGTCACGAGATCAGCTAAGCGCTATCAAGTGCTTGTGAGTTGCGTGTCAAATGACGCGACTGCTCGTTACTGCGCATGCGCCTGGCTGTTTTCGCTATGGCCATCACGGCGTCATGCGCTATTACTCACAGCTGGTTTCACATATTTTGGGGGTCTCTATATATACCTCACCCTTTTGCTGGTCACTACACCTCCTGAGGAAGCTTTTTAGCGAAACGCATTGAGGTGCGTTTCCACGCATACCTTTTGTGTTCACTGGGGCTCAATTTTGTTTTTATAATGGCTACAGGTAATCATCATCATTTCATATTTATTCATTGGTTTGTTTGATATGCTTTCCATTTATCATTGCTTGTCTTTTGTATATATAGTATATACTAATATCTAGTAATATATCTAAGCAGTATATGGATAGTGTCTTTTTGCATTTCCATATATATTCTTTTGTCTATATGGCATTCAACTACTGTTGATTGGGTAAAATTCCCTATCTAGATATCTATATATGGTTTGCAATTGTTGTATTTTCAGTACTAGTCATATATCTTGGGCCATTATTTATATATTGTCATCCTTATATATCTTTTGTACTTTTTTGATCCTCTTTATGTGACACATGTGTCTTGTGTTGTGTCTTATCTTTTGTCTGTGTCACCTGTATTATTAGATTTGGTATATATATGTATTATTTATTACATTTTTATTAATAAATATATATTTTATATATTTTTGAGATTTTTTGTTTTTTCTTGATTAATTCTTTTTGTGTTGGAATATCAATTTTGTTGTCAAGCATATAAGGGGTTTTTTTTTGGACAGTACATAGATAATACGCACAGTGATGTCACAGTACAGAGATAATACACACAGTGATGTCACAGTACAGAGATAATACACACAGTGATGTCACAGTACAGAGATAATAAACACAGTGATGTCACAGTACAAGGATAATACACACAGTGTTGTCACAGGACAGGGATAATATAAACAGTGATGTCACAGTACAGGGATAATATACACAGTGATGTCACAGTGCAGGGATAATACACACAGTGATGTCACAGTACAGAGATAATACACACAGTGATGTCACAGTACAGAGATAATAAACACAGTGATGTCACAGTATAGGGATAATACACACAGTGATGTCACAGCACAGAGATAATACACACAGTGATGTCACAGCACAGGGATACTAAATACAGTGATGTCACAATACAGGGATAAGGCACACAGCAATGTCACAGTACAGAGATAATAAACATGGTGATGTCACTTTACAGTGATAATAAACACCCCAGATCATTGGGCTCCGCAAGCTTGCAGAAAAGATTATTCTTAACAGAGAACATCACCAGTGGTTGCCAGTGAAGAAGCACATCCATAGCATACAGTAAGTGCCCTAACAACCCACAGAACACATTGCTGAGGTTAGAGAAGGCCACGGAGCTTAGCCAAACACAAAAACATCCAGAGACCTGGAAATTTGCCTTGAGTGGCTGAGACTAGCCTCAGGTACCATCAGGAGAGTGTGTGGAGGTATTGCCCCTCATGCACACACTAGGGAACATATATGAGTTATGTAAGTGCAACAGTATTGACATGAGGACTGTGCTACTGCAATGAAGACAAACTACAAAAGCATGATAGATGTGGTGTGTATGGGAACGTATGGTATAAGTAATAATGAAGAAAAGAAGTGATTGTGATAAGATAAAACCACAAAGAATGGGAATAGTGACTTGGATAGAATGTCAAAAATGTGATAAAATGCAAAAGGCAACTACCATACAAAATAATAATAATAATAGTAATAATAATAATAATAACAACAATAATAGTAATAATAGTAGTAGTAGTAATAATAATAATAACAACAACAATAATAATAATAATAATAATAATAATAATAATAAATCATTATTAAAAGCCAAAACACCCACAAAAGGTAAAATGAGTAAATGCATGTCCATAAAATTACTCTGTTCCAGCTAAATAATAATAAGAATTTGTAGACGATGGTAATAATGGCACCGCAGGGATGGGGTGGATCCCGTTCTGAATGGCTGCAGATTACAGCTAGCATAAACTGTCGGCGTTACCAAAGTATATATAGACAGAAATAGGGACAATTACTATAATTACTATAATAGCAAGACATAACAAACACAAGCAAAGGCAAAACATAATAATAAAAAACTCATAGAGGGATCACCAGTCTGAAAAATGCAGAAAAACTTAACTCATTGAGGTTTATAGGACGCAACGTATTCAGGGTCCAATAGGTTTTTCAGTTTTAGCCGACATGCTGTCCTAAAAATGTTCTTAATAAGGACCTTTCACATCTGATTCCAGCACAGTTGGCATTTTCTCTCTAACTCCCACCATTCCTGAGCAATCACTGCTGTTAGCTTCAGCACCGAATATGCTCACTAGGCTCTTTACTGTCAGGTGGGCGGTCCCTAACTCTCTATACCAGCCTAGGACCACCCTATTGGATGCTGGACCTTAACAGCATCAATTACTCAGAAATGGAGGGGGCTAGAGAAGAAATTCTGACTGTGCCAGAGTCAGGTGGAGCAGCACTTAATGAAGGTTGCAAAGAGGTGAACATTTTTTGTTTCATCCTCTATATGGCCCTGATCTTTATTCACTATAGAACCTTGTTATTTGTGCTTTATTTGCACATACTTTGCTCATGTGAATTGTGCATTTTTACAATTTAGCAGCACATTTTACATCTGTCTTGGTCACCCTAAGGGCTCATTTGTACAACCATACTTGCCAGATGATTATTGATTATTCCATCATATGGTGCCAGAAACTGTGAAAACCACATTCTTATCATACAAGACTCGGTATCTCAATGGCTGCAAAGGGAACTGGTTCTACGGGTGCATTAATATTCATCGAAAGGGGACATAGAATTGGCCTGGAACGCCCCAGGCCATAATGCATAATGGCTTTTTCAGATGATCACTACCCGCTTCTGTCATTCACACAGTATAATGTCCTCATTGTAGCCCACATAGTATAATGTCCCCCCAGTGACTCTACACAGTATAATGTCCCCCTTGTGACCCCCACATAGTATAATATGTCACTTGTAGCACAACAAAGTGTAATGTCCCCCTTGTGGCCCCGCAGAGTATAATGTCCCCCTAGTGACTCTACACAGTATAGTGTCCCCCTTGTGACCCCCACATAGTATAATATATTCCTTGTAGCACAACAAAGTGTAATGTTCCCCTTATGGCCCCACAGAGTATAATGTCTCCCTTTTGGCCACACACAGTATAATGTCCCCCTTGTAGCCCCACATAGTATAATGACCCCCTGTGACTCTACACAGTATAATGTTACCCCTGTGACCCCCACATAGTATAATATGTCACTTGTAGCACAGCACAGTGCAATGTCCCCCTTGTGGCCCCACACAATATAATGCCACCCTTGTAGCTCCACATAGTATAATGTGCCCCCTTATGACTCTACACAGTATACTGTCCCCCTTGTGACCCCCACATAGTATAATATGTCACTTGTAGCACAACACAGTGTAATGTCCCTCTTGTGGTCCCACACTGTATAATTCCCCCCAATGACTCTACACAGTATAATGTCCCCCTTGTGACTCCCACATAGTATAATATGTCACTTGTAGCACAACACAGTGTAATGTCCCCCTTGTGGCCCCGCAGAGTATAATGTCCCCCTTGTGGCCACACACAGTATAATGTCCCTCTTGTAGCCCCACATAGTATAATGACCCCCTGTGACTCTATACAGTATAATGTTACCCCTGTGCCCCCCACATAATATAATATTCACTTGTAGCACAACACAGTGTAATGTCCGCTTTGTGGCTCCACACAATATAATGCCCCCCTTGTAGTTCCACATAGTATAATGCCCCCCCTTATGACTCTACACAGTATAATGTCCCCCTTGTGACCCCCACATAGTATATGTCACTTGTAGCACAACACAGTGTAATGTCCCTCTTGTAGTCTCACACAGTATAATGCCCCCCGTGACTCTATACAGTGTAATGCCCCCCTGAGGCTCCTCACAATATAATGTCCCCCTTTCCAGGCCAATTCTATGTACTTTGGATCATATTTCAATTAACGATGGAGTGGGCATTATTTGTAATTTCTTTGCAGAAAAGGGGTAGCTAGACCTCCTAATTCCTTCCTGGTGATTCTAGAAGCAAAGGCAAGGAAAACCATCTTCCATAAGTGTATTTCACGTGGTGTATCGTATCTCACTTCTTTGGAAACCCAAAATAGACTGGATTCACACAAGCCACATAGACAAAGACTTTTTTCCACATGGGAAGCTTTTATTATACCACAGGTAACAAAACAGAAGCTGCATGAGGAATTCAATACCACAGATTGGTATCTTAAGCAGCAGCTGGTAGGAATGACGGTCATCAATCTACAAGACGATGGTGGACCCGGTGAACCAGACCTGAGAAAATGAGGTTAATAATTTGTAATACAGTGATAATGGGATGTCACTGGGAGTTTATGGTGTTGACTATACTGTATGTTGGTTTGGCTTCTGGATTTATAGCAGGATGTGTGCCTAGACTTGAAAGTCTACTAAAGTCTATATGAAAACATAGTATTTGAACAAACTCTGTACCCTGCTGTTAAGATTTAAAAAAAAAAGATGTGGTTTGGTCAATAAAAGGAGAATAACTCTGGGAGGAGTTTTAGAGATGACATCTTGTTGAAAATATGTTAATACATGTGTCTGCTGAGACCTTTCACCATCAAGTTTTCAGAATATTATTATTTATTGTTTTGACCCTGATATAACTTTAAGATGGACTATACCACTGAGGCTTAAGCAAGGTAGATAGTACATCTCGTTTATTTTAGATCCTTATAGTCAGGGGAGTCAGGACTCCTAGGAACCTATCTATAAAACATAGTGTATGACACTGTCAGGGCTCCTAAGAACCTATCTATAAAACATAGTGTAGAACACTGTCAGAGCTCCTAGGAACCTATCTATAAAACATAGTGTAGAACACTGTCAGGGCTCCTAGGTACCTATCTATAAAACATAGTGTAGAACACTGTCAGGGCTCCTAGGTACCTATCTATAAAACATAGTGTAGAACACTGTCAGGACTCCTAGGAACCCATCTATAAAACATAGTGTAGAACACTGTCAGGGCTCCTAGGAACCTATCTATAAAACATAGTGTAGAACACTGTCAGGGCTCCTAGGAACCTATCTATAAAACATAGTGTAGAACACCATCAGGGCTCCTAGGGACCTATCTATAAAACATAGTGTAGAACACTGTCAGGGCTCCTAGGAACCTATCTATAAAACATAGTGTAGAACATCGTCAGGGCTCCTAGGAACCTATCTATAAAACATAGTGTAGAACACCGTCAGGGCTCCTAGGAACCTATCTATAAAACATAGTGTAGAACACTGTCAGGGCTCCTAGGAACCTATCTATAAAACATAGTGTATAACACTGTCAGGGCTCCTAGGAACCTATCTATAAAACATAGTGTATAACACTGTCAGAGCTCCTAGGAACCTATCTATAAAACATAGTGTAGAACACCGTCAGGGCTCCTAGGAACCTATCTATAAAACATAGTGTATGACACTGTCAGGGCTCCTAGGAACCTATCTATAAAACATAGTGTAGTACACTGTCAGGGCTCCTAGGAACCTATCTATAAAACATAGTGTAGAACACCGTCAGGGCTCCTAGGAACCTATCTATAAAACATAGTGTAGAACACTGTCAGGGCTCCTAGGAACCTATCTATAAAACATAGTGTATAACACTGTCAGGGCTCCTAGGAACCTATCTATAAAACATAGTGTATAACACTGTCAGAGCTCCTAGGAACCTATCTATAAAACATAGTGTAGAACACCGTCAGGGCTCCTAGGAACCTATCTATAAAACATAGTGTAGAACACTGTCAGGGCTCCTAGGAACCTATCTATAAAACATAGTGTATGACACTGTCAGGGCTCCTAGAGAAACTTGTCACTCCTGTGGGCCAATAACAGGAGAGCCACTGCCGCTATTGAATTCAATAGCGGCAGTGGCCCCTCTGTGATAGCGAGACCACCGCTGATAATAGCATCGGTGGTCCTGCTATCATCTATCCCTGTGCTGTGACACTATGATGTCACAGCACAGGGATAATAAAAAAATTGGTGGCAGCGGGTGAAAAACAAAAAAAAAAAAACATAGCTATTGCCAGTGGTGGCCCCACTATTTATAGTTAGAGAAAATGTTTAAAACTCTGCAAAATTTTTAATTATTAATATGTGCAAAAATGTTTTATTTTTAATTGTTTACAAATTTAAATATGTTAAACCCCTTTAATAAGACACACAGGAAAAAAAAAGTTTGAGGTAGACTATGAAAACCAAAAATATGAAAAGCATTTGAAAAGGTGAATTTTTTTCTCTAGATATCAAGGCTCAAAACAAGGCTCAAAACACCCCATTCATGAAAGAGTCAACTGCGATAGAATTGGTACATTCTGCATCTTTACCCTTTGTATCCAGATTATAGTTGTGTTACAAGAGGCTGCTCTTTATTTTGATGAGGTCTTCTTGTTCTTTCACATCTTGCAATTCATTTCTCTTCCGCTATTCCAGAGGTACTAAACATTGTGGTTTTGTGTTCCGAAAAAATATTTGCACTAAAATATTTACAATTCATTTTGTTTCTGACCCTGGTTTAAAGGGAACCCAGCATGCTTCTGTGGATCCATGCCTTTGTTACTGAAATATCACCTTTATTGGCAATATGTAGATGAGCTCTTTAGAGGAAAAAAAAGGGTGTTAATTTTGCTCCAAAAAGGTAATCAGCCACACCCTCATTGCTCCAAAGAGTTCATTTGCATATTAATACAAATAGCAATATCTCGCCAATCAAGGCACCTATTCACAAAGGGGAAAGACCATTGATTCCAGGAGACCCTAACCTATCTGTGCAGGGCTGGGGTGATATGCTGAGGCTCTGGTGACACTCCCTTTAAAGAAGATAGGGCTTTGTAAATTGTCCTTTCTTTTCATTGTTTATCTAGGCACAGCACCATACACGTTTGTGGCTGTGCCAGATACTGCAGCTCAGTTCCATTGACTTTATTGGTCCCATCATGCAGCTGACTGTTTAGGATATGGAAGTCAATCCCTCACACATCAAATATTAATGGCGCATTTTAAGATTAAACTATCAACATTAAACACTACCATATTTCAAATTGTAGACAAGTAAAAGTTAAACATTTTGGGAAATATATATCTAATTCTAAATTTTGCAGACAAAAAAATTTCCTCTAATCATCTTAGTGGTGACTTTCTTGCCACTGGATATGACCACGAATGTAGGAACTTTCTATTGTTTGGGACTTGTCAGAAAACCAGCCATAGTGTCCTTATTGTGGTCAGGTTATCAGGCAGGGACACTACATGTATGAGAAGATAACCCAACCACAATAAGGACATCATGGCTGGTTATCAGGAGGACACTACATGTATGAGAAGATAACCCGAACACAATAAGTACATCATGGCTGGTTATCAGGAGAACACTACATGTATGAGAAGATAACCCGGACACAATAAGGACATCATGGCTGGTTATCAGGAGGACACTACATGTATGAGAAGATAACCCGGACACAATAAGGACATCGTGGCTGGTTATCAGGAGGACACTACATGTATGAGAAGATAACCCTGACACAATAAGGACATCATGGCTGGTTATCAGGAGGACACTACATGTATGAGAAGATAACCCGGACACAATAAGGACATCATGGCTGGTTATCAGGAGGACACTACATGTATGAGAAGATAACCCTGACACAATAAGGACATCATGGCTGGTTATCAGGAGGACACTACATGTATGATAAGATAACCCGGACACAATAAGGACATCATGGCTGGTTATCAGGAGGACACTACATGTATGAGAAGATAACCCGGACACAATAAGGACATCATGGCTAGTTATCAGGAGGGATACTACATGTATGAGAAGGTAACCCGGACACAATAAGGAGATCATGGCTGGTTATCAGGAGGACACTACATGTATGAGAAGATAACCCAGACACAATAAGGACATCATGGTTGGTTATCAGGAGGACACTACATGTATGAGAAGATAACCCAGACACAATAAGGACATCATGGCTGGTTATCAGGAGGACACTACATGCATGAGAAGATAACCCGGACACAATAAAGACATCATGGCTGGTTATCAGGCAGGGACACTACATGTATGAGAAGATAACCCAGACACAATAAGGACATCATGGCTGGTTATCAGGAAACACTACATGTATGAGAAGATAACCTGACCACAATAAGGACATCATGGCTGGTTATCAGGAGGGACGCTACATGTATGAGAAGATAACCCAACCACAATAAGGACATCATGGCTGGTTATCAGGAGGACACTACATGTATGAGAAGATAACCCAGACGCAATAAGGACATCATGGCTGGTTATCAGGAGGACACTACATGTATGAGAAGATAACCCAACCACAATAAGGACATCATGGTTGGTTATCAGGAGGGACACTACATGTATGAGAAGATAACCCGGACACAATAAGGACATCATGGCTGGTTATCAGGAAACACTACATGTATGAGAAGATAACCCGGACACAATAAGGACATCATGGCTGGTTTCTGACAAGTCCCAGACCATAGAAAGTTCCTGCATTCGTAGTCAGATCCATGGTCATCCTTATGCGGCATAAGTACCAACTATATGTACTACAAACAGAGAACACTTCAATAGGTATATTTCAAAGAGTGTTGAAATGTATTATTCACATGTAGCAAAATTCATGCAGAGTGATGATTGACGTTTCGGCCCAGTGGCCTTCATCAGACTCACATATGTAAGGTAAGTTCACATGTAAGAGTATGATACAGTTGTAGTACAAGAAAGTTGTAGACAAGCACTGTTATGTAGTTAGCTTAATAAGATTCCTGCAGTATGGTAAGATAGTTGTGTTCCTATCCAGAAAGTTACAGATGAGCAGCGCAATGCGGCTCGATTTATGTAATGACTATACATTATGTAGGCTCTCCATAATGCTGCACCTCCCTACATTAACTCCCTCATCTCTGTCTATCACCCAACCTCCCACACTCGTATACAAGACTTCTCCCGAGTTGCACCACTTCTCTGGAATGCTCTATCCCGGACTATCAGATTAACCCCCAATTTCCACAGCTTCAAGCGCAAACTAAAGACATATCTTATCAGACAGGCCTATCACAACTCCTAATGTAAACCCTTCCGTAGTTAGATTCCCTAAAGCATACCCTCCTCTGTTCACGCTCCCGCATTACCCCACAGGATATGATGCCGTATCAGACTAGCTTTATATGTCCAGGCACCGTCTGCACGTTAAAGGACACGACTGATGACGGCTCATACAGCTTTATATATGTGTAATGACAGTAACCTCTATTACACAATTGTCTGACCATTGTATAAGCAATGCTACCTCCGATGCCGCCCCTGCTACCTCCTGTGTCACCCCCCTCTACCTCATAGATTGTAAGCTCTTGCGAGCAGGGCCCTCAGTCCCAGTGTGTGAATTGACTATTTCTTTGTAATGTATCTTTTTTGTCTGTACTTGAACCCTACAAATTGTAAAGTGCTGCGGAATATGTTGGTGCTATATAAATAAAATGTATTATTATTAATATTATTATTATATTATTATTATTATTATTATTATTATCATTATTATTATTATTATTAATGACAGTAGTTGTGGAAGGATCTGGTAGTCTTGGGTTCGTGTTTATTATTAGTGGCGCTGTGTAATACGTTGATTGCGTAAAGGTGGATGACGCCTTTCCTGTACTTCAACTGTATCATACTCTTACATGTGAATTTACCTTACATATCTGAGTCTGATGAAGGCCACTGGGCCGAAACGTCATTCATCACTCTGCATGAATTTTGCTACATGTGAATAATAAATTTCAACACTCTTTGAAATATACCTATTGAAGTGAAAATTCCTTTATTTATTCCACTGCTGATTAAAGGAGAGCAATCCTCACCTTAATACACAAACAGAGAACAGTGACATTATTAAAATTTTCTAGGGTTGTAAGTTCTTTCATCCTTGCAAGTTTGTTGAGGGCACCCATACATGAAGGGGGGGCTTGTAAGGCACATCCCATAGATGTTGGGTGCCATTGTGGTGGTTGAACCGTGAATAATTAAACGGGCAGCTAGAAGGGAGGAACAATAACTACATCTACATAATGTATGAGATAAAGTATCCATGACAATAATATATGGTAAAAGTCTGTATGTTACCAAGTAGCTGAATATTAATGCTTACGTCAACTCTGCTCTGCTCACGGCGTGTTTCGATGTATATGAGCGGTGTTTCTATAACTAATAGGCTCAGTTACTGAAAGATTTATAAAACAGATCAAGTAGAATGGAAAAATAGAATTTATATTTATGATTTTTTTTATGACCCGTTACATATTACATGAAAAATAACGGCTTTTTTGCTATAGAATTTTGATATTTTTGTAGACTTTTGCAACTTGAATTTATAGGGATTATAGGGACACTGAGATACCAATGACCGGAGATCATTGAGGATCTGATTTTTGTCCCTCCCACTGATATAGCAGCCAAACACTGTATACTACTATATTGGGTACGGG
Organism: Leptodactylus fallax; assembly: GCA_947044405.1. Lineage (NCBI taxonomy): Eukaryota > Metazoa > Chordata > Amphibia > Anura > Leptodactylidae > Leptodactylus > Leptodactylus fallax. Next base: position 1,510,115 of record CAMRHE010000133.1, on the reverse strand, counting down.
GCCCATTTGGATCTGAATTTTTCCAACCTGTGCTGAAGCCCTAGCTATGCCTCTGACTGTCGGTCTTCATTGATCAATATTAAACAAAAATGCCTGTTGGCCCAACCTAAGGATAAGTCATCAATAGCAGATTGCTGTGGTCGATATCCACAGGTTATGCCATAAATGTCTGATAGAATTTCTGGGATCTGCACCTGAATGGACTGGCGGTCCCCTCACACCCCTCTAGGCTGGTGAAGTAGCTGATGGCTGCCTCATTGAGGTGCAAAATGAATAGCAAGATACCCACATATGTCTGCAGATGTTCCCATAGAGGTGAATGAAAAGAGTCGTGCACACCTTTTCTGTAACTACATATGGATCCCAGAGATGGAACCTGCAGGAATTTGGCCTTTAATCTTTTCTTGCAGCAGCCATTTTTGTTGTTTGATTTTCGGGTTTTTTTTTACTCTCCGTCTTCCAAAAACCGTAACATTTTTATTTTTCTGTTCACAAAGTTGTATAAGGACTTATAGGAATTTACCCAAGCATACAGAATAAGAAAAGTGGTACTGTGCACTGTCCATATATACAGTATAAGAGCAGATACTGAGAATTACACCCAGTATACAGGACAAGAGAATTGGTACTGTGCACTGTCCATATATACAGGATGATAGCAGATACTGAGAACACTCTTAGGGCTCCTAGTATTCTATCTATAAAACATAGAGTAGGACATTGTCAGGGCTCCTAGGAACCTATATATAAAACATAGTGTAGAACATCGTCAGGGCTCCTAGGAACCTATATATAAAACATAGTGTATAACACTGTCAGGGATCCTAGGAACCCATCTATAAAACATAGTGTATTACACTGTCAGGGCTCCTAGGAACCTATCTACAAAACATAGTGTATAGCACTATTAGGGCTTCTAGAAACCTATCTATAGAACATAGTGTATAACACTGACAGGGCTCCTAGTAACCTATCCATAAAACATAGTGTAGAACATTGTCAGGGCTCCTAGGAACCTTTCTATAAAATATAGTGTATAACACTGTCAGGGCTCCTAGGAACCTATATATAAAACATAGTGTAGAACACTGTCAGGGCTCCTAGGAAACTATCTATAAAAGATAGTGTAGAACACTATCAGGGCTCCTAGGAACCTATTTATAAAACATAGTGTAGAACACTGTCAGGGCTCCTAGGAACCTATCTATAAAAGATAGTGTAGAACACTATCAGGGCTCCTAGGAACCTATTTATAAAACATAGTGTAGAACACTGTCAGGGCTCCTAGGAACCTATCTATAAAACATAGTGTATAACACTGTCAGGGCTCCTAGGAACCTATATATAAAACATTGTGTATAACACTGTCAGGGCTACTAGGAGCCTATCTATAAAACATAGTGTATAACACTGTCAGGGCTCCTAGGAACCTATCTATAAAAGATAGTGTAGAACACTATCAGGGCTCCTAGGAACCTATCTACAAAACATAGTGTAGAACACTATCAGGGCTCCTAGGAACCTATGTATAAAACATAGTGTAGAACACTGTCAGGGCTACTAGGAACCTATCTATAAAACATAGTGTAGAACACTGTCAGGGCTCCTAGGAACCTATCTATAAAAGATAGTGTAGAACACTGTCAAGGCTCCTAGTAACCTATCCATAAAACATAGTGTATAACATTGTCAGGGCTCCTAGGAACCTATATATAAAACATTGTGTATAACACTGTCAGGGCTACTAGGAGCCTATCTATAAAACATAGTGTATAACACTGTCAGGGCTCCTAGGAACCTATCTATAAAAGATAGTGTAGAACACTATCAGGGCTCCTAGGAACCTATCTACAAAACATAGTGTAGAACACTATCAGGGCTCCTAGGAACCTATGTATAAAACATAGTGTAGAACACTGTCAGGGCTACTAGGAACCTATCTATAAAACATAGTGTAGAACACTGTCAGGGCTACTAGGAACCTATCTATAAAACATAGTGTAGAACACTGTCAAGGCTCCTAGGAACCTATATATAAAACATTGTGTATAACACTGTCAGGGCTCCTAGGAACCTATCTATATAACATAGTGTATAACACTGTCAGGGCTCCTAGTAACCTATCTATAAAACATAGTGTATAACACTGTCAGGGCTCCTAGTAACCTATCCATAAAACATAGTGTATAACATTGTCAGGGCTCCTAGGAACCTATCTATAAAACATAGTGTATAACACTGTCAGGGCTCCTAGGAACCTATCTATAAAAGATAGTGTAGAACACTATCAGGGCTCCTAGGAACCTATCTATAAAACATAGTGTAGAACACTGTCAGGGCTACTAGGAACCTATCTATAAAACATAGTGTATAACACTGTCAGGGCTCCTAGGAACCTATCTATAAAACATAGTGTATAACACTGTCAGTGCTCCTAGGTACCTATCTATAAAACATATTGTATGACACTGTCAGGGCTCCTAGGAACCCACCTATAAAACATAGTGTATGACACTGTTAGGGCTGGTCCAGGAGAAGATACCCAACTTGGATAGGTACTATGGTCTTTTTTTTTTTTAGGATCATTTTGTCTGGCAGGCCCAAGGAAACTCATTCCAACACAGTACAACTCTCTCAGATTAGTGCATAGCTTTATCATACTCGCCAACATTTGCTGTCATTGTTCCAGGGGGGACATTGTGTCAGCGATATCCCTTACGGGTGAGACTATGCCCGTTTGGATTGTGCCTCCTTTTTGAGCATGACCACCACCCTTTTTGTGATGTGACTGACACTGCGTCCACATCACATAGAAACTAATAGAGAGTTGTCGGGGCCCAGAAGATTTACCAGCTCTTTTGGGAATCCAAGAGGCCTCTTCCTATTTTGGGAGCCTCTTGGTAAATTGGCAATTATGAACTATATACATCTATGTCATGTATGAATATGCTCTCAAATACGCCATTTTGTTTTTTTTCTTGCCTCCTATATTTCATGCTCTGAATGTGATGTAGCCTCTTGGGTATCACACATTTTAATAATGGTGATAGAAAAATGTAATAATGTAGGGGAGGGGTAAGTGACACCTAATTAAAAAGCCGCCTGGTAACATGAAATTAACCAATTAATAAATGTATTCGCATACAACCAGCATAATGAGTAATGACTGCAATTAAAAAGAAACCCACAATCATTATAAATCGCTGCCAATATTATTTTAATACAATTTACAACAATGTTCTATGCAAATCTCCAGCCTGGTCATACGGAGGAACATTACAATGTTAAATTAAAGTACGCAAACAAATCCCCATAAGAACGGTGATCCCTCCGAGAACACACATTATTAACCGATCCCTTTATTGGGGGGTGGGGAGGGGGCTGAAATCCATGCCATCCTAATTATTATACTTGTCAGCCCCCCATAGACAGATATCTATGGTCTATCTTAAAGGGAACTTGTCAGGTCGCTATGGGACTTTAAACCACCCACAGGTCCTTATGGACCTGGGCTTTAGTGTCCCATAAAGCATATGCCATCTGTGCCTGTATTAATGAACAAACACTTATACTTACCTAGAGATGAGTCTGATGAGTCTCATCGCACCTGCGCATTTCTTTCCTGCGTATGTACCTAAGGTCCGGCACATGCGTACTGAAGTTAAGGTGTACTCCTCTGGTTTCAAGGAAAAACTGTGCCGGAAATAGGAGTACAGGAGCTGGGCACAGTTGACATTGAAAGAGGGCAATTTGGGACACTATACCCTCCGTCCATAAAGACCTGTGAGTGGTTTAGTGTCCCAAATCACCCTGACAGGTTCCCTTTAAGGCCATAAATAAAAATTCCTGGACAACCTCTTTATTTAACATCAGACATATTTAAGTTCATCATCGCTTAGAAACTGTCAACATGCAGCTAATGGACCTAAGGCACAAGATCCCTATGATCCTGTACTATGTAGCAATGGGAACTCCGTGTGCTTCAGCATGGAATTCCACACGTGGCGCCATATTATAGGACGATGCGTCTATAGAAGCAATGCTGCTGGGGGAACATACCGCCACAATATGGCACCTGATAGACCATAATTTTTGGGCACTTGCACAGTATTATATATTTATGTGCAGGTCTATGTAGTTGTGTACTAAAGCCTTTCCTGAATCAATCCTTAAGAAATAGATCCACGTGGCAAGAAACTGGTTCCAAAGTCACGTGGACACAAGGTTGTCTTCTGCTGGACCATTATTGGAACCTGGTCCCTCTGGTGACTCCTTCTGCACTCTGGTGCTCCAGTCTGAACCCGTCTATAGTCCTCTCCTACAGTATTTCCACCTCTATTTTACTGCTAGGCCAGTCACTAGCTGTTCTTACAGTACATTGAATTTTACAGTCTTGACACTTTTTGTAGCTCCATCTTTCTAAAGTTTGCAGTTTTTTTTTTTGGTAGTGATTTAACTCAAGGTGCTTCTTACCTTTCCTGAGTGCCGAGATTTAATGCGTTATGATGGGTAATGGGGCATTTTGTTCTGGTGCTTTACTCTAAATCAATACAATGCATTAGAGAGATATTCGCCGCAGGTGCCAACAGATCAGCAGCTGTAACATCATTTTTTTATATATATACTTGGGTCTCCTGAACTTTTCCGAATACATTTTTTTTTTTTTGTTGAAGATGTTTCCTGGGGCATAAAATGGTTCTCCTTGTAAGAATAATACAGCTCATGTACGAGACTGAGTGAGAGCCGAATCATTTCACACTGACAGGTCCAGCAAGAGCACGCAGTCCTTGGACCTACAGTAACAAAGCCTTCTACATGTTATACTCATCATAGACAGGTCACTAGCCATTACCAATATGACCACATTTCTATATTGCTGTCAATGCTCAATTAATGGCTTCTTCAAGTCTAATAGTCCCAAATTTGCAGAATTTGGCGCTATCCCTCAAAATCAGATGCGGCTATCAATGCAATAGGTAATGCAATAGGTAACAGATCTGTAAAGGGATTTCCCATCTAAGGGTTTCATTTGCTCTCCTGTCTCCTCTCCCCTCCACTTCCTGGTTTGGAAGTTGGTGGGTGGGCTTAACCTGCGTGACGGATAGGCCTGACTGACAACATGTTCTTCTGACTAACAGTGTGTTTGAGATTTATAAGGCCCTGATCAAGAATTGTTGTAGCCCTTATCAGGGATCAGCGTCTAAATGCACTTTGCAGAGCTCAATTAGCCACCAATCATACTGAAGGGAATAGAGGTGGCTGGGAACAGGAACTGACATCATTAGCCCAGCCACTGCAGATAGATAGCAGAGGTGGTCTGAAAACTAGGCAATGAGTTGTAAACTCTGAGGAGATATACAGTAATCTGCGGAAAAGGGAGATGATAGATGGATAGATAGATAGATAGATAGATAGATAGATAGATAGATAGATAGATAGAGCAATGTATTTGGTATAATGTAGAATATACATGTATTACATGTATAATACAAGTTTAAATATGATCCTGGAGATGGGACTACCCCTATAAGTTATACTCAACTAGCATATAGGGTCGCACCTCTTTGAGAATCTGAATGGTAACAGCCAGTTATTCATTTATTCATATTTTTCCAAAAGGACTAAAGGAGGAACTGCAAAGGCCAGAGTACTTTCCATGAAAGTGCTACAGATTGTTATTTTATGAGGAATACAACCATTAGTCAAATAAGTATTTGGCGACAGGTCCTTTTTAAGTCTGCATAATGTGATCTACCATCTCTATTTCCGATCTGTAATTTCTAATTCCACTTTCCCTTTCTAAGCCGCGCGGCAGATTGGTCTCTTCTCACTTTGATCTGTACTGGGTCCTTCTATATGTAATTACTGATCTCATTCTGACACATTGAGTCCTTCCAATTCATTCTAGCTACTTTCAAGCAGATCAATAGCGAAGGAAATCAAAGTCAGCAAAAACACAAAATCGCCAAAAATAAAACAAATGTTACATAAAGAAGTGGCAGCCAAGGTTAATAGTGTAGTAGAGCAAACAGTCGGACGCTATTTGCTGAATGTGGCCAGTCTAATACAAAGTAAATGGATGGCAAATAGCCTAGGAAGGCTACAATACCGCCATATAAAGCTGTACATTGCTACACACTGCTTTGAAATTGTGCAGGAAAAAAATCTGTAATTCTAGCTTAATTTTACAATTCCAGCAAAATTTGTGGGCCCCCTCCGCCCTGATATATTTTACAGTTTCCTGTCCTGTGACCCCCATTAAGTATATATAATGTTCCCCAGTGCTATCCACACAGTATAGTGCTCCACACAATATAAAATGTTCCACAGTGGCCCCACACAGTATAATGCTCCACAGTGCCCCCACACAGTATAATGCTCCCCAGAGCCCTCCCACAGTATAATGCTCCACAGTGGCCCCAGACAGTATAATGCTCCACTGTGCCCCCACACAGTATAATGCTCCACAGTGTCCCCAGACAGTATAATGCACCACAGTGCCCCCACACAGTATAATGCTCCACAGTGCCCCCACACAGTATAATGCTCCACAGTGGACCCACACAGTATAATGCTACACAGTAGCCCCAGACAGTATAATGCTCCACAGTGGCCTCAGATAGTATAATGCTCCACTGTGCCCCCACACAGTATAATGCTCCACAGTGGCCCCGGACAGTATAATGCTCCACAGTGCCCCCACACAGTATAATGCTCCACAGTGCCCCCACACAGTATAATGCTCCACAGTGGACCCACACAGTATAATGCTACACAGTGGCCCTACACAGTATAATGCTACACAGTAGCCCCAGACAGTATAATGCTCCATGTGGCTCCTGTTGCATTGTGTGCAAACTATTCCTGTTGTGTGTTGTAAGACTATATAACTGATATTCAGATACATTGTTACATTGTTTACTGTTGTTTAATAGAGTTGGTCAAGCTGTTCAAGTAAGAGACATTCTACCATATGTACTATCTTCAATGAGTTGCCAAGGTAGCATCAGGAGACTACCTGTGGGAGGAGAGGAAGACTCCCCTTCCCACAGGTATACTGCTTACGTCAGGGTGTTTCAGAAAGTGTCAGATGTGCTTGTAAGTGCCCTGTTGTGTTCCTTGAATGACTTTTCAGCAAATAGTTATAAACAGCAGTTAAGTGTCTCCAGACTCATTACACTTCCTTATCTACATATATGAATATGTATAACACATAAACAACATATATAACTTGACTATATATAACACATTTAGAATTAGAAAAAGGAAACAGAATTCATTATTTTTTCCATCTGTTTTTCTCCTCTTTTTCCTTTTCTCTCTCTGCTGTCATGGTCAGCTTAGGCTTCAGCTGCAGTCTAATAGAGAGAGGACAGTATGTCGATAAAATCTTGGTGAGATGTAAAATTGGATTTCATCCCAATGTTACATGTTAGGCTTGGAAACGTCAAAGAAAAGACCATAGAAAAATGACCAGACTATAATAGAAAAGTACAGTAAATTCAATGAGTAGGGGCCTAGCTAAAAATGGTGTAGCACTAATATTCCAGCAAAGATGGAAAATATCTCGACCAATTAAAGCAATTGATCAGCAGGATCCGACACATCCTTACTTTATTTATAGTAGTTTTGATCTAGTTTTGATAACCTCTTGTAGTTCTTGAGATGAGCATTTTAATATAAACTTGTATGAAAGGATGGACGGCACTCCAGGTTAATAAGACATTAATAAAAAAATAAAGTTTAAAAAAATATATAAAAAAACCTAAAAGTTCAAATCACCCCCTTTCCCTAGAATACATATAAAACTACAAAAATACTGTGAAACACATACACATTAGGTATTCCCGTGTCTGAAAATGCCCGGTCTACAAACTTATTTTAATTTAATTTTTTCCATACGGTAAACATTATAGCCGGAAAGAAAAAAATCAAAAGTGCCAAATCGTTTTTTCACCACCAATAAAAATTTTAATAAAAAGTGATCAAAGCAATAGACATTCACCAAAATGGTATAACTAAAAAGTACACCTGGCCCCGCAAAAAAAGACGCCCGATGCATCCTCGTACACGAAAATATAAAAAAATTATGGGCGTCAGAATATGGCGACTTTAAGAAAAAATATTTTTTTGCAAAGTTTTAGATTTTTATTAAGGGGTTAAAATGTAAATAAAACTATATAAATTTGGTATCCCCGGAATCGTACTGAAACATAGAATACAGATGATATGTTATTTTGGCTGCCGTAAACGAAGCCAGTAAGAAAGTCGCACAAATTCACTTTTTCTCCAATTCCCCCCATTCTGAATTTTTTTCCAGCTTCCCAGTACATTGTACAGAATAATAAATGGTAGCATCATGAAGAACAATTTGTCCAGCAAACATTAAGCCCTCCTATGGCTCTGTGAATTGAAAAATAATAAAAGTTATGGAGTTTGGATGGCGGGGAGTCAAAAACGAAAATTGAAAAATGTCACCGGCGGGAAGGGGTTAAAAAAACCCAAACCATTTAGAATATTCATGTTGAACCAGACTTGGACAAATCTGTTCGCCTATCTCTGCTCATAGCAATTTTCTGGCATGGGTTATTGAAAATCTGTCTGGTCGAGACATCCCAGGCTCACTTAGATCTTCGCCATTCTACACCCACTTTTCTCTAAAGTGGTAAGCAGGTCAAAAAATGGATAAAGAGGTTAATTTTTGTGAATTTTAATTAGTAAATTTCCACCATTAAGAGTCAAGGTAAACGTTGCGCCATCTGTATATGTTATTTTTACCATACAAAATGCAAATCAACAATGGTGGAATTGTTTTTTTTTTTTTTTTTTTTTTATTATCTCTCAAAAATAACATTAAAACCTAATCAAAAAATTATACCAAAAAAAAAACCAAAACAGGCCTTCATAGAGCTACAACAAGAATAATAGAAAGGTTACGGAACATGGAATGCAAGGATGAAAAAATTGTTGGATTCTTGAGGGGTTAACGTGAATGCATCAAAACATCTATTAAACTACTTATAAATATTCAGTGGATTCAAAAAGAATTGAAATTCCGCAGCAGCATCTGGCTTCATTATACCATTCAGTAATGCCTCGTCTTAAAGGACTATGTGAATACCGTAGCTGTTTCCGAATGAAATATCTCCGGATGGAGATGTTTCATTGCACCAGGGATGAGGGTGAAGCACTTTCTGAGGTAAATGCGGTCATTTACATAATTTCATGCTTCCATATCTCACAGCTTTCAGATCTACTCCGATACGACCTAACATTAAAACCATTGAAAGATGAAATGAGTAAAGAGGTGTCCACTTTTTCTTTGATGGGTCTATATGGTAATGTTTTGATAGATGACCCAACCCCATTCTGCTGGCCCCCTATCTTCTGTGGACAGTGCTTTCATCCAGTGTCAAACTGGCCCACCAGAGGATTCTCCGGAGGGCCCAGGATCTTATACAATAATGGTCCAACAGAAGACACCCAAATTTGAAGAGTACTATGATCTATGGTCTATTAGAGGGTGGGACTCCAGAATCATTTTATCTGGTGGACACCAGAAACCTCAGTCCCACTGCTCCCATCCATAACATGGCACCAACTGGAGGATCTTGTGACCATTACGTCTCCTCCATAGTACGACACTGCTCTCCAGAAAGGAGCACAAGTGCATTGAAAGAGGTTGAACAAAACGGCCCTGAACAATGTCCATTTTTCAAGGCTAACAGATTCTGTGCCTCGAAATACATAGGTACAGTAATGAAAAAAAATTTATTCCTGTCTAGATGTAAAAAGCGACCACTAACTGTACCTGAGGGGTAAATGGAATATATTAAGCTTGTGGACCTGTAGGATGTATTTATTATAAGATAATTGGATGCATGGAAATGATAAAGGTTATGGGATTTACTTACCATAATTCATGGAAATTCTATTAAAAATAGAATGAATTAAAAATATATATCTTTTTAAGGTTATATCTTAAGAGGACAGAAATCTGAAGATATTTTATATCTACTTACTATGCAGGTGAATGCTCTCTGTTGGTGCCGGGGAGAAGTCACTTTGCACTAGATAGCAGTGTCCATCAATAGGATGACTGGCACGATGTCCAGCCCGTTTGTCTGCCCTATGGGGCCCACTTTATCTCATGTCTCCAGTTCTGAGAATAGGTATGTGTTACTGATACAGAGTCTTTCTGTAACCTTCATTTTTGTTACCTGCTCAGGTTGCATTTGGGCTAAATTCACATGGCCATAATACGTCCATATTATAATTAGGGAGGGGAGAATTGGTTTGTAACAAACCAGATTTGACCCGAATATTCCAAAAGTTTTGGATCCTATCAGCATCCACTGCTCTCTCTGGGTCCTCTTCCTAGCTTCTTGGTGAGTTCATGCACCCAGGGCAACATAATGAAGCTCTGCCCACCCCATGTGACTGCTAAGGCCCAATCACAGTCCTCAGCGGTGACCCCAGGTGTATGACATCATCCATTTAAATGTCCATATTGAGAAAGGTGCACGCCACTGTCAATATGTGGAACAACAATTAGATTCCTAGGAGCCCTGATAATGTTCTACACTGTTTTATAGATAAGTTCCTAGGAGCCCTGACAGTGTTCTACACTATGTTGTATAGATAAGTTCCTAGGAGCCCTGACAGTGTTCTACACTATGTTGTATAGATAGGTTACTAGGAGCTCTGACAGTGTTTTACACTATGTTGTATAGATAGGTTCCTAGGAGACCTGACAGCGTTATACACTATGTTTTATAGATAGGTTCCTAGGAGCCCTGGCAGTGTTATATACTACGTTTTATAGATAGGTTCCTAGGAGCCCTGACAGTGTTCTACACTATGTTTTATAGATAGGATCCTAGGAGTCCTGACAGTGTTCTACACTATGTTTTATAGATAGGTTCCTAGGAGCCCTGACAGTGTTCTACACTATGTTTTATAGATAGGTTCCTAGGAGCCCTGACAGTGTTATACACTATGTTTTATAGATAGGTACCTAGGAGCCCTGACAGTATTCTACTATGTTTTATAGATAGGTTCCTAGGAGCCCTGACAGTATTCTACACTATGTTTTATAGATAGGTTCCTAGGAGCCCTGACAGTGTTATACACTATGTATTATAGATACGTTCCTAGGAGCCATGACAGTATTCTGGATAGCTGGAAAAAAAAACTACAACTGTGCCATTTTATTTCATGTTTCAGTTTTATGTCGCTGACTGTGCGGGAAAAAGCTACGTGCCTTATATTCCGCAGATCGGCACAATCTCTGCGTTACAAAATTCAAATATTGTACAAAAATCTAAAACTTTGAAAAATGAAAAAAATTATTTTAGTCCACATACTACTACTACTACTACTACTACTACTACTACCTGTAACTTTTTTGTATGTTTCAATGTATGGAGCTGTGTAACACTATTTTTTTTTTTTTTTTTTTTGCAGGATAAGATGTTTTTATTTATACCATTTTGGTGAATGTCTGATGGTTTGATCACTTTTTCTTCAATTTTTTTGGGAGGCGAAACAGCAAAAAAAATTTGACCATTTGTAAGGCTAGTTAATAATTTTATTTATTTTATATGCATTCTAGGGAAAGGAGGGTCATATTATTTTTTAGATTTTTTTTTAAATAGTTTTAAGACTTTTTTTAAAACCCCCCCCCATCCCCCCAGTTGAACCTGTGATCCTTAGATTGCTTGTATCATACACTACAATACTACTGTATTGCAGTCTATGGTAAAATCCCTATATAACTATTGGAGCCTGCCACAGGCTATCTGGGGAACCTACAGGAGTCTCCGGGCTCTCATATTAACCAGGCAGCTCCCTTGATCTCGCCGCACTGGAGTCACGCCAGCACCAAATCTAAAGAAGTGGGGTGGGTATCAAGGGGGGAAAAAGCAGCAACGAACTGCCATAGATTAGAGCTATAATTTGTGCCACTTTCTGGTATACATTATAATATTGTACATAAATCTGTTGGTCCCCCAACCCTTCCAGTGAAGCCCAATAGCTAAAATTGTCACAAGAGGCAAAAAGTTGCAACTAGTTGCAAAGTAGTCGCAGAGACCCCATGATGCTGTGAATTCTTTACATCACAACTCTCTCCCGACCAATCACTGACCAGAGACACTTGTGAATGTGGAAAGTAACTGAGTTGTGCTGTGGGGATTATGTGAATTGTAGGCAAAAGCACTTGGATAAAGTCATGTCAGACCAGCGGTGGCGCCATACTTGCTTCTGAAACAGGATCGCAGTGGGAGCTGGGGGCTGAAACAAGTGTAACAGGGACCCAAGTAATGGTGATACACATGAGATTAGAAAGCTGGCAGGATGATGAACACATTGGTGCGCTCTTACCGGAATACCCCTATATGTTTTATGGAATAATAGTCAAGGAAACCTGCATTAGTGGGCGTAATATGGACGTACAGGAGTTAATATTACACAGTATCACTGCACGGTCCGTACGGTAACCTTTACTTTATCTGCATATGACACATGATTTGTACTGAGATTTTATAATATCCCACAGAAATCTATTAGTGAGAACTTTCGTATTTGCTTTTTATTCGGGGCTTTAATTCTTCTTGTCAGAAAGTGCAAAGTAAAGAACAGAAACCCAAAGGTAACCAGAGGGAAGATGAGGGCAGAGGAGAAGCTCGATAGAAACAAAGCTGGACTGGAGATGATCTGATACAAATGATTTACTTTGGATTTCTTATTAAAGTTTTTGCTCACATTAAAAAAACATGTCTGCTTTCTTTTAGAAAAAGCATCAAAACAGACCATAGGGAATGTTGGAAAAGATTGCGCTCTGTGGATGTACGACTAATAGTAATATAAATTTAAATGGGTTAAACCTCAATACTTCCTCGATGTATGAGGATTTTTAACCAGATTTCAAATTAAAGGTGACAATAGGGTGTATAATACAACAAGATCGCACTCAACTGGGGGTATCGGCCATCTGAAAAAATGGTACCGTTGGAATTAGATGTATGTGTTGGAGCAGATTGCTCCTGTGAAATCCCAGGAATTGCGCTCCTTAGAACCAAAACACAGAATGTCAAAAGGTAGGGTATAATCCAGCTTTTATTTCGATAACGCGTTTCGGGGTTTTTTAGCGTTTAGGAAAACGCACCCCTTCGTCAGATCTACATAATAATAAGAATAAAAAACATTTAATTCATAAGAAAAGATTGGGAAATTATTTTCAAGAAATAAAATGAAATAAAATAAAATAAAAACAACTAAATTATATGAAACTTTGTGTACATACATTTATATCTGACTGTGGCAATTCTAGCTATTGTAGAACTAAAATGCGGGTCAGTGCAGGAAAAAAAAATTTTTTTACAATAATCATTATAATAAAGATCAAATATAACACAATTTCAATGAAGAATGATTATAATAAGGATTGGATGTAGATTCTTTTAAATTATTAGTGTAGCAGGAGGTGCTTATTGTTGTTAGTGTTGATACTTTTGGTTTGATATATGCAGTAGGGATAGTAGTGAAGTCAATAGGAGAAATCAGGTAGGCTCTAAAAAGTAGACATAATGAGTCAGTGTATAGTATATGAATAGATAATGTAGAATGGTGTATAGAATGGTATATAGCATGGTATAAGAAAGAAGGTGTTTACCTATGTAAGTCCAAATTTACATGTATAAAATAGCATATGGAATGGTGTAAAGCATATAGTATAAAGATAGCCACCAGAAGGAGGGTGCTTACCTCTGTAAATCCAAAAGTACATGTGACAAATGGTGGGGGTGGGTAGGGGAGGATCTTATGTATTGGTATAGCGCGTGGCGACGCCAGCGCAGGCGTCCTGATCATCTAGATTGTGTGTAGCGGTAAAATGAAAGTACGCGCATGCGCACAAGGAACCGGAGTTCGGGTTCTTGTAAATAAAAGTGCGCGCATGCGCGATAGGGGTAATATTACGAAGGCCGAGATGAGGACTAACAGACATTGCTAGGGTAGGTGCAATGTATGTGAGCGCTGGGATAAGTGGAGATTATTATGTAAATGTGGAGAGAGGACCCCTAGCTACTAGCGGGGAACTAGCTAAATGGACAATGGGTATAAGAGACGAGGGTATAACTGCTTGAAAGAATATGGATGGGGTTAAAAATTGATAAAGGGTAAACAGTCATACCCTTGAAAAACACTCACCACATACATCAAGAACTCCATTTACATACAAACAAAAACTATCTTTAAGAGGAGCTACGCATAAGAGCCGTAACACCAATCATCCTAATTATGGTCCTAAACATGGAACCATAAGAAACCCACATTACTCAACACACCACCAAACGGTACCCACCAAAGAGGCAACAACAAATTTTAAAAATGGTCCTTCCCGACCTGGTCCCAACATACCTTCAAACCGAAACATTCCAGCTCTTACCAAGCCCCCCACATTATCCATGACTTCACCCATCAATAACATTGTCGACATGCACTCCTCAACACACTCCATACCTTCTCACAGTAATTCTACATCACTTACTACCACATTTGACACCACAGTCTCAAATCCAGTAGTGACTAACATCTTAAATTCATTAGAAGGTCTCAATATTCACACAGTGTCCTCACTATCACTTCCACCAACATCCTTTGGTGGTGTAGACCATCCAGACTTAGCACTAGATCTCAGTACACATAGTTCATCCACTATCCTAGACGACTCATTACTCACAGTGTATAACACTCCAATATCCACCTCACCAATATCCAAGTCACACATTGGGGGTTCTACCAGCCCTCTCCCATTACAGTTTAAAGATTCTTTTTTTAGAGTTACCTCAAAATATATCGCCAAAAATCACGTTCAACACCCACGAACTTACCCACAATCCCATACACACAATGTGTTCACTCCAACTCCCTCCCCAAAAAACACCCATCAAAATCACTCAATTCTTTCACCCTATACACCCTCCCCCAAAACGACCCCAAAAAAGAAAACCAGAAGAGGGTGTAGAGGAGGAAGAAACAGAATTAAATACAAGAAAAAAAGTCCCAAACCCAAAAGGAACAGATTGCATCCACAATAAAGATATTCAATTTATCTTCCCATAACCTAACACCTTGAGAAAACAAACTCTTAGTCAAAGGTTTATCCTTCTGTCCAACAGAAAAAATCGATGAATTCCGTCTGTTTCTTGATTTAAACAATTTCACACGTAAATTAACACTTAAACGTCACTTCGAGCTGTTGAAAAGAACATCCAATTTACAGACTAAATCCGAATCTACAGAAAATGTAGATACTCAACTTAGTAAATTTCAATATCTACACCCTAACTCACCCCCACCTAGATTAACGAATTTAAAACCTAAATCACACTTCTATCCAATACATCATAGAGGGAATTTTATTGAGACATTCTTTTCCCTAGTTTCAGATGCATTTAGAGAAATCAATAGCCACAGCAACACAAAACCATTTCGATACAAAAAGAATTTAACACGTTCTGAAGAAATAGCCCTTAAGAATCTATCAAAAAATACGAATATTGTCATTAGAAGTGCTGATAAAGGAGGTGGTATTGTTCTGCAAGATAGAACCCAGTATCTTGCAGAAGCCAATAGAATACTTTCCGACACGGAATATTACGACAAACTTTCCAATGATCCATCTAACACCTTCCATATAGATTATAAAAACTTGATCCAAAATGGGATGGATAATGGTATTCTAAACAAAAAAGAAACAGAGTTTTTGACCATCAAATACCCTAAAATGGCCCTCTATTATCATTTACCTAAAATACACAAGAATACAACTAACCCCCCAGGACGACCCATCATATCCGGCATTAATTCCCTCACCTGCAACCTATCTGAATATATAGACAATCATTTGCAACAATACGTCTTTAAATTACCGTCATACTTAAAAGACTCCTCTACACTAATATCCCGCCTAAATAGCATCATATGGTCTAATGACTACCTTTGGGTCACTCTCGATGTTAGTTCTTTATATTCCAACATCCCGCATTCAAAAGGGCTTACTGCCGTTGCACATTATTTAGATCAAGACACTTCCTTACCAGCAGTCCAAAAGAAATTTATTTTAGACAGCATTCTTTTTATTTTGCAGCATAATATTTTTACCTTTGAAGGATCACTTTACCAACAACGAAAAGGTACCGCCATGGGTACAAAATTTGTGCCTAGCTTCGCAAACCTATACATGGGCAAATTCGAAGAACATTTTATCTATAATAATTACGATTGGTCAAACAATATAGTTTTTTATACTCGCTATATCGATGACCTACTGTTCATCTGGAAAGGGTCTACCGATGATCTAAAAAGTTTTATCCAACATTTAAACACAAATGACTGGAGCCTACAGTTCACCAGCTCTTTTTCCAATACCGAGATCGAATATCTGGATCTCATGCTCAGTCACGAAAACACTAAGATACATACAAAAACATTTTTTAAAAAAGTAGATGGAAATAGCTTATTGAGCTTTGATAGTGATCATTATAAAAAATGGAAAATTAATGTTCCCTTTAGTCAATTTAAGCGACTTAGAAGGAACTGTTCCCGCACCGTTGATTACCAAAAGCAAAGCAATATCATGGTCAATAGATTTCTAGAGAAGAAATACCCTAAACCAGTCATTCTAGCTGCCAAAGCCAACAAGCTCACCCAATCTGACTGTTTAAGGTCCAAAACTATCCCAATACCTAACAATGAAAAATGGCAATACAACTTCCTTACAACATATAGCTTTCAACACAAAAATATCCGAGATATTTTAAACAAACATTGGCACATTTTAAAAAAAGATCCCATTATCGGTAAATCGCTTCCGAACAACCCAGGTCTCACTTTCCGTAGAGCCAAGACCATAAAGAATATTTTAGCCCCGAGCAAACTCCGCAAAAAACAATCCACCAATACTATTCACAATGCACAAAGAAAAAAATGGAAATTTTAAATGTGGTAAAAAAAAGATGCAAATGCTGTGCATCTATAAACAACAACACAATACAATTCAAAAGCAATACAACCGGGGAAACATTTAAAATTAAACAGTCCTTGAATTGCGAATCCGAATTTGTAATCTATTTAATCGAGTGTGGATGCGGTCTCCAATATGTAGGCCGCACCACACTCCCTTTCCATCTCAGACTCAACAATCACAGATCCAATTCCTGCCGAGGATACATCAAACACAGCGTTTCAAGACATGCAAAACACGTTCATAATAGTGACTTTACCTCATTTAAAGCCACTCTAATAGAACAAATCCCCAATGTCAATGAAAATAGATTTGAAACTCTAAAAAAGCGTGAAATGTTCTGGATTTATAAACTTAATACTCTGAATCCCTATGGCTTAAATGAAGTCACTGAAATTATTACATGAAGTACTCATCCATACATAATT
Organism: Leptodactylus fallax; assembly: GCA_947044405.1. Classification (NCBI taxonomy): domain Eukaryota; kingdom Metazoa; phylum Chordata; class Amphibia; order Anura; family Leptodactylidae; genus Leptodactylus; species Leptodactylus fallax. The sequence goes on along the minus strand of CAMRHE010000133.1, from coordinate 1,492,658 downwards.
CAATCATCCGTTGTCCACTCATCCGTTTTTTGTTTTTTTTTGTTTGTTTTTTTTCCTCTCTCACTCACAATAAACATTCTTCCACTTATCCATCATACCTCTCATCCATACATTTATCACGGAATTATCATAATGTAATAATCCTTTATTATAACACATTCTGATTCCTTAATATAAACAGTTCACCTTCCACTTACAGTTTAAAGTATTATCCCTATTTAATCTATTGACATTTATTTCCCTTTATCAATTTTTAACCCCATCCATATTCTTTCAAGCAGTTATACCCTCGTCTCTTATACCCATTGTCCATTTAGCTAGTTCCCCGCTAGTAGCTAGGGGTCCTCTCTCCACATTTACATAATAATCTCCACTTATCCCAGCGCTCACATACATTGCACCTACCCTTGCAATGTCTGTTAGTCCTCATCTCGGACTTCGTAATATTACCCCTATCGCGCATGCGCGCACTTTCATTTACAAGAACCCGAACTCCGGTTCCTTGTGCGCATGCGTGTACTTTCATTTTACCGCTACACACAATCTAGATGATCAGGACGCCTGCGCTGGCGTCGCCACGCGCTATACCAATACATAAGATCCTCCCCTACCCACCCCCACCATTTGTCACATGTACTTTTGGATTTACAGAGGTAAGCACCCTCCTTCTGGTGGCTATCTTTATACTATATGCTGTACACCATTCCATATGCTATTTTATACATGTAAATTTGGACTTACATAGGTAAACACCTTCTTTCTTATACCATGCTATATACCATTCTATACACCATTCTACATTATCTACTCATATACTATACACTGACTCATTAAGAAAACTACTTTTTAGAGCCTACCTGATTTCTCCTATTGACTTCACTACTATCCCTACTGCATATATCAAACCAAAAGTATCAACACTAACAACAATAAGCACCTCCTGCTACACTAATAATTTAAAAGAATCTACATCCAATCCTTATTATAACCATTCTTCATTGAAATTGTGTTATATTTGATCTTTATTATAATGATTATTGTAAAAAAATTTTTTTTCCTGCACTGACCCGCATTTTAGTTCTACAATAGCTAGAATTGCCACAGTCAGATATAAATGTATGTACACAAAGTTTCATATAATTTAGTTGTTTTTATTTTATTTTATTTCATTTTATTTCTTGAAAATAATTTCCCAATCTTTTCTTATGAATTAAATGTTTTTTATTCTTATTATTATGTAGATCTGACGAAGGGGTGCGTTTTCCTAAACGCTAAAAAACCCCGAAACGCGTTATCGAAATAAAAGCTGGATTATACCCTACCTTTTGACATTCTGTGTTTTGGTTCTAAGGAGCGCAATTCCTGGGATTTCACAGGAGCAATCTGCTCCAACACATACATCTAAAACAGACCATAGGTTATATCTGGTATTGGAAGAAATAAGCCAAGTGTAATAGAGATAAAAGTGAAGAGAGAATAAAGGACAAAAATGGTGGGATAAGAAAAAGAAAATATTTGGCGAAATTGATTTTGGGACTTGGAAGTAAAGAAGTTAAATAAGTGGACAAAGAGCTTGGAAAGGAACAGAATAAAAACATCCGGCTTATATGTCTATAGGACTAGATCTAGGCAGTCACGAGGTTGGATTATCGGGAGGACAAAAGGGGCAACTGCTCAGAGGTCTCCACCAACTGGTCCACTCTAGCCATTCCCAGCTGTAGAAATTAGACTGAAGACATAAGGCTGTAATATCTGCCCGCAGACAGGATTACGGAGGTTTCATCAATGTTCTCCTCTCTGCACAGCCGACTAGAAATCATCTGGTGGTCTAGTGTGTAAGCGAAGTGAAGAGGGGGATAAGCAGATGCAGGAGTCCTCTGATAACAATAAGGGTGTAACACACAGCGTAGTCATGACGTGGTCCTGATGTGGCTGAGACGCATCTGGAAACTGGGTGCCAGTCTTCATTGGCACCATGGCTGCATTTTGACCATGTGATCATTACGTTTCGGGCACAGTGGTACAGAGCTCATACAGTACATAGTAGATTGTCCTCAGTTCTAGATATGTGGGATCTGCTGACAATTATCACATGAGTATGGTGTGAGGAGACGTCTCAACTAATCCTCCATCAACCCGCAAAGGTTCTATGATAGGATATGATATCGGCATACATATTCATGCTGCCCCTAGCTGTCCATGCTTTCACAGTAAAGCTGTCCAACATAGATGAGTGAATTTCCTGCTAATAAATTTGTGCCTCGATTGCCCTCAAAGTCGTGCATGACGCTCTGAGGGCTCCTAGGAATCTATCTTGTTCTGATTCTTGATCTGCCTTTTTGAGTTATTTGTTCAAAATTAATTCCAAAACTTTTGATTCACCAGAATCCAAAATGTTTGGAAAGTTCGGAATAAAATTGATTCGCTCATCTCTACTGCTCAAGTGATGTTACAGTAGACCATGGAACTCAGTATAAATAAGTACAGATATGTAGAGATGTGTCAACCTTAACCTTAGCTCAAATTTGGTTAAACACTCCAATTTCTTATGGAACCAATTTAATACAATATTGGAACATACTAGCAAACCCTTTCAGGTTACATTCACAACATAATCACTGGCTGTTTATACATAGTCACATATCAGATAGATATCTTGTGACAAAATATCACACAATCATGTTATTTAAAAAGGCTTGTGATACACATGTCCTGGCAAGAGGGAAGGTAAAGAAGAAGACCTTACAGTATACTTTACTTTATAGGTGACCCATCTAATATGACATATTGCTCCAGGCACTATGACTTCATACACATTGCCTCAGAGTTGAATGGAAATGTAACACTGATCCCATAGAGTGTTATAGGACTTTACTGCGCCTTGACATATGTCTGATTTCATATAGAGTGTGAGTGTGTGAACCCAGAGGGCGCTATTGAGCGACCCAGGGCCAGGCATGAAAAGGCCCTCAGCCACACCTATGGGGGGCGTAACTCCAGAAGGAGTAGAGACAGCATCAGAGCTGTTGTGGCGACCTGCAGGAAGCAGGGAGTGTGGAACCAGCCAAGGACAGACAGGCGGTCTGTCCCAGGAGGGCTGGCTTCCAAAAGAGGACTTTTGGCTCGAGTGGAGCATGAGTCAGGCTGCTTGTTGCCCCAGAGGATAGATAGGGGTCAAGCAGTGAGTTAGTGCCCTAAATGTGGCCCAGGCTGTTTTTGTTCCACCTTTAAAGCTGAAATAAAGCCATTTACTTTATACTAGCACCGTCCGAATGCTGCTTCTCCGGCGCCCAGTACCACCAACACCGCTGTCGGGTCCAGGAGTCTGCCGCCATTGAGGCTAATCCCCTCAAATTGTCACAAGAGGCATATGGATCTTTTTTATGTATATCTCCATATTGATTTTACAGATCAAAGTGGTGCCCAGCATCATCGGACAGCACATTATGGAGCTAATAGTTACTTCTAGGGCAGAATATCATAAACTTCCATACTGAGCCCCATTTGGTGGCACCAGAATGATTAAATCCTTTCACTAGTGTTGCATTGTTTTTTATGCCTTGTATATTATAGACAGTATATGTGGATATTGGCATTGTAATGATGTTGAGTGACTTCTACATTTCTATCCACACTTTATCATATTTGTACCCAGGGATATCTGGATTATTACAAATTAGACACTAACATTTTTTATGTAAACTAATGTGGCAATTACTTGTAGTGCTTATTATTATGGTGTCAGGACAAGCGGATCAGCGGCGCCGGCGGATGTTAATTAAATGTGATTTGCAATAAGACAAAGAGCGTATGGAAGTGAAGAAATAGACAATGCGTGACCCGGGGACATTTGGTCCTGTGATATTGAGTTACAAAGTAGACTTGCTTTAATCGTTGAGATTGTTGTTATTGCTCCAAAGAGGTGAGCGGCCATGCCTTCATTGCTCCATAGAGCTCAATTGCATATTGATAAAAATGACAATATTTCAGAAAATGAGACACCGATACACTTCGATTCAGGTGATCCTAACCTATCTGTGCGGCTCGGTGGATATGCTGGGTCTTTTAATGTAGCAAGAGCATATGTAGATATATGTATATTTTGCAGCAGTTGTAGCTGTATCTAACTGTGCCATTGAAACAGAAACACTGCCATTCTAGCTTATGGGCAATGTCTGGTACTACAGTATTCAAGTGAATGAGCATGAGCTGCAATGTCTGGCACCATCTGGCTCAAAAGCCCTGATGCCATCAATTTCATAGAAGGAGTGAGTAGTATAATATGACGGGTTTATAAGAAGGGATGAGACATAAGAGTTGATCATAGACATTGTACTATACCCTATATATTTATATATACATAACATCTAATGGAGTCTCTCATTTCCCAGCTTCTCTGCAAAACTCCATGTGACCGACTGGCAATATCACCATCCATCAGATCGCATCCGCTTAATAAACTGGAGCAATGTGAAGTCCGGCAAGAACCTCCCACCATTCCAATAGGACTCTGTAAGTATAAAATCTATTGACCGCTATAGTGTGTTATCACTGATCAGTTACATACATATACACTATAAACCATATTATTCTTTGTATACCCCTTCCTTACGCCACTGTTATGCAGTGTATATGAGCAGAGCAGATTCTCACACATGTATATTTGTCTTCTTACAGGAATAATTGGATGATATGAATCAACCCCATTCCAGAAAAATCCAGGAAATAATTCTTCACTGATTTGTGACAAACTGCAACTACTTAGCATCCACGTAGATTTGGGCACGAACAAACCAGGGATTTACTCCGATTTTCATATTTGGGGTCAGGGAAGAATCTGAGGACAAACCAATAATAATCCTCTGGATCAACATGGTAAGTAATTATAAAGTTTGAAATTGAAGAACTTATTTGAACCATACTTGCTATGTATGTGGTAGCAATGACAAATATTACTGGATGGGATCAACTAAAGGAGCTGCTGCTCCTTCACTTACCATACATGGACTGATTGAAGGTAGCATCTTGAACCTTCACCTATAAGCTATAGACTGACAGAAGATGGCCTCTTGCACTTTCACCTACTGGACATGGACTGATGGAAGGTAGTGTCTAGTGCCTTCCCCTACTGGCCATGGACCACCTGAAGGTAACATCTTGCGCCTTCCCCTACAGACATGGACTGTCTGAATATAGAGTCTTGCGCCTTCCCCTACCAGCCATAGACCGACTGAAGGTAGCGTCTTGTGCCTTCCCCTACCGACCATGGACTGTCTTTGCATTCACAAATAAATTTATAAAATCTATGTATAAGTTCTGGCCAAATTCTTTGAATATAGAGAATTTATTCATTATCGCAAAGGAATTTGGCAAGATGTAAAATATTTCACATAAAAAAAGTCATGTAAAATAACTAAGTTATAGATGTTAATGTAAAGTGGTGGATCAATTCCCCATATTTAATCATTTATAATGTCTACCATGCAAACAACATGGTGAATTAATTAAAGAGTGGAATTTACTCTGATCATGAGTGTACATAATCCTGTAGATCAAAGGGTTAACAGCAGGATAGGAGATTGCTTTCATTCTAACTATAAAGCAAAAGGCCTTGTGAACAACTAGATCTGTAAGTCATAGAGAATTCTCAGAGCAGGAGTGCTCACTGCCCTCTTCTACAATGATAGTAAATGACATCAATATATAGTGTGCAGCAGGCTCAGGCTCAGTACCTGTGAATTTCCCGATGGGCCCTACATCTTTAGAGGGTCCTACTGGCCCCCACTGCATTTTTAATAGGCCTTTACCAGCTAAATTAGTCCAGTTGGTAATGGGTGTTATTAATTTAGCAATCCCTGTTCCTGCCCATAGCCTCCAGGGGGCCCTTTGCGCTGCACATTACATCACTGCATCAGAATGTGATGTTCGGCACACAGGGCCCCCTGAAGGGTAAAGGGAAAGCAGAGAAGGCTGTGGGCAGAGAAGGCTGTGGGCTGTGGGCAGGAAAAAGTGGTGCTCTGACCCGGTTCTGCTGCCTGTGGTTTCCTGCTCTACCTCTCTTCAACTTGTAGACTGCAGACCATATTAGACCTATAACCTACAAGCTGTGTGGTATAAAAGGTAAGTATAGGTACTTACCTGTCTGTTCCTCATGCACATGTGACATCATGTGCACCAGGAGCAGGAAGCAGAGAGACAGAGCATGACCGGAGAGCAGTCTCTTTCGGCCCATACAGTGACCCCTTCACTGGTTCCCCCGTATACAGTTGATAGGCCATCAACATTACATCTGGAGGGGTCTGACAACTGTGATCCCTGATGATCAGCTTTTCTGATACAACGCAGCTACCAGTAATGTTAACAATTTCAGGAGCCACACTTCTTGCTCCCCAAAACTATGTGTAACAGGGGGTTTAGGTACTGCAGCAGTGCAAATCATATTCCAGGTGAGCAGAAACCTGGTGTATGTGATGATGATGATAAATGATGATAAATCTGTCAGGGCCAAAAAAGTGGCATGAGTTTTTTTTTTTTATGGCTTGTATACCAGTGGCAGTTTGGTGGGCCCCTAGGTAGCCCAATATAATGCCCTCTGGGCGAACCGCTTCATCACAAACTGGATTCAACCCAAATATTCCAAATTGCTAGATTTTTAACAAAACCGGACAAATGGCAATTCATCTTAGTTCTAGCACAATCTGACATCACCTGACAGCCAAATAGACAGTGTTGGGTGGACACCTTCCAGTGCTGATGTCATATACAGTATATAGGGTGCTCCAAGTATGACCAGAAGTTAGTTGTAGAGAGTAATGGTGGAGATAGTGAAGGATCTGGGATTCATCTCACTGCATCATACAGAGCACGTCTGAAAAGCAATAGGTATTCAAGCAACTGCATAAGCAGATTAGTGATAGAAATCAATAGGAGTGAGGGCATGGGTGTGCTGCTGCTGTTTGAGCTTGAGAGTGTCTGCTGCATTCCTGCTCTAATACAGAATTACAGACACACAGACAGGACAGTTAATACTGTCATTGCCAATAATCTAATTTTCTTTAAGTCTGTTGTGCAATAGAGCAGTTTCACCTGTTTACACTGTCTTTAAACATACCTTTTATTGATAAAACAATTCTGTTAGTGAAAAGTCCTTTGTTAAGGGCTTTTTTGGGCAACAATATAATTTTTTTTTTTTCATTAAATATATAACAACTGCTGTTCTAACAGCAAAGTACTGATTTCATCTGCCCAAATCTGAAAAAAAAAACATCATTATTTTAGGGGTTTCTTGTTGTTCACCCAATATACAGTCTAGTCTGTACAAATCTGAAAAAAACACCTCTTGTTATTTAATGTTTTTTTTTTATTTTCTACTCTGCTCACAACCATATACACAGTGTGACGGAGTGTTGTTAAAAACTTTGTTTAAATCTGACTTTTCTTGAAATACTTGTTTGTAAAAAAAAAAAACAACAACAACAACAAAGACATACACACACTGCCTTCCTACATAACACATAATTTACTACAGGTACAGCAGGTGGACTGTCGACCAGGTTTCCTTCACATTCTTCACTGACACAGATCCATGGTAGTGATATGGCACCTGCTGAGAAATGTCTTTCCTATTCAGAGTCTTCCTCCTCTTTTTGATGAGCTGGATGAGAACACTCCGCATTGTATGTAAGCTAAGGAGCAAGACATGATTGATGTTGGCGGTTCTTGTGTTGGAATTTTTTTTGTAAATTGGCAAACAATAAATCCATGGCGATATGCAAGATCTACAAGCAGAAATTTAGCCAGGCTTCTTACACACTTGCTATAAAGACAAAATCCCATAGGGAAGAAAAATTAGAATTTTACCAGGATAGTCTGTATAACCAGTTTGCTGCAGCATTTAGGGAGAGCACCCCACTTGCTAGTCGCACACGTACCCAAGTGGCCTCTACCCACTCCCAGCCCACCTCACTCAGTCAGAGCTCCATCTCCTCTACCAGTACCACAAGTGTTAAGAGGAGTAAAACCAGCAGCCAAGCCCAGTACAGTATCTGGAACATGATGAACCAGAAATTTTTCAGCTCGTGGCGCTAACCAGAGCCACAACAGGCAACTGACATCCATCGGCTGCACCAGCAGGTACATTTGTACCTAGCAGCAGATAACTCTGGAATTCTGGGCCAATAGGTTAGAGCATTGGAAGAAGCTGGCCCAGTTTGTCATGGGAGTTTTATCCTGTCTCATCTCAAGTGTTACGGCTGAGAGGGTTTTCAAGGCTGCCATTGGTGTTGCAAAACCTAAACGTACAAAATTGTCCACCGCTAACGTGGCAAAAATTACTTTTGTCAAATGGAATCGGGCATGGATCCATGAGGATTTTCAACGCCTCCGAATAGCGGTGTCACCGTCTCCCTTTATCATCATGTTCATTTACTATACTGCTACTGATGCTACTCCTAAATAGCTGCCAGCACTGCCACCACTCTGCCCTGCGGCCTGGTCCATCATATTATGCCCTGTCACATTGCCTGCACATCTGTACGTAGCGTCCCGGCATTCTTCAGCATCGGTACATAAGCGTAGCACCACGTGGACAGATGAGTATAAATTATTGGCCACTAACTATTGCAATAATACAATAAGTAGTGGACGATTAAAAAAAAATGCCAGCCCCCAGTTTATTTCATGAGACGCCGCCTGAGGCCATCGCCTCAGGTCACCTCCTGGAAGATGTGCCCCTGGGAAGGAGGGGACATTTTACATACAATGAATTGCAAAACATTCTATTCCTCCAAAAATTGGATGGATGAAAAAAGCTACATGCCAGAAACACCAATAATCAGTCTCAGAGCTGTCATATAAACAATGTCACCCTAGAACTAGTCACAGGAAGCTTATTGTTGTCGAGGTATTGAAGGTATCATAGACAGCTTTGGCATGATCTTTGAAGATGTGATATGAAGTATATGCACAAAAACCCATGGTGACTGCATCTCTTTATTTATAAATGATCTGCCTCCATTTCATTGTCTGGATTTTAATGATTTTCTTTCATTTGCACACAACATTGTACAAAAGATGACTTAGCAGCAAAATAATGAAATCACAATGTACACTAAGCAGATGCGCTTCTTACAAAGTGATTGCGTAGACCGTAGCAGCCGAACAGTTGTCCATCTCATTACAGATATCACAAAGCTCACTTTAATCTTGGTTAGGTCCCACCATGTCCATCCTTCGTGCCACAACTACCTCTAACCATTTCCTTCACTTTTCTTCTAGTTGAGGTCTTCTTCTTGCTCCATGTCTTTACACATTCAGTAAAACATTCCACTGTGGAATACATTCAAGTAAAATATCATATCATCATCATGGTTTCTTGAGCACCGGTGACTGAAGGATCCAAAGAGAACATTAGCTGGTCTTGTTCCTTGGTGATTTCGGTGTAAGATTAGCCAACGGACACAATAGGCTCCACCGCCGAGATATCAGTCTTTCCAGACTGGATGTTAGAAGATGAGGGGAGGGTATGTGACACCAATGACCTCTTGAAGCTTCGGTTTTCAGGCCAAGCCACTCTATATGAAGGCAAGTTGGAGGGAAGCATGTCCTCCTGTGGTCCAGGCTGCTTCTTGCAAATATTGAGCAAGGCCTTTAATTCCGATCTGAAATTGTCATTGAGCCAACAGTATATAAATGGGTTGTAGCAGGTACTGCTCATGGCAAACCAGTGGAATGCAAAGTAAACGGCATTGTTAGTACGAATGATTTGACTAGAGAGGAGGACGACATAACAGTTCAAGGGGAACCAGCAGACAGCAAAGAGGACAACCACAAGCATCAACATCTTGATAGTCTTCTTTTTCTTTCGACGAAGGGCAAAATACTGCTCGGTGGTGACATCTCCAATGGCATTCCGGAGCCATAACTTCTTTGCTACAGTGGTGTAAGCAACTGAGATGATCAGTAATGGCAGGACATAAAGTAAGATGAATGTGGCCAGGTCAAGATACTTCCAGAAGAGGTCAGAAGGTTCTGGGAAGTCAGGGAGACATAAACTTCGTATATTCTCCTCACTATAAATAAAAGAGAATATTTAATGCAGATTTTATATCTATAGATAAAGAAATTACAATAAAAATCCTTTGAGTTCATTAGATTGTTCGTAGGAACTTGTCACCATGAATATTTCAAACAATGCTCTATATGTAAGGGCTACAATTACATTTGCTAAATAACTCCCAATAAGTGGCATGGAGGGGTCCAGGGGTCTGATATATTCACAAATGTGTCTCTACTAGGTCATACTTAGACAACAGAACAAATGGGAAAAATTAAATTTAGACTTATTTACACTAACTTGGTGGTCTAAGGGTTAATTCAACCAGCCTTGGTAGCCCAATGGAGTGGTTGGTTTTTGCTTTGCTGGTAATCTAGATTAATAGAAGCATTAATTCTATCTTCCTTGATGTTCCAAAGCTACGTACCCCCTACTCAAACAAATATACCCCCAAGACTATAATAATACACTGTTCTGCTTGTTGCAGCATGAGTATAGAACAAGTAGTCCCTGTGATACACTCACCACCGATTGTGAATGTAGATGTTAGTGAAATGGAGACTATGTATTTGCTCCCTCATCATTCAAGGTAATAGAACCATTAATGCCCCCCTCCCTAGCTTGTCTAGGGTAGCGGAGAATTTTATACTGGCTTCTGTGAAGGTCCAGGGTAATGGATAGAGTTAATGCCATTTTCCATGGTGGTGTAGGGTTGAAGAGGGCTTGAGTGGTCTATTTATTTCCTCTGGAGGCTTCCTAGAGATGGCTGAATGTAATGTGCCCATTGTGTTCAGCTTTCCTTTCTGTCCTGCATTGATTATAAGGATGAGTGCCAGGAACAGAGAGGACAGTGAGGCGTGAGCAGCCGTGCACTTCTTTTTATGGTTGCTTTCCGAATACTCTTCTCAATCACTAGGGAAACAGGTGAGCCCGGCACTGTTGGGTCTTCTATCAAACTAGGAGACGTACAATCTTTACAAAGATTTTTTTCTTATTACTTAAAAAATATATGGTTTGTACAAGGTACTAAGTTAGCAAAACTCCCCTGGTTAAAATCTGCTCCTGCTAAGCTCTCCCCTTAAAGAGGACCTTTTACCACCTCCACCGATTCTAGTTCTTAGCAAATGTTAATAGGCACAGCTCCACTGATTCCAGCACAGTTGGAATTTTCTCACTAGCCCCCACCATTCTTGATTAACAACCGCAGTTAGTTTTGGTGTCTGATGTGCTATTTAAGCTCTGTAATGTCAGAGGTGCGGTGTCAGGCAGGGGGCATGATTCAGAGCTCCAATCAGAGGCAGCCAGTGTCAGAGCTCAGAATCACTCCCCTTGTCTGCTCCTGCCTGACACCGCCCTTCTGACAGTACAGGCACCAAAACTAACAGCACTGATTGCTTGGGAATGGTGGGGGCTAGAGAAAAAAATTCCAACTCTGCTGGAAACAGTGGAGCGGCAGCTATTAAATGATGTAAAGGGCTGGACTTATTGAAGGTGGTGAAAGGTCCTCTTGAAAAGGGTTTTCTGGCCCCCAAGTAGATTTTTCATAGTGATGACTTAACCACAGGATAGACCATCAGTATGTGATCTGCCGGGGTCTGGGACTTGGAACTCACACAGATCACTTGTCGCAGCAGCCTCTGGATGCCAAAAGCTGATGTGGACGGGCACCATCAACTAATAGAAGCAGTGCAGCAGCCCCTTCCACTGCATAGCAGTGCTTCTAAGGAATGGAGGCAGTGCTCCTATTACTTAAATAGAAGCGATGTTGCCACTCCACTAGCAGCTTCTGGCACCTAGAGGCTGCTGCCTGCAACAACTGACCTGTGCGGGGTTCCTCTATCAGTCCCCCACAGATCACATACTGATGACCTATCCCATGGATAGGAATATCGATGTTGGGCCAGAAATCCCATTACCAGGTAGAAAGATCATGAATTTCTTTGCCTAATGATAGAGAGAACTGTGTTCTCATCTACATCTGCATAGTTCTCTCTATCTCTGCCTTGCATCATCTTCCTGTAATGAACCCTGACTATTATTTGGAAGACAGTGTGAAAGAAGAGCGTAGGGAGCAGTTTGTATGGAGCAGTCAGTAATGGAGGAGAAGTACTATGTGAAAGACCATAGGGTGTAGTTTGTAAGAACTACGGGGCATAGAGAGCAGTCTGTGGAGAGGGGGAGCAGTCTCTGAGAAAAAGGGGCATAAGGAGCAATATGTATGAGAAAGAGAGAGACCATGGGGAACAGTCTGTGTAATAAAAGGGGAGTTGTAAAACAGTCTATGTAAAAGAAGTTGGTATGGGGAGCAGTCTGTGTAACGGAGAAAGGAATGAGGTGCAGATTTCTTATCTGAAGGTGGCATTAGGAGAAGTCTGTATAACAGAGGAGCTGACATGACCCCTTTACTGCCTTAGACCACCTGGGATGATGACATTACCCTTTCACTGCTCTAGCTCACCAGGGGTGCAGACATAAATTTTTTCTCTGCCTTAGACTCCAGGCATGTTACCATTTTCAGGTTTTTTTCCAAAAATGTTTGGTGGCTGGACAACCACTTTAAACTATGGGGCTGAAAAAGTAAATTTTATTTATCATCATGTTTCAGTAGTATTTTCCAGGGGCGAACTGCTACAAGGTTAAGGTTAGGAGTTTATTTGAGGGCATCCCAGGGGTGTACACAGAAGAGGAGGAGGGTCCTAGGAATGGTAAGTATTGAATGTTACTCACCTTTTACTGGGTGGGCTTGGGGCATAATGATATGTGGGACCTCGGGGCACTATACTATGTGGGGGCAATTATGGGACACTAATATGTGGAGGGAACTCCCCCTGTGATATGCCCCTCTGTGATAGGACCTGAACATCTCTGCGATATTGTTACAGCCCCCTCCCCTTAGAACCACCCCTTCTGGAAAGTCCTGCTTACACCCCTGAGGCATCGATAGATAATGGTGAACAATATAGCATAGATATCTTCTGATATATAAAGAATCAGTTCCTCATCTTCTACCTTTCTACCAGGAGCCCCATCACTCATGGATCAAAGAGAGATATCTAGTACTTCAGAAAGTCATACTCATATTGATATACTCATAGAGTGCCCCTTTAAGTAGTTGGTACTGGAATATTATTAAAGGCCATCGGAGGTTTGGTGGCCACTACCCAGAATTCAGTTTTACATCTCTGAACAGTTAGTGTATTGTGTATAATACGAGTCTTCTGGACAGCACAGATAAGGGTAGAATAGTTCTGTGTAAGCTCCCAGCCTCTTAATCATGCAGTTCTCTGTAGAATATATTTGTGGAAAATCCAGTGCCCTGCATGATGTATTTGGTTGGTGTATCGGTCTCTGCCATGATGATGAAAAGCATGTATTATGCTTGCAACAAGCGGATAAGGCGGTAGGAGCTGCCGGCAGGAGACCACCTAATTGATTTCAAGCTTTTCTCAGCTTCATTTCAGAAGATAATTCCATCCAGCTGCGCTCGCCATCCTTGTCGTAGACTCTAGTTGGTTGTATTAATCATGTCATAGCTGATATTGTGATATAACCACTGAGAGACGCTAAGTTTACGGGTGGATAGCAAAAATTAATGTAAGTAAAAGCCTTTTGTTCTGGTACCCACATAACCCAATTGTGTGCCATCGTATTAGAAATGACAGATTATTAGACTTCATGTACAAAGAGCAAAGCCGTGTGCATAGAGTCTATATGTTGTGTAAGTATGTGAGCCAGAGGGCGCTGTTGAGCGACCCAGGCCAGGCCAGAAAAGGCCCTCAGCCACACCTTTGGGTGGTGGCACGTAACTCCAGGAGGGCTGGAGTGTCCTGCAGGAAGCAGGAAGTGGTGGACCAGCTAGGACAGAGATATAGGCTCTGTCCCAGAGGGCTGGCGTCCACAGAGGACTGTTGCTGGAGCTGAGCAACAGTCAGGACAGTTAGGGGCTCAAGGAGTGAGTTAGGCCCTAACTGTGGTCTAGGTTTTTTTTGTTGTTTTGTTATGTTGCAGTTAAGCTGAATAAAGCCACATTTATTTTACACTTGGACCGTCTGAAAGCTATCTTTCCGGCGCCCAGTACCATGAACCACCGCTGTCCGGACCAGGAAAAGCCGCCATTTTGAGTTTAATTCCCCCAAGCTGTCACAGTTGCCAAATGCAGCCCCAACAGTTCCATATTGAAAAACCAAAGATACCCTATTTGTTACCATAGCATGCCTCTATGCAGCACCGTCATTTCCTCAAGGCTTAGGGTACAGTATAAAGGCCCCAGGACCTAATGCAAAAATCTGTAATGGAGCCCTCCATCTACAGTATCATGTGCCAGTTTAATGCTGAATCCACTTTGGCACCAGGGCTTGGGTGTGACTTCTACACCTCCAGGGGAATCCAGGCCAGAAAGTCCTGTCTATACATCGATCAAATTTCCCAGTCCAAGCCCAGGCAGAATACGAAGACTCCTTGAATCATAGTGATCTATGGTGCTAGGAGTCTGTGCTTCCTTGTGTCTTTATTGTCCCTGTTATATACAGGGCACGACAATGAAGCCATGGGAAGGCAGAGACTTCTAGCATCATAGATTGTTGCATCAAAACCCAGGAACCTTGACTGGGTTCATGCTGGGAAATCTGGCCGATGCATAAACCAGATATTCCAACCCTGATTCACACATGTGCATGGGGCCTTATAGTTACACTCCTGTCTAAGGGGAAAAAAAACCTCTATAACTCAGTGTGCGTTGGAGGAGACACACAGAGGTACATTATGGCCCATTGATTCCTGTGACACAAATCCTATGACTAGAGATGAGCGAATCGAAGCTGACAAAGTGGAATTCGATCCAAATTTCAAGAAATCTTCGATTCGCATAGAATCCAGATTTCCTCATGCTTCGTAGTATCGAATCGCACTTTAAACTAATGACATGTCAGAATAGCCTTTAGAAAGGCTATTCTACTCCTACCTTTACAATTATATCACGCCCCCTGCGATGTCCTGGTCCTCCTTGCTCGTGTAGTAATATAATCAAGATGGCTGCCGGATATGCGCAGAGTCGCACGGAATAGAATCAAGATGGCCGCTGGACATGCGCAGAGCCACACGGAATAGAATCAATATGGCCGCTGGACATGCGCCAAGCCGCTTGTGGCGGCCATCTTTATCCTATTCCTACACAAGCAGCTCTGCGCATATCCGACAACCATCTTGATTATATCCCATACAAGACCATTTCTGTGCATGTCCGGTGGCCATCTTGACTATATTCTGATCGGCTCTGCGCATGTCTGGCGGCCATCTTGATTACATCCCATACAAGACTGTTTTTGTGCATGTCCGGTGGCCATCTTAATTATATCCCATACAAGACCTTTTCTGCGCATATCCAGCGGCCATCTTGATTATATTCCATACAAGACCATTTCTGACAATGTCCGGCGGCCATCTTGATTCTCTTCCGAGCGGCTCTGCACATGCCCAATGGACCAGGACATCGCAGGGGGCGCGATGCAACGGCAAAGGTAGAAGTAATACAGCCTTTCTAAAGGCTATTCCGATGTGTCCTTAGCTTAAAATGCATATCCCCATATCCCCATGCTCTGCAGCCAGGAAAATAGCTGTTTTTAACATGATTTGCCACAAAGTAATTCGGATCGAGGCAAATTTTTGGGGAAATTCAGCGAAGCTGCCGAATCAAATTTTTGAGAAATTCGCTCATCTCTACCTATGACACAAATCCTAAGTTAAACATGAGAAGGTACTAAAATTGTTCCTATTAACATGACCTTCCGCTTGAAATTTAGCTTATCTTTTGGGTTAGGCTACAAGGTGGAAATCCAACATGGTAAATTCTCTTCTCGGAGAATAGATGGCAGAAGGACTTTGGAAACCACTCTCCTCTTACATAGCCATTGTATAAAAGATCTTTTGAATAACCCAATTATGGGGCAGATTTATTAAACCCTGATGCCACTTTTGTCATGGAAAAAAGTTGCAAACTTCTTTGTAAGACAACCGTCGCCCAAAATGGTGCATGGCGAGGGCATGTTGTGGGTGGAAAACTGCCGTAGAAAACTGATGTAAATGATGCCTGAAGTCTCGTGTAGGACCATGGCCCACCTGAGGATTCCCCTGATTTATGATGAGGCTGGTCTTAATAAATCCCCCACAATGTTTTTGTGGGGATGGTCGCCTTGTAAGGTTCAGTAGTGAAGGTCATCTTGGGAAAAAAAATGCAGAACCATTAAAATTTCTGGTCAACCATCTGCTAAACTAAAGGGGATCATATCAAGAAAGTAGACCAAATGGAAAGATGGTTTGCTAAATTTCCAATATTCAAAAACTATAAAAATATTCAAAAACTTTAAAAAAGCAAATACTGTAATAAAAATTCACTGATTACTGCAGGGTTGTCTCTTGTTTCCACCTCTCTTTGCCAAGCAGAGTCTCAGTTTATGGCTTCAGTAAGACTTGACATATGGGAAGGCATTTCTTTGTCAGATGCAACAAAAGATCAAATTTTTCCTCCATGTTTGCTTGGCTCACTATACACTTACTGTTCAATCTAATAGGACCATTTGTCCTCACTTGAAATGTTTTAGATTGTGTTTTCACTTTCTACATTCAGCAGTTAAGAAATATAATGCAGACCGGAACTTGGCATGAGCAGGATGAGAGACCTGGAACAGATCTTCAAGTATAATGTTGTGTTTACATAGATCAGGATTTTCTGTTTTTCATGAATCTTAGAGATGAGTGAACCGGTTTATAACCAGCCAGGTTTGTATAAAATTTTCCAAAATTTTCAGATTTGGCCAAACTCGAATCATTATTATACTCTGGGGTCTCCAGTTCCAGTTCATGACGAAGAAGTTCAACTAAAATGAATCTTTGGACCAAACAACCTGAATGCAAAACAAAACAAATCTTCAGAGGTTTGGCTATCGGAGGGACAGGGAAGGTGTGGAAAAATAATAAACAACCCTCAACTCTCCTGGGCTACCTCAGCATGTGGTATTTGTTCCCAGGCATCTTTTGTCCTCCTGGATGACATCAGCAGCCTCAGTGGTTTCATGGGGTGCACTGACGTCATGAGGTCGCGAGAGAACTCAGGAGAGATGAGGTAGGGTGAGTATGACTGTTTATTATTTTACTGTACCACCCCTGGGCCTCCTAATATTATACTCTGGGGAGAAGGAATAGGGAAGCCAGGTTTAAATACCCTGCCTCAGCTCTGTACTGGACAGCACTCTAGTTGGGTCTGAATCTCAAAGTAAACCCAGCCAAAGTTTGACGGATAGGCATTGCAACCTTAAAGCGACTGCTGCACTGAAGGGAACGATGGATACATGGATACATGAAGAAGAAGCAGGAATACAGACAATGAGATTCCTAACCCCTTGTCTGCTCTGGCCCAAGACCACCAACTTGACAGTAGAGAGTCTAATTATCATAACTAATTGGTCTGGACTTGGGAACAGTCGGGGCTGGAGAAAAAAATCCCAACTGCATTGGGATCAGTGGAGTGGTGCCTATTACAGGAGACAAAGAACCAGAGTTGACAGAGGTGGTGGAAGGTCATATTCAAAGGAAATGTCACAATGGAAAACTCCTGTCTCAGAATGGACTCTGATCCTGATCATCATCATTTTAGACAAAGAGTGCAGTGGACAAGAGTTTCCTGGGCCCCATGTACCATTTAAAATACTGCCATCTTCATACAGTATTTCACAGACAGATCTGCTGCAACTGCTTAATGTACTCCCCAATAGCTCCTGTTCTTAGAACTGTACAGGTATCTATGAATCAACATTCATATGCATTATATATTTATTTCATTCACTTACCTGTATTCAAATGTGAAGAGCTTTTGGTAGATAGCATGAGGAAGGGAGAAACATGTCGCCATAATCCATATGATAGCAATGTAAGCCACCCCTCTAACAGTTGATATCCGTGGCTTTAAGGGGTGCATAATGACCTTAAGGAGATATAATAAACAAGATGAGTCGCCCATTGCTATAAGAAATATATAATTAATTTCTGTACATTTACAGTATATTATAGCAATATAATTGAGCTATAAGTTGGCATGGTGCCACCGTTATAAACTACAGCAGGGACTGAACGGTAGATTCACACCTATCCAAGTGGACCCCCCGAACGGAAACCTAATCCGCTTACAAAAGCGGTTACCCACAGAAAGCCGCGGACCACATAGACTATAATGGGGTCCGCCGCGTTTCCACCTGGTTTCCTGCCAAAAAGGGCGAAAAATATGGAGAGAAAAGCGCTGCTTGCAGGACTTTTCTCTCCACATTTTAAAGTGGAATGGGGAACGGAATCCCCAGGCGGAGACCGGGCGCAGGTGTGAACCTAGCCTTATGGAGGGAGCCAAGCACTTTACTTGTCTGTAGTATCTACATTAATCCAACACCATTCAAACACTTTCTTACTGAGTGGGGGGGGGGGCATGGAGTTCTTAGCAGTGGGACCCCATCAAGTCTGTGGAAAGGTGATAATTGTTAATTGTGAGAATACCCCTATAAACAGTAAATGTATTACAGTCTGATATTTTAGGTTATTTATGAAAAAAGCAGGTTTGTAGTGACCGTGACCGGATTGCAACTTTACTGTATCTATATTATATGGCAGATGAGAGATGTGTAGCACAAATATGTGAAGGGACAGCTCCATTATGGGTTCTGTACATGAGGATCTAAGAGCATGGGGGATTTTTTTTTATTTTTAGGCCCTGCAACTAAGCTGTAGTCACAGATCACAGCTCTGCCCAAATGTGGCTAAGTTAGAAAACAGTCAAGGAGCTAAAACTGAGGACAAAAGAGCAGGAGAGCATGCTCGGACATATTATTTGAGGGCATAACCTTTGTGGACAGTCTGAGACTGAGGCCACACGTTGCGAAAGCGCAGCAGGTTTGGCCATCACAGAAAAATAGGGGGAAAGGCGTTGCATTTTACAGTTCTAGCAAAATGAATGAAATTTAATTTAATTTCCTCTTCACATTGGTATAAAAAAATGCTGGGGAGAACTTTTCGTTTTCAAAAATGCACGCGTTTAGCAAATTCATTTTCCTGAAAAACTCCAAGTCTTTGACTGACTTATATGGAGGGAGACAAAATTTAAAAAAAACGGTTGAAAAGTAGCAAAAAGTTGCTTTGTTTCTGCTGCCTTTTTTTCCGACGTGTTTTTTAGCTGTTTTTCACTACGTCTTAGGCTGAGGCCACATGATGTGGAAATACAATAAAAAAAAAATGTGGTGTTTTACAGTCCCAGCATTTCGCTAAGTATGGCCTTAGCCTAAAGGCAGCCTAACATTTACTGGTGGATAGTTAGAGAGACATAAGTTGGTTGCTCTATACTGGGATATTGTAAAACAAGGGCCCATAACAATTCTTGCACAGGGGCCTCAGCTGTCTGTATCTGCCCCTATCCAGGAGTTAAATATTGATGACCAATCCTATCAGTGGGGGTCTAGTACCCAGGCTACCGCAGTTGAGCACCACTTCTGTTTCGCTGGTGACATCTCGGTGCTCAGTCCCATTCAAGTGGCATTGCTGAGCTGCAATACCAAGCACAGCCCCTATGCATTACACAGATCTGTGATTGGTATTTAGTGAAAAGGCCGCAGCGATCACCTAAACCAGTGTTGGATTGGGGTTCCTTGAGCTGACCAGATAAAGTAATTCTGGGGGCCCACCCCCAGTAATTAGACCATAATACCCTTCAAATTTGGGAGTCTTCTGTGGTACCATTACTGTGATAGAGCCTGGGCCCACCGGAGGATCCTTTGTTACTCTGGAGGACCAGTCCAACACTGATCCAAACACTGCAGTCTCTTCAAACAGTTCATCGGTGGGGGTCACGGGTGTCAGACCCTCATTGATGTGTTATTGATGATCCATCCAGTTTTCCATTCTAACATTCCACAATTTACTTCGTATTTGCATAATTACAAGCTTGACTTTTAATAAAAATTCTACTTCTGCTTATGGCTGTTTATATGAATCTACCAAGACAAATTGCTACCAAAATAGTATCACCCCCAAGCCCAGGACCTCGATTTCCCGGACAGGTCCATGTTCTGCACATACTATATGTTTTACATGTTGATGAATGTTTCTGAGGCTGGCATTAGCATCAGGGGAACCTTGGCAGGGCGCAACGGAGGCCCATAAAGATGTAAATAAATATGGTCTGTACTTGACAAACTGCTGGTTGGATATACAGAATACTTTGTGTATCTGTTCCCAAAAATCCCACAGACTCCTGAAGTTGGCCCTGGATATGTAATATGTCAAAAAGTCAATAATCTCCATAGCAGCAGGTTTGTTCTATACCATGTGTTACGTCCCACAATTGCTTTCAGTAAAGTGCCCGTCTCCTATATGATTGCATTGAGGATCTCGGCCTTTAAAATGCATGAAAGACGACATATTGCAATTCACTTATTGAATAGACTCCTTCAGAAATGAACTGAAGATGAAGGGATAAAAGAAGATAACACATCGGCGTACATTAAACCCCAGCGGGTGATAGCCACAATTGTGCGTCATTCTATGAAAACCATTCAAGACTACAGGTTATCGACCCAAGAATAACATTCAATTCATTACATTTACTCGCTTAAGAATTTCTGGAAATGCACAGATGTCGTAAGTCTTATTGTGAACTTACCTGGTGTCTGTCCACAGCAATTGCTGTGAGGGTCAAGGCAGAGACGTGCAGGGAGCAATACTGGGCGAAGCGGCTGACATGGCACATGCCCTTTCCAAACATCCAGGTGCTATTCACAAAGCGAGCCTGTGGAGAGGACACAACAAAATCAATATAGACCAGATCGTCAGCGAACAAAACCCGGATGCTTCAGAATTACGTATCCACCAGCAACAACACTCAGTGGTTTCCAGGTTCAACATTCTGTGTGAATTAATATTGTAATATATTTTAATTTCTTTATGTAGAACTTCCCTGCTAATCCAGAGTTAAAGAGGTTTTCAGGGTCTTGAATATTTCAGCGGAGTGGGTTCCAGATTTGTTTTGGGTCGAACAAGTTCGAACCACACCTTAAATTGGCTTAAAACATAGTGTAGAACACTCTTAGGCTGAGGCCCCACGTTGCGGAAACGCAGCTTTTTTTGTTGCAGATTTTGCTGCATTTTTTTGAGCCAAAGCCAAGAATGGCTAGGAATGGAATGGGAAATACATAGGAAGCTTCTTATACTTCTACCTTCTGCTCAATCCACTCCTGGCTTTGGCTCAAAAAAACGCAACAAAATCTGCAACAAAAAAAGCTGTGTTTCCACAATGTGAGGCCTTAGCCAAAGGGTTCATAGGAATCTATCTATGAAACATAGTGTATAACACTGTCAGGGCTCCTAGGAGCCTATCTATAAAACATAGTGTAGAACATTGTCAGGGCTCCTAGGATCCTATCTATAAAACATAGTGTATAACACTGTCAGGACTCCTAGGAGCCTATCTATAAAACGTAGTGTAGTACACTGTCAGGTCTCCTAGGAACCTATCTATAAAACATAGTGTATAACACTGTCAGGGCTCCTAGGAGCCTATCTATAAAACATAGTGTACAGTATAACACTGTCAGGTCTCCTAGGAACCTATCTATAAAACATAGTGTACAGTATAACACTGTCAGGTCTCCTAGGAACCTATCTATAAAACATAGTGTAGAACACTGTCAGGGCTCCTAGGAGCCTATCTATAAAACATAGTGTAGAACACTGTCAGGGCTCCTAGGATCCTATCTATAAAACATAGTGTATAACACTGTCAGGATTCCTAGGAGCCTATCTATAAAACATAGTGTACAGTATAACACTGTCAGGACTCCTAGGAGCCTATCTATAAAACATAGTGTACAGTATAACACTGTCAGGTCTCCTAGGAACCTATCTATAAAACATAGTGTAGAACACTGTCAGGGCTCCTAGGAACCTATCTATAAAACATAGTGTAGAACACTGTCAGGGCTCCTTGGAGCCTATCTATAAAACATAGTGTAGAACACTGTCAGGGCTCCTAGGAGCCTATCTATAAAACATAGTGTAGAACACTGTCAGGGCTCCTAGGAACCTATCTATAAAACATAGTGTAGAACATTGTCAGGGCTCCTAGGAACCTATCTATAAAACATAGTGTATAACACTGTCAGGGCTCCTAGGAACCTATCTTTAAAACATAGTGTAGAGCACTGTCAGGTCTACAGGAGCCTATCTATAAAACATAGTGTATAACACTGCCAGGGCTCCTAGGAGCCTATCTATAAAACATAGTGTATGGCACTGTCAGAACTCCTAGGAACCTATCTATAAAACATAGTGTAGAACACTGTCAGGGCTCCTAGGAACCTTATAGATAGGTTCCTAGGAGCCCTTACAGTGTTCTACACTATGTTTTCTAGATAGGTTCCTAGGAGTCCTGACAGTATTCTAAACTATATTTTCTAGATAGGTTCCTCGGAGTCCTGACAGTGTCATACACTATGTTTTATAGATAGGTTCCTAGGAGCCCTGACAGTGTTCTTCAATATGTTTTATAGATAGGTTGCTAGGAGCCCTGACAGTGTTCTACACTATGTTTTATAGATAGGTTCCTAGGAGTCCTGACGATGTTCTACACTATGTTTTATAGATAGGTTCCTAGGAGCCCTGACAGTGTTATACACTATGTTTTATAGATAGGTTCCTAGGAGCCCTAAGAGTGTTCTACACTATGTTTTATAGATAGATGTATAGATTATATTCTGGGGTTTGAAGAGAACCGGCCATCTCTAGTGACCTCCCATCAACTGGACAGGTGCACCCACACTTGGGTGGGATTTGCATAAACCCTGGCCCTTTTTCAGAAGTTTCCTTAATATGACGATTTGCTGGAATTGTTCCCTAAAATTTTTGGTAAGTACAGACATGGGACCCCCATTCTTTTGATCAGTGGGATCACCAGAGATCAGACACTTTTCATCTACTCTGTATTTCGGCTTTCCGCACATTACTCAGATTCAGGTATAACCTTACTTTACCTCTTCCTAACAAACATTTCTGCCTCCAGGTCTTTCAGTCCCCCATATCTGCGCCCTTCTACTATCATTAAAGGTGATAAAGCACTCCTGTCTGTCAAGCTATCGTTCCCACTGTTCCTTGGCTCTGATCAGCCAGATGTGTGAGCGCCATAAACCTGGGAATATGCAGATTGTCTCTGATCAATAAAGCACTCAGCACTGCCAATTACAGCAAAGGAGGAAACCAGCGAGTGCCGAACGACAATGGAAGACTAATGACACGGAAAATGTCAAGTAATGTGATAATCAATAACTTCTTGTATGTGTGCTGGGCTCAAGACGAGGCTTGAGAAAAGGTTTTACTTTATGCAAGGCAGAAGATAATAGTCGTGTGCTCTTAAAGGGTCCTTCAGTGGCAACATGGTCACATTCCTATACCCACACATTACGTATTTATTTATACAGAAGCCTGCTGACTATATACATTCAATACTGTATGAATGCTTGCTACATGTATGCAGATAGAAGCACACTCCCTACATACGTGCGCACATATATGAACTCTTACGACAAGTTGCTTTATACTGCAGTTTGTGGGTTTTCTTTGTGTTACTCCATTAATAGACACATGTGACATTATGTAGTTCGGGTACACTGTGTGACCAGGTGTAATGTTATACAGTGGGGGAAAAAGGATTTAGTCATCCACCAATTGTGCAAGTTCTCCCACTTAAAAAGATGAGGCCGGCCTGTAATTGTCATCATAGGTAGACCTCAACTATGAGAGACAAAATGAGAAAACAAATCCAGAAAATCACATTGTCTGATTTTTTTAAAGAATTTATTTGCAAATTATGGTGGAAAATAAGTATTTGGTCAATAACAAAAGTTCATCTCAATACTTTATTATAAATTTTTCTTTACCCTGGCAGTGTGCTTGGGATCATTGTCATGCTGAAAGACCCAGCCATGTTTCATCTTCAATGTCCTTGCTGATGGAAGGAGATTTGCACTCAAAATCTCACCATTCATGGCCTCATTCATTCTTTCATGTACACGGATCAGTCGTCCTGGTCCCTTTGCAGAGAAACAGCCCCAAAGCATGATGTTGCCCCCCCATGCTTCACAGTAGGTATGGTGTTCTTTGGATGCAACTCATCATTCACTCTCCTCCAAACACCACGAGTGGTGTTTCTACCAAACAGTTCTACTTTGGTTTCATCTGACCATGTGACATTCTCCCAATACTCTTCTGGAACATCCAAATGCTCTCTAGCAAACTTCAGACGGGCCCGGATATGTACTGGCTTAAGCAGGGGGACACGTCTGGCACTGCAGGATCTGAGTCCCTGGCGGCGTAGTGTGTTACTGACGGTAGCCTTTGTTACGTTAGTCCCAGCTTTCTGCAGGTCAGTCACTAGGTCCCCCCGTGTGGTTCTGGGATTTTTCTCACCGTTCTTGTGATCATTTTGACCCCACGGGGTGAGATCTTGCGTGGAGCCCCTGATGGAGGGAGATTATCAGTGGTCTTGTATGTCTTCCATTTTCTAATTATTGATCCCACAGTTGATTTCTTCACACCAAGCTGCTTGCCTATTGCAGATTCAGTCTTCCCAGCCTGGTGCAGGTCTACCATTTTGTTTCTGGTGTCCTTCCACAACTCTTTGGTCTTCACCATAGTGGAGTTTGGAGTGTGACTGTTTGAGGTTGTGGACAGGTGTCTTTTATACTGATAACAATGTCAAACAGGAGCCATTACTACAGGTAATGAGTGGAGGACAGAGGAGCCTCTTAAAGAAGAAGTTACAGGTCTGTGAGGGCCAGAAATCTTGCTTGTTTGTAGGTGACCAAATACTTATTTTCCACCATAATTTTCAAATAAATTCTTTAAAAATCAGACAATGTGATTTTCTGGATTTGTTTTCTCATTTTGTCTCTCATAGTTGACGTCTACCTATGATGTCAATTACAGGCCGGCCTCATCTTTTTAAGTGGGAGAACTTGCACAATTGGTGGGTGACTAAATACTTTTTTCCCCACTGTATATTTTGTCACTTGGTTTTCTAGAACTGTAATGACATTGATACCTATTGTCAGGGCCACTTTAATCATAGGGTCAACGGTGCACTTGCACTGGGTCCATGGTAGTGGGGACCCTTTTTGGACAGCGGGACAGTCCTGCATTTGCTGTCCAGGGCAGTTGGTCTTAGCTGCACCAATTCATCGGCATCCAGAGAACACCAATGAGTTGAAGCCAGTGATGAAGTAGGGAGCTGTCCGCTCCCTTCTTCACCACACGGTTACTGTCTTTGCTCCAGGTGTCCTGGGAGCAGGAGGCACAGTATAGTGACGTCACTTACATTGCACCTGTTACTCCTTAAAGACTCCGGGACCAGAGAGAGGAGTGAACGGGGAAAGGTGAGTATTAAGGTTTGTTTGTTTTTTTTGATATACAGTTGTATACAGTTGGGGGCATGATACTGTGGGGGCAACCTGAGGGGTGGGGGGACATGAATCTGGGGGGGTAACCTGGAGGGGGACATTAAAATGTGGGGGCAACCTGTGAGGGGAACATGACACTGAGGGAGAAACTTGATGGGGACATGACACTGTGTGGGCAAGAGGGGGGACATGACATTGTGGAGGCAACCTCAGGGGGACATGAAACTGTGGGGGGAAACCAGAGGGGGACATGACAATGTGGGGGGACATGATACTGTGGGGGCAACCTGAGGGGGACATGACAGTGTGGGGGCAACTTGGGCGGGACACATGACAATGTGGGGGCAAACAGGGGGGTGGGGGACATGAATCTAGGGGGGTAACCTGGAGGGGGACATGAAAATGTGGGGGCAACCTGGAAGGGGACATTATAAGGGGCATTATATTGTATGGGGCCACTAAGGAGGCATTATACTGTGTGAGAGCCATTAAGGGGTATTATACTATGTGGGGGCCATTGAGGGGGTATTATAATTTGTGCAGGTCAAGTATTTCTAAGTGGTGGTGATGGGGGGGCCACTTATGAAACCTTTGCACAGGGCCCCCCAATGTGTTAAAACGGCGCTGCCATTTTGCCGGGGATTGCTGGCACCCGGGGGAAGCTACGGGGCTGGTGTCCTATTAGTATGACAGCCGGGAGCCTTGTGAAGGCTCCCAGTCTTGTCTTTAGTATCCTGCAATAGAAATGCCGTTTTTTGTAGTGCATTGCATTAGTGATCAGTCTAATAAATGCAAAAAAACTTAAATACTGTACTTAAATACTGTGAAACACATACACATTAGGTATCCCTGTGTCCAAAAATGCCCGGACTACAAATCTATAAAAATATTTTTCCCGTACGGTAAACACCGTAGCGGGGAAAAAAAACAAAACTGCCAAAAAAGTTTTCCCAATATAATTTGATTTATACTCTTGTGAAAGATCCTCAGTGCGCCAACACCGCTTTGGCCACACCCTGAGTCCTCTTTCATATAAAAACCACACTCACCGCCAGTGAGTGCCGGGTTCACCAGATAAATACAAGACAAGCCTTCTAAATTTTATATATTTATTAACCCTTAAATGGGTCGGTATTAAAATCTAACATATACAGTTCAGAACAGATATGCAGATATATGCAAGCATTAACAGTTACTAGTTACAAGATACAGTACAAATAAAATAAAAGGGATAAAGGTGAAATGATTACTTTACCACACATATCCTGGATGTGGCTCTATAGTCCAACACTCACACATAGTATGTGGAGATCACCAGTGGAGGCCGTTTAGCATGTAGCATTAAAACAATAATCCAGCCTGCATGCTTTTCACAGGAATCTCAGCATTAGTCCAGTAGTCTCAACAGAATCTCATCACAGCAGCCTCTCCTCATGATCTGTCTGTGTCAACTCCCTAGCATGATCTCCATAGCATCAACTCTATAGCATAATCTCCTCCCACTGACTCTTACCTCATCTTTCATACCCTTTATGCCACCTCCCAGAATGAGGTCACCGGCGGCAGCTGGTCTCATAGAATAATCCACTCAAGTCCAGATCTTTTGTATGTAGATGAGACCAAATTACCTGATACAATGTTGTCAGCCATATCTGGTCAACCAGTGCAGCTGGACAATGCATGTTTGTTTGATCAGCCAGGACTGTGTATGAATTCAATGGAGCCCTATTGTTCCAGCCCGGTCACTACTGCCAATATACACCTAGGCTCATAGCTGCGCACAGTATGAATAAATGGAACTAGAGAGAAATACGCTACCCAGAGACCAAAATACAGCTGAGTTATAGCCACACTTAAGCAGAATCATCACACCTCCCCCTTTAGATGGGGCTTGCAGGAAGTAGGGGCCTACGCCCCTCTTCTGAAAGCACCTCCGCCTCCAGCTTTTCAGGCTCTGGCCCCAAGGCTTTCTCACCTCCCCCTGGGGTCCCAGCAGACTCGGGCCTTGTCAGACTCTAAGGGTGGTTGAGCGCCACGCGCCTTCAATATGTCCAGACTAGGGTCAGCTTGGACAGCATCTCTGAACTCTTGGCTGGAGTGAGACAAAAGAGAGGTGCATGTTACATAGCTGCCGGCCCCTTCTGTCTCTCTAGTCTGACTAGGGACACTTCTAAGGCCCAGGCTCTGAGCCACGTACACTTGGCTACCTCCTGCCTGTTCTGGGTCCGCTTTCTGAGTGCTGGCACCCTGTGGAGCCACACTCATGACCTCAGGCCCTTGGGGTACCATTCCAGAGATCCCATCCTGGCAATCTCTGCTCTCCTGGCTACCCTTGGCCTGCTCTCTCAGGGTCTTCCCCACACTAGCCGCTAGTTGGGAGAGTTCTAGGGGGTTCTGCACCTCCCCCTTTGCTTCCACACCTAGGGGCACCTCTGGTTCTGGTAGAGGTATGTTGGGACCCTGTCCTCCCTGTACTTGGGTGGGTGATGGTGATACCTTGGGCAAATGACTGAGATCATGCTTCCCCAAACCATCCCCCCCACAATACATTGACAGGTAATATATTGGACATACCCTCTTCTTGGATCACACCTCCAGTACCCCATGCCATCTGCACTTGGGCCATGGGCACTCCTGGAATAGAACTGGACCGAAGAGACGTGTATGTCTCATACCGGCCGGACTCCTCCGGCTTCAAGGGAGTGAGGCTAGTCATGGCGGTCTCAGCACCGACTCCAGGTGGTGTAGGCAACGGTTCAAGGGTCGGAACGCCCTCCACCCTTGTAGCACTCTGGCTGCGGGCTAACACCGCACTACCAGCAGTCCGTCCCTCACCTGGATCGGCCATGAGATCCCCATAGCCTACCTGACCACCTGGCACATGGTCAGTAGTTGGGTGCTTATCGGATACACTGGGCGAAATAGTAGAAGTCGCTTCCAGTGACTCAGAAGAGCTACCCTGTACACCTTCGCAACAAGCATTGGCAATTACATTGACAGTACCTTCATTTCATTAGCAATTGTTAATTCACACCGGGCATCAATGAGATTTGTGGTAGACACATTAACAAGCTGGGAGGGAGACGCCCCCGCAGATGTGGGTGTGTCTACCGACCGGATCTCATTGGCTCCTAGCACCGGAGGGAACAAAGCATCAATAACATTTGTGCTGAGCTGGATTGCAGGAAGTTCAGTTGCATCTTCCCTGCTCTCAGCTGAAGGCAACTCATTAGCATTTACATTGACTGCCATGGGAAGTATCTCAGAGAGGGGGTTACGGGCCCTCTCTGCAGATATGACAGACACATTATCAGCATTAATCATTGACAGTTTATCACAATAAATTGGGTTGCTCCCCACCCCATATTGGGACATCATAGGTCCTAAATCAGATCCCACCAGTACATTAGCAGGCAAATCAGTCAATAGTCCCACAGTCCGCATTCCTTTTCCTGCACCCCCATCCAGATACACAGATGGGCCACCTGCTGTGGCTTGGGAAGCAGGGAAGTTCTCAGGGTAGTTGGGGCACTCCTTCTTGAAATGTCCTGTCGGGTTACAGGCATGGTCCCGCCGCACCTCCCCTTGGGGTTTGGGGAAGGTCACCAGGGCGCCCAGAGTTTTTGGGATAGGGGAGGGACCACCCGGGGCATAGTTTGTCTCACCCGACCTGACGACAGACGGCTGTGGTGAACTCCGGCCTGGCTTCTCCTTCCAACTTGAGGGTCTCTGTAGGGTTGTTGGACTTTGCGCCTGCTGGGAGAGCTCCATCCTTTTGAGCTCAAGCCGATACTGCCATTCTGCTGCCTTCCCCTCTCTCTTCCTGTCGCTCAGCAGCCTGCCGTTCTCGTTCTGCAGCTTTCCTCTCTCTCTCTGCCTGTCGCTCCGCAGCCTGCCGTTCTCATTCTGCAGCTTTCCTCTCTCTCTGCCTGTCGCTCAGCAGCCTGACGTTCTTGTTCTTGATCTACAGCTTCCAAAAAACAGCGCAACACCTGCAGGTATGTGTTAGGGTCACTGGTGCCTACTTGCTGTAGGGCCATTTGCCAGTATGAAACCGTTCCCCCCACAAGGCTGGGGTTACTGGTCTCTCCTGGTGAAGTAATCCTTGGGACCGGGCTGCTTGCTGCACTTCCTGGCCTAGCCCCAAAATCAGGACTCTGCTCGATTCTCTGCATGGCTGTGGCTGCCTCCATTTCAGCCATACGCTCAGGATCTCCAAAAGCCTGGTTCAACAATTCTTGAGCTCTGCTTCTGAGCCCACTAGCCATCCACTGGTATTTGCCAAATAAAAGATAGGATAGAATACAAAGAGTAAGGGAGGGAACAGCACTGTATCAAACTTTCACTGTATCTTAATGCTTGCTTTAATACCGAGCTTGTCTCATAGGATTACCATAATCCCCAGCATGTGAGTGATATAGGTCACCAACACACGCCGTTTATCCTAAGATCCCACCACGCTGCCACCAATGTGAAAGATCCTCAGTGCGCCAACACCGCTGTGGCCCCACCTGAGTCCTCTTTCATATAAAAACCACACTCACCGCCAGTGAGTGCCGGGTTCACCAGATAAATACAAGACAAGCCTTCTAAATTTTATATATTTATTAACCCCTAAATGGGTCAGTATTAAAATCTAACATATACAGTTCAGAACAGATATGCAGATATATGCAAGCATTAACACTTACTAGTTACAAGATACAGTACAAATAAAATAAAAGGGATAAAGGTGAAATGATTACGTTACCACACATATCCTGGATGTGGCTCTATAGTCCAACACTCACACATAGCATGTGGAGATCACCAGTGGAGGCCGTTTAGCATGTAGCATTAAAACAATAATCCAGCCTGCATGCTTTTCACAGGAATCTCAGCATTAGTCCAGTAGTCTCAACAGAATCTCATCACAGCAGCCTCTCCTCATGATCTGTCTGTGTCAACTCCCTAGCATGATCTCCATAGCATCAACTCTATAGCATCATCTCCTCTCACTGACTCTTACCTCATCTTTCATACCCTTTATGCCACCTCCCAGAATGAGGTCACCGGCGGCAGCTGGTCTCATAGAATAATCCACTCAAGTCCAGATCTTTTGTATGTAGATGAGACCAAATTACCTGATACAATGTTATCAGCCATATCTGGTCAACCAGTGCAGCTGGACAATGCATGTTTGTTTGATCAGCCAGGACTGTGTATGAATTCAATGGAGCCCTATTGTTCCAGCCCGGCCACTACTGCCAATATACACCTAGGCTCATAGCTGCGCACAGTATGAATAAATGGAACTAGAGAGAAATACACTACCCAGAGACCAAAATACAGCTGAGTTATAGCCACACTTAAGCAGAATCATCACAACTCTAATAAAATCAGAGGAAAATCAGAGGAAAATATAATTAGGAACGCGATGTAGATTCATATATGCATAGATATTGTATATTTAGATAATCCTTGTCAAAATCCTACTTAGACAATACGGCACATTACCCTGGTATCTTTATACGCTATGGATTCTGGTTAAGGACTGGGTCGCTATAGTACATTTACTCTGCAGTACGAATGAAGAGCTCCAAGACTACTGCCATACCCAGGAGCCAAGTATATGCAGCGCCCCACCAGGGTGCTCAAAATGTATATTGTTGCATATTCTGTGTTTGCAAAGCAATTTGTACTGTTATATCTATGTAATAAGTGTTTAGCACTTTAAATGGACTTTGTCACTGTAGGTGGGAGTAGAGACTTGGTTTAACCAGCTCAGAGGATTCTGGATTTGCGGAGGAGACTAACAGTCTTCTCTGTTTCTTGGAGAAGAGAGTAGTGACCTTGAGCCTGACACCTGTCTAGTTTGGAGACTTTCCATCCAGCCCAGTTTTTTGCAACAGCCATAGCCAAAAACTTTTTCTGCACACCTTGTGTCTCCAGAATCTATTTCCAGTGCAACCATCATGGGCACTCCAACCTCCATCAAGCTTAGGAACGCTGACGCGCCCTGGAAAGAGAGACTACCACTTCCATCAGGTACACTGCAGGCCCCCCTAGCACTGTCCCAGCCTAGAAAGAGAGCTGGAGGGATTGAAAGAGTCCATAGTCACGGTGACAAGTTCATGTTCTCCCAGCCTCCAGGCTTACTGTAATGGGCTGCTGCATGTAGACCACAACAGAACTGCAGAATGGGGGTTGGGAAGGGGCCACCCCGAGGCCACAGTCATCTTTACCACACAAATGTGGCCACTGCTGCCAGACCACAGCTGTGGTCGTAACCCTAGACAAGCTACAAACAATGAAATCAAAGAGGGGTCATTATCTGGAAAGCCAAAAAAATATTAATATTTACAAGTCTGCCCAGATAAATATGGATGCCAAGATGGGGATACCCTTTAAGTGTACAGCAATACTCGACAGCACCACCTAATGGTCAAAATATTTAGAAAAAAATATATTTTCAGGAGATTGCATAAGAGATGCTGCGTGTGAATCACTCAATTGATGTCTATACAGTATACTGTCTACAGTATACAGCAAAAAAGGGATCAAGGACCCCCTGTCTTCTGATGGGGAGGTTTCAGATGTGACATTTATAGCAGAGGTAGCCGTTGTACCCAGACACTGCTGTTTGATGGGATCCACCATATAAAAAGACACCAATATTATAAATGGCTACTTAATGACTTCATAGGTAAGGGCCATCTTCTAGAGATTTTTCATCCGTTCCTTCTGGAAAATCCTTTTAATGCACTACATATTTCCAACACTAGTTGGGGCACTAGAGTACTGCACTACATTTACCTGAGTAGCAGTGCATTGTGTTCTGAAAAGCTCATGAGCCTGCTTCTTCTAAACAGCGCACCAAGTGGCCGTACATTGTATTGCACTTGGTTTTACATATTTTTGAATTGACGCATTTCAGATACTGGGCAAATAATTATGGATTTGTGATTTATTGTCTCCACAAAACAGACTAATCTCTAAATCCACGTCTTATCACTATATCCAGCCTCGGCATCCTATTCTCCATAATGCATAGGGCTTGTGATGTGATTTTTTTTTTTTTAGCTCTACCCCCCGATGGTGACATTGTATATGTAGCGTGTACATGATTAGATTTCCAATGTAAAATGATGAAGGACTCCCTGGAACATGTGCTATGTAATATTACAAAGCTGGAGGAGATATTATCATGTAAAACCAGCCCTGAGCTATAGGAAAGAAATTGGATTTCACAATGTATTTACTTGTGTTAAATTGAAACAATGTTAATGCTAGACGTGTAACTAACGATTATCTGTAATGGAATAGGGTTGTGTCTAAATAGCTGATATTAATTTGGGAAATGACGTCATATAGCCTTCTCTATAAAAACCTTCCAAGATAACATTATGCATTGGCCGCCAGTCAACAAATCCCATTGCTCTAATTAGATCCTTTGTTTGGGGGTCAGCCATGACACCCTTTTGTCTTCCACATGGGAATATTCAATTAGGATAAATATTCTCCAATAATACAGACCTCAGAAATGTCAAGATCAGTTTAGAAGGCAAGTATGGATGTAACCAACAGCGTACTATGGATCGATACTATCTGACTTCACCTTTGCTTAAACCAGTCCAATACCATTGACAGGCGCACACTTCGTAGTGCAAATCCATATTAACCCATGGGAATGATCATGTAAAGGAGCAGACGGGATAAGTATTCTGGCTCCACAACTTCTACAGTAGGTTCATTTCAAGGAATTTTCCAACAGCTAAGACTTCTGAAAAGTTTCCAGAAGAAGCAGCTCCTTGGTGCTGGTCAGAACTTTCCATTTTTCTGTCCTTGCCATTTTTAACCATTCATCCTATCTTAAAGGGGTTGTCCAAGACCCCATGTGTTTTAGATGCGGTTGACTAGAGATGGGCAAACTGACTTGTACCGAGCTGGGTACAACCTGAATATTCCACATTGTTGTTTTTTTTTAAAAAAAAAAAAAGAACAAAAGAAACAAATAGAGATTTGTCTCCAGTGAACTAAAATGGCCACCACATTATACTCCACCAGCGATCACAAGGGCATGCCAAGGGTCATGGTGTGGCCCAATCACAGGCCTCAATAGTGACTCCAGGGCACCAGATGCCACGAGGATGCCCAAAAGAGGTAACAGAAGGTAAATATCAATGGTTTTTTTTATTTTGTCACCCCCCTGGGCCTCCCCCTATTATACTCCACCACCCACATATCAAACAGCAGGGTTTTTAAAATTATTTAATTGGACATTACCTATTGGATTATTTCAATAGGTAACAGACAATGTTACACATAAACATTGAAGATTGATGGCAGAAAAAGACAACACGGTCCATCTAGTCTGCCCTAATTTTAATAGTCACCTCTTCTCGTTCTTGGCTCTTCCTCTTCAGGCCAGCGTGCCCCTGTGTATGACATCCTCATGCTGTCAGTGCCTGGACATAATGGGGCACATTTATTATGCCTCTATGTGGAGGTGTGGGCCTCTTCATAAATGAGGCACACTCTCTGCCAACCACGGGGCTCTGAAGACTGGTGTGTATAACGCCCATCTTCATGAATCTCCCCAAATGTGTGGTAGCTTCTGAAGCCACTCCATGATGGCATGATTACAGCTGATGTGACAGGCAAGTGTAGGAAACACTAAGGGGGCATTATATTGTGTGTGGGGGAACTCAGAGAGCAGTGTACTGTTTGTGGAGGCACAAATGGAGCAGTATAAAGTGTGTAAGGGCACTAAGGGGGCATTATATTGTGTGTGGGGGCACTAAGGCAGCAGTATACTGTTTGTAGAGGCACAAATGGAGCAGTATGCTCTGTGTAAGGGCACTAAGGGGGCATTATACTGTAGGGACAACTAAGGGGGTAGTTTTAGGGAGTCCCCAGACATAACCTTGCTTGGGGCCCCAGAAATGCTAAATCTACCCCTGCTTATAGAATTGCTACTTTCCAAGAGGTTTTGCTACATGCACAGCTTTATCTGTTTTTGTAAAGAGAGCTATAAGACTCTTTATGCCTCCATGACACTCACCTCAAGGAGAAACAATACCCCTCTGAACCACTAGCTATACATATTTGCCACAGAGGTCCTGATGTCACCTTAGGCTAGTGAGTCAATGTGGACAAAAGTTTTAGAAGACCATGAGTCTTAGGTACACTTCTCAACCCCCCCATATAGAAGTAAATGGGTAATGGAGATCTCCTCACCATACAAAATACCCGCCGAGCCAGGAACTTGTTCCAATTGGTGCTTTTCAGAAATGGATTACAGTCCAGTATCGTGAGATGGCGACATTACTAGTTCAGTGGGGTTCACTAAAATGAGGATAAGCTACAATGCTGCACATAGCCCAAGAACAAGACCAGGACTGGTTCTGTAAGTAAGGAAGATTTCTAACCCTATAAACCCCTTTTATATGGGAAGATTCCTCATTCAAGACCATCATTCATAGCTAAGAGCAGCTAAAAAGACAATCTCTTAGGAGGCTCCAGATTTTCACAAAAAATGCCCCCTTAGTGTCCCCATACAGTCACATACCCACTTTGGCCACCCACAGTATAATGTTGTCTAAGTGGCTCCACACAGTATAACGTCCTCCTTGTGGCCCCCACCCAGTATAATGCCCCCCTTGTAGCCTCCACCCAATATAATATCCTCCTTGTGACCCTCATCTACTAAAATGCCCTCCTTTTGGCCCCCATACAGTATAATGATCCTTTTATTGTGTTCCCCCCACTCTATAATGCCCCCTCATTGTGTCCTCCACAGTAAAATGCATCAAATCACTACAACGCTGCGGCCTACTACCAAGCTGCCGACAGGAATGGTGAAATGGAGAATATGTCTCCCTGCTTCACCATTGTACTCAACCAATCTGTGTACTTTAGATGCAGATAGAGTTGAAACCAGGACAAACCTCCGTCTGCACTGGGACTGTCCTACTGAATCCGGAACGGTGATATGGCTTATCACTGGAGGACAATTCCTTTAAGCATTAATGTGTAATTCTCCTTTAAGGGCCATCGTCATGAAGTTATTTCGTTATTTTGTAATTGCTTTTTAATTCTTTACGAGTTCAGCAAATATCAAGCCGCAGCAATGCCCTTTCCCTGTTAATAAAATATGAGGCCTGCTGTTATTCTGGGACTCCTTACGTCTTGACCTTCTCCCCCATCACGCAAAGCGAACGTCACTGCCAGGGTAATGTTGTGATTCACAGCCAGAGGCGACAACTGGTAGGCTATAGTGTAGACTTCTGTCTGTGGTGACATTAACCCGCCTATGATTACATTACTGCACGTTACATTCCCTGTGACAACTGCAGCGATCACTCATATATATGTGAACCCCCCCCAGTACTGCGTTTTCATCTGTATTACCATAATACTAGAAGTTTTCCTTTCGGATAACAGAAACTCCTGCCTCATTCAATTAGGAAAATGTCATGGTGATGAGAACGGTACAAAGACCGAAACGCGTTGTTGTTCCTCCTTACAGCAGCATCGTCTCCAACATCTGTGCCTCACTGCAAGAGCTGAATTGCTTCTATCATATGAGAATAGACTCACATAGAACATAATGATTCTGACGGCACAAAGGAAATCATCTGGAAGCCCCACATTCACAATATGTTATCTATATGTACATGAATATACTGAATACCTAAGCAAAATCTGCATTGAAACTTCTTTCTAGCCTGGGGATAAATAAATATACATATCTATCTATGCAAATATATATAGAGAGTTGAAACCAGAAGTTTCCATACACTATATAAAATGACACATATGGATGTTTTTCTCACTATCTGAAATGAATTCAGAATAAACCTTTTCCGTTTGAGGTCAGTTAGGATTACCAAAATTATTTATATTTGCAAAATGCCAGAATAATCAGAGAGAGAATTTTTAAGGCATTTTTATTACTTTCTGCAAAGTCAAAAGTTTACACACATTTCATTAGTATTTGGTACCTTTGCCCTTAAACTGTATGACTTGCGTCAAAAGTTTTGGATCTCCTTCCACAAGCTTCTCACAATAGTTGGTAGGAATTTGGGCCCATTCCTCCTGACAGAACTGGTGTCACTGAGCCATGTTTGTAGGCCGCTTTGCTCGCCCCTGCCTTTTCAGCCTCGCCCATAAATTTTCAATAGGATTGAGATCAGGGCTTTGTGATGGCCACTCCAAAACATTGACTTTGTTATCCTTAAGCCACTTTGTAACCAGTTTGGCTGTATGCTTCAGGTCATTGTCCATTTGGAAGACCCATTTTCTCCCAAGCTTTAAACTTCCTGGCTGATGTCTTGAGATGTTGCTTCATTATTGCCACATAATGTTCTTTCTTCATGATGCCATCTATTTTGTGAAGTGCACCAGTCCCTCCCCGCAGTGGTCCCCACCTAGTATTATATGCCCCCACAGTGGGCCCCATACAGTATTATATGCTCCCCGCAGTGGCCCCCACCCAGTATTATATGCTCCACAGTGGCCCCCACCCAGTAGTATATGCTCCACAGTGGCCCCCACCTAGTAGTATATGCTCCACAGTGGCCCCAACCCAGTATTATATGCTCCACAGTGGCCCCCATACAACATTATATACTCTACATTGCTCCCAACACACACAGTATAATATGCTACCAACAGTGGCCCCACACAGTATAATATGCTCCACACAGTGGCCCCCACCCTGTATTATATGCTCCCCACAGTGGTTCCCACCCAGTATTATATGCTTCCCACAGTGGCCCCCACCCAGTATTATATGCCCCCACAGTGGCCCCCACCCAGTATTATATGCTCCACAGTGGCCCCCACCTAGTAGAATATGCTCCAAATTGGCCACCACCTAGTAGTATATGCTCCACAGTGGTCCCCACCCAGTATTATATGCTCCACAGTGGCTCCCACCCAGTAGTATATGCTCTACAGTGGCCCCCACCCAGTAGTATATGCTCTACAGTGGCCCCCACCCAGTAGTATATGCTCTACAGGGGACCCCACCCAGTAGTATATGCTCTACAGTGGCCCCCACCCAGTAGTATATGCTCTACATTGGCCCCCACCCAGTAGTATATGCTGCGCAGTGGCCCCCACCCAGTAGTATATGCTCTACAGTGGCCCCCACACAGTAGTATAAGCTCCCAACAGCCCCCCTCCACTTCGGTGCTATTATTATACTCTGGGGGAGGAGACCCCAGAGTATAATAATCGGAGGCCCAGGGAAGGTGATTAAAAATAACAAACATTCATACTCACCTTGCCTTACCTTTCCTTGGCATCCTTTTTTTTTTTTTTTTCCAAGATGGCGCCGCTTGAGTGGCTGCCTGTCACAGTAGCTCTGAGACTCTGTATCTTATTTTTCTTTCTTTGTCTCGTTTTTTACCTCTCTACTTAAGGACTTTGCACTATGAAGAAACACACACAAAGACTTGGACCCTTGTGATACTTTTTTTTTTTGTTTTTATCTGTCTTTTTGTTCTGCTTGAAAATGGGATCTTTTGTTTATGCAGACAATTCCTTTGTCTATACAAGAGAGGAAATTCTGCAGCTCAGAGACACAGCAGGATTGCATACCATCTGCCCACACATCCCCCGCGAGCTTTGGAGAAAGAAAAAGCGGGGGAGGGGCTGCAGAGCTGGTACTCTTCAGAGGATTAAAAAGAGGCATTACCGACCAGCTGTTCCCTCCATCATCATGGGCAATGTGAGATCTCTTGCAAACAAGATGGATGAACTAACAGCGCTCACCAGGCATCAGCAGGAGTTTCGGGCGTGCAGCATGATGCTACTTACAGAGACTTGGCTCACTGAAGTTACTCCTGACCCTCTGGTCTCCTTGGATGGTTTTAAACTCCTTTGGGCAGACAGGACAAGGGAGAGCGGTAAGAGGAAAGGAGGAGGGCTGGCAATGTTTGTGAATAATAGATGGTGCAATCCTAGGCACATTGTGATTAAGGAGCAAACTTGCTGTAAGGACATTGAACTATTAGCTGTGAGCATGAGACCTTTCTATCTACCAAGGGAACTATCGCATGTCATCGTGATAGCTGCATATGTCCCCCCCCCCTCTGCGAAAGCTGACACTGCCTGCGAGGTCCTACAAGCCACGCTGAGCCTTTTACAGTTAAAACATCCCCAGGCCCTCTTTCTTCTGTCGGGTGATTTCAACCATGCCTCTCCATCATCCACACTGCCCAGTTTCACACAGTATGTAACCTGCCACACAAGAGACAACAAAACACTGGACTTGTTCTTTGCCAACGTGAGGGAGGCATATAACTCATCAGCCCTACCGCCCCTGGGAAGATCGGATCACAACCTAGTACATCTCCGACCTGTGTACAAGCCACTTGTACGTAGAGAACCAGCTGTCACCCGCACAGTGAGGATATGGTCCGAGGAGAGTGATGAGGCTCTGAGGGATTGTTTTGACACAACCGCATGGGAAGTTCTGCAGGATTCTTATGGAGAAGATATAGAAGGACTCACACACTGCATAACAGACTACATTAATTTTTGTGTGGACAACACAGTACCCACGAAAGTGGTGAGGTGCTTCTCCAATAACAAACCATGGATTAACTCTGATATAAAAACACTACTTAAGGAGAAAAAGATGGCATTTAGGACAAGAGATAAGGAGGGGTTGAGGGAAGTACAAAAGGAGCTGAGGCATCAAATCAGGCAGGGAAAAGCCAGTTATAAAGAAAAAATGGAAAAGCAAATGGAAAGAAAAGACATAAGGGGGGTCTGGGAGGGGCTTAAGTCAATTTCGGGTCATAAACAGTCTGTCTGCCAGATTGAGGCAGATGTTAATTGGCTTAATGAACTAAACCTATTCTTCAACAGATTTGACCACACACCAGCTCCTCCCACCCCAGTATGTCCTTCAGCTCCCCCCACCACAATGACTTCTCCCCATGCGGCCACTTCCCAACAGACCAGTAAATCCAGAAATCTGTCTTTATCTGACCACAGTCTGACCTTCACACGGGCCCAGGTGAGGAAGGAGATGAAAAAGATCAAGGCGAGGAAAGCCGCAGGGCCAGATGACATCAGTGCAAGGCTAATTAAGACTTGCGGGGACCAGCTGTGTGGTATAATTACATATATGTATAATATGAGCCTGAGGCAGGAAATAGTCCCTGAATTATGGAAATCTTCTTGTGTGGTACCAGTTCCAAAGAAACCCCACCCTATGGACCTCAATGACTACAGACCTGTAGCACTGACATCCCACCTGATGAAGATCTTGGAGAGATTGGTTCTCACACATCTCCACCCTCTAGTGAGCCCCGCTATGGACCCCCTCCAGTTTGCTTATCGGCCAGGCATTGGGGTAGATGATGCCATCATCCATCTTCTGCACAGGGCTCTGTCTCACCTGGAGAAACCAGGGAACACAGTGAGAATAATGTTCTTTGACTTCTCCAGTGCTTTTAACACCATACAGCCCAGGTTATTGAGGGACAAGCTGGGCCTTGCTGGAGTGGACCACCACCTCTCCAACTGGATCCTAGACTACCTCACAAATCGACCTCAATACGTGAGAGCCCAAGACTGTGTGTCAGGTACCGTGATCTGTAATACGGGGGCACCTCAGGGTACGGTTCTCGCCCCTTTCCTCTTCACACTGTACACTGCAGATTTTAGGTGCAACTCATCCAGCTGCTACCTACAGACGTATTCTGACGACTCTGCAATAGTGGGTCTCATCACAGATGATGATGATAGGGAGTACAGAGAACTGAACCAGGATTTTGTGGACTGGTGCCACCAGAACCACCTGAAGATTAACGCGGGGAAGACGAAGGAGATGGTGGTGGACTTCCGCAAAGGCAGAAGCCCTCCTAAACCAGTGGACATCCTGGGGACGGGCATCGAGATTGTGAACACCTATAAGTACCTAGGTCTGCTCCTTAATAATAAGCTGGACTGGGCAGATCATATGGAGGCCCTGTACAGGAAGGGCCACAGCAGGCTCTACCTGCTTAGGAAGCTGAGAGCCTTTGGAATCCGGGGGGCACTTCTTAGAACTTTCTTCAACTCGGTAGTGGCATCAGCCATCTTCTTTGGAGTGGCCTGCTGGGGGAGCAGTATATCAACCAGGGACAGAAATAAACTTGACAAGCTGATTAGAAGGGCCAGCTCTGTCCTGGGGAGCCCACTGGACCCAGTGCAGGTGGTGGGTGACAGAAGGATACTGTCCGTGGTGAGCTCCATGCAGAAGAAGAAGTCCCATCCCATGCATGAGACTGTGATCGCGCTGAGCAGTAC
This sequence comes from Leptodactylus fallax, assembly GCA_947044405.1. Classification (NCBI taxonomy): domain Eukaryota; kingdom Metazoa; phylum Chordata; class Amphibia; order Anura; family Leptodactylidae; genus Leptodactylus; species Leptodactylus fallax. The sequence goes on along the minus strand of CAMRHE010000133.1, from coordinate 1,451,837 downwards.
TGTCAGTGACCGACTGCTCCACCCTAGGTGTGAGAAGGAGCGCTATCGGAAGTCTTTCCTCCCCACCGCGGTTAGGCTGTACAACCAACACCGACGTAAGCGGAGATCAATACACACAGAGAACTGAAATATCTCTCTGCCTGTTAAATCCCCCCCCCCTCTGCTACGTCCTATCTGTCTGTCTGCTATCAAAGTAATGCCTCTCACCTTGGAACATTCCTGTACATGTTGTATTTGTATTTGTATCTGCTTATCTTTGCTGCTGTAACACACTGAATTTCCCCATTGTGGGACTATTAAAGGACTATTATTATTATTATTATTATTATTATTACTGCCGTCTTCAGGCCCTCTTCCGGCGTCGCTGCTAAGGTATGTGATTGGGCCTCAGCGGTCACGTGGGGGCGCACTGAAGTCATTACGTGGCCGCGCCCTATGTGACCGCTGGGGCCTAATCACAGGACTCAGTCACATGACGGAGGAGCGCCGGAGAGAACGCTGTACCCAGGAGGGGTGAGAATATGTATTTATTGTTTTCAGTCACCTCCCCGACCTGCTCTGCCATCTATTGGAAAGGGGTCTGCAATATGCCAGGGCCCCTTTCCAATAACAGTATGTATAGCGGTTGGGGAACCAGGGTTTCCCTGCCCACTATTATAGTGATCCGGGGACCGGCCATCTCCAGATGGCCGCGGGCCCCGTACCCTGACGGGTCCGGTCGCGGTTGCACCCCCTGCGACCGCGATCGTTACGCCACTGGTTTGTGGGGTTCGCGGTAATGGCTGCCACTGGGCTCCGGGCCCCCGAATGTCCTGGGCCCTGTGGCAACCGCTACTGCTGCTAACCCGGTATTTACGCCCCTGCTGCCACCCCCGTGTTTCACAGTTAAAATGGTGTTCTCAGGCTTGCAAGCTTCTCCCTTTTTCCTCCAAACGTAACAATGGTCATTATGACCAACATTATGTGGCAATACTGAAGCAACAAGTCATACAGTGTAAGGGCAATGGTACCAAATACTAATGAAATGTATGGAAACTTTTGACTTTGCAGAAAGTCATAAAAATGCCTTAAAAAATTCTCTCTCTCTCATTATTCTGGCATTTGGCAAATATAAACAATTTTGGTAATCCTAAATGACCTAAAACGGGAAAGGTTTATTCTGATTTCATGTCAGATAGTGAGAAAAACATCCATATGTGTCTTTTTATATAGTGTATGTAAACTTCTGGTTTCAACTGTATATATATCTCTCTATTTATTAATTATTTTTTACTATTATTATTTATTTTATTTTATTTTTTTCATCTATTTATTTTAGTTACTTTCTCCCTGTTTCTATTCATTGCTGCCCTTGAGCATTCAATAGAACATATATTACAATGTGGAAACCGTCAGCAGGCTGCTGTTGTTGGATCTGCTGATCTCATTATTTATCTTTTTGTTTAGCAGTGTTATGGTCTATAGGTTATTAAAGAGAAAATGTAAGGAAAAATAACCCATTATATAAACCAGGTTTTTATGTTAAACATATTTTTAGGAATATTTGATTTTTTTATTTTTACATTTTTCATTTTGCTATCCATATTTTAAAAATATATCATGCAATTTTCACTCTGTCCACTAATAATAGACTTATATTTGCCAATTCTCTAGGGGTATTCAATGCTGCAATCATCTCATTTATATCACAGACAGGATTACAATAGAAGATAACACCTATATAGATAATACCATACCTCCCAACCATCCCGGATTCTGCAGGACAGTCCCGGATTGTGGGTCCTGTCCTGCCGTCCTGGTCGGTGGGAGGTATGTCCCAGATTCGGAGAGGACGCAGATGAATTGAATACAATGGTGAAGCAGGAGCCATCTGCAGATCACCACTGTTCCCCTCTGCATGCTCTGGCGCCCCAGGAGCTGTAGATATGATGTGATGACATCACTCACATCGCGCCTGCAGCTCCCTGAACACTCCAGGAGAAAAGACAGCAGGGGAGCAAGGAGAGGGGAGTATCAGTGATTTTATTATGTTAAACTTTGGGGGGGACATTAGACTGGGGAGAGATAAAGGGGGGCATTAAACTGGGGTCAGATGAAGGGGGACATTAAACTGGGGTCAGATGAAGGGGGACATTAAACTGGGGCAGATGAAGGGGTGCATTAAACTGGGGGCAGATGTAGGGGGACAATTAAACTGGGGGCAGATGAAGGAAGACATTAAACTGGTGGCAGATGGAGGAGACATTAAACTGGTGGCAGATGAAGGGGGCAATTAAACTGGGGTCAGATAAAAGAGGACATTAAATTGATGGCAGATGAAGGGGGCATTAAGTTGGTGGCAGATGAAGGGGGACATTGAGCTGGTGGCTGATGAAGGGGGGCAATTAAACTGAGGGCAGATGAAGGGGGGACATTAAATTGGTGGCAGATGAAAGGGGCATTAAGCTGGTGGCAGATGAAGGGGGACATTAAATTGGTGGCAGATGAAAAGGGACATTAAGCTGGTGGCAGTTGAAGGGGGCATTAAACTGGGGGCAGATGAAGAGGGGCATTAAGCTAGTGACAGATGAAGCGGGACATTAAGCTGTTGGCAGATGAAGGGGGACATTAAACTGGGGACAGATGGAGGGGGACATTAAATTGGAGGCAGATGAAAAGGGACATTAAGCTGGTGGCAGTTGAAGGGGGCATTAAACTGGGGGCAGATGAAGAGGGGCATTAAGCTAGTGACAGATGAAGCGGGACATTAAGCTGTTGGCAGATGAAGGGGGACATTAAACTGGGGACAGATGGAGGGGGACATTAAATTGGAGGCAGATGAAAAGGGACATTAAGCTGGTGACAGTTGAAGGGGGCATTAAACTGGGGGCAGATGAAGAGGGGCATTAAGCTGGTGGCAGATGAAGGGGGACATTAAGCTGTTAGCAGATGAAGGGGGGCATTAAACTGGGGACAGATGGAGGAGTAGATATTAAACTGGGGAGGCAACTGAAGGAGGACATTAAACCATGGGGGTAGCTGGAGGGGGACAAGTCTGTCTCAAGTTGCCCCCAGTTTAATGTCCCCCTTTAGCTACCCCCACAGTTTAATGTCCCTGTCCAACTGCTCAAATTTAATGTCCCCCTCCAGCTGCCCCACTTTAATGTCCCCCTCTAGTTGCTGACAGTTTAAACTGGGGCACGAGGAGAGGGACTTCATATTGTGGGGCAATTGGAGGGGAACATTATAATGTGGGGGCATATAATGTTAGGGTGACTGTAGCAGCATTATACTGTGTGGGGGCAGAAAGAAAAATGGGTGAGAATGGGCGAATTCAACGTAGAAGTGGGTGGGGCTAAATTTGCCGTGGTGCACATAGTGTGCCACACATTTTGTTCCTCTCTCTGTCCTTTGAAAGTTGGGAGGTATGATAACACCACTGACCCATCATGACATCACTACTGATCATAGATTATGTCACAGCGTATCTCCTCCCCCTCCCTGCACAGAGCATGTCTACAAAACTCTTCCATACACCCCAATGAGTCGGCTCCAGTCTATTACTTTCTATGGCCATGACTGTGCTGTGGAGCATATCACTAAATGCTGTTAATAGTGCAGAGGGGAAGCTCAGGCAAGATGGCTGCCATAATCATGAACAAGAAATAGAATAAAAAATCTACAATCAGAAAAAAAACTGATTAGGAAAAAAGTGATAGATTTTGATTTTAATAAATAAATAAAAAAAATGGCAACACATTCCTTTTAAAGGGATTTTCCATCAGTAAAATTTATGGCATAATTACAGGATATCCCATTTCTGGGATCTAAACCAATTGAAATACAGAATGCGGGTCCCCTTACTTACTTACTTGCCTCGGGAAGTCCTCTAGTGTTTTCAACCTCTCCATTCATTCTCAATCAGGGGATGTGCAGCACTGGCGCCCCCAATGCTCACCTGTTTGACCGGATGGCTGCTCTATGGAATGGGTATTGGACCAGCACAGCGCCATACATGGTGTAGTGGCTGTAAATATACTGCACATTCACTTAGATGGAACTGTATTAGCAAGGGTTAATTTTGAGTATCGTTCTTCCATGTCAATTTTAACTCCTAGTAGTCGGGCAGGAAGAGTTTCTGGTATTGTCTGGTACAAGGTTAAAGGGGTTTTCCAGGCTACTTAGGATAAATCATCAATTAAAGTTTGGCAGGGGCTCACATTGGGGCCAATCAGCTGTTTGAAGAGGCCGCGACTCTTCAGTACTTACCAAAGCACAGCGCTGTACATTGTATAGTGGTTGTGCTTGGTATTGCAGCTCAGTCCATTCACTTGACCAATGAATGTGACATCTCATGGCCTGAGACGTAGAAGTGGCTACTTTCATCAACTGATCTTCAGGGGTTCTGGATGTCGGACCCCCACGGATCTTCAATGGATGACCTATCCTTGAAGAGGTCGGGGAAGGGGCAATTGGGGTATATAGTGCACATCATAATAGGCAGCTCATGTGATTTAGATGTCTACAAGGTTGGCCACCACTTGCTGGTATATATTGGGGCATCGGCACACATGACAAATGAACTCCCCCGAGACAGCGAGCGGACCTAAGTGACTACTTATATTCTTACTTATTATCTTTTCTTATATTAAAATCACCTAAAATAGCGGTACGTAGCTTCTGGTTTTTTTTTCACTATCCTTTGAACCCACCAAAAAAACAGGGCAGTGCCTAATCCAGAATATAACTATTTATTGTCCAGAAACCCCTTTTAAAGAGCAATATTCCCAAAGGAGTCCTCGGTATTCACAAATGATAGCAGATAGCCTGCTTGCTGATGGTTTCCACACAGAAAAATTTAATTTAAAAAAAAAAAAAAGGTTACAAACAATGATAATGATGCTAAATTATGTGAATGGGAGATTTTGCATGAGATTGCCAAGGATAATCCGAGGTGAGGTATCACATGAAAGTTACGGCTGCCACAATCACAACTTTACAATTTTGCCTGTGTTTCTGGTGTTTTGGAGCAAAGTGCTGAATGAAGACACAGCGGGACACAGTCAGAGTTGTGCAGTTATTAGCAAGAACCAAAAACTTCAGCACGTGAAAGAGAACCTGTCAAGTTGTAAATAAATTCCGGCAGGCTATAGAGCAGGAGGAGCTGAGAAGATCGATATATCAATATATGTATTTTACTGATTCATATCTCTGCTCATTCCAGCCTTAGGAGTCCAGTGGGCGGTCCTACTTAATGATTGACAGCTATCTCGGCATACAAAGGTAAGGTTGACAATCACTTGCTTCACTACTAAGCCCATTGGTTTGCAGCAAATGGTTAAGTGCCCCAGTTTACCAATGAGGTGGATACAATCAGCATGGGCAACTTCCTGCCTCCTTACTGATGGATCCGCTTAGCTTGTGCAGAAGAGATTACTGCCTTCTACTAACTACCACAACTTACCATTCACTTTAAGGATCTGTCATCTCTCCTGACATGTCTCTTTTAGTAAATACTTGTATTCTCCATTCCTTTGTTACTCCTCCTGGAAATTTATAATTGACAATTTAGAAATTGACAATAAGGTGCTACCACTCCCCTTCTCAGAAGGGGTGTGTCCCTGCATAGTCTGTCACTGGCAGCTCTGATTGGATAGTGTGAGGATGTGCAGGGACACGCCCCCTACTGGTAATACCCAGCTGCCATTTATTTAGAAATTTTTAGGAGGATTAACAGAGGGACAGCAAAAAGCAAAAAGATGCTTCAGAATTATTATACTACAAAAAATACAATTAGTATAAAACAGACATGGCCGGAGAGGTGACCGCTCCTCTATAATGCATTTGTACCCATAGAATATAATCTCTTAAGAGATTCCTCTTACTAATATGACTGGCAGGTGGATATGCAGAGCTGAATATATCATGATAAGTCATTGCTAAGACAGCTGAAAAGGTTTTACCTGCAGTCCTATTAAAAAATAAAACAAAATTCAACAACCATATGACAAGCTCATCACCACTATTCCAACAATGTCGGCTCTGCTACATAATGCAAGTCGGTGTTTATGCTGCAGATTCAAGTCTGCAGGTACTTCAGTCAGACTATACAGCAAGCTCTACAGTAGGATCACATCGGATATTCTGCAGTTTCCTGGCAAGCTCTGAAGGTTTAGATTAAGGATGTAATCACACATGCAGTATTTGATGCAGTTTTTTGAGCCAAAGTAGTAGTGGATTCTGGAAGGAAATGGTGTCGGCACCACGGTAGGTTATAACCCGAGCCACATACCCAAGCAATATCTCTACACAGACACAAGGTATGTAAATGGCCAAAATCAAAAAGATCAGACCCAGAAAATTACAAAATTCTAATAATCTTTATGAAGGCAAGAAGACATGTAGATGGCCAAACTCAAAAAGATCAAAGCCAAAAAATTACAAAAACATAAAAGCATTTCCCTTAATGAAGATTATTAAAATTTTTGTAATTTTTTGGTTTGAGCTTTTAGAATCATAAATATTATTATATTTTTGTAATTTTTTGGTTTGACCATTTTTGAATCATAAAGAGGATTATATTTTTGTAATATTCTGGCTCGGTCTTTTTGAGTTTGGCCATATACATACCGTACCTTCTGTCTGTGTAGTTGTAGAGGTAGAAATGGGAAATATTGGAGGACTTATACTTTTCCATCCTGCCGGGCACGCTTCTGGCTTTGGCTCAAAAATAACTACATCAAAAACTTCATGTGTGTTTCTAGCCTGAGGGGATAGTTACATGTGGCAGAATTGTTGCTGAAATTTCCGTTCCTGAATACGGTATCGGTTCCATTCACTTAAAATGAGGTTGTTTTGGCAGAAAACACAGATTTCTGCAAGCCCTATTCAGATAATTAGGGCAGTCATGGAAATTTGTGCAACAGATTGGCCACGTGTGAATCCACCCTCGCAGTGAAGTTTCCTATACTGACGTCTCTCTAGAGCAGAGGTTCCCAAACTTTTTTTTCTCATAGACCACTTTCAAAATTTTACTGGTTTCGGTGGACCCCCTTCTGCTACATTTCTACCATATTCCCAAAACTTGTCAAAAAATGTGAAGATTAGATCTAACGTAGACCCCTGTCGAGTCTCCCATTGACCCCTGGGGGTCCACCTAGACCACTTTGGGAATCACTGCTCTAGAGAAAAGTGTCAGAGTAACGTAGAGTAGTTAGATGTTTAGAGAAGTCAATGTTCTCCTAATGTCTATGAGTGAGGGACTTCCAAAAAAGTCCAAATTGAGACCTTGGACAATTGTTGCACCTTGTTTGGGCACCTAAATAGAGTTTGCCCATCTCACATCGGCAAAACCAAATCCAACTTCGACTAAGAAATGGCATGAAACACCTGATGAGGACTAGATATGGTTGGTGTGGATGACCCTTGCTACAGACCGACTGGTGGTTGTGGTACATGGGTGGTACATGCCCTTACCAGTGTGAAAGGCGTGTTGAGTAGAGTAATGAGAATATCGGCCACGGCCAGGTTGACTATGAACAGGCTGGTGGCTGAATGCATCCGCTTGTTCTTGATGACCACGTGACAGACCAAGACGTTCCCAAAAAGTGAGAAGACGATGATAAAAGAATAGGCTACTATTAAAAGAGCCTTCACCGTGGGGTTTTGGGATTCGGCTCCGTATCTCTTCTTCCCTACAAAGCTTTGCCATTCCACCAGACTATAGTTATTCCAAGAGAACAAGCCGGTGATGTTTGGCAGCTGGAAGGTTTCCTTCAGGCTGGTGTTGAAGTGGAAACTTTCCGATCTTTTCAACAGGGTGGACAAACCCAACACAAAGAGCCACATGAGATAAGATTCCATCTCTAACCAAACATGGGATGGACATGGACTATCTATTTATCCCACACAGAGGAGGAGAAGAAGAAGTAGAGTAGGGCGAGGAGCTTTACAATGGATCTTCATGCCTGAGTGGAGAATTCAGGAGGGAATTGTCACACACAATGACAACAGATGTCCTCAGTGTTCAGTCACAGCCCTCACATCCAGCTTCTGTATCCTTGCAGGTCTACCCTGACATCACACTTATATGACATTCAGGAACGCTAAGCTCCCAGGCAGCTGAAGGAAAGCTCTCCACTCATTGGGCTGGAGCTCATTTACAAATGTGACGTCCCCTAATACTCCCACTTTACCTAGTTAAAGACCTTCCTTCTGCTACTTTGTGATACCAAATGTAAGAAGCATTTAAGAGAATGAATGAGCAGAGTCTTCTCATTTCCTTTATGCTGAGGTTCGTATAGAGGACAAGGTGCCCTAGTTATATCCATGTAGCATGTGTCTGGCTGGAAGCATGGAAAGGGCTGGTGTGTATGTGTGTAGTAGCTGTTCTCATCCTGGTGCTGATCTATATACATAGAGCAAGATATATATATATATATATATATATATATATATACAACAGCACTAAGCTACAATATTATAATTCACTGCAAAGATAGCTTATATGAATAGATAGATAGTATACAACATCACTAACTGAGAGAAGTTGTTATTATGCATGTTGCATAGATAGATGATAGTTCTGTAACATCACTGTGTTTATTATCCCTGTACTGTGACATCACTGTGTTTATTATCTCTGTACTGTGACATCACTGTGTGTATTATCCCTGTACTGTGACATCACTGTGTGTATTATCCCTGTACTGTGACATCACTGTGTTTATTATCTCTGTACTGTGACATCACTGTGTGTATTATCCCTGTACTTTGACATCACTCTGTGTATTATTCCTGTACTGTGACATCACTGTGTTTATTATCCCTGTACTGTGACATCACTCTGTATATTTTCTCTGTAATGTGACATCACTGTGTTTATTATCCCTGTACTGTGATATCACTGTGTTTATTATCCCTGTACTGTGACATCACTGTGTGTATTATCCCTGTACTGTAACATCACTGTGTGTATTATCTCTGTGCAGTGACATCACTGTGTGTATTATCTCTGTACTGTGACATCACTGTGTGTATTATCTCTGTACTGTGACATCACTGTGTGCATTATCTCTGTACTGTGACATCACTGTGTGCGTTATCTCTGTACTGTGACATCACTGTGTGTATTATCCCTGTACTGTGACATCACTGTGTGTATTATCTCTGTACTGTGACATCACTGTGTGTATTATCCCTGTACTGTGACATCACTGTGTGTATTATCCCTGTACTGTGACATCACTGTGTTTATTATCCCTATACTGTGACATCACTGTGTTTATTATCTCTGTACTGTGACATCACTGTGTGTATTATCCCTGTACTGTAACATCACTGTGTGTATTATCTCTGTACTGTGACATCACTGTGTGTATTATCCATGTACAGTGACATCACTGTGTGTATTATCTCTGTACTGTGTCATCACTGTGTGTATTATCTCTGTACTGTGACATCACTGTGTGTTATCCCTGTACTGTGACATCACTGTGTTTATTATCCCTATACCCCTATACTGTGACATCACTGTGTGTATTATCCCTATACTGTGACATCACTGTGTGTATTATCCCTATACTGTGACATCACTGTGTGTATTATCCCTGTACTGTGACATCACTGTGTGTATTATCCCTGTACAGTGACATCACTGTGTGTATTATCTCTGTACTGTGACATCACTGTGTGTATTATCTCTGTACTGTGACATCACTGTGTGTATTATCTCTGTGCAGTGACATCACTGTGTATTATCCCTGTACTGTGACATCACTGTGTGTATTATCCCTGTACAGTGACATCACTGTGTGTATTATCTCTGTACTGTGACATCACTGTGTGTATTATCTCTGTACTGTGACATCACTGTGTGTATTATCTCTGTGCAGTGACATCACTGTGTGTATTATCCCTATACTGTGACATCACTGTTTATTATCCCTATACTGTGACATCACTGTGTTTATTATCCCTGTACTGTGACATCACTGTGTTTATTATCTCTGTACTGTGACATCACTGTGTGTATTATCTCTGTACTGTGACATCACTGTGTGTATTATCTCTGTACTGTGACATCACTGTGTGTATTATCTCTGTGCAGTGACATCACTGTGTGTATTATCCCTATACTGTGACATCACTGTTTATTATCCCTATACTGTGACATCACTGTGTTTATTATCCCTGTACTGTGACATCACTGTGTTTATTATCTCTGTACTGTGACATCACTGTGTTTATTATCTCTGTACTGTGACATCACTGTGTTTATTATCTCTGTACTATAGCATCACTGTGTTTGTTATTCCTGCAAATGAATATCATATTGTGAATTAGCCAAATGATACTTACATTACTGTATTTATTATTTCTCTACTGTGACATAGGTGCATTTTCAAATATAGATATGAGATAGATAGATAGATAGATATGAGATAGATAGATAGATAGATAGATAGATAGATAGATAGGGGATAGATAGATAGATATGAGATAGATAGATTTTAGAAAGGGTTTTCTGGCTATCACTTATAGACTGGTTACATCTATTGCTTGGGAGGACCCAGCAGATTCATGCATTATATAGGCAGGACATTGGTTGCAAATGCTTCATTTCTCCTGTGGTGGCGCTGCATTGAATACTTTCTGGCTCCCCCCAAGTTAGGACATTTTATGATGAACTTATCATCAAGGTATCTAAAGAAAAGAGAGGTGTAAGAAAATTACATAATAATGTGCAACAAATGTGCAGTATCGGTGAACTTGATGCTTTCATAAAAATATTTTGTGGTTTAAAGGGGAAAACAAATCAGAAATTTCACCAGTGAACACATGAACTATTAAATGTAAAGAAATTTATTCTGACACTTTAGACCCCTTCGATGTCTGAAGCCAAGGTATAGGATCCAGAAGACTTTTTTATTCAGGATGTTCTCTCCAGTCTCCCCCGCCCAGCACCCAAAAAACAATAGGTTTGTAATCATCTGCCATGTTCACTTCACTGTAATGAATTATTATTATTTCAAGACGTTATCCTGGGTTTTATTATTCAGGAAGGAGTTAAATGTGAAGCCAGACATGGCAGTTCCCTTGGGGATATACTTACTCCCAGACTCTTAAAAAGCCAGTCTTCTAATAAAACATGGTTGTCACAGCTTGGCGTCGTCAAGTGCGGAGAAGCCATATCTAATGTGTAAAACCAGAAACAGGTTAAAACCTCATAAATTGTGACACCCACCATGTTATATATGGGATACGCAGGCTGACTACCCATGCACTCACTATTAGGATTTCAGAGCATGTCTCTAGTATCGGAATGAAACTGCTCAATGTGTCTGTCGCTGCTGGGAATTCCATTGAGAAACATGATATCTGGGTATAGAGGAGGATCACCAGCTGATGCTCGGAGGAGACTGGAGAAGACATGACCAAAATTAAGAAGCCTTTCCAGATCTTGCACTTCGGCATAAGGAGGGTCTAAATGATCAAAGTGACGTGCTATATTAGTATTAGCATATCAGTCCATTGGCATAATTCCTGTTTTGTACATCAATACTTTGATCTACTTCAATGTAAAGACATTTCTTATTTTTCCAATTTACCGATATAAGATATTGTAGGTCTGGCTTTTCCTTCAAGACTCAATGTGATGGGTATTAACCCTTTGTTTGTGGGTGTAAGATTCTCTCTGCAAGTATCCAGTATCCTGTGGACTCCATCAGATTCAGCAAATTACAGATGCATCTCAATAAATTAGAATATCTTTGAAACGTTTATTTCTTTCAGTAATTAAATTAAAAAAGTGACCTCCTATATTGTCTAGATTCTTTACACACAGAGTCTTCTATTTCAAGTGTTTTATTTCTGTAAATGTTGATTATGGATTACAGGTAATGAAAACTCAAATCTACGAAAATTAGAATATTGTAAGTTCAGTTCAGTCTTGTAAATTCAGTGTCACCTGCCAAGGTTTCCTAAGCCTTTAAATAATAATAATAATAATAATAATAATAATAATAATCCTTTAATAGTCCCACAATGGGGAAATTCAGTGTGTTACAGCAGCAAAGATAAGATAAGATAAGATAAGCAGATACAAATACAAATACAACATGTACAGGAATGTTCCAAGGTGAGAGGCATTACATTAATAGCAGACAGACAGATAGGGCGTAGCAGAGGGGGGGGGGGGATTTAACAGGCAGAGAGATATTTCAGTTCTCTGTGTGTAATGATCTCCGCTTAGGTCGGTGTTGGTTGTACAGCCTAACCGCGGTGGGGAGGAAAGACTTCCGATAGCGCTCCTTCTCACACTTAGGGTGGAGCAGTCGGTCACTGACAGTACTGCTCAGCGCGATCACAGACTCATGCATGGGATGGGACTTCTTCTTCTGCATGGAGCTCACCACGGACAGTATCCTTCTGTCACCCACCACCTGCACTGGGTCCAGTGGGCTCCCCAGGACAAATGATCCCTCAGTCTGGTTCAGTAGGACACACATTCATGGAAGACGCTGATTATGAATTGTATTACTGAAATGAATGAACATTTCAAAGATATTTGAATTTATTGAGATGCACCTGTACGTCACACCATTTATTTAAAATTTTTTATAAAATTGGCAAAGGGCTTTGTGTGAAGCTTTTATTTCAATAAAGCTTTTTTTGTGTATGTTTTTACAATTACCTGCCTTAGTAATGGAGTTGTGTGACAACTATCTATTACTAAGACTATGGCTTAGTTTTAGCCAAAAACTGACACTAAACACACTTACTATTACCAGGGGTACCAGGAAAAGCCGGGTAATATCAGACCCAGACCATCTCAGTTGCTAGTCCATTCCTGCGGTGGCTGTTGACTTGTATTTTTAGGCTAGTGAGGGTCAATACCCTGGTTTTTGCCTTAGCTGGTCATGAAAAAAGAGGGGACCATGTGTCATATTTTACAATTATTTATTTAATACACTAAGCCAAAGCCCTAATAATGGAAAATCAGGCAACGTCATAACTAAGGTTTTATTAAAAAAAAAAACAAAAAAAAAACACGGGTCTAATGAATCTGAAGGAGTCCACAGGAAACCTGTAGAGAGAAAAACAGACACACAAAAACCAAAGGGTAATAGCACTGTTAAATTAAGATATCTTCAATTCTACCTAGCATTCTGCATCTGAGCCTCCAGTTTTCTGAAATTGCACCAAAATACACTTGAGGCTGAGGCCCCACGTTGTGGAAACGCGACTTCTTTTTCTTGCTGATTTTGCTGCAATTTTTTGAGCCAAAGCCAAAAATCGCTACAAAAGGAATGGGAAATATATAGGAAGTTCTTTATACTTGTACCTTCTGCTCAATCCTCTCCTGACTTTGTTGGCAGCAAAATCTGCAACAAAACATGGGACGTTTGTTAATTTGGAGCATTTTCAGACAGTGGAAAAAAGAAAGAAATCTTTTTTTTTACCTAACACATGCACCAAATTCACTAAAACACTTGTGCCAAATTTTGATATTTTGACAAAACAAAGACAAAAAAGTGGCATACAAATTACCCTCATGACAATTTTCTCCCTGAGGCTCAGGTCCCACGTTGCAGAAGAGTTGCTTTTTTTGTTGCAGATTTTGCTGCTTTTTTTGAACCAAAGCCAGGAGTGGATTGAGCAGGATGGAGCTTTTTATATTTCCCATTCCTTTTGTAGCTGCTCCTGTGTTTAGCTCAAAAACTGTACCAAAAAATGCGCCAAAAAAAAGCAGCTTTTCCGTAACGTGGGGCTTAGCCTAAGTTTGCACTGTCTACTTATTAGACAGAGTTAGTAAATCTGCCCCATTTTTCTATAAAAGATCTAAAGCTCCATGGCAACATTAGGTCACCCTGCAAATGATGGTAAAAAGGGAGATAAGTAACAAGTGAACTCAGAACCTCAGAACAAAATCAGACACGATCAGTTTCTTTCTAATGGTTGCAAAGATTGAGGTCACACAATGGTTATCTAGTCATTTCGCTGTGACCTGCAGGTGGCCCCTTGGAGTCCTAATCGGAGGGCTGACCCTCATTAGATGCTCTGGGTCTAATTAGCCAGAGACATAATTTCCACTTTCTAATTATCTATGATTCTCATCGCTGTCACATTGTAAAGATGGACACGATGTCCTCGGTGTCACACTATGACTATATCTGTAGCTTCATATAATATTATCACTTCAGATGTTCCTAGGAGGATCAAGAAGAAGAAGAAGAGATCTCATCAAGATGACTGCACCTACAAATTAAAGTGAGCGAAAAGGTTAAACAACGAAAACCACAGGGATGTACCATCTTCAGAATTGTATAGAGAATTACTGTACATTTCTCTTCCACCCTCACCAATGTAAAAACACTCAAAAAGTTTATAGAAGGATGTATAAGATTAAAAACAGATTAAAATGTATAAGATTAAAAACAGAATTTTTTTTCCACTCTTGACCATTGACTGTGTAGGGTATTGCAGTTCGTGCCTGTTACTTGCAATGGGATGATACAGACACAGCCTGTGGGTAAGAATAGAACCGCTTCTGGAACAACAGCATAGGGGAATGTATCAAGCCCAACGCTCTGGCGTCAAAAAACACTTGTGCAAAAATATCGCGTTCTATCATAATTTACACCAGATTTATCAATGTGACTTTTTAAAAAGTCACAAAAAGTGGCACAGTAAGTAAAAAATGGAGTAACATCTCATGACAAAAGTGCTAAATGTGAACATGAGCTAAATTTATCAACCAGTTGGAGCAAATCATGGCAAGACTTAAAGGGAGTTTGTCACCAGAACCCAGGACATCAACTAAGCCCCACAGAGAGGTTAGAGTCACCTAAATCAAATAGTGTGTTGCCCTTGTGAATTGTTGCCCCATTGCCAAGATATCACTGATTTTGCCAATATGCAAATGTGCTCTCTGGGGCAACAAAGTGTTCTGTTCCTGTGGTGTTTACTACTGATGTTGATCCCGGCTGTTTCCTACTACTAAGCAACTGACGTTAAAGAGGACCTTTCACGTCCTCATATATATTCTGTTTTACGTACCGCTAGAAAGCCGACAGCGTGCTGTCTGCCTTCCCGTTATGTGCCCCAGGACTGGAGATATCTGCGGTCGTAGTTTCACTGTTCACCGTCATAAGGGCGTTCCTGACAGTCTAGCTACACTGTGAGGAACGCCCTCCCTGACAGTTCTCGTCCATAGCACTGTACTGGGGGGCGTTCCTCACAGCTGAGCGTCATCACTGAGTACTGAGTCCATAGCCCTGTACTGTCAGGGAGGGAGTTCCTCACAGCGCAGCTAGACTGTCAGGAACGCCCTTCTGACGGTGAACCGTGAAACTACGAACCCCGATATCTCCAGCTCCGGGGCACATATCGGGAAAGCCAGCAGTGTGCTGAATTCAGGGCGCTGTTGGCTTTCTAGCGGTATGTAAAACCACATATACATGAGGACGTGAAAGGTCTTCTTTAACGCTATAGTGTTCGGTTTTCAGTCCTTCGGGTCCGCTTGCACAACTTTTTTGATATGTTTTCCTTCCTCTCTATGTTGAGAGACCATCACATCCCAACACTCTTGCACTCCTCTTGAGATGCCTCCAAATATTGCAGGCACTTTTACTAGTACTCGATTGACGCTAGGTTCATACCTGCGCTCGGGTTTCTGTTCTTTGAGTCCACTTGGAGATCTGAAAAACAGAAACCCAATCCACTTAAAAAGCGGTTACCCGTGGATAGACTATAATGGGGTCTGCCGGGTTTCCTCCCAAAAAATGCGTTTTTCAAGTGGAATGGGGAATGGAATCCCCAAAAGGAGACCGAGTACTGGTGTGAACCCAGCCTGATCAGATACTCACTTTCTCAACATGCAAAAAGAACACTTATTACAAATCCACTGATTTTTGGAACATGTACAAAAAGACATCAAATAGTCATAGGTTTGGGCATGTTGATGATGAAATCAGAGGTGCGCAAAAATCCATGTAGGGTCTTTAAATATAGATATCTCTGTTGGGTCTTGAACCAAGGTCCCTTTTATATGCAAGGCAACAACACAGTGAGAACTAGAGAAAAGATTTTCTCAGTCTATAAGTCTCAATAGTAGTGTTCTTCTTCACAGACACAAAGTACTTCTTTACACTTCTAAGGGACTAACAGTGATATATCTGTAAAGACTTTGGGACTGTAAAGAACAATATTGCTATTGAGGCTTTTAGGCGTAGAAAATCCTTCCGCCAGTAAGAAATCAGATTGTGGCAAAGCTCGCTATGTTATTGCCTTGCATACCAGTGGTTCTCAGTTCAAGGCTCAGCAGGGATGTCCCCCTGTGCCAACAAAGTAGGAGCAAAAAAGAAGGCATGTAAGATGATGAAATTTCTAATGACAAATATATTACAAAAGTGTTTATATTACAAAAATCTATCATTTGGAGATATTTTTTTCACTGCTCAGCCCATTCCTAGATCTGAAACAAAATCAAGGCCCCCTACCCTGTACCATTTATAATCCTGGTGGCCTTTTAAGTGGCAGAAGGGTGTTTGGGCTTCCACAGGCACTAAGCCTGGGGCACAACTGTTTTTCTGCACCCCTAATAGATATTCGTGATCCGAATTACAGAAAAGCAGGAGTCTGTATCATTCTGGTTGCTTTTAGATGCTGATCTGCATGGAATCCCGAGATAGAAATCCAAGGCTGAGCAGTTTGCAGTTATTTATTATGCTTACTTACTGTATATAGCGCCATCATATTCCGCAGCGCTTTACAGACATTGTCAGTCACTGTCCCATATAGGGCTCACAATCTACATTCCCTATCTGTATGTCTATGAGTGTGGAAGGAAACCGGAGTACCCGGAGGAAACCCACGCAAACACCGGGAGAACATACAAACTCCAGTGCTGCAAGGCTGCAGTGCTAACCACTGAGCCACCGTACAGTTTTCTCCACCCACTTAATGGGGCTAATCTGTATGTTGCTACCCGTTGTAATTTCTGTGCAGACATCAACTGAATTGTCATGTCCAGGGGTGTATCTATAAGGGATGCAGAAGTAGCAATTGCTGCTGGGCCCTGGAGCCTGAGGGGGCCCAAAAGCCTCTTTACAATCTATGAAGGTACCAGTATTGTCAATAGCTCATGGTAACTAGGGGACCAATTACAAATTTTGCATCGGGGCCTAGAAGCTTCAAGTGTCGCCTCTGGTCATGTCCACCGTTTTTTTTTTATGCAATTCAGATTTCAAATAATGGGAATACACATAGAAATCTATGATTAAAATTAGCTGTGTGAACATGTCCTTACAGACTATGGACATTATTGATGGGAATTCTTCTGTTCATGGTTATTTTAAAATAGGGGCCCAGTGCAAAAATTTCAGGAGTGTCCACCAACCCCCTATCTGGAATACTTTCTGGCCTCTTTTTTAAAGCTTCTTAATAATTCAGGTGTATTTTGCACCAGCGGGGGATTGATTGACAATAATGTAGGAGACACCAGTCTTAGTAATTCCCCCCGAATGGGCCTACCACAGAGATAGCTCTCGAGTGCTACAGACACCTTCATACAATGTCTCCGCCTCTGGATATAGAAATTAAGCGTAAATTATAGAAGACCCCTGTAATTCACATCATCAATACTTTACCTGTCCCTAGTGATCTCTGACAACACACAGCTCTTGACAAATGATGGTTAGTCAATGTAGATGTGACCTATACATTTCACTTAGATTACAGTCGATTTAATGAGATTCTGTAATGGTCAATAAAACGCTATGGACAAACTTAACGTGGAAAAATTATGTTTACCTTTGTTAATGGTTACTGTGAGATAAAAATGTTGCACGTTTCAAACTGCAATCTGCATTCATTTACTCATTATACTTTGTGAGGCCACAAGGGGGCATTATATTGTGTGTGAGGGTACTAAAGGGGACATTATACATTATATGTGAAGGGCATTATAATGTGTAGTGGCCATAGAGATGCATTATACCAAGTAGGGGCCAATAAGGGGGAATTATACTATGTGGAGGGACTAAGGAGAACATTAAAGGGGTTGTCGGGGGGAGTTTTTACTCACTTACCTGGTCCGGCGGAATGGTTTGGATGGACCTGGTGGTTCTGGTGACATCACAACCTCCGGGTCATGTGATCAGAGGTAATGTTTGGCTCCCCAGGTCACTACAGACCCCATCCTTTCCCCCAATTCCTAGGTAATTAATTGGGGGAAGAGTGGGAAGAGCAACCCTGGGGTGGAGCAAAGTGGGGAGCCGAATGTTATCTCCAATCACATTATCCAGGGGTTGTGATGTCACTGGAATCCCCAGGTCCATCCAAAATATTCCGCCAGACCAGGTGAACCAATACTCCCTGGACAAACCCTTTAAACTATGTGGTGACCCTAAGTAGGTATGTGAGTGGACTCTTCTCTTTAAAAAAAAATTGCACACATCCCTGGCAAAGTGCACCCGTGTCAGAAAGACCCACCTGACGCTCATATACCAGAACCGAAACTTTACTAATCTTAATTTTAGGAATACAGAGCAAGGATTAACATACAACACTCTACAGCGCACATCAGTCATCTGGTCACCCACCCTCACTCATGGACTAGGCCTCTGGCTCTTTGTGATGTTGTAGCTGCTTTCTGGGATTCCAGATGACTTCCCCGAAAAGGTGCGAAGGCTCCCTTATATATATGGCAAGCCGTCACCAACATGTAACCCAATGTAAGACATTAACATTTTTAGTGAAAGTATATTAGAAAAGTGTTCATATTGCAAAAACACTATCATTTGGAAACCAATTACCTTTTTCTGTTCATCCTCTTTAATTTGAAGTTTCTGGGCCTGAAACTTAATTGTCCCCCACCATGCCCCGGCAAAGAGACCATTAGGCTTCCCCAGGGACCATGGCCAGGGAGCAGTTGCTACATCTGTACACCCTATAGCCATTTAGGATCTGAAGTGCAGCTAAATCTGGTGTCTGCATCATCCATAATCTTCTGCATTATTCTAGATGCTGATTTGCAAGAAATCCTAAAACAGAAATCTGGGGCTGAGAAACTTACAGATCCGCAGTTTGTATTGCCAATGCAATGGAGCAAATCCACATGTTGCTATTCACTGTGGTTTTTGCGCAGACACCACCTCCAGAATTGATAGGCCCCCTGTTTTTTTATGCAAGTCAGAAATCAAAAAGTGAGAATATGTGCAGAAATTGTGTTGAAAATCAGCTGTGTGAACATGCCCATAAAGGTTATGGAGATTATAGAAGGGGGATTCTTGTGCTCATGGCTGATGTAAAATGAGGCTCAGGGAAAAATTATAGGAGTGTCCACCAGATCCCCTTTCTTGAACCATTTCCTACTCCCCAATATTATTATTATTATTGTTTATTTATATAGCACTATTAATTCCATGGTGCTGTACATTTGAGGATTTACATACGGTACACAGGATGTACAAAACAGATAATACCAACTGGCACAGTGGGATAGAGGGCCCTGCCCGCAAGGGCTTACAATCTATGAGGGAAGAGACAGAAGGTGGGGGTAGAGGCTGTACAGATGGCGGTGTGGTGACAGTAGAGTTATTGGAGGTTGTAGGCCTTCCTGAATAGGTGAGTCTTCAGGGTCTTCTTGAAGCTTGTGATTGTGGGGGTCAGTCTTATGTGTCTTGGTAATGAGTTCCAGAGTATGGGGGATGCACGGGAGAAGTCTTGGAGACGGTTGTGTGAAGAGCTGAGTAGGAGGTGGATTGGAGGTTACGTGCGGGCAGGTAGCGGGAGATTAGGTCGGAGATAAAGTACAGACCAAAAGTTTGGACACACCTTCTCATTCCAAGAGTTTTCTGTATTTTCATGACTATAAAAATTGTAGATTCACACTAAAGGCATCAAAACTATGAATTAACACATGTGGAATTATATACTTAACAAAAAAGTGTGAAACAACTGAAAATATGTCTTATATTCTAGGTTCTTCAAAGTAGCCACCTTTTGCTTTGATTACTGCTTTGCACACTCTTGGCATTCTCTTGATGAGCTTCAAGAGGTAGTCACCTGAAATGGTTTTCACTTCACAGGTGTGCCCTGTCAGGTTTAATAAGCGGGATTTCTTGCCTTATAAATGGGGTTGGGACCATCAGTTGTGTTGTTCAGCTGATAGTCCTACTGAATGGAGTGTTAGAATTTGTATTATGGCAAGAAAAAAGCAGCTAAGTAAAGAAAAACGAGTGGCCATCATTACTTTAAGAAATGAAGGTCAGTCAGTCCGAAAAATTGGGAAAACTTTGAAAGTGTCCCCAAGTGCAGTGGCCAAAACCATCAAGCGCTACAAAGAAACTGGCTCACATGAGGACCGCCCCAGGAAAGGAAGACCAAGAGTCACCTCTGCTGCGGAGGATAAGTTCATCCGAGTCACCAGCCTCAGAAATCGCAGGTTAACAGCAGCTCAGATTAGAGACCAGGTCAATGCCACACAGAGTTCTAGCAGCAGACACATCTCTACAACAACTGTTAAGAGGAGACTGTGTGCAGCAGGCCTTCATGGTAAAATAGCTGCTAGGAAACCACTGCTAAGGACAGGCAACAAGCAGAAGAGACTGGTTTGGGCTAAAGAACACAAGGAATGGACATTAGACCTGTGGAAATCTGTGCTTTGGTCTGATGAGTCCAAATTTGAGATCTTTGGTTCCAACCACCATGTCTTTGTGCGACGCAGAAAAGGTGAACGAATGGACTCTACATGCCTGGTTCTCACCGTGAAGCATGGAGGAGGAGGTGTGATGGTGTGGGGGTGCTTTGCTGGTGACACTGTTGGGGATTTATTCAATACTGGAATACTGAACCAGCATGGTTACCACAGCATCTTGCAGCGGCATGCTATTCCATCCGGTTTGCGTTTAGTTGGACCATCATTTATTTTTCAACAGGACAATGACCCCAAACACTCCTCCAGACTGTGTAAGGGCTATTTGACCAAGAAGGAGAGTGATGGGGTGCTACGCCAGATGACCTGGCCTCCACAGTCACCAGACCTGAACCCAATCAAGATGGTTTGGGGTGAGCTGGACCGCAGAGTGAAGGCAAAAGGGCCAACAAGTGCTAAGCATCTCTGGGAACTCCTTCAAGACTGTTGGAAGACCATTTCAGGTGACTACCTCTTGAAGCTCATCAAGAGAATGCCAAGAGTGTGCAAAGCAGTAATCAAAGCAAAAGGTGGCTACTTTGAAGAACCTAGAATATAAGACATATTTTGAGTTGTTTCACACTTTTTTGTTAAGTATATAATTCCACATGTGTTAATTCATAGTTTTGATGCCTTCAGTGTGAATCTACAATTTTTATAGTCATGAAAATACAGAAAACTCTTGGAATGAGAAGGTGTGTCCAAACTTTTGGTCTGTACTGTATATGGAGGTGACAGGCTGTGGATGGCTTTGTATGTTACGGTTAGTAATTTGAACTCTATTCGCTGGGCGATGGGCAGCCAGTGAAGGGATTGGCCGATGAAGAACGGGGGGAGAGGTGTATTAAGCGAGCAGCACAGTTTAAGGTGGACTGGAGGGGGGCGAGAGTGTTAGCTGGGAGGCCATGGAGAAGGGTGTTACAGTAGTCTAGGCGGGAGATTATGGCAATATGGCAAAACATAAGTGCCAACTGTAGAGATACCTCCTAGAATGACAAGTACAGACTCCACCTCTGGATATGGATTTTGAGGAAATTATACAAATTATAGAAAACCCCTGTAATACAGAACATCAAT
Organism: Leptodactylus fallax; assembly: GCA_947044405.1. NCBI lineage: Eukaryota > Metazoa > Chordata > Amphibia > Anura > Leptodactylidae > Leptodactylus > Leptodactylus fallax. The sequence continues at coordinate 1,430,083 of CAMRHE010000133.1, read as the reverse complement.
ACTTTGCCTGTCGATAGTGATCTCTGACAACACACAGCTCACAATAAATGATAGTTAGTCAATAGTCAGGGGGTAGATGTGACCTGTACATTATGCTTTCACTTAGATTACAGTTGATTTAATGAGAGTCTGTGATGGTCAATGAAACGCTATGGACACCTTTGACATGGAAAAATTATGTTTACTTGTGTTAATGATTACTGTGAGTTAAAAAATGTTGCACGTTCCAAGCTGCAATCTTCATTTATTCACTCATTTTCAGATGCTGTGTTTGTAAGCTGCTCCTAGTTTGGAACTTTATATGGGTACACCCCTTCTAGTAAAATAGTACTTACTAGATGTAAGGTCTGTGCATCCAGAATGATGCTGCCGCCTAGCTTTCACATATCAGCCTAGCTTCACTCCTGTACTGATTTCTCCTTCTACAGCTGTGAGATCTCTTCTTCCATTGTGCTGGCAGACACTGATGCTGAGGAATGTGTGATTCCCTCCCCCCATGGTGTCTATGGGTTCTCTCCTTTCTCTGTACACTGATACACAGCCTGCATGATATCCAACTCTCCCCTTTCCACTACACACTGTATTGTGTGTGCTGACCTCCTTAACAGCAGTCGGTGTGATCAACCCTCCCTGATAACTTGGATGTTTCCTCTTAACTCTATGATCTGCTGTTTAAAACCTCCTTCCTCCTCCTTTGCTGTGATCTCTAACACTGAGATAAAAAAGTGAGAGAAAATAGCATTGTACTGTTAGATCAGTCAGGTTCAGCAGAACAGCCAGCTTGGTGAAGGGGTTAGATTCTACAGCAGTAAAATGGAAGGAAATTTTTCATGATGATTATTTAGAAAGTTACTTAATTTTGCATTGATGAAGTAAATAAATAATAATAAGAAAATTCAATGCAAATGGGTCCATAGTCTTTAATGTATATTTAATTATATAGACTTGTATTTATGGAAGTCATTAGGCGTCTTATTCCTACTCATCTGTAGAACCATCTGTGCATCTTGAAGGATGCCTGGTGACAATACATTCATGTGGCATAACATAGACAGATGTTTGTTGATGAGAAGGGAGGGGAAGGGAAAGGTGATTATCTGGTATGATATTACCATCTCTAATACCTGTATAGACAGATGTAGCTGATCTGAGTTAGTCATTTAGCTCTTTCTCATTTGCACCATGAAAATTAATGGTTTTGACATGTAAAGATATTTCCTGTTGATAAGCCCTATTAGGACGTACGGACATCACTTGGAACCTTCACTCTATTATTCACGGTAGAGATTCAGTCTGAAAAAATGGCACCTGCTATGGTGGATCTGGCATCTCCATGTATTGCATAGTTGGCAATTCTTTTGACACGTATTGTCAGGTGTTCCCCCTTCTGGAGTGAGGTAGAGAAGACGAAGAACTGAGCGAACAGCTTATATATATTTTTTTTTTTAAATGCATACGTGCCAACAGACCCAACTTTTTGAGGTCAGTTCCACAATCCAGACGACAAAATGGTAGGGCTTATGTAAACGTCACACAAAAGTCTGTATTTTGGATGCATTTCTGGGAGATCTGGGGGCTCTTCCAGGGTCCAGGCCTTAATGTCCCAATTTTGGCTATGGAAATGTTGATGAAGTATGCAAGGGAATTTTCGTCATCATGAGACACACAACAATTTTCACTGCCACATATATCATACAAGCACAGTTTGTAACAGAGTACAGAAACTTCATGAACCTCCACAAAAAAAACAAAACACAGATTTGCTTACTGATTGGCTTGCATATGACTTTTTTATGGCATTTGGGGTTCAGGGGTCATAATGCAATATTCTGATCGTCGCAAGTTGTCTAATTACTTCCTTGCTACATGAGTTGATTTGCTACGTGAGTCAGAAACCGTAACTAATCGCTTAGTGATATCCAAGCCCGAGCTTTTCCCCACGGACCATACTTGACTTTTGGCTAACCAACTAGAACATTTTTCACAGAAGATAATGATGTGTATGTTCTTCAAGTTGCTACGCTGTATCGAAGACATTTACAGAAGAATTAAGAATTAGGTATTTTTTGTTGTTAAGATATTGTGTTATATGAGTAGAAGAAGAAAAATAGAGAGGATCTGTCAGCTCTTCTATGGAAAAAAAAGTATGCCCACGTTACACCTACAGGAGTTTTTATGACATTCGAGTTGCTCCCACCTTTCTTCCACTCATCTGGGAAGGCTTTCTACTTTATTTTTGAGACGTTTGTTGGAAATTTTGACTTATTCATCCAGAAGAGCATTTGTGAGAGCAGACACTGATGAGAGGACCTGGCTTGCCATTTCCTAGTTCATCCTAAATGTATTGGATGGGGTTGAGGTCAGGGCTCTGTGCGACCAGTCAGGTTCTTTCACCCCAAACTCCCCCAATCATGTCTTTATAGACCTTGCTTTGTGCACTGGGGCACAGTCATGTTGGAAGCATACAATTGTCCAAATGTCTTCGTCCGCTGAAGCAATAATATTTCCCTTCACTGGAACTAAGGGGCCTAGGCTTACCCTTGATAAACAACCCTGTAGCATTAACCCTCTTCCACCAAACATTACAGTTGGCATAATGTAGTCAGGCAGCGTTCTTTTGGTGTTCACCAAACCAAGACTGGTCCATCAGACTAATGGAAAGAGAATTGTGATTGGTCACTCCACAGAACATGTTTCCACCTCTCCAGAGTCCAGTAGCAGCATTGTGCCTTACACCACTCCATCCAGCACTTGGCATTGTGCTGTACACCGCTCCATCCAACACTTGGCATTGTGCTTTACACCACTCCATCCAACACTTGGCATTGTACTTTACACCGCTCCATCCAGCAATTGGCATTGTGCTTTACACCGCTCCATCCAGCACTTGGCATTGTGCTTTACACCGCTCCATCCAGCACTTGGCATTGTGCTTTACATCACTCCCTCCAGCATTTGCCATTGTGTTTTACACTGCTCCATCAATTCTTGTGCTGATGTTAATACCAGGGAAAATTTGGACTCAGCAGTTATTGAGTCAGCAGAGAGTTGGTGACGTTTCTGTACTGTGTTCCCCAGCACTCTGTGGTTCCCCTGCTTTGTAATTTTATGCGGTCTGCCTGCATTTCATGGCACCTTTCAATATCACCACTCACAGTTAATTGTAGGATATCAAGAAATGAAGAAATTTCAGGAACTGACTTGTTGTAGTGTCGGATTGGCCCACCAGGGTACCAAAGGATATTTCTATGAGCCCAGGCTCTAACACAACAAAAGTCCTGCAAAAAACACAACATTTGAGATATTATGGTCTATTTCATAGAGCTTTTTGGTGGATGAACCCCCAGAATCATATCTAGTGGACCCAACACTGATTCCTATTACAGGATCACACTCCAGAGACCGGCCATTCTGTCACTAATATTTGTAAAGACAACTACAGGGCAAGGAGCCGGATTATATAGTGAATTCATTTGCCGGCTGTTACTCATATCCTACATATAACAATGTTACACATCACATTAACACTCACTAGTAAATAATCCAGTAATAATACATTCATGTGATAGTCCGATCAATACTAACTGATGTCTCAGCTGCAGGCACTATAGATTTTATGTGGGGAACCTTTCTGGATCTTACAACACCCGAGGACACCCCCACACTCCGAATACACAAAGCCAGGGCATAGCTATACATTCTGCTGAGTAAATCCAATATACTGATGTAGCTTCTGCCACTGGTTAATCTGCTGCAGCGTGACATCTTATCACAGAAGAAATGTTTTGCCATTGACTTTTCATTGTTTTTTGTGGTCTCTTGTGATAAGATATTGCGCTGCGGCAGTTTAACCAGTTGCAGAAGTTCGGGTTAACTCTGCTACATCTGTATATATAATGCTACAACCTAGTGCAAGAAAAGGGGTTTTCAGTTTTTGGAGGTCTTATATAGCAGTGTTATGTAAAACCACAGATAATAGATTAGGATTCTGCAGCAACTCATTGACACTGAGGAGAGGATGGGAGCAGTAGTCCTACCCTACTGTTTGGTTCACAGTGGCTGTAGTCGTCCCTACCAAAACCTCTCAAACTCCTCGGGGCTGGTGTCATGATAAGGGGACCTGCAGTCTGGATGTTTCCTTTGTGGCCCCCACATAACATCCCCCTTATTGTGGTCCCCACACGGCATAATGTCCCCCTCATTGTGCCCCCACAGTATAATGTACACCTCATTGTGGCCCCAAAGTATAATGCCCCCTCATTGTGCCCCCACATTATAATGTCCCCTTAATTGTGACCCCCAGAGGAGCTTAGAAGCAGCAGTTGCGATGTAATGACATCACTGTATTGCCTATGTCTGCTTCCAAGCTGCCATCGGAAGAGACAGGGGTTAGATGGTGAAGCAGGGAGTCCTCCAGACTCAGATAGGGTTAAAGTCGAGACATACTTCTTGCCACCCAGGACAGCAACTGGGACTGTTCTGCTGAATCTAGGATGGGTGGGAGAGACGGGCAGTAATTTTTCCCTTTAGTAGTGTCTCCTGCCTGATAGTGGTTGGGGTGCCCTTGGTGGTGAGGTGTGGAATTACGAGAGACAGTGAGTTGCACGTATCTCTTTACTGTAGTTCAGCAAGACATAATAAACAGTTTGCAGTTGTCTAACAAGGGAAGTCCAGTTTTCTTGAGCCTTGTCAGCTAGAGCAGGGAGCCATTGATGTGTCTCCAAAGGGTCAGTAGGTCTTGGTTCCTGTCCTGAAGTTTCTTACTTTTCAAAAAGTTCTAAAAACTACCTACAATGCTCGGGCTGCAGGGTGTAGGTGGAATCAAGGGTGCTAAGCTTATTGGACCTAGTGGTGGCTATGAGGTCCTGTGAAAATTCTCTGCCCCTACACAGGAGTGTGAAGCCTCTACAGACTTACCCATCCCGTGCTAGAACTTTCTAAAGATGTACTAAGTTGAGAGGTTCTATTTTTGTCTCCAGCTCTGGCCATAGTGGCACAATCCCAGAAACAGGCAAAGAACATGTCATAAACTGCAAAGCTCACAGTTAACCATTAATTTACCCCTTTGGAAATCCCTTTAATTTCCTTTCTGCAATTCCACAAGCCATTGTAAAAAATAAGAAAGTCACCTCTGCTGTACTGATAAGCTCAGCACTGCTACATCTGTATATACCCTGCGGAAGGAAGTAGCATGCTCTATATGCTCTGTATGCTGCAGCCTCAAGGACACAGGAATCTAATAGCATACAAACCTAATAAAGAGGTCTTCTATTGGCCTAGATGAATATAGTCTTTGACCCTGTGTTATTATCAGCCAAAGATCTTTGTAACGTCAGTAAATAGACTTCTTAATTCAATTCCCTCTGCAATCTAAACCACAATAGGTAAGAGATCTTGAGGTTGGATTTCATCACCACCGTCCAGTCCAAATAGGGTTTAATATTAATAATAATACATTTCTGAGGAAGATCGCCTGAAATTCGTCTCGAAATCCATCATGTGAACATTCCCGAAAGCTTGTCTGCCCTATTTATAACCCTCTTCCCTCAAGAAGCCAGATGACTGGATTGTAAGGTAAATAACTAGAGATGGGCGAACCTACAAAGATTTGTTATGTTCTGGGTTCGGGTGGTTAGGGTTCCTGATTTGTTTCGGGTCGAACAAGTTCGGTATGAATAGGAAGTGACATTATTATACTATGGGGTGTCTTCATACAACAGACTATAATAGGAGGATACCCAGTGGAGGTGTAAAAAATGAAAAAAAAACATGTATACTCACCTTTCCTCACCTCCTTTGGGCCTCCTCTTAGTCTCTCGGTGATGTCATGTACCCGGGGTTACTGATTGGGCCTCAGGGGTTACATGGGCACACCAAGCGTTATGACATTCTGCATGCCCATGTGACCACTGTGGCCCAATTACAGGCCTCAGCAGTGACCCTGGGCACATGACATCACCAGCAGAACACCAGCCCCATGAGGAGGCCCAAAAGAGGTGAGGAAAGGTGAGTATAAATGTTTTTTATTTTTTTTCACCTCGCTTGAAAAGACCCCAGAGTATAATAATTTTCTGCAATGCATTTTAGTTAGTTTGAGACAAATCTCCAACTGTTCAGGGTCATTAAAAAACAAACAATTTGGGCCGAACTTGGCTCATGACGAAGCAGTTTGCTCATCTATATACATGACCCACTTTATCCAAATCCAGGGTAAACTTTTAATTCCAGGAGGCAAGTATGAGAACAATGAGCAGTCATCGTAACGTATCTTTATAGGGTCATGTACAAAGTAGGTTATCTCTTACAATGATGTGCGCATCTATGTTCTCCGCTTCTTGTAAATGAACCAATTAATCTGTAATAGGGGAAATGTTCTGACGTGAGGTCATCTTCTCATTAGCTGAATCAGAGACTCGGCATTACAGACCTGACAGTCACCAGATACAGAATATTTATGCTGAATACTGCCCGTAGTTCTCATGCTGCCCCGTTCTTCTTTTAGGGTCATTCACACAGTGGAAATGGTAGAAGAACTTAAGGCAGATTACCACTTTCTGCCACAACTTTCACTTGCTGATGAAGCTTAGATGAATGAGACTTATTAGCGGAGTGGCTCGCACCTTGGGTTCTGTGGCTGAATCAGCCATGGAATCCACGAAGGAATCTTATTTTTTCAGCGTCCTGCTCCAATCTCTGCTTCCCATTCCATACAATGGGAGGCAGTAAAAATACGGAATTTGGTGCTGATTTTGAGGCAGAATCAGTCTTGGCCAAATTCCATCCAATTCCATTGGGATTCTCTCACCAGGACCCATTTGCATGTTGATATAAAAGATCTCAGCAACTGAGGCAGTGATTCACAAAGGGAGAAAACCATTTTGATTCTGGTGATCCTAACCTATCTATCTGTGGGACTGGGTCCATATACTGATGACAGATTCCCTTTAACCCATACACAGGGATCCAGTCTTCATGGTAGGGAACTACCAGGTCGCTACCTCTAGGAGTGGTCCCCATGTAGGTGACAGCTGACCCATTATGTAGCACTGAGGTATCAGACAAGACAGTAGTGCGGGGCTGGGTTCTGGTGACAGACTCCCATTAACGCAATTAATGTCATGCCAATAATCCATTATTGGTAACTAATTGGAAAGGGTTGCGAGCTAATCTGTTGGACTATAGAAAGAGGCGTTCTTACATCACCTTACATACATGGTTTATCTTTTATTGTACAGTGTAACTACATTAGGGATCCCCCGACCTTGGATATAATATGCAGTATATGTGTTTTAGGGGAATAGGTTACCTTGGTGAATAGAACCTTGCTCATTAGGGCAATTGGTACTATTAGGCTGGTTTTGTTCCTTATGCTCTTTATACAGTGCTGTACTTCTGACCTATTGACTTGGTGGTAATTTTGGTTGATCAGCCTCATTGTATATCTTTGGTCACTAATCATTGATTTTCTGGGCAGATCGATACTAGTTGACCTTCTCTTTCTTTTGATGGCCCCGTTCTCTACAAATGATCTGCTATGGATCAATCATACATCACAAGGTGGCTAACCAGGATTGATGTGAAGGTCGTTGAAGTACCTCACGTAAATGGGTGGTGGTTGCTTTGTCTCCTTTGTAGGGAATTAGGTGATAAGGTTGGACGGTTAAAGGCTAATTCACACAAACTTTTATTTTTGGTCTGTGTGCTGGGTGTCCAATGGATTGCACATGTACACAAAGACACACAGGTCACATGACTGATTCTCCACATGCACTAAAAAAATTCCAGCATGTACTATTTTAGTCTTATTTTTGAAGGACACAGTCTCCAAGTCCTTCTTCTTTTGTTGACATGTAGGTGAGACTTATCTCATAGTGGTGATGTGGGCTGCTCTTTAGAAGAGCAATAGTTGAAACCAGCTTTTCATAATGGTTGGATTTTTTGATTTTATCGTGGGCTGTCACATATATGAAGCATCATTCATTATTGTAAGGACGTATAATGGTCAATTTTCCATACATTTATGTGAATCGTACCTAAACTTAACTCCATATGAAAGTTTTCTTCTGTTGTGTTAGATTTTTGATAGAAGTAGGTATTGTCTCAAGCTGTCATGTGGAGAACCCATTATAGAGAGATCTAGATATGAAGGTTCTCAAAAGCCTTCAAAGAACTGGATGATGGTTGGTTTCTCTTACTGTGCCTTTATAGGGAGTCAGGTGATAAGGTTAGTTTATTAAATTTAGAGAATTTTTGTGCTAGCTTGATATAGGTGAGACTTATCTCACGATTGGTGATGTAGGGAGCTCTTTAAAAGAGAAGTTGTCGGAGCAGCTTTTCATAAACCCTCAAAGAACTGGATGATGGTTGGTTTGTTTTACTGTGGATAGGGAATCGGGTGATAAGGTTGGTTTATTAAATTTGGAGAATTTTATATGAATGTACCAATTTTGTGTTGTGATATAGGTGAGACTTATCTCATGGTGGTGATGTGGGTTGCTTTTTAGAAGAGAAAATTGTCAACACCAGCTTTTCATAACGGTTGATTTTATCGTCATACAGAATTGGGTAAGGATGTTTGTTTATTCCATTTAGAGACCATCATAGGAACATGTCATGCCTTGTGTTAGCTTTCTAATAGAAACAAATCGTATCTCAAAGTGATAATGACAGGGTGTGAAGCTTGACGAAAGCCCTCGAAGAACTGGATGTTATGTTATCTTCATAAAAGAACGAATTGGCCGTCCTGTCAAATGAGTTGAGATTCTGATGGTTATTTTAACCCTTCTAATGTAACACAAAAGGCACCAAATACATTCATTACTATAGCTGTCACCAAGGTTAAAGCTTTGTGACATTACAAACCAGCCTTAAAGTTTGTCATTATGAGTCACATACTATTTCCTGTATTATGTATAGACAATTGAGGCAACAGGGTCACAATGAAAAATCTATACCCGGGGCTGATCCCACAACCTGATCATTATTGATGCCATTCTCCACTATATATAGTAACATATGTGAAGATGAAAGTGTACAATATCACAGCTTGTACATTCATTCAAAAAGTCAATATTCCAGAACAGGGGCATATACTATTATGGACAGCAAGGGAGCTCCTGCTGGTTCTTCATCTCCTACCTATTACTTTTGGTTGTTATTGGGCAATTTCCTCCCAGCTGAGCCTTCAGTAAGTCACATGATGGGGGTTTCGACTTATTTAATCATTAGCTCTCTTAAAACTCCTGGTTTCTTTCAATTTGACGGTTATAGTGCGTGCTATGTATGTTTAACCCCTTCCTGCTCTGAACCGTACTGTTACATTGCGCTGAGTGTGTAGTTAACGCTCAGTACCGTAATTGTACAGGAGCTGTGCCTGCGGCATTATTTCTGCCACTTGGCTCTATTACACACAGCTGAGGCCTGGGATTGGCTCTGACTCTGGCAGAATAACCCCTTAGATGCCGTGATCAATAATGATTGCGGCATCCAAGGGATCCGGGAGCAAGATCCCCCACCACCCCTTGGATCCTCTGCTATAGATTGTAGGGGCCGAGGAGTTGCCATGACAGGCAGGACGCCAAGCAATGGCCTCCTGACTGCCACTCCCTGTGAAATGTGCTGAAATACTATGTAAAAAAAATAAAAATAAAATAAACAAATAATAAAAAGTTTAAAAAAAAAACACCTTTACATTTAAAAAAATCATAACATGAACTGAAAAAATAACCAAACATGTTAGGTGTCCCCATGTGCGTGTAAGTCCCCACTATCCAAAAATAGTGTTATTTATTCCATACAGTAAACCCCGTAGAAAGATATACCGCAATACGCAAGGTAACGTTGTTGCGGATTACAAGGGACCCCGAGATATGTTGTCGAGTTTCTAATCAGGTAATCAATATGAGCTCGGAGAAGCCATAACACACAGACAGGTAGCGTGTAAAATGAGTTCTGTTTATTGAGAAGTCCCCTATCAGTTTATAAAGGAATCTTCTGGCTCTCCGCCCAGAGCCAGTCATACCATCTACAAGAATCAAAACTTTAGTCACAGGACGTCATTTTCAGAGAAAGTGTTTCTTGCATAGGAGAACAGGAGGATCTGACTGGATTTTATCTGATATCGGACAATGCGGACAGGACGCGTAGACCTTCGCCTACACTCGAGACCATCTTACTGAAGCAACAAGTCACACAACAGTATACAAAATGGATACCTAGTTAGAAACAACACTGAGTCCCTAACAATGTATTTTGGTCACCTCGCTTTGCCCAAAAAATAGCAATAAAAAGTGATAAAAAATTCATACATACCAAACATTGGCACCAATAAAAAGTACAACTTGTCCTGCAAATAAAGAGCCCTGACATATCTCTGTCAATAAAATACAGAATACGACGACCCCAGGAACATTGCTCATTTTCAAAAAGTGACGTTTTATTTGCAAAAGTGGTAAAACATAACAAAACCAATATAAATCTGGTATCGCCGTAATTGTACTGACCCTCCGGACAATGTTGCCATGTCATTATTAATGCAGAGTGAACACTGTAAAAGCAAAATGCAAAAAATGATGATAGAATTGTCTGTTATTTCACATCGATCCCCCAAAAACGTTAATAAATTCCAATCAAAACATTATATGTACCCCAAAATAGAGGCAAATGAAAGTACAACTCGTCATGCAAAGAATAAGCCCTCACATAGCTATGTCGACAGAAAAATAAAAAAGTTATGAATTTTGAAAGGCAAGCAGGGAAAATATGAAAAAAATCACCGAGCATTAATGTATAAACTACCCTGGGTCCTTAAAGGGTTAATCCAGTAATATTCTATCTGTGCCAGTCTTTTGTTTCAGACCAGTAATGTTCCTAGCGTAGCATTGTTACATTCCAGTAGTTAGTTCTATTTCCTAGTTTCCTTGTAGGAATCTGTTCTTTTATTCCTTATTGGTTTATCGGCTTTGCTCCGTTTGGTTTTCTTCTCTCTGGGTCCTAGTGCTCCTGTTGTCTGGGTTAGGGTCAGTATTGCAGATTAGGGTTTCCATTAGGGATCTCTTTAGAGTTGGTGATGTGGAGATATGATATACACACGTGGGCAAAATTGTTGGTACCCCTCGTTTAATGAAAGAAAAACCCACAATGGTCACAGAAATAACTTGAATCTGACAAAAGTAATAATATATAAAAATTCTATGAAAATGAACAAATGAAAGTCAGACATTGCTTTCCAACCAGGCTTCAACAGAATTTTTTAAAAGGAAAACTCATGAAACAGGCCTGGACAGAAATGATGGTTCCCTTAACTTAATATTTTGTTGCACAACCTTTTGAGGCAATCCCTGCAATCAAACGATTCCTGTAACTGTCAATGAGACTTCTGCACCTCTCAGCAGGTATTTTGGCCACTCTTCATGAGCAAACTGCTCCAGTTGTCTCGGGTTTGAAGGGTGCCTTTTCCAGATGGCATGTTTCAGCTCTTTCCAAAGATGCTCAATAGGATTTAGGTCAGGGCTCATAGAAGGCCACTTCAGAATTGTCCAATGTTTTCCTCTTAGCCATTCTTGGGTGTTTTTAGCTGTGTGTTTTGGGTCATTATCCTGTTGCAAGACCCATGACCTGCGACTGAGACCAAGCTTTCTGACACTGGGCAGCACATTTCTCTCTAGAATCTCTTGATAGTCTTGAGATTTCATTGTACCCTGCACAGATTCAAGACACCCTGTGCCAGATGCAGCAAAGCAGCCCCAGAACATAACAGAGCCTCCTCCATGTTTCACAGTAGGGACAGTGTTCTTTTCAAGATATGCTTCATTTTTCCATCTGTGAACTTAGAGCTGATGTGCCTTGCCAAAAATTTCGATTTTTGTCTCATCTGTCCATAGGACATTCTCCCAGAGGCTTTTTGACTTGTCAACATGTAGTTTGGCAAATTACTTTTGTCAGATTCAAGTTATTTCTGTGACCATTGTGGGTTTTTCTTTCATTAAACGAGGGGTACCAACAATTTTGTCCACGTGTGTATGTAGGGATAGATCCAGTGAATGCTAGATTCAGTCTTAGTTCTTGTCATCTGATTTTCCCCATCTCCTTCCTCTTCCAATGTGCTTTATACCACTCCATCTGACTGCAGGGAGGTGAAGGCTATCCTCTCCAGTTAGCCACCCTAGGTGGGTGACTACTGATGACCATATACTGTATTCCCATCCAAAACACGGTAGCATCCATTGTTTAATGATAGGTCATCAATATCCAGTCGGTGCATCCACTGTATAGTGGTGGTTCTAGGGTACTGCAACTCTGCTTCCGACACCTTTGGCTATGATAATTCTTGGGGGACTCGTAAACACCTTTAGACGATGGCCAGGTATCCTCAAACTTTTGGCCCTATATACAGTTGTTTTCATTTCATTGATATTTCAGGTTGGAGATGGTTGTCACATCCAGAATGAATTTTCCCCCTTTTTCTCAAGTATAAATAGATAGGAACAGTTTAGTCTTCTAATCCTTATTGAACTTTTCACAAATCCTTGTGTTTTGTTATGTAGAGTCTAATTGATCCCCAAGATGATGGACACAAGACGCCTTAGGCTTGTGGATGGTTTTTTGGATGGAGAAGTAATCGTAAATGAGGATTTTTTTCTACTGCACTTCAATCACTGGTTTTCTACTGGGGAACAGATTTCATTGTACTTCTAGACGACCTCCAATGAGCAACACATAAAAGTCTATATTACATATTACACACGATGGAAAAAAAAATCTTCCATGACTTAAGCTACAAGTTTAATACCCGCTGCTCCTTTGCTCTCATGTCTAGACACTGTATGAGTCCAAATCACCATCCACATCAATGTATTCAGCATCCCAGTGGATACTGATACAATGTTTTTGTTTGTTTTTACATTATTTTGCGTGCCATTGTCTGGATATAGTTTTGTGTATACTGTTTTAAGTGTAATTTGTATGTTTTGCAGCTTTCACTATACTGTAGCTTTGTTCCCCCCTTTCCCTGGAGTAATCCATTGTGGTCTGGCACTCTTTCCGTTTGAAGGGACTTGGTTCATTCCCAGCGAAACAAGACAACTACAGTTAGTTAGTGAGTTCTGTTTTGGCAGTGGAGCAGACAAGACCACCTGTTGTATGGAAGAGAAGTCAGTCTCTTCCAAGAGCCACCTGCCCAGTATTCACAGTGCTGTCATCCCCCAAAAAGGGAGAAAGTATGCCAATGGAGAAGATGAGATTTCCGGAACCCTGCAGCATCCAGGTAGCCAGGGTGTCTTGGGACTTCATTAATTCTGCCCCCATAGTCATATTGTGAGAGGTAAGATAAAGATTCATTTGAGTGGAGATAAGGCACCACATACCATCTGTAATCTGTCACCACACCACCAACTGAACAGCCTCTACCCCCACCTTCTGTCTTGATCCCACATAGATTGTAAGCCCTTGCGGGCAGGGCTCTACTGTCCCACTGTGCCAGTGATCACTGTTAGTATTATATTTGTTTTGTATATTTTGTGTACCGTATGTAAATCCTCAAATGTACAGCACCATGGAATTAATATAATAATGTACAGCACCATGGAATTAATATAATAATGTACAGCACCATGGAATTAATATAATAATGTACAGCACCATGGAATTAATATGATAATGTACAGCACCATGGAATTAATATAATAATGTACAGCACCATGGAATTAATATAATAATGTACAGCACCATGGAATTAATATAATAATGTAAAGCACCATGGAATTAATATACTAATGTACAGCACCATGGAATTAATATAATAATGTACAGCACCATGGAATTAATATAATAATGTACAGCACCATGGAATTAATATAATAATGTACAGCACCATGGAATTAATATAATAATGTACAGCACCATGGAATTAATGGTGCGATATAAATAAATAATAATAATAATAATAATGGTGACAGCACCTGAGAGCAAGTCTCATCTACATATGCTGCAGGCTAGATGTATTTGCTTCAAAGCTTTATAAAAAGTAATAGGGGCATGGATTGGTGATGTCATGTCCTACAATGGAAACCTAGATCCACCTAAAGAACTACCCTCTACCATAGACACCCTTAATTTGCCCGTTATATGACCTAATTTGTACAAAAGCTTCTGGTATTTTGTGAGTAGGAGACACCAGTATAATAAACAGTACATGGTAGGTTGGGGCCCCTGTTACAGATCTTTCATTGGGGCGCAGGAGCTTCAAGTGTGGCTTCTGTAGCTAGGTACGTCCTCCACTCTAATATTCTTCTTAACAGGGCAGCTTTCCCATCCAGGACTCACCCTCTTATCTACACAATATCCAGTGACAGATTTTTGGCCATAGTTTTTGTGAGGGACATCCCACTAGAAGCCAACGATCTAGTGAAATTTTAGGTGGTCATCGTAGAGGTTTCACCGCATTAATTCAGTCATTTCAAAAAGAAGCGAGTGCTTCATGCCTCAATGATATCACTACAGACATATGGATAAACCAGATGTTACTGAGTAGGGGATTCTGCCAGTTGCCACGCACAGGATCATCGCTCTTCCTGCCATGAGATAGTAGAAGCCATATCTCATTGGAATTAATTGAACTACTCCATCAACTAAATGCAATTTCTTAAATGCTTCTTTGAATAAACAAATTGAATCATTTCAGTCACTGGGCAGAAGCCTTCATACGTTGACTGATGATGATGATGATGGAGCTTTGAGTTATATATAATATGACACGGCCAATTTCCATGTGATGTATTACCCGCTCTACAGTGTTGTACTGTTTTAAGCCCTGAATGATGCAGAGCTGGCCTCATACATGTGTGAACCGTGCACTTGGTACATTAGCTGTCACTGGGGGCGCTACAGATGGCTTGTTACCCAAAGACTTTAACCACCATAAATCTTAGTATTAATTGAATCACTGTATCATTTAGACATGATATAACACTATTATCAGGTAACTCTGGCCTACAATACTGATTCTTAGGGCTACAGTAGGAGGAGCTAGTTGGTTAGAGGGGTATTCCCATTTAGTAAAGTCATGGTATATCCCTAGGATATGACTATCACTTTGTGGTCAGTGAGACCCTGACCAATCCTGAACCAGTGCTGAAGTCCCTTCATTGTTATCCCCTGCATAGCAGCGCTCCTGGCCATCTGGCTATGCAGGGACTTGCAGCTAGCCCCACTGAATGGGGTTGCTTTCTTGCTCCTAGACGAGAGCTAATTTGCATTTCTGTTTCCCAGAAAGCACTGCCTGACCTATAAGATTCCTGATACCAACTTTTCACCTCCACAAGACGAATCAGTACCTCCCTCTAGATCTATATCAGTGGCCTCTCACCTAGACAACCCTGCACTGATAAAGGGTAAGAACTCGAAAACAGGTTTCTGCACATGGGTGGCTCTTCCCCATGGAGAAGACTCTGTTTTGGCTTGTATCCTAAATTGCAAGGTATGTTGTAGAGTTGGCCACTGACTTATACAGTACTGTAGCTGTCCAATAGGGCAGTAGTTCCCAAACTTTTGGCCAAGACCTTTAGTTGGGAGTTCCGTAAATACTTTGAAAAATGAGGCCCTGCAACGCTGCCTCTATTCTGCCGTCCTCTTGTATCTTCTGTCCTGGCTGTCTATGTTTGCACAGTAATTACCATCGGGTGTGCTACTATAATACACATCCAGTTTATAACACAGTCACCACTGTTATGGTGGCTTCTCTATCCATCACATCAATGGTCACAGATAGGTTACGGGACCTGACTTGATTGGCACCAGCATTGATGCTAACTGGCTATGGCGGCCATTAAGTCGGGACATGAGCTCATTTCTGCGGGAGGGCAGGTGCTGTGGATTCTGCTGAGCATTGCTGAGTTCTCATTATGGTTATTGATAGAGGAGTGCTGCCCCGTTCATTAGCAGACCCTCACCCTCCCAAGGTCTTGAAACAACCCCCACCTCCTGCCTTGACATATCATGAGATGTGTGGAACAAGATGTCCAAAAAAACTCATGATTTTGTGATACTCTGTTGGGAGTTGTTTTTGCTTTCTTCGTCTATACGTGGCAGCCAAGTGGTTGTTATATGATTTGTGGCCTGATGAGGGTTTTAGTAGCATGTTGCAATAACATGTTGAATTTCTGTCATAGGAATCTTAAATTCTTAAAGGAATTTGTAGAGTAAAGGTGGAAACTAACTGTTTCCAGTTAGAAAAGATCTTATTAACTTCTATTAGAGAGTGTAGTCGGCATTGTCTGTGATATTTGCAGGGAGAGGGAGAAGGATTTGAGGTATAGTCAGTGACGTCTCCGGCGGTATCTCCCTTCAGCTTTATTATAGATGTGCATAGAGCACAATCTCAATATTAACAGTTTATGCAGGCAGGCTATAAGGGAGGGGTGGAGGCCATACAAACCACATGGGTGGGTATCTTGATTTCAGTACAAAGTCTTAAGCAAGACCCATTTTATTTATTAAAGGGAGGTCAAACCTGTGGTCTCCACTATCAGGTCATAAATAGTTCAATCAAAGGATAGGGTATCATAGATATCTCAGGGAAAATGTAAAATATAACTTTTACTAATCACAAAGATAAAATAATAAAGACAGAAAAGAGGACAAGACATAGAACAGATAATGAACCATCAGAATGAGGGACCCCTGCAATTCTGTCAGATAATACTCAATTTCTTCCAGAAAATGATTGCAATCACAAATGCTTTGGTAATAATATCTTCATTTAATTTGTCTTCAATGGAAAACCACAAAAAGAATTGTCAAAAAGCCAAATTGGATGTAATTCCACACCAAACATAAAAAAGGGGGTGGACAAAAGTATTGGCACCCTTTGAAAAATCAGGTGATGCTTCTCTAATTTGTGTAATTAACAGCACCTGTTACTTACCTGTGGCACATAACAGGTGGTGGCAATAACTAAATCACACTTGCAGCCAGTTGAAATGGGTTAAAGTTGACTCAACCTCTGTCCTGTGTCCTTGTGTGTACCACATTGAGCATGGAGAAAAAAAGAAGACCAAAGAACTGTCTGAGGACTTGAGAAGCAAAATTGTGAGGAAGCATGAGCAATCTCAAGGCTACAAGTCCATCTCCAAAGACCTAAATGTTCCTGTGTCTACCGTGCGCAGTGTCATCAAGAAGTTTAAAGCCCATGGCACTGTGGCTAACCTCCCTAGATGTGGACGGAAAAGAAAAATTGACGAGAGATTTCAACTAAAGATTGTGCGGATAGTGGCTAAAGAACCTCGACTAAGATCCAAACAAGTTCTAGCTGCCCTGCAGTCCGAGGGTACAACAGTGTCAACCCGTACTATCCGTCGGTGTCTGAATGAAAAGGGACTCTATGGTAGGATACCCAGGAAGACCCCACTTCTGACCCAGAGACATAAAAAAGCCAGGCTGGAGTTTGCCAAAACTTACCTGAGAAAGCCAAAAACTTTTTGGAAGAATGTTCTCTGGTCAGATGAGACAAAAGTAGAGCTTTTTGGGAAAAGGCATCAACATAGAGTTTACAGGAAAAAAAAAAGAGGCCTTCAAAGAAAAGAACACGGTCCCTACAGTTAAACATGGCGTATGTTCCCTGATGTTTTGGGGTTGCTTTGCTGCCTCTGGCACTGGACTGCTTGACCGTGTGCATGGCATTATGAAGTCTGAAGACTACCAACAAATTTTGCAGCATAATGTAGGGCCCAGTGTGAGAAAGCTGGGTCTCCCTCAGAGGTCATGGGTCTTCCAGCAGGACAATGACCCAAAACACACTTCAAAAAGCACTAGAAAATGGTTTGAGAGAAAGCACTGGAGACTTCTAAAGTGGCCAGCAATGAGTCCAGACCTGAATCCCATAGAACACCTGTGGAGAGATCTCAAAATGGCAGTTTGGAGAAGGCACCCTTCAAATCTCAGGGACCTGGAGAAATTTGCCAAAGAAGAATGGTCTAAAATTCCAGCAGAGCATTGTAAGAAACTCATTGATGGTTACCGGAAGCGGTTCTTCGCAGTTATTTTGTCTAAAGGTTGTGCTACCAAGTATTAGGTTGAGGGTGCCAATACTTTTGTCCGGCCCATTTTTGGAGTTTTGTGTAAAATGATCAATGATTTGACTTTTTTTCATTCTCTTTTGTGTTTTTTCATTGCAAGCAAAATAAATGAAGATATTATTACCAAAGCATTTGTGATTGCAATCATTTTCTGGAAGAAATTGAGGATTATCTGACAGAATTGCAGGGGTGCCAATACTTTTGGCCAGCACTGTACTTATATAATGGGTTGTATCAATTAGACGCACATACAACCATTTCTGCTTTGCTCAATTCAACGCAGAACAGAGATATATATTCTCAGGTAAAAAGTGTCCTATTATAGAATGGACACTGGAATTCAATAGTACTGACCATCCCCTCTATAGTACTGACCAGCAATTACACACCGGATCCTCAATTACACACACATAGTCAGCATTGTGTGCTAATATATACAAAACATATGCACTCCTTACAAGGGAACAAATTATTCCCATAGTTGGGTGCCAAAAAGTATTTGGGGAGTACCGTCACAAATTGTAGTATAATACTTCAGCACACCGAAAATCAATATATGATAATCTTCATATAAAAAAAAATAAAAAAAATTAAACACACAGCCAATCAAAAATAAAGCATCTAGATATTCGATGTCAAAGTCCGAACGTTTTGGTCTCAAGGACATTCATCTGCATGACATCTGATGTGGCATAAATTTCTGAAGATCAATGTAAAGATCCAACTCGTTAATGGGCTGCTTTGGGCAAAAGGATAGGCCTTTGTTAAGGAGGCTAATTTCGTCTTTATTCAAAATGTAGTTAGATAGATTGAAAATTCTTACAGTTCCTTCTTGTTCCTTTTTGGACTGGGTTCTGAGTCCGGAGCTTCTAAAACTGGGTTTACTCCTTTTCCTTGTACCACCCCGACATCCTCTGGTTCTTTTGGTTTTAATAGGGTTAAGGGATCCTGGAGTTTCCTTTTTGGTCTTAACGGTGTGTAATAATCCGAAATTTTGGTCATTAAAAGATTTTCTTTTACATGATACGTGGCTAGGGGGGTGAGAGCTGGGGGTAAGCCTAAAAAAGATTCAGAGGTATTGTGTATAGAAACATTAATTTCAGACGGAATAGCAGGGATGGTAATGTTGGGAGGAGTGGTGGGTATAAGGTTATGGATTTGAGCTGAGGATAAGGGGGTATCATAAATAGTAATTAGAGAGTCCTCAAGATCAATATCAGAAATAACTGTATTGTCTTGATGGATCATGGCACTTGAGGTTTTTTGATGCATCATAACATTTGTGGAATCTTGGTGACTCACAACACTTATGGTTTTTTGAGGCATCACAGTATTTATAGGGTCTTGATGAATCATGGCACTTGTGGAAGAGGTCTTAACGACTTCTGCAAATATAGTAGCTGGGAATGCTAAAGAGGTTCTAGGTGGACTTTCAGGTTTAGCCTTGGTATTGTGGACACTGGGTTTAAGAACAGTGTTAGATTTGGTGTACTGATCACGTAAGGAATGATAAGGTGAATGGTTGAAATTATTGGTATTCTTTTTGTGCAATTTATTATCGCTGTTAAAAAATGTAGTTCTTTTATTTAGAGTATGATGTTGGTGTGAGTTGGTTTGTTGGGATTTCTTATTTAGAAATTTTAAGGACATAAGAGGTACTGGCCTAATATTATGCACACTCGAAAAAGGGCTTGTCCCGAAACGCGTCGTGTGTTTTATTGGATTAAAGACTACATTTATTCTGGACCAGCGCTCATCTTCCTCCTATTTTTTACCTGCATCTGGATTCTTCCACACGTGCTTCATACCACATGCCTACTAAGTTGTTGTGAGCTGATCACAACCCACCAAGGTGAGCAATTTGTATCAGTGTTCTGATATCTATCATCCTTTGGTTTTACACTATTAGCGCTCTGCGTTGTTTTTTCTTTTTATTTCTTTCTACACATAGTATAACCACCACCGGCTGGTGTGTGGGCATCAGGACATCAGGGAGATCTCCTTAAGGCGTCCCAGCGCAGTAGCAGCTTCCATTTCATCTGACAAAACATATGGAATTCATTCAACTACACCGTCACAGACGGGATGATTTGGTTACACAGTATACACATCAGAGACCGAGGGAAGATGTAGCCTTCACCAATTCCAACACAATTAACATGGGTCAAGGTACTGGACAAAATCATTTACCTACACCTGATTTGATTACAATGTTTACCAAACTGGAAAATTTATGCAAGGACGAATTACGACATTGTTTGGACCACAAATTTCTGCTAATATACTTACAAGAAAACATCGTACCCAGAGGCTTGCGTCTCAGATTTGACTCTCCGTTCCCTAATGACCCAATATTCTCCAAGGAATGGGACCAGTTTCTGCATCAATGCGCTATTGGACTCATTGACAGGCTGTCCCAAAAAAGACAATCTCTATCATCTACTTTACATTCTAATATATTAATTGCTATTTCTGAATTAGAGTCACATAAAGATCACCCAGAGTTTACAAGATTGAACCGATCCCTTACCACCCGACTCCTCAATCTTGAACGAGAGTCCTTAGAGGTAAAATCTGGTAAACTCTGGCGTGACCGTAAAGATTACCAAGCCCAAAACGTTAAATATTGGCAAAAATCCATTGCCAAAGATATTGTATCAACTAATAAGAGGAAAACTGTGCCTAGAGGATCCAATTTAGATGCCTCTAAATTGGGTAATATTAGGCCAGTACCTCTTATGTCCTTAAAATTTCTAAATAAGAAATCCCAACAAATCAACTCACACCAACATCATACTCTAAATAAAAGAACTACATTTTTTAACAGCAATAATAAATTGCACAAAAAGAATACCAATAATTTCAACCATTCACCTTATCATTCCTTACGTGATCAGTACACCAAATCTAACACTGTTCTTAAACCCAGTGTCCACAATACCAAGGCTAAACCTGAAAGTTCACCTAGAACCTCTTTAGCATTCCCAGCTAATACATTTGCAGAAGTCGTTAAGACCTCTTCCACAAGTGCCATGATTCATCAAGACCCTATAAATACTGTGATGCCTCAAAAAACCATAAGTGTTGTGAGTCACCAAGATTCCACAAATGTTATGATGCATCAAAAAACCTCAAGTGCCATGATCCATCAAGACAATACAGTTATTTCTGATATTGATCTTGAGGACTCTCTAATTACTATTTATGATACCCCCTTATCCTCAGCTCAAATCCATAACCTTATACCCACCACTCCTCCCAACATTACCATCCCTGCTATTCCGTCTGAAATTAATGTTTCTATACACAATACCTCTGAATCTTTTTTAGGCTTACCCCCAGCTCTCACCCCCCTAGCCACGTATCATGTAAAAGAAAATCTTTTAATGACCAAAATTTCGGATTATTACACACCGTTAAGACCAAAAAGGAAACTCCAGGATCCCTTAACCCTATTAAAACCAAAAGAACCAGAGGATGTCGGGGTGGTACAAGGAAAAGGAGTAAACCCAGTTTTAGAAGCTCCAGACTCAGAACCCAGTCCAAAAAGGAACAAGAAGGAACTGTAAGAATTTTCAATCTATCTAACTATATTTTGAATAAAGACAAAATTAGCCTCCTTAACAAAGGCCTATCCTTTTGCCCAAAGCAGCCCATTAACGAGTTGGATCTTTACATTGATCTTCAGAAATTTATTCGCAAACTCACCTTGGGGAGACATTTTGCCATCTTAGAATCTGATGTGGCATATCATATAGAGCAAAAAAAAGCTGTGTGGACTTTGACATCGAATGTCCAGATGCTTTATTTTTGATTGGCTGTGTGTTTATTTTTTTTATATGAAGATTATGGAATAAAGTTTCTCATACATTGATTTTCGGTGTGCTGAAGTATTATACTACAGCATTGTGTGCTGTGCACCGGAGCACTGCCAATGAGACGATCGGTATTCACCCCACGATGGAGTGCGCTCTTAAATGAGCGTCAAGCCGATATCTCGCTACTGGCTCCAGAGAACATCTAATCTGAACACTTATATGATGATAGATCTGTCCCGATCGTCTCATTGGCAGTGCTTCGGTGCATAGCACACAATGCTGACTATGTGTGTGTAATTGAGGATCCGGAGCCTGTCAGTATGTCAGTATAACTTTGAGCAGTACTTTGTCGGCTAGCATGCATTATTATCTATTTGTGTGCAAATTTTGTCCGGAGGCTGTCTCTATAATATACTACTTTATCTGAGCAGAGACATGTCCTGATTTATTTTGGGGAAACCTGGACAGAGATAAGCTCTGATGTGGGAGGGTAGCATCTGTCATCATTTTTTAGCCTAGGACATTAGACCTTAAGGGAGTACCCAGACTCACCCCCAGTGCAGTGAAATACTCTGGTTTAATATATATATACCCCCATTTAATTCTTGGCCGGAATTTCCTAGTGCCTTGGCATCTCTGATGACTTTTTACCCCTAACAGCATATCATCCGTTTTAGCGGGGTACTCACTTATTGCCTCTGCCTCAATTTATTTCCTCTTATTGAACAGAGGGGATGGTCGGTACTACAGGATTCCAGAGTCCATTCTATAATAGGAAACTTTTTACTTGAGAATATATATCTCTGTTCTGCGTTGAATTGAGCAAAGCAGAAATGGTTGTATGTACATCAAATTGATACACACCTCATTCTGATGGTTCATTATCTGTTCTATGTTTCGTCCTCTTTTCTGTCTTTATTATTTTATCTTTGTGATTAATAAACGTTATATTTTACATTTTCCCTGAGATATCTATGATACAATATAGATAGCAACCTATCTATAAAACAGTCAGGGCTCCTAGGAACCTATCTATAAAACATAGTGTATAACACTGTCAGGGCTCCTAGGAACCTATCTATAAAACATAGTGTATGACACTGTCAGGGCTCCTAGGAACCTATCTATAAAACATAGTATATGACACTGTCAGGGCTCCTAGGAACCTATCTATAAAATATAGTGTAGAACACTGTCAGGGCTCCTAGGAACCTATCTATAAAACATAGTGTAGAACACTGTCAGGGCTCCTAGGAACCTATCTATAAAACATAGTATATGACACTGTCAGGGCTCCTAGGAACCTATCTATAAAACATAGTGTAGAACACTGTCAGGGCTCCTAGGAACCTATCTATAAAACATAGTGTATAACACTGTCACGGCTCCTAGGAACCTATCTATAAAACATAGTGTATAACACTGTCAGGACTCCTAGGAACCTATCTATAAAACATAGTGTATAACACTGTCACGGCTCCTAGGAACCTATCTATAAAACATAGTGTATAACACTGTCACGGCTCCTAGGAACTTATCTATAAAACATAGTGTAGAACACTGTCAGGGCTCCTAGGAACCTATCTATAAAACATAGTGTAGAATACTCTTAGGGCTCCTGTTTTATAGATAGGTTCCTAGGGACCCTAAGAGTGTTCAACTCTATGTTTTAAGCCAATTTAAGGTGTGGTTCGTACCAAACTTCTTCAAACCAAAACGCCGAACCTGGACACGAAACAAATCTTGAGAGGTTCGCCCATCTTTTACCTAGGATCACATAGTTGGACCGCCATTGATCAAACCCTTCTAATAGAATACAGAGAGCCATATAGTATCAGTCTTACAATCGTAGATCATAAATCTGACTTTGAAAACTTTAAGAAAGTTTAAAATCTTCAAGAAACTATTATGAAATTAGAAACTTTACCCTTCACCGACCTTAGTTCCAAACCCCAAGCATTGAGATTATTTACTCACTGTACATTACTGTGTATGAGCGATAACTGCAGGTGAGCTGAGGTAAGATAGAAAATAATTGAATCTGAGGAGGGCCAGATGAGACACGTTCATGTACAGCAGGCATGGAACAGTAATGGGAAATGATCCAGGAGTCAGAATGAGGATTTGTCAACTTTTCTATTTTCAGCTAGAAAGTTCAGTAGAGGGATGATATCAATTACATGACACAATGACAGCCAGACAGTCGGGAACTCAGGTCAGAGTATCTGGAGACCAAGTGGGAGCAATGATGACTGGTATTCCACAACACATCATGGCCGATTTCAAAAATTGGTTATTTTACTGGCAGTCCTCTACAAAAAAAATGAAATATTTTATTTATAGGACCACCATATTAATGCAAGTAATCACATGTAAAGTAGGCAGAGACAAAAAAACAACCCAAGTCAATTTAAAGGGTTTTTCCGAGCTAAAAATATTGATAATCTATCCTAAGGATAGGTGATCAATATCAGATCGGTTAGGGTTTCACACCTGGAACCCACATTGATCAGCTGTTCTCAGCAGCTAATACACAGAGAATGGAGCAGGAAGCAGACAGCACTGTTCTCTGTGTAGTGGCCAGACGAGGGTACTGCAGATCAGCTTACATTCACTTGAATGGGATCTAAACTGCAATGACCACAACCTCCATATAGTGCCCCACCTGAAACCCAACTTTTACAGGGCATACGTATAATGCTTTTTTCTGGCAACAGATCTACTTTTAAGGTATATTTCCATTTTAACAAGTTATCCCCTATCAATAGGATTACAGAATAACTTTGATACGGACCAGTCAGAAACCCACCAATTAGGAAAAACAAGGAAGTTTAGTCCCCAATTCTGAATGGAGCATTGGCCAAACTGGTGTGTACCTTGTTTCGTTGATTTAAATGGAAGAGCAGGAGAAAGCCAAAGTACAAGCGCTCACCTATCTCCAGCACTCCCACTGAAATCAATAAAATGGTGCACACACCAGCTTGGCCAACACTCCATTCAGAACTGGGAGCTAAATGCCTTTGTTCTACTAACTGGGGGGGTCTGAGCAGACCCCCACCAGTCTGCAAGTTATCCCCTACTTATTTATGGGGATAAGTTGCTATGCTGGAAATATCCCTTTAAGTACTGTATAGGCTTCATTGGAAATGTTTTACAATATTGTTGTGATACAGGGTTCAATATGGACGCCTTTAGTCTATACTTGGCACAATGGCCCAGATGGTCATGACTAGACACAGGCGTAAATTTGCTGCATCTTTGACTAGTTTGATTTTCTGACCATGTTGTTGCGTCTTCAACAAAACGGGGAGAGGCTCAAATATGACAAAAATTGGCCTAGAATGTGCCAAAATTGTGTTAGAAAATTCGGGCTCAAAGTAAGCCAACTCGGAGGTGGTGTAAACCTAGACTAGACAGTACAAAGATACTCCAGACTTATCCAGCATCAGTCACTGTGATAAATATGCTCCATTTTCAGACGGCCCGACTATGTGTACACTGTCTATTAGTAAATCTGGGCCTGTGGGTCAAATATATGACAACTGTCTAAGGCGCTATGCAGACTAGCACGTGCTAGCCATGTTTTTGACAGCTAGCACGCTGACCTATTCGTCTCTATGGCCCCATACACACACCTGTGTATTCTCATGGGCCTGTGTAGGGGGCAGTGAGTCTGGGGCAAAACTCAGGACAGGTCCTCTACTTGTCTCTTTTGCGGCCCGGGCTCACTAGATGAAGTGATGGGTCTGTGAAGGTACACGGATATCATCCATGTGCTGTCTGTGCTGTTTTACCACGGACCGGGCACATACATACAGTAATTTAACCTTACAGAAAAAGTTTTAGTTGCCCATAGCAACCAATCACATCGCAGCTTTCATTTTTAAAAAGCACTACAAGAAATTAAAGCTGTGCTGTGATTGGTTGTTATGGGTAACTAAGATGGTTTTGTTTTACCTGATTCCGGACCGCCCATAGACTATATACTTCCGGGTGGGTCCAGTTTTAACCCTGCAACGGCCTTGCAGTATTAAGCAGCTGCAAGAAATCGTGCAGCAATAGAAGTGGGGGGCTGGCTTTGTAAACATATGTGGGAGTCCATTCGGCCCTGCGGTCACGTGACCAGAGAAAAGCATAAATAAATAAATACATAAATAAATAGATAAAAAAATAATGCTAAAATGCCCCCAAAGTTCTATTATGACCTTATGGGGGGCACAATGTATAATATTTTATTTAAAAAAAAAATATTGGCGCTACTAAGCCCATGCCACTGGTTCAAGCCATGACCCCCGCGACACACCAATATGTGTTACCCATGTATAAATTACCCGAAAAGGTGTCCGGACCTGAACCAGCGAAAATGGCCCAGTCCTGAAGTGGTTAAGACCGTTGTCAAAAATTTTCCCCTATGTGTCCATATAGCTAAAAGCCATGTAGCAAACAAGACATACAAAATAACAATAAGGAACAAAGTTACAACAAAACTTTATTATGTAAAACCATTTACAATTTAGCAGAAAACCTCCCATCCCCCCCCTTACTTACAGTACATAACAAGAGTCCTGCAATAATGAACAGCGGGACGTCACGTACCGAAAGACAAAATAAAAAAGGCATTATAAAACGCGAGAACAAAACAAAATCACATGTAACGGCATTTCCATAGACCGGCGAATGAGTCACGTATTAGAGGTCTCTGCAAACAACCTCCATTATATTGAATATTTCTCCGTGCAGAACTGTGGGGAATACATTGTGTATTTACTCAGGGCTTATTCAGGAAATAATGGCTTACACGCACCGCCGTGCTGCCGTACAAAAACACAATTTCAGCAGAAGACATAGTATTCCTTTTATATTTACAATATCCAGTACTAAGTATTGTATATGTGATGGATAAAACTGTTTATTAATCTCAAGGCAGGCTGCCATTGTGTGTGGGTGGCACTAACATTTGGGCCGGGTCAATCATATGTGTCATAGATATCTCAGGTATAGAGGGCTACAGGGTGTTACTGTTAATGGACCCGCTTGACAGTCACCAAGCCACCTTGTCAGGTAAGTGTCTGGTTGCTGGGGTCAGCACTCGACAACCTTCATCAGTCTCAGACATGGAGCGAAAGAGTAGTGCGCATGCGCAACCCCGTGCTTGTGATAGCTGACATCCCAGTTGTCAGACATATATCACATGTAGCTAGATGATAAGTTGTCATTCTGGGTCAACCCTCCTTAACATTACATCAAACAAATTATTGGCATTTACACTCTTGAGGTGTAAGTAAACATTATTATTTCATAAATCCATAGTGAAGGTGAAGGGAAAAAAAAAACTTTGCAATATACTTCACCAAAGAAAATTGTCCATGCCTAACTATTACTTCTGTCTTTACTTCTTATCTGAGTGATTTTGGCCCATACTCTGTAGGCAAGCAGAGTAGTTCACAATGAAGTCTATGGAGAGGGGAAGGGGGAGGAGAAGAAAAAAAAAGATGGAGAAAAGAAGCCATCTACAGAATTAAAGGGGGCATTTCACCACTTCCACCAACCCCAACTCTTTGCACAATTCAATAGTCACTGCTTCACTGATTACAAAACAGTTGGAATTTTTTCTTTAGCCCCTACCGATTCTGAGCAATCATTGCTGTTAGTTTCAGCACAATTATGCTCTGTACTGTCAGGTGGGCTGGAGCAAAAATAAAAGGACTGCCCACCTGACAGAAGAGGGAGGATAATTGTGCTGATACTAACAATAATGATTGCTCAGGAATGGTGGGGGCTAGAAAGAAAATTCCAATGGTGCTGGAATCAGTGGAGCGGCAACTATTAAAGGATGCAAAGAGTTGGCATTGGTGGAAGTGGCGAAAAGTCCTCTTTATAGGAGTCATGTCTGTCAGGAGAAGAGCTGGATAGTAATTCCTGATAACCAAGTCGTGTTGTGAACAAGAACCGTCTCTCTATAGTGCAGTTGTCTCTGTTTTGACAAGCTCTCTTCTTCTTCCCCCTCCCCTCTCCATAGACTTCTATTGTACAGATTTCATCAATGAAAGAAGGAAGTAAATAAGTAAAGAAATAGACACATTTCCTTAATAAGGTATATTACAAAGTTTGTTATCTTCACTTGTACTATAGATTTATGAAAAATTCTATAGAGTATGCCTACACTTTAAAGGATTGTACATGAGCAGCCATCCTGATCTTCACGACTGCTTAGCTAGTTTAATTCAGAACAGATAGTTCTCAGCTGTCACTGCTGCATGTCATGTCAGCCTCTGCCAAGTGTACTGGGAAGAGATGCTTAGATCAGGACATCAGTAGAGAGCAGCAAGGAAGCAATGAACCATAGAGACCCCTGCCAATCACACCAATGACATCAGAGGTAAAACTGGATTTCATTCATATAGTGAACTCCTAATGTTAATTATGTTGAGATCTTGGGGGTATTTTCTCATTAAAGGGGATGTCAATACCGATCGCCTTTCCCATGTCCACTACGGCATTCACATTGGTCATCAATCATGTACTCAAAGAAAATCCAAAAATCCCCCAAAGATAGTACCTATAGATTATGACTGACGCCGACCTATAGGGAGAATTCATGCATTTCCAATTCTGCTGGTTCTTCTACAACCTGGCACTTCTTTGATATTTTGCACAAGAATGCAATGACCTCTATGGCGTTTGCATGCAAATTATTAATAGTACAGGCTAATGATCCGTCATTTTGAAGCCAGTTATGCGGCAGAAGAATTTTAAAGATCTTGCATATGTGGAGAGTTCCATTACTTTATGTCAATTGGAATGCAAGGAAGGAAGATGTGACCATAGTGACGTTTCGAGGCTAAATGACTGAATTCACGGCTTTAGATTTCTATGCATACACCGTACACCCGTCTAATGTCACAGCAGTCATGGCACTTGAGTGAGAAGACACACTAAACCATTCGTGAATGGATCTCAATCTTTGGTTTCATAGTTTTCAAGTGAAAACCAACAGGTATTAGGATAAGCCATAACATTGGGTACGGGGCTGACCTCTGGAGAAGGAAGGGTTGAGGTCAATTATACAGACAGAGCCTAAAAATAGCATATTTTTCTCTGGAGGACCCAACATGCCCATGCATTGCATATACAGGCCATTACTTTGATTAGGAGTTATGTAATGCCTCAGTTGCCCTGCGGGAGTGCTACAGATAAACTGAACACGTGCTGGGTTCTCCTATAGATTACAGCGGATCACTTAGAATCCTGTAGTCAGCTCATTTTCGGGGGCCGTTTTAACAAAAAGGTAAGCAAATAAAATTAGAAGGGTCTCTACAGTGTTTGCTACTACCAAGTATCAGCTTTCCCGTATCTGTCAGCCTACATCACTGTCAACTAGCAGTTCTAAAGCTGTTAATAGTCTACATTTTGTAAACCACCAGTTCTCCGGCTGTTGTCAAATTCAGTCACTGTCAGTTATGAGTTTTATAGCTATTCTGAATCTTGTTGGTTGTCAACCATCTGCTCCACAGCGATCAGTCATGGTTGTGGTTGACAAGCTGTTATCAATCTTGGTTGTTGTCAATTATCATATGAACAGCTATTATCAGTCTTGACTCTTATCAACTACCTGTTGTCCAGTGATTATTAGTCTTGGGCCTTGTCAACTATCAGCTCCACTGCTATCATATCTATCTTGGCTTTCGTCAGCTTTCAGTTCTAAAGCTATTGTCAGTTTTTGTCATAGTCAGCTATCAGTTCTACAACTATCATCAGTCATGTGTGTTGTCAACTATCAGTTCTACATCTATTATCATACTTGTCATACTGGTCATTGTCAACTATTAGCTCAGCAGCTATTATGGGTCTTGGCTGTTGTGAACCATCAGTCCTTCTGCTGCCTCAGTCTTGGTTTTGTCAAGTATCAGTTTTACAACGAATATCAATCAAGGTCATGGTCAACTATCAGTTCTGCAGCTATTGAACGTCTTGGTCATTGTCATCTATCAGTTCTACATGTCTTATAAGTCTTGGTCATTGTCATCTATCAGTTCTACATGTCTTATAAGTCTTGGTCATTGTCATCGATCAGTTCTACATGTCTTATAAGTCTTGGTCATTGTCATCTATCAGTTCTACATGTCTTATAAGTCTTGGTCATTGTCATCTATCAGTTCTACATGTCTTATAAGTCTTGGTCATTGTCATCTATCAGTTCTGCAGCTATTGAACGTCTTGGTCATTGTCATCTATCAGTTCTACATGTCTTATAAGTCTTGGTCATTGTCATCTATCACTTCTACATGTCTTATAAGTCTTGGTCATTGTCATCTATCAGTTCTACATGTCTTATAAGTCTTGGTCATTGTCATCTATTAGTTCTACACATATTCTAGTCAGTGGCATTGTCTATTATGAGTTCTACACCTATTATAAGTCTTGGTCATTGTCAATTATCGGTTCTACACGTATCATCAGTTATGGATGTTGTTACCTATTAGTTTTAAAGCCATTCTAAATCTTGGTCATCTGGCAGTTCAGAACAGTTATCAGTCTCGGTATGTGTCCGAGCAGTTTTTTAGCTGCAGTCAGTTTTGGCCATTGTCAGTTCTACAACTACTGTACATCTTTAGCAAATTCTGTACATCCTTAATCTCCTGACAACGGCAGCAGGATAGGTAAACGTATATAAGCGTTACAAACGCCGGATCGTAGTAGGTTGGGCAGGACAGTTTAAAGTGTCGTAAATGCATAAGGCACGCAGAAGTCTTATTAGAAAACTTCAACTTGTCACGAAAACATAAATTATGTACAAAAGAAAATCTCAAGACTAATATGTGAGAACCATTATAGACTATTCCAAGAACAGATTAGTACAGCTCAGTAGAAAAAAGGAGACTGCACTAACCTGCCATGGGCAGGAGATGACATGGACAACTACAGACATAAGATCAATGCCTGCCAACGCAACGAGCCTTCGCAATAATAGTGCACACGGGAGTGAAAAGGGCAGACAACTGCGAACAAAACGGTGGGCTGGATGATTCTCGGATGTCTCTGGTTACTGCTGACAAAGTGCCAGAATATGATGACAGCCTGAATGGGGCGAACAACGTCTACCGCCGACTTCTTCTAGATGATGCCGCGCTCTTGAAAGGGTCAAACTCATCCTTGAACAAAGAAAGAAAAAACATGATTTATTTCAGGTTTTCAGGATATTGCTTAATCCACATCGTAGATATATACCATATACAGTGGGGAAAAAAAAGTATTTAGTCAGCCACCAATTGTGCAAGTTCTCCCACTTAAAAAGATGAGGCCGGCCTGTAATTGTCATCATAGGTAGACCTCAACTATGAGAGACAAAATGAGAAAACAAATCTAGAAAATAACAGTCTGATTTTTTTTAAGAATTTATTTGCAAATTATCCCATAATCCCTGAGTAGGGATTGTCTTAAATTTATTTTTAGGCCCTTTAAATTCCCTAATAATATGCATCTATATAATACCCCTATAATGCACCCACATAATACGTTCATATAGTTCCCACATAATACTGGAGTCCAATTCTCAAATCGCATGACTAAATACTACTGGGTACTTTTAGTTTGCTCTTGGGCTTTCTGACCTCGATGGGGCCCCCAGAAACTGGAGACAACAGGCATTTGTCCAGTTTGCCACTCCTTTAAACTGGCCCCTTCACATTTCAATACTAAAGGTGGAAAAATCTGTATGACATAATTTTAAGAGATTTTCTGGGACCGAACTATTGATGATCTATCCTCAAAGGGGTTTTTCCACGAAAGTATGGATAGGGGATAACTTGCAGATCAGTGGGGGTCCAACCACGCATACCCCCATTGATCAGCAGAATGGGAGATTTCGTCCCACGTTCTGGATGGAAAGGTGGATAAGCAGTGCACGCACCCCTCCATTCATTTCATGGGAACGCTGGGGTTTGCCGAAGTATGGCACCTGGCACTCCCTTTGAAATGAATGGAGCTGTACGTGCTGCCCATCCACTGCTCCAGTCAGAACAGGGGATGAAAGTCTACCCTTCTCCTGATCAGTGGGGGTCTGAGGGTAGGACCGCCACTGATTTGCAAGTTATTCCCTATCCTATGGAAAAACCCCTTTAAGATAAGTCATCAATATCTTATCTGTGGGAATCCAACATTCAGGACCCCCACAGATCGGATGTTTGAAGGGACCACAGCGTTCGGGCAAGCGATGCAGTTTCTTTCCTGAATACCAAGCACAGAGCCATACACTATGTGATAATAATAAAAAATAATTATTTACTGTATATAGCGCTAACATATTCTGCAGCTGTACCATGTGACCAATGAACGTGATGTCATCAGCACCAGGAAGAGGCCGCTTATAATAAATGATATATGGGGATACTGGGTGCAAAAGTAGACTTGTAACCCATAACTAAGATCAGGTTATTGAAGGGTTATGTAGTAAAATGCAGCCATGGCGCACGGATAGACTAAGACTTGAGGTCAGTGAAGCCGTAAATTACTTTTAATGTTTAGAAATTAAATTTAGTTCCCTGGGGCTCCCTCCATTGAGTCAGAAAAGTACCATGCACTGCTGGGTCTAAGCCTCCATTCACATACACATGACATAGGTACAGAATAAGTCATGTTAATAGCTGGCACTGGGCAAGCCGGGGGCCTATAATCTGCGGACTAAGTACAGGCTGATATTATGTATTTTACAGGATTTATTGAAAGATATAAAAGAGCTAAAAAGGGTTCAAAAGAGGGCAACTACATTATTAAATGGGGTGAAAGGTCCCTCTTATAATGACAGACTAGAAAAATCCGGCCCATTCAGCTTGGAAAAAAGATGCCTTAGAGGTCAACTGATTTACATCTAGAAATATAGATATTAATATAATGTATTCTGTCCAAAAAGTCTACAAAGGAGCAGGGGATATTCTCTGCAAGTGGAGGGAAATTGGTTTAGGCATCTTGGTAAGAAAGGGTTCTTTATGGTTAGAGCGGTCAAACCAGGAGTAGGTAGAGCAGGAGTGTCCAAACTTTTTGACAAGAGGGCCAGATTTGGTTACGTGAAAATGTGTGAGGGCCGACTATTCAGCCTGTCATTCTTTTCACCATTAAAGAGGACCTTTCACGTCATCATAGATGTGCGGTATTATATACCGCTAGAAAATCGACAGTGTGCTAAATTCAGCAGAATATAATAAAGCACATCTATGAGGACGTTAAAGATCCTCTTTAACATTTAATGCAAATGAACTATTTTATGAAATTCATATTGCAAATTGCATACTTTTAATTTCTTCACACAGATCTCAAAAATTAGCCCCCATCAATGCCCACACACAATATAATGGCTCCATCACTGGGCCCCATGCATACAGTATGGGGGACCAATGAAGAGGCCACTGTATGGGGGGGTATAGTGAAGAGGCCACTGTATGGGGGGGTATAGTGAAGAGGCCACTGTATGGGGGGTATAGTGAAGAGGCCACTGTATGGGGGGTATAGTGAAGAGGCCACTGTATGGGGGGACCAGTGAAGAGGCCACTGTATGGGGGGGTATAGTGAAGAGGCCACTGTATGGGGGGTATAGTGAAGAGGCCACTGTATGGGGGGGTATAGTGAAGAGGCCACTGTATGGGGGGGTATAGTGAAGAGGCCACTGTATGGGGGGACCAGTGAAGAGGCCACTGTATGGGGGGACCAGTGAAGAGGCCACTGTATGGGGGGGGTATAGTGAAGAGGCCACTGTATGGGGGGGTATAGTGAAGAGGCCACTGTATGGGGGGGTATAGTGAAGAGGCCACTGTATGGGGGGTATAGTGAAGAGGCCACTGTATGGGGGGGTATAGTGAAGAGGCCACTGTATGGGGGGGTATAGTGAAGAGGCCACTGTATGGGGGGGTATAGTGAAGAGGCCACTGTATGGGGGGGTATAGTGAAGAGACCACTGTATGGGGGGACCAGTGAAGAGGCCACTGTATGGGGGGTATAGTGAAGAGGCCACTGTATGGGGGGGTATAGTGAAGAGGCCACTGTATGGGGGGACCAGTGAAGAGGCCACTGTATGGGGGGACCAGTGAAGAGGCCACTGTATGGGTGGGGAACCAGTGAAGAGGCCGCTGTATGGGTAGGGAACCAGTGAAGAGGCCGCTGTATGGGTAGGGAACCAGTGAAGAGGCCGCTGTATGGGCAGTGGCCCCTTCACTGGTCCCCTCTACAGCAGTATTGGGTAATTACTTACCTGTCTGCTTCCTGGTCCCGCTCTGTCTTTCTGCTCCGGGCGCACATGACGTTACAACAATGCGCTCGGAACAGAGAGACAGAGCGGGACCAGGAAGCAGACAGGTAAGTAATTACCCAATACTGCAGGAAGAAGCGGGGAGGCGACAGAGAGCAGACAGGTAAGCACTGGTACTTGGGGCCCCCCTTGTGGTTGAAGAGGGAAGAGGAGGCCGCGAGCAAGAACAGGGATAGGTAAGTTAATAGGGGTCGTTACCGGACCCCCACAGACTGTTAAAAAAAGTAGTGGGGATCTGGAAGGGCCCCCTAAAGGCAACAGTGGAAATTTGAACACGGGCCAGACTTTGGACATGCCTGAGTTTTCTTTTACGGCATGCTAATTTAAATAAAATCAAGTCAAGGAGTCGCTGTGCCCGCAATAATTAATATCCTCGACCCCTCCATAAGAATTATTATAGCAGGACCTACAGCTGTAATACAGAGAGTAGATTACCTGAATGTTACAATATGTCTCATATGTGCACTGGATGCTGTGCTAGAAGCTTCTATTACAGTATATTGAACAGATAATTCTTACACAATAGTGCAGCAGAATGCCAGAACCACTATGTACAGTGTAATGTTCCTTAGTTCCCCCTATACACAGTATAATATACCTTAGTGTTCCCTATACACAGTATAATTCCCATTAGTTCCCCCTATACACAGTATAATATACCTTAGTTTTCCCTATACACAATATAACTCCCCTTAGTGTTCCCTATAACCTATAATGCTCCTTAGTGCCCCCTATAAACAATATAAGAATATTTTTTTTTTATACTATATGGTGACGTCATCTCTATCCTTAGGTTTCATTGCTATTAGATGGTTACCTTGCAACAACCAGCACATCCTTTTACCTAAAAGATTTGCAGATAGTGTTGTCTCCCTGTCTCACTATAGGTAACTGGTACAGTATTGGGAATTATGCAGGAATAGTTGTTTCTATGTACTGTACACAATGTAGGCACAAATACTACTGCTGCCTGTAAAACATGTAGGCACAGATAGTTCTACCACCCTGGCTCACCTTATAGATAATACAGGGACAGATGGGACTTCCTCCTTGTCAATGATGTGTGCACAACTAATACTACCTGCCTGACCCATGTAGATAATGTAGAGACAAACAGTACTGCCTTTCTGTAAATGATATCTGCAAAAACAGCATTACCCCTGTCTCACTGTTTAGATCAGGGGTCTCAAACTCGGCTGGGCAGAGGGGCCGCACATAAAAAAAAATTGAAGCTGAAGGGCCAAATTATATTTAATACAAATGTAACCCCAGCAGTGGCCCTGTACCGTTTAATGTCCCCCAGCAGTGGCCCCATATAGTTTATTGCCCCCCCCCAGCATTGGCCCCACACAATTTAATGTTACCCTGTAGAGGCCCCACACATTTTAATATCCCCCTAAAAGTGTCCCCATTACCTAGCTCCTGGTCATGCTCTCTTACCCTGCTGCAGGTGCACATATGTCACAGCAGTGTGCCCAGAGCAGGGGAAGACAGCTGGAGGTGCCTGCCAGGGTACGGAGAGGTAAGTATATACAATGAAGCTGCCTCAAGCAGGTTTGTGGCCTACATGCTCGGGAAGCTCCAAAACTGGGTCGGGGGTTCTTTTCTCCATGGTTCTGCCAATTTCAAGAGTATCGACACCACAGGGGAGAAGGCCGCAGACCGCAGATTGCACGTGTTTGAGACCTCCTGGTTTAGATAATATAGGGACAGACAGTCCTGACACCCTGTAGTAATGCCACTCTGAATCTTCCTGCAATAATAATTATTGGTACAGTTAGTACTGTCTCCCTGACTCTCCCGCTAAATGATGTAGGCCTAGACAGTATTGCCTTTCCGTTTCTCCCAGTAAATGTACAGTATGCATAGACATAACTGCTTCTGTATTTCTCCATTTA
Organism: Leptodactylus fallax; assembly: GCA_947044405.1. NCBI lineage: Eukaryota > Metazoa > Chordata > Amphibia > Anura > Leptodactylidae > Leptodactylus > Leptodactylus fallax. The sequence continues at coordinate 1,393,998 of CAMRHE010000133.1, read as the reverse complement.
AACTATATTGGATCAACGAGTACTTCCTCCCTCTCTTTCCCCCTAACGGATGTAGGCACAGACAATATTGCCTCCGTCTCTCTCTCCAAATAATGTAGGCACAGACAGTACTGCATCCCTGTTTTTTTCCTGTAAATGATGTAGGTACAGACAGTACTACCTTCCTGACTCTCTCCAAATGATGTGGGCAGAGATAGTACTGCCTCCCTGTCTTTTTCGCAAGTTGATATAGACACAGACAGTACTACATCCCTGTCTCTTCCTGTACACGATGTAGGTACAAACTGTACTGCCTTTCTGTTTCTCCAAATGATGTAGGCAGAGATAATACTGCCTCCCTGCATCTCTCCAAGCGATGTAGGCACAGATACTACTGAATCCCTGTTTCTTACTGTAAATGATGTAGATACAGACAGTACTGCCTCCCTATCTCTCTCTCCAAGAGATGTGGGCACAAACAGTACTGCATCCCTGTCTCTCTCTCAATGATGTAGGCACAGACAGTACTACAGTCATGGCCAAAAGTTTTGAGAATGACACAAATATTATATTTTCACATGATCTGCTGCCCTCTGGTTTTTATGTGTGTTTGTCAGATGTTTTTATCACATACAGAAATAGAATTGCATTCATATTATGAGTAACAGAAGCTTATATTGACAGTTAGAATGAGTTAATGCAGCAAGTCAATATTTGCAGTGTTGACCCTTCTTCTTCAGGACCTCTGCAATTCTCCCTGGCATGCTCTCAATCAACTTCTGGACCAAATCCTGACTGATAGCAGTCCATTCTTGCAGAATCAATGCTTTCATTTTGTCTGAATTTGTTGGTTTTTGTTTGTCCACCCGTCTCTTGATGATTGACCACAAGTTCTCAATGGGATTAAGATCTGGGGAGTTTCCAGGCCATGGACCCAAAATCTCTATGTTTTGTTCCCTGAGCCATTTAGTTCTCACCTTTGCTTTATGGCAAGGTGCTCCATCATGCTGGAAAAGGCATTGTTGAGCGCCAAACTGCTCTTGGACGGTTGGGAGAAGTTGCTCTTGGAGGACATTCTGGTACCATTCTTTATTCATGGCTGTGTTTTTAGGCAAGACTGTGAGAGAGCCGATTCCCTTGGCTGAGAAGCAACCCCACACATGAATGGTTTCAGGATGCTTTACAGTTGGCATGAGACAAGACTGGTGGTAGCGCTCACCTCTTCTTCTCCGAATAAGCTGTTTTCCAGATGTTCCAAACAATCGAAAAGGGGATTCATCAGAGAAAATGACTTTCCCCCAGTCCTCAGCAGTCCACTCCCAGAATATCAGTCTGTCCCTGATGTTTTTTCTGGAGAGAAGTGGCTTCTTTGCTGCCCTCCTTGAGACCAGGCCTTGCTCCAAGAGTCTCCGCCTCACAGTGCGTGCAGATGCACTCACACCTGCCTGCTGCCATTCCTCAGCAAGCTCTGCACTGCTGGTAGCCCGATCCCGCAGCTGAAACACTTTTAATAGACGGTCCTGCCGCTTGCTGGTCTTTCTTGGGCGCCCTGGAACCTTTTTGGCACCAATGGAACCTCTCTCCTTGAAGTTCTTGATGATGCGATAGATTGTTGACTGAGGTGCAATCTTTCTAGCTGCAATACTCTTCCCAGTTTGGCCATTTTTGTGCAGTGCAATGATGACTGCACGTGTTTCTTTAGAGATAACCATGGTTAACAGAAGAGAAACAATGATGGCAAGCACCAGCCTCCTTTTAAAGTGTCCAGTGGTGTCATTCTTACTTAATCATGACAGATTGATCTCCAGCCCTGTCCTCATCAACACCCACACCTGTGTTAATGGAGCAATCACTGAAACGATGTTAGGTGGTCCTTTTAAGGCAGGGCTGCAATGATGTTGAAATGTGTTTTGGGGGATAAAGTTCATTTTCTAGGCAAATATTGACTTTGCAAGTAATTGCTGTTAAGCTGATCACTCTTTATAACATTCTGGAGTATATGCAAATTGCCATTAGAAAAACGCAGTAGACTTTGTAAAAATTTATATTTGTATCATTCTCACAACTTTTGGCCATGACTGTACATCCTTGTCTTTTCCTGTAAATGATGTAGATACAGACAATACTGCTTTCTCTGCCTCTCCCTGTAAACATTATAGAAACAACAAATAGCAGGACAATTTGAAGGATATGCTGCCGCGCTGCTGTAAGAATAGTATAAAGTCATTGCTTTTAGATCCAATGTAATTTCTTCAGGTGCAGAAATCAAAGCATTTCGAGACAGAACATGTCTCCTTGTCAGAGCATAACACCACACAGACGATTGTTCTTACAGCAGTCAGATCACATATTCTTCACTTTTTCCTATTTGTTCCGAATCCAATAGACCTTCTTGGACTGGTGAAGCAGGCTGCAGCAGAATTATATACTACATGAAAACCAAGCTCAGTTGAGTGGCTTTTCATTGGGGAACCACAAGTGCCAGCAGTATACACTTTCTCTCTGTACTCATGTAAATGTTGTAGGCACAGACAGTACTGCCTTTCTACCTCTCCTGCTAAATATTATAGAATCGCACAGCAGACACTTCATGACCGGACATAAGTCATTGTCAATATTGGAAATCTACAAACTGGACCATGTGGGTGATGGCGATGCCCCCACAGAAGATACACTAGTAGTCACTGGGTGATGTAGCGATCCACGCTAGAGAAAGTCAGGAGACATCTCCCAGTGACTGCTGATATACAGAGTATCCACTAGTGTATCTTCCATATGCTGTCAGATGTGGTGGTATCACCATCATCCACTTTTTCCAGTTTGGAGAGTGCCATGTTGAGCAGTTGTAGACACAACTGTAGTAGTGTTTTTTTCCCCACATGAATGGGATATCCATTTTTCAACCTACTACACCCAAAGAGTGCCTGTCCCTCTTGTGTGTTCTCTTCGAGAATGGGTGTAGTGTCAGCAGTCTGCACCCACCGATGTTCTAACAGTCTACTTTTGCTACATGCCATGCAGTCATTGCTCCTCCATGCTGCTATGCAAATCCACTTCCTGTGAAAGATTCTGCTGGATTTGCCCCCAGGGCGGGCACACCCCTCCAATTCTTCCCCAGCTATTAAACGTCAACTTTACTAGCCACACCCTGCTTGAGCAAAAGTTCCTAGCTTGACTAGTACCTGCTCTATGGTGTGTCTATTCATGATTGATGTTTCCATGTACCAGACCCTGGCTGTATTTCTCACCTCATTTTCTTGATTTGAGCTACAACACCACTCTGACTACATACCTCTGCTGCCTGTCATGAACTCAAGCTTGTCTACAGACTGACTTCCTGTTTCTATCTCGGCTTGGTCTTAACTACCATACCTCTTCTATCTGACCTGAACTCTGGCTTGTCTACTGACTGACCACTAATAGTTGATTCCAACCTGGTCCTCATTTCAGTACCCCTGCTACCTGTCCTGACCTCTGGCTTGTCTACTGGTTATGCACATACACTTCACACCTTTATCCTGTACCTTATAGCCCTCTTGCATGACCAATGGTGTTTCGCACTGGTGTCTCCTGGTCTGCTTGGCACATCAGGACTACAATGAGAGGTAGTGATCTGGTAGTCTTCTTTACTGGGGTGAAAGGGTAAAAACTGGGCAGGCTACTTAAAAAAGTGGCGCAAAGTCAAATCGGTTGGGTAGCACAGTGGCTCCTCACCCACTAGGTTGTTACAATGGGCAAGTATTGGCTAAGTAAGTATACACACGTGGACAAAATTGTTGGTACCCCTCGTTTAATTAAAGAAAAACCCACAATGGTCACAGAAATAACTTGAATCTGACAAAAATAATTTGCCAAACTACATGTTGACAAGCCACAAAGCTTCTAGGAGAATGTCCTATGGACAGAGGAGACAAAAATAGAAATTTTTGGCAAGGCACATCAGCTCTATGTTCACAGACGGAAAAATGAAGCATATCTTGAAAAGAACACTGTCCCTACTGTGAAACATGGAGGAGGCTCTGTTATGTTCTGGGGCTGCTTTGCTGCATCTGGCACAGGGTGTCTTGAATCTGTGCAGGGTACAATGAAATCTCAAGATTATCAAGAGATGCTAGAGAGAAATGTGCTGCCCAGTGTCAGAAAGCTTGGTCTCAGTCGCAGGTCATGGGTCTTGCAACAGGATAATGACCCAAAACACACAGCTAAAAACACCCCAGAATGGCTAAGAGGAAAACATTGGACTATTCTGAAGTGGCCTTCTATGAGCCCTGACCTAAATCCTATTGAGCATCTTTGGAAGGAGCTGAAACATGCCGTCTGGAAAAGGCACCCTTCACACCCGAGACAACTGGAGCAGTTTGCTCATGAGGAGTGGCCAAAATACCTGCTGAGAGGTGCAGAAGTCTCATTGACAGTTACAGGAATCGTTTGATTGCAAGGATTGCCTCAAAAGGTTGTGCAACAAAATATTAAGTTAAGGGAACCATCATTTCTGTCCAGGCCTGTTTCATGAGTTTTCTTTTTTTAAAAATTCTGTTGAAGCCTGGTTGGAAAGCAATGTCTGACTTTCATTTTTTCATTTTCATAGAATTTTTATATATTATTACTTTTGTCAGATTCAAGTTATTTCTGTGACCATTGTGGGTTTTTCTTTCATTAAACGAGGGGTACCAACAATTTTGTCCACGTGTGTATATTGGTTTTTTGCTTACTGACATTTCTTTAACACATGAAATGATAGTCCTGAAATGATGAGAGTCTGGAGGAATACTGTAAATATAGCAGAAGCTATAACTATAATTCTATCTCTGTGAATGTAAATGGGTGACAGAGCATTCCCACAGGCTGAAGTGTATTTCACAAATTTTCATAACATTATCACAAGGAATATTCTTTATGTTCTTGTTATGACTTCTGGAGAGTATTTTGTTAATTTCCATTTCTAGACTGGTGATAAGTAATGAGCGCTGATAATGGCGGTGCAGAGAGTGAGATAAGACTCACATTTATTATGTACTTTTATTGTAAAACTAATTTTAGCACAATATTCATTTTTGCTAGATGTCTAATAAGAGAAAAGAAAAACATTCAAATTAATGAAAAAGGGAAAAAAATTACCCACTTAAGAATAGTTGAATCGGTACATCATAACTATAAGTATACTGTGTACACAATGTGATAGATTTGTGTGATCAAGAGACACAGGTCTCTATCTATCTATCTATCTATCTATCTATCTATCTATCTATCTATCTATCTATCTATCCTTCCCTTTCAACCTGCCATTGAACCCATGCAGACCCCCTAAGATCTCCATTAATGATCAGAAGGATTTGTGTGGCTGTACAGTAACAGTTGCACAGTTCTTTTTCTTTCCCCTGCTATTTCCTCTACCTCTCTGCCCAGTTCTCTTCATCTATCTCTGCTCTGCACAGTTCTCTCTTCCCTTCCCTGCACAGCTCTCTTTATCCCCTCTCAGCAGTTTTTTCTATCCTTTCCCTGCACAGCTCTCTCTATCCCTTTCCTGCAGTTTTCTCTCCTCTCTGCATAGTTCTCACTATCCCATCTGCACAGCTCTCTCTATCCCCTCTCTGCACAACTCTCCTTATCCCCTCTCTGCAAAGTTCTCTTTCTCTCTCTGCACAGTTCTCACTATTCCTTCTGTACACAGTTCTCTATCTCTTCCCTGAAGAGCTCTCTGCAGTTCACTCTATCCCCTCTCTGCGCAGTTCTCTCTATCCCCTCTCTGCCCAGTCCTATTTCTCTCTCTTCCTTGCACAGTTCTCTCTATTCCCCTCCTTGTACCTATCCCTTTGATTGGTGCATCGAAAAAAGAGAACCAGAACAATCAGTGATGAGGCTTCTGTTACAGCAAGCACAATGTCATTAACCTGTTCTCTCTGCTCTACACAATCGGGGAATACTGATAATAACCCCCTTCTCTGCCCCAGCCCACCAGGTATCCTGGCAATAACCCTCTTCTTTGCTATACACTGTGAGGGATACAAGCTCTATCTATCTCATATCTATATTTAACTTTTTCATTTGTATCTATCTCTCAGGTCTCTCTCTTATATTGATCTTTCTTATAGCTATTAGATATATGGTATATCAATACATATCTAAAGAGAAGATATACTGTAAATCTATAACATACATATGGATGACTTTGTATAGGAATCTATCATCTCATCTATCTTATATCTATCTTACTATTTCTCTGTTTAGATTCTAGATATTTAATATATATATATATATATATATATATATATATATATATATATACTGATGAATATTTTACCGTCATTAAGGTTGCTGCAGTTCCCAGGAATCAATCTATTTATCTATCTGTCTATCTATTGTACTTTACTACCTCTCTGTCTAGATTCTAGATATCAAGTACACATGGATGAATATTTCACTGCTAATAAGGTTGCTATGGTTCTCTGGAAATATTAATAGCGTTCTTCAAAGTCTCAAGTCATATCTCAGACTGCAAACAGTCTCATTAAGTCGGGTGTCTGGGTGGAAGGTGAAAAGTAATCTCCTCCATTGAGACACCGCAGTTCCAGACTCTTATCAATTTCATTTGATAATATCTTTTGCTGTGATAACATACAGTTCATTAAAGTGACAATCCTACCAAGTGACAGAGGAGATAAAAGATTCAGCTCCGCAGAAAACAAATAATCTGAATACGGCGCAGAAACGGAATATGGGGCGTAAATTAAAGTACAATGTATGGGAACACAGGATGGGACTGAGATAAAAGCAGAGAATCTTATGATAAGACTGAAGGTCTGGAGCAGAAGTTTTTTTTTTTCCCATTCTTTTGATATCTCTGTCTGTGGATATTGCTAAGAGTCTATGAACTGGGTCCTACACCGATCACTAGAATTTAGGTGCCCCTGGTGCTATGCCACCTCGTCTCCAAGCTAACCTTGTTGGCCACAGAAATGAATGGGATAGCTATGTTCATGGGTTATTTCTGACATGCCTTTATGCCAGTTCTGTCCCTATAGGGTCTATGTACATGTACACCCTACATCAAGATGAAGTTGTTGTACTGGACGTAAGCTTTCTATGTGTGAATATAATGATGATATATTGAAGCGATCACAATATTACAGCCAAAGAGAAGGTAGATTATTGGGGAAAACTGTACAATGGACCCTGTTTGGCACTTCTAGCCTGGATAGAAGATAAGATACGATGGGGAAAGAAGGTATACAGGTTCCATATGGTATCCTGCAGCACATTTACCTACAAGTGTTACAGCTGGGCCTGTAGATCCTGCACACTTGTAGGTTGGTGAAGCTGGCGTCCCAGTTGGTCCCATAAATGCTCGACTGCTGATAAATCTGGCAACCAGGCAGGTCAAGAAAGTGTACCAATCTGGGGGAACCATTCCTGATAAACTCTTGCTGTGTGTGGGCTAGCATTATCCTGCTTAAAAATGCCGATTGTCTGCCCTGCTATGAGAGACAACACATGTGGCCGCAGGATGTCCTGTATATATCACTGAGCTGTTAATAGCTCGCATCACTACTAGGGTTGCCTAACTGTCATATGTAATGGCTACCCGGATAATCACACCAGCAGGGGGCAGTGTGTTCCCCCACAGCAAAGGCAGGATTGAAGCAGTCTCCATACCCGAACCCGACCTCCCAAAGAGAACTTGGATTTGTTGCTAAAGACTATATGGTTTATAGCAAGTATATAGCCAGGCCAGGTTTCTCATTCATGGTAGTACTGGTGGTGGTTGCCAATGGACATGCAATGCGCACTGCAATATCAAATTTCCTTCTGCAAAGTGCCTGGAAATGGTCTGGGCAGTGACAGTGGTGTGTAATGAAGGGGCCATCTGTGTCTGGATGGATGATTGTCGTAGATCAAAAGATGCCCTCTACTGGTGGTCTGTCTGGCCCACTTAGAGCCTGTTCACCATGTGTGTGCCCCTCATGTAACTCCTGCTCCCAGCACCTCCTAACTGTTAGGTCACAATGGCCTAGGTGGCAAGCAATTTGTTGAAATGACCATCCTGCTTCTCTCAGTCCAATGAGGTGCCCCTCTAAAAGTTTGTCAACTGGGCAAAATGTCTTTGAGTACGTTGTCTAGGCATGTCTAGTAGTCAACAATTTCTCATCAATAGGGTGTCACTATGGACAACATGTCATCTTACACGGAAGTAGGTTAATTTTATGACCATCTGAAGCTTTCCGACATTGACCATAGTACACCAACCAGGTCATGGGTAGGCACAGGATCAGTTAGAACAGCTCTACAATGTGAGGATCCTGTAAACAACATCCCATATATCAACTTCCTGGACCTCACTGATATTGGCATAGAGTGAAATTATATATACAGGTCATCCATGGTCACATATGAATCTCAGGTTTTGCGTGAAATTGGTTTTGTGCAGCTTTATGAAGAAAACGTGATCAAAGGAGTTTACGCCGAGGTTATTTTTAGGAGGCATTGTGTATGTTTTAGGCTCTGCTTGACTTTTAGATATGAACATACTTCTTACGCATTGTGTAGAAAATCTTACACTTTAATACAAAATTGCATGATGACGCCATTGAGTGTAAAGTGTTAGCGCTATCACAATGTGCCAGCAAAAGGTTTCAATGAGTAATCTAAAATAGAAATCTAAAAACTTGCTATCGATTGAGGCTACTTTCCCTTCTGCATAGCAGGCTCCATCTGGTGCAGAGTCCATTTAAAAGCACGGATGAACAAGTCCTAAGCATGACTTTTTTCGTCTGGTGACGTGACAGCGCAAAACAATGGATACCCGTCAGGTGTCATTATAGTCAATGGGTTACCTGGGCATCGGTTATTCTCCATCATTAGCTGGATCCGTTTTAATGTTCAGTCTGTTCTTCTGACAGAATAGAAGAACGCAAGTGTGAACCTTAGTCATTGAGTACTAAAGAGGTATTCCTATCTAGGACATTCAAGATCCGACAGAATGTCCAACGGACAATCTTGAGATGGTTTCTCCAATGGCTGTCTGGTGGCCGCTGGTGGACATGTATGCATTTCTCTCCAATCTCTTTTACAGAAGTTCTAAGAATTTCAGAGCCTCTGAATACGCTACATTGGACCTTTTGCAAGCTCTCAGACTCTGGACAAACCTTCCATATTCCCAACTTGGTCAAATGTACTGCAACAATGGAATGAGCAGATTGTGTGTTATTGACCTGGTACCAAAAACGATCTGTTCAGACTTTTTGGAATATTTCACCCATACCTTTGTATTTCCTGGCCTGGTGGTGACAGCTCCATACACGGTAGTGATAGAGGTAGTGATGGGGATAGTGTGGAGGACATTGCTCTTCTCACAATGACAGTAATTGGTAGTAATTGTGGAATAAATACTGCATCTCCCTGGTAAATAAACTTTGTCATGTTTGACTCTTACACTGTCAACCAGACAGCCAAGTCCGTATGATCACTCACTACATCATATTCTAAATTGTGATAATGGAATATCTCACCTCGTCATCGTCATCGTCAACAAAGAAAGCCCCTCGAGACGCCACGCTTTGAGAACTTTGCTTGTTGTAGCTGGAGGATACACTGGAAGATCTGGATAGGGGATATAATAGGGAGGTGTCACTTTAAAACACAGCATCGGAGCTAATACAGTACTTCTTATTCACAGTGTATCTACTCTTTACTAAGGAGAGAGAAAGGAACGAAACAAATTTAATTAAAGAATTAAGAATCAATTGGCACTATACTGATGAATAAGGTAATGACGCACAGACCGTCTGCGCCGGCTCACGGATACCCTCTACAGTCAGTATAATGGTATTCTCGGCATACTCTACTAACGGAATATAAATGACTATAGATTGGGTTGTTGGTCGAAAAGATTCAAGAATATTCCTGGTAAGACAAAGAAAATATGAGACAATACCAGGGAATCCTACCTGATGCCCAATTTTTGGTTTCCGTTGGTAGACCATGCCAATAATAGGGGTTTATAGAGAGATGTATCATGAGCATTGCACAATTATTCCCACAAATGTCCTGGTATAATGGTCATGCTCCACCCCTTTGTATAATGAGAAGTGTAATCTACTTCTCCTCCCTTGCAATTATGTTATTTTATTGCAGCATGTATTGAGTGTCCTGTAGGTCCTGTGTCCTGCATCCCATTCTCCATTTAACCATTATCCAAGAGAAAACCACGGAACACACATTGTGATGCTTCAAGAATTATAGGAAGGTTACAATGACATATACCCAAATATGCGGGAAGTCATAGATCACAAGTAAATCAATCCACCTGTAGACAAAATGCAATACAAAGCATAATGACGCCAGCCACTCCATATACTATATGTGTCACATGGAGTGACAGATAGGTAATGGCCTTACTTTCATCTACGAAGCTGAGCCATAGTGTACATTACTCTATATTAGGCATCCATCCATCTCTCTGTATATTGATTGTTGTACTTGTACGTCTGCTATTACATAATATATGGCTCTGTTCAAGTTCTATATGTAATCACCCCGGATGACTTCTCTTCTGCATGATATATGGACATAGGCTCCATTTATGAACTATATTTATGTTCCTATGGGCCACAGGATGCGTTTTGTGACCTCACTTCACATGCTATACTATTTTTCATGGTCATTTGTGTTATAGAAACTTTTACACAAAACCAAGAGATAAACCATGTCTCAGGTGGATAAAGCAGATGAAAGTTTATTTAGAAGTGAGGTTACAACAAAAAGTATAGAGAGAAAGTAGTGACATACAGTGCCTTTTGAAAGTATTCGGCCCCTTGAACTTTTCAACCTTTTGCCACATTTCAGGCTTCAAACATAAGGATATAAAATTTAAATTTTTTGGTGAAGAATCAACAAGTGGGACACAATCGTGAAGTGGAACGAAATTTATTGGATATTTTAAACTTTTGTAAAAAATAAAAAACTGAAAAGTGGGGCGTGCCAAATTATTCGGCCCCCTTAAGTTAATACTTTGTAGTCGCTTGGGGTATGTCTCTATCAGTTTTGCACATGGAGAGACTGAAATTCTTGCCCATTCTTCCTTGGAAAACAGCTGGAGCTCAGTGAGGTTGGATGGAGAGCGTTTGTGAACAGCAGTTTTCAGCTCTTTCCACAGATTCTCGATTGGATTCAGGTCTGGACTTTGACTTGGCCATTCTAACACCTGGATACGTTTATTTGTGAACCATTCCATTGTAGATTTTGCTTGCATGATGCTGCCACCACCATGTGTGACAGTGGGGATGGTGTGTTCAGGGTGATGAGCTGTGTTGCTTTTACGCCAAACATATCGTTTTGCATTGTGGCCAAAAATTTTGATTTTGGTTTCATCTGACCAGAGCACCTTCTTCCACATGTTTGGTGTGTCTCTCAGGTGGCTTGTGGCAAACTTTAAACGAGACTTTTTATGGATATCTTTGAGAAATGGCTTTCTTCTTGCCACTCTTCCATAAAGGCCAGATTTGTGCAGTGTACGACTGATTGTTGTCCTATGGACAGACTCTCCCACCTCAGCTGTAGATCTCTGCAGTTCATCCAGAGTGATCATGGGCCTCTTGGCTGCATCTCTGATCAGTCTTCTCCTTGTTTGAGATGAAAGTTTAGAGGGACGGCCGGGTCTTGGTAGATTTGCAGTGGTCTGATAATCCTTCCATTTCAATATGATCGCTTGCACGGTGCTCCTTGGGGTGTTTAAAGTTTGGGAAATCTTTTTGTATCCAAATCCAGCTTTAAACTTCTCCACAACAGTATCACGGACCTGCCTGGTGTGTTCCTTGGTCTTCATGATGCTCTCTGCGCTTTAAACAGAACCCTGAGACTATCACAGAGCAGGTGCATTTATACGGAGACTTGATTACACACAGGTGGATTATATTTATCATCATCAGTCATTTAGGACAACATTGGATCATTCAGAGATCCTCACTGAACTTCTGGAGTGAGTTTGCTGCACTGAAAGTAAAAGAGCCGAATAATATTGCACGCCCCACTTTTCAGTTTTTTATTTTTTACAAAAGTTTAAAATAACCAATAAATTTTCGTTCCACTTCACAATTGTGTCCCACTTGTTGTTGATTTTTCACCAAAAAATTAAAATTTTATATCCTTATGTTTGAAGCCTGAAATGTGGCAAAAGGTTGAAAAGTTCAAGGGGGCCGAATACTTTCTCAAGGCACTGTAGTTACAGAGACCTCTGATAGGGCAAAGAAGTCTAGCAAATGTCCCACAACAGGGGAGCTTAAGCCAAATTTCGCAACCAGCCATTGGAGATTCCTCTTACAACCAACCTCACTTTCATGAGTATTAGGACAATTATACAAGTGACTTATAGTTAACTCTAAAGAACATTATGTGGCCTAAATATCGGGCCTGTCTCCCTTCCAGGCAGCGCTTATCAAACTATTTTGACTTGGCTAGGATCCAAGTAAATAGATCATAGGTGAACATTCTTGTTCATATGACAAGGCCACATTTGAAAATGTCAGCAATAAAGGAATTAGCAGTATACATATATACCATGGGATTACAATATATTAGCAATTATTTATTAGAAAAGACTATAATGATTATTGTTCTTTATCATTTGTACCACTAGCTATATTCACCAGACCCTAAAAGTAGTTTGCCAGCATGCAAGGATTCCTGCACAGTATATGAGATTCTGAAATGCTCTGCCTGGTCCAATGTCTTTTGAGGTGGGATCGTGAATAAAGGTAATCTGAAGGTGGGAACATATTTTGTGGGTTCCTCTCTTCTTCCTCCTCAACCACTGTAAACATGACATATATAAGAAGCAAGTAGGCCAAGTCCTAGCACTCCTCTCATGGCTAGACGTTCTATGTCTATGGATGGTGTCCAACTATGGATAATGCCATTGTATTGATCTCTCTGTGCCATGTTTTCCCCAAATTACCTTTCACAAACCCCCCCAATACAGTACTCCAACCAAGTCTGGCGCTTAGTACCAGAATTTCTTGACTGTTGACTGAGTAGTTACTCACCATGCCTGGTTCCTGCGACAAATTCTGATGGGTGGCCATGGCTCCTGTCGATGGTTTCTTCTGGTTGCTAAATAACCATTTACTTTGCCTTCCCCAACTCTCCAGGACTTCTTAGTCCAGCTGGATTGAACTGTAGCCCTGCAATGGATTCACTGCGGTGTCAGGCTGCTGAAGCAACCAACTCCGGGAGATGGCGTCAGGCCGGCTGTCTATTTAAAAGGAAAATTGTGCCTTGTCTGGTGTTTGCAGTTCGGTCCTGTCCTGTCCCTCATTTTCTGTGTTTCTTTACCTGTTTTGACTGCTGTTTGACACTGATCCTGACCTCTGCCTTGTTCCTGGATATTCCCTCTGCCTTGCCCCTTGCATATTTTGTCTGGTACTCTTGGCTATGACCCTTAGCTTAGTTTCTGACTATGTCTGTGTCTCGTTCTCTGGCCTGTCACATCGTGACATCTCTTGTGATGACCATTGCCACAGTTCTTGATGATGCTACTCCTGCATTAGCGCTACTGCTGCTAATCTATGACTATTCTGGGGACCAAGACCATGGGATCTTTCTGCAGCAACGTTCTCACCAAATTGCAGGGAACCAGAAAATCCCTTAGACTCCACAGCTCAGTCTAACCAGCTCTAAATGGACTGTGGGTTAGATAATCCACAATCTGGTATGTAATCACAAAACTCACTGGGGTTTGGTGGTGGTATAAAATAAAAGATGACGTGACATTCACCTACACACCGCTCCTTGTTTTGGGTGGAATGTCCTCCTTCCATCTGGTGAATGGAATGCCTGGGCCGGAAGTATCAAGGGCAATCATTGGCCTCATAGGTCACATGTTGGGTACCGGTGATGTATCAGCAGTGATGTCACCAGTAAACAAACATGCCACAGCTAAGGCCAGTGGTTGGCTGTGGCGGCCACCTGAGCCTCTACACAGATCATGTACCAGAGAAAAAATGGGATGTGCTGCCCGAACCAAGGACTGGCAGTAGATGAGTATTACTTCTTTTTTTTTTTTTTTTTTTTTACTCCACCCCAGGCTCCCAGTGAGTTTTGCATTTAACCCTGAAACCCCCTTTAAGAGGGACAGAAAACAAGTCTATGTAGAGCAGGAAAATATGTACCCTTCTGTACACCAGATACCACTTTCTGTGACCAAGTCAGGTCATGCATATAATCAAATAGTGGTCACCAAGACAGGATGTAAAGTGGTTGCTAGGTAACCAAGAGAATACACTAAAAGGGCAAGAAGACAAATAAACAAGAGTTTTAAAGGAATCTTAGCCTCTTCTGAGATTGCTCTATGCATATACAGTATGGAGGTCACAGATGAGTTGCCATGGCAGCTGAGGGCCTAACAAGGCCCCGAGGCATTCAATGTCTGAGCCTAATAAGTCCCAAGGAATGATGTAGCTTGTCTGTCAATGACATCGTACAATGTAATATAGCAATTCTGCAATGTATTACACACCTTGTGACCAAAGGATAATAAGGTCAAGAAAAATATATATTTAGAAAACAAAAAATAATAATAATATATATATATATATATATATATATATATATATATATATATAAATTTTCTGCTTGACCTTGTTATCATCTGGTCATATCCTCTAGTAAGTTAGTAAGTATTCCAGTATCAATCTTTTTAAATTTTTTATATATAATCACAGATATATAGATCGACATATATATTACGCTTTTATTGTGGAAGGCTAAAAAAAGATTGTTCCTGGAGCACAGAATTATTATTTATCCCATTTATTACTATTATTTCTCTAAATACACCCTTTACATGCCATAGTATTGATTTTTCCATAATAACGTTACCTCCAGTGAGACCAGGAGACTTTACGCCCTCCGTATATCAGCAGCTCATTGAGGTAATGGTAATAAGGTAATATTTCCATAGATTATTATCTCTGCTACTTTGTATTCCGCTTTCATGTGTTTGGAAAGTACAAATCAAATATATTTAATCCTGAATAAGCAATGGCCCCCGGTATGGCGGCGGCTTCCTCTGTGTTACACTTACCTCCTACAAGATCCGTACTATCCTATTTTGATACAAAAATATTCCAGTATTTGCAGACTCCACAGGAAGAGGAATCTACATCTAAGAGGTTCCCCTACACCAGTTTATCTGAAAATCCACGTGGCGGGCAGAGATTCGGCTCAGGCTCACAGTCGGTTCCTACAATTGTCGATTTCCAGCTTGTATAATTTTTTTTTTTTTTATTCATTTTTTAACCTAACTTACAGATGTTTTAATACAAAGCTCCAATCTCTCTGTATAAACAGAATTACAAAATAAAATACATACCTGACAACAGGTATTTACCGGGATCGTCCCAATTTTTTAAGGGCAGTTCTGGCAAATATTTTTCCCTGGTACTTTTTCTTTTTTCAAGGTTAATGTAAGTATTAATACTAATGTCCCCTTAGCTCCACCGCTTTTTTTTCCGACCTAACCAGTTAGTATCCGTGCACCATTGCACTTTATATCCTGATGCTGGCCAGGGAGAATGGGGATTTTGTAATGTAATATGTACAATATTACATATAGTTGGACAGAAGAGTCAGGTATGGGGTAGTCCGACTTCGGGCACTCGATGATTCGCTGAGTGATGTGGTCTTTTCTACGGGAGACAGGCGCTGCAATGCTCAGAATAGGGTTGGGCGATTAGTCGAAAAATAACCGAACATCTACCAGGATAACCAATGTGATTTTGTTCATGCCGGTTATTTTGGTTCGGTTATTACAATATTTGTGGGCTTCCACCTGCAGTTTTGAAAACGTCCAAATCAGAACTGATATTATTATACTGTGGGATTGCTTCAAACCCCCAAGTATAATGATCGGAGGCCCAGGGGAGGTGATCGAACATAAAGTCATTCGCATCATGTTTTGATCGGATGCTGAAAATGGGTGCATGCCTTGTAAGCCAGGGCATAAAAAGTCGCAAATTTTTGTGAAAGTCAAGTTTTTGCATAAAAATTTCACTTTTTACTCTTTTATGCCACCCTTGCCATTTTTCTGACGGGTGTGGTGTGGTAAGGGCCACCGACTCTGCCAGATTTATCATCATTTAGCCCAACTTCATTGCAGGCACACAGCCTAGCGGACTGCGTCTCATTCTACAGAGGCACAAGAGATATGAAGATTTGCGCTAAAAACGCCAGTCTACAGAAATCTTCCCCAATGTTAAGTACAAATAGATCAATTTTTGTCCGCTTTTTTTTTTTTTTTATATTTTTAAAATATTACACTCATGTCCCACAAAAAACGGACAGAAACATATCCATTTTTACACTGACTCTATGTATATGGATGCCCATCAGTCTGCCCTTCGATTTTACAGGGGGTACGCCAGGAGCTAATAAAACAAATTAGAATGCCCTACTGTCCAGCAATATAGAGCGCTAGATGTGCGAGCCAATGCTTAGCACGTCAGTGTTTAATGCCCCTCTCTTCTATACCTCCTGCATTGTCTCTCCTGCCACCTCTGCTGTTATTGCCCCGCTGCCAGTAACCCCGACACGCGCTGCTGTTTGGTCCCTTTGTATAAACTGTTCCAGTACTCTCTATCATCAGGCGAAACTTTACGTTATATTCACATCTGCGCCTGGTGCAAATCCGTATAAAAATCAACAGATTTATAAAAAAAAAAAAAACCCACACAAATACGTTTTTTATGATCTTTCAATTGCGCACAAAACTGATTCCATGTGGAGACAACAATGCAGGTGTGAACCCAGCCTTAGTGACACGATGTTACTGCCATGTGATCATCTCTACTTGGACAACATGGTAATCCCAGCCCAAATGACACTGAGCTAATATTTCTGTACTATCAGTATCAATGCACCGATGGACCTTTAAGGGTAAGTTCACATGGCAAGGGTAAGTGAACCTCTCATTTATATCAATGGGAGGCAGACGCTTCTTTTTCTTCTAGCTGAATTAGTATCCTTGGGCGGATTCCACCCAAACCTCCCATTGAAGTGAATGGGAGTCGGAAATGGTTCTGCTGCCTGCATAGCAGGTCCTGCTGCTAAACCCGCTGTGTGAACTTACCCTAATACTGCTCTGAATTGTCATAAGAATACTATACACTATATTACAGCAGAATATTAGCTTAGTGTCATTTGGTCTGCAATGTAGGGTCTAGAGTGGGTATACAGAGGGGGTGCTGGCTTGTGGTCTGTATACAGGGCTGGGGTCTGTTCATTTTGGGGTCTGCTGAACAGGGTCATATGTACTCTTTCGAATCCAATGCTGTAGGTAGAGGAATGTCTTACTTACTTCTGCCCTTTATATCGTAAACTGTGACACGGTACTCTATCAGTCACATGACGAGCACCAACAAAACCCCCAATAGACCCTAGACTTGTTATATTGTGGCTCCCGTTGGTTTTGGGTAGGAATAACACTGTGTCCTGCACTATTCTTTCCGGCAAAGCTGACGGAACAGCCAACAGAAACCTCAGACCTCTGACACCAGTGTGAACATAACCTTATATAGTTGACATTTATTACCGATTGCTTCCTTGGGGGGTCTTTGGTTGGAAATATTTATCACTAGGGAGTACCTGGCTTTAAAAGGTGGAAAAATCCTGAACTAATATATCCCTAATTCTCCTGACCTGTCCTAGCTTGGAGCTATAACTGCACAATATTAATCGTCTATTACTTTATTACATTCTATTGTGCTTTCAGCATTACTTCCGACC
The DNA here is from genome assembly GCA_947044405.1 of Leptodactylus fallax. NCBI lineage: Eukaryota > Metazoa > Chordata > Amphibia > Anura > Leptodactylidae > Leptodactylus > Leptodactylus fallax. Next base: position 1,376,244 of record CAMRHE010000133.1, on the reverse strand, counting down.
CTCGGGACTAGAGTATTTTCCGACTCTGGCGAATTAACCCCTCGGATCGCAATTGATCACAGCATCCGGGGGCAAGATAGTCACCCCTCGGATTCCCGGAGATGAGGGGTCCAAGGGGTTACCATGGCAGCCAGGAGGCCAAGCAATTGCCCTATAACACATAAGGAGCCTATGTGCGATGATATCCCAGGTTCAAGTCCCTTTGTGAGAAAGGTAAAGAGTAAAAAGAAAAAAAAAAGTATAAAAAAATAAACAAATAATGAAAAGTAGAAATTTTAATTGTAAAAGCGGAAAATACATGATAAAACCAATATAAATCTGGTATCACCGTAATCGTAATGACCCACCAGACAAAGCTGCCATGTCATTATTAATGCAGAGTGAACGGCGTAAAAACAAAATGTAAAAAATGATGATAGAATTGTGTGTTATTTCACATGGACCCCCAAAATGTTAATAAAAGCTAATCAAAACATTATATGTACCCAAAAATGGCGGCAAATAAAAGTACAACTTGTCACGCAAAGAATAAGCCCTCACATAGCTATGTAGACAGAAAAATAACAAAGTCATGGGGAGGGAAAATATGAAAAAAGTCGCCGAGAATTAACATACAAACTACCCTGTGTCCTTACAGGGTTAATCAATGACCTTTCCTAAGGATTGGTCATCAATTATTTAGCCTGGAAAACTGCAAACGAGAGAAAATGGCGAGTTTTTTTTTTTTTTAGCAATGTGTGATAAGCTGTTAGAGTAAAGTAGTGACATCCCCTTTGTGGCCGGGCACTGCTAAGATCTAAGGCATCGTTGCATTTCATACTGTGCCACATAAAAGGTTGGTAGACAGACTGAGACAACAGAGACTAGGGGACTTCAATCTCAATATTTGCAGAACTCTGTACTGTAGTCACCACAGAGGAGGATAGTAGAATATTACAGAGGGATTTACGGAAGCTGGAAGCACGGGCAGGGAAACGGCAAGGTAATTTTACTGTGGATAAATGTAGATTTTCTGCACATGGGCCTTGGACACATGTTTTGCAATTATGTACTAAATAATAAAAGGCTGGGCAAGACTACTACCGAAAAAGACTTGGGCATATTGGGGGGAGGGTAAACTTAAAGAGGACCTTTCATCTCCTCCAACAGGTCCAGCAATTTACATCATTTAATAGTCGCTGCTCCACTGATTCTGGCACAGTTGGAATTTTCTCTCTAGCTCCCACTGTTCTTGAGCAATCAATGCTGTTAGTTTTGGTGCCTGAAATGCTATTTAGGCTCTGCACTGTCAGGGGGCGGTGTCAGACAAGAGCAGACAAGGGGAGTGATTCTGAGCTCTGACACTGGCTGCCTCTGATTGGAGCTCTGAATCACGCCCCCTGCCTGACACTGCCTTCTCACATTAAAGCGCTTAAACAGCACATCAGGCACCAAACTAACTGTGAATGTTGCTCAGGAGTGGCGGGGGCTAGAGAAAAAATTCCAACTGTGCTGGAATCAGTGGAGCGGAGCCTATTAACAGATGCTAAGAACTTGAACTGGTGGAGGTGGCGAAATGTCCTCTTTAAAGGGATTTTTCAAGGCTTTATCAATTCAAGGCCCTCATCTTAAGATCATGGGGAGGGTCTGACATGTGGCACCTCCAGTTGATCAGCTGTTTGAAGAGAACAAGCACTGTGTCATATGTTGCATAGATACTGTGCTTGGTACCGCAGCTCAGCCTCATTCACTTGGATGGGACTGAGTTGCGAATAGGCCATGTGACTGATAAATGTGACATGACATGGCTTGTGAAGCGGAACTCTGAAGCAGTAGTGGTGTTCCCTAACAGCTGAACCGTGAAGGGGGGTCCCAGGTGGCAGATCCCCACTGCTAAATGTCAATGGGATAAATACTTTCACAGTTTAGGCATTTTTGGATGCAGGGATACCTAAGGGTATGTTCACACAGAGTTTTTTGCAGGCTGATTTTGAGGCAAAATCCGTCTCAAAAAACGCCTTCCATTCATTTCAATGGGAGTCAGTAGCAGTTATTTTCCTCTAGCTGAAAAAAATCAGAAAATCTAGCAGAAAAAAAAAAAGCGACATGACCTATCTTCCAACTTGAAAAACCCATTGAAATCAATAGGAGATGGAAAAAACGCGAAGCGGTTTTTTGACGCTTTTTTTTTTTTTTGCCAAAAAACACATCAAAAACCAAAGTGTTTTTAAAGGGAAGTTTACAGGTCCATACAGTGTGCTGGAGCAAAAAACCGCAGCAAAAACTGCAACAAACTGACAAAAAACGCATCATGTTAAAAAACATGTCAAAAAACAGTTTCCTAATTTCTGAAGCAGATTTTTTGCAGCCTGCAAAAAACTCTGTGTGAACATACCCTAATGTGTGTATGTTTAGTTTTTTTTTAAGCAGGCCGCATACTAATGCAAGGTTTGCAGCTGATTGGTTCGATATAACTCATTGTTGGTGCTTATGACCATGCTGTGACTTCCTGCTCTGGTAGAGGGACAGACATTTGCCTCAGGTTAGTTTCACTTTGTTGGCATCCAAATGCCTTACATACTCCATTAAAATTCCCATCGGTATCCACCTTGGGCTGCACATGTGTGAGCTAGATTTACTAGCCTGTATACTATGTCGGGAGACAGACTCCTGGCAGTATAGTTATCTATGATGTTAGGAGACCCTGCCTCTCCGTTACAAACTTTCCTGTAGTGATTATAGTATGGGACAGTATGTACTGTGGGGAAAAAAGTATTTAGTCAGCCACCAATTGTGCAAGTTCTCCCACTTATAAAGATGAGGCCGGCCTGTAATTGTCATCATAGGTAGACCTCAACTATGAGAGACAAAATGAGAAAACAAATCCAGAAAATCACATTGTCTGATTTTTAAAGAATTTTTTTGCAAATTATGGTGGAAAATAAGTATTTGGTCAATAACAAAAGTTCATCTCAATACTTTGTTCTATATCCTTTGTTGGCAATGACAGAGGTCAAACGTTTTCTGTAAGTCTTCACAAGGTTGGCACACACTGTTGCTGGTATGTTGGCCCATTCCTCCATGCAGATCTCCTCTAGAGCAGGGATGTTTTGGGGCTGTCGCTGGGCAACACGGACTTTCAACTCCCTCCAAAGGTTTTCTATGGGGTTGAGATATGGAGACTGGCTAGGCCACTCCAGGACCTTGAAATGCTTCTTACGAAGCCGCTCCTTCGTTGTCCTGGTGGTGTTCTTGGGATCATTGTCATGCTGAAAGACCCAGCCACGTTTCATCTTCAATGCCCTTGCTGATGGAAGGAGGTTTGCACTCAAAATCTCACGACACATGGCCCCATTCATTCTTTCATGTACACGGATCAGTCGTCCTGGTCCCTTTGCAGATAAACAGCCCCAAAGCATGATGTTGCCCCCCCATGCTTCACAGTAGGTATGGTGTTCTTTGGATGCAACTCAGCATTCACTCTCCTCCAAACACCACGAGTTGTGTTTCTACCAAACAGTTCTACTTTGGTTTCATCTGACCATATGACATTCTCCTAATACTCTTCTGGAACATCCAAATGCTCTCTAGCAAACCTCAGACGGGCCCGGATATGTACTGGCTTAAGCAGGGGGACACGTCTGGCACTGCAGGATCTGAGTCCCTGGCGGCGTGGTGTGTTACTGACGGTAGCCTTTGTTACGTTAGTCCCAGCTTTCTGCAGGTCAGTCACTAGGTCCCCCCGTGTGGTTCTGGGATTTTTCTCACCGTTCTTGTGATCATTTTGACCCCACGGGGTGAGATCTTGCGTGGAGCCCCTGATGGAGGGAGATTATCAGTGGTCTTGTATGTCTTCCATTTTCTAATTATTGCTCCCATAGTTGATTTCTTCACACCAAGCTGCTTGCCTATTGCAGATTCAGTCTTCCCAGCCTGGTGCAGGTCTACAATTTTGTTTCTGGTGTCCTTCTACAGCTCTTTGGTCTTCACCATAGTGGAGTTTGGAGTGTGACTGTTTGAGGTTGTGGACAGGTGTCTTTTATACTGATAACAATGTCAAACAGGAGCCATTACTACAGGTAATGAGTGGAGGACAGAGGAGCCTCTTAAAGAAGAAGTTACAGGTCTGTGAGAGCCAGAAATCTTGCTTGTTTGTAGGTGACCAAATACTTATTTTCCACCATAATTTGCAAATAAATTCTTAAAAAATCAGACAATGTGATTTTCTAGATATGTTTTCTCATTTTGTCTCTCATAGTTGAGGTCTACCTATGATGACAATTACAGGCCGGCCTCCTCTTTTTAAGTGGGAGAACTTGCACAATTGGTGGCTGACTAAATACTTTTTTCCCCACTGTAGATAACTATAATACTAGAAGTCTGTCTCCAGACATAGTGTACAGGTTGGTACATCTGGCTCACAGATGGACTGAGTCTCTAAGTCATATGGTGTTCAGGCTTTGACCATTTTAGATGGGGCCGAGAGTAGTCTTCATGAACAGTTCACGTATTAGTACTATACATGGGGAACATATCTTGTGTTTATGACCCATGTAAGATCTTTCATGGACAATGACTAATTTTTTCATTAAGTGCTTGAAGAGAAATTCACCAAAGAGTTCAGCCATCCTTATCTAGAAATTCCCCGTAATGCTTCCAATAACCTTAAGTGGCCAGGAACACTCTATAAAGCCATGTCCATGAAACTAGAGTTATGAGTCATTGCATTCGGTACTATTAGGAAAACCTGATGGAAAAATCAATAAGCCATTACTTTGGACACAATCCAGTTGCTGAAATTTATGAGGACTTATGATTCTAAATGTGGTTACAAGGTTTTTACTACTGTTAATGGCTATGAAACCATCGGAGGTTCCATTTGAGGCCTCCATTGGCTGTCTCCGCAGATATGACAGAAACCACATTAGGATAAATTAGTTCCATCAGGCACTGGTGGTGTCCATTGTAAGACTTACGAGAACGTTGTTGCTTTCGTCATAATCAGAACCCACAAAGCCAGTGTCGATACAGTACAGTCTTACTCAGTTTTTAACTTTTTACTTTGACTAGAGGCTTATGCAAGACCCAGTTTGGTGTAAGGCCCATTCTGAATTATGTCAAGATTTTTTGTTTAAAATGGGGGGCAAACAAAGGTAGAATATGGGTACAATTCGTTGGGTGCCCTATAATGACTCCACTTGACATGGAGTTCTGATATGGCCAGACACATGGACCACCTACATGAGCATGCTCATGACGTCTAGCATCTCTGAAATGTATGTACTTGACTTGAAGAAATCAAAATGGAGATCTGGGATAGATAAGATGATTTGTATGCAGTAATAGGCAGTAACTGAACCTGTTCTTACCTGCTCAGGTTATCCATACAACCAATAATGTACAATAGCCTAGTATGTTCATTGTAAAGCTGCCCCTACACATTACATTAAAGTCCCCATGATACCTCACTCACCTATTGTGAATGTCAGCATCCTAAGTGTCCTCCAACAACAGGTGTAAGAGGAAACAAAGATTGGGCATGTTGGGTATCAGCATGTCCAATCCTTTATTGTACTAGAAGACAAGCAACATCCAGAACTATTTGGAGGTAGCCTGTTTCCCTTTCATCTTAAACTACCGTAAAACCTATATCTCTTGACCCTCATCTAGACTATACAGACGTCAACCATCATGAAGAATTGTGACTGTTTCAGATGCTTGAAGATGATGCACAATTGAGAGTTTGGCCAACAAATATCTTATATCCATCACTACCATAATCCCTTTACCTCTAGACCCCCATCTAGACCATGTAGATGTCAACCATCATGGTCAATTGTGACTGTTTTGTGCAACAACTGGTTCACTTGGAAGATGATGGATGACTGAGAATTTCACCATGGGCTATCTTATATCCATCACCATCGTAATCCCTTTATTGCTTGATTCCCATGTAGACTATATAGACATCAACCATCATGATCAACTCTGAATGTTTCGTCCAACAACTGGTTGACTTGGAAAATGATGGATGACTGAGAATTTGGCCATCAGCTATCTTATATCCATAGCCATCATAATCCCTTCATCTTTTGATTTCCATGTAGACTATATAGACGTCAACCATCATGATCAATTCTGACTTTTTCAGAATGGTTGGAAATTTTACCAAATTACCAAAGAATATCCACCAATAAGTGGGTTTGACATGCTTTTCATTCACTCCTAACCTCTTAAACCATTCTTGATGACCATTCAACTTGGGTACCTAGAATATCAAATGGACAGAGGGAAACAACACTGATTCATCTGGTAGCACCAAAATTGGAAGACCACGTGTCCAGTCCTACGCACCAATGGACCAAGTGCTACTTGCAATAAAGCTGTCCTCACGGCTACCATATAAATCTCAGATCTGGGACTATATTCACCAAAAGGTGCTCCATCTGAGCCTACAAATCGAAACATTGTTTCGAATAAACCAAAAAACATCTATTTTCCTCTCGCACGTCTATCAACGTTCCAACAATGACAATACTATCTGACAGTTAATATTCAGTTTCATATGGTAATTACCCTAAATCTTTAAATCTTTTTTCTAGTTCCGTGGTGATAACACGCACAACATTGTGTCATATCTTATACGGGCATTGTAGTCCTGATGAAGTTGCAGAAAGCAGCTGTCCTATGTTGCAGTTACATCAATCCACACAGAAAAAAAAAAAAAAAGAAAATTGTCTCACAATTTATCCAAAAAGCTAGCAAGGACTTTTTTTTCTATCATTTTAATCTGCCGCGTTGTTTTGACAGAGTCTCTTCTCCCTCCCACTAAATCATAGCTTGCGCCCACAATTTATCTGACGGAACCGCGGAGCTGATTGGTTATTCGTGTTTGCAGCATTTATAAGGCCAATTAAGTTTGTAAAGTTATTATTGTCGATATTTGTTTTGCGTTAAGTAATCAATAAAAGTGTTTTTACCGAATCTTCTTTACATTACAAGGATAATGCAATGTACCGTACCGAGAGAGAAGAACAAAAATAAGCTAAAAACGTAGTGATTGCTTCTTTTTAACCCAGAAAGAGTGCCACTCCTGTCCACTGGTTGGATCTTGTACTGCAGCTCAACCTTATTTAAGAGAATAGAGGTAAGGTCCGGTTCACATCTGCGTTCGGTTTCCGTTCGGAGAGTCTGCTTGGGGACTACCCCCCCCTTCCCGAAAGGAAACCTATACGCATAGAAAAACAGTTTACCTAAGGAAACCCGTGGACCCCATAGACTATAATGGGATCTGTGTGGTTTCCGCTCGGTTTCCGTACGAAGCAAGCAGAGAGAAAAGCGCTGAAAGCAGCACTTTCCTCTCCGCAGGTTTCATGCGGAAACCACACGGACCCCATTATAGTCTATGGGGTCCGCAGGTTTCCTTAGGTAAACCGCTTTTCTATGCGTATGGGTTTCCGTTCGGGGGGGTCCCCAAGTGGACTCCCCCGAACGGAAACAGAATGTAGATGTGAACTAACCCTAAGCTGCAATACCAGTCACAGATCATAGAAAAAAAGCAGACAATTTTTCGATCCCTTTATAAAGTCCATGGCACACAATATGCATCTTAGGCGTCACAATTATTTAAAATTAGCCACTAAAGACAGAGCTACATAGTAACTTTGGCCACGACTACTGATGCATTACTAAAGATCGCCATGTTGCGCCGTGACTACGTCATTGCAACCTGAGACTGCCTCAACTGCGACTTGGAGTCACAAAAAATGTGAACACTTCTCAATTCTTTTCCAACTGGAAGTCGTGGTCGCAACATCCCCTAATCGTAATGTGACTCCATTCACTTATATTAGAGAAGGAGTTGTAGGATGACACAGAAATCTTTGGTAATATCGACAGTCATGTCTGATGTCGCCGCCTCACCCTATTCTTAAAGGGGTTGTCCAAGATTTTTTATTTTTTTTAACTTAACTATCCAGAGGATAGGTCATAAATATCTGATTGGTGGGGGCCAAGTCAATGAGAGCTGAGCTGCAGCAATGGTGTCGGCCACTATACAGGGCACAGAGATCTGTTTCCGGCTCCGTGCACTGTATAGTAGAGTTAGCTTATGAGATGACCTGATGAAATATTTACGGCCTATCTTAAAAACAGGCCATTTAAAAAAAGAAAAAAAAAAACCACTTTAAAGTGACTGCACGATTAAAAAGAGCTGCAATACAGGACACAGCCATGGACAAGAGTGGCGCTTTTTCTGCAGAAAAAAATGTTTAGTTTTTTTTTTGTTTTTTTTGTGGATCGATGTAACTGCAACATAGGACTGCTGCTTTCTGTAACTTCATCAGGACGTCGAAGCCCGTATAAGATATGGCATGTTGTGTGCCCTATGGCATGAGCCAAAACATTGACCCAAAATATAGATAAGCCCTTCTAACACTACTTTTATGCTTCAGGGGTTCCATTTTCTTTGATGGCAAGAATAGGGCAATACGCCGTGTTGTGAAAAACACCAAAACCCCAAAGGACCCCACTGTAAGTGAAAAGGGTGTGCCATAATTCAGTGGGATCCTGTGAAGAACACAGCCTGTAGAGTTAAAGGGGTTGTCTACTTCGAATGACCTCCTCCGGGGGCTTTTAGCTGCTGCACCTAAGGGTTTCGGGCTACTTCCAAACCCAGGTTACGAGATCAAAACCGATCACATGACGCAGGGTTGGAAGCAGTCCGGAACCCCTCTAGCAGCTAAAAGCCCCTTTAACATGGCTCTACTATGTACAGGAACCATGATGCTTGTGTGAACAGGACTAATCTGACTACTAGAACAAAGTGGCGCCAATGCAAAAAAAAAAATGCCAAGTCACTTGGCTTTCATGTGGCCATTATAAGTGTCTTGCTGCCAGTCTTACATTGGTGGCCTATCCTAGTGATATCCTTGCTGCTTATGCATTGCTAATAATCGGAGATCTGCTCTACATGTTATCAAGGCCCAGCATCTAAGACTATGTACGTATACACACCACCACGCCAGATACAGTAGCTGCTTCCCCTGCCAGGCAGTGTGAGCAACGTGACAGCGCAGATGACACATTTCTGGATTTGGCACTAATCTATGTAGATTTCTGCATCGCAGGGGGCGACAAGGAATTGGAGCCCGTTTTAATGCACAGGGCAGACTTCGGGTGCGCCTGCCAAACCTCCATTAGTTTACTTCACGTTGTGCGTTTTACGCCTGAATGATGTTGGATGTTTATAATGAGTTGTCAGGCGATGTCCTCACATAAGAGGAATACCGTAGGTGACAACTTCAGCCACCGCTGTTGTCGCCAGTGCTTAGGCTCATTTATCAAAACCATTTAAGTGAAAAATGGCCACAGCAACTTCGATTATATTTTAGCCCTTCACTGACCACCGATACGCCTTCTTACAGCACTGTAGATTAAGTATTACATAGGCGCTGCCACGGAAAGGATGTCTACTGACTGCTCAGCTACTGCTGAGGAAAGGTCATCAATTGAAGATCGGTGGCGATGCGACACCTGGGACTGCTGGATCAGCTATTTGAATAGACACAAATACTGCGGCCTCTTCACAGCAAACCAAGCATAGTGGCGTACATTTGTATAACAGCTGTGCTTGATATCACAGCTTAGCCCCATTCACTGGAATGGGACTGAGCTGTGAACAGGTCATGTGACTGATGAGCGTGACGTTGCCTAGGCTCCCGGGTTTCGGACCCCCGCTGATCTTCAATTGATAACCTATCCTGAATTAAGTCCCTGAAAATGAGATGAAAAAATGTAATAAAATTATAGACAAAAAAAATAAAATTAGTATACCAAAATTAGGTACCAAAATGGAACAAATGTAAATAAATTCAGTATCTACCTATCTGGATCCTAAAGCGTACCTAAACTTTGAATTTTGTGCCATTAATAAATTTTGTAATATATTTTATTAACAAATTTTGACTCCTTTATGTGAAATCCAAGGATGAAATTTGGCCCTTCTTTATGTTGTTCTGTTTCTCTATTACTAGTAGTACAAGGTGGTGTCGTACAGGTAGGTGACATGCTGCTAACAGGGTGTACAGGTAGGTGACATGCTGCTAATAGGGTGTACAGGTGGGTGACATGCTGCTAACAGGGTGTACAGGTGGGTGACATGCTGCTTACAGGGTGTACAGGTGGGTGACATGCTGCTTACAGGGTGTACAGGTGGGTGACATGCTGCTTACAGGGTGTACAGGTGTGTGACATGCTGCTAACAGGGTGTACAGGTGGGTGACATGCTGCTTACAGGGCGTACAGGTGGGTGACATGCTGCTTACAGGGTGTACAGGTAGGTGACATGCTGCTTACAGGGTGTACAGGTGGGTGACATGCTGCTTACATGGGTGTACAGGTGGGTGACATGCTGCTTACAGGGTGTACAGGTAGGTGACATGCTGCTTACAGGGTGTACAGGTGTGTGACATGCTGCTTACAGGGTGTACAGGTGGGTGACATGCTGCTTACAGGGTGTACAGGTGGGTGACATGCTGCTTACAGGGCGTACAGGTGGGTGACATGCTGCTTACAGGGTGTACAGGTGGGTGACATGCTGCTTACAGGGTGTACAGGTAGGTGACATGCTGCTTACATGGGTGTACAGGTGGGTGACATGCTGCTTACAGGGCGTACAGGTGGGTGACATGCTGCTTACAGGGTGTACAGGTGGGTGACATGCTGCTTACAGGGTGTACAGGTAGGTGACATGCTGCTTACAGGGCGTACAGGTGGGTGACATGCTGCTTACAGGGTGTACAGGTAGGTGACATGCTGCTTACAGGGCGTACAGGTGGGTGACATGCTGCTTACAGGGCGTACAGGTGGGTGAAATGCTGCTTACAGGGCGTACAGGTGAGTAACATGCTGCTTACAGGGCGTACAGGTGAGTGACATGCTGCTTACAGGGTGTACAGGTGGGTGACATGCTGCTTACAGGGTGTACAGGTAGGTGACATGCTGCTTACAGGGCGTACAGGTGGGTGACATGCTGCTTACAGGGTGTACAGGTAGGTGACATGCTGCTTACAGGGCGTACAGGTAGGTGACATGCTGCTTACAGGGTGTACAGGTAGGTGACATGCTGCTTACAGGGCGTACAGGTGGGTGACATGCTGCTTACAGGGTGTACAGGTGGGTGACATGCTGCTTACAGGGCGTACAGGTGGGTGACATGCTGCTTACAGGGTGTACAGGTAGGTGACATGCTGCTTACAGGGTGTACAGGTAGGTGACATGATGCTTACAGGGCGTACAGGTGGGTGACATGCTGCTTACAGGGCGTACAGGTGGGTGACATGCTGCTTACAGGGTGTACAGGTGGGTGACATGCTGCTTACAGGGTGTACAGGTAGGTGACATGCTGCTTACAGGGTGTACAGGTAGGTGACATGCTGCTTACAGGGTGTACAGGTGGGTGACATGCTGCTTACAGGGCGTACAGGTGGGTGACATGCTGCTTACAGGGCGTACAGGTGGGTGACATGCTGCTTACAGGGTGTACAGGTGGGTGACATGCTGCTTACAGGGCATACAGGTGGGTGACATGCTGCTTACAGGGTGTACAGGTGGGTGACATGCTGCTTACAGGGCGTACAGGTAGGTGACATGCTGCTTACAGGGTGTACAGGTAGGTGACATGCTGCTTACAGGGCGTACAGGTGGGTGACATGCAAAAGTTGTTCAAAAGTTTAAGTGCACTATAAGTCCATGAAAAATGGAAATGGTTTAGTGTGAATTTAAAAAAAAAAAAATGTAAAAAAAAAAAACTACGACAAAACGGCTTTTAGCTGTTCTTAGTTCTCGGTAATGTGCATGTACTTAAAAAAATTGTCTAGAAAATGTGCTTTAAAAGCTACAACTCCTCTTGCATGAGACGCTACATGAATAAAATAAAAAAATAGAAAGTTATGGCTGCCAAGGCAAAAATATTGTATTATTAAGGGGTTAAAAGAAAATGCTGGGGATGGGGGGGGGGGTGTAATGAAATCTGTGATTGATGGTCATGGGCAAGAAGGTGACAATGTAAACCCAAAAATATAATAATGTCTGCTCCGGAGATCTTCTAAGATTAGACCGATTTGATAAATGAAGCCCGTACCTGTGACCAGCACAGAACAATTACTTTTCTGCCACCTGACATTGTGGTCAATAGGAAGCAAATCGACAACCATGACATACAGTGTTGTGCAAAAGTTTTAGGCAGGTGTACAAAGTAACACTTCTTTCAGAAATAGAAGGGTTAATAAGTTTATTTTATCAATTAACAAAATTAAGAAAAATGAAATGTAAATTCCTTCAATATTTGGTGTGACCTTTGCCCTTTGCCTTCCATCAGTTCTTCTCGGCACTTGCAGACAGTTTTTGGCAGAACTCGGCAGAGAGGTTGTTCCCGCCATCTTGGAGAACTAAGCACAGATCTTCTGTGGATGTTGCTTGCTCCAATCCGTCTGTCTCTTCATGTCATCCCAGACAGACTGGATGATGATGAGATCAGGGCTATATCTGTGGGGGCCGTATCATCACTTCCAGGACTCCGACGCCAATGGGCAAAGATCACACCAAATATTGATGGGATTTACATTTTCTACTAAGCAGTCCTGCTTCGGAGAGCAAAGAACAAAAAGTGACGAAATGTAGTGCATGCCATGTGGGCCAATTTTCTAGTGCAAATTAAAGGGGTTGTCCAGGAATTACAACAAACTCAGGGGTGGCTATCCTCAGCATTCCATTAAACAGTCCCAATCCTGTTTCCCTCCTGTGACGGGATTCACTGGGCAAGAAGTGAAGAGGGTCACATGGCCACTGAGGCCAATCACTGGCCTCATCAGTTGCTAGGGAGGGACCAGTGACATCACCCGTTCCTTCCCAGTGACTGCTGAGGCCAGTGATTGGTCTTGGCGGTCATGTGACCCTCTCCACTTCTGGCCCAGTGAGTCCCGTTACGGGAGGGTAATGGGATTGGGACGGTACAAGAGGGATTGGTACTGTACAAGAGGGATTGGTACTGTACAAGAGGGATTGGGACTGTACAAGAGGGATTGGGACTGTACAAGAGGGATTGGGACTGGCCTCATCAGTTGCCGGAGAGGGACCAGTGACATCACCAGTTCCTTCCCAGTGACCACTGAGGCCAGTGATTGCTCTTGGCGGTCATGTGAGCCTCTCCGCTTCTAGCCCAATGAGTCCCGGCACGGAAGGGTAACGGGATTGGGACTGTACAAGAGCAATTGGGACTGGCCTCAGCAGTTGCCGGAGAGGGACCAGTGACATGACCAGTTCCTTCCCAGTGACTGCTGAGGCCAGTGATAGGTCTTGGCAGTCATGCGAGCCTCTCCGCTTCTGGCCCAGTGAGTCCTGGCACGGGAGGGCAATGGGATTGGGACTGTGCAAGAGGGATTGGGCAGTTTCTGGAGAGGGACCAGTGATTCCTTACCAGTGATCGCTGAGGGATCACATGTGGTTGTGTGGCTGGGGCGTTGTTCGGATCCCTGACAAGCTGGATAATGAAAGTCTACGGGCAAGTCAGGAACTGCACATCACATGAGACATGAGAAAAATCCTTCTTATAGGAACGAGATACCGCTCCAAGATTCTGGAACGGAAATATTACAATATCTGTATGTGACAACACGGAAAATCTGTGCAAAACAGAATATGGAAATCTCATTGGTTATCATAATCCCCTAAACCCCTGTCAATCCACAAGACACTGCTGCAAGTTTGTAGAACATTTCTGGAAGAAAATAGAAAAAAAATGTTTCCAGGTCATTGGTCTGTTAAAATAAGTAACCAAAATCCTGCAATTTGTGAATATAAAGCAAACTATAGACAGAAAATTCCTACAGGGTTTGGCACACACTAGTATATCAGCATCATGCAGCTGTCATGGATGACTACATATCTCAGCCGCACATAGACTGGGGGTCTTGCTCGTAGTTGGCAGGACGAGGATTAACCTTGCAGGAATCCCTGCGAGAAAATTTGCTTTGTGTTTCTTCCCTTCAGGTTCTATAAAACAGGAATCTTATTTGTAGCGATGATAAGGAAGGCGTGCGGCCAGAATGACAACTAGGGATGGATCCAAGTCACAATGTAAGACGTCAATCGGAGGCATAAAAGTGGTGGAATCAGCCCCGAGACAATACAAAAGAAATAATATATAATAGTAAGAGAACTATATAGATGTACGGTGGGAAATATGGATATGGGGGAAAAATGTCTCGATTGAAGAGGGTTCTTTTCCCAGAAAGGCTGAGGATCCCAAGCCTTTCAGAACTTATTATCATCTTTACTTAATCAAAGACACGTCTCCTAACTCCTTAAAGACGTTTTCTCCAGAACTTACATATTGGTGTTCTATCCTTAGGGTAAGTATTTCATGAGTATGTGATTGGGCTGGGTGGAGTCTGACAACAAAGACCCCACCAATCAGCTGCCTGAAGAGTCTGCAGCAATAACATGTGCTTCGGTCCCTTCCGTGTCGTTACTTTAATCGGTCACATGATACAGCAACAGCTCAGTCCCATTCAGGTGAATGGGGCTGAGCAGCTATAGCAAGCACAGCCGCTGCGATATGTACAGTACTGTGGTTGGTGTTCAGTGACGTCACAGCGCTCACCTGACGGCTGCTGTCTCTTGAACTATCTGATCTGTGAGAGTCCTGGGTATTGGACTCCACTGATCCCATATTGATGACCTATATGAAAGATAGGTCATCAATGTATAAGTCCTCGAAAAATCCTTTAGGCTAAAGCCCCACGTTGCGGAAACGCAGCTTTTTTTTGTTGCAGATTTTGTCGCGGTTTTTTGAGCCAAAGCCAAGAGTGGATTGAGGAGAAGGGAGATGTATAAGAACTTCCTATACTGTATATTTCCCAGTCCATTTGTAGCCATTCTTGGCTTTGGCTCAAAAAACCGCAACAAAATCTGCAACAAAAAAAGCTGCATTTCCGCAACGTGGGGACTCAGCCTTAAAGGGGTTTTCCAGCTAATTAAAACATATTTAAAGGAATTGCCCAGGGAGTTTTTCTTTTAACAGGTGGGGTTTTTGATGTGCCTAGGGATCCCGGCTGGTTCCGACCCTGGCTCACGTCATCAGAACCCTGGCCCTAGGTTGCTCTGCCTCCTCCTCTCTCATTTTCACAGGTAGTTATTGGTCTTATCTATAGGGGCTGACTAAAGTAAACCCAGCCCCTATAGCACAGGAACTACCCGTGAAAACGGGAGAAGAGGGAGGAGCCAGAGCAACCTGGGGCCAGGTGCTGGTTCCATCCATGTGACCTGGGACCTGTTGGTCTGTTTGTTCTTTTTTTTGGGCAGAGGTGGCGGGGTGGTGTTCAGGGTGATCATGCCCTGTCTTCGGCGTATTATGGCTTGGTTCAGTCGAAGTCAATAGGTTTAATAGGAGTACAAGATGAGGCCTCTCTTAGGCCCTGGCTGAGGACAGAATGAGAATGGGCGCCCCCTCTCCCTGACAAATCTGGTGCACTTTGTTTGACAGTCTAATTTTTTCCTACACCTGGGTTCCATATCTAGACATTTCTACGACTACTTGGTGCCGTGCCATCAATGACAACAAATGTTACAAATTTTTGCATAATTTTGGCATCAATTTCTGCCAAAATCAGACATAA
This sequence comes from Leptodactylus fallax, assembly GCA_947044405.1. NCBI lineage: Eukaryota > Metazoa > Chordata > Amphibia > Anura > Leptodactylidae > Leptodactylus > Leptodactylus fallax. The sequence continues at coordinate 1,360,588 of CAMRHE010000133.1, read as the reverse complement.
ATGGAATAATAAATGTGGGCCATGGTCTTGATAAAAAATATCTACATGACAGTTCTCTTGCAGACTGCAGCAGGTTTTATTTTTGCAATTATTCTCTTTTCTATCTTGGGACCTGCTTTGACCATGCAGACATTTTGGGGAAAAAATTCCAACTATGCTAGAATCAGCTATTAAATGATGTAAAGAGCTGGACTTGTTGGAGGTGGTGAAAGGTCCTGTTTTAAAGGGTTGTCCAGGGACTGTAATTTACCCTACGTCCTCTGTGCATTTGTTTAAACTGAACCTGGGGGTTTTGGGTCTGATTCTGACTCTGGATCACATGATCAGAACCAGCCCCATCCCCTGAGACACTGCGCCTCCGGCTGGCTGACTAAAGTAAATTATAATAAACTGTACTATTAAAATGGCGTACTGGACTAGCTACAAGGTGTAACACCTAAACAGAAGAGAGCGCCATCTTTAATGTTGACGACTGCAATACATGTGGACATAACACAGTTTTGCCTTGATTTTCCCCTTTAAGGGGCTCCCTTTCCGGGAGTTGAATATTGATGAACTATCCATAGGACAGGTTATCACTACCTGATCAGTAGGATCGCGACACCTGGCACCCCCACAGATTAACTGCTGGGGTAGGTGATGTCTCATTCATTCATCACATGACCTATTTGCAGCTCTGTCCCATTCAAGTGTGGCCAAGTTGTAATGTCAAGCAGATCTGTTATACAATGTACATCGATGTACCACTTGAATTACATAAGTACAAAAATTATTCCATGCGGTGAACACCGAAGCAGTAAAAATCGTTTTTTTTTTTTGGTTTTTTTTTTATGCCTCCCCCATAAAATTGAATAAAAAGTGAAGAAAACATCGGGCATTCTCCAAAAAGGTATAATTAAAACCTACATCTTGTGCCTCAAAAAAAGACGCCTTATTCACTTCCGTACATGATAACATAAAAAAGCTATGGTTATCAGTTAATAGCAACTAAAATAATTTTTTGCATTTTTCAAAGTTTTGGATTTTTGTAAAGGTATTTAAACAGAACAAAGACGATATAAGTGTGGCATCGCCGTGATCGATCCAAACCAAAGAATATAAGGAACATGTTATTTTTACCGCATAGTGAACTCTGTAATAAAAAAAAAACCTGTACGAAAATGGCCCAAATGCAGTTTTTCTCTAATTCCACCCATTCCTGAATTTTGCAGTAAATCATATGGAATTTAAAGAAGTTTCCAGGTACTTTTAGTAGGAGTCCGGCCCCGCGAATCAGCTGTTTCCTGAGCGCTGCTTCCACTTCACAGGCCATGTGACGTCACGTTCATCAGTCACATGGGCTAACCGCAGCTCAGTCCCATTCAAGTGAAAGGGCTGAGCTGCAATACCAAGCAAAGTCTCTATACAAATGTACGGCGCTGTGCTTCGTAAGTAAGAGGCCGCAGTACTCACCCGAATGCTGGACACTCTTCAAACAGCGAATGGACCTGGGTGTCACAGCCCTGCTGATCTTTAATTGATGACCTACCCTAAGGATAGGTCACCAATTATTTAACCTAGAAAACCCTTTTAAATGGTACCATTACGAAAAACAATTTGTCCCGCAAAAAAATAAGTCCTCATACGGCACTGTGAATGGAAACACAGGGAGTAAAAAACAACAATTAAAAATGGCTGCGATGGGAAGGTTAAATTTTTTAAAGGGCTTATCCAGTTTTTTAAAAATATTGGCCAAATAACAGGATGCACCAATACTAAACACTTCCTAATATATATCCTGTTTAAATTCAGCACTGTTCATCTGATTTATTTTCAGGTCAGTAACCACAGCTGTGATGTTTTGTTCGCAATGTCACTACCCCTCCCTGTGAGCAGTTCAGCCAACAAACGAAACGTCACAACAGCATGCGACCTCCTTCTCCCTTGAAGCCACTCATGGCAGTGATTTATTGTCTGGTCAGATGTGTGGAGGAGAGTGATAATGCATGGACACAAAACAGACCCTGTAGCAGGGAGGGAATTCAAACACAGGGGAAAATTGAAAAGGGAGGGGTACACAGAAATTGAGAACAGGCAGATGAATCATCCACAGATTCACTGCATGTAAAAAATAGTGATACAAGGAGCAGCAAGTAAAATAAAGCCAAGCAAAGGGTGCACAAGGAAGCAGTGAGATGTGGTTGTATTTGCAGTTAATTTTTGGATACCCCTCCCTTTAAGCTAGAAGTTCCTCCATATCAATACTAGCCGCACAGCTCCCCCACAGTGCCAGTATGATGTTTGGAGGCCACAAAGTGGTTCCAGCTGGGACTATGATACAAGTTATGTATCTATAAAAAGGTATCGAGCAGCACAATCCCTCTCTAAGAGCATGATAATCATAAACTATAATAGCATCTTATATAACACACTGTACAGTAGTAGTCGTAGTCAGTATTTTTTTAACATTGCAAGCTGCATGTGGCCCCATCCACTGTGCTACTAGAGCAAATAGACATCTTACAAGAGGGGGTCCCCTGGTTTGGGACCTCTTTTACCATATGTCAGATTGGAATGCCGTTGCAATAGCTTTAATAACTGATCCAAACCCCTTTACGCTAAGGCCCCATGTGGCGGGTCGCAGCAAAAAGCGCTGCGGGAAAAACCATGGCGGCACGGCTTTTCATTATACCTATAGGGAAACCGCTGGCGTTTCCGTATGTATAATTGACATGCTGCGATTTCCAAAACCGCAGTAGTTTTGAAAATCGCAGCGTGTCCTTTGCGCGTATTTTTTCACTATGCAGGGACTGTAAAACGCGATGGTTATTTCCACATGGGCCGCGAATCTTAATAACTAAAATACCCCTTTAAAGTCTCTTTTAAATATACCCTTGTAGGGCAAACTGACTTATAGTTGGAGGATGTCAATCACTTGGAACTCCCCCTACAAGGCAAATTGGAGAAGCACACTCTTTAGACAACGTGTAGTACTACATTTCTCCTGTAGTGGCCGCTCTATGGGAAATCTGCAGCAGATGGCAATTTCCCACTAAAAACCATCAGTTTGCCGTAATTTGTTATATTAAAGGGGATGTTTGTGATAAGACAACCCCTTTAAGGGAGACTCACTTGCAATGTGTAGTGCCACAAGGCACGCTTTGAGTAGGGAAGGTGGTTTTATTAGACTTGTTAGCTTTTCTGTGCATAGTAATGTGTACACCATGCATAGACATCGGTATAAATAACACGTAGCTGGAAATGACCTTTAACCTTGAGATCATTAATATAATATAAAACAGCGCCATATTTTTTACACAAACGCCGTTATACGTGCTGCATATTGCTCCACATATATAATACATCATCGCTATCTGTCTCCAAGAAAGGAAAAATTAATTCTGGGGGTCCGTCTCTTCCTGAGAGAGCGAGCGCGAGACCAAGTCTGATAACCCGTAGGTTTTATTAGATTGTTTATTCATGAATCCCTCAGGAACACACATATATACATATATATATATATATTTTCAGGGGATGGAAACGGTTCGATTGCTATAATATAGTAACACGGTTAATGCTGGCATGCAGGCAGTGGAGCGTTCCGTCATCCTGTCCACATACAGCTCCACTATCTATGGCTTCCAGGAATTAAAGGCTCCTCCGCATTCATAAAAAGCCAAATGAATATAAAATAACGAAAAAAAAAAAGTGACATCATCTTCAAGTTCTGTAGATGCTAATAAGACTATGTCCATACCAACTTTGGAGCCTCCGGCAATGATACTGCCAAAACACGTGAAACACATGGCTGAGAATCAGCTCGATCATGTGAATAAGCTCTAATCTAGGGCTGGACAATTAATCAAAAAATAACCAAAACTGAACATTAACCACGATAACCGATGTGATTTTGTGCACGTCTGTTATTTCAGTTTGGTTATTACAATATATAAGAGGCTCTACCTGCAGTTTTGTTCAGACTGAAAGTATAATAAATGGAGGTCCAGGGGAAGTGATAAAACATAAAAAACAGCGTTACTCACCTCTCCCGGGCTCCGGCGCGACTCCCTTCTGTCTTCGGCTCTTTTGAGGCCTGTGATTGGGCTTCACAGAATCACGTAGTGTTGTGATGCAAAGATGCAAGCATCATGACGTTGCGTGACCTATGTGACCAATGCGGCCTGTGACCCTGACATCAGTCAGAAGACCCTAAGACAAAAGGGAGTTGATTCGGAGCCGAGGAGAAGTGAGTAACACCATTTTTATGTTCACTCACCTCCTGGGCCTCCACCAATTATCCTGTGGGTTCTGAAGAGACCCCAAAGTACAACAGCAGTTCTGGTTCTGCCGTATTTGTTCCGAACGAAACCGAACGAATCTCACGTGGTTTGTCCAACACATGCTCATACTGTAAGAGGGGCATGGTTTAAAAGGGTGTGGCCTAAATAATCGTCATTAATCGTAATTGAGGTAAAATTCACAATTAATCATGATTTTGAATTCATAATCGCTTAACCCTACTCTAAGCCTTGCTTTACTGACTTTAACATTCAGGTATATACATTAAATTAAAGGGTATGTACAATTTTGCAACTTTTTTTTTATGGCTCCAGTGCATCTCGGATAACAAGTGATGGCACCCTTTGATCAGGCCATAATCAACCTTGACCATGGCAACTAAATGATAAATGGGTTGGATCCCACATTTTAGAGAAAAAGGCTGTCATTAGGTAAGACTAATAAAAAACATTAAGTGACTTAAATACTCACCAATGTACAATAAGGCCCCTTAGCATAAAATTTGAGCAGAATTTTGATTAATTTGGCACATTTTAAGAGCTCTCTTAGACCCGCCCTTCCTGACAACACATTTAAAATAGCTGAAAAAATACAAATACGTGATACATTGGGTGCACACCATGTACGCCCCACATACGATGCGCAGCCTACCTCTTGTCCACATGTGCAGATGGGGTGAAGGCGACCGCCTCAAGATCGGAGTCATCGTCCTCTATCTCCTGATCAGATATAAATGAAGCCATTATTAAAAAGGCAAACTGAGTCTTGGACATGTATTTACTAAACTCATTCACATTACTGTAACATCTATTGTTACCTGTCACCTGTAGTGATGTGAGTAAAGCACTTGGGGTGAGATAGAAACCTACTATTTAGCTCCAGCAGCCTCTGTCTGTGCCTCTCTCACTCAGTCCATAGTCACTCCTCCCCATAGACTTTTATGTAATCTGATATCTATGTGATCTGCAGTGTGTCTTGCTCTAGCAGTACAGACTATGTAGAAATTCCATAGTGAGTATCAGTTTAAATGGACAGAGTAGCAGAGATTTCAGAGTGATTATCAGTTTAAAATGGAGGGAATAAGAAAAAAGGAGACAGATATAGCAGAAATTTCAGAGTGAAAATCAACTTAGCAGGGAAGGGGACAGGAAAACAGTCTGATAAGTTGAGGAAGAGGCGTTTCTCCCCATAATATATTTTACGCAATTCTTTATATTTGCATGTACTATTGATTTATGCAAAGTTTGTGGAAAAGTTAGTGACCATTAAAAGAAAGTCTGTGATCAGAACCCTAGTCCATGTGACCCTAACCTATCTGCGGGGTGACAGACTCCCTTTTAACATTTCCTTCAATTTTTAACTTCATATATGACTTTATCCATTTCATTTCGCCTCAAGGGCTCAGACTACACAGGAGTCTCACCCACCTCGGAATAATTCTTTGCAGGGACTTTTCTCGAAGACGCTTGTCTTGAGGACGAGGACTTAAACGCTAGAGAAGAAGAGAGACATGAATGCAGGATTAGGATGTTATTCTCTTTGCGAGGGAGGAAACAATACAGCCACAGAAGCTTATGTTATAGCATGTACGATTGTGAGGGTTCTTGTAAAGTGAATTCAGTCTGAAAATAGTCGTCTTTATGAGCTTCAATCACCCGGGGACCATATGTGGTGAGCAATTAACTGAGCACAACAGTAATTACAATACACAAAGCTCAAACCCCAGCAATAATACGTTATGATTGCGGCCAGCTCAAGAATACTTAAGGATATAAAGAAGCTTTCTCTTTACAGTTTCAATAGCTGATGTGTAATCGTGAAGTTGTGGACAATACAGTCCAGATTACAGAGGACATCTGTCCACCACTGTAAAAGTAAATAGTCAATAAAGGGTTAAAAACAGTTGTTTACCGTATGATGCTATATTAAGTTTTAGGGTCCCGCAGTCCACCATTGCGCGAACAAGTGAACATTCCCTTAATACACATATGTACACATTATTAACCCCTTCCCACCAAAGCCATTCTTCGTTTTTTTTTTAACTATTTGATTTTTACTCCCCGCATACCAAAAAACCCTAACTTTTTTTTTATTTTTTCCATTCACAGAGCAACATGAGGGTTTATTCTGTGCAGGGCAAATTATTCTGGCACCATTTAATAATGTATACGATGCAATGGGAAGCTAGAAAAAAATTCAGAATGGGGTGGAATTAGAGAAAAAACTGCATGTGCGCCATTTTCTTATGGGTTTCATTTTTACAATGATCACTGTGTGGTAAAACTGACATATCCCTTGTATTCTTTGGGTTGGCACGATCACAACACTACCAAATGTATATAGTTTTTTCATGTTTTAATACCTTTACAAAAATCCCAAAAATTATTTTAGCCGCCATATTCTGACACCTGTAAGTTTTTCTTGTTTCTTGTGAAACACAGTGGTGAGAATATCACAGTTTGGGCCTCTTTTGCTGCATCTGGGCCAGGGCGGCTCACTATCATTGATGGAACAATACATTCTGAATTATACCAACAAATTCTAAAGAAAATGTCAGGATATCTGTCTGTGAGCTGAATCTTAGGAGAATGTGGGTCATGGAGCAAGACAACAACTTTAAGCACACAAGCCGTTCTACCAAAGAATGGTTAAAATAACCTAAAGTTAAAGTTTTGTAATGACCAAGTCAAAGTCCTGAACTTAACCCGATAGAAAAGTTGTTGAAGGAGTTGAAGTGAGCAGTTCATGGGAGGAAATCCACCAACATGACATAGTTGAAGTGAGCAGTTCATGGGAGGAAATCCACCAACATAACATAGTTGAAGCGAGCAGTTCATGAGAGGAAATCTACCAACATAAAATAGTTGAAGCGAGCAGTTCTTGGGAGGAAATCCACCAACAGAACAGAATTGAAGTGAGCAGTTCTTGGGAGGAAATCCACCAACAGAACATAGTTGAAGTGAGCAGTTCTTGGGAGGAAATCCACCAACATAACATAGTTGAAGCGAGAAGTTCATGAGAGGAAATCCACCAACATAACATAGTTGAAGTGAGCAGTTCATGAGAGGAAATCTTTACCAACATAAAATAGTTGAAGCGAGCAGTTCTTGGGAGCAAATCCACCAACATAACATAGTTGAAGCGAGCAGTTCATGAGAGGAAATCCACCAACATAACATAGTTGAAGTGAGCAGTTCATGAGAGGAAATCTACCAACATAAAATAGTTGAAGTGAGCAGTTCTTGGGAGCAAATCCACCAACATAACATAGCTGAAGCGAGCAGTTCATGGGAGGAAATCCACCAACATAACATAGTTGAAGCGAGCAGTTCATGAGAGGAAATCTACCAACATAAAATAGTTGAAGCGAGCAGTTCTTGGGAGGAAATCCACCAACATATCAGAGTTGAAGTGAGTAGCTCATTTGAGGAAATCCACCAACAGAACATAGTTGAAGTGAGCAGTTCTTGGGAGGAAATCCACCAACAGAACATAGTTGAAGCGAGCAGTTCATGAGAGGAAATCCACCAACATAACATAGTTGAAGTGAGCAGTTCATGAGAGGAAATCTACCAACATAAAATAGTTGAAGCGAGCAGTTCTTGGGAGCAAATCCACCAACATAACATAGTTGAAGCGAGCAGTTCATGGGTAGAAATCCACCAACATAACATAGTTGAAGCGAGCAGTTCATGAGAGGAAATCCACCAACATAACATAGTTGAAGCGAGCAGTTCTTGGGAGTAAATCTACCAACATAACAGAGTTGAAGAGAGCAGTTCTTGGGAGGAAATCTACCAACATAACATAGTTGAAGCGAGCAGTTCTTGGGAGGAAATCCACCAACATAACATAGTTGAAGCGAGCAGTTCTTGGGAGCAAATCCACCAACATAACAGAGTTGAAGAGAGCAGTTCTTGGGAGGAAATCTACCAACATAACAGAGTTGAAGAGAGCAGTTCTTGGGAGGAAATCCACCAACAGAACAGAGTTGAAGTGAGTAGCTCATGGGAGGAAATGCACCAACATAACAAAGTTGAAGCGAGTAACTCATGGGAGGATACCCACCAAAAGAACTGAGTTTAAGCTGTTTTGTATAGAGGAATGAGCTAAAATTTACCGAAAACGTTTAGATGAGAGTTATTGTGCACAACGTGGGTCACACCAGATACTGAAGCAAAGGTTCACATACTTTTGCCACTCACAGATGTGATATTGAATCATTTTCTTCTCTAAATTAATAACCTTTTCTAATACTTTTGACTCATTTCTTTAATTTGATTCTTGTCATCTACTTTTAGGATGTGTGAAAATCTGAAGTAGTTTTAGGTGAAATTTATGCAAAAATAAAAAAAATTGTGAAGGTTTCACAAACTTGCATGCATCACTGTACTTTTGGCCATATACTGTATATACAGTATAATACTATATTATGTTTAATAACACATAAGAATATTGTCAGGCAGGTGTGAACAGGCTGCAGAGGATCTATCAGCATATGGTCCCATTTAATCCCAGGTTTAAGAGATGTTTTCTCGTTTGTCTCTGCAGTCCATCATAATGCAATATGCTGCCAATTACCATCCATCAGCGCACCGCATGCGGCCTTGAGAGCAACTGCTGATATACAAGTATTACTTACACACGTGTGCGCTACATTCCCAGCCATCCACTACCCAATAAATATATGCATTCAGGAGCCATTAGTGAGAGGACAGAACATTGCAACCGCATTCCGGTCATTACATCCATAGGTTTGGGAACATATTCAATTTAACCTTATATAATTGCGGTGAGATATTTGTACTTTTACCATTTGTTTTATTTTTTTATCTTCCTCTTTGCTGCTCACATTTTCTTGATAGCCACTGACATTCTCAGCAAGGGAAAGGCGGATAATGCAGCTGAGAATTTAAAGGGACATTGGACCTTATCTGTTACAAAAACCATAAAAGTAATTCCACAGCAAAAAATTTTTAAAAAAATTTGTGTTATGGATTTTTGTGGCATATTTGCTTTGAAATTGAAGTCTATAAGGTAATTCTGCATCCAAAAGCTGCAACACATAGAAAACACTGCGGAAAGTATTTTGGCAGCCAGAAAAACTACACCTGTGTTGGACAAACCTCACAAGAGTCGTCCAGCTTGGTTCGCCCCAGCGATTTTGTTCGGACTGAACACGGCCGAACCGAAACTGCTATTATACTCTGGGGTTTATAATAATAAACGGAGGCCCAGAGGAAGTAAGAAAACATAAAAACCAGTGTTACTCACCTCTCCTGGGCTCCGGCATGACTCCCTGCTGTCTTTGCCACTTCTGACTGACATTAGGGACCGCTGAAGCCCTATGATAGGCCACAACGTGGCGTTGCGACGCCACGTGAGCTGAGACCCAATCACAGGCCTCAGTGGGCCCTGATTACAGGCAAGACAGCAGTGAGCCTCGCCGGAGCCCAAGAGAGGTGAGTAACACATTTTTTTTTTTTTGATCACCTTCCCTGGGGCCTCCGGTCATTATAGTCTGGGGTATGAAGTGAAGAGATCCCAGAGTATAATAGCGGTTTCAGTTTGGACATGGTCAGGCCAAATATTGTAATAACTGAAGTGAACAATATCACGTTGGTTATCCTTGCTGCGGTTTCGGCTATTTTTTGATGAATCACCCAGCCCTGCATGGCCTAATTCTTAGTTTCTCCTTAGTGGGTAGAAAGGAGCCATTAGGAGATCTTCTATAAGGCACATGAAAAAAAGCAGGAGAGTCACCTAACTCTCATTAACGTAGAAGCACCATATAGGACACTGTACCAAAGTACTGATGTCAATAAAGCACTTGAGTTGAGATAGAAAACTTATTACTAGCTGCAGCATCATGTCTGTGCCTGTGTTCTGCTCCTCTCTCACTTGACCTCCTCCAAACTTCTATGGGCACATACAATTTCATTCATCTGTGAGCTGACAGTCCGTTTTGGGAGACCAAGACAGATTCAGCAGAGATTTCAGAGTGAATAAATGGGAGGAACTGAGAGACACAGGAAACAACCTGATATGCGTAGACAGAAGCATTTTTCCCTGATAAGATATATTACAAAGTTTCTTAAAGGGGTTTTCCCACAAAAGATATTTATGTCTGACAGATGCTGGTCACACACTTATCTCTAACATGAACCCCCCTCCAGCGTCTGTACCCACATGCCACATTGCTGTAAAGACTGCCCTTGATGATAGGACTTACAAATATAACCTAGCCCTCTCAGCTACGCTGTTTCCAGAACCTTCATAGAACTGAATGGGAGTTATGGAAACGGTGTAGAACAGTGGGCTACGCTGTTTCCATAACTTCCATTCACTTCAGTGGGAATTACGGAAACAATGTCACTCAAAGGGCTAGGCTGTTTTCGTAAGTCCGTTCTTCACAGTGAGGTCGTGGTCAGGTAAGAGCTGGGAGGGGTTTATTTTCGAAATAAGTGTGGGTCCCAAAGGTGACATTTCGTAGGAATTTTGTCTAGTTTGTACAGCTCTGTAGATGGCTTTTATAAACAACCCTCTATCTTTCTGGAGGGGGGTTATATGACAAAGGGAATCTTTCAGGGTGATTTGGGACACTAAACCATCCACAGGCCCTTATGGACTGGGGGTTTAGTGTCCCCAATGGCCCTGTTATTAAGCCATCCATGCCCGCAATAAAAATAAAAAAGCTTTATACTCCCCCTGCTGCTGTACTCCTTGCGCCGGCGCAGTTCTTCACTGAAGCCAGAGGAGTAAATAGATTCAGTGCGCATGCGCCGTACTCCAGCACTTGCGCTGTGAAGTATTGCTGTACATCCTTGGCTTCACTAAAGGACTGTGTAGAGATAACGAGGGACTCCATTGGCTATAATGAGGTCAGTTCTTCACTGAAGCCAGAGGAATAAACAGATCCAGTGCGCATTATTATTGTTTATTTATATTATTATTAATATTATTATTTATTTATATAGCACCATTATTTCCATGGTGCTGTACATTATTATATTAATTCCATGGTGCTGTACATTATTATATTAATTCCATGGTGCTGTACATTATTATATTAATTCCATGGTGCTGTACATTATTATATTAATTCCATGGTGCTGTACATTATTATATTAATTCCATGGTGCTGTACATTATTATATTAATTCCATGGTGCTGTACATTATTATATTAATTCCATGGTGCTGGACATTATTATATTAATTCCATGGTGCTGTACATTATTATATTAATTCCATGGTGCTGGACATTATTATATTAATTCCATGGTGCTTTACATTATTATATTAATTCCATGGTGCTTTACATTATTATATTAATTCCATGGTGCTGTACATTATTATATTAATTCCATGGTGCTGTACATTATTATATTAATTCCATGGTGCTGTACATTATTATATTAATTCCATGGTGCTGGACATTATTATATTAATTCCATGGTGCTGTACATTATTATATTAATTCCATGGTGCTGGACATTATTATATTAATTCCATGGTGCTTTACATTATTATATTAATTCCATGGTGCTTTACATTATTATATTAATTCCATGGTGCTGTACATTATTATATTAATTCCATGGTGCTGGACATTATTATATTAATTCCATGGTGCTTTACATTATTATATTAATTCCATGGTGCTTTACATTATTATATTAATTCCATGGTGCTGTACATTATTATATTAATCCCATGGTGCTGTACATTATTATATTAATCCCATGGTGCTGTACATTATTATATTAATTCCATGGTGCTGTACATTATTATATTAATTCCATGGTGCTGTACATTATTATATTAATTCCATGGTGCTTTACATTTGAGGGTTTACATACGGTACACAGGATGTACAAAACAGATAATACTAACAGTGACCACTGGCACAGTGGGATAGAGGGCCCTGCCCGCAAGAGCTTATAATCTAGAGCAAGGGCTTACAATCTTGCGCATGCGCCATACCTCCAGCACTTGCCCTGTGAGGTTGGGGTGTACATCCTTGGCTTCACTAAAGAACTGCGCAGGTGTCGGAAGCACTGGAGATGAGTCCGATGAGACTAAATAGAGAGCGCGAGGGACTCAAGTGACTATAATGGGGTCAGTCGGGTGTCTGTTCTTTTAAATTGAACGTGAAGGACAAAAAAGCCGTGCATGTCGATTTCCGGAGCACATTGTGACGGAGTCTGCTAAATGTGAACATAGGCTCAACCTGACAATTGAAAATATATTTTTTTTTTTGAGGGGGTGGGATTTTCTTAAGGATATTGGTGACTTTTTATTTCAGGGCCAGCAAGGAGTTAAATTATGGAAATCACTGACAAAGGTAGAGACTGAAGAAGCAGCTAATTCAACAATTATAGCAGAAATGCAATGAACTGTGTCAACGGGGATGAAACGCGTGTGATTAAACACAAGTGAGATGATGAATGAATAATACATCATTACTAGAACCGTCAGCACATCTCTCCGATAAGATGGCATATGCCAGGGCTCCTGGGAAGACTTGTTGACAGGTATTATTACTGCAACATGGCTGATTACATAATCGCTACACAAGGAGAAAATGAGAGAAAAAAAAATCACAAAAGACCTGCTCAGGGTCATTTACCGACGGCCTCGGAATCCAGGGCGGGCCAGATGTTACGTATGGGAATTCCACACTCATAACAAAAAGTGACTATCGAGCAACGGGCAAATGGGAAGATTCCAGCAAATGAACCTTCTTCTTTCAGGTGTATTGTTGCTCCCTTCCCACACCAAAAATTTCCTTTTAACCATTTCATGACCAGGTCATTTTCCCAGACCCAACACACTTTGTTTCCTTTTCTCATACCTGTGATTTTGATGGCTATAAATTTATATTTTTTTCGTTATTTTTGGGGAATTCAAATAATTTTTGCTTCTTTTTTTCAGTGACACACAGGGCTTTATTTTTAGGCCATTATTATTTTTTGCATATATAATATTTTCCTGGAAATCGTACACAAAAAAAAAGGAAGGGAAAGGGATCCGTTTTACACATTTTTCATGTTTTGCTTTTAAGTACTTGAGGACCGACCCGTTTTCCCAGGTTCATGACCACACACTTTTTTTTTTTTGGTTTGAGAGCTATATTTAAAATATTTTTTGAGCCTTAGTTATGTGATATATAGGACTTTATTTTTAAGTTGTTTTTATTTTTGCATTTTTTTTTGTTTATTTTAAATAAAAAATTTAAATATATATATTTTTTTAATAGTTTTCCCTCTCCCTTATGGTAATTTTTTTTTATGAAAGTGACCAATAATAGGGCCTAGAACCTGTGACTTGGGCGTGGTAGTGGACTTGTTTTTTTGTTTTGTTTTTTTTTTTTTACCTTGTATTTATTTATTTTACAAATTGTGCCCCCCATAAGGCCATAATAAACATTTGGGGGGCATTTTAACATTACTTTTTCTTTCTGCTAATTTCCCCCGTGGAATATAGCCAGCTATATGGTAGAGCTGATATAGGTTGTCTAGGACCCGGCAGCTCATACAGTTCCCGGCCCCTGGGATGGAAATAAAGTCGCACCATGATGCAGTTCCCATAGCTGTGTACACAGTGACTGGGAAGGCAGGGATGGTAATAAACCATTAAAAAAGTGACCTCCTATATTTTCTAGATTCTTTACACACAGAGTCTTCTATTCCAAGTGTTTTATTTCTGTAAATGTTGATTATGGATTACAGGGAATGAAAACCCAAATGTAAGAAAATTTTAATATCGTAAAAAAGTTCAGTATTGTAAATTCAGTGTCACCTGCCAAGGTTTCCTAAGGCAGGGTTCACACTACCGTTGGATTCCGTTATGAAGGTGTCCATTAACAAAAAAAAACCGGACACCTATCATAACAGACATTAACGGACACTAACTGATGTTAATGTGTCTGTTTTTTTAACTGATCCAATTAAAGGCATCAGTTAGCATCAGTTTTTTAACACTGTCCGTTTTTTTTTTTTTTTGTTTCTGCTTTCTGAGCATGTGCAGAAACAAAATGTACATAATATAACGGACAGTAACTGAGGGCTATCAGTTATTGTCCGTTATAAGTCCGTTACCCATAGACTTCAATGTTAAAAAAATAACGGACACTTACTGTCCGTCAAGAATCCGTTTTTCCAAACAGACAAAAAAGTCCTGCATGTAGGATTTTTTGTCCATGGGAAAAAAAAAAAATACTTCTGACAGATTGGGTGTAAACGGACACAAACAGACACAATATAAAAACCCATTGAAATGAATGGAAATTTTAACGGATTTCTGACGGTTCAGCTAGTGTCCGATGCTAAAATCTTGTAACGGACAATAGCAACGGACACTACTGATGGTCACCAACGGTAGTGTGAACGCCCCCTAAGGCAGGGTTCACACTACCGTTGATGTCCGTTCTGATAGTGTCTGTTAAAAAAAAAGAAAAACAAAAAAAAAACGGACACCTATCATAACAGACATTAACGGACAGTAACTGATGCTAATGTGTCCGTTTTTTTAACTGATCCAATTAATGGATTAGTGAAAAAAAATGGACACATTAGCATCAGTTAGTGTCCGTTAGTGTCTGTTTTTTAACACTGTCCGTCTTTTTTTTTTTTTTTCTGCTTTCTGAGCATGCGCAGGAAAAAAACCGGACATAAAATAACGGACAGTAACTCATGGCTATCAGTTACTGTCCGTTATAAGTCCGTTACCCATAGACTTCAATGTTAAAAAAATAACGGACACTTGCTGTCCGTCAAGAATCTGTTTTTTTCAAACGGACAAAAAGTCCTGCATGTGGGATTTTTTGTCCGCGAAAAATAACCACTTCTGACGGATTTGGTATAAATGGACACAAACGGACACAATATAAAAACCCATTGAAATGAATGGAAATTTTAACGGATTTCTGACAGTTCAGCTAGTGTCCGATGCTAAAATCTTGTAACGGACAATAGCAACGGACACTACTGACGGTCACCAACGGTAGTGTGAATGCCCCCTAAGCCTTTAAATGGTCCCTCAGTCTGGTTCAGTAGGACACACAATCATGGAAGACGCTGATTATGGATTGTATTACTGAAATACTGAAATGAATGAACGTTACAAAGATATTCTAATTTTTTGAGATGTCCCTGTATATACACACGTGGACAAAATTGTTGGTACCCCTCGTTTAATGAAAGAAAAACCCACAATGGTCACAGAAATAACTTGAATCTAACAGATTCTGTCTGACTTTCATTTGTTAATTTTCATAGAATTTTTATATATTATTACTTTTGTCAGATTCAAGTTATTTCTGTGACCATTGTGGGTTTTTCTTTCATTAAACGAGGGGTGCCAACAATTTTGTCCACGTGTGTATATATATGCCCTTGAAGGGTTAAGTGTGGACGCCCAGACATATATAGTCAGAAGATGGTACGGTACACAAGTGCTACTAAATAAATTTTTACATACTTTTCCCTCTTCGATAAGTCACACATTGTTACTTTTTGGTACAAATCCAACTGTTTTAACTGAAGCTTTTGGAGGACTGCCTGAGGCTCTTACCCTAACCCATAAATAGATATGAGATAGACAGATAGATATGAGATAAATGATAGATAGATAGATATGAGATAGATGATAGATAGATATGAGATAGATGATAGATAGATAGATAGATAGATATGAGATAGATAGATATGAGATAGATAGATAGATATGAGATAGATGATAGATAGATAGATAGATAGATAGATAGATAGATATGAGATAGATGATAGATAGATATGAGATAGATATGGGATAGATAGATAGATAGATAGATAGATAGATAGATAGATAGATATGGAATAGATAGATAGATAGATAGATAGATATGAGATAGATAGATAGATAGATAGATAGATAGATGATAGATAGATAGATAGATAGATAGATAGATATGAGATAGATATGGGATAGATAGATAGATAGATAGATAGATAGATAGATAGATAGATAGATATGAGATAGATGATAGATAGATATGAGATAGATGATAGATAGATATGAGAGAGATAGATAGATAGATATGAGATAGATAGATAGATAGATGGATAGATAGATAGATAGATAGATAGATAGATATGAGATAGATATGGGATAGATAGATAGATATGAGATAGATATGGGATAGATAGATACATAGATAGATAGATATGAGATAGATTATAGATAGATATGAGATAGATAGATAGATATGAGAGAGATAGATAGATAGATATGAGATAGATGATAGATAGATATGAGATAGATGATAGATAGATACGAGATAGATAGATAGATAGATAGATAGATATGAGATAGATAGATAGATAGATATGAGATAGATATGGGATAGATAGATAGATAGATAGATAGATAGATAGATAGATATGAGATAGATAGATAGATAGATAGATAGATAGATATGAGATAGATAGATAGATAGATATGAGATAGATAGATAGATAGATATGAGATAGATAGATAGATAGATATGAGATAGATGATAGATAGATATGAGATAGATAGATAGATAGATAGATATGAGATAGATAGATAGATATGAGATAGATGATAGATAGATAGATAGATAGATAGATAGATAGATAGATAGATATGGGATAAATAGATAGATATGAGATAGATGATAGATAGATATGAGATAGATAGATAGATAGATAGATAGATAGATAGATAGATAGATAGATAGATATGAGGTGGATAAATATAAGACAGATAGGTAGATGATGTTTTAGTCATCCAGAATTCCTGAAGCCATGGCCTGAACAAATTCTATCATTAATACATGTCCTGGTTGGATGATCAAAACCATTTTCTTCTAAATTAAATTGGGAGTTGCTGATTCTCCAAAAATTGTGAAACCATTGCATTTCTTCGGCTGTTTGTGGCTGCTTCATTTCTCGCACAGTAATTTGCTGATGATGTCATTGCCTTCTGCCATAAGAATTTTCCGTTCCTCACCCAACTACATTGCAGATTCTAAGGTGTTTTTGGCAATTACCACTTTTGGAGATTTTCATTGTCTGTGTTTGAAGTCAAAAACATTCAAAAGATCACAAAATGTTGGGCCTCCTGTATGTGACAGGCACTAGTGTGAGCGACACGGTATCTGTACAGCCTCGAAGAAAATGTTGGTGCCATGTAAACTTTTTACTTAGATATTTCTAGAACTTTCTGCGTCCTCAGAATCACCTGCCGACGAAGTATACCTATGTGAGTGCTATATCCACAGGGCTCTGGGGAAAGATTACTGTGGAGGAGGACTGAGTGTTTGTCAGAACGACTATAAAGAGATGTTTTTTCTATATTTAGTTTTTTTTTGTGTCGTAAACTAAATTGGCGCTTAAAAGCAGAATTCAGAAAATAAAACATTTCTGAACTTTCGACCCAATTCTAAGTGCAAGCAATAAAGAATCCATGTGAGATCCAGGACTGTAGATGTAGATGAGTAGCGATTGTCAGAGCAAAAAAGTATAATAAAAAGGAGTGATAAAAAAAGGACATTTTGTATCATTTATGCCTCCCACCGGATAGAAGGAAAGCAGAGATGGAAACATGACAGTCCCCCGCACCTCTACTGATATCCGCAAGATTATCTCCCACCCTTTCATGTAACGTGCGGCATGGGTGGACCCGCTGTGTCACCTAACAGGCTTGACTTTGGGCTACTCCAGAGGGCATTACTTAAGTGGATCCCCTGGTTTTCACCCCTGTATAGGCATCTAGTCTTGGCTACAGGGAACCATAAGGGCGCCACCTCTAGGAGAAGTCCATATGTAGGTCACAGCTGACCCAGACGGGTCAAGAGTCACCAATGGAGCAAGCACCCATGAACAGGGAGGGGTGAAGAGGAAAGAACGGCCAAGTGGTGCAACACCAAATCCTTCCTGCACACAGCCACACTGGGGTGTTGAGATATGTTTCACGGTACCCACAGAAATCTTTAGACTCATAAAGTATCTTTTGGTATCCAATTTTTGAATATACAGGCCGGATTGCATCACATTGCGGCCCTAAGTTTGGCATACATGCCATGATTTTGCACTGTGTTTTATGCATCCGACAAAGGCGGTAAGGAATAGTGTAGTAGCCTAAAATATTTAATAGAAAGGTTTATATAAAATAGGGTACAGCAAGTTTGTTTTTTTGTTTTTTAAAGTAAAAGCCTATGGACAACATACAGGCTTAAGTCAGAGTCGTGGAGTCAGAGCAGGGGCCTGTTTTGGGTGGAGTCAGAGTCATACAGTCTGAGTCATGTCCACTTTTGTATGGAGTCAGAGTTGTAGAGTTAGAGTCGTGGCCAGTTTTGGCTGGATTCAGAGTTGTAGAGTCCGAGCCATAGCCAGTTTTGGGTGGAGTTAGGGTCGAGTAGTCAGAGTTGTAGAGTCCGAGTTGTAGAGTCAGAGTCAGGACCAGTTTAGAATGAAGTCAGAGTCGTGGTTGGTTTTAGGTGGAGTCTAAGTCGTAGAGTCTCTGAGTCATGGCCAGTTTTGGGTGGAGTCTGAGTCATGGAGTTAGAGTCTGAGCCATGGCCCGTTTTGGGTGGAGTTAGAGTCGAGGAGTCCGAGTTGTAGAATCAGAGTCACAACCAGTTTAGGATGAAGTCAGAGTCATGGCCAGTTTTGGGTAGAGTCTGAGTCGTAGAGTCTGAGTCATGGGCAGTTTTGGCTGGAGTCAGAGTTGTAGAGTCCGAGTCGTAGGGTCAGAGTCATGAGGAGTTTAGGATGGAGTCAGAGTCGTGGCCAGTTTTGGGTGGAGTCAGAGTTGTAGAGTCCGAGTGGTGGCCAGTTTTAGGTGGAGTCAGAATAATGAAGTCAGCTTCGGGGCCAGTTTTGGTTGGAGTCGGAAAAAAAAATTACTGATCCACAGCTTCAAAATAAAACTATTAACTCTTTTTTTTTATATTATACATTTATCAGTATCGTATTAATATTTAGATACATGGTTTGTTATAGGAATCACTTTTTTCGTGAGTTAGAGGAGCTTTACTGCATCCGTCTGGTTATCAGCCATTTATGAAGAAGTCGGAGTCGGGCAGTGGAAAAATAGAGAAGTTGGAGTCGACGCTTTGGCCTGCTGACTCCATGGCCCTTCTCGGAGGAGCGCATATTTCTACAGAAATTCTCCATCAATCGTGAACTTGAAGTGCAGGCGCCGGGAACAACTTATCAGGGAAGGAATCTATCAGAGGATATTGCAGATTTGCGTAAATCCACAGCGCTTCTGGACACTTTTATTTTTAATATCCGTCTCCTGATGTCGTCACTGCATCACTACCAAATAAAACCCTGCAGATAAAAAGCTCCCACCCCTGGCTCAACACGCATCTGTACCCAACAGAGAAGAATTCCACTCCACCATACGTACGACCTTTACATAAAATGTACATTGTGTTCTTTCTGCTTTTATTAGTGTTATTTTCCACAGTTTTATCACTGTCCTTGTCCTTTTTCGCTCTCTCGATGCCAATATCTACAATGTAACCAGTCAGCACTAAAGCTCCATTATCTGTTAGGTCAAGTTTGCAGGCGGGTGCAACTAAATGCAGCAGCGAAAATTGAAAAACAGATTGGTTTATATTGTAACAAGTATTAAAAGGGCCTTATGGGCAAGTTATAAGAGACTCAGGACAGAATGCAAAACTTTTACAAAATTTGCTGTTGTGAAGCTACTACTCTCAGCATCCAGCTGTAGGTCAGCAGGGGGTACTGAAAGGACCTAGAAAATGTATAAGTTTATATCTTGCAATTTTCACTTGGGCCACTAAGCCTAATAATAGACTGGCACTTCCCAATTCTGTAAGGGGTGTTCTTTACATCACTTTACATCGTAGACAGGATTACAATAGATGATAACACTTATATAAATAACACCACTATCCCATTATTACATCCACTGTTGACAATACATGATGTCACAGGTAATCTCCTCCCCCTCCGTGCACAGAGCATGTCTGGATAACTCCCCCATAAACCTCAATGAGTCGGCTCCAGACTATTGTTACCATGGCTATGCGGTAAAGAAGATGCTGTGAACAGAACAGAAGGGAAACTTAGGCAAGATGGCTGCCCCCATAATCATGTACAGAAAATAAAAAAAAAATTACAAATATAAAAATATAATATAAAAATATAAAAAATTGGTGATGGCCGCACAACAGCTGGAGGGCCATAGGCTGCGGAGGGCGATACACAATGCAATGGTTAATAACAGACACGTTACCTGGTGTGATCGCTCACCCGCTCGGGCTCATTACACAGAGTCACACCAAAATCACAAGGGTTATTTACTGCTGATGTAAGGCATGACCTGACTGTCAATCCTTCACTTATGATCGCAGGCCAGAAGGAACGTCTATTGACTTTGCTGCCCCCTAAATATGTGTGTGATGCGTGCCATAAGCAAGCAATGATGGGGCTACTAAATATACCCTGCAGGTAGACCACCGCCGCTCTGACTAATCACTTCCCTAGTTTTAGAGATTTACTAGAAAATGAGTATTAATACAATGCAGACATCACAAATAGTAAGTGAACCCGCATAGATGAGGCCGGTGCAGGAAAGCGCACACACCGCAATGTCGCTTACAGGGCCAACATGCTTAGCGGATTCATTTCTTAAAGGAGTTGGCTAGGAATTTTTATGGTCTATCCGCGCTTCACGCAGTGTATTGTATGGGAGTACAGCTGATCCGTGTGGGGGCCTCCTGCCAGCCCCCCACCGATCAGACATTTATGGCCTATCCTAAATAAAGATGCCTGGAAAACCCCTTTCATATATCTGTATAGCAGTTCAAGTGCTGTCATTCTGATACAAAGCGCCAAATCCACTGCATAGTCAAACAGTGCAAAGATATAATTGTGTGTGCCTGTACCCACCACTAGGGGCGCTAATGAGCTTCCTGCATCTAGTTGGTACACTGAACTCGACAACAAAAATGTATGAACTAAGCTCTTAAAGGGGTTTGTAAGGATATTACTATGCGTGGTATAGGCCATCAATGTAGCATTTATCTCAGGTGTGTATTATGATGTTCTGCAGCAGCTGTGGCGTGTATTTTGAGGTTATGCAGCAGCTGAGGTGTATATCATGAGCTTATACAGCAGCTGAGGTGTGTATTATGATATTTTGCAGCAGCTGAGGTGTGTATTATGACGTACTGATGTTCTGCAGCAGCTGAGGTGTGTATTATGATGTTCTGCAGCAGCTGAGGTGTGTTGTATTATGAAGTTCTGCAGCAGCTGAGATGTGTATTATGAGGTTCTGCAGCAGTTAAGGTGTTTACTATGAAGTTCTGCAGTAGCTTATATGTGTACATTACGATGTTCTGCAGCAGCTGAGGTGTGTATTATGATGTTCTGCAGCAGCTGATGTGTGTATTATGAGGTTCTGCAGCAGCTGAGGTGTGTATTATGATGTTCTGCAGCAGCTGATGTGTGTATTATGAAGTTCTGCAGCAGCTGAGGTGTGTATTATGAAGTTCTGCAGCAGCTGAGGTGTGTATTATGATGTTCTGCAGCAGCTGAGGTGTGTATTATGATGTTCTGCAGCAGCTGAGGTGTGTATTATGATGTTCTGCAGCAGCTGAGGTGTGTATTATGAAGTTCTGCAGCAGCTGAGGTGTGTATTATGAAGTTCTGCAGCAGCTGAGGTGTGTATTATGATGTTCTGCAGCAGCTGAGGTGTGTATTATGATGTTCTGCAGCTGCTGAGATGTATATTATGAGGTTCTGCAGCAGCTGAGGTGTGTATTATGAGGTTCTGCAGTAGTTAAGGTGTTTACCATGAAGTTCTGCAGTAGCTTATATGTGTACATTACGATGTTCTGCAGCAGCTGAGGTGTGTATTATGATGTTCTGCAGCTGCTGAGATGTATATTATGAGGTTCTGCAGCAGATGAGGTGTGTATTATGAGGTTCGGCAGCAGCTGAGGTGTGTATTATGATGTTCTGCAGCAGCTGAGGTGTGTATTATGATGTTCTGCAGCTGCTGAGATGTATATTATGAGGTTCTGCAGCAGCTGAGGTGTGTATTATGAGGTTCTGCAGTAGTTAAGGTGTTTACCATGAAGTTCTGCAGTAGCTTATATGTGTACATTACGATGTTCTGCAGCAGCTGAGGTGTGTATTATGATGTTCTGCAGCTGCTGAGATGTATATTATGAGGTTCTGCAGCAGATGAGGTGTGTATTATGAGGTTTTGCAGTAGTTAAGGTGTTTACCATGAAGTTCTGCAGTAGCTTATAAATGTACATTAGGATGTTCTGCAGCAGCTGAGGTGGGTGTTATCATGTTCTACTGCAGCTGGAGGATGACATGTCAGTCACACACCAGTATGAGACTGTGACAGAAGGGAAGAGATAAGCAGTGCCCCCGCAGCACTACTTATCTGTATATAGTCATCAGGTTCTGTCATCTGAATGACAAGTGTATACAAATAAGATTGCAAGAGCTGTCAACGTAAATTTAGCATTGTGTATTACACATACATTATATCCACATGAGAGCCCCCTAATACATACCATATACAGTATATACATAGTTACCCAGTCTAATCTGTACTTTCATGTATACTTATATACACGCACATAACTTTATTTACAGTTTCTTGCATTTACTGCATTTCCAGCAGCCGCTATTCACACACCGTACAATGTGTAGTGGCGAGTTTAGGTACTGCAGTGTTGCCCTAAAGACTTCAATGAACAACACTACTATAATTAGATTAAAAGAAGATTAATGCTCTTGTAATATAGCAACCAAAAAATGCCATTTTATTTTTTTACTAAAGAAAACCTAAATTCCATATGAAACCTAAAAAATACATTAATAAAATTAATAAAAATTAATAAATAAAATTAATAAAAGTTACTGGATACTTTTACTGCAGGAAAGACATATCCAAAAATGATGCCATTGAAAAATAAAACTAGTCCTGCAAAAAAACAGCTGCATGAGCAAAAAAATATCGCTCTAGTAATGCAGGGATGGCAAAAAAGAAATTGCTCAGCGCTTAAGGGTTTAATTTTATCCGAAGAGTCTAAAGACGAATTTCAATTGTAAAGTAATAAAAATATAATAAAAAATTTAAGACAAGAATATTAACTTTTTTTAATTTTCCACTTCAGTAAATGCAAGAAACAGTGTAAATAAAGTTCTGTCCGTGTCTATAGGTATTACCGGGAGCCATGTTGTCCGGAGCAGCTGTCGGATCCTCGCAGATTTAATATTAATGATCTATCCTAAGGCCAGGCCATGGATATTGAAAGTGGATAAGCCCTATAAAAGCCTTATGTGGAGTCGTTTCCGATCCCAGCAGTGGTTCTTATTGCTGATCTCTGACAAAAATTGTGGGGATCGGAAACTAAACCCAATGTTAACGTACATTTTTGTACATTTTCAAGGGATTGCACCAACAAGATGTTAAGGTGTCCAATGTGCAAGGAACCCATGTGACTGATATCAGGCTGCAATAGGATATTATAAAGATATCAGCGGGGGGGTGAAGCAGCGGCTCATACTTCAGCAAGGGCTCTTAAAGGAGAAATGTAATCAATATCCACCCACATGTAATCCAGGAGTGGGCACCCTAATGAGCGACACCGGATTCAGTAACATGAAGCATACGTGTGCCGTGATCAATAACATCATGTGACCTATCAAACCTCATGAATGTAATGGTAGTCAGCCTGATGAGAGTAGTACGCCCCGTCAATGAACAAGGCTCTTCATCTCAACATGTTCCTAGGAGTCCAAAAATAGTCCACATTTCCACTCCATAATGTGTATGATACATAGGCTGCTGTATAACTACTGTAATGTATTCACTGGGCACAGGACTGGATGGAGGAGGCTACCATATATTGGATATTACCTAGTAGCATTCACTGTCTCCTGGAAGGAGAAGCCACTCAACGTCCCTTGACTAACTCTTTAGTCTCCGCCATAAGTTATAAAGATTGGGCGACAACTACGATCAGGGCTACCAATTGGACACTAGGCCTACTTTTCTGTCTTAAAGGGGTTCTCTGCTTTAGACAATCCCAACTCATTGGAAGGCTCTTTTGATTGAAAAGTTTCCACCAGCTGAGACCACCGGTGATCAGTGGTAATCTAAGGAGAAACCTGGCAGTAGGTGTTAATATTACCTCTAGCACTACCGCAGGAGAAATGAAGCATTACACAGTGTCCATTAACATTGATAGGTTAGGATAGGATAGGACAGGTCCTCCGGAGTCAAAGAAACTCTATACTCTGGCCAAGAGATGAGGATCCTGAACAATGGATGCCCGTCTATCGAATGGGTGTATGACCATGGGTTTTACACCAGTGGGATGTGTATTATCGGGTCACCAGACTCACCACTGTTAAGATCACACGACCGTGTGTTAGCCATGTTTTTCATGGCTACCATACTGACCCTGTTGTCTCTATGGCTCCATTCACACACCCATGTATTATCACGGGAGTGCCGAGCCTGCCTCTATCAATGTAATATTGATGACCTATTCTAAGGATAGGCCATAAATATGTAGTCTGGGACAACCTCTTAAAAGGGTACCTGAGTTTTCATGAAACCATGCAACCAAGCAGATAAAATACAAGAAAAAGAAACCTTATTTGGGAAATCTGACACTGTCTGTGAATATCCTGTCTGTAACCACACAAGTAGCCAGAAGTAGCTACAAGTACATAGAAGACTTTTCTTACTTTGTAAACTGTGAGATTTGCAGAATCCTCAGTCTTTTGTACACAGCAACAGTTTGCAGACATGTCTGTGCAGGATGTGAGGAGAATCAACCTCTCCCCTCCCCTCCATTCACTGTGTGAGGAGAGAAAAGGATGGCCCCTACAATCACTGAGATAAGCAAGACAGAATGGAATGTATCTATGGACAGACTTCCTTAGTAACAAAGGAGTGAACGGTAAATTAACTAGAAAGGAGACACCTAGTAGCAGGAACTTTAGAGAGGTTTTTCAGGCAGAAAGCAGACACATTTGTAATTAAAGTGCATAACATTTTGGTCCAGAATCACATGCTCTAGGAAATGAGACTAAAGTTGTCTAAAAAGTGAGTGACTTTTAAGTCAATGGGCGATATGGAAGCAGCTAAGTCCTTTGGATATGACTTAAAACTAAGGTAAAGTCACTCCAAATACATCCCCCCCCTCCAACCCATAACTGAAGTTTAGGCTAGGGCTACAGGGCGACTATGGCCATAACTCCAGTCTCATGACCAAAGATTGCCGTGTCGTCCTGGGACTCCTTTACTAATGTAAATCAATTGAGTCACATTATGACCCCAACGGGTGGTGCCACTGTGACTCTGAGTCACAAAATGATCAATCAACTCTTGATTTTTTTTGCGACTAGAAGTCACAGTCGCGGCACCTTCAGTGTCGTAATGTGACTCCATTCATTTACATTAGTGAAGGAGTCGCAGGATGGCATGTTACTCTTTGGTCGCGGCCAACGTTAGACGCTACATTTGGCGTTATTTTGCATCATGTGACCCTGGTCATGTGACTGTGGACTGTACCAATCTAGCAGTACAATTACAGACATCACAAATTGAAATGCAACAACTACTATTACTGCGGTCCCCAACCTAGGGCAAAACCCCAAACTCCTGATAGCCTGCGGTGATTTTGCCCCAGCAAGTTCCATTTTTCTTCTGGCAGCTGAATATGTCTCTAAGTGTCCACACGGATTTAGAGCTCAGGTTAAAAGATCACAAAAATCCTCAGTAATGACTGGCGAGCAAGAAGCGAGTACACAAAGCAGCGAAGGACAATCTGCGCTTGTGTCTTATATAACCATGTATGCCCAGGGATTATAATAAACCTTAATCATCCACTTTCATTAATTCGTTCTTTGTTCAGGAGTTTCATGCGGTCATGTAACAAAGAAACGGAGAGAGGGCTGCGGGCAGCGTTACGTAAGGAGGTAGTAAGTGACTTGGAGAGCAAAAATCCCCCAACTAATTTACTTGTCTGGAAGTCCTTGAGTCATCGACTTCTGTCAAACTTTTTAATCTAGAAAAAGCAGGTAAGGAAGAACGAAGGCACAAAAGAGCAGCCATATTGGTTGCAACCCAGCTAGGCCGTGCCAAAAATAACAATAAGGGGCCGTTCACACAGCGGCAATGGAGGAGGAATTTGAGGCCGACTACTACTTCTAATTTCTCTACATTTCCCGTCCCTCCAGTTTACCGCCATGACTCTCACTCTCTGCATCAGCCGCGGAATTCAAGGCAAGATCGAGCAGAGCGCTTATGTTTTTTTTAGCGTCCTTCTTCAATCTCTGTCTCCCAGGGCGGAATTTAGAGCTGATTTCTGAGTGAACATACCCTAACTGAGTTTTCCCAACTTGACAGAAGAGAACCCTACAGTATTCCTTCATTTATTCAGGGCAGGTCAGATCTGTTCTGAAATCATGTAAAACTTACCGTCAAAGATAGACATGTTCTTGGCAGGGGCTTTAGATCCTCGACCACTAGATGGGACATCACTGCTTGTGCTTCCTACAGAATATAACAAGAGAAAAAAACATAAACTAAAATAATAACAAAATATATTTATCTATTATCTATAAACTGAGTTCAGGTCATTCTATCTATCTATCTATCTATCTATCTATCTATCTATCTATATACAGTATCTATCTATCTATCTATCTATCATCTATCTATATATCTCAAATCTATCTATCTATCTATCTATCTACAGTATCTATCTATCTATCTACAGTATCTATCTATCTATCTATCTATCTACAGTATCTATCTATCATCTATCTATATATCTCAAATCTATCTATCTATCTATCTATCTATCTATCTATCTATCTATCTAATTCTAGTAAGTAGTAGTAATAATAGATAGGGGAGGGGGCAGACTTATTGTACAAGCCCACAGCCTCAAAGACAAATGTAAAATGTGCTGCAGCCATAATGCGATTATTAGCAGCAGAAAAACTGATAGGACATCATATATGAAGGCTTATATAGTCATAGAACTGACTGACCAGCAAGTCCCTGCACATATTCCAACTTTGCATGAAAACTTTAACCATGTAATCCATAGAGTATGTTTTGTATTGCAGTTTAACAGAATATTAAGCTGCAATGCCAGACACCACCTATGAACTAGAGTGGCGCTGTTTCTGGAAAAAAATTGAAAAAACTATTTACTTCCAGGATTAAGATGCATAGTCATTTTCATAGGGTTGTACATCTTCCAGAAGTGTCTCTAAGCACGTGAGCAATAAACCAGATAATTGCGTAGCGTTCTAAGAACTTGGGGGAGGGGACGCTTCTCCAAGAAACTCTGATTAAATACTGCAGAATCCTCATTAGCATCAATTAAATGACGATTTCTGAGAACAAGACCCTGTAGTGAGAGCATGAATATTATATACCACCCCCTCCCAGATATAGAGACTGTCTGTCCGGTATGGATATGAGCTATATTAATATGGACAGCTACAGGAAAATTATGTTACAGTATAATCACTGTATATATTACATACAGGCGCAGGTGGAGCAGATACATGTGTCACGCTTGTAATGCAGAGCACACACAGCATGAGGGGAAAGATGAAATCTGTAGCATCTATAAAGGAAAATTGTCCACCGGGGTCATTAGGATGAAGCCGTTAGGAGAAAGCCATTAGGAGAAAGCAATATTCTAGGAATAATAAATGTACAGTATAGAAAGACCCCTCCGCCTATTAAAGGGATCATCCAAGGAACATTTTAATGTGCATTTTACGAGTAATGTGCAATGTTTTAAATTTTTTGGTTTCTCTCCTGGTATTGCTAACGGAAGCTCTGAACAGAATCAGTCTCCTGCTTCCTCTGGCAGCAGACAATAGAGCCCCATCTAATCACCCCTGAAGAAGGAGCCTTTTCAGCTCACACAATTGTTTATATATTTTGTTATATGTTAAAGTTTTGTTACAATTATGTTCTCTGCTTATTTTTGTGTTTTCGTTTTTCACTCCTTGCCTTCCAAAAATCATAATTTTTTTCCATTTACATAGTCATAGGAGGGCTTGATTATTGAGAGACAAGTTGTACTTCAAATTGGTACCATTTATTATTATCTACAATGTACTAGGAAGCTGGAAAAAAAAATCAGAGTGGGGTGGAATTGGAAAAAAAAATACAGTACCTCCATTTTCTTACAGGGTTTTATTTTTTATATTTTACGGCTTCCACTGTGCGCCAAAAATGAAAGGTTCACTTTATTCTCTGGGTCGATACGATCACGGTGATACCCCATTTATATATATATATATATATTTTTTTTTTTTTTTACAAAATTTCAAAAATTTTAAGAAAAAAAAAAAAAGTTCCTTGAGTCCCCATATTCTGACACCTGTAACATTTTTATATTTCAGTGGACGGAGCTGTGTAAGGTGTCATTTTTTGAGGGACAATACGTAGTTTTTAGTGATGCCATGTTAGGGAATGTATAATGTTTTTGTCACTTTTAATTCCATTTTTTTTGGGGGAGGCAAAGAGGCGAAAAAAATTCAGCCATTGACATTTTTTTTCCCACTATGGTGTTTACCGTATAGGACAATTGTTTTTATATATTAATAGTTTGGGCATTTTTGGACTTAGGGATGCCTAATATGTTTCTGTTTACACTTATTTATATATTTATATGTAATTTAGGGAAATGAGGGGGCGAGTTAAACTTTTAGTTTAATTTTTTTAAAAATATTTTAAAAACTTTATTGCCATCAATAGCAGATTCTCTATGTAATTATTGAAGCCTGCTGCAGGGCTGGGAGCCTTCAGAAGACTCCCGGGAGCTATGGTAATGGGACGGCTCCTGTGATCGCACCGCACGGGGGCAGGAGATTTGGGGCATGTCTGATCACAGACAATGCAGTTGGGTCCCAGACACACCAGCTAGTGCGTCCGCTCTTCTTCAGAGTGGACGCCATAGTTAGTCACATCCATCAGGACGTACATGTAGATCCTGGTGCGCGTAGGGGATAAAGACGAAGCCTACAGTAGTTTGGCCTCCAGGACAAGACATACTTTTTGCTATCTTCATCCTTGTCTTCTGAGAGCCATAACTTTTTTATTTTTCTATTGACATAGCTATATGATGGCATTTATTTGCCGAGACAAGCTGTATTTTTAAATGGAACCTTTTTTGGGGTACGTATAATGCATTCAAAACTTTTAATTTTTGGAATCAGTAGAGCGGCACCTACTGACGGAAGCCGAAAGTTGGTGGAATCGATGGAAGGTGAAAGGTCTTCTTTAAAAGTAATCTTAATACTGTACTTTGGTTATCTTTGTCAGTCCCATTGAAATGAATGGATTAATTGGAGTCTGCTCCATTAAGAATGGGAAGAAAAACTCCAACATCTACATCACAGGCTTGCAGATTCAGGGTTCTTTTTCAGGCAAAATCCTAGACATCTTAGCAGGACCCGATGGAACCCTTTACAAATGGATGGGATCTACCGGGGGTGCCATGTATTTGATGCCATGTGATGATTTATGCCATGAACAGAAACTGTAAGTCAGATGTG
The DNA here is from genome assembly GCA_947044405.1 of Leptodactylus fallax. Taxonomy (NCBI): domain Eukaryota; kingdom Metazoa; phylum Chordata; class Amphibia; order Anura; family Leptodactylidae; genus Leptodactylus; species Leptodactylus fallax. Next base: position 1,330,698 of record CAMRHE010000133.1, on the reverse strand, counting down.
AACACAGCCTAAATCTCTTGACAAATAACAGTGACTGTTGCGTACAGTTGACCCAGACCATGAGAAGCCCTGGTATATGATAAGGAGTAGGATTCCTGAGAGTAAGGTTCAAGAAAAAATATTACCCATACCTCTCCCACGTCTTGACGTCCCTCTAGTGGTGGTACCCTGTCCTCTTCCCCCTCTGGCGCGGCCCCTTCCTCTTCCTCTTGCTGGTGTTGGGGCTGGAGCGTCTTCATCAGAATCATCGAAAGTGGCTCCTGAAGTTCTCCGTCCTATGTCGTCATCATCACTCATATCAACATCCCCAACCTGAGATCTGTGAGCTCTAGCCCGACTTATTGCCTGAAGAAAAGGATTCATTAGATCACGTTCTTCTATATAGTCTGCTTTGTACTGCAGAGCTGCATTCACAATTCTGCATGCTTCAGAGCTGAAATCTTTTAGTTGGTTCAGTCTTTGCACAGAGCTTGCTCTCCTGATTTGCAGTTTTGGAAATAATGTAATCTTTCTATCTGGGACTATACAATATAATCTGAAGTAGTATCATCAGTCCCATCTCCCCACTGATTATAATCGTTCAACTAAGCTAGGTGTGCATATATAAGGGGGAATAATAGGGAATAGCTGTGGGCCAAATGGGCGGTTCTACGGTGTTTAACCACCTTTTGTGTCCTCGGAGATGGACGGTATTATATATCGCCAGAAAGCTGAATCACTCGTAGAGATTCTGATTTACAGATTCTTATTATGCTCTGGAGCTGAACTCAATATTCTGCTGGTTGCTATCGGGATCAGCCAACAGCTGTGTTGTCAGGCACACCTCTATGGACTGATAAAAAGGACTTTTCATGTCCTCGGAGAAGGGCGGGCCTTACAGCTCAGTGTCATCAATGGGCTGTGAGGAACGTCCTCCCTGACAGTACTCTTCCATAGTCTTGTATTGTTGGGAAGGGGGGTGCGTTACTCACAGTCCAGCAAAATAGGAGTTCTACTCAGCCCATAGAGATGTGCCTGACAACACAGTTGTTGACTGATCTGAATAGCAATCAGCAGAATAGTGAGTTCAGCTCTGGAGCATATTACAAAACTGTAAATCAGAACCACTACGAGTTAAATAATGCAATGTAGGCAACTATTAAATGAAAATTTCAATCTATAATCCCAATCTTGCCTTTAATACAAGATAAGAGCCACTTACCTCTCGAACCTCTTCATCTTCTTCATTTGTATTCTCTCTTCTGGTCTGCCGAAATTGTCGAACCTACAAGGCATATTCACATCACATGGACGATCTGCAATGCCCAGCACATCCACAATACAGCATACTGTCAAAAAGCTGATGGGTATGTCTGACCCCCATCTACCTCATATTGAGAGCCTACCCTTTCCCTAACCCTTTCAACGTGTATCAAAGCTATCAATGTAGGGCATTGATCTCATCCCCATTTCTCCCCATCTGCTATGAAACTACAACCCTCATCATGTTCTTACAGTCTGCAGCAAGGAGTTTTAGTTTTACAGCTGTCAAGGCTAAGCAACAGCAGAGGGTGACAGAACAAGCTTTGTATCTTACAGCAGACAGGGCGGGGAGGGGAGGTTCCTGCTGCAGCCAGTTGTTTTACAACCAGGCAAAAGACAGTGAGCAGAAATGGGGAGACACGGTTGTGTTCCTGGGATACATAAAGAAGATGTCTAACATATTTCCCTGTTTTAATTGTAATATGAAAAAAAATGGATCAGAAAGAAGGAAGATATTAAGGGAGAAAGTGTTGGGGCATTTCTTTAGCATATTCAGTGCTCCTGGCATGGACTTAATTTGACTTAAAGAGGATCTTTCACCACCTCAACCTATTGTAGTTCTTATGTATTAATAGGCGCCGCTTCACTGATTCCAGCACAGTTGGAATTTTCTCTCTAGCCCTCACCATTTCTGAGCAACAAGTGCAGTTAATTTTGGTACCTGATGTGTTATTTAAGCTCTGTACGCTCAGCAGGGCGGTGTCAGGCAGGGGGCGTGACTCAGAGCTCCAATCAGAGGCAGCCAGTGTCAGAGCACAGAATCACACCCCTTGTCTGCTCCTGCCTGACACCGCCCTCCTGACAGTGCAGAGCCTAAATAGTATATCAGGCACCAAAACTAACAGCACTGATTGCTCAGGAATGGTGGGAGCAAGAGAAAAAATTCCAACTGTGCCAGAATCAGTGGAGTGGCAGGTATAAACAGATGCCAAGAGGTGGAGTTGGTGAAGGTGGTGAAAGGTCCTCTTAAAGAGTTAATGCCATCTCAGCAAATTGCTGCTAAGATCGGAATAACGTCTCAAGTCTCAACTTACGGGAACAACCAAGTCATGGGAGCTGCAAAAACTATGTTGTAAAACTACGGAAACAGTATAGCTCAGATGGAGAGCTATTTTCACCTTTTTCTCCCAGGAACCTTTGTCCTAAATACTTCCTACTAGCTGAATCTCCACAAGGATAGTCAGTGCCGATGCATAGAGACAATCGACAGTACCCTTGTCTGCTCTCACCTCCTCATCAATCTGCCCCTCTTCGTCATCAATTTTCCGTTCCTTTAAGAACCGTTGCGTTTTCTCTAGCTGGAACTTCACCAGTTCTTCTATGGCGTCTTTTTCTTCTTTATCCACAAACTCTTGCACGGCCTCTCCCATCCCTCGCTCGGTGAGAAGAGAAAGTTGAACATTCTGGTGACCAAGACAAACTTGTAGCGTAAGTGCAGGAAAACCAGTGATGGGGTGTACTAGGGGCACCTATGTTGCTCATACCAGATTTATTTCCCCTATCTATGGGGTTGTCTTAGACGTTCCCTTTACTATGGGGTGTTGATCCCCAGCAAACAGCTGATTTTACTGGGGGAAGCTACCATTGTGTACATACATGACAGAACCCATAAGAAGACTAACTCAAAGAATAGCGCTAACCACTAAGACTAACTCAAAGCATAGCACTAACCACTAAGATGTACTAACAACTAAGATGTATTTCTATGTCAGGTGTATTCGCACATTAAGGTCAACTGGTGTTTTTTTCTGCAATTTTGGTAAATCGGAACACTTGAATACATCCTTACAATATCCACCTCTGGAACCCGCACCTATCAGGAGAAAGGGATCCCATGAGCCTTGTTCAACATATCACACCTGGAGCCATTCCCAAAGAATTCAATAGACCAGTCAATGGAGTACCATATGTTTAATCTTCCTCCAAAAACATGTTTCAGACTTTTTCGGCCCTCATGTGGGCACCTTCACACTACACACATCCAAGCGTCTTACGAAGGGCTACCATCATTGCCCAGACATGTGCTATGGGCCAATACTTGCTTCATGGTAGCAAGGTTCCTTGTCTGGACACAATCAAGATTTTACCCCAATGTGTACTACATGCAATGTGAATTAAGCCCAAACTGGACATGCTTTAGCCAACATTGTTGGCATCTCACTGGATACACTGAAGCTACTTATGGTTGACTCCTGTCCAAACTTGCCTACATTTATATAAGTATGCTATAGACCCTGCCTAGACCTGCCTATATTTGTACAAGTATACGATAGACCCTGCCTAAACATGCCTACGTTTGTACAAGTATGCTATACACTCTGCCTATGTTTGTACAAGTACGCTATAGACCCTGCCTAGACATGTTGAAAGCTTTTCCAGCCTTGTCTGGGCATGTTCACACTTCTTCCATTGTTCAGTAGGGCCTTCCAGGACATGTTTCGGCGACTTCCATGATTGTTTAAACCATAGCCGGACATGTCACAGCATCCTCTATACTAGTCAGTCCCTGTCTGGGAACGTTGAAGCCTTTTCTATTGCGTTTCTACCTAGTTTCAAAGCTCGATACTCCACTACCATCATCGTCTTTGTCAGAGTCCGTCTGAAAAGGACAAAAAACACCTTGCAAACCCAACTTTTTTGTCTGTGAGAAAATAACAGATACCTGGCAGACCCCATTATAATCTATGGGGATCACTTGGGATTAATCCGCTTAGTCCGTTCTTCGGGTCTGGGGATGGATTCCACTTCAAAACCAAATGTCACCTCGAATCTGCTTCCCATTGAAAACAATGAGATCGCAGCAGGACGCTGAAAAAATAAGCGACCTGCTCGATCTTGCAGTGGATTCTGCAGCGGATTCATCCACAGAACCCAAAGCACGAGACACTGCGCTGACTAGACCTATTTACCTGAGTCTAATAAGCGAAAGAAGGCCGGGGCAGAAAGTCAGAGCGGTGGAAATAGATGAGGAATTTGAGGCAGAAGCCCATCTCAAATTCCTCTATTGTTTCTGCCAGGTGAACATACCGTAAGTCTGTAATTTTGCAAACAACAAACCCTGCAGCCATATTCCCTCCATTCAGTCTCTTACTTCTTGCTAATATATTGTACATTCTGTAAGTTAGTAACAAGTAGATGAAAGTGACTACCACATGACCACAGGATCAGACCACAAAGGGTATGTTTGTAGTCTGTAACCATGGAGACACCAGGCACTTGCACAAACACTGTAGACACAAAATAGTGGGAGGCTTTTCATCTAGACAATTTGCTTCAAGAGTTCTCTGCCTGGTTGTAAGATGGGAAAGGGAGGGGGCAGCAGGGAAAGATGCAATGGAAAACAGGATAGTATGACAGTCTATGGCATTATTCCTACTTGTATATGGCATTCCAGGGACACCCATGGGACTGATATGTGAACTTTGTTTAAATATCACATCCCCTATCCAATCACAAAGCAAATATACTCTTGGATTCTGACATATTATTTTGCATGAATCTTGACTCCAGCAGAATAGTGAGTGAAGCTCTGGAGTATAATACAGGATGTAACTCAGGATCAGTACAGGATAAGTAATGTAATGTATGTACACAGTGACTGCACCAGCAGAATAGTGAGTGCAGCTCTGGAGTATAATACAGGATGTAACTCAGGATCAGTACAGGATAAGTAATGTAATGTATGTACACAGTGACTGTACCAGCAGAATAGTGAGCGCAGCTCTGGAGTATAATACAGGATGTAACTCAGGATCAGTACAGGATAAGTAATGTAATGTATGTACACAGTGACTGTACCAGCAGAATAGTGAGCGCAGCTCTGGAGTATAATACAGGATGTAACTCAGGATCAGTACAGGATAAGTAATGTAATGTATGTACACAGTGACTGTACCAGCAGAATAGTGAGCGCAGCTCTGGAGTATAATACAGGATGTAACTCAGGATCAGTACAGGATAAGTAATGTAATGTATGTACACAGTGACTGTACCAGCAGAATAGTGAGCGCAGCTCTGGAGTATAATACAGGATGTAACTCAGGATCAGTACAGGATAAGTAATGTAATGTATGTACACAGTGACTGTACCAGCAGAATAGTGAGCGCAGCTCTGGAGTATAATACAGGATGTAACTCAGGATCAGTACAGGATAAGTAATGTAATGTATGTACACAGTGACTGTACCAGCAGAATAGTGAGCGCAGCTCTGGAGTATAATACAGGATGTAACTCAGGACCAGTACAGATAAGTAATATAATATATGTACACAGTGACTGTACCAGCAGAATAGTGAGCGCAGCTCTGGAGTATAATACAGGATGTAACTCAGGATTAGTAGAGGATAAGTAATGTAATGTATGTACACAGTGACTGCACCAGCAGAATAGTGAGTGCAGCTCTGGAGTATAATACAGGATGTAACTCAGGATCAGTACAGGATAAGTAATGTAATGTATGTACACAGTGACTGTACCAGCAGAATAGTGAGTGCAGCTCTGGAGTATAATACAGGATGTAACTCAGGATCAGTACAGGATAAGTAATGTAATGTATGTACACAGTGACTGTACCAGCAGAATAGTGAGTGCAGCTCTGGAATATAATACAGGATGTAACTCAGGATCAGTACAGGATAAGTAATGTAATGTATGTACACAGTGACTGTACCAGCAGAATAGTGAGTGCAGCTCTGGAATATAATACAGGATGTAACTCAGGATCAGTACAGGATAAGTAATGTAATGTATGTACACAGTGACTGTACCAGCAGAATAGTGAGTGCAGCTCTGGAGTATAATACAGGATGTAACTCAGGATCAGTACAGGATAAGTAATGTAATGTATGTACACAGTGACTGTACCAGCAGAATAGTGAGTGCAGCTCTGGAGTATAATACAGGCTGTAACTCAGGATCAGTACAGGATAAGTAATGTAATGTATGTACACAGTGACTGTACCAGCAGAATAGTGAGTGCAGCTCTGGAATATAATACAGGATGTAACTCAGGATCAGTACAGGATAAGTAATGTAATGTATGTACACAGTGACTGTACCAGCAGAATAGTGAGTGCAGCTCTGGAGTATAATACAGGCTGTAACTCAGGATCAGTACAGGATAAGTAATGTAATGTATGTACACAGTGACTGTACCAGCAGAATAGTGAGTGCAGCTCTGGAATATAATACAGGATGTAACTCAGGATCAGTACAGGATAAGTAATGTAATGTATGTACACAGTGACTGCACCAGCAGAATAGTGAGTGCAGCTCTGGAGTATAATACAGGATGTAACTCAGGATCAGTACAGGATAAGTAATTTAATGTATGTACACAGTGACTGCACCAGCAGAATAGTGAGCGCAGCTCTGGAGTATAATACAGGATGTAACTCAGGATCAGTACAGGATAAGTAATGTAATGTATGTACACAGTGACTGCACCAGCAGAATAGTGAGTGCAGCTCTGGAGTATAATACAGGATGTAACTCAGGATCAGTAGAGGATAAGTAATGTAATGTATGTACACAGTGACTGCACCAGCAGAATAGTGAGTGCAAAATACGTTAACATCTGCAACATGTTAACAATCATACCGGATATAAAAGCATCACTGTGCCATTTATTTGTTTCAGTGCTGGACACCAGCCAGGATCGGGGTTATATAATTATCATGTTTCATCCAAGAGCAGCCAAAAAAGTAAAAAACACAACAGGGACACTGATAACAACCCATCACATTTTATGCCAAGCAGCACAGAATTGCTTCACTTGGAGCGCTCCTGGCTGATATTTCAGCAACGTACAAAAAAAAAAAACACCACAAAGGGACTGAGTAATAATAATTACATGGCTGCTGCATTAAAAGGATGCTCAGCAAGGGAAGGCCATGGCTCACACAGAGCGACACTGCCGCCATATAGTGCAAAATAGGTCATTACCATAAACACACCGCTCTGGAAGACATTCATCCAAGGTTCAGGGTTTCAGCGGCTGTGGTTTTTAGTACCTTTCAGCATTTTTGCAATAGTTTTTTAACCCCTTAATAAAAGAGGAAATGTGGGGTTTGAAAGGAATTTACTAACCGAAGACAATTACGGCATGTGGCATTTCCACGGAATGAATATATGGCAATCGGTGTCGGTTTGTGTACATGTTCTTCTAGGTAAGAGTACCCCACAATTATGATCGAGAGTAGGGACTTCTACCTGTGAGCATACTGATCCTGAGGACACGCCCTAAATATTTTTGGTGGCAAAACCCCTTTAGGCTGAGGTCCCATGTTGGGGAAACGCAGCTTTTTTTGTTGCGTTTTTTTGAGCCAGAGCCAGGAGTGGATTGAGTAGAAGGGAGAAGTATAAGAACTTCCTATATATTTCCCATTACTTTTGTAGCCATTCTTAGCTTTGGCTCAAAAAAACACAACAAAATCTGCAACAAAAAAAGCCGTGTTTCCACAATGTGGGGCCTCAGCCTTAGGGTACATTCACGCAGCAGAATCTGCTGCAAAAATTCTGCCATCTATTCATTTCATAGGAAGGCAGATGCTTCATCGCTGGCTGAAAAAAATCATCGGACAAAAGTGTCCTCCACGTTCTGCCCTTTGAAGTGAAGAGGAGTAGGAAATCTTTCCATTGCTGGCAAGAAGAGGTCAGCGGCAGATGTTACTAGGCAGGTCTCACTGCAAAATCCGGTGTGTGAACTTACCCTTAAAGAGCACGTCCTACAATAACAATGTATCAATTAACAACTGGACAGATATTACGTGTCTGACTGCTGGAGATCTCATCGTGAAAATGGTGGCCCTGTGTCCATTTCATTAGAGCGATGGCCACAAAGGTGTGCTGTGGCCATTCAATTTCTTTGGAACGGTCAGAGATGGCAGAGTACAGCGCCCCGCTATATTCAGCAATTCTATGGATTCTGTATTGAGGGTGCATGTCCCACCACACAACTAGACTGGTTGAATGCTCACGTTTTGCGTGTTGTGAGGGACCAAGAAGTATAAAGCAATGGGGATCCTAGGAAGTGTCTGAGCTGCAGCATGTACGAGTATGGATTTTTTTTTTTTTTTAATTTACCTATTACGTCCCTTTTCTAAAAAATAATTTCCCTCTAGACAACCCCTTTACTGATCAACCAGTTTACCGACTTATATTTTTTATCGGTAACTTTATTTCCATGACAGAACAGACACTATAAAGGCTTTTTCACACGAGGACGGGTGTCTGCTGTTTTTTGTAACATCCGTCACCTATTCGTTTTGTCTATTCACATGTCCGTTTTTTTGTCCATTTTTCACGGCCCCCGCAAAAAACTGGCATGCTCTAATTTTGTCCGTTTTGCCGGACAGACAGACCCAAAAGAAACCAATGTATCCGTTTTTAACTGATGTAAAACAGATTGACATTCGTTTGATGAGGATCATTGGATCAGGTCAAAAAAAGAAAGACCGATGAAATTCGGGCACCAAAAATGGAACGGATGCAAAATGGGTGTCAAAAACTGACATTAACGTCACTGTCGTGTGCATAACGCTGTATTCCCGCGAATGTCGAAAACGACCGTGTTAATATTCGTTCATGTGAATGGGGACGATTCATATGACCATTATTTTGAAGGTCCGTTGTGACAGTCCATCAAAATAGAGGTCAATATTTTACCCGTTTTCACAAATCCCTCCATACACTATAATGTATGAGCGATTCATGAAAACAGGCAGCCTACGGTTGCAAAACTAGCATGAAAACTGGATGATTTTCACGGCTGTTTTTCACAACCATTATCTAGTGGAAAACAGAAGACAGGAAGCTAAGGCTATATTCATACAACTTTTCATGGAAATTGGACAAAAATAGAACCTGATCTATATTTTGATAGTCCGTCAAATAATAGTTATGTGAATAGCCCCCATTCACTTGCATTGAATTTAATGCTGCCGTGTGACGTTATTCACTGTTGTGTGAATATAGCTTTAGAGGTGTTATCTTCTATTGTAATCCTGTCTGTGATGTAACTGAGGTGACTGCTGCAAAGAAAATCCCAACAGAAATGACAAGTGTGCAGCAGTCTCATGGCCATAGGTGGCAGTAGTCTGGAGCAGACTCATTTAGGGCTACGGGAGAGCTTTCTAGACATGCTCTGTACAGGGATGGGGAGTAGATAAGCTGTGACATCATCTATTGTCAGTAGAGAATGTAATGATGGGTCAGTGGTGTTATCTTTCATTGTAATCATGTCTGTGATGTAACTGAGGTGACTGCTGCAAAGAAAATCCCAACAGAATTGGCAAGTGTCAGACTATTATTAGGTTTAGTGGCCAAAGTGAAAATTGCAAGATATAGAACTTTTTAAAAATGTAGATAGTGACATGGAAAATTCAAACAAAAATTCTGAAAATGAAGTTTAACATAAAAACTTGGTTTAAAAAAAAAAGTAGTTTTCTGGTGACTCATTCCCGTTAAAGCAACCTTCTAGTTTCCCCCCTTACTGGGGGACATTTGGCTCCATCTACAGGTGACAATAACTTGATAATCTTCTTTTCTCACTGTTGGGTTAGTATTCTCTACGTTATTATTCTTCTACCCCCGCGGTAATAGAAGTCTGTTCTCCGTGGGCTGACTTTTTGCTGAGCCTGTAATACACATATGATATATCCAGGAAGCAGAGCTGAAGGGGAGAGGGGATGCAGCTGCAGCTTTTCTATGTTAGGCTCTTGCCACTATTTTTTTTTTCTAATTCCCCCTTTTTTATCGTTACCATATGTTTACACCTATTTTGAACACTTTTACACAAGGATCATTGAGGCGAATTTTGCTCAAGATTTATGACGCATTTGCACCTTTTTAGTAAATTAGGTGCACAGAAAGACGAGGCATAAAAAATGTGCACATGAAAAAAAAAAATTCCTACAGTTGGCACCTGCGGCATATGAAGAGGGCTCAGCTCCTGAGCCTGTACTATATTTACCATGTATACATCTGTATATGTATGGCAGATGTTGCAAAGAGGTTAAAACGACTCTCAAGTCTTTAAGTCGAAAATGATATGCAAGTTAGTCCATGTAGACAGATACACACGTGGACAAAATTTTTGGTACCCCTCATTTAATGAAAGAAAAGCCCACAATGGTCACAGAAATAACTTGAATCTGACAAAAGTAATTTACCAAACTACATGTTGACAAGCCACAAAGCTTCTGGGAGAATGTCCTATGGACAGATGAGACAAAAATCAAAAATTTTGGCAAGGCACATCAGCTCTATGTTCACAGACGGAAAAATGAAGCATATCTTGAAAAGAACACTGTCCCTACTGTGACACATGGAGGAGGCTCTGTTATGTTCTGGGGCTGCTTTGCTGCATCTGGCACAGGGTGTCTTGAATCTGTGCAGGGTACAATGAAATCTCAAGACTATCAAGGGATTCTAGAGAGAAATGTGCTGCCCAGTGTCAGAAAGCTTGGTCTCAGTCGCAGGTCATGGGTCTTGCAACAGGATAATGACCCAAAACACACAGCTAAAAACCCCCATAATGTCCGAGAGGAAAACATTGGACTATTCTGAAGTGGCCTTCTATGAGCCCTGACCTAAATCCTATTGAGCATCTTTGGAAGTAGCTGAAACATGCCGTCTGGAAAAGGCACCCTTCAAACCCGAGACAACTGGAGCAGTTTGCTCATGAGGAGTGGCCAAAATACCTGTTGAGAGGTGCAGAAGTCTCATTGACAGTTACAGGAATCGTTTGATTGCAGGGATTGCCTCAAAAGGTTGTGCAACAAAATATTAAGTTAAGGGAACCATCATTTCTGTCCAGGCCTGTTTCATGAGTTTTCTTTTTTAAAAAATTCTGTTGAAGCCTGGTTGGAAAGCAATGTCTGACTTTCATTTGTTCATTTTCATAGAATTTTTATATATTATTACTTTTGTCAGATTCAAATTATTTCTGTGACCATTGTGGGTTTTTCTTTCATTAAACGAGGGGGACCAACAACTTTGTCCACGTGTGTGCCTACTTGCCAGTTATCTGCATTGGTGCATGAGGTGTGGCTTATTCTTAGCTCGTCTCCATTAGGGCTGTGGTCTGTAACAAAGGCTCGCTACAGTACCTACAGGGAGTCTGAGACACACCCCCTTCTTGCCATTTCAGGTTCTCTCCCTCCCCCTGCAGCTCTGCCTCCTGGGTATAACATAAGTGTATTACAATCTCAGCAGAAAGTCAGCGTAGGGGGAGCGGATTTCCATTACCGCGAGGGTACAAGAATCATAACGTAGACAATACTAACCCAACAGTGAGAAAAAGTAGATCATCAAGTAATTGTCACCTATAGACTGCGCCAAATGACCCCCAGTAAGGGGAAATCTAGAGGGCTGCTTTAAAGGGAATGAGTCACCAAACAACGACCAATTTTTTTTTTTTTAAACTAAGTTTTTAATTTAAATTTAATTTTCAGAATTTTTTTTTTTTAAATTTTCCATGTCTCTATCTATATTTTTTTTAAAAAGCACTATACCCTGCAATTTTCACTCTGGACACTAAACCTAATACTATTCTGACACTTGCCAATTCTGTTCGTATTTTCTTTGCTGCAGTCACCTCAATTACATCACAGACAGGATTACAATAGAAGATAACACCCATCATTACATTCTCTTCTGACAACATGATGTCACAGCTTATCTACTCCCCCTCCCATGTCTAGAAAACTCTCCCGTAGACCTGAATGAGTCGGCTCCAGACTACTGCCACCTATGGCCATAAGACTGCTGTAAAGCATATCACTAAATGCTGTTATCAGAGGCGAGCAGAAGCTCAGGCAAGATGGCCGCCCCCATAGTCATGGACAGAAAATAGAATTTAAAAAATCTACAATCAAATAAAAACTGATTAGTAAAATAATATTTCATATTGGTTTTAACAAACTTAGAAAATGGTGATACGTTCCCTTTAAGCCCAAATTTTTCTAAACAATTACTGTATAGGGAAATGGCAAAAAAATGAAAAAGAAAACAGAACAACAGCTAAATCCATGAATAAATAGCTGCGGGCCCATTGCACAGATGTCCTCCGATGCTGGCAGTCAGTCTGCACGAGTCGACAGTCCGCTGTGTTGTCCTTTCACGGCACACAATGGAGATCCCTTCTGGTGCTTGTATTAAATCCTCAACAGTTTATTATTCAGTAAATGTGCTACCTAGATAATACAGGATGAGACCTGAGGAACAGGGGACTGACTGAAACGTTTGAGCATTAAACCCGTGGTATTAAAGATCCAGGCTACAAATCCCCTGTAGAGATCCCACTCGTACAAGACAAGTAGCCGATATCCTTCACGGTGACATTATAAAGTTATGAGGTATACGCCGCTCGTATAAAGGCCGCTGAATATATTACAAGCTCCTCCGTCCATCGCCACTATTTTTTCTGTGTTGTTTTCTTCACATACAAAAATAGAGCGGTACAAGCATCAGAATGTATAGGTGATGTATGCCTTATAGAAGGGGGGAGTATGCTATAATGCGCACATTTTCCAGCCCTTTGACGTGCACAATGGATACACCGGTTACATCGGGTTTTCCGAACTTATAAAAATACAGAAAAAAAAAATACCTATACCTGACAAAGCGATTCAAGTTGCTGTAAAACTGGGCGTGGCCTTTTTAAGGGGTGTGTCCTTCTTAAAAGGGGCACAGTTACCTATATCCAGACCCCGTTTAAAAATATTAGACCCCAGATTGTTACTAGTTCATTCAAATAAACAATTGCACCATTTTTATTTGCCGCATTTAGAGATTACTTTAATTTTTTTTTTCACGATACTGAACATATATATATATATATATATATATATATATATATATATATATTATTTATAATCCTTTAATTAAAAAAAAAAGATAAATCCTTATTTTAATAATGTTTTTTCATTAGGTATTTTTTTTTCTCATACCAAGCTCTTTCTTTCCCTGTATATGTATGATATATAGAGACATCCCTCTACATACCATACATTGCTTAGAAAATATATTAAATGTACAATGTACTGTCATATAGAGATCTCTCTATATACGATACATTATGTAGGGACAGTACGATATTATTGCAGCTTGGTATAAGAAAAAAAAACTCCTATTGAAACTAATAGAGCTTGTGGCTCAGTCAGTAGAACATACTTTGGTTTGTAGGTTCAAATCCCTGCAGATACCTAATGAAAAAAATGAATAAAGGTAAACTCTAAATTAATAGAGGATCTCCTGGCAACCTACCCATTAATATTCACTGCATAGAGCTGACATGAGGGGACCTAAAAAACATGAGACTCCTGGTAATACCGGGTGAGTTGACATGTCTGTATACAGTATGTTTGCCACCATAGATCAAAGTAATCTTTTTTTTATTATTACTTTCTTGCCCATCTCTGTGCCACACCTTTGTTTTGATGCAGCAAGGGCTTGCTGTTTGTGGAATTATCAATTTAAAGGACTGACGTTCTCAATATTCCTCTCACCTCTCACATATATTGGGGAAATTTATCAAGATCGGCATATCATAATCAGTCTTGATCCCTTGAGTTATGATGTGCCTATTATCTGCACTGCTGGCCCTACATATTCAAGAAACTCAACCAGGTAAGAGCTGGAGGGACCACACCTGTTAAGTCACAGTGTAAGTACACTTCCTCTCTGCTTTGCTATTCATTTGCTCACTGATTCTATTAACTGCTACCCAGCATGTGAAACACAATCCATTCAGAGATAATGCAGCCATAAAAATCAGATATGTGTGTAACTCCAAGCACTCCCAACTAATTTTACCAGGTATCGCTGTATATTAGCAGTGGCTGTTCCTCGTACTGCAGATTACATCAAGTCCCATTCACCTTTGAGTCCTGTGGAGCAGGAGAAAGTTGGTGGCTACCGTACAGGCGCTTATCCCCTACACCCATGAGTTGTTTTATGGGAAGCCAATTTACCTATCAATAGATTATCGGCATGTGGGAGTAAATCAGAATATAAACCGAAGTGAATACTCACGCAAACATGGGGAAAACATCCTGGGGGGGATTTGACCCCAGGACCATAAATCAGCCTCATAGTACTCATACTAATGGCCCAGTCTAGAGTGTAAATCTAAGAACAAAGGTTATTGCTTAGGTACCATAAAAGATCCAAACCTAGCGTACAGTAATAGGTCTGTTTGGCTGGGTTTCCTCCAGGTACTCTGATTTCCTCCCACACTCCAAAAACATATTGACAGAGAATGAAGAGTGTGAGCCCTATATGGGCAGCCATGTTTTCTCATCCTGGATAAACCCTTTATGAGATTTACGGATTATTCACAGTGTCCAATAGACAAATGCACCAGAAAAGCTCCGGGAGCATGTGGCAAACTAATCCATAAAATTTATTTTACTCAATGGATGCCCAAAGGGTGTTCCCTTGACATCTGTAGTGCTGGCATCCATTTGTAGACCTTTCGTAACCGTAGATAGGCTGTGAAACTCAACTGTGGCATACATCAAAGGAATCCATCGGAACATATGCTAGGAAACGTAGTGTGAACAGAGCCTTATACCATATAACCAAGATAACAGTTTAAACTGCATTAGGGCAAAGGCTGTACACATATATACCTATAATGTGTATGGCTACCAATCTGAGAACAATATAAATATAGATCCTTCCAGAAATACTAATATGGATGCAGCGGTGTTATACAGAGGGGTGATGATGCACAGGGTTACCATGGGGAAATATCCGAGACCCTAATGGTTAATTGCTTAGGAGGACGCCATGAACCAGTCTATTTAGTGCAATTACACATGACCTTTTATTAGAGCCATCTGTGTCCAGCCTCACACCTATAATTTCCTACCGTCTTCTCTGCTGCAACGCCCATAAAGTCATATAAATTCCACATTATAAAGTGGCAGGGTGTATCTATGGCTGTCTATTAGGCACGTATAATTTGCTCAGATATTGTACCCAACCATACAACAAAAGACCTCTGCATGCCCACTGACCACTTTAGGACAATAATCACACACAGAACTTCAGCTAAAATAGCTACAATAGAGTTTCCTACATGATGGGTGGATGGAAGCGCCACTGAGCAAGGATTAAGATGAAAGCTTACCTTTCGTTTCAGATGAGTTTTTAGGATAAATTGCCATGTGTAGTATCACTATTTCTGCTTATTATATGACTTATATTCTGCAATTTTTAGCAGTTTTCCCCTCTGCAGGCTCTATCTGGAGTTTTCAATTCTCCCTGAGCTGGTGGGTGAAGACCAGCTACAATATACTGCTCTCTGAATAGAGGAGAATCTTCTCTAGAACTGTATCTCACCCACTCAAAAACATCCTCGGACCATGCAGGACATAAAGAAGTACTGACCTGCACTGATGTGAATATAGTGCTTTGGTTGGGGTAGAAAGCTTCTATTTGGCTGTAGCATAAGCCTAACCCAGTCTTTCTTCTCTCATCTCTCTGGTTCTTTTGGGATTAGCAAAGGTCCCAGATTTCTGAACCATCACAGTCATAATTGTTATGGTATAGACTATAACATTCAATATAGTAAAGGGATCCAATTCTCACTGCCTTTAGCCACTGCTGGATAGAGCTTGCCTCAAAATTCGTATACATTGAATTCATTTATAAGTTCCCCCTAATCGTAGTAGACAGACTTTACCATATACAGGGGTGTCTCGACCAGATGCAGTGTATATGACCAGATGCAGCTCTTCTCCTATCCAAGTGAATGGGTGCCAAGCACCCTCTGGCCCTATACACTGTATATAGCTGTATGCAGCCAGGTCAGCTGATCAGTATGGGATATGGGTGTCAGACCTCCACCCATAAGATACTGATGACCTATTCTGTGGATAGGACTTCAGTATCTAAAACACATTGGTCTTGGACAACCCCTTTAAACGGAGGCTTATCTTCAGAAATTCCATAGATCTGAATGGAAAGGCAGAACATATGCTGAATGTCACCCATTCAGATGAAGAACCCACCAGTTGGACCCCAACTGAAACAACCCATGTACTGAGTAGTCCAGACAAATATATATATATATATATATATATATATATATATATATAACATTCATTTTAGAATTTTTTTTTTTATATACGACATTTTTTAACCCCAAGTAACAGAATGTGGACCTAGTTTCCCATTTACCTTCTCCGCTGTTTGGAAATACTGCTTCACCAGATCTTCTACTCTCAGGGTTGCGACCTCAGAGGATGACTTGCTGTCAAGTTTCCCAAAATTAATAGCCACGATGTCTGAAATAAAAGCAGAAAAGGATAATGTGTGCTGCACGCAGATAGCACGACAAATGTTATGTGAAGGTCGCCACAAGAGACGTGTGACCTTGAATGTCACTACCTGAATCTGCTTCACGTGTCAGAGATATAGTATGGACCTAGACCCCGTGTCACAGAAAAAGCTATACTGTACATCTTAACAACACCTGGCGACATGCAAGGAATTGTAAAGGAAAAAAAATCTGTTTTCCTATGACAGGTAGCTCTAGTTCTGAAGCATCATGCATAAAACATTGTATTTTAAGCTGCCATGGGGCGAAGTGAAGAATAAAACACCCTGACTGGAAACCTATAAGAGTATAAAAAAAAAAAAAAAAAATAGGAAAATAAAAAAAAATAAAGTTTGGAAAAATAAAACAAAACAGTAATAAGAAAAATATTTATTACTATTATTGTTATTATTTATTGTTATTATTATTTTTTATTATTTATTGTTAATATTATTTTTTATTATTAGTAATTATTATATCTCTTTTTTTTTTTTTCTACTGGGAATGAACTGATCAATTTCTAGAGTCCAATTTTTAGGATCTAGGAATAAAATGTTAATACACAAAATCTTAACCTTTCATGTCCTCAGAGATGTGCGGTATAATATACCGCTAAAAAGTGCGCTAAATTCAGGGCTGAAGATATCGGTGCCAGAGGGTAGTGGACCCATTGTGTCACCTAACTGGTTTGACTATGGACCACTCACTAGGGCCTTGTCTATGTAGTGTCCCCAGTATTCAACCTTAACCCCTGTTGGGGGATCTGGACCTTGCTGCAGGGAGCTGACCAGTTCACTACATGTCAGAGTGTCTGAAGGCCAGAGAGACGTGTTGCGAAGCACAAGGAGTCAGGCAAGAAGACAGTGATATGCAGGACGAATTTTGAGCTGGCGGAATCCATTCAGAGTCGTAAACAGGCAGTAGGTGAGGGCGGGTAGCACCGTTGCAGAAGTCAAGGTCAGATATGTGAGATTAGCATAGGAAAAGGAGTCAATGGTCAAACACGGAGTGACTGAACAAACACAGAAGAAGACGACCTTTGCAGGAAATGGCAAGCTAGGAACCTGAGACTGCTCAGGCAAAGAGTGGAGGAGGCGGTATGAATAGATTCTGGTGGTCAGGGATTGGCTGGGGGGAGGCTGGGTTCACACCAGCGCTTGGATTTGGTTCGGGGATTCCATTTAGTTCTCTCCGCATTTTTCGGGCAGAAACCCGGCAGACCCCATTAAAGTCTAAGGGGTCTGCAGGTCTCTGTGGGTAACCGCTTCTTAAGCGGATGGGGTTTCCTTTTTTCGGGTCCCCAAGCTGACCCCAAGTAAGGAAACCCAAGCGCAAGTGTAAACCTAGAGGAAGGAGACTCTGGCGCACACTGTCCCTTTAAGAAGTCAAGAGTGCGGCACCCGTATGGCAAGGGCATGAGGACAGAGGCTGAAGAGGGAATGGGCAGTGGCGCACAGAGGAGCAAGTGAGCTAGTGGCGGTGACCACTGGAACTATGGTGTCCACAAGCTACCGGCACTACAAAAAGGAAGTCCTGGAATATTTTTTATTTTTCTTGTAGATTTTTGAGTTTGGTGTTCCTTTAAAACAGTATTATACAAGCTAGATCCAAGCGTCACGTCACCATGGTACCTAGATTAAAGCAATTTCATTACGCTTTGTTCTTCCGTTGCGTATATTAAAAGAATAGATTTCTTTTCAAATTTATAATTTTCAAAGTTAACTGAACTTTCAAGTTTAAACTAATTTTTTGATCGTTTTCTCCTGTTTTTTAATTAGAGCTGAGAACATAAGTTGAAGGTGTCCGACCTCCATTAACTTCACTGACTGGCCCTACATAGCCATCTACACAGCCAAAGGGAGTCTACAATTAGACATTACAATAATCGCCCCCTTTATCTCTATCCCCGCGGTGTGCTGTCATTATAAGGCGGCGGCTTATCGGAGGATTTACTTACATTTTAATTCATAATTAAACACATTTAGACAAGAACGCAACTAAATCTGATTTCTAATTTGTTGGGCACAGCTGAAACTTAACAGAGAAGCAGAGTCTCTAACGTGTCTGCCTGAAAACCGACGGACACCCAACGTACCCCATTATAATCAAAGGGGTCCGTTGGACTGTGTGTGTTGCCACTATTTTAGCAGTTCGCCTCTCCGTCATTCTGGTGCTCCGATGACATGACACACTCACCTTTCTTGTCCTTCTGCTCCTTGTGCCTGAAGAAGTGTATAATGTCTTTAGGATTGGCAGCTTTATCCACAAACTTCTGGCTAAACCGAAGAGCATTGAAGGGTTCAAAACCGCCCGTGTAATCCACCTGAGGAAGACAATGGAAGTCACACTGAATACAGATATATGGCTTCATAATAAAGCTCCACCAAAGCTTGATTGACTCCTTAAAGGGATTCACAAGGGGAGAACACTGTATGATTCTTGTGACCCTAACCTATCTATCTGCAGGGCTGGGGTGATATGCTGGTTCTGGTGACACTAACCTATCTATCTGCTGGGCTGGGGTGATATGCTGGTTCTGGTGACACTAACCTATCTATCTGCAGGGCTGGGGTGATATGCTGGTTCTGGTGACACTAACCTATCTATCTGCTGGGCTGGGTTGATATACTGGTTCTGGTGACACTAACCTATCTATCTGCAGGGCTGGGGTGATATACTGGTTCTGGTGACACTAACCTATCTATCTGCAGGGCTGGGGTGATATGCTGGATCTGGTGACACTAACCTATCTATCTCCAGGGCTGAGGTGATATGCTGGTTCTGGTGACAGTAACCTATCTATCTGCAGGGCTGGGGTGATATGCTGGGTCTGGTGACACTAACCTATCTATCTGCCAGGCTGGGGTGATATGCTGGTTCTGGTGACACTAACCTATCTATCTGCAGGGCTGGGGTGATATGCTGGGTTCTGGTGACACTAACCTATCTATCTGTGGGGCTGGGTTGATATACTGGTTCTGGTGACACTAACCTATCTATCTGCAGGGCTGAGGTGATATGCTGGTTCTGGTGACACTAACCTATCTATCTGCAGGGCTGGGTGATATACTGGTTCTGGTGACACTAGCCTATCTATCTGCAGGGCTGGGGTGATATGCTGGTTCTGGTGACACTAACCTATCTATCTGCAGGGCTGGGGTGATATGCTGGTTCTGGTGACACTAACCTATCTATCTGCTGGGCTGGGTTGATATACTGGTTCTGGTGACACTAACCTATCTATCTGTGGGGCTGGGTTGATATACTGGTTCTGGTGACACTAACCTATCTATCTGCAGGGCTGAGGTGATATGCTGGTTCTGGTGACACTAACCTATCTATCTGCAGGGCTGGGTGATATACTGGTTCTGGTGACACTAACCTATCTATCTGCAGGGCTGGGGTGATATGCTGGTTCTGGTGACACTAACCTATCTATCTGCAGGGCTGGGGTGATATACTGGTTCTGGTGACACTAACCTATCTATCTGTAGGGCTGGGTTAATATGCTCGTTCTGGAGACACTAACCTATCTATCTGCAGGGCTGGGGTGATATGCTGGTTCTGGTGACACTAACCTATCTATCTGCAGGGCTGGGGTGATATGCTGGGTTCTGGTGACACTAACCTATCGATCTGCGGGGCTGGGTTGATATGTTCTTTCTGGAGACAGACTCCCTTCAATCTATTTTGAATGCCTTATCATTATTTTGTCATATTAGATTCGAAACTTAAAAGAAAAAAAAATACTCATCCCCTCTCCTCTTTCTTCCAGCCCTTAGATCACACTTGTGTTGGGCTGTAAGTCAACTCCTTGCTGCAGGAGCCCTCCCCCATTTCTCTAAGGAATGTGAACTGACCACCCCATGGTGAACCCCTTTTGAAAAGAAGAAAACATGGCTTCTTTACAAGACCAGTAATACAGACAGTAGTTTCTCCTAAGCAAACCCAGTGTGGGACTGACCCATCAGAATATCAGAGGATACTCCAGTGGGCCTCCAGCAGAAGACTCCTACATTGGAAGGGTGCTATAGTTTATTTCCTGGGGGTTTTTAGAGGGTGGGCCCCAGAATCATTTTAACTGATGGGCCCAAGGAACCTCATTCAACCCTGATCGAACCTCTTAGTGTTAAAAAAAAACCTCTAAGTACTAAATTCATTGCCTCTGCCTCCTGCCTTATGCCAACACTGGAGGGTATGTCATATTTCTTTGGTAATTTATTGTCACCTCATCTCAAATCTGCTTTAAGGAAACCATGGCAACAACAAAACAAAACGGTAAAAGCAGACTTCACTTACCGAGGATTTTCTTTTTAATAGGGAACTGATAAGTAAAGATTTGGAAAGACGCGACCCAACAGGGGGTCTGCGTGTACAGAAAGGCTGAACGGGAAAAGCTTCAGCCTCAACAGGCACATTAAAATTATAGGGAAAATCCTGAAAGTGTCATTTTTTTCTTGTTTTTTTTTACAGACATCGAAAATAGATCTTTTAGTTGGCGCAAGATTTCAGTCGCTTAGTTGCATATTAACCCCTTATCTACATAGCCAACATTGGCCTTAAAGGGGTTTTCCGGGCAAAAAAACTTTTTTTAACAAAAGGTATTTTAGTGCTATTAATGGGTTAATAAGTGCACCCAAATACCTTTAGCAGTGTTTTGAGTAATTTCTGGGTCTCTGGGAGCTCCTGGCATCCTCTGCATTTGTTTACATGGGTAATTTTCTGCTGTCTTAGCCTACAACTACCATGATCCCCCTCTCCCTCCGTTTTCCTAGCTAGCCCGTGGATTACTAGCCCTACCTACCTACCTCAGCCCACCCCATCATACTTACCTGTCTTCTGTGTCCTGGAGATCAGTTTCTTCTGTCCCGCCGGCTCCTTCTTCTTCTTGTGCATGGTGGTAGGCGCTCTTCACTTTTGTCGGCAAGTGTACAATAGAGCTCTATTGCGCAGGCGCCGGCAGAAGTGGAGGAAGTGACGTTTGGTGCCAGAAGACTGAAGACTGGTAAGTATGATGGGGACGGAGAGTATTGGTGACGCTTCGTTTCCGGAAATGCGGAAACAGAGCGTCACTGGATTAAAAGAAAGTGTGCCTGGGGTGGTCACGGACATCCCCTTTAAAGTTCAGTAAAACTTGGATGTGACTTTTTTATTATTTTATCAATGTAGTCTTGTTTTTTACAGGATGAGTCACAGTTGAGCCCAGTGTTTGGCTGCAGCAGTCACATGAATGATCTTTGTGATGTCATCGCTGCAGGACTGGCGAGGATCATCAGCAGGGGATTGTTAGGATTCTTAGTATGTAGTCTTCTCACTAAACCTGAAAAAATCCCGGTGTTTTCTTAGGAGAAAAACTGATTGTATGGGTATTCTCAGTATGTATTCTCCTCACCGCAGCACTGCTCACTACTGTTGTATTGACCCCCTTCCTGTCGCAGGCATTTTTCAAATTTTGTTTTTGACTCCTGGCCTTCCAAAAGCTTTAACTTTTTAATTTTCAGTTCACAGAGCCGTACGAGGGCTTAATTTTTGTGGGACAAATTGTACTTCGTAGCAGTACTATTTAATATTTCAAACAATGTACTGGGAAGCTGGAAAAAAAATTCAGAATGGGGTGAAATTGGAGAAAAACTGCAATTGTGCAACTTTCTTACAGGTTTTGTTTTTACGGCGTTCACTGGGAAACCAAAATGAAATGTCACCTGTATTCTATGGGTCGGTACGATTGCAGCGATACCAAATTTATATATTTTTTTTACGTTTTAACCCTTAACCCCCCCACCCCTTCAAAAAAAAAAAATCTTGGAGTTGCCATATACGGACACCCATAACTAGAGATGAGCGAATTTCTCAAAACTTCGATTCAGCAGTTCGATTCGAAGTTCCAAAAAAATTTGCTTCGATCCGAATTACTTTGCGGCGAATAAACAGCTATTTCCTGTCTGCAGAGAGCCGGGGTGGGCAGCAAAATGGCGGAAGCCCTTGAATACCGCGGTCATGTCTCTCTTTCTCTCCAGCACGGGCAACTTTTATTCATGTGGAAGGATCTGCTGACAAGCAAAGACACGCCTACCCAATCACTAGAGAACATCATGTGACCGTCTGATGTCACAAAGGTCCTTACTAAATATTCGTTACCGCAAAGCATCAGGAAATCTGGAATCGTGGAGAATCGAAGCTTTCCTGAAATTCGGATCGAATTCCACTTCTGCAGAATCGATTCGCTCATCTCTACCCATAACCTTTTTATATTTTCACATGCGAAGATGCATAAAGCGTTTTTTGTTGCCTGGCCAGATGTACTTTTTATTTATACCAATTTGGTGAATGTCTGGATTTGATTGCTTTTTATCCAAATTTTTATGGGAGGTGAAACAGTAAAAAAAATAAATAAATAAATGGCGGTTCGGCAGTTTTGATTTTTTTCCCCCACTACAGTGTTCACCATAAAGGAAAAATATTTTTATAGATTTGTAGACCGGGTTTTTCGGACACAGGGATACCTAATGTGTATGTGTTTCACTTTATTTATGTAATTTTATATATGTTCTAGGGAAATGGGAGTGGTTTGAATTATTTCTTCTTTTTTATTTATTTTTTTATCGGTTGTCTTTTTTTTTTTTTTTTTTTTTTTTACCCCTCTAGGGGTTAGAAACTATCATTTCTTGCTATTAGGCAAGTTTAGTACAGTTAGTACTATGTGCTGAGGCCGAAGAGAGAGATATCAGTTAACTAGTGGGTGGAGCTGAGCAGCAGTTAGCAGCAGCAGATAGTGAAGCCCATCTCAATTTTGTGCTGACAGACTCCCTATAACATAAACACTTGGTTTAAAAAATAGGCCACTCCTTTGTGACACACTCCCTTCAAGTCCAAGCACGAGTTGCACAAGTCACATGTGAACAGCGCCTAAATTACCCTTTAGGGATTATTTACACCATGATGTATAATTTCTTCTATTTGCATTCAGTACAGGAATAGAGTAGCAGAATTGAAACTCTCTTAGTGGCTGTTCACATGGTACAAATACACATCAGAAAAAATCTGACATTTATTTGCAGTGGAATATGCAGCAGAAATCTGAGGCAGGTGCTTTAATTTCTGCTGCGGTTCTGCAGTTTACAGTACCACAAAAAGATGAAAAAACGCACCAAAAATTGACACTGTTTCTTTAATTCGATACATGGAAAAAAAAAATGCCATATGCACTAAGGAAGTGGAATGGATTATCATTAAAATCAAAGCACAGTGTGAACATGCCCTAAGGGTGCTTTCACACTTGGCACTTTGATGCAGATTTTAGATGCATAAACACAGCAGGCAGTGGATAGTAATGAAGAGGCATAACGTAGGAAAGATTATACTTCTCTCCTGATTTTGGCTTTTAAAACTGCGTCAAAACAGCACGTGTGAATGCAGGCCTATTCTAATAGAAATAGACAATAGCAGTTTCCACTGATGAGCTAGAAATTGTTTTCTGCATCAAGACATAAGAAATTTTCATCTTTTCTCTGCTGCACGTGGAAAGGATGGCAGGCGGTAGTGGAAGTTTTATGTGAAGCTGCTTAAAATTCATGAAATTTCAGACCCGGAGTCGTCCTCCTGTGTGAAGTCTTTTAATACTCAATTCAGCCTTTTCTGGGTTATATTGACGCCCTCCATAGCTATATTGTGCGATCTCCTTGAATTATGTATATTATAAACCTATTGTACAGATGTTCCTTTTGTGCACCCACTTTTCTGCTGTCTGTGTCAGTCTTCACTGCAGTTCTGTCATTCTATTCGTGTACCAGGAAGATGAGTGTTATAGATCCATACTAAACAGAGGGGTGATAGAGACAAGGGAGGACACTCAAAAGATGAGTGCTATAGATGCCTACTAGACAGGAGAGAGATAGAGACAAGGGAGGACACTACCAATTTAACCAATAAACTGAATTTTTTTTTAATTAAAATAGTTAAGTGTGATGTATAAATTATATTTGGGGCTCATGTGTTGTTGTTGTGTGGCTCGTGAATGAAATCCAGGCCGTTTGTGGTTCTCAATTGCCGCAGGTCAACACGTGGGTTTACCCGATTTAATATGGATAATCAATATGTGGTCACCCGTTGCAATTTTACCGCTATTTTCGGCACTGAAACCACAGCCAAATATGGCAGGACAATTCTTGGACCATCGGACGTCCCCTCGGATGGTACACTCGGACACGTGCATGGAGCCTCAGTGTGCCACTCATGAGAGTTTTCCCAAATACACATGCACAATTTTATTCATAAAACTAGTTCACCTTCTCCAAAACCTCAGAAGTAGGATTTCGACTTAGGGTTGAGAGTTTAAAAGGGTTGTCCAGCCCAAAATGTTTTTTTCATACTCATGACCTATCTACGGGATCCTTTTTTGTTAGAAGTGTCCTCAGCTGATCACAGAGTTTCTTGCTACTAGAAATCCCAATGATCGGCACTACTTTGTGGGGCAGCAGGTAGTATTCAGTCTCCCTGCACTGCCTCCACAGGGGAAATTAGGCATTACACAAAGTCCACTGAACTCAAGGAACTGTCCATGTAATTCATATACTGTACATCCCAGGCCCTATAAAACAAGGGATGTTCTTTGGAGCCTCTCTTAGAAGGCCCTGAATGGGATATACAGTATGAAAGTGGATTTTCAGAACTATCAATCCTTGAGGTTGTTCCCTTCATAGCAACAATTTTGGGAGATCTGGGTTACAACCAATACAGCTGCTCAGGGATTTCTGAAAAGCAGGTCTCACTTATCACAACAATACGGGAGTAAATTTACCCAACTTCTATCTAAACCTCTTGACTATATCAATCATGAGGGATGGCGGCAGACGTAACCTTTTATATAAGATCCGCTAAGTACTATTTATGGGGTCGGAAGCCTTTCATACGTCCTTAGACATAAGATGCCCTTTGTTGTATTACACAGTAAGTGCCTCTCTCCGAGCATTGTATTGTATCCCTATAATAATAAAGCCTCTCAATACAAGTAATGGTTCGGGAAATAATAGGCAATTTTCTGAGTAAGCGCGTGGGCAGGTAGTGAATGGCGTTTACTTACAGTAGTCCATGACCCTGTGCGTGACGAGCGATGACTTTACAATATTTGAGTATGTTCTGAAAGCCGCGTTGGGTAATGATATGGCAGCACTTAAGAGGAAGAAATAGAGTCAAGGCGATCACCTACCTGCTAAACGGAGTGATCATCTACCTGCTAAACGGAGCGATCACCTACCTGCTAGACGGAGCGATCACCTACCTGCTAAATGGAGCGATCACCTACCTTCTAAACGGAGCGATCACCTACCTTCTAAACGGAGCGATCACCTACCTTCTAAACAGAGCGATTACCTACCTGCTAAACGGAGCGATCACCTACCTTCTAAACGGAGCGATCACCTACCTGCTAAACGGAGCGATCATCTACTTGCTAAACGGAGCGATCACCTACCTCCTAAATGGAGCGATCACCTACCTGCTAGCATAGAATATTGTGCTAACAATAGAACTTGTTGAACCAGAGATACCATCATGTCCCCTGAACATTGGATGGACTGGCAGGGTGCATGCGTGACCACCACTCCATATACACTCTTCCTTGCTCTTACTGTATTTATGCAGTGCAAGATGGGACCTCTGTTTTAGTATTTGATGAGGCTCCCAAAAATCAGGCAACTAGTACTATCCTGTGGATAGGAGACAAATCAGTGGGGTCCCCAGAGATTAGACATCTAGCACTATGTGATGGATGTCCTTTGTAGGATGCCCAATTCTAGGGATTCCAGTCC
Organism: Leptodactylus fallax; assembly: GCA_947044405.1. Lineage (NCBI taxonomy): Eukaryota > Metazoa > Chordata > Amphibia > Anura > Leptodactylidae > Leptodactylus > Leptodactylus fallax. Next base: position 1,304,261 of record CAMRHE010000133.1, on the reverse strand, counting down.
ATCAGCCTCCAAAGACACTGAATGGAGTGCCAGGGAGCATGCATGGCCACGGCTCCATTCAGACTCCTTAATGCACCTGTGCAATGAGGTGGACATTACCCACGTGCTAGAGATTGGCAAAACCCCCAGAGATCAGGCATGTAGCACTCCTCTGTGCCTAGGTGATGAAGGTCCTTTGCAGGGCACCACATTAACCATCGGACGGTAAATAGAGTGGGAGGGTGCATGTGTGACCACCGCATATGCCTGTGCTCAGGCAGTGAGGAGGATGGGGCCTGCATTCTAGTAATAGGTGGGGTCCCAATAGATCAGACATCCAGTACTATCCTCTGAATAGATGATTAATGTCCTTTGTAGGATATCCCATTAACCAGGGATTCCATTGTGGCAGCCCCAAAGACAATCAATGGAGCGGCAGGGCGCATGTATGACTGCCATTCCAAACTACTCCTTACTGTGCCTGCACAGTGACAAGGATGGGAACCCTGTTTTAGTAATTGGCGGGGTCCCCAGAGATCAGATATCTAGTACTAGTCCTTCGTGTGGTGCCTAACCAGTACTCCAGACCTAAAAATAATGAAGGAACAGAGCACATGTGTGACCACTACTCCATTCAAGCTCCTTACTGTACCCAGGCAGGACCCACGTAATAGTAACTGGAGGGGTTCCCAGGGAACAGACGTGGCGTACCTATTCTATAGACAGGTGATGGATGTCCTTCATGGATGCTCCATTAACCAGGGATTCCAGTCCGCCAGACCCAAAGATATGGAAAGGAGCAGCAGGGCGCATACGTGACCACTACTCCATTTACACTTCTTACTGTACCCAGGCAGGACCCACGTAATAGTGACTGGAGAAGTCCCCAGGGATCAGACGTGGAGTACCTATCCTGCGGACAGTGATGGATGTCCTACATGGGATGACCCATTAAACAGGGCTCTATTGAAACTTGTGCTAGTTATTAGGACTGTAAATATCATCATATTATACCAGTATACTATACACAAATATACCTCTCCAGACAGTGGGGGCCTAAGCGGTTAGACCCCCTACCCATCTACAAGTTATCCCTTATCTTGTGGATAATTCTGGAATGGTGCAACCCCAGTAAACATCTCAGTGTATGTAGAAAGTATGGTACTTGGAAAAAAGTTGGTAAATCAGATTATATGGGGGGTGCACTACTATGGTGTCGAGACAAAGTAGAGTGACTATACTGTAGGTGTGACATATGGCGACCAAAGGGATCCAATATGGCTATCAGAACTTGCAACATCCAGTCCCCAGACTGGGAGAACAGTCAGGAGACAAGCGGATGTATTATTTGGGTGCAATGCCGCTTTACACAATAGCATACAGTCTGAGCGTGGGATGTGGGGAATTGTTAGCACAGACATTGAAATTTTGCTAAAAACATTCGTGCGCATCCCTATAATCATCCCCATGAATACAGCGCCGTGGAAAATAAAGCAATTACAATTCATCGTTCCATTAGTATTTTACATTCCAAATCCAGAACTGAGTTGGCACTTAGTACAATGCCAGCATCAAATGTCATTGTGTAGGTGTGACAAAACAACATGCAGAGCGGTCACACTTTAACCCCCGGAGTGACGGCAGTAATAGGGTTTGCATAGCTAGGACAACTTCTTAGCAAATGCAACCCCACCTTCACATGAGGGATTAAAGGAGTTGTCTGAGATTATGATATTGAGCTCCACTCCCTCTTCTCAGGCCAGTGGCGTCACGTTCATTGTACATGCTGCAGCTCCGTCCCATTCAAATGAATGGAGCTGAGCCGCAATACCAAGCACAGCCACTATACCATACACGGCGCTGTGCATTGTATAGGCTGCAGCAATCAATATCATATTGCCAGAAGACCCCTTTAACTGTCCCAGAAGTGAAATCCTGGCAAGCAGATGTTATCGCTGGTGCTTAAACATTTGCAATGGAAATACTGCAGTATTACAGACACAGCAAGCTTTAACCTGACACTGATAAGTTATCACACTGCAGCAAGTTATCACAAAAGCTATTGAAAAAGTCAAGTTAAAGGGAACCTGTCAGGGCTGTATGGGGCACTTAACCACCCACAGGTCCTCATGCACCGTTGACTTAGTGTCCCAAATAGCCCTATGCTACCTTTATACTTGCCTGGCCTCCAGGCACCTGTACAGATCTTTACTGTCGTCGGAGAAGTACACTTCAGCTTTAGTGCACATGCGCCAGACCTTGTGCACATGTGCAGTGAAGCCGAGGTATACTTGTCTGGCCTTAGTGAAGAGCTGCGCAGGCCCCGGGAGCATCAGAAGAATGGGCTATCTGAGACACTAAGCCCATATGGGTGGTTGGTTTAGTGTCCCAAACAGACCCAAAAAGTTCCCTTTAAAGTTGCTTATTGTAGTGTAATTTACTGCATTAAAGGGGTTGTCCAGGATTTGAAGCAAAATGTCGGGCGGCCAGGGGATATGTAAATATGTAAAATATGCACACTCCCCTCTCCCCTGGCACTCTGTTGTCTGCTGCCGAATCCCTTTCTGTGTCGGGGCCATGGCGCCAGAAGTCCTGAGCCTCTAGTAACCACGTAATTGCTGGCGAGGGATCGGTGTTGTCACTCACATACGTCACCGCTTCCTTACCAGCGATCTTGGTCTCAGTGGTAACGTAAGGCTCAGGACAATGGAGTGCCTGGCATTGGTGAGTATGTTTTTTTTTACTTTTAAATATAAGCTGCCCCACGACTTGCTACAAATCCTGGACAACCCCTTTAAGTGTCAAGTTAAAGTTCGCTAAATCTGTAAACAGGCCTGGTGGAGTCAAAAGACATTCACATAACATATGGTCACTGGCTAATAGAGGGGGCTTCACTATATATGAGTTATCGACCTAACAGAACATACGGACAGCGGCTGCACTAATTGGACAACCCCTTTAAAAAGGCCTGACCCCTCTCCTGATGTGCCCATTTTAGTGAATACCTGTATTCCCCATGAAATAACAATTCTGCAGCATCTTTTCTTATTGCTGTATGTTGTGCCTTTCCTCTATTATTCCTCCTAGAACTTTATAGATAAACTGACAAATGGGTGTGCCCAAGTTAGGGGCCTATCCCTGCACAATCTGACAATTGACCAAACAATGCTGACTTTGTAGGAACACATCCCACTGACAAGATTAATGGTAACAACACCCAAGGTCAATTTATTCATACATTTCCAAGAGGAATAACAGAGGAGCGAAACAATATACAGTTATTAGAAAAGATACCCCAGGATTGATTTTTCATAGGTGATACAAATATTTTCTAAAGGTAAATGTCCCCTTTAAGAAAACTGGTCTGTGAGTTATCTTCTGTTTTTTGTAGTTAAAGGGAATGTAGGACACAATTTACAATTATCTGCTGGTTATAGCACCCCCTAGTGTTCAAAGGTTATTGTGCCTATGACTTGCGCCTGTATCGGGACGTCTACCTTCTACTGTTAAAAATGCTGCTGCCCATGCCGGGCTTTCGCTCTGAGAAGCAGGAGACAGTCTATGTCCAGCCTAAATGGTATCCAGAATTCTTTCACTGAGGATACAGCAGAAGCTGTACTGTACTCTACTGGGAATTCATGACTAAAAGAGCCTCACTAGAATCACGTGAACAGACGTTTCTATTTTTGCCACCACGGGGTGCTATGACAAGCAGATAATTGCAAAATTTCTACATTTCTTTTTACAATGCTTTACAAACTTACTCTAAAATGGCTATTTAGTTTACTCACTGCCGTTTGTACTGAAGGCACAAGTCCTGAAGGCCACTTTCTGCGCATGATTATGAAGGCGGCCATTTTGCTTCAGCTGCTGCTCTGTTATTTGAACAGCAGTTCAGAGAAAAGCTTTACAGCAGTCACATGGACATAAGAAAAATCAATCACACAATGGCCTACTGACTTTAATAACAGAGTGTTTTGAGCATGCTCTGTGCAGGGCTCACTTTGCAAGAAGGGTCAGGAGCTGTACCAGAACCCATTGCCAATGGTGTGATCCTGCAAAGACTTCCCTCAACATAGCAACAGAGATATCATCTGTGACCGGCTGAAATGTCTTGAATTGTGATGAACTTACCCGCAATCTTATCAAAGGTTTATCAGGCATACGAGTATTTCCCCAGACGCTCTCTTTCCGCCAAGTCCAGCATGGCCTCTATCTGCAATACACAAAACAACACAACCATCAGCCAGATTCTTGTACATCTGTGCCAGGTCCTTCGGCCTATCTCCCAAACATTGCTGCCTGGTACCAGGAAGAGTTGTAGGAGGAGACTGGAATAAGCCCCCAGTTGTAGGCTCATGTATCCGATGAAGAATTCCCGGCATATACTTCATAAGTAAAGCCCAAAAGTCATGTAAGCTTAGCCTAACTATTCGCTGATATTTATGTTTTAGTAACTACTTCTACCCTACATGAAATATAGCTGGGACATTTTTGTTAGAACGTTACCTCAATTGTCCTTCCTGGAAATATAAGAACATATTGATAAATGGGTGTTGTCATTTCCCTTATCAATAGGGTGAGTCTCTATACAACCTGTCACAATGTCACACTGTAAAGACACGCCTCTTCAACCAGGGACACCCAAGTGTTATACATTTTCAGGTATAACAATAGAGGAACTTCACAAGTTGTAAGAAAAAACACTTCAGATTATTTCTTTGGAAATACATGTCTTTGCTAAAACAGGCACGCCGGTGCATCTAAGATATCTTCTTTAAAGGGAGTCTGTCAAGTCCAAAATGACCCCCTACCCACCCCAAACTAAAGGGGTGCTTAGATTATAAAAACCTGTCTTATTTCCAGCAACAGCACCACTCTTGCCAATAGGCGTTGTCTGGTATTTCAGCTTATGCCCATAGAATTCAATGGAGCTCGACTGCAATTCCACACGCTGCCTACAGACATGAGTGGCGCTGTTTCTGGTGTAAGCAGATGCTTTTAGCAATATCTAGGCAACCCTTGTGAATGCGCTTCAGACTTACCTTGATTCACATTTTCCTAGCATCTTATTTGCTGCAGTTTGATGTTTATTAGTATTCCTGCGGGGCACACTGGCAGTGAGGCTGATGGTACCTGTCTCTACTATAAAGTGACTTTTTGCTTTAGAACTTGGACAACAAAAAGACTCAGCAGAACTTTGAGGTTTTTTTCAGGTTCTTAAAAAAACTTCTAAGCAGATAGAAAAATCCACAAATAAATATATGCAACAAAGACGGGTAAGAGAGAGCGCTGCAGGCACAGAAAGTAAGAGGCAACGCCGGAACGAGCAGCTACCTTCTCTATGCAGAAGTGTTCTATGTCCTGAGTCACTTTGGGATTGTCTGGGTTGAACAGGTCTGGATGATCGGCCAAGACGACGTCTTCAAAGAAGAACTGCCGAACGGTCTGAAGGGGGGATTTTCTGCATGTTCATCTTCTTGTGTTTGATCCGTAATAAACCCACATGCCTGTAAGAAGAAGGCCCGAAGTTAGATGGAGACATCTGGCAATGGCTGTAAGAAGGACAGAAGACAGTTACATGGAGACATCTGACTATATCTGTAAGAAGGACAGAAGACAGATGGAGACATCTGACTATATCTGTAAGAAGGACAGAAGACAGATGGAGACATCTGACTATATCTGTAAGAAGGACAGAAGACAGATGGAGATATCTGACTATATCTGTAAGAAGGACAGAAGACAGATGGAGATATCTGACTATATCTGTAAGAAGGAGGCCCGAAGACAGTTAGATGGAGACATCTGGCAATGGCTGTAAGAAGGACAGAAGACAGATGGAGATATCTGACTATATCTGTAAGAAGGACAGAAGACAGATGGAGATATCTGACTATATCTGTAAGAAGGAGGCCCGAAGACAGTTAGATGGAGACATCTGGCAATGGCTGTAAGAAGGACAGAAGACAGTTAGATGGAGATATCTGACAATGTCTGTATGAAGGACAGAAGATTGAGACATCTGACAATATCTGTAAGGAGGAGGACAGAAGACAGTTAAATCAGGATATCTGACAATGTCTATATAAAGGACATAAGATGGAGACATCTGACGACATCTGTAAGAAGGAGGACAGAAGACAAGTTAGATGGAGATATATGACAATGTATGAAGAAGGACAGAAGATGGAAGCATCAGACAATATCTGTAAGAAGGAGGGTAGAAGACAGTTAAATGGAGACATCTGACTATATCTGTAAGAAGGCCCAAACACAGTTAGATGGAGAAATCTGGCAATGGCTGTAAGAAGGACAGAAGACAGTTAGATGGAGACAACTGGCAAAGTCTGTATGAAGAAGGACAGAAGATGGAGACATCTGACAACGTTTGTAAGGAGGAGGAAAGAAGACAGTTAAATGGAGATATCGGACAATGTCTGTATGAAGGACATAAGATTGAGACATCTGACAATATCTGTAAGGAGGACAGAAGACAGACTGACACGTCTGGCAATGTCTGAAACGAGGAGGACAGAAGACTGTTAGATGGACACATCTGACCATGTCTGTATATAGGACAGTAGATGGAGACATCTGACAATATCTGTAATAAGGAAGACAGAGGCTAGTTAGATGGAGACATCTGACAATGTCTGAATTAAGAAGGATAGAAGAAGAAGACATCTGACAATATCTGTAAGGAGGAGGACATCTGACAATCAAGGCTATATCTGTGGGGGCCGTATCATCACTTCCAGGACTCCTCCTCCAAAGGACAAAAGCCACACCAAATATTGATGGGACTTATATTTCTCTTTTCTTCATTCACTTCATTTTCTTAATTGACAAAAAATATTAACCCTTCTATTTCTGAAAGCATTCTTATGTTGCAGCATTTTTTCCACACCAGCCTAAAACATTTGCCTCTCTGGATCTCTGACAATATACTCCGATAAATCACACCCATACATACAAGGGCAGAAGGCTCGTATAGCGCTATCCTGAGCATAGGGCCCCGCTCCATCTATCGAGACTATAGGTGTGACTATTTTGCTCGGTCAGACTTCTGCTGTAGTATTGTGTTGGGATAATCCGATGTAGAAAAGTTTTATGTCTATAAGTACAGTTTTACCTCATTTGCCCCTTTTACAAATCATGAATATTCCAGTCCTGGACTACAACTTATGATCCTATTGTGTCGCCAGTAAAATCCTTATGCGATTTGAGACAGGCAAGGATACAGCGGCACGGCGTGTGGGAGGTCATGAAGTGTGAACTATGAATACATGTATCATCTCCTCTCTGTGAGTGGGAAAACCACACGGACGTATCCGACTGTAGGGCCGGATGGATGAGTCACGACCACTAAGCTATCGCTAAGAGACTTAAAAGTAAGAAAAAGGAAACATCTGAAAGATTTATAAACAATATGAAATTCTAATGGAAATGGGGACTATGGTAAAAAATGGGTCATATCGGAGTACTGCAGCTCCGCTCCTATTCACTTCCGCTGTAGCAGAGCTGCACCGCTTCTATATCATAGGTGCTAGCTCTATATCAATGCCATAGGTGAGTCAGTAAGCACATATACATAGATATAGGCGAGTCAGTACATACAGTACAGACCAAAAGTATGGACACACCTTCTCATTCCAAGAGTTTTTCGGACTGACTGACCTTCTTTTCTTAAAGTAATGATAGCCACTCGTTTTTCTTTACTTTTTTCTTGCCATAATACAAATTCTAACACTCCATTCAGTAGGACTATCAGCTGTGTATCCACCTGACTTCTGATCAACACAACTGATGGTCCCAACCCCATTTATAAGGCAAGAAATCCCACTTATTAAACCTGACAGGGCACACCTGTGAAGTGAAAACCATTTCAGGTGACTACCTCTTGAAGCTCATCAAGAGAATGCCAAGCGTGTGCAAAGCAGTAATCAAAGCAAAAGGTAGCTACTTTGAAGAACCTAGAATATAAGACATATTTTCAGTTGTTTCACACTTTTTTGTTAAGTATATAATTCCACATGTGTTAATTCATAGTTTTGATGCCTTCAGTGTGAATCTACAATTTTTATAGTCATGAAAATACAGAAAACTCTTGGAATGAGAAGGTGTGTCCAAACTTTTGGTCTGTACTGTATATACACACACAATAAGTAAATATATATATAATATAATAATTTGATCTCACATATTAAAGGGATTTCCCAGCCTCAAATTGAATTTTCCTACTGATGACCTTTCCAGAGGACAGGTAAGTAATAATGATATGTCACTCGGTGGGTACGAGAAGAGATGCTCAGAGAGGATTGTTCATCCGTAACAAATAAAGCAAATAACTCTGCTACTCAAAGGTCACCTCATGCTACAAACAGTTGCTTTCATCCTATGACCATGTTTCCATTCTACATCCGATGACTGATGAAGGTCAGATTATTCGGACCGAAACGTTTCAATTGCAATATGGATGTAATTAAGCTAAAGCATTCGAGAAACTAATTTGAGTGCCAGAGTTATTTTCTTTATTTATTTCCACAGGATAGGTCATGAGTATGTGATCTGTTGGTGTGTGACACTCGAATCCTTTACAGATCATTGGTTATAGGAGCCTGCGGGTGCCGAAACCTGATAATGGCAGCACCATTCCTATACAAGTAATAGGAGAGGTACTGTAGATCACTGCGGGTCCACCTCAACAAATCACATACTGATTTACTTAGGATAGGTCATCAGTATGAAAATTCAATTTGGGGCTGGACAACCCCTTTAATCTAATTATATATGTATTTATTTATGAATCTATTATAATTATGGGGTAATTGGGGGGTACGAAATATCTGACATACAGACTGTCAAATATCTAAGTTATCAATGTTTATGTAAAGTAGCTGAACAATTACCCACATGTAATCATTTATACTATTTACTAGACAAATAACACGGTGAAGTGATTGAAGAATGGAGTCATAGACTCGGGAGATCAAAGGTTTACCGCAGGATCGGAGATTGCTCTGACTCTGCCTTGAGAGCAGGAGGCTGCTTAAGAAAACAAAACTGTGATGCCAGGTTCACACCTGCGCCTGGGTTTCCGTTCTTCGGGTCCACTTGGGGACCTGAAGAATGGAAACCTAACCCGCTTAAAAAGTGATTACCCGCGGAAACCCACTGACCCCATAGACTAGAATGGGGTCCACCAAGTTTCCGCCCAAAAAATGTGGAAAAATGCGGAGAGAAAAGTCCTACTTGCAGGACTTTGCTCTCTACATTGTTTAAGCGGGTTCGGGGACAGAAACCCAGAACGTAGAGCAGGCGCAGGTGAGAACCTAGCCTCACGTGTTACTCTTACAGCTCATAGCTAAAGTGCTCACTGTCTACAATGATGCCATAAAGACAACACTGTACCCTAAGGACCTGCACCTCTCACCATCAAAAGACAGTGAGCGGTCAATATGGAGTTAAGCACAGGGCCTAGCGGTGGATTAAAACTACCAAAGGGAAATACATACAATATATTGAATGTGCACAATATATTGTATGTGTATATTGTTAGCCCGGCTATAGAATGCTCACATAAATTTATTTATAGGCCCCAGTTTACCTCATAGAGGCCTAAAATAGTGTCCTTTTGGGTTCTGCTGGGGTGGTACAGTATATGTCAGGTATATCACTGTTTTCTCCAGTAAAGAAAAACAAAATGTATACTGTATATAGGAGCCTATGTGTTTGGCCAGGAAAACCTGGTCCATGTGATGTCTGTACCTTCTGGCCCGATCGCAGTTGTAATGATCTGAACTCACAGTACAAGACATCTATATGATGCGGATAGTTCAGTTCATCTGAGCCACAGTCAAACCTGGAAATGCAGTTGTCATATGGACCACATTTTCCAATCAAGTACAGATGTGTGAACTCGGCCTTAGACAATGAAGGTGTCAGGAATCTCAGGTTATCGTACCTTGGAAGCTTCTGCAGTGTCAGAGTTCTCTGAGGCTTATCCAATAAGCAGTTGAGGAGGCAAATGTAAACCCTCTTCCTCCTCAGCCAGGTGCCTGCAATTGGTTGTACCTTGTCTGGCCTTCATACCTGATTCTGACGTAATCTCTAGGAACTGACCCTTGACTTGATCCCTGAAAACTGCTTGTCTCCTGATTCTGACATGATCTCTAGGAACCGATCCTTGGCTTCATACCAGAAAACCACTTGTCTCCTGATTCTGACTCTGAAGTAACCTCTTGGAACCGACCTTTGGTTTGATACCGGAAAAACCGATTGGCCCCTAATTCTGCATATGACGTGACCTCTCTGAATTGACCCTTGGTACAGGAAAACCGCTTGTCTCCTGACTCTTGTCCTCCTGATCCTCATCGGCCTTATCATGGGTTCTGGTTAGATTTCTGATAGTGGAGCATTTATTTCTTGCACAGTTTCTGTGGTGACAACTTGGACCCCAAATTCAACAAAGTCCATCTGGCCTTGAGACTGGTGCTGGTGAAGGTGTTTCAGTGGGATCTATCTCTTAGCGCTGTATAGGGTTTAAATGGCTTGTTGTACAGCTCTCTGTTATCAGCCAGATCCTGCTATTTTCTGATATTTGTTCCAGGGACTCTACCATAACAGAAGGTGACGACTTGCATACTTATTTTCAGCCTCCATTGTCCTACACTACATAGGGAAATAGGGCTCTGTAATAGGAACTTCATCACTTGGGTAAAATGGTGACATGACAAATAGTAACTTGACATGACAAATAATGGCAAATTTCTATTTTCCTTCTATTTATTATTTCCGCATCCTTTGGAGAACTACTTTGGATATTACTTGATACTTGTCTTGTATATGGCATTACTATGGCACTGCTGATTGGTGATTTTGCAGTGTTTGGTCCAGCATAGTTTGGGCACTGGGTGGCGACCATAGGCAAAAATAGGTGCTCGTACAGGTGAAGTCATGTCCCTGTTGCACCAAACAACTAATTTGTATATGGATTTTATTAACAGGACTGCTATTTGACACAAAAAAGGTATGTTCACAATGTCAGATTCATGACTAACTATTACATGTCATTGTTAAATCAGACAAAGCATAATTTTCATTTGGGATCATTAAAAATTGATCATGTGTCTAAATATTTCTGTTACAATATTGTTGTTATGGTGCCCCCTGGTGTTCTTTAATTCCTTCTCAAAATGTCCACCTAATGGGGGAGACTTATGAAGACCAGCGTTATGAACGCCAGTCTTCTTAACCACTTCACCGGTGGGGGGTGCTCCTCATATACGGTGCGGTGCACGCCTCCTCGTAAATAAGGTGCACCCTCCACTGGGCCGTGTGCCTGCAGGGAAATCTAGAACCATTTATGACAGATTTCTGGTGTAAATGATAATAAATCTAGGGGGCAAATGGCCTCTCCCCCCGACACACTCTCTCCATGCGCTTAAAAAATTTGCCCAAAAATGTGCAACTTTTTTATGCCTTGTAAGCCAGACATAATAAATCTGCCCCAATGTGTTTAGTCCTGGTAAGAAGAAGTTGCTTTCTAGTACCCTGAGACCTATAGGCTGCCTGCATAGTATCAGGACTCACTCTATTGCCTGTGTAGAAGAGGATCAGGAAAATGGAATTAAGCTACTGAGCATGTGCGACCACCAGCAGTGGACACATTAGGTGGACATTCTAGGAAAAAATTAAAACAACAGCAGAGGGCGCCATAACAAGTATGTAAAAGCAAAACCTAGCACAAGGGCAGTTTGGTTTTCTATTTCAATTGAAAAATTGTTATGTGTCAGGTAATCTAAACAGAATAAAGTAAAATTTTTATTCAAAAGGACCCTCCCACCGTTACTAGGAAGGCGTCCATGGACCCCGGAGGTCTGCAGAAGCTACTTTATAGTGCTATAAATAAAGCTTTCAATGCCATTTTCAGCTATAAAAAATGTAATCCTGTTTCAATGAGCTAAGTAAGATTTCTGCCAACCGCAGTCAACTTATAATGTGGTTACGGTAATTTATGTTGTGCCTGGAAGGCCCCTGTGACTGAGTGGATATTATAATAGAAAGATACACGGTGAACATGGACTGAGAGAATGAAATAACATTACAGAACATTACCAGCCCCAACAACACAAGCAAATGTCAGCGAGGACATGACATCTCTGCGGAGAACATCACAGCTGATCCCTACAGCGTTACCAGACGGGACTTTCATCATCTATCAGATCATACGAAAATACAAAGTGATATCGTGAAAAGGCGAGTAAATATCATTTACATGACAGAACTTTGGGGATTAGAAGAGGAGTGCGGTGCTGCTCTATACAGACAGCCCCAATGCCCCATGAGCCTTAGAGAGCAAAATTAGCAGAAAATGTCTTCACCTGCCCCTGTGACATCAGGGGACAGGGCAGAGCAATGCGTTGTTTGTGGGCTGGTTCCGATCTCGTGAACCAGCGGTCAGAACCAGACTGGAACCCCTTGATCCATTATCAAGAATATGCCGGATAAATTAAGGTCACTTTAACTCTGCAGACTTTAAAGGGGTTTCTATGATTGATGGCCTAACCTTAGGCTAGGCTATAAATATTAGATCTAATCTAGGTATCGAGTGACAAACTGTAGCAGCGACTGTAGGTACTGCAGCGATGTCCCATTAAAATCTATGGGACAGAACTGTAGTACCTATACCTGCTGCTACAGTTTGCACGGCAAATGAGCAGTGCAGTGAGAGCCACGCTGCCTCGGTACCGGCGATCTTCAGAGGTCTCCCAGAACTACTACTAATGGTCTATTCTAAGGATATGCCATCAATTGTAGAAAGTGGACAACCCCTTTAACGCTCTTTATGCCTCAATATATCCTGAGATAAATGGAGCGGGTTGACCAGCTTGTACAAATAAACACGATTTTGCAACGCTTTGTCATGAGATGTCTGTCCAATACATACCTATGCGTGGCCACCCAGTAGTTGTGTTGCGAAATGCAACATGTTAAGGCTTTTGTTAGTAAATCCTGAAATTGTATTAAACGGGTTTTATGATGCATTGGGGTCCTGAACCAAAGCTGAGCTAAGGTAAGTGCAAACTTATCTGTAATACCAGGAATAAATGTGCAACAAGTCATAAAACAGAAAAAAAGTTAAATAAAAATATTTTTACAGACACTGGATTTTATAGTTAAAGAGGACCTTTCACCATCTCTACCAATTCTAATTCTTAACATCTAATAATAGCCGCTGCTCTACTGATTCCAGTGCAGTTGGAATTTTCTCTCTAGCCCCCACCATTCCCGAGCAACAAGCACAGTAAGTTTTGGTGTCTGATCTGCTCTGTAATGTCAGAAGAGCGGTGTCAGGCAGGGGGCGTGACTCAGAGCTCCAATCAGATGCAGCCAGTATCAGAGCTCAGAATCACACCCCTTGTCTGCTCCTGCCTGACACCGCCTCCTGACTGTACAGAGCCTAAATAGTATATCAGGCACCAAAAATAATAGCACTGATTGCTCTGGAATGGTGGGGGCTAGAGAAAAAATTCCAACTGTGCCAGAATCAGCAGAGTAGCGTCTATTAAATGATGTAAAGAGCTGGACTTGTTGGGGGTGGTGAAAGGTCCTCTTTAATATAAGGGATGAAGGAGTTTTTCACCCCGATTACCAATCCCTGCCTCTTACTATCATCTTTACAACTCCATGATGCATCGATACTAAAGATTTTCAGTCTATTTAGCTCCCAGTTTATGTGAAAATATGAGCACATAATCATAGGCATAAGAGTTAAGTATGAACTATTTTTAGCTGATTTTGTGCATCTTAGACACTGCCAGCATCAGATTTGTATCCACACACATGGATGACATGAATACCTTCCCTCAGAAGAGGACGGTTTCTCATTGAAGAGGCACAGCAGTATATAAAGACTCACTTTTCAGGTAAAGCTCCATGTGGAAAAAGTATGCAAATTAAAGAGATTTTCAGAGCTAAAAATAAAATGCTGTCCTATCCTAAGATATCAGATTGGTGGGCGCTCGACACCTGACGCCCCCACCGACCAACTGTTCTCAGCAGCTGATATACAGAGAATGGAGCAGAAAGCAGGCAGCTTTTAAATGGGACCTAAGCTGCAGTGACTCAGATCAGCCACTACGCAGAGAATGGAGCTGTCTGCTTCCTGATCCATTCTCTGCATATCAGCTGCTGATTGATAAGGGTGATAAATGTCTCATCTGATATTAGTGACCAATTTTAGGATAGTTCATCAATATTTTTAACCCAGAAAACCCCTTTAACTAATACTTGCCAAGCCATAGAAACCTATCTGTAGACAGCACTATTTTGGGGGTTTTGCTCTTTATCTGGTTAGCTGGATGAGAAGCCTTGCTCGCAGCTCAGACACGGCGTTTCTAATTGAGGAGACACAACAGTGTATTTTTCAGCCAATAAAAGCAAGAACAAAGTGCACAGGCCTGTGGAATCGGAATCGTGAAGTCAGAGTCGGGACCAATTTTTGAGTGGAGTTGGGAAAAAAACTTACAGACTCCAACTTCAGTGTCAAAATAAAATGATTAAAGGGAGTCTATCATTCACAAAAACACTTTTAAGCTAATGGCACATTGGAATGGCCTTTAAAAAGGCCATCCTTCTCCTAGCTTTCCTTGTTTTCTTCTCCCAGCCGATTCCAAGATAATTTGTTTCTTTATGTATGTAAATGAGCACCCAGGACGTACCTTCTCTTCTGCGAGCACCCATCGCGTCATCGCTTCTCACCGCCCCTTCGGCCGTTGCGGTGACTCCCTTCTTGGGCTTCTTTCTTCTCAGTTCTCGCTGGCAGCAAATGCTCACGACTGCGCATGCGCAATCGGGCCGCCATTTTCTGGTGGTCTGTCACAAGAGCGTGGCAGAGCCGATTGCGCATGCGCTGTCGCAAGAATTCGCTGCCAGCGAGAACTAAGAAAAAAGAAGGCCAAGAGGGGAGTCACCGCAACGGCCGAAGGGGCGGTGAGAAGCGATGACGCGATGGGTGCTCGCAGAAGAGAAGGAACGTCCTGGGTGCTCATTTACATACATAAAGAAACAAATTATCTTGGAATCGGCTGGGAGAAGAAAACAAGGAAAGGTAGGAGAAGAATGGTCTTTTTAAAGGCCAATCCAACGTGCCATTAGCTTAAAAGTGTTTTTGCGAATGATAGACTCCCTTTAATTATATTATACAATTATTACTATTATATAATTAGATGTATAGATTTTTACATATTCACTTTCATAGAAATCAATCACTAGATTTGTAATGAATTAGAAGATCTTTACTGCTTCTGACTGACCATGGCTGTCTGCCATTTATGAAGAAGTCTGGGTAAGGTTGTGGAAAAATAGGAGTCGGTGTTCTCGCCTCAATAAATCTGAATCTCTAAGTTCGGTTGATATGAGCTAATATGAAATCTTTACAAAATTTTACAAAAATTACATGAAGGCACCCATGACTGTAAAGCACCATGTGGCAATGTAACAATGAGCCAATCGTCTACTTACAGACAATATATGGGTATGTGGATATAATATGATTTTTCGTTGTAGAATTCAGATTTTACTTGTGTTCGTCAAAAGAGCGAAAACTATCCCAGCAGTGAAGAGTTAATGTACATCTCTCATGTCCTTATTATTACCGAGCTCATCCTCTAAACCTAAAGGACCCCTTCGGTCTTTTTTATAGTTCACATTTTTCATTCCCTACAACTTTATGACTCTTTCTTTTACGTATTCCACTCACATGTACCAGACACTGAAAACCTTCAACCTAGATTCTTATTTATTAACTTTCCTCCGAAACTCACAGGAGTCGAGAGGTTTACTACTGTATGTGATCGAATAATCCGCCTCAGTAGACGGTTTTCAGCTTTTAGTACATGTGGGTGGAATAAATAGGAGAAAAAGAGTCAGAAAGTTTCAGGGAATGACAAAAATCATAATAAATGAATAATAAATCATAATAAAAAATGAACTGAAAAAAGATTAAAGTAGTCCATAAGGTTAATAGAAGAGCTTAGTAATACCTAAAGACGTGACCAATATAGACATCATATAGACAGGACCAATATGGACATAATATAGACAGGACCAATATGGACATAATATAGACCTAATATAGACAGGACCAACATGGACATAATATAGACAGGACCAATATGGACATAATATAGACATAATATAGACAGGACCAACATGGACATAATATAGACAGGACAAATATGGACATAATATACACATAATATAGACAGGACCAACATGGACATAATATAGACAGGACCAATATGGACATACTGTACACTATTCAGGCCTGCAGCAGCGAGGTGCGATCCCCTTTAGATATGCTAGGTCATCCATTGTTAGAGACGCTCTGAGCAGCTGCTTACTAATATATTAGCCCCCAAGCACACAAAGTATGCTATCTGATGCTCCTCCAAGGGGGTGTCTGACAGTCAGTTCTTTTCCAATGAACATAGAGCAGGTCCTATCCTTCTCCGTATCATCAGAACAGGACGCATCGGAAGCCCCATAGAGGTGAGTACATCACGAAATTCACTCGGATGGCACCGAGTTTTATCCGAGTGCATTCCGCTGCAAACTGGGCCCCACATCGGGAGCACACCCGGTCGTGCGCATGGGGTCTTACAGTCCAGAAGGAGAGACTTCCTCTACTAAAAGGGTAGTCCAGCACCGTCATATTAGGATAGGTTATCAAGATCACATTTATTTTCTATTAGAAATATCAAATCAGTCTTCTACTGTATGTACCAAAAAAACAGTAAGTGAAACAGAATGTGAAGCGATCGATTCATTGCTGTGGAGCATAAAATTGGTATCTATTTTTGACGGCTATGCAAATCCTGTGCACGACATAATAAATGTGCATCTGTATGAGGCCTCCGCTCCTTACCAGTTAAATGCATCCAGTTGGAAACTATGCTTTCTTTGTTATTGCAACCCACTTCTTAAAGAGGACCTTTCACCACCTCCAGCAATTCTAGTGCTTAGTCTCTGTTAATAGTGGCCGCCCCACTGATTCCAGCACAGTTGGAATTTTCTCTCTAGCCCTCACCAATCCCGACCAACAAGCACAGTTAGTTATGGTGTCTCATGTGCTATTTAGGATCTGCACTGTCAGGAGGGCGGGGTCAAAGCACCAATCAGAGGCAGCCAGTGTCACAGCTCAGAATCACACCACTTGTCTGCTCCTGCCTGACACCGCCCTCCTGACTGTGAAGAGCCTAAATAGTATATCTGGCACCAAAACTAACTGCACTTAATTCTCAGTAATGGTGGGGGCTAGAGAGAAAATTCCAACTGTGCCAGAATCAGTGGAGCAGGGACTATTAAATGATGTAAAGAGCTGAACTTGGAGGTGGTGAAAGGTCCTCTTTAAAGAGACTCCATTCCTCAGAGACAACTGGGAACCCCAGCACTGGTTCAGATTTGCCCAACCTTCATTCTCAGGATTGGTGAAGATTTTCAAGATTTGGACCTCCAGTAATCAGAAAACAATGGCATATTTTAGAAATCAGACATAATGTTCTTAAATGGAAAACCCATTTAAAGGAGTTTTCCATGAACATAACCATATTTAAATTTTTAGACAATTAAAAGTTAAATATTTTTGCAAATATAAATAATTAAAAATTTAGCAAATTTTAAAGATTTTCTCTAGCCATCTTAGTGGTGACATCTTTTGTCTTGATTGGTGGCCAATGGTACAGCGATGAGATTAGGAACTTTCTATGGTCTGGGACTTGTCAGAAACCCAGCCATGATGTCCTTATTGTGGACAGGTTATCAGGCAGAGTCACTACATGTATGAGAAGATAACCCGGACACAATAAGGACATCATGGCTGATTATCAGGAGGGGACACTACATGTATGAGAAGATAACCCGGACACAATAAGGACATCATGGCTGGTTATCAGGAGGACACTACATGTATGAGAAGATAACCCGGACACAATAAGGACATCATGGCTGGTTATCAGGAGGACACTACATGTATGAGAAGATAACCCGGACACAATAAGGACATCATGGCTGGTTATCAGGAGAACACTACATGTATGAGAAGATAACCCGGACACAATAAGGACATCATGGCTGGTTATCAGGAGGACACTACATGTATGAGAAGATAACCCGGACACAATAAGGACATCATGGCTGATTATCAGGAGGGGACACTACATGTATGAGAAGATAACCCGGACACAATAAGGACATCATGGCTGGTTATCAGGAGGGACACTACATGTATGAGAAGATAACCCGGACACAATAAGTACATCATGGCTGGTTATCAGGAGGACACTACATGTATGAGAAGATAACCCGGACACAATAAGGACATCATGGCTGGTTATCAGGAGGACACTACATGTATGAGAAGATAACCCAGACACAATAAGGACATCATGGCTGGTTATCTGGAGGGACACTACATGTATGAGAAGATAACCCGGACACAATAAGGACATCATGGCTGGTTATCAGGAGGACACTACATGTATGAGAAGATAACCCGGACACAATAAGGACATCATGGCTGGTTATCAGGAGGGACACTACATGTATGAGAAGATAACCCGGACACAATAAGGACATCATGGCTGGTTATCAGGAGGACACTACATGTATGAGAAGATAACCCAGACACAATAAGGACATCATGGCTGGTCATCAGGCAGGGACACTACATGTATGAGAAGATAACCCGGACACAATAAGGACATCATGGCTGGGTTTCTGACAAGTCCCAGACCATAGAAAGTTCCTAAATTCATGGTTGCACCATTGTCCACCAATCAAGACAACAGATGTCACCTCTAAGAGAAAATCTTTAGAATTCAGCAAAATTTTAACTATTGATATTCTCAGAAATGTTAACCTTTTAATTGTCTACAATTTTACACATGGTTATATTCATGGTAAAACCCCTTTAAGACGTCCTGATATATAATCGTCTTCCGATACAACGAGCATTAACCATTCTGTAAGTTAATGAACCAACGCTGACAAGAAGAAACTTTTCACAGTCATAGACCCTCAGGCTTGACTCGGCTGTGAGCACATGGGATGCCAGGCCGGCGCTGACAGTGGAGCACTACGTCATTCTGACAGCAGTATGTTTATATTACTGTGCTAGTAAAAGGAAAGATATTTCTCAGTGTAGCTCTTAAAGGGGTTTTCTGGCCTTTACCTGATTGTTCATACTAATACCCTATCCACAAGGTCTGTCATCAGTATGTGATCTTTGGGGTGCCAACACCAGCACCCTGCACAGATCAGTTGTTGCAGTAGCCTTCAGTTGCTGCTAGTGGACGGTCAGCATTGCTCCTATCCAAGTACTAGGAGCAGTATGGCAGCCCTGTCCTCTGTATAGCGGTCATTTTGCAGCGCCACTCCTAATACTTGCAGGAGAGCTTGCACACGCTCCTAGTCTACTGCACCAGATACCGGCACCCAGAGGGTGCAGCAACAACTGATCTGTGTGGGGTCTGTGGATAAGTCATCAGTATGTAAAATCGATTTGGAGCCAGAAAATCCCTTTAAAGAGAGTCTATCATAAACCACTTATATGCGGAGCTTTACCTGTGCTTGTGTTTTGTATTTCTATGTTATTAAAATGTCAAAATTATATAAAGAATTAAAAAAGAAAAAAAAAAAGCTATACAATTGTGAGCATGCACAAGGATATACACAGGAGAGGCAGCAGGCTGTGCACAGTGCGGCAGCAAGTCACAGGCAGTGCGCAGAGTCCAGGGACTGGGTAGTGATCGCTTTACAGCATCTACAGGAAACAGGAAGCGCCCTGGAGGCGATCCAGTGACGACAACACAGTACATAGGCCTGAGAGAGTTGCAGTTGTCACCCAGTGCATTCCTAGCTTGTTACTATGTAACAGCTCGGGCCCATTGTGTTGCTTTTCCTGTGTTATTAGAATTAAAGGGGTCTCAAGGGCCTAAAAGCAATTGATACTGATTATCTATCCACAGCATGAGTCATAGCTCATCACTATCATTTTGTTTGAGTCAGCCCTGCTCCCATTGACTTGACTAGCAGAAGGACTGCTTCCAGCTGTATACCTAGTATATGGCTTCTGGCGGCCAAAATGCCTGGTCGGAACAGAGTCCAGGTGTTGGACCCCCACCGATCTGATATTGATGACTTATCCTGTGGATAGGTCATCCGTATCGATTATCTTCAGGTCCTGGACAACCCCTTTCATTTTTGGAGACTATGTTGAGGAGCAGAAGCCACTTCTACCAATTCTGACACCACAGTCTTTATTTGGGATCCAGGAAGGGTTGGAGGGCTGTGCATTAAATGTGGGTCTATAAACTGCAAGCACAGAGATACCCAGGGGCATTGTCAGTTTTAGAAATGAGATGTCACTACTGTCCTTAAACATGTTCATATTGACCCGCACTTCTCCCACCAGAAGAATTATACTCACCAGGTTAAAGGGGTTTTAAGCAACAGCAGCACACCCTGAGCGCTACTTGCACTTCACAGCTGCAATACCAAGCAGAGCCACTATACAATATATGGCACTGTGCTTGGTTTTCTCTGAAGAGGACGCAGCACTCATTTGAAGGCTGCATGTTCTTCAAACAGCTGTTCGGTGTGGGGCCTGGTTCTGGGTGTTGTACACCTGCTTATCTTCTTTTGATGACCTATCTTAAAGGATATTTTATCAATTGATAAGCCCAGAAAATCCCTTTAATCAGTACAGAAAATTGAAGGAAAGGCGACTGTACATAGCGTTCAGTAGTGTATGACCATGAGAAGTGGACTTACTTCTTTACCGCCTCTCCAGGGGACAGGGAAGTGGCCACCGAGCTCCCAGGCTGTGACACATAGAAGAGCTGCTGCTCGTTCCTCACCGGCGCTATCTTACACTCATGTTCATGACCCCAAATCACCAAATCCAAAAAGTCATCCAGAAATTGCTCCGGGATATAATTCGTGGCTCCGTGCTTACTCCTGCAAACAAATAACAAAGAGTTAACAGGGTTTTCCCCAAAAAAGAAACTATCAATATCCATAGGATAGGAGATATCATGCAGACCAGTGGCGGTCCAACTGCCCAGACCCCCACCGATCAGAAGAACAGAGGGCTCTCTATCGCTGCCATTCCTATAGAAATGAATGCAGCGGTGAGCGCACTGCCTGACCACCACTCCATCCTCCTGATCAGTGGGGGTCTGAGTGGTTGGACCTCCACTGATCGGCAGCTACCAGCTTCAAAGGTGTGAGGCCGTGTCAAACACAGATCCACCATAGAACCTGCTGGAGAAACTCTGCTATACTTACTATGGTCACCAAGCTTTACCAGGATATACATATTGATGACTTGTCCTTATAGGTCATCAATATGTGATTGGTGGGGGTATGACACCCAGGAACGCCACAGACCAGCTGGATCACTCAATACAAAGCACAGTGCTGTAAATATTGTAGCGACTGTGCTTGGTATTGCAGCTTGACTGCATTCACTTGAATGGGACAGAGCTGCGAGCAGGCCATGTGACTCATGAGCATGAATTTATCAATATCAGACACCCACCAATCATATATTGATATAGGATAGGTCACCCAGAAAACCTCTTTAAGTGTATGTTCACATTTAATCAAGCACGTAACTACTAGAGACTATTCTTGTAGCTATTTGAAGAGGCCATGGTGCTTAGGTGAGTGCTACATTCATTACTGGGCACAGTGCCCTCCATGCTGTAGTGGGCGTGTGTGGTACTACATGTAGCTCCATCACATTCACTTGATGGCACGGTTGCTACAAAATAGACACCACTGGTGAACTAAGTTTTAAACAGGGCTGTGGAGTCGGAGTCGGAGTCGTGGAGTCGGAGTCGGTGCCTATTTTGGTGGAGTCGGAGTCAGAGTCGGAGTCGGTATAAAATGGACCGACTCCGACTCCCAAAATATATAATAAATTGGTACAGTTAGTAGTACAATGCAGTATGTGCTGAATATATTTTCATAAGAATTTGGGAAAATGATGAAATGTTGAAAATGATGAAATGTCCTGTAAAGGTCTGTTCTATTCCTCATATAATGATGGGACTGAGTTCTGAGTGAACCTATAAGGTTTAGCAGTGCCACGGCTGTGGAGTCGGAGTCGTGGAGTCGGAGCCTATTTTGGTGGAGTCGGAGTCGGAGTTGGAGTTGGAGTCAGGGGAAATTGAGGAGTCGGAGTCGGAGTCGGGGCTTTGGCGTACCGACTCCATAGCCCTGGTTTTAAAGTCAAAAATTTTGACCAGATTAATTTCCTAACATATCATTATATCAGAGTCCAAATCCCCTACATATGACATAGATTTATCTTTAAAAGATATAAAATTCTGATCGCCTGCAGTCGCCACTAGGGGGAGCTCAGGACCTCACGCCATACTGCCTATTATAGATATCAATGTATAACAGTATGCAGTAACCTCCTCCTAGTGGTGACAGCAGGCAGCCACAATGTCTTCTTCTAAGACCCCATACAGACCAGCCAAAACTCCAGAACTCAGTGCAAAGACACAGACACCCCTATTACAGTGATCCATGATGTCAGGATCCCGACTTCCATGCAGCTCCACTATCATATACTATATACAATACAGGACAGCAGAGTGATGCGGGGTCTCATATCAATTTATCTATGAATTTATGTAATATCTATCCGATCTCACTCTACTGCGTATCTATATCACAGAGAACTAAAATGCAGAGTACCAAGAAAAGTGGATGGGTGCAATCCCCTGGCTCCATGCTATTGCCCCTCAGTAAATAATATAGAAAAAAGGGCAGCAATCTAAAAAATAAAGTGTACGGTGAATCTTTATTCTATAAGCAATGTATTGCACCCTATAGGCTCGAGAAAGGTTCCTCAAGGAACCAAAATGTCACCTATGGAGTAAAGATTCACATCGCACTATATTTTTTTATTTTTATATCTCATATCTATCTATCTCATATCTATCTCTCTAATATTTATCTATCACATTATCTATCTATCTATCTCATATCTATCTATCTATCTATCTATCTATCTATTGGTTTCATATCTATCTATCTATCTATCTATCTATCTCATATCTATCTATTTATCTATCTATCTCTTATCTATCTATTTATCTATCTATCTCCTATCTATCTATCTATCCCATATCTATCTATTTATCTATCTATCTATCTCATATCTATCTATTTATCTATCTATCTCATATCTATCTATCTATCTATCTATCTTTCTATCTATCTACTACTTAATGGCGATGAGGTTTTGCTCTACCTGGGGCGAGAGGGGTAAAACAGTCTGTGTAGAGGTAATAGGGAGGGGTGATACAGGGTCAGACTGCACAAACTAGAATACCTCCAGTGCCCTATTTGTAGGCATCTGGGCTACTTTTCCAGGACTATTCACAGAGATCCATCAGATATAATCAATAACAGCATGCTCTGTTGAAGTCAATGGATCCCATAGAAGTCCATAGACTTCTATGGGATCCATAGACTTCTATGGATCCCATAGAAGTCTATGGACATAGTTGAGCATGCTCAGTAAGAATAACACTCTCGAGGACTGGTTGCGGGAACACAAAGTGAACATTCTCATTCCGCTAAAGGGACATCTAAGCAGGATGAAAATCTGACTGTCAGCCCAATACCTGGATTAGATGGGAATCCTGTACATCTATTAATCTGCCATGGTGCATTTTTTTTTTATGTAAATATATTAGAAAGAGGTTTTATTGTTTTATATGCAAATGAATTAACAAATGAATACTAAAAATAATAATTACGAGTAGTTGTCCTTATGGGAAAACCTCTTTAAAACTTTACAAACAAATGAAAAACCACAAGACGTTCCCTGACACAGAGCAGATGTCCGGCCCGCCCCAGGAGGATCAGCCAGGGAACCCGTACCTGTTCTGATGAATGACAAATAAGTTGAACCAGCTGGATTCCTCCTCCCGGGGGCGCAGCATGGTCACCTGCTTGTTAACAAACATTCGGTAAAGTCTTTCATCTGGAATAGACCCTGAGGGGAGAGAAAGCAGAAGATGACAATATGGAACCGAAGACAAGGACGTCACTATGCGGCAGGTAGGACGCCTACGGTAATGTGATGTCATTTCTCATATAGCACAGGGCGCTGCTCCATCCCAAACTGTGCACCACGTACTAAGCTCCAGATCCTCTGCACAGACATAGAGTTAAAGGGGATGTCCATGATTTATTTTTTTTAATTTTAGCCTATCCTTAGGATAGGCCATAAATATCTGATCGGCAGGGCCGGCACAGATCAGCTATCCAGTGTTGCCTCCAGCTGGTGTACTATACAGTGCACAGAGCTGGAAACAGCTGGCTCCATGCCCTGTATAGTGGCCGAATGCGGGAAGTCAATGGGAGCTGCAATACCAATGCCTGGCCACTATGCAGGGAACACAGCCAATGGCATCCAGCTCCATGTATTGTATAGTATAGATATTGGAAGAGGCCCCGTAAGATAATCTGTGCAGGGGCCACCTGTCGGCCCCCACCAATCAGATGTTGATGACCTATCCTAAAGATATGCCATAAAAAAGAAATTTCTGGAAAACCCCTTTAAGACAGTTTTCACAAATCTGCCCCACTGTATTCTCTACATTGGCTAATAACACCCCTTTAAATCTTCATACACACAGGAATGAATTTAATGCGCAGTTTCCGCATATTTTATTACGCTGTTGATCTGTTGCACTTGCAATATGCGACACATGAATATACCCTTTAAATAAAAGACTTGCAGTTACCACTAGAGGGAGCACACTGCTTACTAGTTATATACCAGACACATTAATAAAACAGAAAGCAGAAGCTCCCCCTGGTGGTGGAATATGGTGGGCGATCTTGGTCTTAATTTAAGGCAGGGGTAGACAAACTTTTTTTAGACGTGTCGATTTCGATTAAAAAAATCAAAGTTGAGGTACTTGGAGTGCCAGTCAATAATTGTAAGTCTGACGACCCCTGCACACGGTATTATGTCCTATAGTGGCCCCTGCACACGGTACTATGTCCCATAGCGGCCCCTGCACATGGTATTCTGTCCCATAGCAGTCCCTGCACACGGTATTATGTCCCATAGCGGTCCCTGCACATGGTATTATTTCCCATAGTGGCCCCTGCACACGGTATTATGTCCCAAAGTGGCCCCTGCACACGGTATTATGCCCCATAGTGGTCCCTGCACACGGTATTATGTCCCATAGTGGCCCCTGCACACGGTATATGTCCCATAGTGGCCCCGGCACACAGTATTATGTCCCATAAAGGCCCCTGCACACGGTATATGTCCCATAGAGACCCATGCACATGGTATTATGTCTCATAGCGGTCCCTGCACACGGTATTATTTCCCATAGTGGCTCCTGCACACGGTATATGTCCCATAGTGGCCCCTGCACACGGTATATGTCCCATAATGGTCCCTGCACATGGTATTATATCCCATAGCGGCCCCTGCACACGGTATAATATTCTAATTTTTATAATATTTCAATTGTCGCCAATCACTAGCTATTATTATACTGTGGAGTCTCTTCAGACTCCAGAGTATAATAAGTGGAGGGCGAAGAGAGATGAAAAACTTAAAAAACAATGTTAACTCACCTTTTCCTGCGCTCCGCAGCCACTCTGTGCTCTTCCGGTGCTTCTGCCTGTAGTCAGCTACCGCTGATTTAGTCTCAGGGGTCACGTCGTGTCATTATGCGTAATGACGTCGGACATGACCCCTGAGGCCCTGTCAGCGGTCTCTTACATCAGGCAGAAGCGCCCGAAGAGCACACAGCGGCTGTGGATCCAGGGAAGGTGAGTTAACATTGTTTTTTATGTTTGATCACCTCCCCAGGGGCTCCGCTTAGTATACTCTGGAGTCTGAAGAGACCTCACAGTATAATAATAGCAGTTTTTTTTTCGGCCGTGTTTGGTCCAATCGAAACTGTTGAGTGAGGACTTCCATGCCAGGAAAATAAGCCTCGCGTGCCACTCTTGGCACGCGCGCCGGGGGTTGCCGACTCCTGTTTTAAGGCAAGATCAAGCGGCTCTAACCCCCTCAGCTCCAAAGTCAGAGCCATTTACAGTGACTGCTCCCTCTGCAGCTTTCACTGAACGTCTCCAGCTCGGAGTAAAACTGTAATGTACTTTGCTCAAACCCTGAACTGGGGGGTTAAAATGTTCTTTCATTTACAAAACAACCTTTTATAAATGAATAGTACAGGTGAATCTAAGAAATTTTGTAATATATCTTCTTAAATAAAAATGCTTCTTTCTCCTGTTATCAGGATGTCTTCTAACATAGAAGTCTATGGAGAAGGAAGAGGGAGGAGGATGCTGGAAAAGACACACGCTGCACCTGCTACACTGTGAGTATCTAACTCTAGCTAGTAAGATAATGCCCTACCACTGTACAGGCCATACATCACTTACCAGCCTGCAGCGGCCTCCTCCCCACTCCCCTCTCCATAGACTTCTATGTGTGAAGATGAATATGGATACAGGTACTATTAGAAGTAACAGTCTGAATGAAGGGAGGAAGAGAAAAGCAGATTAATAAGAGGAGAAGAAAAGATTTTTCTTTCATTCGATATATTACAAAGTTTCTTCTCCTCGCCTGTACTATTTATGTACGGAGACTGGTTTTATAACTGGAGGTATACGCTTTATTATCGCCCTGTCTACTTAGCAATTTATTCAATTCCCAGGAGGTTTTACATCTACGTGAAGAAATGGAGTCGCCAACCCTATTTCAATTTTTTCACATCTTGGAAGGAAAATACTTGACATTTCAGAATGAATTGGTACGTGTTGTGTAAGACGCGATGTATTCTGTGCGGCCGATGCAAACTGTATTATTAATGCTGGGGGATCAGCTTATAGCGGGGGAAGCTTCTACTGGGCGGCTGCAGCTGTATCGGCTGACTCTGGTTATTGTCAGTCTCCCTCCATTATATATGATGTGCGGAAGGATCAGACACTGCAAGGCGTTTAACCTCTGACCTATCTGCACGGAGAGTAACTGATGTAAAGATCAGGATTATTACATATCTTACTATACTGTAAAAGAACCACATGGAAGGAAATACCATAATATCTAAAAATATCTTAACTATTTGTATCCAACCATATGCAGTGGGGAATAGAAGTATTTGATACAATGGCCAGTTTGCAAGTTTTCCCTTGGTCAAGAACTACAGGAAAGGTCCGACCTCTGTAACTGCAAAGAAAGGTTTCTGGACCAAATATTAAGTTCTGTTTTTCTATTGTATCAAATACTTATTTCATGCAATAAAATGCACATTCATTATTTAGAAATTATACAAGGTGATTTTCTGGATTATTTTTAGATTCTGTCTCTTACAGTTGAAGTGTATCTATGATAAAAATTACAGAGCTCTCCATTCTTGTAGCATGTCATCATGTTCTAGCATGCCATTCTTGCAGCACTTTTCTCTCCGCATTTTTTAAACGGGTTCGCAGACGGAAACCCCGAACAGAGACCGGGCGCAGATGTGAGCCCAGCTATAGATGACAGAAGTAAAAAGATGGACAGATAGATAGATAGATAGATAGATAGATAGATAGAGAATAGATAGATAGATAGATATGAGATAGATAGATAGATAGATAGATAGATAGATAGATAGATAGATAATAGATAGATAGATAGATAGATAGATAGATAGATGATAGATAGATAATAGATAGATAGATAGATGATAGATATGAAATAGATAGATAGATAGATAGATAGATAGATAGATAGATAGATAGATAGATAGATAGATGATAGATAGATACCATTTTCTATCCAACAATATAGGAGACAAATGGATAAAGAAGATAAAAGATAGAAGTTAGAAATCAAAACATAGATGGACATATATATAGTTAGATAGATCGATAGACAGATAGAGAGAAAGATAGATAGATAGATAGGGAAATAAGAAGCACTCCAAAGAAACTTCAGTTGAAAAACAAGTGAATATACTCTAAAAGCAAAGTTACGGTTCACTGAAAATGGGACATTTCAGTAAACCAGCTTTTGGAGTGCTGCCTATTTCTCCTTTATTTACAAGGGATTACACTGCCTGATCCTGTAGGCCTGCACCCGGAGCCACAGAGAGTTGTTATACTGTACTGCTCTGAAACATTCTTGTCTAGATAGATAGTTATAAGAAAGAGATAGATAGATATGAGATAGATAGATAGATAGATAGATAGATAGATAGATAGATAGATAGATATGAGATAGTTATGAGATAGATAGATAGATATGAGATAGATAGATAGATAGATAGATAGATAGATAGATATGAGATAGATAGATAGATTAATAGATATGAGATAGATACTGTAGATAGATGATAGATAGAGAGATAGCTAGATAGATAAGAGATAGCTAGATAGATAGATAAATAAGAGATAGCTAGATAGATAGATAGATAGATAGATATGAGATAGATAGATAGATAGATACATAGATAGATAGATAGATAGATAGATAGATAGATAAATAGATATGCGATAGATAGATAGATAGATAGATAGATAGATAGATAGATAGGAGATAGATAGATAGATAGATATGCCTTACCTAGCCCATACATAGCAATCTTTGTCCGGCCTTTCTGCAGCAGTATTGGGCTAATGTCAATTTTCTCTACAGATGTGGTACGTCCAAAATGGTTCACAAGTCCGGCACAACTTAGTAAATCCAGAGCACAAAGACCATCCGCCTATAAAGAAAAAACATGAAGGAATAACCCGCTATAGAGGGTGAAGGTCACCTACAACTAGTCCCATCCTCCAGTGCTGGGGAACATACAGGTGAAAATATAGACAGAAAAGACTGTGCGCCATATTTATGTGACCCCTGCTATCTTGAGGATGTGGGGGCCGATACTAGTGAAGACGCGACTGTGATTCTAGGGTAGGGTTTTATTCTAGAACAAGATGTTGGTTATTTTTGTACCCAAGTGTCCCTTTATGAAGGCCAATATATAATAATTACCCCAGTCGGATCGTCGTGATTTCCATGGACACTGAATACTGGAATAGAAATGTTTAGATTGTCATCCTGATAGTTCACCCAGGGAAATCTGCAAAAAATAAAAATCCATAGAAGTTATCCATAGAACTACAGAAGTAGTCACCTCAATGTAATAAACAGGATCGAGAACGTCCAAGTCATACATGGTGATATCCATCAACATAACTTGTTTTTTGCAGGATGAGCTGCAATTTTGATGGCATCATTTAATGTACCTTATAATATTATTAAATTAATTAATTAAAGATTTATGGGTTGAGATAGAAAAGAACCACATTCTGACATTGTTTTTGTGCTTCATTTTAATATTGTTCACTGCGCGCTCCCTGTGTTCTATAGGTCAATACGATGATGGACAGATCCAGTTTATACAGTTTTTGTTAGTCTTTACCACTTTTAACAAAAATTAAATAAAAACAACATTTTTGCCATATTCGTGTGAGGGCTTGTTTTTTTTTACGAGGCACGTTATAGTTTTTGCTGGTACGACTTTTGGGCACATACTGCACAACTTCTTGATCAATTTTCGGTCCTTTTTTTTCGGAGATGGGGGGAGAGGCGAATGAAAAATTACTATTTAGGTAAGTCTAAGGTACTACAAAGGTAGGTCTGGGAGGCTTCACAAGGTGCCAGGCTGCCATTACAACTGATCGGCACACTGTGCTCTTGTTACGAGGGAGGAAAAATTTTCATGTCTTGCCACAGATGCTCAATGGGATTTAGGTCTGGACTGTGACTGGGCCATTCTAACACCGGAATATTCTGTGATCTAAACCATTCCCCTGGAGCTCTGGCTGTATGTTTAGGGCCATTGTCTTGCTGGAAGATAAATCTCCTTCCCAGTCTCAAGTCTTTTGCAGCCTTCAGCAGGTTTTCTTCCAGGACTGCCCTGTATTTAGCTCCATCCATCTTCCCATCACCTCTGAGCAGCTTCCCTGTCCCCCCAGCATGATGCTGCCCCCGCCATGTGTCACAGCGGGGATTACGGTGTGTTCAGGGGGATGAGCAGGGTTACTTTTCCGCCACACCCAGCACTTTGCATTTAGGCCAAAAAGTTCCCCTTTGGTCTCCTCTGACCAGAGCACCTTCTTCCACACGTTTGCTGTGTCCCCTATATGGCTTGTGGCAAATTGCAAATGGAACTTCTTATGTCTTTCTTCCAAAAAGGCCAGATTTGTAGACTGTAGGACTTATAGTTGTCCTGTGGACAGACTCTCCCACCTGAGATGTGGATTTCTGCAGCAACTCCAGAGTGACCATGGGCCTCTTGGCTGCTTCTCTGGCCAGTGCTCTCCCTGCTCGATCTGTTAGTTTAGGTGGACGGCCATGTGTTGGTAGGTTTGCAGTTGTAGAATACTTTTTCCATTTTGGGATGATGGATTGAACAGTGCTCCTTGGGATGCTCAAAGCTTGGGATATGTTTTTATAACCTAACCCTGCTTTAAACTTCTCCACAACTTTATCTCTGACCTGTCTGGTGAGTTCCTTGGTCTTCATGATGCTGTTTGTTCACTAGTGTTCTCTAACAAACCACTGAGGCCTTCACAGAACAGGTATATTTATACTGAGACTACATTACACACAGCCGGACTCTATTAACTCAGTAAGTGACTTCTGAAGGCAATGGTGTGCACTGGTTTTTATTTAGGGGTATCAGAGTACAGGGGGCTGAATACTTTTGCACGTCGCATTTTTCAGATTTCTATTTGTATCATTTTCGTTCCACTTCACAATTATCTGCTACTTTGTGTTGGTTATCACTTAAAATCTCAAGAAAATACATTTAAGTTTGTGGTTATAAGGTGACAAAATGTGAACAAGTTCAAGGGGTATGAATACTTTTGGTCAGAACTCTGGGAAAGTTGGGTGACAGCCTCTGTAGAGACCATACTGGAGACAAATACAAATGATAAATGACTTGCAGGATATTTAGTGGTGTTTTTTTATTCGTGCTCTTTAATGGAGACTGAAGTTGACATAAGGACTTTAGAAATCATGAATTTCAGCAGGAAATCCCTCTCAGGCCTTTAGTAATGGAGCCCCTAAGGGCACTCATTAATTGGATAAATGACGGTTTTGCAGGCGCCGGCACAGAGTGACACCAGGCTGCGCTGACTGTGACTCACATATATATCCATCATTAGTCAGCCAGCTAAAATAACAGAGCCGACATTAAGATCCATTACCGATACAGGACAATATCAGACAGGGAATAGAATTAAGCTCTTAGATGACTCCATCGATGTCCGATGATTTATAGTCTTACCAGTCACTGACACATACCAACCTATTAGTATCATTGAATGATAAGTTATTGTTCCTTGTTATCAGCCAGAGGATGAAAGAAGAGTTCTACAATGGCCTGACACCAATTAGATGGTCGGCATGTAATACCATGTTTCTCCATTAGTGGCCACTGCAGGAATAATGTATGGCCACTGAAAACAGCCTAATGCCTGGGGGGCTCGGCCACTGAACCTGTGGTGATGAGCAGATTGGAGAAGAGGTTGTCCAAATACTGAAGGTAGACACATTGGGGAAAATTTATTAAAACTGGCGTATGGTACGTTTTCTGGCGTAGAGGGAATGATGCATTCGCCCCATTATCTTATCAGATCTAATGTAGAATATATTATTATACATATGATAATAATCTATGTATAATTTATGTTGTTCTATGTTCCAGCTTTTAAAATTAAAATAATATGGAAGCATTAGCAAAAAATACTCTTTTTAAAGGGAACATGTCACCAGAAAATGACCAATTTTGTAAACCAAGTTTTTATGTTAAACAAATTTTATATGAATTTTTGATATTTTTTTAATTTTCCATGCCATCTACCTTTTTAAAAATAAATAAATAAATAAAAATTATATATATATATATATATATATATATATATATATATATATATATACCTGCAATTTTCACTCTGGCCGCTAAGCCTAATAATAGACGAAAACTTGCCAATTCCGTAAGGGTTTTCTTTTTAGCAGTGATCCCATTTAAATCACAGACAGGATTACGATAAAAGATAACACCTCTATAGATTACACCACTGATCCATCATTACATGCGCTACTGACAATGATGATGTCATAACTTATTTAAACCGCCTCACTACACAGAGCACGTCTAGAAAACGCTCCCATAGACCTCAATGAGTCAGCTCCAAATTATTGCTGCCTATGGCCAAGAGAGTGTCGTAAAGCGTATCACTAAATGCTATTAGCAGAGCAGAAGAGAAGATCAGGCAAGATGGCCGCCCCCATAATCATATACATCAGTGAATACAAACAAATGAGAAAAAAGTGATAGATTTCACTATCTGGTTTAATAAATAAATTTAAAAAATGGCGACACATCCCCTTTAACCGTGAAATGACACAGACAGTTTTGTCATTCAGGATACACTTTTTTTTCTCTTTTTTTTCATCTCCGCATTATTTTTTTTCCACTGTATATAGTTGTATGGTGTCTTGTTTTTGTGGGTTGAGATGTATTTTTTAATGGCATCATGGTACATATATTGTATATGTGTATTGTGTAATAACGTCTGTACAGACACCACAGTAAGCATTATTTTGCCCATTTAAAGAGAACCTTTCACCACGTTCACCAACTCCAGAACTTTCCATTCTTCAGTAGCTGCTTTTTCACATATTCTCACGCAGTTGGAATTTTTTTTGTAGCCCTCACCGTTCCTGAGCAATCATCGCAGATACTGTAATTTCAGCACAATAATACTTTCTGCTGTCAGGTGGGCGGTCCCTGACTTTCTGTTCCAACCTAGGACCGCCCACCTAACAAAAGAGAAGATAACTGTGCTGAAACTAATAGCAATGACTGCTCGGGAATGATGGGGGCTAGAGAAAAAATTCCAACTGCGCCGGAATCAGTGGAGCGGTGCCTATTGAAGGATGCAAAGAGCTACAGTCGGTGGAGGTGATGAAAGGTCCCCTTTAAGTCAATGGTAATGCAGGCCAGGAAAGGTTCTCCAGAGATAGACCCTGAATAAGAGACTCCCCAGATAGATAGATAGATAGATTTTTTTTTAAATTGCTCAAAATCAGTCAATGTATAATTCTCTAATTCTTAATGTATAATTCTTATTTGCTACATGGTTTTTCATAGGGCTATATTCTGGTGTTTTTACATTTTCAGAACTGAAATATTAGAACATGAAAATAAATTCCCCATAACTAAGGATACAATAGCAGGAGGTGACCCCAACCTACGCTTTAATATTACATGCTGTACACGCTGACATGCTATGACGCATTAACCTTGAACATACTAATTACATATAAATGGAAGCTGTGCAAAGACCTAAAGACAATGCACCTGAATAGGTTTCTTATATCACTCTCTATAGGTGACCTCCTTCTCCGGGTTACATAACAATATGTGCCAGTAATTGACTCTATTAAAAGACTGAATAGCCACTACTTCCATGTAACAGTGTGTACGCATGGTGAATCTCATCAACTCGTGAGAGAAATATGAGCTTAGCATGTAAACCAATTACACACCTACATAGGAGAATTGCAACAGGTGGCAAAAAAAAACCGTGACTACAAGCAGTCAAAAAGTTCCTCAAACCTCAGCTTCCTGCACGCCAGTGGGTGTAATGAATAGATAAACGAATAGAAGTTTACCCAAATTTTTTTCTTTTTTTTTTTTCAGGAGCCTTTTCTTCATTGACATAGCCATATGAGGGCTTGTTTTTTGCAGAATGCGTGGTACTTTTTCAATTACAAATATACTATATTCTTTGGCTCAGTAAAACTGCAGTAATACCAAATTTTCTAATTTCCTTGTCAAGAGATTCTGAATTCCACAACTTTTTAAATTTTTTTTTGTCAATGGAGCTGTGTGAGGGCTTGTTTTTTTGTAGGGCAAGTTGCAGTTTATATTCGTACATAAGACTTTCAAATGCTAATCCATCTTTAGGCCAGATATAATAGGTGTTCTATGATGGCAGGCCTAGAGGTCTTCACTAGGACCCCGCTTGCCATGAGAACTCTACAGATGGGAAGTCTTAAGTGGCTGCAAGGCCTAGGAGACTTAGAGGACCCAGGAGGTGTCAGTTCCCAATCCTTGTCAGAATCTTTGCCTGTTCCTTACATCCCCTGCAAGCATGGAATATACAGTACAGACCAAAAGTTTGGACACACCTTCTCATTCCAAGAGTTTTCTGTATTTTCATGACTATAAAAATTGTAGATTCACACTGAAGGCATCAAAACTATGAATTAACACATGTGGAATTATATACTTAACAAAAAAGTGTGAAACAACTGAAAATATGTCTTATATTCTAGGTTCTTCAAAGTAGCCACCTTTTGCTTTGATTACTGCTTTGCACACGCTTGGCATTCTCTTGATGAGCTTCAAGAGGTAGTCACCTGAAATGGTTTTCACTTCACAGGTGTGCCCTGTCAGGTTTAATAAGTGGGATTTCTTGCCTTATAAATGGGGTTGGGACCATCAGTTGTGTTGTTCAGAAGTCAGGTGGATGCACAGCTGATAGTCCTACTGAATGGAGTGTTAAAATTTGTATTATGGCAAGAAAAAGAAGCTAAGTAAAGAAAAACGAGTGGCCATCATTACTTTAAGAAATGAAGGTCAGTCAGGCCGAAAAATTGGGAAAACTTTGAAAGTTTCCCCAAGTGCAGTGGCCAAAACCATCAAGTGCTACAAAGAAACTGGCTCACATGAGGACCGCCCCAGGAAAGGAAGACCGAGAGTCACCTCTGCTGCGGAGGATAAGCTCATCCGAGTCACCAGCCTCAGAAATCGCAGGTTAACAGCAGCTCAGATTAGAGACCAGGTCAATGCCACACAGAGTTCTAGCAGCAGACACATCTCTACAACAACTGTTAAGAGGAGACTGTGTGCAGCAGGCCTTCATGGTAAAATAGCTGCTAGGAAACCACTGCTAAGGACAGGCAACAAGCAGAAGAGACTTGTTTGGGCTAAAGAACACAAGGAATGGACATTAGACCTGTGGAAATCTGTGCTTTGGTCTGATGAGTCCAAATTTGAGATCTTTGGTTCCAACCACCGTGTCTTTGTGTGACGCAGAAAAGGTGAACGAATGGACTCTACATGCCTGGTTCCCACCGTGAAGCATGGAGGAGGAGGTGTGATGGTGTGGGGGTGCTTTGCTGGTGACACTGTTGGGGATTTATTCAATACTGGAATACTGAACCAGCATGGTTACCACAGCATCTTGCAGCGGCATGCCATTCCATCCGGTTTGCGTTTAGTTGGACCATCATTTATTTTTCAACAGGACAATGACCCCAAACACACCTCCAGACTGTGTAAGGGCTATTTGACCAAGAAGGAGAGTGATGGGGTGCTATGCCAGATGACCTGGCCTCCACAGTCACCAGACCTGAACCCAATCGAGATGGTTTGGGGTGAGCTGGACCGCAGAGTGAAGGCAAAAGGGCCAACAAGTGCTAAGCATCTCTGGGAACTCCTTCAAGACTGTTGGAAGACCATTTCAGGTGACTACCTCTTGAAGCTCATCAAGAGAATGCCAAGAGTGTGCAAAGCAGTAATCAAAGCAAAAGGTGGCTACTTTGAAGAACCTTAGAATATAAGACATATTTTCAGTTGTTTCACACTTTTTTGTTAAGTATATAATTCCACATGTGTTAATTCATAGTTTTGATGCCTTCAGTGTGAATCTACAATTTTTATAGTCATGAAAATACAGAAAACTCTTGGAATGAGAAGGTGTGTCCAAACTTTTGGTCTGTACTGTACATCTACATCACACGTTGTGAAGGGGTTCAGGGAAATGTCTGGTTTGGACAACCCTTTAATTTAACAGAGATGGTCAGAGGTGGTCTTACTTCTATGGTAAGCAATGTTGCAAGATACACCAATTTTAATGGCCATGGGTATTTGGTTACCAGTCACTGCAACAAAGCCTCAGATATGGAAAGTATTAAATGGGGTTTCCCATCTCCGCATCTTAGCCCCTGTCCTCGGTGAATAAATTGTAGACTGGTGGAGGTCTGACCACTGGACCCCTACTCATCGAAAGGGTGGGGGTGTTCAGCTTCCTGTTCTGAATGCAGTCATAGTCAGACAGGGGGGGGGCCCTGCTCCATTCATACAAAATAAAACCTTCACAGTATGATGCTCATCCATTTCTGGTGGTGCCTATGAAATGAATAGAGCAGGGGGTGCGTGTGTCCGACCACAGATCTATACAGAACAGGGAGAAAATGGTAAATGGTGGGGTTTCCAGAAGTCAGACCTCCACCAATCTCCCCGACCCTGAGGAGCAGAGGTATAGTACAGCAGCTTTTTGACAGACATGTCACCAATACCCATCTTAGACAAATTACCGATCCGGTATTTACTTACTTGCTATAGCTAAAGTTAACAGATTGGTCACTGAGAACCTCAAACTGGACGGGCCGGTCTCCCATGCAGTACTTCCTTAGCAGCTCCATACATGTGTGTAGAGTTCTCCTGGATGGTTTGTTGTCGTGGAACAGATCTCCACCGAGCAGCACAAAGTCAACCTGGAGATAAAAAGTAGATGTGTGAATATGTCACAAAGATCTCACCAAAATATACCGCAACATAATAAAGAACAAAAACAATATACACAGTGAACAATATTCTGGCTAATCCCATCCGCACATTGCAGAAAAATACACACAGCAGAAATGCTGTGATTTCAAAAACTGTCTTTTTTTCGTAAATTGCAGCATGTCAATTTTACCTACGGAAACGCCGGCGTATAATAGAAGCAGAAAGTCCGCAGTGGAAAACTCTGCGAACTTTCAGTAAAAAACGCTGCAGAAAAAAAACATGGTTTTAACCACATCGCTTTTTGGCTTCGGCCTGCTACGTGGGGCCTTAGTCTCAAGGACCATAATATTGAGCTCCACTATCTCGTCTCTCGTCCTATAGTCACATGGCCATGCTGCAGCTCAGTCCCATTCAAAACAAGCGTCCACCATTCCTTCCTTTGAAGAGAATGGGAGGCAGATTCCGTCTGGAATTTAGAGCTGATTTAGAGGTGGAATCCGTCTCAAAATCAGCTCCAAAATCCACTGTGTAAACTTAGCCTAAGGCCCCACGTAGCGTCCCGCAGCAAAAAAACACTGCGGGAAAAAACGAGGTGGAAATGCATGGCGGTTTTTCCTGCAGCACTTTTCACAGAAAGCACGCGGAGGTTTCCTCTGCGGACTTTCTGCTTCCATTATATCTATATGTAAACCGCGACTTTTCCATAGGTATAACTGACATGCTGGGATTTCCAAAACCGCAACAGTTTTGGAAGTCTCAGCGTAACCGCTGCACGTACTTTTCCTCAAATAGCGAATCCCATCCACTTTGTTGTGACTGTAATACGCTGTGGTTTTTATAGCTGCGTTTCCGCCGCAGGCAAACCGTGCTGTTTACGCCACGTGGAGCCCCGTCCTAAAGTGCTTTAACTTTGCAAAACTATTAAAACATTTTTAAAAATAATTAAAAATAATAATTAAATATATATTATTATATTTATATTTAATATGAATTTGGTATTACAGACCCACGGAGTAAAGATATCATATCACTGTACCCCAAAAAACACACACAAAAAAAATCCTCATACACATTGATGCAAAAAAAAAAAAAAAAAAGAACTATAGCCCTCAGAGGGCAGGGATGAAAAAAATAAGGCCAAAAAAGACAACGCCTACAAGGGGTTAACAGGAGCCCATCGTATACAGACAGATCCTCCATAAAGCGATGCTCGTGTTATTAATTTCAAATCAAGACCAAAAAAGTTATCACGCTGCTTTCACATAGGGCAAGCAAGAAACACGGCGCAAAATCTCATCATCGGATCCATAAACGTGCGAAAACCTATTAGATGGAAATGTCCGGCTAACAGCATTGCCGCCAGGATTGGGCACATCATATTACACACGCCGCAAGAGGTTTTTAGATGAAATATTAAGGCTCACAGCTTTGTAGAAAAATCTCAGACGGTTTTCAAATAGACTTCAAAATGGGCCTCAGGTAAGTAATGTAAAAAGAAGAGACAAAATATTCCGACAACTCAATACAAACAAGTCTCCTCGATTTGTCTCCCCGCCTATTACTCTGGAAGGAAAATGGTCCCAATTACAGGATGAAAAATACATATTTATCTTCAAAAAGCCTCATAAGATGGACGAGTTTTCATAGCGGGCGCATTATGTGTATTCTGTCGCTGGGAAAGCAATTAAATACGGTACAAAAAAGCTCAAAAAAAAAAAAAAGAACAAAAAGAAGAAAAAAAAAGTGTCCATTAAATGTTTCATCGGATTCAAAGGGCGTCTGTAAAACTACATTTTGATGTCCTGGTGCCCCATTTGTCTTTATGGTTCTCTAAAATCAGGTTTGCCGCGCTCTTCTCTGTGGGTAATTGAGTTTTCGGTAAGAGTCGGCAGCTGCTTCGCACCGCAGACGTGGCTCCCGCCGGCTAGGACACTGTAGCCTGAGGGGGGCTGATATTTTTTGCCGGCTGTAAAAGTTAGTGTTGCAAACAAGAGGTTCTCCAAGATGTAATTAATTTGGCAAGAAGAGATGGAGAAGGTTTCAGTGTGAGCGGTATAAAAACACTGCAGCCAGGGGCGGCCAGACATTACAACTAATGGCCACTTGTTATGTAACAGGGGAACCGAAGCTAATGCTGTAAGGAAAACTTTCCTACAGACATTATCCGAGCTTATATCACTTAATTGCTACTCAAGGGCTTAAAAGCGAGCCAAGTTCTCTGACAGGAGGGGTCGTACCAAAGCCTTTGTAGCCGTGGGGGGGAGTAGGCAGTGCCCCGGGCACTATACCTATAAGCTAGGCAATGCAGAACAGCACTATATAACTATTAAAGTGCAATCATCTAATTATAAGGGACAAAGCAGCCGAATATACGGGGCGACAAAGCACCCAGGCACACAGTAATAAATAGTGTACTGGGACAGTGCAGTAAAGGTCGCATTACTGGGGGTCTAGGGCAGTAAAGAGGTCACATCTGCATCTCTGGTGGTCTAGGGCAGTAAAAGGAGCACTATCTGCATCACTGGGGGACTAAGGCAGTAAAAAGGTCACTATCTGCATCACTGGGAGTCTAGGGCAGTAAAGAGGTCACTAACTGCATCACTGGGAGTCTAGGGCAGTAAAGAGGTCACTATCTGCATCCCTGGTGGTCTAGGGCAGTAAAGAGGGCACTATCCACATTACTGGGGTTCTAGGGCAGTAAAGAGATCACTATCTGCATCCCTGGTGGTCTAGAGCAGTAAAGAGGTCACTATCTGCATCCCTGGTGGTCTAGGGCAGTAAAGGGGTCACTATCTGCAACACTTGGAGTCTAGGGCAGTAAAGAAGTCACTATTTACATCCCTGGTGGTCTAGGGCAGTAAAGGGGGTCACTATCTGCATCTCTGGTGATCTAGAGCAGTAAAGAGGTCACTATCTGCATTGCTGGGGGTCTAGGGCAGTAAAGAAGTCACTATGTGCATCCCTGGTGTTCTAGGGCAGTAAAGAGGTCACGATCTACATCCCTGGTGGTCTAGAGCAGTAAAAGGGGTCACTATCTGCATCTCTGGTGATCTACAGCAGTAAAGAGGTCACTATCTGCATCGCTGGGGGTCTGGGGCAGTAAAGAGGTCACTATCTACATCCCTGGTGGTCCAGGGCATTAAGGTGGTCACAATCAGTATCTCTGGTGGTCTAGGTAAGTAAAGAGGTCACTATCTGCAACCCTGGTTTTCCAGGGCAGTAAAAAGATCCAAATCTGTATCCCTGGGGATCTAGAGCAGTAAAGAGGTCACTACCTGCATCTCTGGTGATCTAGGGAAGCAAAGGGGTCAATATTTGCATTTTCGGTGTCTAGGGCAGTAAAGAGCATTACCTAGAGACCAAAAGATACTCAAAACAGAGAACTGTGCTATCCGCTGCCCTCTCAGATGGGGACTGCCAGAACAGTTGAACCTTCATGTTCCAATTCACATTGGAAAATCTGAACCTACTAAAGAAGCAGATCAAGTTATGAGAATTCATTAAAGATATTCTCCAGTTTAGAAAATAGTCTAAATGTAAGAATGGCCAATTCTAGACTAGTGTGGTCTGATGGTCAGGAGCCCTGCAGATTACAGTAGGTTCACATTATCACTGGGTGTCCCTTCTTCTTGTTTGTCAGAGGACCAGAAGGACTGTAATGTTAAAAATCAAAATGAGTGCCCTTGATAAAATGGCTGACAAGCCAAGTCATGTAACCTTAGTTTCAACTCTGTATAGTGTCTAGTTAGGCAGAAAAGCAAGATCAGAGTTCAATTCTGTTCTATGTGATATTTACATGCATATTAAGCGAGCTTAAAGTTTAACTAGATAATGTCTAGATAGACATGAAACTAGTTCTAAAGTTCAACTCTGTTCTATATGATGTTTACATGGACAGCTTGAAGAATCAGCTCTGTTTGACTTTGTCTACATAAGACATAAAAATCAACTCAAAAGTGCAACTCTGTTTAACTTTATGTTTACATGTCCATAAACCCAGCTTACAGATTAACTCTGTATTAAGCTAAGTGTCACAAGACATATTCTGGTGAAACCTGGCCTATTTCGCAAGAATGTGAGCTTGGAGATGAGAAAAGCCTTACAGAGGTGTATACACCTCTGTAACCCGCCCACTCTATGACACACACAAAGGGTATATAAAGACGGATGATATCCCCCAGCCATATGTTGCAGTCTGGACAGCAGTGATTGGGGACGCCTGGTGCTGCTTGATGACCTGTCACAAATGGCTTGATGATATTTTCCTGAAGATACCTTGATCGGAATTCATCAATGAAGCTGGGCAGTGTTGTAAGTGTTAATTATATCACACTTTGATTACGTTTGATTACCTTGCCATACTTGCTGTATTGCAAGTGTTGATTAAGTCACAGTTTGACTAAGTTTGATTACCTTACTATACCTGTTGTATAGTAAGTGTTGAATATATCATAGTTTAATGGACTTTGATATTTGATTGTACCCTGCAATACCTGCTGTATTGCAGGCTTGGATAATATCACAGTTTAATCAACTTTGATATTTGATTGTACCCTGCAACATCTGCTGTATTGCAGGCTTGGATAATATCACAGTTTAATCAACTTTGATATTTGATTGTACCCCGCAATACCTGCTGTATTGCAAGGTTTGATTATACCTTCTAATATCTGTTATACTTTTCTTTGTTGTAAGACCTTTTTCTATCTTCTTATACTATTCTTACTAAAATGTTAAGCTATTGGGGATAGTCCAGTGTTTTTACTCTCTAACTTTATTCTATTACACGGAATCCAAAAGAATCTGTTTCATTTGGCAATACATTTTTGGCGTAGTCGGCAGGATTCCATTTTATAGAATAAAATGTTTAAGCGCAAGCTAATTCTAATATGTCTTACTTGATTCTAGCTCAGGAATGGGTTAAATTCACAGGGCTGGGGGAGGATTGGAAAGATCAATTATCTGGCAGCCTGGCAGTGAAATGTTTACAATTGGAGTTGGTAAACAATGCATATGTTGCTGTGTGTAGGAGGAGGGGCAGGATTTTGCTATCAGCTTACAGGCAGCAGAATAAGGAACGGATGTTGTCACAGCAATTGATAACCCTCCAGTCTCAGGAAACTATGAATAGATGTCAAAAGCAGATTTTAGCTGATAAAGTTGATTAGTTCAAGAGTTATGCTGACCGAGCAGCGGTTAGGATTGCTCAATATAAATATAGGAAGAGGAGAGGGAAAATTAATAAGAAACAAATTGATGCCTCAGTGTTGTTCTCCTCCACTGATGAAGACCCCCCAGGTGATTTTGAGGGGGATGGTGATTGGGCATTGTTATTAGAACACAAAGCACAGGAGAGAGGAGGAATGTTCCAGGGAGATTCTTCCCAGGAACAATATGATTAACATATTAGCCAAGCCCATTGTGTAGATGCCCGACCCCATGTAAATTTGAGGATTGATTGGAAACACAAAAATGAACAAAATGTAATTGCATTAGTAGATACGGGGGCGGAGGCTACACTCATTTATGGGAACCCAAATAAGCAAATTTGGCTAACAATAGGAAAACCTTCCTGTTAGGCAGTATAGTGTGATTATAGTTCCAGTGCCTGAATATATCATTGGTATAGACATTTTGAAGGGAATGCAGTTACACTTGCCTGAAAGTAAGTATTCTTTTGGAGTAAAATCTGTGCTAATTAATCCTGTTTTGATAGGGAAATTGAAAATGAAACCTGTTAAGATTCCCAGAGCCACAAAAACACTGATTCATAGTCTGTGGCAAATTGGTTGGTAAACTGGATGCCCACCTGGCATTCTCATGATTGGAAAATAGGGACCAAAGAAATATAGGGAATATGTCATAAAACGAATGTGACTGTTTTTCATGTGGATGCTCATACTAATATCAATTCTCTTGACAGACTTTACAACAACATAGCTGATGAACAATGAAAGATTGCCAAAAAGCCACCTTCCAGTGGGGACAGACCAGAGGTGTTCCCTCAGGTTAGAGGTTATAAAAACAATAATATAACAGTGTCCTGTGTGCCAACATTCACACACAGGGTAGTGCCAAGGGTGGTAAAGGGATATATCTTGCTAGGCACATTGCCTGGCCAGATTTGGCAGATAGACTTCACTGGATCATTAACTGAGTCCAAAGGATGTAAATATGCCTGCACAGCAGTAGATACATACTTAGGTGTACTCATGGTGTCAAGTCTCAGGTCATGAAACAATATTTTGGTATGAAACAATATTTTGGTACTTTATATTTTTTCTATTTTTATATGTTACAAATACTAATTTTTCCTTGCTACTAATTGTTGACAGCTTAAGGACAAAGAAAGTAATCAAAGATGGCACTGACATCCTGCATACCACACCTAATGGCTGATGCCTCAGGCTGGAATCGAGGCTGCACCTGGCTGTACGTCAGAATCAAGAGCCAATGGGGGATGAACAGCTCAGGAATGTCAGAGAAACTCTATACTACACTATGCATTAACCCACCCCTTTCCTTTCCTGTACAAATATGTGTGACGTGAATAAACCCGGCAGTGCAGTGCTGAGTCTGAAAGGGCAAAAGCATGAGCTGGCTGTGATACAGAAATTCTTGTCTGTGTCCTTGTTAGCGCCGTGCACACATGCTTACTGATTTGGACTGACTGATTGATCCGGTATTTGTCGATTACGACCCTGACAATTGGCGCTTCCAACGTGGGGCCATCAGCTGGAGACCAGAGAGGGCTCGCTGACCCGCACAGGCCACCCTATCGAACCCCGCCATCTTCCGAGGAGGGTCCGGAACCTCAACTGATCACGGTAAGTTTACTCATATTATATATGTGTTTACTTGCCTGTGAATCGGGAGGTGACGGTTAGTGGGTTTGGTGGTTACGACGGTTCGGGTGCCCAGTCCGGAAGGGACGGACGTCTGGTGTTCTCCTCTGGTGGTTCAGAACTGCAGCACTGATATCTTTGTCCCTGTGTGGCTCAATGAGTCAGAGGTTGTGAATGTCAGAAAGGAACCAGGAAGTTGAGATGGTCTAAAGTGAAGTGAGGTAGTTGGAAGCCGTCTGTTTAGTTTGGAAAGGTGTTGTGTCTGATGCCGTAACATATTGCTGGGACATCGGCTGTCACGTCCGAGAAAGGAGCTAGGACAGGTGTCCATCGGACCCATAAGGTCCATTAAGTTCATTAGGAGCTTGGAAATATTGTCGGAGAGTGTTAGAGATACACGTAGAGCTGTAGTCTGAGGTTGGGGACCTGAAGACAAGATCCTGGAACCGGAAAGGTGGATCTTGGACAATGACTGTGAGTCTAGCACTGGTGAGCAGCTGCGCCAGTGTTGTATTTCTGGAGTGATCATGTTACGGCATTTCAAACGTTAGCATACTTTGCCCCCCGGGGCACAGACGGCGGTGGAATTGGTTAAGGAGAGAGAAGGAAAGGATAGGGTTAAAAACATGAGTAAGTTGATGAAAAGTGTTGAAATGCCCCCTGGAGGAAAGTTGGAAAATGGAAAAGGCAGTAATGGTCCTGAGTGCCCACCTGAGTATGAAAAACATGAGTTGAGATATGATCCATCACCATATTGGATATGTCCCAAATTGTGAGGTACAGAATCCCCTTTGAAGAGAAAGATGCTTTAATTGTGGCTGGTCACGACCATAACCAAGTAATCCAACTGGACTATATACAGTCCTCACATGGATGGAGGGGGGACTTCACCCTCCTCAGCATTATTGTTTAATATAATCCATTTTACATGGAAAGACGTTATGATACAATCCTCCCAGATCTGTGTGAAATATTATTTACCTTAATAAAAATTTGAAGAATCTGATATAGTACAAAGAGAGATAATTCATTGTAAGGCTTCTCTAAAAAAAGTTCAGTTATAGAAGACCTCATTGTATACCACTGGTATGATGTTTAGGGGATTATACATTATATATTTCAATCTGTAATTGTAATATTCCATAGGGTTCCACTTTTGGTTGGAATCCAGTGAAGAAAATTTTAAAGTTTGGCAGTTTGCCCTTAAGGTAACCTGA
Organism: Leptodactylus fallax; assembly: GCA_947044405.1. NCBI lineage: Eukaryota > Metazoa > Chordata > Amphibia > Anura > Leptodactylidae > Leptodactylus > Leptodactylus fallax. The sequence goes on along the minus strand of CAMRHE010000133.1, from coordinate 1,259,522 downwards.
AGTACAGCTCAGGAGTTCTGAACACCTGTGGTAATTACAAAGGGTGGGGTTTTGCCATAAAAAATATCTGAAAATTGCACAAAAATATTAATATGTAATTTTGGTGTCAGTATTAACTGCTATCTGCTTGAATTCTATTCCTGTACTCTGTAGTGCTCTGCAGAGAATAACCGAAACTTTGTTGATTGCCAAGCAGCCTTCAAGGACGTTGTATGTGATGTTCAGGACACGCAGGAAATCGCAATTATTATGAAGCGAAACTTGGCTCTGGGCCACCAGAGTACGCAGCTTATATATGATATCTGTTTGTTCCCAAAAGAAAATGTTTCGATAAAAGGGTTAACCTATGGTTACATGAAAAAATAAGGTATAATGACAATGTGTATAGGAAGATATTCAAACATATGAAGTTATGTCTTGTATTATGTTATGTGAATTTACTGTTTTGCCTGTTATGACCTGAAATAATGTATCCACTAAAAGATTGAAAAGGTGACAACAAAAGATTCTGGATCTCCATTACGTGGGGGTAATGGCCACCTGGGGGGAGCAGGCCACTTGCCCTTGGTCGCCAAAAAAACAAACCACGCCGGGGTTTGAGAATCTTTGTTTTAAAAGGGAATATTACAGGGAATATTCTGAATATTATTGCTGTGTTTATGTATCTATGTGTTCATGTATTATCTACATAATTTTGGTTTGCAAAGGCATTTACTAGAAAGAGACACAAACCTGGGACAGTGGTTGGATACACTGCAAAACGTGACGGTGAAGAGATGTCTCTAAGGGTGTTAGACCAAAAGGTATGTAAATGGTATGGACATATCCATGGGGAATGAGGTGAAGTTTCTGGAAAAGTCCTCAGGATCTGACTAGCAGCTCCTAATGTACCCTGAGTATGGGTTATATCATTTACAGAGGTGGGAGATGTGAGTGATGCCGCTTGTCTGTCGCCATCTTACATTCCATTCTCAGGCGCTGCCCAGAGCTCATCCTCCTCCTTTACTGGAAACTGTTATCTATAATGGGATGAAACTTCTTCTTCATCTTTCATCCAATAGTTATGTACTAAAACTTATGTTATAACTTTATACCCAATCATGTTATGTTAATTATACTAATCACACCTTCTCTTTGTTTCAGCAATGTATAACCGCACCAATAACAGATTTTGTGGGTTTCTGGCATGTGTCCCATTTGGTTTATTAATGTGCTGGATCATGTGAAAAGTTTGGAGGTTAGGTTGCCCCAATTGTCCCCCATTGTAGAAAGATTGTCATGAAGACTTAGAAAATGAATAACGTGTCCCATATTTGCAGATTTTGTGAACATGTATGTGTACTTGTTTAGTCAAAAGACTGTTATGTGACAAAGTTTTATTTAAAGAAAAAAAAGGGACAAATTTTTGTGTTTCAATGCTAAGTGAATTAGAAGTCACTCACATATCTGTTATGCTGTAATGTCTTTTGTGTAGAATTTTTGTTATGTGAACAGGGGATCGACTATTCAAGGCTTCTGCCCTCTCTGCTGATATATTCTGAGAATTTACTAACCTTATTGAATTGTTTGTAATTCTGGAGTGTGAAGAAGTTGTAGAGAAAAAAAAAAAAAAACACACAAGCCACTGGCCCTTTAAAAATTTTGTATTGCAGCTTCTGCTGAATTTTGTAGTTCTACGGTGGGAGAAGTCGATAGTCGCAGAGCGCGCAGCTATGTGTGGGCTGCGTGCATGATAAGAAAAAAAAAAAAAAAAAAAAGGGAGAACACATTGTTGGATTGTTTGCTTTGTCCTTGGGAGTAATCTTCCCAGAACGCAAAGTAATACATGAAGATTATTTGTAACAAGATTTAGAAAGTATAGAAGACCAAGAACCATTGTTAATGCAGATTTTGAGTTTTGGTAATATTGAATTATAATATAAATTCATTCTTGTGAGTGTCCCAGGTCCAGCCTAAGCACATTTCAATGACTGGACAACTCAGACTACAGTGTGCCTTACTTATGCCTCCTCATGTCACTTTTGCACGCTGCACGTCACTAAAAATCCCTTTTCACCTGTTACCAATAGGTTCAGGGGGGGAGAAAGGCACAAGTATTTGTCAATATGTTTTTATGCCACAAGAAACTGTTTGATGAACCTATTGCTAACCCTGATTTTGCTAACCCTGATTTTGAGTTCTTTTATAGATGGCTCTCGATTTGGGAAGGATGGTAGATTCTACACCATTATTCTATGCCATGGTCCCTGAACACGAGGTGAAACAAGCAGAATCCCCCTAAAAGCACTCACTGAAACAGTGTAAAATGGCTGAGGGTAAGCCTGATGGGCTTTTGGTTTAGCACAGGACCATCGTCCGATCTGTGCGTTTAAAACCTAAAAGGATTTCCAGGCAATTCAGTAGGTTTTGTAGGACTCGCTGCTATCCGAACAGGTGGGTATAATCAAAGTCAAGGCACACACCAAGGCTGGTACAAAAGAAAGTAGAGGTAACGTGTGGGCAGATACTGCCACCAAACTAGCTACAGAAAAGCCTAGGGAACATGCCTCAGCACAGGGGGTCACCATACTGGACCAAAACTCTCAGCAATCTTTTCAGGTTCTAAAAATACTGCAGGACCAAAATGGCCCAGAAGAAAAGAAGATTTGGAAACTGCAAAGATGAACAAGTCCTGATGGCCAGTGGTAAGAGAGTATGTTATCGAGAGCATTGTTCCCAAGGATGGCGCAAGCAGCTCAAGTGCACCACTCGGAAGTAGCCATGTGTGACCTGGTGAGCAGATGATGGGGAGCTGCAGGATTTAGCATCACTGCAGTCAGATACGTGTGAGCCTGCATAACATGTGTCAGACACAATGTAGGTCAGAAGGTGAGAGGGTGTGAGTACGTGCTTGTGGGTATTGATCTCTTTTCGGGATGACCTGAGGCATTTCTGGTGCAGAAAGCCATCACAAAAGGAACTGCAGATAAACTACTGAAAGAAGTAGTGTGCAGGTATGGGATCCCCGAGGCCATCGAAAGTGATAATGGAACTCACTATACAGGACAGGTAACGAGAGAAATAATGGAGGTTGTGGGGATACAGCAAGTGTTCCTTATCCGTACCGTCCTAGAGAAGTGGAGAATATTGTCACTTGTATTTGTCTTTCTGTAAGGTACACTCCTGACAGAAGGATTGGCCTCAGCTCCTAGAGTATTTGGATTGTATTTTTCACAATTGTTCCAAATGTAGTATGGTGTGACTATGGTGTGACTATGCGATAGATTGTCAAAAACATTTGACTAATGTACACTTTTGAGTTTTCTCCTTCCTTCCAGATCCTAAGTCAGTGGAAGGAACCTATCAGCTGCAACCCAAAAATTGGGTGCTGATAAAGAGACACGTGAGAAGGGCCTCAACTCGACGGTGCCTTCCAGCCCCTGTTGACAACCAGGACAGCTGTGAAACCACAAGGAAAACCTTGTTGTTATGGTGGTGTCCCCACTGGATGACGTTCTTAAAGACAAATGGGACAATAAACTGTTAAAGGAGAAACCCAAAAGACTGTTGGACCAATCTGCACCTATAGTTCTGTTGTACTTCTATGCAATGTGCAAATTGATTGTGTAGTGTAGAGAAATGTACTATCTGTAAGAAGGAAACATAAGTGAATATGACCCATGCGTATATATAGATGCCATAGGAGTCCCAAGGGGGGTTCCAGATGAATTTAAAGCCAGCAATCAAGTGCTTGCAGGTTGGGAATCAATTTTCCTCTGGCCCACCATAAATAAGAATGTAGACTGATTAATTACCTATACTATAATCAACAAAGGGAGTATTTGCAAACCACACAGAAATGGACCCACTGATGACAGGACCTGAAATTGATATGGAGACAATAAAGGTGTATGATGACGTAGCAGCTCTTCCCCTCCCGGGAATATGCTGAGTTAATTTAGGGATAGTAAGGATCTGACTTTCCCATGTGAAAGGCCTTTAAGTGGGAACCTATCCACAAGGGATAGGTTGTCACCCAGGAGGTGAAAAGGAGCGAAACACATTGGAACAGATCAGCAGGTTCAAAGGGGTAGGGAAAGAAAAATGGAAAAAATTAGTATTTAGGGGGGGAATGTCAAGGCTCAGGTCATGAGACAATATTTTGGTATGAGACAATATTTTGGTACTTTATATTTTTCTATTTTTATATGTTACAAATACTAATTTTTCCTTGCTACTAATTGCTGACAGCTTAAGGACAAAGAAAGTAATCAAAGATGGCGCGGACATCCTGCATGCCACGCCTAATGGCTGATGCCTCAGGCTGGAATCGAGGCTGCACCTGGCTGTACGTCAGAATCAAGAGCCAATGGGGGATGAACAGCTCAGGAATGTCAGAGAAACTCTATACTACACTATGCATTAACCCGCCCCTTTCCTGTACAAATATGTGTGACGTGAATAAACCCGGCAGTGCAGTGCTGAGTCTGAAAGGGCAAAAGCATGAGCTGGCTGTGATACAGAAATTCTTGTCTGTGTCCTTGTTAGCGCCGTGCACACATGCTTACTGAGTTGGACTGACTGATTGATCCAGTATTTGTCGATTACGACCCTGACAATGGTACACCCCTGTAAGTTTGCCAATGCTAATTCAACCATCCGCCTGCTAGAAAATATAGTGCTGTATTATGGCATACCTTTGCAAATGCAATCAGATAATGGTAGCCATTTTAAAAACAATAGAGTGCAGCAATTTGCCCAAGAACACAACATAGAGTGGATATTTCATATCCCCTATTACCCCCAAGCTGAAGGCTTAATTGAGCGGATGAATGGGATGTTAAAACAACAATTGCAAAAATTAACTGATGGGGCATGGGGAAATTGGAGGAAAGTGTTAAATGAAGCAGTCACCATATTGAATAATAGACCAATAGCTGAGCAAGAGACTCCGTTGATGCGAATGATTACCCCAAACCTGCAGATAATGCCCCTAAAAGCAGGTCTGAATCAACAGACAGTGACATATTGGAAAATTAGGTGAAATTTGGACACTCAGATGGGGCCAAGATGTGGGTAAACCAGCCACAAGGTCCTCCCACACCAGCTGAAGTGATTGCAAAGGGGACTGACAATGTGCTAGTTACTATGACTCCTGGTACAACTCAATATCAGTACACTCCAGCCAATAATGTGTATTTACGTGAGTAATTTGTGTTCCCCCTCAGGTTCGGATTTTGTTAGCCCTCAGTGGATGCCTTCTGGTAGTGTTCTTATGGACTTGCACCAGCATTATCAAGACCACCGCGGGTCAGAGGACAATCCAAATCGGGGCGTGAGGAGAACAAAAGAGAATATGTGGCTGTATCTAGCTCGAGTACTGAATATGACAGACTTTTGCCTGAAAAATGCATATTCCAGCAATGTCCTGGAAACTTGTTTGGTCGCTGTACCAACTTCTGTTGCAGTATGGACTAAATTGTTACAAATTCAGTTAAATGATACTGACTTACAGGAAGCCGATCTACATTTCCATGTGGATTGGATAAGTCCTTATTATGCTTATGCAAACATCAGAACATGTGTATATATAAGTATGGCTGTATCACTGGTAGGAATACCAGGCTTAGCAGTATATAATCATGAAACTATATCACGTATGGCTTGCTCTATGGTAAAGAATATAAATATTACTAGTGCCATTATAAAGGATGTTTTGTTAGATTTACAGTCATATGAAAAAGTTTGGGCACCCCTATTAATCTTAATCATTTTTAGTTCTAAATATTTGGGTGTTTGCAACAGCCATTTCAATTTGATATATCTAATAACTGATGGACGCAGTAATATTTCAGGATTGAAATGAGGTTTATTGTACTAACAGAAAATGTGCAATATGCATTAAACCAAAATTTGACCGCTGCAAAAGTATGGGCACCTCAACAGAAAAGTGACATTAATATTTAGTAGATTCTCCTTTTGCAAAAATAACAGCCTCTAGTCGCTTCCTGTAGCTTTTAATCAGTTCCTGGATCCTGGATGAAGGTATTTTTGACCATTCCTCTTTACAAAACAATTCCAGTTCAGTTAAGTTTGATGGTCGCCGAGCATGGACAGCCCGCTTCAAATTATCCCACAGATGTTCAATGATATTCAGGTCTGGGGACTGGGATGGCCATTCCAGAACATTGTAATTGTTCCTCTGCATGAATGCCTGAGTAGATTTGGAGCTGTGTTTTGGATCATTGTCTTGCTGAAATATCCATCCCCGGCGTAACTTCAAATTCGTCACTGATTCTTGTACATTATTCTCAAGAATCTGCTGATACTGAGTTGAATCCATGCGACCCTCAACTTTAACAAGATTCCCGGTGCCGGCATTGGCCACACAGCCCCAAAGCATGATGGAACCTCCACCAAATTTTACAGTGGGTAGCAAGTGTTTTTCTTGGAATGCTGTGTTTTTTGGACGCCACGCATAACGCCTTTTTGTATGACCAAACAACTCAATCTTTGTTTCATCAGTCCACAGGACCTTCTTCCAAAATGAAGCTGGCTCGTCCAAATGTGCTTTTGCATACCTCAGGCGACTCTGTTTGTGGCGTGCTTTCAGAAACGGCTTCTTTCACATCACTCTCCCATACAGCTTCTCCTTGTGCAAAGTGTGCTGTATTGTTGACCGATGCACAGTGACACCATCTGCAGCAAGATGATGCTGCAGCTCTTTGGAGGTGGTCTGTGGATTGTCCTTGACTGTTCTCACCATTCTTCTTCTCTGCCTTTCTGATATTTTTCTTGGCCTGCCACTTCTGGGCTTAACAAGAACTGTCCCTGTGGTCTTCCATTTCCTTACTATGTTCCTCACAGTGGAAACTGACAGGTTAAATGTCTGAGACAACTTTTTGTATCCTTCCCCTGAACAACTATGTTGAACAATCTTTGTTTTCATATCATTTGAGAGTTGTTTTGAGGAGCCCATGATGCCACTCTTCAGAGGAGATTCAAATAGGAGAACAACTTGCAATTGGCCACCTTAAATACCTTTTCTCATGATTGGATACACCTGGCTATGAAGTTCAAAGCTCAGTGAGGTTACAAAACCAATTTTGTGCTTCAGTAAGTCAGTAAAAAGTAGTTAGGAGTATTCAAATCAATAAAATGATAAGGGTACCCAAATTTTTGCACCGGTCAAATTTTGGTTTAATGCATATTGCACATTTTCTGTTAGTACAATAAACCTCATTTCAATCCTGAAATATTACTGTGTCCATCAGTTATTAGATATATCAAATTGAAATGGCTGTTGCAAACACCCAAATATTTAGAACTAAAAATGATTGAGATTAATAGGGGTGCCCAAACTTTTTCATATGACTGTATGTGCCGGGATGTGTCACTATATAACCATGGAAGATCTGCCATGCAAAAATCAGGTAAGGCTGTGTGCAGGATGATATATGGCGGCACAAGGAGTCCCTGCAGGGGTGTAGTGCCCCAGGACGGTGATCTACATAATACCATTACGACTTTGAGGGTGTATGGGGAAATAGTACAGCCAATTCTGCGAGCTCTGAAGCTCATAAAAAGATGAAGAACCTTCTCAACCACCAAATAGGTGAGGATGAGTCAACGACTTCAGCATTGGTGCTGTGCCGAATCCGTCTTGTAAACGAAACGTCACAGCAGCACATGACCTCGGATGTGGGAGGGATTTATTACCTGTGATTTCATTGGGAGGGAGGGGTACACAGAAAGTGAGAGCAGGCAGATGAATCATGGGAAATGTAGTTTGGCCACAGATTCACTGCATGTAAATAACAGAGATACAAGGAGCAGCAAGTAAAATAAAGCCATACAAAGGGTGCACAAGGGCACAGTGAGGACTTAGCACTGCTATGGATATATGTGGAGATTATTTTTGGAAACTGGATAACCCCTTTAAGTTAAAAAGGTTGTCCAGGCTTTATTTTTTTTATTAGGCTTGGGGAAGGTGAAAAAAAAAAAAAAAAAAAAAAAAAAAATCATACTAACCTGTCCCTGGTGCTCCGATGTCCTCCCAGCGTGGTCTGGTCCTACTGCTCGGCTGTATACTTTTGATGGTCCTTGCCAGCTGTGACGTTCCGTGTCCTTCGATGAGGCCGCCGATTAGCCTCAACGGTCACGTGTGGCGGGGACTTCCGCCAGAAGAAAATAACTGTTTCTTTCGCTATACATGAGCCGGACTGTGCTGGGAGACACCGGAGCACCAGGGACAGGTGAGTATGTTTTTTTAATATTTTTTCACCCGGCCTAATTTTAAAAAATTTAGCCCCTTTAAGGACACCATCATTTCTGTTCAGGCCACTTTTATCAGTTTGTGTTTTTTTGTGTCTAATTTTCTGTAGTTGATTTTCAGTAAATTGACCATTTTTTAATACTTTTGTCAGTTTTAAGGTATTTTGGTGACCATTTTGGGTGTTTCTTTCTATTAATTTTGACCACATCTGTATCGAGCTGCAGAACCATGCAGTTATGCCTCCCATAGAGAAGACGGGGATGGTTCTTTACCATCACTGCCTTCCCACTCGTTGTGTACGCCGTGGCAACGCTTCCGGCCCAGTGGGTACATGATTCGTTTGGGGCCAAGAACTGTAAAAACCTATGCATCCCCAAAAAAAGATCCAAAAATTATCTGAATAACCCAAACTAAATCAATGTTATAGCCTTATAAACCGCATGTTCAAACAAAATCCCAAAAATGTGTCAGGTTCTGAAGTGGATAAGAGGTTGTCCAGCAGGTAAAAATTGTGGGTAAAGGTTTCAGACTGGGCACAAAAAATAAAAGTAGTGATACTCACATCACTGATTCCCCGATGCTCCCTTTGTCTCCCACTGGCTGAGGCAGGTGAAGTCTGCAACCAGTGACTGCCTAAGGGGGCATTTCCTGTGTGTTGAAAGGGACCAGGTTGACCTGTAGGTGTCAGCACGGGCACATCAAGGGATCAGTGAGGTTGGTATCGCTTCTTTTAATTATTTTTGTCCAAAAATTTCCCCACTAAACAACCCCTTTACAAATGACCAAGTGGGCTGTGCATTACATAGGGATTGAAAGAAAACAAAAACAGAGAAAGCACCCTACTAGTTATACCTCTAGAAAAAAGTAGGGAAAAAAACTGGGATATCTGAATAGCCTAGTACTGTTTTATTACCTTACTAACCTACCATTACTCTGTCACGGGGCGTCAGGATCTACTTTTTCTCTATTACTAGTTATACCTCTAGCTATACAGCCGACCATCCTACTGGTTATACCTCTATCTATACAGCAGAGAATCCTATTGGTTTTATCCCTAGCTACACAGCTATGCATCCTACTGGATATACCACTAACTATACAGCCGAGCATTCTACTGGTTATATCTCTAGCTATAAAGCCGACCATCCTATTGGTTATATCCCTAGCTATACAGCCAGGCATCCGACTAGTTATACCTCTAGCTATATAGCAAAGCGTCCTACTGGTTATACCTCTAGCTATACAGTCAAGCATCCTACAGGTTAGATCTCTAGCTATACAGCCAAGCATCCTACTGGCTATACCTCAACCTATACAGCTGACCATCCTACTAGTTATACCTCTAGTTATACAGCCAACCATCCTATTGGTTATATCCCTAACTATACAGCCAGGCATCCTACTGGTTATACCTCTATCTATACAGCCAACCATCCTACTGGTTATACCTCTAGCTATACAGCTGAACATCCTATAGGTTATATCCCTAGCTATACAGCCAAGCATCCTGCTGGTTATACCTCTAGTTATACAGCCAGGCATCCTATTGCTTATACTTCTAGCTATACAGCTGAACATCCTATTAGTTATACCTCTAGCTATACAGCCAAGCATCCTACTGGTTATACCTCTAGCTATACAGCAAAGCATCCTACTGGTTATAGCTCTAGCAATACAGGCAGGCATCCTACTGGTTATACTTCTAGCTATACAGCAAAGCATCCTACTGGTTATACTTCTAGCTATACAGCCGAGCATCCTACTGGTTATACCTCTAGCTATACAGCTGAGCATCCTACTGGTTATACCTGTAGCTATACAGCCGAGCATCCTACTGGTTATACTTCTAGCTATACAGCCGAGCATCCTACTGGTTATACCTCTAGCTATACAGCAAAGCATCCTACTGGTTATACTTCTAGCTATACAGCCAAGCATCCTACTGGTTATACCTCTAGCTATACAGCAAAGCAACCTACTGGTTATACCTCTAGCTATACAGCAAAGCATCCTACTGGTTATACCTCTAGCTATACAGCAAAGCATCCTACTGGTTATACCTCTAGCTATACAGCCAAGCATTCTACTGGTTATACCTCTAGCTATACAGCCAAGCATTCTACTGGTTATACCTCTAGCTATACAGAAAAGCATCCTACTGGTTATACCTCTAGCTATACAGAAAAGCATCCTACTGGTTATACCTCTAGCTATACAGCAAAGCATCCTACTGGTTATACCTCTAGCTATACAGAAAAGCATCCTACTGGTTATACCTCTAGCTATACAGCAAAACATCCTACTGGTTATACCAGCTGAGCATCCTACTGGTTATAGCTCTAGCAATACAGGCAGGCATCCTACTGGTTATACTTCTAGCTATACAGCAAAGCATCCTACTGGTTATACCTCTAGCTATACAGCCAAGCATCCTACTAGTTATACCTCTAGCTATACAGCCAAGCATCCTACTAGTTATACCTCTAGCTATACAGCAAAGCATCCTACTGGTTATACCTCTAGCTATACAGCCCAGCATCCTACTGGTTATACCCCTAGCTATATAGCTGAGCATCCTACTGGTTATACCTCTAGCTACACAGCCGAGCATCCTACTGGTTATACCTCTAGCTATACAGCAAAGCATCCTACTAGTTATACCTCTAGCTATACAGCCAAGCATCCTACTAGTTATACCTCTAGCTATACAGCCAAGCATCCTACTGGTTATACCTCTAGCTATACAGCTGAACATCCTATTAGTTATACCTCTAGCTATACAGCCAAGCATTCTACTGGATATACCTCTAGCTATACATCCAAGCATCCTACTGGTTATACCTCTAGCTATACAGCCAAGCATCCTACTGGTTTTACCTCTAGCTATACAGCAAAGCATCCTACTGGTTATACCAGCTGAGCATCCTACTGGTTATAGCTCTAGCAATACAGGCAGGCATCCTACTGGTTATACTTATAGCTATATAGCCGAGCATCCTACTGGTTATACCTCTAGCTATACAGCCAAGCATCCTACTGGTTATACCTCTAGCTATACAGCCAAGCATCCTACTAGTTATACCTCTAGCTATACAGCAAAGCATCCTACTGGTTATACCTCTAGCTATACAGCAAAGCATCCTACTGGTTATACCTCTAGCTATACAGCAAAACATCCTACTGGTTATACCTCTAGCTATACAGAAAAGCATCCTACTGGTTATACCTCTAGCTATACAGCAAAACATCCTACTGGTTATACCAGCTGAGCATCCTACTGGTTATAGCTCTAGCTATACAGCCCAGCATCCTACTGGTTATACTTCTAGCTATATAGCCGAGCATCCTACTGGTTATACCTCTAGCTATACAGCCAAGCATCCTACTAGTTATACCTGTAGCTATACAGCCAAGCATTCTACTGGTTATACCTCTAGCTATACAGCAAAGCATCCTACTGGTTATACCTCTAGCTATACAGCCAAGCATCCTACTGGTTATACCTCTAGCTATACAGAAAAGCATCCTACTAGTTATACCTCTAGCTATACAGCCAAGCATCCTACTGGTTTTACCTCTAGCTATACAGCAAAACATCCTACTGGTTATACCAGCTGAGCATCCTACTGGTTATAGCTCTAGCAATACAGGCCAGCATCCTACTGGTTATACCTCTAGCTATACAGCCAAGCATCCTACTAGTTATACCTCTAGCTATACAGCAAAGCATCCTACTGGTTATACCTCTAGCTATACAGCCAGGCATCCTACTGGTTATACCTCTAGCTATACAGCCAAGCATCCTACTGGTTATACCTCTAGCTATACAGCCAGGCATCCTATTGCTTATACTTCTAGCTATACAGCTGAACATCCTATTAGTTATACCTCTAGCTATACAGCCAAGCATTCTACTGGATATACCTCTAGCTATACATCCAAGCATCCTACTGGTTTTACCTCTAGCTATACAGCAAAGCATCCTACTGGTTATACCAGCTGAGCATCCTACTGGTTATAGCTCTAGCAATACAGGCAGGCATCCTACTGGTTATACTTATAGCTATACAGCCCAGCATCCTACTGGTTATACCTCTAGCTATACAGCCAAGCATCCTACTAGTTATACCTCTAGCTATACAGCAAAGCATCCTACTGGTTATACCTCTAGCTATACAGCAAAGCATCCTACTAGTTATACCTCTAGCTATACAGCCAAGCATCCTACTGGTTATACCTCTAGCTATACAGCCAAGCATCCTACTGGTTATACCTCTAGCTATACAGCCAAGCATCCTACTGGTTATACCTCTAGCTATACAGCCAGGCATCCTATTGCTTATACTTCTAGCTATACAGCTGAACATCCTATTAGTTATACCTCTAGCTATACAGCCAAGCATTCTACTGGATATACCTCTAGCTATACATCCAAGCATCCTACTGGTTTTACCTCTAGCTATACAGCAAAGCATCCTACTGGTTATACCAGCTGAGCATCCTACTGGTTATAGCTCTAGCAATACAGGCAGGCATCCTACTGGTTATACTTATAGCTTTATAGCCGAGCATCCTACTGGTTATACTTCTAGCTATATAGCCGAGCATCCTACTGGTTATACCTCTAGCTATACAGCCAAGCATCCTACTAGTTATACCTCTAGCTATACATCAAAGCATCCTACTGGTTATACCTCTAGCTATACAGCAAAGCATCCTACTGGTTATACCTCTAGCTATACAGCCAAGCATCCTACTGGTTATACCTCTAACTATACAGCCAGGCATCCTACTGGTTATACTTCTAGCTATACAGCAAAGCATCCTACTGGTTATACCACTAGCTATACAGCCGAGCATCCTACTGGTTATACCTCTAACTATACAGCCGAGCATCCTACTGGTTATACCTCTAACTATACAGCAAAGCATCCTACTGGTTATACCTCTAGCTATACAGCAAAGCATCCTACTGATTATACCTCTAGCTATACACCCGAGCCTCCTACTGGCTATATCTCTAGTTACAGCACCAGGAATCCTACTGGTTATACCTCTAGGTATACAGCCGAGCATCCTACAGGTCATACCTTAAGTTATACAGCCGAGCTTCTGACAGGTTAGATCTCTAGCTATACAGTCAGGCATGCTTCTTGCCTTGCCTTCTTGCTTCTTGCCTTTCCTACTGCCTGGCTGCACAGTGCACTCATTTTGAGGCAGTAAAGGTACACTAGGGATGGTCTGTCCTGGATACTATTATTTTTAATAGTTTTGTAGGTGACATAAGAGATAAAGTTGAATTAAGAATTAATTAAGCTAATGGACTGGCTCTACACACATAAAAAATACATAATAATAAAACATAAAAACTGGATAAAAGTTGCAAATTGCATTGTGAATTTTCCATAAAATATATCAGAGCAAAATTCAGGAGGAAGAGAAGGGTTCAGCGAAAATACATGCGGGATCATAGGTCACAGCAACTAATGGAAAAAGGTTTCCCCATAGTAACAATAGTGTATAGAGGCGCATGCAATAATACTCCTCCGAGCTATGGCCGAGGGCACAATAAAAAGCACATCTACCTATTAGCGTTAATAACATTCCTCATGTGGGGGGCTTTATCTTCTGCATTTATTGGATGTAACAAGAGTTCATTATGATATATCAAGAAGGAAATTTTATAATGCTGCACTAAAAGCTTTGCGAGACCCGCGTGTAATGCTGCAGGTATCGGGGACAAGTCCGTCCTATATACAGGAAATAACAATGTGTTCTATACATTCAGCCTGCATAAAGATATATGTATCGCTCTATAGCCATGCGTATCGATGTCAGATAAGGTTGTGTACAGGACAATACATGGCGGCATAGAGGGGGGTGTAGAGACTCCATGTGCCACGGAATAATGATCTGCACAACACTATATGTTGGAGATATACTGCTCAGAGATCCTCAGCTCCCTAATAGGGCATTGTGTGGAACATGAAATTATTGGTAGAGTACAGCCCAAAGATACCTATGGGATCCATATTACACCTCGGTGCAACTTGGAGGGTCTATGAAGCAATAATACCGCCATTACTGTGAGCTCTGAAGTAGAAAGCTGAATAACCTTTTTAACAACTGTAGTAGTAGTAGTAATAGGCACCACGGATATTGTTAGTAGTAGTTGTAATAGTAAATAGTAGTAGGCACCACGGATATTGTTAGTAGTAGTAGTAATAGTAGTAGTAGGCACCACGGATATTGTTAGTAGTAGTTGTAATAGTAGTAGTAGTAGTAGGCACCACGGATATTGTTAGTAGTAGTAGTAATAGGCACCACGGATATTGTTAGTAGTAGTTGTAATAGTAGTAGTAGGCACCACGGATATTGTTAGTAGTAGTAGTAATAGGCACCACGGATATTGTTAGTAGTAGTAGTAATAGTAGTAGTAGGCACCACGGATATTGTTAGTAGTAGTAGTAGTAGTAGTAATAGGCACCACGGATATTGTTAGTAGTAGTAGTAGTAGTAGTAGTAAGCACCATGGATATTAGTAGTAGTAAGCACCACAGATATTGTTAGTAGTAGTTGTAATAGTAGTAGTAAGCACCACGGATATTGTTAGTAGGAGTAGTAATAGGCACCACGGATATTGTTAGTAGTAGTTCTAATAGTAGTAGTAGGCACCACGGATATTGTTAGTAGTAGTAGTAGTAATAATAGTAGTAGTAGGCACCATGGATATTGTTAGTAGTAGTAGTAGGCACCAGGAATATTAGTAGTAGTAGTAGTAGTAGTAGTAGTAGGCACCACGGATATTAGTAGTAGTAGTAGTAGGCACCAGGAATATTAGTAGTAGTAGTAGTAGTAGTAGTAGTAGTAGTAGTAGTAGGCACCACGGATATTAGTAGTAGTAGTAGGCACCAGGAATATTAGTAGTAGTAGTAGTAGTAGTAGTAGTAGGCACCACGGATATTAGTAGTAGTAGTAGGCACCACGGATATTGTTAGAAGTAGTAGTAGTAGTAGGCACTACGGATATTAGTAGTAGTAGTAGGCACCATGGATATTAGTAGTAGTAGTAGTAGTAGTAGTAGGCACTACGGATATTAGTAGTAGTAGTAGTAGTAGTAGTAGTAGGCACCACGGATATTGTTAGTAGTAGTAGTAATAGTAGTAGTAGGCACCATGGATATTGTTAGTAGTAGTAGTAGTAGTAGTAGTAGGCACTACGGATATTAGTAGTAGTAGTAGTAGTAGTAGTAGTAGTAGTAGGCACCATGGATATTGTTAGTAGTAGTAGTAGTAGTAGTAGTAGTAGGCACCACAGATATTAGTAGTAGTAGTAGTAGTAGTAGGCACTACGGATAGTAGTAGTAGTAGTAGTAGTAGTAGTAGTAGTAGTAGTAGTAGGCACCACGGATATTGTTAGTAGTAGTAGTAGTAGTAGTAGTAGTAGTAGTAGTAGGCACCATGGATATTGTTAGTAGTAGTAGTAGTAGTAGTAGGCACTACGGATATTAGTAGTAGTAGTAGTAGTAGTAGTAGTAGACACCACAGATATTAGTAGTAGTAGTAGTAGTAGTAGGCACTACGGATATTAGTAGTAGTAGTAGTAGTAGTAGTAGTAGTAGTAGGCACCATGGATATTGTTAGTAGTAGTAGTAGTAGTAGTAGTAGTAGGCACCACAGATATTAGTAGTAGTAGTAGTAGTAGTAGGCACTACGGATAGTAGTAGTAGTAGTAGTAGTAGTAGTAGTAGTAGTAGGCACCACGGATATTGGTAGTAGTAGTAGTAGTAGTAGTAGGCACCATGAATATTGTTAGTAGTAGTAGTAGTAGTAGTAGTAGGCACCACAGATATTAGTAGTAGTAGTAGTAGTAGTAGTAGGCACCACAGATATTAGTAGTAGTAGTAGTAGTAGTAGGCACTACGGATAGTAGTAGTAGTAGTAGTAGTAGTAGTAGTAGTAGTAGGCACCACAGATATTAGTAGTAGTAGTAGTAGTAGTAGTAGTAGGCACCACGGATATTGTTAGTAGTAGTAGTAGTAGTAGTAGGCACCATGGATATTGTTAGTAGTAGTAGTAGTAGTAGTAGGCACTACGGATATTAGTAGTAGTAGTAGTAGTAGTAGTAGTAGTAGGCACCATGGATATTGTTAGTAGTAGTAGTAGTAGTAGTAGGCACTACGGATATTAGTAGTAGTAGTAGTAGTAGTAGTAGTAGTAGTAGGCACCATGGATATTGTTAGTAGTAGTAGTAGTAGTAGGCACCACGGATATTAGTAGTAGTAGTAGTAGTAGTAGTAGTAGTAGTAGGCACCAGGAATATTATTAGTAGTAGTAGACATCATGGATATTAGTAGTAGTAGGCACCATGGATATTGTTAATAGTAGTAGTAGGCACCAGGAATATTAGTAGTAGTAGTATTAGTAGTAATAGTAGGCACCATGGATATTGTTAGTAGTAGTAGTAGGCACCAGGAATATTAGTAGTAGTAGTAGTAGTAGTAATAGTAGGCACCAGAAATACTATTAATAGTAGTATTAGACACCATGGATATAAATGTGAACCTACTACAGCTCTGTACACTGTATCAATGGGACTAAACTTGCACAATGTATGAAGCCATGACAGTTCTGGCAAACAGGGCTGCTGGGAGTCAGACCCCCACCGATCTGCTATCAGTAACCTACCCTAAGGATAATTCGTCAGTACTATACTCCTGGACCACCTCTTTGAGGTGTAACCAATTGTGCTTGTATTGTGCATGGACAGCAGATGCGGGGAATGTGATCTCCCTGTCGGTGTTCTCCCCAATACTCGTATTATTCCCACTAATCAACTTGGAAAATGGAAAGTTAATAATGTCATTCTCTAATAGACCCTGTGAAGTTCCTGCAATCATCAGATACCCCGGCTAGTAGGACAGTTTATCAGCCGCAATGTAAGTTTTCTGTTTTATCGCTCTTTAACATTTACAAAATGAAGAATAAAGCGATTAGCACTAGAAATGAAAAAATGATTCAAGAGCTCCACAAATCTCAGCAGCGTTTTGTCCCAAACATCTAAATTTAGCATTTCTTCTGTTCCCTACGCAGCATGCAGAATATTATGAGTCAGGCGTCCAGCAGCGCCAATGCTGCAGCCTCAGTTATATCCCTATAGAAGTGTCATGTACATGGAATAGCTAATATATAATAATAACTAATGATCCAGCACAAGAAACAAACACAGCAAGGTATAAAGGCTGCACAATAGAGACCGCAGCCCATATCATTAGTACCTGAAGCAGTACTTCAGCACCCATAGTATTGCAGACCCCCTAATGCAGCACCCCTAGTACTGTAGACCGCCTACTGTAGCACCCTTAGTCCTTCAGAGTCCATATTGCACTACTCCTAGTTCTTTAGACCCCATACTGCAGCGCCCCTAGTACTTCAGGCCTCTAAAAGCATCACCCCTAGTTCTTCAGACCCTATACTGCAGCACCCCTAGGTCTTAAAACCTCATACTGCAGCACCCTTAGTCCTTCAGACCCCATACTGCAGTGACCCCAGCTCATCAGAACCCATACTGAAGACCACTAGTTCTTCAGACCCCATACTGCAGCACCCCTAGCTCTCAAGACACCATACTGCAGCACCCCTAGTTCTTCAGACCCCATACTGCAGCACCCCTAGCTCTCAAGACACCATACTGCAACGACCCTAGTGCTTCAGACCCCATATTGCAGCACCCCTAGCTCTCAAGACACCATACTGCAGCACCCCTAGTTCTTCAGACCCCATACTGCAGCACCCCTAGCTCTCAAGACACCATACTGCAGCACCCCTAGGTCTTAAAACCTCATACTGCAGCACCCTTAGTCCTTCAGACCCCATACTGCAGTGACCCCAGCTCATCAGAACCCATACTGAAGACCACTAGTTCTTCAGACCCCAGACTGCAGCACCCCATACTGCAGAATTAGCAATTATCAGCCTATTATTGGGCTTAGTGGCCAGAGTGAAAATTGTCGTATATAGTACTTTATGAAATATAGCTAGTGACAAGAAAAATTCTTAAAAAATATGTTTAACTTGATGTTTCCACGGCTAGCACACTGACCCATTCATTTCTATGGCCCCTCACACAACTGTATTTTCACGGTCGGATGTATGGGGCGGAGAACAAAATTCAGGACAGGTCCTATTCCTGTCCATTTTGCAGGCAGTGCTCACTGACCTCAATGAATGGGGCCGTGGAAGGACAGCCGATGCACAGGCGGCACATGGACATTGTGCCGTTCATTCATGGCTCGGCGACATGCACGCGATCATGTGAATGTCGCCTTACAGGATGCACAGCTTGTCAGTCTAGGCCTGCAGCACATCCCATTGTACACATAATTATCCTGTCCTTGAATGGCCACTTGTGACCCTGAAGTACCCTCTTGGTCTTCCTCCCCTGGGTCCGTCGCAATTTGATAGCAATTATATTAAAAGCCTGATAATGGTGACCGGAAAGAGCGTCTCCTCCATGCTGGTCTCCGCCATGACACCAGCTATAATTATAGAGCACTTACCTCATTATCCTTCCCCAGTCTCAGGATCTCATCGAAAGTCACGAAGCTGTCATTTCCTCTTACGGCATCTTTCTCCAGGTAACCCAGGTGAACGTCAGTGGCCACGAGGATTTTTAATGTGTCTTCATCGTCACTGATAGTAAGAAGGAGACAGGAACAATGAATGAGGGGTTAAAGGTCACCCGTACCGTCCTGATTATGTTATATATCAGCATGGAATATAGTAGTTATATTCTTGTACATAGGGGCAGTATTATAGTAGTTATATTCTTGTACATAGGAGCAGTATTATAGTAGTTATATTCTTGTACATAGGAGTAGTATTATAGTAGTTATATTCTTGTACATAGGGGGCAGTATTATAGTAATTATATTCTTGTACATAGGGGCAGTATTATAGTAGTTATATTCTTGTACATAGGAGGTAGTATTATAGTAGTTATATTCTTGTACATAGGAGCAGTATTATAGTAGTTATATTCTTGTACATAGGAGCAGTATTATACTAGTTATATTCTTGTACATAGGAGTAGTATTATAGTAGTTATATTCTTGTACATAGGGGGCAGTATTATAGTAGTTATATTCTTGTACATAGGGGCAGTATTATAGTAGTTATATTCTTGTACATAGGAGGTAGTATTATAGTAGTTATATTCTTGTACATAGGAGCAGTATTATAGTAGTTATATTCTTGTACATAGGAGCAGTATTATAGTAGTTATATTCTTGTACATAGGAGCAGTATTATAGTAGTTATATTCTTGTACATAGGAGGTAGTATTATAGTAGTTATATTCTTGTACATAGGAGCAGTATTATAGTAGTTATATTCTTGTATATAGGAACAGTATTATAGTAGTTATATTCTTGTATATAGGAGCAGTATTATAGTAGTTATATTCTTGTACATAGGAGCAGTATTATAGTAGTTATATTCTTGTACATAGGAGCAGTATTATAGTAGTTATATACTTGTACATAGCGCAGTATTATAGTAGTTATATTCTTGTACATAGGAGCAGTATTATAGTAGTTATATTCTTGTATATAGGGGCAGTATTATAGCAGTTATATTCTTGTACATAGGGGGCAGTATTATAGCAGTTATATTCTTGTACATAGGAGCAGTATTATAGTAGTTATATTCTTGTACATAGGAGTAGTATTATAGCAGTTATATTCTTGTACATAGGGGGCAGTATTATAGCAGTTATATTCTTGTACATAGAAGCAGTATTATAGTAGTTATATTCTTGTACATAGGAGCAGTATTATAGTAGTTATATTCTTGTACATAGGAGCAGTATTATAGTAGTTATATTCTTGTACATAGGAGCAGTATTATAGTAGTTATATTCTTGTACATAGGAGGCAGTATTATAGTAGTTATATTCTTGTACATAGGAGCAGTATTATAGTAGTTATATACTTGTACATAGAAGGTAGTATTATAGTAGTTATATTCTTGTACATAGGAGCAGTATTATAGTAGTTATATTCTTGTACATAGGAGGCAGTATTATAGTAGTTATATTCTTGTACATAGGAGCAGTATTATAGTAGTTATATACTTGTACATAGCGCAGTATTATAGTAGTTATATTCTTGTACATAGGAGCAGTATTATAGTAGTTATATTCTTGTACATAGGAGTAGTATTATAGTAGTTATATTCTTGTATATAGGGGCAGTATTATAGCAGTTATATTCTTGTACATAGGGGGCAGTATTATAGCAGTTATATTCTTGTACATAGGAGCAGTATTATAGTAGTTATATTCTTGTACATAGGAGTAGTATTATAGCAGTTATATTCTTGTACATAGGGGGCAGTATTATAGCAGTTATATTCTTGTACATAGAAGCAGTATTATAGTAGTTATATTCTTGTACATAGGAGCAGTATTATAGTAGTTATATTCTTGTACATAGGGGGCAGTATTATAGTAGTTATATTCTTGTACATAGGAGCAGTATTATAATATTTATATTCTTGTACATAGGGGGCAGTATTATAGTAGTTATATTCTTGTATATAGGAGCAGTATTATAGTAGTTATATTCTTGTATATAGGAGCAGTATTATAGTAGTTATATTCTTGTATATAGGGGCAGTATTATAGCAGTTATATTCTTGTACATAGGGGGCAGTATTATAGTTGCTCTTGTGCATACAGGGTAATGTTAAAGCTGACAATACTATGTAAAAAAAAAAAAAAAAAAAAAGGTTACTTACAGAGAGTTACCAGACGAGCTCATGACTATTTTTTAGCTGGACAGCACAAATCTTGGATGTAATATGCAAATTTCCCAGAGCCTGGAGGATAAACAGAGACATAGATCACAGCGAACAGTGTTATTGTCATTTCCATCCTAAATGCCATCCTGGGCCTCATAAATGAAGCACAGTGATGGAGGAGACAGAATTACCGCTCTACAGTGATTTCAAGTGCACCACGCCACATAAAGACGGAAAAAACACAACGAAGGATTGGAGGACGTGATCTCTATTATACATATGCTAAAGAGCTGATTGTATGATTGTCTGAACAGCGGCCAACAATGGCTTAAGAATCAGATCTTTGCTGTGACTTTATTATACAAGGAACATGCCGAGCAATTCTACTGTTTCTATGTCAAATACTGAAAGGACTAGAATTACCCGGACTATCAGATGTTTTATGCATCCAATTCATCCATCCAAAGGGCAAAATCTCCTGCTATACGGAGTACTATATATACATATGGCGGAATAAGCCTCTGCCCCTGTTCCTCCACCTTACGTGCTTGCAATATGCTCATTATATGGCAGGAGCAGACAGGGACTGATTCTACAGGGAAACATGGAGAGTTATACTTTTGGAGACGGCGATGTAGCTCCCTGTATTCAGCAATAGGTTTAAAGGGTTTTTCCATACGATATATATTGATGACCTATCCTTCTCTAATCAGTGGCTGTACAACACCCTGGACCCTCACAGATCAGATGAATGAAGCAGAATGAATGAAGGCCAGTGATGTCACCTTCTTCTGTCACGTGTTCTGTTTGTAGCTTAGTCCTACTCAAGTGAATGGGGCTGAGCTGCAATACCAAGCACAGCCTCTACGTAACGTATGGCTCTGTGCTTGTATTCTGTAAAGAGGCTACAGTGCTCAACCGAACATTGCGGTCTCCTCAAACAGCTGATCAGTGGGGCCCTGGGTGTCAGACACCCACCTATCTGACATTGATGACCTATCTAAAGGATAGGCCACCAATATCTAATATCCTCCGCACTCCACTAGCGTCATCAGTCCCGGAGCCCATGAGGACCCCACTCTCATGATGGCTGGGCTTATCCCCTATCATGGGCAATACCTGGTCACAAGAGACAAAAAGGTTAGTATAAGTGAGAAATGTCTGGTCACTGAAACAGGGGTCGTGTGCACAGGAGAATCAGAATGGAGTAGCTGCTGAGCATGGGTATGTATGGGGGGATCTGTAGATGACACACTGTTATGGGGGATCTGTAGATGACACTGTTATGGGGGATATGTAGATGACACTGTTATGGGGGATCTGTAGAGGACACACTGTTATGGGGATCTGTAGAGGACACACAGTTATGGGGGATCTGTAGATGGCACACTGTTAAGGGGGGATCTGTAGATGACACTGTTATGGGGGATCTGTAGATGACACACTGTTATGGGGGATCTGTAGATGACACTGTTATGGGGGATCTGTAGATAACACACTGTTATGGGGGATCTGTAGATGACACACTATTATGGGGGGATCTGTAGATGACACACTGTTATGGGGGGATCTGGAGATGACACACTGTTATGGGGGATCTGGAGATGACACACTGTTATGGGGGGATCTGGAGATGACACACTATTATGGGGGGATCTGGAGATGACACTGTTATGGGGGATCTGTAGATGACACACTGTTATGGGGGATCTGTAGATGACACACTGTTATGGAGGATCTGTAGATGACACACTGTTATGGGGGATCTGTAGATGACACACTGTTATGGGGGATCTGGAGATGACACACTGTTATGGGGGATTTGGAGATGACACTGTTATGGGGATCTGTAGATGACACACTGTTATGGAGGATCTCGAGATGACACACTGTTATGGGGGATCTGGAGATGACACATTGCTATGGGGGGATCTGTAGATGACGCACTGTTATGGGGGATTTGTAGATGACACATTGCTATGGGGGTAGATCTGTAGATGACACACTGTTATGGGGGATCTGGAGATGACACACTGTTATGGGGGATCTGTAGATGACACAGTGTTATGGGGGATCTGTAGATGACACTGTTATAGGGGCTCTGGAGATAACACTGTTATGGGGGATCTGGAGATGACACACTGTTATGGGGGATCTGTAGATGACACTGTTATGGGGGCTCTGTAGATGACACACAGTTATGGGGGATCTGTAGATGACACTGTTATGGGGATCTGTAGAGGACACACTGTTATGGGGATCTGTAGAGGACACACTGTTATGGGGATCTGTAGAGGACACACTGTTATGGGGGATCTGTAGATGACACTGTTATGGGGATCTGTAGAGGACACACTGTTATGGGGATCTGTAGATGACACACTGTTATGGGGATCTGTAGAGGACACATTGTTATGGGGGATCTGTAGATGGCACACTGTTAAGGGGGATCTGTAGATGACACACTGTTATGGGGGATCTGTGGATGACACACTGTTATGGGGGATCTGTAGATGACACACTGTTATGGGGGATCTGGAGATGACACTGTTATGGGGCATCTGGAGATGACACTGTTATAGGGGATCTGGAGATGACACTGTTATAGGGGATCTGTAGATGACACTGTTATGGGGGATCTGGAGATGACACTGTTATAGGGGATCTGTAGATGGCACACTGTTAAGGGGGATCTGTAGATGACACACTGTTATGGGGGATCTGTGGATGACACACTGTTATGGGGGATCTGTAGATGACACACTGTTATGGGGGATCTGGAGATGACACTGTTATGGGGGATCTGGAGATGACACTGTTATAGGGGATCTGGAGATGACACTGTTATAGGGGATCTGTAGATGACACTGTTATGGGGGATCTGGAGATGACACTATTATGGGGGATCTGGAGATGACACTGTTATAGGGGATCTGTAGATGACACTGTTATAGGGGATCTGTAGATGACACACTGTTATGGGGGATCTGTAGATGACACTGTTATGGGGGCTCTGTAGATGACACACAGTTATGGGGGATCTGTAGATGACACTGTTATGGGGATCTGTAGAGGACACACTGTTATGGGGATCTGTAGAGGACACACTGTTATGGGGGATCTGTAGATGACACAATGTTATGGGGGATCTGTAGATGACACTGTTATGGGGATCTGTAGAGGACACACTGTTATGGGGATCTGTAGAGGACACACTGTTATGGGGGATCTGTAGATGGCACACTGTTAAGGGGGATCTGTAGATGACACTGTTATGGGGGATCTGTAGATGACACACTGTTATGGGGGATCTGTGGATGACACACTGTTATGGGGAATCTGTAGATGACACACTGTTATGGGGGGATCTGTAGATGACACTGTTATGGGGGATCTGGAGATGACACACTGTTATGGGGGATCTGGAGATGACACACTGTTATGGGGGATCTGGAGATGACACACTGTTATGGGGGATCTGGAGATGTCACACTGTTATGGGGGATCTGGAGATGACACACTGTTATGGGGGATCTGGAGATGACACACTGTTATGGGGGATCTGTAGATGACACTGTTATGGGGGATCTGTAGATGACACACTGTTATGGGGGATATGTAGATGACACACTGTTATGGGGGATATGTAGATGACACACTGTTATGGGGGATCTGTAGATGACACACAGTTATGGGGGATATGTAGATGACACACTGTTATGGGGGATCTGTAGATGACACACTGTTATGGGGATCTGTAGATGACACACAGTTATGGGGGATATGTAGATGACACACTGTTATGGGGGATCTGTAGATGACACACTGTTATGGGGATCTGTAGATGACACACTGTTATGCAGGATCTGTAGATGACACACTGTTATGGGGGATCTGTAGATGACACACTGTTATGGGGATCTGTAGATGACACACTGTTATGGCGGATCTGGAGATGACACACTGTTATGGGGGATCTGTAGATGACACTGTTATGGGGGATATGTAGATGACACACTGTTATGGAGGATCTGGAGATGACACACTGTTATGGAGGATCTGTAGATGACACACTGTTATGGGGGATCTGTAGATGACACACTGTTATGGGGGATATGTAGATGACACACTGTTATGGGGGATCTGTAGATGACACACAGTTATGGGGGATATGTAGATGACACACTGTTATGGGGATCTGTAGATGACACACTGTTATGCAGGATCTGTAGATGACACACTGTTATGGGGGATCTGTAGATGACACTGTTATGCAGGATCTGTAGATGACACACTGTTATGCGGGATCTGGAGATGAAACGGCTGCGGCTTAAACCTCATTATAGGGAACCTGCGAATGGCATATTGTTGTGGTGACATCTACTGCTAATACACTGTTGTGGGGATAGCTGCAGCCAAAACATTATTATGGGTGAATATCTGTAGGTGACACAATATTTAGGGGGCATCTATAGCAACAAGTGTCCTGTGAGGTAGATTTCTGCCCCAGTATGCTGCAGCCACTAATGCCACCATTACCCCCTGTACAGGCTGTGAGACACTACAGCACAGAACACTCCATCTCTATGTACAATGACTCTACATGTTTCTACAGGCAATAGTTCACACAGTAACTAAACCCAACTATGCCGCAATACCCACCTCACTGCCTCACTGCAAAATCCCGGGAAAACGTGTGCATGCTGGGAGCTGCCGGCAAAACTACAAATCCCAGCATTCCGTGCACGGCAACATAGCGCTCTATCCACCAGGACGACAACAAAATGGCTGCGCTCTCAGAGATGCGGAAACTACTGATCAGGTTGAGCTCTAGTGATCGTAACGCAAGATTCTGATTGGAAGACGCAGGAGGCTGTCGCCGGCATGGGAAGCGTAAAGCATGCTGGGAGGTGTAGTTTTTCACATGATGTTCTGTGGAAAAGGAGCACTGCACGGTCTTGGAGGTGAGGAAGGGTCGTGCATGGGAAGCAGGTGGGATGTGCCTGGTGTTTGCTGCGGATTTTTTGTGCAAGGTGGTGGTAACAAGCAGCAGAGATGATGATGATGATGATGATGGCTGCTGCAGGGACCTATTAGCAGGAATTCACATTAGGATTTTTGCAGGGTTTAGACACTGACAGCTGAGATGCATGGTGCATTTTTTTTTTTTCGCAATTCTGCAAATTTTTCATGGTCAATGTAAATCTGGCCACAGCTGTGACCAACCACACACTGAGCAGTAGATTCAGCAAGGTAACTGTCCAATGGCTAGCAAGTATTGTGCACAGGACATAATGCAATTTAAAGGGCTTTTCCAGGCTTTACCAATTGATGACCTATCATTGGGCCTCATGCACACACAACCAAGTGTATACGCCAAGGTGAGGGTGACTTTTTTTTTTTTTTTTTAACAGAATGACATTTGAGTTTCACCCGAATGCTTCTGCAATGGGCGGTTCCGCTCTGTTCCATTATCACGGAGCTGGATAGGACCTGCTCCATCTTCCATGGGATAGAACAAAGCATTGGCAACCCCTTGGACAGCAAACTCGGTCATGTGCATTGAGCCTAAGCATGGGTCATTAATCAAAGATCAGTGGGGTCCAGCACCCGGGACCCCCACAGATCAGCTGTGTAAATCAGTAGCGGGGCTTTTCCACTTCACAGGCCATGTGGCGTCACGTTCATCTGTCACATGACCTATTCATGGCTCAGTCTTATTCAAGTGAATGGGTTGAGCTCAATACCAATAACAGCCACTGTACAATGTATGGCACTGTGTAGGGCTGGGCAGTTATGACCTAAATCAAAATCGCTATTAAAGTGGTGGTCCAGGCCCTGTATTGTGCATCATACGGGCGCTGGAAGCGGCTCCTTACAGCTGATTGGTTTGTGGGTTGGCTCTTGGCCTCCCATTGATCAGGTATTTATGGCCTATCCTGATATTCATAAATGGCTTAAAGGGGTTGTCCAGGAATTAGGCCCGGTTTACATTCTGGGAGTCCACTTGTGGACCCCCCGAATGGAAACCTATACGCATAAAAAAGGGGTTTACCTGGGAAACCCGAGGACCCCATAGACTATAATGGGGTCCGTGTGGCTTCCGCACGAGGAAAGTGTTTTTTTTTTTTATGCCTATAGGTTTCCGTTTGTGGGTTCCCCAAGCGAACTTCCCGAACGGAATCCCGAACGCAGATGTGAACCGGGCCTTACAGATTTCTGTCAGGAGGCTGGGAAGGTGAAGAAAAACATACTCGCCTGTCCCTAGAACTCCGCTGTCCTGGCCTAAGGAAAAGAACCGGGGCGTCACTCGCATACTTCATCTGTGACGTCCTGTGTCCTTTCCTTAAGCGGCTAAGGACTTATTTGCAGATGTGAACTTAAACAAATATTTGCCAAGGCCTGCACTAACATCTTGTATCTTTCAGATGGCCACCCCGCAGGAGAAGGACCCCTCATTCCAGGACCATGGCGCAGAGGACACTACAGAGGATGAGATTGAACTGCAAGAAAAACTCGACCACTTTCCAGATGACTTTAACCAACTGGATCTTCTGGAAACCCACCGACATATGATTCCTACTGGAACCCAGAGCCATTGGCCGGGGGAGTCTGAAGACGATGAGGAGGAGAAGAGTGAGGATTGGTACCAGGCCCAGGAGGAAAATCTGAAGGATAACCCTAAAGAGTTAATACTTTTTGCTGCTGAAAATAACAGAGTAAGTTTATACAATGGTGAAGAAGTCAAATGATGATCACCAGCAGCCGAGCAGAGGTTCATTCAGTCAGTGATATCCGCTGCGCGTGTAAGGCAGAAGTCGTAAGGAAATGCTCAGGAGCCGAGCATTCATACACAGCGGGTTCTGGCTGTGTTAGGATAGGTTCACACTAACGTTACCATTGGAAGTCTGTTGTTATGGGGTCCGTTAGTTAAAAAAAAAAAACCTGCTTTATCTGTGCCAAAATAACGGACCTGTGACAGATTTGACGAAACCGGATAACATAACCAATCCCATTGAAATCATTGGGATTTTTGATGGATCTATTAGTGTCTGTTGTTAACATTTTCTGACAGATGGCAACGGTAGTGTGAACACTCCCCATTTTAGCTGATGCCCACGCGCAACAACCATAATCAGAGATGACTCCTATCCAGGTCATTTGACTCCTTAGTTGCAGCAGTCTATACTGACACTGGCATCCGAGTAGCAGATGAAGAGAGAGGATGCCATGGCTAGGAGGGCCAAGTACAGACAGAGAGGTATTAGGTTAGTTCTGAAATCGCAATGCGCTACAATATAGAAGAATTTCAGGGCAACGTTCATGGTGTGAATACTGCCATGATTTCCTTCACTTTTTTTCTCTTCTAAGCTCTGTTAAAATTTATGAATGAGCGGAAGACCAGAGTAAGTGGAAGCTGACTGGTTGCTATGGGCCTGTTGCTTGACAACCCATATAAACCTGGTTGTTAGGCACTGTCCTATCATAGTAACCAGTCTACCAGTGATCACGTTGTTGTTTAGCAGAATTATTAATTGGATACAATAGTAAAAAAACGCTCAACTGTAAAAAAAAAAAAAAACATCCCAGTTAGATTTAGACAGGAACTCACATGACTGCCAAAAACAGCGCCACACACATGTCACGGGTTATTAGTGGTATTGCACCTCAACACAATTAACTTCACTGGAGCTGAGTTTCAGTACCACTCACAGCCAGTAGATAGATGTGGTAGAAAGCAGCCATTTTTTTTCTAATACTGTACAACCTATTAAAATTTTAGTTACTTAAATCCTCCTTGAAGAAATTTTGCATATTTCCTTAGTTTATCCTTAGTATCTTGGTCATTTTCTCTATACAGCTGGAAACCATTCAAAGAATCCTGTCAGTGTACCCGGATTTTGTAAGCGTGGCCGATGAAGATCAGTACACCCCGCTGCATAGAGCCTCATACAACGGGCACTTGGCGATAGTGCGGGTGCTGATCGCTAACGGGGCAAACGTTCACTCCATTACACTGGACGGATGGACGCCTCTACACAGCGCCTGCAAGTGGAATAACACCGCCGTCGCCTCCTTCCTGCTCCAGCATGGCGCAGACATCAATGCTCAGACTAAGGGCTCACTAACACCGCTGCACCTGGCCGCAGCTAATAGAGACAGCCGGCAGCTACTGGAGCTTCTCCTCATGAATCGCTACATCAGGCCCCAAATGACCAATAAGCTAGGAGAGACTGCTTACGAGATCGCCCGGCGCACCGACGTCTACCACTACCTATTTGAGACGGCAGATTATTGGACCTAACCTGCATTGATTTGCAGTAACAAATTTTCGATTTGCTTATGTGATGCGAATGTTACAATCTGTGTACGTGTCTGGTCGGCTGCATGCCGTGTGCTATGTACCTGTAGTACTGGAATGATGACGTGCGTACAAGTAATCCTCAGGAGAAAATTACATGAATACCTATACCATTCAATAACAAAGAGTTCTATGATACATGTCCTATAGTTACCAAAGTTTCCAAAATTGGAGCACTTGACCACTTTAACGCTCAGCAATGAGTGTAAAGTTAACGTTCGACTCCATGGTAGTATGGTGCTGTGACACAGCAGATTCTCATTGGAGATAACTTGGGGTGCATGCACACGCGGTAGTTAAAACTGCATATAGTTTTGATTAAATTTCTGGTGCACTTTCTTAATTTTGTGTTTATTTAACGTGTGATCAATGGGTGCAGAGGGGTTTCCATGGCAGCCACGAGGTGTAATAGTGGCCTCCAGTGTGTCATATAGGCAAACCTATTATAGCCTGCCAGAAACAGGACCTAATAGGTGTATGCTGAATTGTAAAATATACTGCAATACAGAAATGGTGCAATATATTATACAAATGATCTAGTAATGTTCATGTACTCTTTTGGGCCTTAAAAA
Organism: Leptodactylus fallax; assembly: GCA_947044405.1. NCBI lineage: Eukaryota > Metazoa > Chordata > Amphibia > Anura > Leptodactylidae > Leptodactylus > Leptodactylus fallax. The sequence continues at coordinate 1,229,534 of CAMRHE010000133.1, read as the reverse complement.
AAAAATAAAAGAAATTGGCTTAAAAAATTTTTAAAATTCACAAATCTTCACTTTCCATTTCCAATATAAATTATGTAAAAAAAATAAATAAATAAATAAAAATTAATTGGTATCCCCATGTATCAAAATATATTATTTATCCTGTATGGTAAAAAAAAATAGTGTGAAAATAGTTTTTATTTATTTTTTTTTATCTTATCTCGCTGCAAAAAAGGAACTACTGTATGTACCAGAAAAGTAGCAATAAAATCTAACATTCATCCCCAAAAAAGAGCCCTCACGCAGTTTACATATAATAATAATAATTGGGGACATCGTATTCAGACCCCCTTATTTTTTTCCCACAAAAATGGGTTTTAATTAGTAAAAATGAGAAAAACAGAACAAAAACTATATAAAATGGTATCGCCATAATCGTAAAGACAGGCCAGAAGAGAGTTACCGTATTATTTTTATACAAATTGTGAAAGATAATGATGGAACTGCAGAGTATAATTTTTTTTTTTTTTTTGTATTAAAGCTAAACAAAACACTATACACACCATAAAATGGGACCATCTAAAATTACAAGTTATTGCTTTTGAAATATGGAAAAATGGTGCCAGAGCCTTAATCCACAAACTAGCCTGAATTCTCAATGTGTCAAATCCTTCTCTTGGCAGGGGTTCCCACTTTAGGATATAAACCATGCCTCTTTTTACATAGAGTTTACCCAAGGCAAGTCAAATTTGCTGGAAATATTTTAGAAAATTCTGAACAATCACCACAAATTCGGGACAGTTGGCAATAGGGTTGGGCGATTAATTGAAAAATAACCAAAACTGAACATCAACCAGGATAACCAATATGATTTTGTTCACGGTGGTTTTTTCGGTTATTACAATATTTGTGAGGCTCTACTTGCAGTTTTGTTTGGACTGAACACAACCAAGCTGGAAATACTATTATTATACTCTAGGGTCTCTTCAGAAAAGGGCAGATATATTAATGTTATCATAAAATTAAGGAAACTGTGCTCATTTATCACAATGGTGTATGATGGACCATAAATTTGGGTCAACTTGCTAAGTACAATAATGTGCAAATGTTTTAGACAGGTGTGTAAAAAAAAAAAAAAAAAAAAATGCTGCAAAGTAAGACTGCTTTCAGAAATAGAAGGGTTAATAGTATATTTTTATCAAGGAACAAAATGAAGTGAATGAAGAAAAGAGAAATGTAAATCCCATCAATATTTGGTGTGATCTTTGCCTTCCATAAATTCTTCTCGGTACACTTGCAGTTTTTGGCAGAACTGGGCAGGGAGGTTGTTCCCGCCTTCTTGGAGAACTAAGCACAGATCTTCTGTGGATGTAGGCTTGCTCCAATCCGTCTGTCTCTTCATGTCATCCCAGACAGACTGGATGATGTTGAGATCAGGGCTCTATCTGTGGGGGCCGTACCATCACTTCCAGGACTCCTCCTCCAAAGGGCAAAGGTCACACCAAATATTAATGTAATTTACATTTCTCTTTTCTTCGCTTAACATTGGTTATTCACAGAAATAAAGTATTAACCCTTCTATTTCTAAAAAAAAAAAAAAATGTTTACACTACTCCAAAGTATTTTGGCACACTGAGATATGTTTAAGTCTCTGAAACCAGCAGCGGTTCCCAGCGCATGCGCAGTGTGCAATTGAAGCCCAGGTCAGCACAGCTCCCTTCACTGTGCGTGTGCCAGGAGCTGCCAGAGATGGTTCCAGGACTCTTCTCTAGCAAATTAAAACTTTAAAAAAAAGCTGCAAACTGAGCCACTGAGGGGATAGGAGTCACCAGGTTTGGGCCCTAGATCCCAGCAGCATAAGGACATGGGGCTCCAAACTTAGTGACAGGTTCCCTTTAACCAATAACAGTCAGGCCCTTTTTATATACCAAAATATTGTTTTGGGCTCCTGTAGTAACAAATTTAGGGAATCTTAATTCACAAATTCTGATCTTATTGCTGTTTTTAAGTAGGGTTTTTGTGTAAAAGTGAGGTTTATTAACTAAATGATGTAAAACTACACAAAAAAACTGCTAATGTGAATACCACCTTATAAAGGGCTACAGTCCACAGTGACACAACACTGTCACCAAAATAGTCACCATAAAAGTATTACCAGGCAGGTGACCCTGCGGCAATGAGACTAAACTGCAAAGAACTTCATAAGTGCCGCATAGGCTGGTGAGGACTGTATATACATATAGTCTTCCCAGAGGAGTTGCCATAAAAAAGCATGACTGACACTACTAACAATACTAGTAAGGCTGTGTTCACATCTGTGTCTCGGTATGGAGACTTCATCGCAGTGTCCAACTAAATCACTGGATGTGAATGCTGCAGGTGTGAACGTAGCCCAAGACTGTGTTCTTATCTCATTGTGTGGTAACTCAACTTTTTTTTTTTTTCAGTGGCTAACTGTATGTGTGTGTATATATATTCCTATATAGGAAAAAGATGACATACAGTACCTACTCGGTAGATGCCAAAGGGACAATGTCTTAGCTTGTCAGTTGTACAGAGATCTATGGAACTGTTCAGCATGTGCGCCCGGAACAGAAGGATAACAAAGTTCCTGCAGGGCCGGCCTACATGTGGTATTTTGGGATATAACTGTGTTTCTTACATATTCATTCATTAAAAATAAAAAAAAATAAAAAATGTGTAGTTGCTTTATTCTAACGTGGTCTTGTACCTAGGTTTAGCACGGGCTAGACTGGTGTCGCTTGTTCTTCAGTTATAGCCCCTACAAAGAGGTATGGAATGTGCTGTAGGAGGAATGTCAGGTTACGCATCCCAGAATAGTCATGGATGGGTGACAGCAGTATTTATGCAGGAGAATAGTCAGCATGAGAGGCTGTAGGCTACAGATCAAGATGGGAGCATAGTCCAAAACAAGGGTCAGAACATACAACAGGTAGCAGGCAAACAATCCAAAGGGCAAGGAAGAAGTACAGACAGGAACAAGGCCGAAGTCAGGATCAGGGTCAATCTGGTGTCAAACCAGAAATAACAGCACAGGACCAGGCTAGTAACTTCAATCACATCAAGGTTTATTCCCATCTCAGCCAGTCATGGCTGAGATGAAATTATGTGGTTTGATGTCTACCCTGGGGGATTTCGGAAACAAACGCACACAGCTTTTCTTTGCTGTTTCCATAATCCCCATATAGGTAAATATGAGTTATGGAAACAGCTTAGAAGAGCCGTGCTTGACGGTTTCCATAATATCTCAGGATGAAGGATACATGGGTACTCTCACCATGAAAGGTGGAGGCTTCTGGTTGCAACCATTTGTTGTAATCTAGGAGTCACTGCACAGGGTGCAGTGCTGCTAAAACTGGATGAGGTGAGTACCATCCTGCTCATATTTATAAAGCTAGTATCTCACTTTTAATTCCTGATATGTTTTTGTATCAGTTATCCAGCGCCAACAATGAATGTGAACTGTGCCTAATGTGATGGGGTATAATTAGCAGAGAAGCTTTTGTACTCTCTCCTCATCTGACTGACAGTCTTTGATGAAAGAGACAGGCAGAGGCTGGGGAATGAGCGTTGACTCTTCAATAATGTCTATATGAGATAGCTAAGCTGGTGGCAATCTCCCTTTTTTTTGGCTTTACTAAAAACTAAGCAGTATAACTTGAGCCTCCTGGGCTATTTTTGATGATCCTTCAGACATACTCCTGTTAATATACCAATATAGACGAGAGAGTGACTGCAGGATCAGACTACACAGGGTTGTTTTGTTGTCTGTTACCGTGGAGACACACAACTGTAGACAAAATAATAGGACATTTTTAATAAAGGTTATTTGTAAAGTTGACCTTTTTCATTTAGATGGATTAAAGCAATAGAAAAAAAAACTGGTTGTGAACATAATCTGGACTATGCAGAGGCTGCATACAACTGAAAGGATCACATCATGAGAAAAAACGTTTCAACAGCATATTGCTTTCGCATACAAGTGCCTGTGCTACGGGTGTGCAGCCTGGGTCCAACCACAGTTACACCAACCTAAATGTGAATTCAGGCCAACAGATGCATGGTTGAGCCGGGACACATATCCATTATATCAGTGATGGCGAACCTTTTAGAGACCGAGTGCCCAAACTGCAACCCAAAACCTACTAAATTATCGCAAAGTGCCAACACGGCAATTTAACCTTAAATTAACCAGGATCTATTTTATAGTGACCGTGCAATGTTATTACAGCCTGTAATAATATCACATGTCTGCTATAAAACAGATACTGTGTGATATAAATAGTGAAGGGACCCAGACAGTACAATGAGCTCCGAAGTGGCCCCCAGTCAGTACATTTCGCTCTGAAGTGGCCTCCAAACAATATTATATGCTCCAGAATGGCCCCCACGCAGTATTATATGCTCCAGAGTGGCCCCCACTCAGTATTATATGCTCCACAGAGGCCCCCGCACAGTATTATATGCTCCAAAGAGGCCCCCGCACAGTATTATATATTCCATTTTGGGCCCCCACCCACATTATATGCTTCACAATAAGCCCCCCCACAAAGTAGTATATGCTTCACAGTAGGGCCACACATAGTAGTTTATGCTTCACAGTGTCCCCCCACACAGTATTAGATACTTCAGTGTCCCCCACAGAGTATTAGATACTTCAGTGTCCCCCACACAGTATTAGATGCTTCGGTGTCCCCCATACAGTATTAGATGCTTTGGTGTCCCCCATACAGTATTAGATGCTTCAGTGTCCCCCATACAGTATTAGATGCTTCACAGTGTCCCCCATACAGTAGTATATGCACCACAGTAGGCCCCACACAGTAGTTTGTTACTTACCTTGTCCCACGAAGAGCGTCCTCCTTCTTCTTCTGATCGCAGGCGCTGATGATTTACGTCATGGCGCCTGCGTCGGGGCAGAGGTCACACCGTGGCCTACACTGACAACTTTCAGCTGTGGGTGCATTTGCACATACAGCTGAAAGAAGCGATCGCTCACCAACGGGGAATCCTGTACCGGATTCCCCGTTAGTAAGCGATCATGGCAACGGCGCGCGTGCCATAGGTTTGCCATCACAGCATTATATGTTCTACTTGTATGCTTATCTGAGGGAGCCGTTGTTCACACTGCTGAAATTTTTCTAGCTGAAAATGCAGCTTCAGGAATTTTTTTTCTAGTTGAATAATTCAGCATCAGGAATCTGAAGCTGAATTTTCCACTTGTCAAAATTCTGTGCCAAATTCGCACCTGCCCGGCAGTATTTTCTGCCTCCCATTCACTTCAATGTGAGTTATCTAGCGGAATCTGCCTGAAGATCAAATATGATGCTTATTTTTCTTCTAGCTAAAAAAAAAAAATAATCAGCTAGAGGAAAAATAAAGCTAGAAGAAAAATCAGGTAGAAATAAAATCAACTAGAGGAAAAATCATCTAGAAAAAAATCAGCTAGAAAAAATCAGCTAGAAAAACAATTAGCTAGAGGAGAAATCAGCTAGAAGAAAAATTAGAAATTCACCAATGTAAGTGAATGGAGACATACTGTGACCCTCGGACTCTTCTGAGCCGGGAAAATGGATAAGAATAGGACATGCTCTCAGTCACTGCAAAATCACTGATGCATTCCAGTATATCGGTACAGGCAACATGAAACACCCCTACACATTAAAGGGAATAGTGCACTGTCTACTAATGGTAACATACAGTGCAATTATCACAAGTAATATGGACTTAAGGATAGGTGAGGGTAACACAAAATATCTATTTGAATTCTTATATCCATTATTCATCTTTATTTTATAGAAGTGACCCAATAAAGTAGGAGGAGCCGTAGCAGGAGCTACAATGAAAGGGTTACTGGGAGGCTGCACAGGTGACCACATCACTATATAAGAGCTGATGGTGCAAGCTGTAGGCATGAGGTCAAGATGGAGTGGTGGAAGTTGGTGCTTGTAGCCTGCCATATACTAAGAGCTTTGTCTAAAAGCAACCATGGCCTTCATGAGCGGCCGGAGGTACAGTGTGGGATGGAGAACATGCAGGTCATTGTCCCACAGCACCTGAAGGGCAACTTCAAGATGAAGGTCTTAAGTAAGTGTTCAAGGTGACTCATGTGACTTTTCTTATCTGAGGTTACTGCTCTGAATGTGGTCTCTTCTGTTCTTACCCTGTAGTTGAGGACTGGTCTGTACTTGCCTTGTCTGAGGACCCCTTTCATTCTAAAGTTTAACCCTTTCCTGCTACAGCTATTTTTTTTTTTAATCCCTGCCTTCCAAAACCTTAACTTGTTTGTTCCCAGAACCATATGAGAGCTTAATTTTTATGGGACAAAATTTTGATTCCTTTTAATATTATGTATGATGCACTGTGAAGCTGGAAAAACTGCAGCAAAAAAGTTTTGTGGGAATAACTGTGGCGGCAAAGCATTGTGGCTTTTCCTGCAGTGCTTTTCACAGAATGTCTGCAGAGGTTTCCTCTGTGGACTTTGCTTCCCTTATACCTATAGGGAAACCACCAGCATTTCTGTAGGTATAATTCACCTGCTGCGATTTCCAAAAATGCAATGGTTTTGTAAACTTCAGTGTGTCTGCTGCATGTAATATATATCTTATATATTTTTTATTTTTTTTGTATTTAATTTCCCTATATAGGGCTAATAAGGTGTGGTGGTGGTCTAGGAGCCTTAAATTGGCATTGGATTGTTTCCCCTAGATCATGTTCCAGGGATAGAAATCCCACCAAAAATGTTTGAATGAGGCATATAAACAGTTAATGCTTGCGGTCAGACTTGGCTGCTCAGCTCCTGAGTAGCTGCCATGTTTAAATCCTGCGCGCACCAGGACATACATGTATGCTGTCAGTACTAGCTGCTGGGTATGTTCTGTCTCACAGCAGGGACCCCCTTTCCCTAGATTACATATAAATAAAAGTAAACCTAAACACATTAGGCATCCCAAAGCCTGAAAATGCCCAAACTATTAAAATCTAAAAACCTCTCTCCCATACGGTTAATGCTGTAGCATGGTTTTTTTTTTATTATATAAACTATACAAAATTGCCAAACTTGGAGTCGGGCAGGAATATCACCGGAGCATATCAGTTTGTAAAACCACAGAATGATCTGTGAACACAATATTGATAGCTTATCCTCACACTAGGCCATCAGAATTGGTGAGAGTTGGACTTTCGGCACTTCTTCCAATCAGCAGTGAAGGTGAAGGGTCTGAGCTATGTTATCTTTGTTTACCAGGCTCAGCTTTGGACTTTGGGTAATGGCTATGCTTGTTCCCATTCACTCGAATGGTACTGAAAGGCAGTAGTGGGCACAGCGCCAATGTGGCAATGCATCAGACAGCTGACTAGTGCTCACCACACTCTCTGCACCTAAACTAATGTGTGGATACACGGTCAAGATTGTAGTGCCAAAAAGTACCCTTTAAAAAAAACAGTTGCCTATGAACATAAGTCCTCATGCAGCAGGGAAGGGGATACTTTGTTGGGTCTAAGCAGTTTGGTACCATAATGGAGGTCAGTTGTGATGGGGCCATAGTTTGCGTGCTTATGTAGATCTAACCCGAACTGGATTTCTCTGCATCCTCAGATGCAGGTAGTTGAGCCAAAGTCATGGCAATCTCTACCAGACCCAGCACCTCATGGGGCCCAAAGGCCTCTCTGCAATATAAGTCACCAGTATTATAGTTAGTACATTGTAAGTGTAATGGAAACCCCCCCCCTCCCCATTACATATTTTACATTTGGGCCCAAGAGCTTCCAGTTATAGCGGAGTTGAACACCATAGGGAAGCAGGGAGCTGTAACTCCATTCTGCTGCTAGGGTGCAGGGGTGGTGATATCACTACATTGCACCTACAATGCCAAGCTGCAGAAGGGAACTACTCTGGGGGAAAGCAGTAAGGTGAGTATCGGTATGGGTGTACAGTGATAAATATACCTCTGTTATGTATGTTACTCTAGCAGAGTTGGCGAAAAACAATTGTGAAGTCTTATGAGGCTGTTGGTGCACTGGGGGCGGGCCTTCAGGTCCCTTCAATGCTCTTGGCAATTAGGCCCCTACCACCTCTTGCCTGCTCCACCCTGTACAGTTAGTTTATCTTCCCACTGCTATGACATCACCCTTCCTGAGTGGCAAGAGCAATGCTCCAGGAGCTGAAGGCCTGCCCACAGTACACTCATTTGCATAAGAATTCAAAGCTATATTTCTCCAAATCTACAAAATTGACAAACCTAACCAAGGTATAATTATCTCTGTAATGTGGTGGTAGCAGTTTAACCACATCAGGACCAGGCCAATTTCCCTGGTTCAGGACCAGAGACCTTTTGGGGTTTTTTTCTAGACAGTTCTGAGGGCTATAACACTTCCTAATTGTTTGGGTTATTAAACCAATTTTTTTTGTTTTTGCATTTAGTTGGTGGTGTGCAGCATTACTGTCAAACAATACCCTAGAGATCTCTTTACATGTGACTGGAGTTCTACCCATTGACCCATATTCTGTTGTATTTTTAGATCAAGATGGCAAAATGGCAGTTCTGAGAAATGATCCATCCTGTGGTATTTGGGTGACCCAAAAAAATGACAGTGTGATCATTGGAACATCTTATGATGGCTGCTACGTCTCACAAACTGTAAGTCCATGGAGGCCTAGTCCTTGGGTCTTATCATGCATGTTGTATTGTGGCTCCATAAAGTGCTGCCAATTCCATGCAGAACCAGTCGGAAAAAGTTGTCATATCCCTAGAAGTATATTTGCCCCATACATGGTGGCAACACAGAGTACCTACAGCTCCATAATATGGGTATTCTTGGGCCATTTGCCTCCTTCTTGCAATGTGAAAATGCAGTTTAATTTTTTTTTTTTTTTTTTAGGACACAGACTTTGTATTGACTCTTGGGTTCACCACAAAACAAGATGGTGGAAAGAAAGTCACTATGAGGAAGAAGACAACTTGTGCTATAGAAACCTGTGAGTATTTTGGATGACCAAACCTTACCATAGAATATTGAGAATCATGAAATCTAGGCCCCTGGCCCAAGGCACTCCATTTTGAGACTGGAGCTGTAAACTAGAACTTGTGCTGGTGTCTGACCTATTGGTGTGCAGGATCATACCCAGGGTATTGCTAACAGAAGTTCTTAAGTATTTCTTAAAGGGAGTCGGATAACTTAGGACCTATATGTGATATCAGGTTGGTAGAGGGCCAGCACCTCTGCCGATCAGATGTTTGGAAGGACCACAGTACTCTGACAAGGGTTTTCTCCTCTTCAAGATAGCCAAGGTCACATGGCTATACAATGTACAGTGCTGTGCTCTTGCATGACTGCTCTAGCAATCTCGTCTGTAATGGTACGGCTACCTGGGGTTCAGCAGTGTGGAGATGGTACAGTTAGTAACAGGCCCATGATGGTGGCCTCACTGATCAGTTTCTTTTGGCACCAAGTCTTCTTACAGGCCCTAGGCTGGCAAAGTGAGTGGGTCAAACTGATGTGATGGGACCCTACCTGCTACTTGTTTCTATATGATGGGGATTTTTGTGTTGTGTGAATAAAGGCACAGGAGACATGGTTGCAGCTGAAAAAGGTATAGCTCGTGGGTCAGTTTACATATCAAGATTCACCTGTGGAGGCACAGTTCACTTATAATAGCAAGTTTCACACATATAGTGCTTAAGACATGGACAGGAGTGGCTTTGGCTCTTTTTCCTCAGTCCTCTGGTCTCTTCTATTGGAGTGAACACTCAGACCTAATTTCCATCTGCTATGGGGGAGGAGAAGATGTAGTATATTGGATTGATATCTAAACTTGCGCAGTAGAAATGGGCAAAAATCAGCAATGTTCTGTAAGACTGGGATTCAGGGACATGGGGACTGCCTATTAGCCCTATCTGCCACTAGCTAACCTACAGATCTGAAGGTGCTTTGCAAGAAGCTAAACCTCCCTCCAGCACTAGCTCTGTTCAGTATCTCCTGGCTAAAAGCTGGGGGTCCTCTAACAACCCCTAAACTCCTCCATGTTGTAGCAAACCCCAGAGCTCAAGCTAGTCCTGCTCAGCAAGACAAATGGCTTGTTCACTCAAACCTGTCTAGAAAGTTGGCCAGTAATATAGAAGAAACAGGATCAGAACATCATAAAATGGCACAAGATACAGTATCCACTAAAAAAATGGCAGTGTCCTCAGCAGTGGCCCTTTTGGGGGGAATGCTAAAGCCACCAAAAGCAAAAAGACTACAGCCAAGAGCTTTGGCCGCATTGCAATGTCACCTTGTCAGGTCAAGGTGTATTGGCCATCTAAAAATCCAGAACTTGTATAACCTACAGTTAACTTTTTTTTTTTTTTTTTTTTTTTTTTTTTGAGGGGAAACCGTTCTTGCAAACTTGGCCATGTGAGATCCTGGCCCAAAAAGGGGCAGTGTCTTAGAAAACTGTACCTGGTTTGGGGTCTTGACTTAAACACTCTTATTTTACCAACCTAAAAGAAGAAACTCCAGTTCTGTTGTAATGTTTGTTTCCAGACCAAGACTCTCCTCCTCCAGACCAGTGCGACTCTATTGTAAGGCCTAACAGACTGAGCTGTAAAAGTCCCCAGGGCACATGTGGAAGTGTGGGCTGCTGCTATGACCCCACCGATCATACTAATCCATGCTACTATGGCAACAAAGGTTTGTGTTTTAAACTCTTTACTTCCATCCCTCCCATGTCTTGTACTGGTTACCAGTTACATAACTGGTATTGCATTTGTAACCAGTCCCTCATGTTTCAGTTGACTGCCACAAGCTCTATAAGCTGAGCAGAGACTGCGTAAATTACTGAATGTGTCCTATGTAATGCAGGTAGCGATATATGGTCATGGCAGTTTATTACCCATAATCCCACTACAATATGCTAGTCATAGCTGTAATCTAATAACCATGTTCTTATAATGCATTGTTACCCTCAGTGACCGCTCGCTGCACACCAGATGGCCTCTTCTCCATTGCCATTTCAAGGACTCTGGCCATGCCTGACCTTGACCTGACGTCTGTGCGACTGCAGGAAAGCGGCAACACCGAATGTAACCCAGTGGCTGGCAATGACTTCTTTGTACTCTACCAGTTCCCGGTCTCTTCTTGTGGAACCGAAATAAAGGTAAAGTATTCTATGGCACGGTTATGTAACATGTAATATTAACTTGCACAGGGTTAGAGACGTGGTGGCTTTCCTCGAGAAATGGCGCTATGTCTGTCTGCTGGTTGTGTTGCGTTAGTAATTTTATTGATGGAGGTGAGCTGCAATGTCAGTCTGGTATGGACAGGAATGGCACGGATTGTAGAAGATGGCCATGGATTATATTTTAGCAGTGTATAGTGCTGAAACAAACCCATCAGTGCTGCGAAGGCAGAGAACAAATCTCTATACAGTACTAAAATAATACCACCATATAGTGACTATAGAACAGTCACTTCATTCACTATCCAGCTAGTGGATGGGGATAACAGGGCAGTGGGGTCCTCCAATCTGGTGCAGGTCTGATCAAGAGGAACCCCCCTCCAGATCTGGTATTTCTCAACTTCCCAGTGAACAGGTGAAAAATATAAATATATTATAAAGAATTTTTTCTATTATATAAAATTTTATTTTTAATCTTTTATTTTAAAAAATATAAATTTATATATTATATAAAATAAAAGTTTTTTGCTGTTGTATCCAACAAAAGCATTTGGTAACAATTTTTGTAATATACTTTAACCTATTGTACTAAGCTGTAAGTTTCTCCCTAGCACTGCAATAACTAAGCATTGCTAGAAAGTTCATCCCATGTTGCCAGTATATACATAGCTTATGCCGAGGGGATGGGAGGTTTACCATCACTTCATTTTGCTGTAATTGCACTCTATGGTGACTTGTTGGTAACTACTGAACTAATGTGTCATAGGTGATTGGAGAGCAGGCGGTGTATGAGAACCAGCTGACGGCTTCCAAAACCATACAAACCTGGAATGGGGTCTCCATCTCTAGAGACAGCACCTTCAGGTAACTGAACAGCGGAGTTAAATTTGTCACTCCTTTAAAAAAAAAAAACAAAAAAAAAAAAAATATGTATGCCTTCTTCTGTTCCTCTATAACCCTCCTGGAAATGTATGTTGACCTACTAGTTAATCTGTGGTTTTAGTTGGAATAACTGTCTACAGCATCTTAAAGGGATTCTACTAACTTCATAGGCAGCATGTAATACAGCTGTATTGTATGTTATGTGGGTCATCAGACCCCCTAGATTTTAAGTCACTAAGGGGTCTAGAAATAATAGCTAAATACATTTTTCGTAAACTAAAAGCTTTGACTTTTTGTAAAGGTACTAAAACATAACAAACCATAGAAACTTGGTATCGCAGTGATTGTACCAACCCATAGCCTGAATGAGGAGCCATCTAGCTTTTGCTTTAGAGGACCTGGTATGTCCATGCATTACTTGTAATACTTAGAATTTCCTGTTGAGGTGCTATAGGAAAATTTAACACCTAGAATGGCAGGAGGCAATTGTTCGTTGAACAATATGTTCAGCTTAACCCTCGTCAGGCTGCATAATTTTACAACATTACAGGCTGCATAGGAATAGGTACAATTGTACCTACTCAGCCGGACGAGGGTTAAGTGACTTTGTAGGAGTTGCTCTCTTTAGCTGATGCCACTGTCTGAACCTTGTATGTACAGAATAAACTGTATTGCAGTAATAAGGTATTCGGGTGCTACTTCATGATTCTTCTGTCCTTCAGGTTATTGGTTCGCTGCAGTTATGCAGTCAGTGGTTTCCTCCCATTGCAAGTGGATGTAGTGACCCTACCGCCCCCACCACCTGTATCCAGTGCCGGACCACTTGAGTTTGAGCTCAGAATCAGCTTCGGTAAGAGATAAGGGGCTGTATTTATACTGCCATAATGCTGTCTGCCCATATCATGGACTCCTTTCAGCCACAAAGCTTGTATAGACTGCAGGTGTGATGCCAACTGGCAGCAGAATATGCAGCTGTAAAGCGGTCCCAATGATACAGCAGTGCAATATCAGGCATGTGAATCAGCCTCATGGATGACTGTATTGTAATGATATTCAGGGCAAAATGTGCAAACTGACTTTAACCTGTCAAACTCTATCAAAACCCTTACATAAACTAGTACAGGTGTGCACAAAACTTAAAATATCTTTTTGGCAAAAAATGACTTTTTGCTATCTTCCTACCCCCATCCCCGCCAACTGAGTTTCACTGTGAAATTAGTCAAGTGCTGGAACTAAATAGGAGCTTTCTATCGCAACCAAAGTATTTACATCTCTATATCCTGCATTTGCCTGGGGCTGTCAGATTTATGGAGCAGATTCTCCTCTATTTGCTGTGTGCAGTGTATGGCAGCTAGTCTCCATCCACCAGGTCTACTGGAATGTAGAAATTTCTGACCTCTTTAAGAAACTGTAGTAAATTTGGGGTGGGCAATCCTGGCTTGAAAAGGGTGCCAGGGCAGGATTTAAAGATCTTTATTAACAAAGGCAATGTTGGTAAATATGAAAGTAAGTCTGCTTTGAGCTGGTGTAAAGAGAAGGCATCGAAGTGCTAGCATATTGCACCAGATGTATCACTCAGTGTGCACCTTTAGTCCTCCATCGGTCATCTTAGTACAGTGAATTAGACTTATTGCAAAAAATGTTCTTTTTAGATTCCACCTATGAGGACTACTATAAAGACTCAGACTATCCAGTGGTTAAAGTGCTGAAGGAACCCATATATGTGGAGGTCAGAATGCTGCAGAAATCAGACCCAAATCTTGTCCTGGTCCTACACCAGTGCTGGGCCACTCCATCTGCTGACCCTCTGAATACCATCCAGTGGCCAATACTTGTGAATGGGTAAGTAACGGTTGTGCAGGGCTCTTCTCAAGAATCCATTCTGTAACCCTATCCGTCTGACTACACAGGGGTGTAGCTATGGGGGGTGCAGAGGTAGCAATTGCTACTGGGCTGTGGTGCCTAAGGGGGCCCAATGGCCTTTCTACAAGATAAGGCTCCAGTGTTATAGAAGGCACGTGGTAATTATGGGCCTTATAAAGTTGCACCTCTTTACAGTTTACGGGCTTTACTTGCAGGTGTCCATTTACTGGTGATAACTACATGTCTGACTTGATTCCTGTTGCCCCAAGATCTGATGTGGCTTTCCCTACTCACTACTCCCGGTTTAATGTAAAGACTTTTACCTTTGTGGATCAGAGGACCCAGAAGTCTCTTGGCGGACAGGTACAATTTGCTACCCTAAAATACTATACAAATTACTAGATAAACCTGGATCTGTACTGCCTTGTGTGGCCACATGTAACATGTCTGTCACCAATGAAACTTCTGTAGGTCTTTGCTGGTTCATCTGTGACTTGGATGTAACGCTTATATTCTAGGTGTATATTCACTGTAGCGTTTCGGCCTGTGTCCCCTCTCAAACTGACAACTGTGTTGCGTGTCTTAGAAGTAAGTGTACACTACCTATCCCTTATAGGAGCATAAATGCAGCCAACTTCACAGAGAAGGGGGAAGTTTAAAGTACATTAGTGCCCCAAAATTTTTATTTTTTTTTTCTCCCCCCCCCCCCCCCCCCCCCCCCCCTTTAGGGAAAAGATCTGTTCGGACTTTAAGGAACGAGAGTGAAACCGTATTGGTATCATTAGATCTTCCGATCTACTTCGATAACTCTCCGCCAGAGGCACTGACTGGGGAAGGTGAGTGTCCCCTACATAGTCTACACTGACACATGGTTATGTCTGCATAAAACCAAATCTCTGCCAATACTTGGGCTTTAAGGAATTGATTCCTATAAAGTAAAGAGATGTCCATTTAGGAAAATCTCTCAAACCCCATTAGTGATTTTGGAGTTAAAGGACCTTCTACAATCTCAATTTCTGTTCATAATTTAATAGTTGCTGCGCCTCTAGTTTCAGCACAGTTGGAATTTTCTCTCTAGGCCCCACCGTTCTTGAGCAATCAGTGCAGTTTTGTGGTCTCGTATGCCAATTAGGCACTGTACTGTCAGGTGGGTGGTGTCTGGGAGGAACTGCCTACAGAGCCTGATGGACTTATCAGGTCCCAAAACTAACTGCACTGGTTTCTCAGGAACAGTTGGGGCTAGAGAGAACTCCAACTGTGCTGAAATCCGTAGAGCAGCAACTATGGAGGTGGTGAAAGGTCTTGGCAGCTATTGAACACACCCTGCTGCACTATGTATACAGGGAGTATGTGATGTGGCCAAAAATCTATAAAGAAATGACACCACTTTAAAAATATGACAAAGCAAAGCTTGATCATCTTCTGGTTTTTGTCCATCAGGTACCTTTGGAATCAGAATTTCCCGGCCTGAGACTTTGATCAATGGCGCAGCTGCTGTTATGGGGATTCTTGCAGTCGTTCTTCTGACTCTGGCCACATGGACTTTGCACAGACAGCAGAGATCTAGATCTGTAATGATCAGCAAATCACCTTCTGTGAAGGAAAAAACTGTACATATCAGGACAATATTCTAATAAAGCTATATTTGAACCCAAACCTGAGACATCTGCAATGACCATGTCTGTCTTGGTTAAAAATGGCTATGGGGTGGGTGAGCAGTATTCTACTGCCAGCAAGGCAAAAGGATGGCATCTCTAGCTTTACATTCAAAATAAACTGGAAAATACCTGGTTTCGATCTACAGAAGTTGCATGAAGGGCTGCTTATAGTATGGCTAAGGGGCATTACTGGATCAGTTGACCCAAATCTAATTTTTGACTTAGTTCCCACTATAACTAGAGAAAAAAAATTCATAATCTGGTTATGTGGCACAATTTTTGACCAAACCATGGGATGTCTAATACACTATTTTCCAGAAATGCTCTTTACAGCAGCATGCCTGTGGGGAAGCAGACTCCCTCTTCTCCACTGAATATTCTCATGGGGCTTTCTTGACCATGTCACTCGGGAACATCAACTGTGGGTAAGCTAAGTACTCCAGTGTCAGACTGGGATGTCTAGGGCCCACCAGTAGAATTGTTTCTAGGGGCCCACCGCCAGGACCCTCTGCAGATCAGCTGTACCGAGACAGGGGCGCTAAAGGTAATAAGTTGAGAGCAATGCTGCTCACCCAATGTACACCACTGTACTACCTAAACCACCCCTACACCCTGTAATGAAAATGAACAGCATGGCTCCTAGAACTGTTAACATTACCTGTAGCTGCATTGTCCTGAAAGCTGATCTGCAGAGGTCCTGGTTGTGGTATCCCCACATGTATTCTAGTATTGATGGCCGAAAGGTATTGTGCTTTTAAAATATATATATATATATATATATATATATATATATATATATATATATATTAATATTAATTATGAGGGAGGTAGCTCGGTAGCAGCCTAGGTGCGGGCCCAAACAGTCAGACAGTGACACGAGAGCTTAGGTGCAACAGGTTTATTAAAAAATAACAATATAAATAAACTTTCCTTTAAGAAAAAACAGGCAAAACAATATCAGCCTTAGCATCAGGCACAAAATAAACAAACTCCTGCTCGTCTGAGCGGCTACCTAAACAAATAAGGCTTACTAACCTGTGTGGCTGTCTGCCAGCAACCAGTTTGGCACAGTAATAGTTTTGTTTAGGAGATCAGGACAGATCCAGACTCCTGCTCTCACTCCCCAGGATCTGCCCTCAAGTGCAGACTCTGCAGGTCTATATGGGCCAGTAATGAGTCTCAAGGGCCACACCTGAGCTGGGGCTTACTCAAAACCCCGTGCTGGACCAGCCATATGACAAAACCCAGGGACTGACATACCGTGACTCCAGCACTTGTCCTGTCACTTTCTCACTATATATTTTATTTTTTTTTTAACACCTCCCTGGTGGAAACTACAGTGGTCACTCATTTTTTTTTTTTTTTTTTTTTTTTTTTTTTTTTTTTTTTTTTTTTGGCCCAGACAACCCCTTAAGTGGTCCATAAACTTTTTTTTTTTTTTTTTTTTTTCTATATATATATTTATAATATCCGGTCCTCAGGAAAGGCCATAAATATCTGATCAGTAGGGGGGCTGACACACGGCCCCATCAGCTGTGCGGAGCCACTTCCGGAGCCCGTTCTGTACACAACACAGGGCTGGAAGCAGAAAGCTCCATCCGCTGTATAGCAGCCCGGCGTCTTCACTGCAGCTCAGATCCTACTGACTTCAATAAGTGCTGAGATGCAGTGAAGGTGCCTGGCTAATACACAGTGGACAGAGCTTTCTGCTTCTGGCTCCATACAGCTGATCAGTCTGGGGTCAGCCCCCTACAAATCATGCCTGGACAACCCCTTTAATATACCCCCCCCAAAAAAAGCAGGCGGAGGCAGAGTAGGGCTGGATAAAAAGAGGGGGACAGTATAGTGTAAAGACCACAATGAGAGTCCATTATTATAATGCCACACATTATAAATAGGTGTTTGGCACCTCAACCACAACGAGGTGGCATTATAGAAACAAGGCTACAAGGAGAGGGCATTATTCTGTGTGGGCTCACATGGGACATTATACTGTGTCTGGATCACTGGGGAAATAAGGTAATATGCTATTGTATGGGGACACAAACTGGCAGGATGAGATTAGGCAGTGTTAGATATGTAAACTTGCTGTCCCTCTTTGGGTCCTCTTTGGGAGGTATGCTATCAGTCCCATAATCCTCCCCCATACAGAATGACTATAGCTCCGTAGGATGGAAAGACTTCGTTCACTGGCTCATGTGTCTGTCTCTCTCATCCTCTTATACATAGTCGTAACTTTCTATTTCTGTCTATTTTCTTGCCTGGTTTATTGTATAAATGAGTAATGTGGTGTATGCAGAAGACATTTACACATTTCCATCACGGGAGTCTGAACTTGTTAAGATGGCAGCAATGCGTAATGAGATGTGTTATCGGTGCGTGCCTGTGCATCAGAGCAACAGGTTTGTTTGTCTCTATACTTTATTTATGGTCTGACATAAGACATTTCAGATGTGAATGTGAAGCTAATTGGTTACATAAGGAAAAGTAATAGAATTTAGGAGAAGGAGACTGGAATCGTAAACGTCTCAGGGAGAGAAATTAAATCAATGGGCGCTGCTGAATAAGGCGGAGGTTACTGCTTGTACATGTAGCTGGCCGTCCCAGTACCTACGATTATGGACCGGCGGGCCTGAAGCCTGCACGAAAATAGAAGGTATTAGTGATTTACAAGGAAATGTGAATTATTTCTCCTACAGAGGGGGGGGGGGAAAAAAAATCAGGGACCTGAAATAAATCTTGGGCGGTTAGCCCATCTCTAGCGGCCACCAATCCCTGGGGCAGGGTGGTGATATGGCACTCACAACTGGCACCACTTCTCCTCCTCACCATGGCTGATGGATCAGCAGCACTATTGACCCCTTGTCCACCATCACAGTAGGAACTCTGCTCTGGTGACCCTTGCCTTTCCTGCCAACTACCCCATATTGTAACTGGGACACCGGCAATAGGGAAGGCTTACGTGATTGGCACGGCTTGTTCTCACCAGTGCTGGCATGCTGCTCCTCCATCCAGCTTTTATAGGGCCGCCACCTAGATATTCCGCTCCTAGCAAGTCACCTGGAGTTCCACCGATGGAGAAAGGACACAGACACACGATACCTGGCTTTGGTATTATGGTAACGGCATAACAGGTCTTTACAAGCTTAACTCTCGCATTGAATATTAGAGTGTAACTTGGGCAGGTTTCTGGGTTGCAGTAACGAATGATTTGTTCTTGCTGTCACAGGGACGGACTACCCATCACTAACAGGTGGAAGGCCTCGCCACACGTGACTGCTGAGGCCTAAGAAAAGGAACTGGGATGTCACTTGCATCACCTGTGTTCTCCTGGTTCCTTTCCTTAGGCCTTAGTGGTCATGTGTGATGAGGACTTCAGCTGGGACAAGCTCCCGGGTGCCGATGGACCAAACAGTGGCTTGGGACACCGGTGCGCCATGGACGGGTGAGTGTTTTTTTTGTTTGTTTTTTCACCTTCCCCAGCCAACTGGGGAAAAAAAAACTGCAATTCCTGGAAAACTCCTACCCAGAGAAGATCTTTATCATTCTTGGAACCTCTCTGTATGTCTTCCTCCAGCTTGTCATTCATCACTAGAGGATTGACCCAGATCCTGGATTATTGTGAGAAGATCTGAGAGCAGCAACTGTGACCGCAAACACTACAACTCCCTCATCTTGTTATACGTAATGTATGTTATATGTAAGGCGTCACCCACCAGTGGGAAGTGTTTCCTCCACTACAAAGCTTGCAGTTTTATAAATGCTGCTCTGGGGGTTATACTATGTAGGACAAGCTGTAACCAGGGTCCGCCGAGTCCTCTGGCCCAATTATTTCTCCATAACTCTGCTGACAGTAGGAATATTTTTTAATAGTGTTATCTATCTGCATTATGCGTTGAGTCTGGCTTTATGGACCAAAGACACAATTAACCTAAACAATCGACACAGGGCCATAATGGATGACAGCATCTCAATTTACACACTGTATCCATAGAAAATCCATTGCTTTGCATGAGCTAGTAAGGTAGCCTCAAAAAAAGTCTAGACCTCGGCGGTTCTGCAATAATCAGACGTGTTCACTTTTTCCTATATAGACAATAACCCAAGTCATTTGATGTTGAGTCACACTCAATGTGGAGACATCTTCTAGAAGTGTTGGATATTCTGAAATGATCTTGAGTTACAGGAATCTACAAGCAAGAGAACGTCAGCTCTCCATGTTCCTACTTCTCCACTGATGGTCAATATCAGGACAGGGTTGTTCTCAGTAAGGCACTCCTGCAGCTGGACCATGATCAATGATACATTCGCCACCAAACCTATGATTTACCTTCGTTATATCGATGATATCCTTGTCATCTGGACTGCAGGTGAGGAGGCCCTACTTCAATTCCATAATGACTTCAATGACTTTCACCCGACCATCAACCTTAAACTTAGCTATTCAGGGAGTGAAATTCACTTTCTGGATACCACAATATACATTAAAGACCACCGGCTACTCACATCTATATACCACAAACCCACAGACAGAACGGCCTACCTGAGAAACGACAGCTTCCACCCCAAGCACACAACAGACAATCTATAATCTACAGCCAGGCTATACGATACAATCGTATTTGCTCCGACAAAACAGACCTGGACAAGCACCTCCTGGATCTGAGGATGAAATTTCTCAGACTGGGATACAAACCAAAAGTAACAGACAACCAATTGAACAAAGCGGCAGCCATTAACAGAGACAGTCTGCTCACATATAGAGAGACCCAGAAAGATGCCCGAGTGCCCCTAGTAGTCACCTACAACCCACAGCTGGAGATCCTACGAAGGATTGCCAAGGAGCTCCAACCTGTGCTACATAGGGACAACAGGCTCAAGGACATATTTCCAGTCCCCCCTCTCCTTTCCTTTCGACAACCACCAAACCTGAGGCGTATTATCGTCCGGAGTGCCCTGAAGGCCCCAACTGAAAATGGCACCTCACCTTGCCTACATAAAAGGTGCATGACCTGCAAGCACATCCACACCGCTGACAGTGTACCTATCCCACAGTCACAACAGGTGCACAGAATTAGGGGGACATTCTCCTGCAGGTCTTCCAATGTGGTGTACCTCATAATGTGTGTGCAATGTCCCACCACAGGCCTCTGTGTGGGGGAAACAGGGCAGAGACTCAGTCAACGAATGAACTCACACAGATCCACCATTAATAACAGCAGAACCGATCTCCCAGTGGCCGCACATTTCTCCGGAGAAAACCACTCTATTGAAGATTTGCAGGTTGTGGTTTTAATGGGACATTTTAAGACACAGGAGAAAAGAAAAGAATGGGAGTATAAATTTATGCAAAAATTTCAAACTCTGCAATTTGGACTTAATATTCATGCCAGCTTCATGTCACACTATGTATGAACCATGAACTGAACTCAATATTCATGCCAGCTTCAAATCACACTATGTATGACCTGTGAGGGACACAAATCACCTCCTGATAGCAAACAGATAACAGCAAGAATTACTGATCCCTCCATCACGCACCACAAGTTTCCAGACTGTTTTTTTGACCTGTTGTAAATAACTTCTCTACTTAGATTGCATTTTTTTTAAAGAATCCAAAATGCTTTGAAAACCATGTGTATAAAAATCTGTGAATTTTCAGTTCTTGTATCACACCATGTCTGATGAAGGGAGCGAGTACTCCTGAAAGCTTACTTATAAATATACTCAGTTAGCCTCTAAAAGGTATCGCCTGATTTCTTCACTCTTCCACTACTTTCAATGGCTAACACGGTACAACATTATACTTCTATCACCTTGTAAAGATGTCTGACTGACGTGTTAAGAAATTTTTTAGGAGAGAATCCCAAACTGCACATCATTGCAATTTCTGAATACATCCTAAAGTATTTCTTTATGGTTTAGAATTTGTTTTATGAGGAGGACTTGGACTCATGAGAGTCACAGGTAACTAATGGGGTCCAAAGCAAAACTTGGGATGGGAGCTCTACGTGACCATTAAAGTAGTACTACCACGAAAGATGTTATTCTCTCGCCCATACGAAAGGTGCATAATGGAAATTGCTGTATTTGCTAGTAATTCATTCCCTTCTGGTCCTCAGTCATGTGACTGACAGTGTATTTCATGTGTGGACAACACAGGGATGATACAGACAATGATACCACAGTACAGCGATAATACACACAGTGATGTCACAGTACAGAAATAATACACACAGTGATGTCACAGTACAGAGATAATAAACACAGTGATGTCACAGTACAGAGATAATACACACAGTGATGTCACAGTACAGCGATAATACACACAGTGATGTCACAGTACAGGGATAATACACAGTTATGTCATAGGACTGATATAATAAACACAGTGATGTCACAGTACAGAGATAATAAACACAGTGATGTCACAGTACAGGGATAATAAACACAGTGATGTTACAGTACAGAGATAATACACACAGTGATGTCACAGTACAGGGATAATACACACAGTTATGTCATAGGACTGATATAATACACACAGTGATGTCACAGTACAGGGATAATACACACGGTGATGTCACAGTACAGGGATAATACACACGGTGATGTCACAGTACAGAGATAATACACACGGTGATGTCACAGTACAGGGATAATACACATGGTGATGTCACAGTACAGGGATAATAAACACGGTGATGTCACAGTACAGAGATAATACACACAGTGTTGTCACAGTACATAGATAGTACACACAGTGATGTCACAGAACAGGGATAATACACACGGTGATGTCACAGTACAGGGATAATACACACGGTGATGTCACAGTACAGGGATAATACACACGGTGATGTCACAGTACAGGGATAATAAACACGGTGATGTCACAGTACAGAGATAATAAACACAGTGATGTCACAGTACATAGATAGTACACACAGTGATGTCACAGTACAGGTGTAATACACACAGTGATGTCACAGTACATAGATAATACACACAGTGATGTCACAATACAGGGATAATATACACATATCATAGAACAAGTATAATACACATGTACAATGTGAATGCAAAGGAAATTAAACATATCGATGTCACATGCAGATAATGAGCACATGATGCCACAACACTGTAGCAGCACATAAGGTTATACTGCAGAGAGGATAGTACACATCACGGGAAAAAAAAACATGGGGGTTACATAGTAAAACTTAAGAATATTGTTGAATTTGAGGGAACACTGTTTTTTTTTATGAAGCTGGCACAGATGCTTAAAGGGTAGGTTCACCTAGGACCCCCTACAGCAGGAGATAACCACCTAAACTCCCTGGTTAGTTACACTACTGTATGTCACAACACATATATGTGTTTCATGAACATCTTATTCTTAAACCATGGGCGCTGATCTAATGTTGACCCCCTTTACCTCCACTTTTCTGGGAAGGTTTTTTACCAAATTTTGGAACATGACTAATACCTCCCTCCTTTCAGATAATAGAGGGACACCAGCCTGTGGTGCTTACCATACTGAATTTTACCACATATGCAAAAAATAGCCCCAGTAAGCTAAGTGCCTGCTACATACCCTCAATATACAGTGCAGCCACGTCCTCCCAAACAAAGGGACAACCACATGTATCGATATGCAAAGTGTCATGCCACATCCCTCAATATATACTGCCTTCCTAATGCTCCCCATATGTTCCAGCCACATGTCCCCATATACAGTGCAGACACAGACCCCCAATAACTGCAAATCTTACCCAACTCTCTCTCGGGACCTGCTCTGGTTCCTTGAACATCTCTTTCTTAGCAGGAAATTCCTGCAGATAATTTTTGGAATTTTCTGGCACCGCTAGAAACTTGCCGTGCAATGAGTCTTATGACAGTAGGATTAGTCCTGGAGACCTTGATCGTCCTTCAGACTATGGGACACTTTGGGTTGTATTGGGCACTAGATGGCTTAGGTACTGATTTTACTATCGCTTAGACTGCAATCCATGTGCCCCTAGGATATAAACATTACATTTTGGGCTACATTTCTCTTTGCACATTCAGCAGGATCCTCTTATTCCAGACTTTAACTGAATTTAACATGATTTTTGCTCAGTTTACATTTGGAAATATTAAAATTGTGACCTAATTTCATGTTCTATATTTGCAGATTTGCACAGTTTATGTCTATGGATGGCTTGGGGGAGGTGGGTATAAAGTATCATGAGGCCTTCTTTTTGCAGTTAGAGAAGGAGTTTTTGATATATGATAGTTATTATAATTGTGCGTCATGTTATAGTCATTTACATATCTATGGCCTCGTAAAGAGTAAAAATTGTTTGGAGGAAATAAAAACAACTTTTCACAATGTAATCTGTTGCTTTGGGAAGAAAATATAAATTACAGCTAATGATGCACAAAGCTTCTGGTTTGTAGCCATACACTGCAGTCAGAGGGCGAATACAAATTATCTACGTACAGTGTAAGCTCTTATGGGCACGGTCCTCTCTCCTGTATAGTGTAAGCTCTTATGGGCAGGGTCCTCTCTCCTGTAGAGTGTAAGCTCTTATGGGCAGGGTCCTCTCTCCTGTAGAGTGTAAGCTCTTATGGGCAGGGACCTCTCTCCTGTACAGTGTAAGCTCTTATGGGCAGGGATCTCTCTCCTGTAGAGTGTAAGCTCTTATGGGCAGGGTCCTCTCTCCTGTAGAGTGTAAGCTCTTATGGGCAGGGTCCTCTCTCCTGTAGAGTGTAAGCTCTTATGGGCAGGGTCCTCCATCCTGTAGAGTGTAAGCTCTTATGGGCAGGGATCTCTCTCCTGTAGACTGTAAGCTCTTATGGGCAGGGTCCTCTCTCCTGTAGAGTGTAAGCTCTTATGGGCAGGGTCCTCTCTCCTGTAGAGTGTAAGCTCTTATGGGCAGGGACCTCTCTCCTGTACAGTGTAAGCTCTTATGGGCAGGGATCTCTCTCCTGTAGAGTGTAAGCTCTTATGGGCAGGGTCCTCTCTCCTGTAGAGTGTAAGCTCTTATGGGCAGGGTCCTCTCTCCTGTAGAGTGTAAGCTCTTATGGGCAGGGTCCTCCATCCTGTAGAGTGTAAGCTCTTATGGGCAGGGATCTCTCTCCTGTAGACTGTAAGCTCTTATGGGCAGGGTCCTCTCTCCTGTAGAGTGTAAGCTCTTATGGGCAGGGTCCTCTCTCCTGTAGAGTGTAAGCTCTTATGGGCAGGGACCTCTCTCCTGTAGAGTGTAAGGTCTTATGGGCAGGGTCCTCTCTCCTGTACAGTGTAAGCTCTTATGGGCAGGGACCTCTCTCCTGTAGAGTGTAAGCTCTTATGGGCAGGGTCCTCTCTCCTGTACAGTGTAAGCTCTTATGGGCAGGGATCTCTCTCCTGTAGAGTGTAAGCTCTTATGGGCAGGAACCTCTCTCCTGTAGAGTGTAAGCTCTTATGGGCAGGGTCCTCTCTCCTGTAGAGTGTAAGCTCTTATGGGCAGGGTCCTCCATCCTGTAGAGTGTAAGCTCTTATGGGCAGGGATCTCTCTCCTGTAGACTGTAAGCTCTTATGGGCAGGGTCCTCTCTCCTGTAGAGTGTAAGCTCTTATGGGCAGGGTCCTCTCTCCTGTAGAGTGTAAGCTCTTATGGGCAGGGTCCTCTCTCCTGTAGAGTGTAAGCTCTTATGGGCAGGGATCTCTCTCCTGTAGAGTGTAAGCTCTTATGGGCAGGGATCTCTCTCCTGTAGAGTGTAAGCTCTTATGGGCAGGGTCCTCTCTCCTGTAGAGTGTAAGGTCTTATGGGCAGGGCCTCTCTCCTGTAGAGTGTAAGCTCTTATGGGCAGGGTCCTCTCTCCTGTACAGTGTAAGCTCTTATGGGCAGGGTCCTCTCTCCTGTAGAGTGTAAGCTCTTATGGGCAGGGTCCTCTCTCCTGTACAGTGTAAGCTCTTATGGGCAGGGTCCTCTCTCCTGTAGAGTGTAAGCTCTTATGGGCAGGGTCCTCTCTCCTGTACAGTGTAAGCTCTTATGGGCAGGGAACTCTCTCCTGTACAGTGTAAGCTCTTATCGCCAGGGACCTCTCTCCTGTAGAGTGTAAGCTCTTATGGGCAGGGTCCTCCATCCTGTAGAGTGTAAGCTCTTATGGGCAGGGATCTCTCTCCTGTAGACTGTAAGCTCTTATGGGCAGGGTCCTCTCTCCTGTAGAGTGTAAGCTCTTATGGGCAGGGTCCTCTCTCCTGTAGAGTGTAAGCTCTTATGTGCAGGGACCTCTCTCCTGTAGAGTGTAAGGTCTTATGGGCAGGGTCCTCTCTCCTGTACAGTGTAAGCTCTTATGGGCAGGGACCTCTCTCCTGTAGAGTGTAAGCTCTTATGGGCAGGGTCCTCTCTCCTGTACAGTGTAAGCTCTTATGGGCAGGGATCTCTCTCCTGTAGAGTGTAAGCTCTTATGGGCAGGAACCTCTCTCCTGTAGAGTGTAAGCTCTTATGGGCAGGGTCCTCTCTCCTGTAGAGTGTAAGCTCTTATGGGCAGGGTCCTCCATCCTGTAGAGTGTAAGCTCTTATGGGCAGGGATCTCTCTCCTGTAGACTGTAAGCTCTTATGGGCAGGGTCCTCTCTCCTGTAGAGTGTAAGCTCTTATGGACAGGGTCCTCTCTCCTGTAGAGTGTAAGCTCTTATGGGCAGGGTCCTCTCTCCTGTAGAGTGTAAGCTCTTATGGGCAGGGTCCTCTCTCCTGTAGAGTGTAAGCTCTTATGGGCAGGGATCTCTCTCCTGTAGAGTGTAAGCTCTTATGGGCAGGGTCCTCTCTCCTGTAGAGTGTAAGGTCTTATGGGCAGGGCCTCTCTCCTGTAGAGTGTAAGCTCTTATGGGCAGGGTCCTCTCTCCTGTACAGTGTAAGCTCTTATGGGCAGGGTCCTCTCTCCTGTAGAGTGTAAGCTCTTATGGGCAGGGTCCTCTCTCCTGTACAGTGTAAGCTCTTATGGGCAGGGTCCTCTCTCCTGTAGAGTGTAAGCTCTTATGGGCAGGGTCCTCTCTCCTGTACAGTGTAAGCTCTTATGGGCAGGGACCTCTCTCCTGTACAGTGTAAGCTCTTATCGCCAGGGACCTCTCTCCTGTAGAGTGTAAGCTCTTATGGGCAGGGTCCTCCATCCTGTAGAGTGTAAGCTCTTATGGGCAGGGATCTCTCTCCTGTAGAGTGTAAGCTCTTATGGGCAGGGTCCTCTCTCCTGTAGAGTGTAAGGTCTTATGAGCAGGGCCTCTCTCCTGTAGAGTGTAAGCTCTTATGGGCAGGGTCCTCTCTCCTGTACAGTGTAAGCTCTTATGGGCAGGGTCCTCTCTCCTGTAGAGTGTAAGCTCTTATGGGCAGGGTCCTCTCTCCTGTACAGTGTAAGCTCTTATGGGCAGGGTCCTCTCTCCTGTAGAGTGTAAGCTCTTATGGGCAGGGTCCTCTCTCCTGTACAGTGTAAGCTCTTACGGGCAGGATCCTCTCTCCTGTACAGTGTAAGCTCTTATCGCCAGGGACCTCTCTCCTGTATAGTGTAAGCACTTATGGGCAGGGTCCTCTCTCCTGTACAGTGTAAGCTCTTATGGGCAGGGTCCTCCATCCTGTAGAGTGTAAGCTCTTATGGGCAGGGATCTCTCTCCTGTAGAGTGTAAGCTCTTATGGGCAGGGATCTCTCTCCTGTAGACTGTAAGCTCTTATGGACAGGGTCCTCTCTCCTGTAGAGTGTAAGCTCTTATGGGCAGGGTCCTCTCTCCTGTAGAGTGTAAGCTCTTATGGGCAGGGTCCTCCATCCTGTAGAGTGTAAGCTCTTATGGGCAGGGATCTCTCTCCTGTAGACTGTAAGCTCTTATGGGCAGGGTCCTCTCTCCTGTAGAGTGTAAGCTCTTATGGGCAGGGTCCTCTCTCCTGTAGAGTGTAAGCTCTTATGTGCAGGGACCTCTCTCCTGTAGAGTGTAAGGTCTTATGGGCAGGGTCCTCTCTCCTGTACAGTGTAAGCTCTTATGGGCAGGGACCTCTCTCCTGTAGAGTGTAAGCTCTTATGGGCAGGGTCCTCTCTCCTGTACAGTGTAAGCTCTTATGGGCAGGGATCTCTCTCCTGTAGAGTGTAAGCTCTTATGGGCAGGAACCTCTCTCCTGTAGAGTGTAAGCTCTTATGGGCAGAGTCCTCTCTCCTGTAGAGTGTAAGCTCTTATGGGCAGGGTCCTCCATCCTGTAGAGTGTAAGCTCTTATGGGCAGGGATCTCTCTCCTGTAGACTGTAAGCTCTTATGGGCAGGGTCCTCTCTCCTGTAGAGTGTAAGCTCTTATGGGCAGGGTCCTCTCTCCTGTAGAGTGTAAGCTCTTATGGGCAGGGTCCTCTCTCCTGTAGAGTGTAAGCTCTTATGGGCAGGGTCCTCTCTCCTGTAGAGTGTAAGCTCTTATGGGCAGGGATCTCTCTCCTGTAGAGTGTAAGCTCTTATGGGCAGGGTCCTCTCTCCTGTAGAGTGTAAGGTCTTATGGGCAGGGCCTCTCTCCTGTAGAGTGTAAGCTCTTATGGGCAGGGTCCTCTCTCCTGTACAGTGTAAGCTCTTATGGGCAGGGTCCTCTCTCCTGTAGAGTGTAAGCTCTTATGGGCAGGGTCCTCTCTCCTGTACAGTGTAAGCTCTTATGGGCAGGGTCCTCTCTCCTGTAGAGTGTAAGCTCTTATGGGCAGGGTCCTCTCTCCTGTACAGTGTAAGCTCTTATGGGCAGGGACCTCTCTCCTGTACAGTGTAAGCTCTTATCGCCAGGGACCTCTCTCCTGTAGAGTGTAAGCTCTTATGGGCAGGGTCCTCCATCCTGTAGAGTGTAAGCTCTTATGGGCAGGGATCTCTCTCCTGTAGAGTGTAAGCTCTTATGGGCAGGGTCCTCTCTCCTGTACAGTGTAAGCTCTTATGGGCAGGGTCCTCTCTCCTGTAGAGTGTAAGCTCTTATGGGCAGGGTCCTCTCTCCTGTACAGTGTAAGCTCTTACGGGCAGGATCCTCTCTCCTGTACAGTGTAAGCTCTTATCGCCAGGGACCTCTCTCCTGTATAGTGTAAGCACTTATGGGCAGGGCCCTCTCTCCTGTACAGTGTAAGCTCTTATGGGCAGGGTCCTCCATCCTGTAGAGTGTAAGCTCTTATGGGCAGGGATCTCTCTCCTGTAGAGTGTAAGCTCTTATGGGCAGGGATCTCTCTCCTGTAGACTGTAAGCTCTTATGGACAGGGTCCTCTCTCCTGTAGAGTGTAAGCTCTTAAGGGCAGGGTCCTCTCTCCTGTAGAGTGTAAGCTCTTATGGGCAGGGATCTCTCTCCTGTAGAGTGTAAGCTCTTATGGGCAGGGTCCTCTCTCCTGTAGAGTGTAAGCTCTTATGGGCAGGGCCTCTCTCCTGTAGAGTGTAAGCTCTTATGGGCAGGGACCTCTCTCCTGTACAGTGTAAGCTCTTATGGGCAGGGTCCTCTCTCCTGTAGAGTGTAAGCTCTTATGGGCAGGGTCCTCTCTCCTGTACAGTGTAAGCTCTTATGGGCAGGGTCCTCTCTCCTGTAGAGTGTAAGCTCTTATGGGCAGGATCCTCTCTCCTGTACAGTGTAAGCTCTTACGGGCAGGATCCTCTCTCCTGTACAGTGTAAGCTCTTATCGCCAGGGACCTCTCTCCTGTATAGTGTAAGCACTTATGGGCAGGGTCCTCTCTCCTGTACAGTGTAAGCTCTTATGGGCAGGGATCTCTCTACTGTAGAGTGTAAGCTCTTATGGGCAGGGTTCTCTCTCCTGTAGAGTGTAAGCTCTTATGGGCAGGGTCCTCTCTCCTGTACAGTGTAAGCTCTTATGGGCAGGGTCCTCTCTCCTGTAGAGTGTAAGCTCTTATGGGCAGGGACCTCTCTCCTGTAGAGTGTAAGCTCTTATGGGCAGGGTCCTCTCTCCTGTACAGTGTAAGCTCTTATGGGCAGGGTCCTCTCTCATGTAGAGTGTAAGCTCTTATGGGCAGGGACCTCTCTCCAGTACAGTGTAAGCTCTTATGGGCAAGGTCCGCTCTCCTGTAGAGTGTAAGCTCTTATGGACAGGGACCTCTCTCCTGTACAGTACATTGTAAGCTCTTATGGGCAGGGTCCTCTCTCCTGTACAGTGTAAGCTCTTATGGGCAGGCCCCTCTCTCCTGTAGAGTGTAAGCTCTTATGGGCAGGGTCCTCTCTCCTGTAGAGTGTAAGCTCTTATGGGCAGGGACCTCTCTCCTGTACAGTGTAAGCTCTTATGGGCAGGGACCTCTTTCCTGTAGAGTGTAAGCTCTTATGGGCAGGGTCCTCTCTCCTGTAGAATGTAAGCTCTTATGGGCAGGGTTCTCTCTCCTGTAGAGTGTAAGCTCTTATGGGCAGGGACCTCTCTCCTGTAGAGTGTAAGCTCTTATGGGCAGGGACCTCTCTCCAGTACAGTGTAAGCTCTTATGGACAGGGTCCTCTCTCCTGTACAGTGTAAGCTCTTATGGGCAAGGACCTCTCTCCTGTACAGTGTAAGCTCTTATGGGCAGAGACCTCTCTCCTGTAGAGTGTAAGCTCTTATGGGCAGGGTCCTCTCTCCTGTAGAGTGTAAGCTCTTATGGGCAGGGTCCTCTCTCCTGTAGAGTGTAAGCTCTTATGGGCAGAGACCTCTCTCCTGTAGAGTGTAAGCTCTTATGGGCAGTGACTTCTCTTCTATATACCAGTATTAAAAGTTTACTATATTATACACAGGTTGCCACATTTTAGTACTTCCTGTAGAATCTATAATTTTTCACTTTTCTCTATATTTTCTGTTATTTCCATTATTCCGCTCTGTATAAATAGTCTTGTATTATGTCTGACCAATTAGAACATTATATTCTGGGTACAGAACACGCATTGTTCTCAGACTTTCTTATTTTTCTTCTTCCTACCATTCCATATGTTTTCTAGTGATTTCACAAATAATATTATCTGGTAGAAAACAGATGAATTAACTTAATTTCACAAGGGGGCAGCAAGTCCTCAACTAAGTAGAACATGATTTTTTTGTGACTACAGTGCCACCTTGTGGATAAATAGCAGAATGACATACAATTTATTATTTTTTTAAATAAAATATATATTTGGATATATGGATATATTTCATAGCTAAGTTATCCAGGGCTAGATTTAAAGGGTTCGCCAACGAGTTTAGTGTAAATTACTTCTTTTCAAGCTGAACTTGGGGTTTTTTGGTCTGATTCCGGCCTGGGGTCACGTAGTCAGATCACCTGGCCCACCTCCACCCTCCTCTCCCGTTTTCACAGTTAGTTACCATATGGGGGTTGACTTACTATAAATCAGCCCCCATAGCACATGTAATCTGTGAAAATGTAAGTGAAGGGAGGAGGCGGAGCAACCCAAGGGCCGACTGCTGATTCCAATCACATGACCTGGGGTTAACGCCAGCCCACAACCCCCTGGTGCAGCTTGAAAAAAGGAAACAAGTTAAATTAAACTCCTTGGACAACCCCTTTAAGGGGTATTCAAGGATTAGAGAAGCACAGCTGCTTTTTTTTTCAAAAACAGTGCCACATTTTTCCGCAGTTTGTGTCTTGTATTACAGCCAAGCGCTATTGAAGTGAATATGGTTAAACTGCAATACCACACACAACCTCTTTACAGGTGTGGTGCTATTTTTATTTTTTTTTTTAAGCAGCCATGTTTATACAATATTGGACAGCTTAAAAGGTCAAGCTTTAACATTAACAACAAAAGGATCCTGCATGTCCAATGATGTCAAAAGGAGCAGAGCTGCAGTAACACCACCTGGCCACTAGACAATGTATGGAGCTATCTGCTTCTGGGTTCATGCACTGTATAAAATTAGCATTGAATGCAACCCTAATCTGCTGATACATCAGGGGGCTAGCTGTCTTCTCCCCTTCCCCCCAGGTCATTAAAAAATATATATTCTAGAAAACTCCTTTATATGGTTACTAACTTTTCAGACAACTTAGTGCATGGGATTCTTAACCAAAATGTAATGTACTTTAATTAAAAATGTTGCTGTTTTCTACTTTATAAACCTCTGTAAAGTTCCTGCCACTAGGTGTCTCCCTTCTAGCTAATTTACTGCTCACTAGTGTTGAGCGAACCCGAACTGCACAGTTCGGTTCCGTGCCAAACTTCATGCATTCGGGTAACCAAACCCGACCCCAAACGTCAGCGCTGAAGTTCGGGTCCAGGTTCGGCTCATCTCTAAAGCTGGTTTATTGACTGCTGAGCATCTAATCAACCCGCTTTAACCCCTTCACGCATTGCCACCTACATGTACGTAGGAGAATGTGAGTAGTTACCGCATCCCCACGTACACGTATGTGATGGTGATAAAGCAGGCTCAGAAGCAGAGCCCGTGCGATCACTGTGGGAGCCCGGCTGTATCTGACAGCCAGGCTCCTGCTGCAACAGCGGGGATGGTGATAACACTGATCCCCGCTGTTTAACCCTTAAGATGCCAAGGTCGCTATTGACCTTAGGTGTTTGTCATTGAAAATGAATGCTGCAGGCAGCATCGGGAGTGGGTGTTAGCTGTAACTGACAGCTACCACTCTGCTCCTTAACCCCCTCGGCACCACCCACGGTGAGATCGGGGGGGGGTGTCCATATGTATCTTCTGCAGACTGGGGTCTGGCCAGTGACCCCAGGCTGCTAGGCGATCCCAGTACCTTGTTGATCCTGCCAAGAAGATAGGAAGTCAGCCTATGCGTCTGCATAGGCTGACTTCTTCTATAGACTGCAATACATGTGTATTGCAGTCTATAGTGCTGAACCAGTGATCAGTGTATTGCTGGTTCAGGTCCCATAGTGGGACATCACTAAAAAGTTTAAAAAAAAAAAAGTATTACAGCCATTTTTGGGTCAAAAAGTTCGGGTCCCCATTGATTTCAATGGGGTTCGGGTTCGGGTCAAGTTCGGGTACCCGAACCGAACTTTGGGCAAAGTTTGGCGGAATGCATGGAACCCAAACTTCAACGGGTTCGCTCAACACTACTGCTCACTTCTTTGTTACTAAAGAAGTCTGTCCCTAGATACATTCCATTCTGTCTTGCTTATCTTGTAGAATGTCGGGGCGGTCCTTTTCTCTCTTTATATAGTAAATGGAGAGGGGAGGGGTTGATTCTGCTCACAGCCTGCACATACTCGTCTGCAAGCTGTTGTTGTGTGCAAAAGAAAGAGCATTCTGCAAATCTCAAAGTTTACAATGCAAGAAAAATCTTCCATGTACTTGTATGTGCTTCTCGCTGCTTGTGTGACTACAGATGAGATCTTATTCACAGACAGCAGCAGCTTTACTGACTGTGCTCATAGACTCTTTTTTTTCTGGTGTTTTAGCTGCTTGCCTGCATGTATTTGCCCTGTATTTCCAGCTCGGTGTTCCTGGATCTCCTATATTATGGTCACTTGGGCTTTTCTCAGATACATGTTTGCAATTGTATAGTTACTCCTGACAGAATGGAAGAACATTATCAGTAATGGATGTAGTCGGAGGGGCAGACTGCTCCTTATTGTACAAGCCCCCTGGCTGAAAGACAAATGTGTTTTAACCATAATGTGATTATTAGCAGCAGAAAAACTGATAGGACATCATGTATGTGGTCCGTGGCTCTCCCAAACATTGTTTATTAGGCACAGTGCCATACTTTTGGTAGTGGCTAAGCCTAGTATTGCAGTTTAGTCCAATTCACTTGCATGATTTGAGCTGCAATACCTGATACAGCCACTACAGAATATATGGCACTGCAATTTAGGGTAATCCATTGTGAAATTGGCAGGTGCCCAACTCTCCACACCACGGTAGGTCAACTGAATGAAGAGACGGCAGCACTCCACTGAAGGGTTAGACACCTACTCATTATATTGATAACTAAGGTGTTCTAGAAAACTCCGATAATGATTTAAAGGGATATGTCACCAAAAATAGCCTTAAATTTTAAGTAAAATTTCTTGTTTTTATGAGAAACATATTTTTAAGAATTTCTGAATTTTACATTTCATATATATATATATATATATATATATATATATATATAATTTATTTTTTTATTTTTTTAAAGTACAATATCCTGCAATTTTCACTGTGGCCACTAAAGCCTAATAGCATCCTTATACTTTCAAATATTGTAGGGGTTTTCATTGCAGCAGTGACCTCATTTACATCACAAACAAGACAGAAGATAACACCTCTATAGATAACACCACTATCCCATCATTACATCCACTACTGACAATAGATGATGTCACAGCTTATCTCCTCCCCTTCCCTGCACTGAGCATGTCCAGAGAACTCTCCCATAGACCTCAAACAGTCAGCTCCAGGCTATTGCCGCCGATGGCCATGACTATGCTATAAAGCAGATCACTAAATGCTGTTAACAGAGCAGAAGAGAAGCTCAGGCAAGATGGCCACTCCCATAATCATGGACAGGAAATAGAAAAAAAAATATCTATAATCAGAAAATAAAAACGTTACAAAAAAAATTATAGATTTCTATTTTTGGTTTTAATAAATAAAATGGCAATAAACTGCATCAAATGGCATGTGTGAACAGACCCTGATTTGTTGCTGAATTATATGCGTGAAAGAAACTGTCAATGAATGGTTTCTAACATTTAGAGAATCCCCTCCCCATATTTCTATGATCCCTATGTTTATACACATACTGTACAGGGAACAGACTACTGTAGTATATATACAAATATACTATACAGTATATGCTTCTTCCATGAGTACTCTCTGCCCCACAGAAAATAACCACGGGGCTCTCTATGAGTCTCTATGGAGCTGGCGACGTTAATAGTGTCCCCATATGACTCGGTCACGGATTGTTAGCGCTGCCTTCCCTTGTCAGCAAGTTATCACTGCAACCTTACAGCGCTGGGGTCCTGGGTTCAAATCCAACCAAGGGCAACATCTGTAAAGAGTTTGTATATTCTCCGTGGGTTTCATCTCACACTCCAAAAAACATGGGACAGTGACTGACAATGTCTGTAAAGCGCTGCGGTATATGATGGTGCTATATAAGTAAAATAAATGACTAGTTATACAGTTTAAGTCCAGAAGAGGGCAGCATTACTCTCCTGCACAGGGAAGACAAGTTCAGACTCTGAAAAAAATTAGACTGCGCAAGCTATGGTGGACATGGTGCGATACGTGGGAATCGAAAGTACTGCACTATGTTAGCGTATATAGACTATTTCTTTGAGCAATGTATTGTATGTTTACCAACATGATCTTAGAGTATGGGAAGAGAACATACAAACTCCATGCAGATGTTATGTTTGGTCACATGTGAAGCCAGGACCCCAGCGCTACTGAGCCGCCATGTCTGGAAACTACTATATATATATATATATAGAAATGTCCACCCTTACATTTTTTGGAATTTGGTTAAGGACTCCAATTTCTCAATTTAGAATCAGATACCATGTTGTGCTATGCAGTAAAAATAAAACAAGAAACACAAAATATACAATAAATGTGTTTTTCCCATAAACGTAACCATATTAATATTTAGACTATTAAAGGTGAAACATTTTTATAAATATAAGAAATTAAAAATTTTGCAGAGTTTTATAGATTTCTTCTAACCATCTTATTGGTGACATTTTTTGTCTTGATTGGTTGTCAATGGATACGACCTTGAATGCAGGAACTTTCTATGGTCTGGGACTTGTCAGAAACCCAGCCCTGATGTCCTTATTGTGTCCGGGTTATCTTCTCATACACACGTGGACAAAATTGTTGGTCCCCCTCCCTCGTTTAATGAAAGAAAAACCCACAATGGTCAAAGAAATAACTTGAATCTGACTAAAGTAATTTGCCAAACTACATGTTGACAAGCCACAAAGCTTCTAGGAGAATGTCCTATGGACAGATGAGACAAAAATCAAAATTTTTGGCAAGGCACATCAGCTCTATGTTCACAGACGGAAAAATGAAGCATATCTTGAAAAGAACACTGTCCCTACTGTGACACATGGAGGAGGCTCTGTTATGTTCTGGGGCTGCTTTGCTGCATCTGGCACAGGGTGTCTTGAATCTGTGCAGGGTACAATGAAATCTCAAGACTATCAAGGGATTCTAGAGAGAAATGTGCTGCCCAGTGTCAGAAAGCTTGGTCTCAGTCGCAGGTCATGGGTCTTGCAACAGGATAATGACCCAAAACACACAGCTAAAAACACCCAAGAATGGCTAAAAGGAAAACATTGGACTATTCTGAAGTGGCCTTCTATGAGCCCTGACCTAAATCCTATTGAGCATCTTTGAAAGGAGCTGAAACATGCCGTCTGGAAAAGGCACCCTTCAAACCCGAGACAACTGGAGCAGTTTGCTCATGAGGAGTGGCCAAAATACCTGCTGAGAGGTGCAGAAGTCTCATTGACAGTTACAGGAATCGTTTGATTGCAGGGATTGCCTCAAAAGGTTGTGCAACAAAATATTAAGTTAAGGGAACCATCATTTCTGTCCAGGCCTGTTTCATGAGTTTTCTTTTTTTAAAAATTCTGTTGAAGCCTGGTTGGAAAGCAATGTCTGACTTTCATTTGTTCATTTTCATAGAATTTTTATATATTATTACTTTTATCAGATTCAAGTTATTTCTGTGACCATTGTGGGTTTTTCTTTCATTAAATGAGGAGTACCAACAATTTTGTCCACTTGTGTACATGTAGTGTCCCTCCTGATAACCAGCCATGATGTCCTTATTGTGTCCGGGTTATCTTCTCATGCATGCAGGGCCGGCGTTAAGGGGGGGGGGCAAACTGGGCAATTGCCCAGGGCCCCATCCCCAAAGGAGCCCCCGGGATCCAGAACCTGATGACTCCGGATCCCGGAGACAGGCCCGGCCAAAGCAATAACAGCAGGGCCCCTTTCCGAGGTGAGTAAAAATAACAAACATTTTTACTCACCTGTCCTTGGCGTCCGACGTCATCTTCTAGCGTTCCGGACATCACTGCTGAGGCGCTGAGGCCTGGCCTCAGCGGTCACGTGGGGCGTGCCTCACATAATCACTGAGGCCCAATCACAGGCCTCAGAGGTGACGTCCACAATGCGTGACGTCAGCCACAGAGAAGAAGAAGCGGTCGCCGGCGGGGATAGCGGAGCAGCGCAAGGAGGCCCAGGTGAGGTAAGAACAAGGTGAGTATAACTGTTTGTTATTTTACCTTACTTACTCCGGGCCTTCGATTATTATACTCTGGGGTCTGAAGAGACCCCAGAATATTATATAATAATAGCACTGTATACTGGGGGCCCCCCTCTGGATAGCATATTATACTGGGGGGCCCCCTCTGGATAGCATATTATACTGGGGGCCCCCTCTGGATAGCATATTATACTGTGTGGGGCCGCTGTGGAGCATTATACTGGGGAAGGGGCCCTCTGGATAGCATGTTATATTCTGTGGGGCCTCTGTGGAAAATTATAATGTGTGGGGGGGGGGGCCTCTGGAGATAATGTTATATTCTGTGGGGCCACTTTGGAGCATTATGCTCTCCAGAGGGGTCCCCCAGTATAATGCTCCAAAGTGGCCCCACAGAATATAACATGCTCTCCAGAGCCCCCCCCCCACTTTATAATACTCCATAGAGGCCCCGCAGAATATAACATGTTCTCCAGAGGGCCCCCTCCCCAGTATAATGCTCCACAGTGGCCCCACACAGTATAATATGCTCTCCAGAGCCCCCCCCCCCCCAGTATAATGCTCCACTGTGGCTCCACACAGTATAATATGCTCTCCAGAGGGGCCCCCCAGTATATTATACTGTGCGGGGCCACCGTGGAGCATTATACTGGGGGGGGGGCTCTGGAGAGCATGTTATACTGTTTTGGGCCACTGTGGAGCATTATACTGGGGGGAGGCTCTGGAGAGCATATTATACTGTTTTGGGCCACTGTGAGTATTATACTGGGGAAACCTCTCTGGGCAGTATATTATACTGTGTGGAGGCCATTCTGGAGCATGTTATACTGAGTGGGGTCACTGTGGAGCATTATTCTGGAGGGGGCATCAGCAGAGCATATTATATTGCGTGGCGCCACTGTGGGGCATTATTTGGGGGGGACTAATGAGCATTATACTAGGGGGCCCTCTGGGGAGCATATTATACTGCGTGGGGCCTACTGTGGAACATTACACTGGGGGGACGCTCTGGGGAGCATAATATATTGCGTGGGGACACTGTGGAGAAAAATACTGGAGGGGGCACTGTGGAGCATTATACTAGCAGGGGCCCTCTGGGGAGCATATTATACTATGGGCCACTGTGGAGCTTTATACTGGGGGAATGGACAGTGTGGGGAGCCTTTTATACTGTGTGGGGCCACTGTGGAGCGTATTATATTGTGTGGGGCTTTTCGGGAGCGTATTATGGGGCCATTGTAGAGCATTATACTGGGGGGACTGTGGGGAACATATTATACTGTGGGGGACCACTGTGGAGCATTATACTGGGGGAACCCCTCTGGGGAGTATATTATACTGTGTGGAGGTCATTATGGAGCATGTTATACTGTGTTAGGCCACTGTGGAGCATTATACTGGGGGGGCATTGTGGGGTGCATATTATACTGTATGGAGCATATTATATTGTGTGGGGCTGCTGGGGAGCATATTGTACTGTCTGGGGCCACTAAGGGGTAGTATACTGTGTGGGCCACTGTGGAGTATTATACTGTGTGGAGCCTTACAAACCATGTGGGACCACAATGGGGGGCTCAGGGGAGCATTTTATACTGTGTGGGGTCACTGTGGAGCATTATATACCATGTGGGGAAACTGGAGGGCTCAGGAGAGCATTTTATACTGTGGAGCATTATATACCATGTAGAGCATTATACTGTGGGGGGGCTCACAATTCCTGCTGGCAGCCCTGTGTGCTATGTCTGCATCACAGCTCCCTCACTATAATCTTGCACATATGTGTAGTGTTCCATGGCCATGTCATTCCCCATACAGTACTGTGCATGAACTGGCCATGGATTTATTGGAGCCTGCACAGTACTATAGGGCTGACTATACGGGGAACATACTCAGTAACACCAGATAGTCAGCACATATGTAAGACTTCAGTGAAGGAGCCGTGGTGTAGGCTATTAGCAGGAAGCTGTTGGGTGGGGCCCCAGAACAAGTTCCTCTGGTGGACCTAAGGCCCTTCAGTCCGACACTGTATAACGGAGAACTATTATATATAAGGGTGAATTACTATATATAGTTGGGAAACTTAAGTATGAGGGTGCTATTATAAGGGGGAACTATTATTTATAAGATGGGCTATTATTTATAAGGGGGGAACTATTATATATAAGACATCCATTATAAGGGGGGAGCTATTATTTATAAGAGGGGAACTATTTATAAGGGGGGGTATAATTGTTAAGTGGGCTTATTTATAAAGGGGGCTATTAGTGATAATGGGAACTATTATTTATAAGGGTAACTATTATTTATGAGGGGGTTATTATTTTTAAGGGAGCAGTATTATTTTTACGGGGTGACTGTTACTGATAAGGGGGAATATTACTGATACAGGGCACTAGTTATCATTTATAAGGGAGCTATTACTGATAAAGGTGTAATATTATTTATAAGCAGGGACTATTATTTATAAGGAGGCGCTATAATAACTGATGACTGGGTGCAAAAATCTAATAGGTGGTACAAAGGTGCTCATTTGAATTGTATGTGGTAAAATGGGGCTTGTTATTACTTTTTTTTTTGGCAGAAAGGAGGCGTTATTATAGGGGTTGTCACTGGAAGACGATGGTGTTGTTTGCATATCAGCATTTGGGGCCCCGCTTTAAATTTTTGCCCAGGGCCCCATTTTGTCTAAAACCGGCCCTGCATGCATGTAGTGTCCTCCTGATAACCAGCCATGATGTCCTTATTGTGTCCAGGTTATCTTCTCATACATGTAGTATCCGCCTGATAACCAGCCATGATGTCCTTATTGTGTCCGGGTTATCTTCTCATACATGTAGTGTCCTCCTGATAACCAGCCATGATGTCCTTATTGTGTCCGGGTTATCTTCTCATACATGTAGTGTCCCCTCCTGATAACCAGCCATGATGTCCTTATTGTGTTCGGGTTATCTTCTCATACATGTAGTGTCCCTCCTGATAACCAGCCATGATGTCCTTATTGTGTCTAGGTTATCTTCTCATACATGTAGTGTCCTCCTGATAACCAGCCATGATGTCCTTATTGTGTCCGGGTTATCTTCTCTTACATGTAGTGTCCTCCTGATAACCAGCCATGATGTCCTTATTGTGTCCGGGTTATCTTCTCATACATGTAGTGTCCCCTCCTGATAACCAGCCATGATGTCCTTATTGTGTCCGGGTTATCTTCTCATACATGTAGTGTCCTCCTGATAACCAGCCATGATGTCCTTATTGTGTCCGGGTTATCTTCTCATACATGTAGTGTCCTCCTGATAACCAGCCATGACGTCCTTATTGTGTCCGGGTTATCTTCTCATACATGTAGTGTCCCCTCCTGATAACCAGCCATGATGTCCTTATTGTGTCCGGGTTATCTTCTCATACATGTAGTGCCCTCCTGATAACCAGCCATGATGCCCTTATTATGTCCAGGTTATCTTCGCATACATGTAGTGTCCTCCTGATAACCAGCCATGATGTCCTTATTGTGTCCGGGTTATCTTCTCATACATGTAGTGTCCTCCTGATAACCAGCCATGATGTCCTTATTATGTCCGGGTTATCTTCTCATACATGTAGTGTCCTCCTGATAACCAGCCATGATGTCCTTATTGTGTCCGGGTTATCTTCTCATACATGTAGTTTCCTCCTGATAACCAGCCATGATGTCCTTATTGTGTCCAGGTTATCTTCTCATACATGTAGTGTCCTCCTGATAACCAGCCATGATGTCCTTATTGTGTCCAGGTTATTTTCTCATACATGTAGTGTCCTCCTGATAACCAGCCATGATGTCCTTATTGTGTCCAGGTTATTTTCTCATACATGTAGTGTCCTCCTGATAACCAGCCATGATGTCCTTATTGTGTCCGGGTTATCTTCTCATACATGTAGTGTCCCTGCCTGATAACCAGCCATGATGTCCTTATTGTGGTCGGGTTATCTTCTCATGCATGTAGTGTCCTCCTGATAACCTGTCCACAATAAGAACATCATGTGGGCATTATACTGCTGTTCTATCTGGGCATCTGACTTGATGGGGGCGCCAGAGATGGCTGACTGCTGTACTCCATCTTTTGTTGCATCATATTGACTGCCATTGTCTATTATCCATTTTACCCTGTCTGGACTCCATTTCTTTAAAGGGATATTCCCATCTTAAGGATCCTATCTATACTGCTAGCTTATGTAAATTGAAGTATTTTCCTAAATATATTGCTTTAGAAATGCTGCTTTGTTTTCCTGCTATGTGAAATTATATCTCCCATTACATACTTCCCAACTTTCAAAGGACAGAAAGAGGGACAAAATTCTCGCTGTGGCAAATTTAGCTCCACCCACTTCTACATTGACTCTGCCCATTCTCACCCATTTTTCCTTGTGCCCCCACACAGTATAATGCTTCTACAGTCACCCTAACATTATATGCCCCCACATTATAATGTTCCCCTCCAATTGCCCCACAGTATTAAGTCCCTCTCCTCATGCCCCAGTTTAAACTGGCGGAAACTAGAGGGAGACATTAAACTGGGGCAGCTGGAGGGGACATTATACAGTGGGGGTAGTTGTCTGGCTCTAATTGCCCCCAGTTTAATGTCCCCCTCCAGCTACCCCCCACAGTTTAATGTCCTCCTCCAGGTGCTCCCAGTTTAATGTCACCCTCCATCTGCCCCCCCAATTTAATGTCCACTCCTCAATCTGCCCCGAGTTTGATGCACCCCTCCATCTGTTCCCATTTTAATGTCCCCCTCCATCTGCCCCCAGTTTAATGTCCCCCCTCCATCTGCCACCAATTTAATGTCCCCCTTCACCTGTCACCATCTTAATGCCCCCCTTCATCAGTCCCCAGTTTAATTGCCCCCCTACATCTACCACCAGTTTAATGTCCCCCTTTATCTGCCACCAGCTTAATGTCCCCCTTTATCTGCCACCAGTTTAATTGCCCCTTTCATCTGCCTTCAGTTTAATTTCTCCCTACATCTGCCCCCAGTTCCCCCCTCTTGCTCACACATGCTGTCTCTTCTCTCCTCACCTTCAGTAACCGTTCGTTCCCAGCAGCTTCCTCTTTCTGTGTAATGCCATACTGTCCTGTAGTGTCCAGAATAGCTCCACCCACCCAAGAGTCTGATCACATGGTGACGACGTCATCAAAGGTCCTTTAGCCCACTAGGATTTAGCATCTACCATTTAGCCTTTACCCTACTCTAACAAAGTTTGTTAGCAACAAAACACTTCAGGGGCATAGCGGGACAAACTGTAACCTATCCAGGATGGCGGGACAGCAGTTTGAAATCGGGACTGTCCGCCGGATGCGGGATGGATGGGAGCTATGCCATTGTTTACACAGCGTTTCCATAACCACGGACCTGTGTGATAGGACAAGTGACTCACTCACTGCTGTCACTGTTATCTACAGCTCTGCTGGCAGGACAATCAGTTCAGTTAATTGCAGTTTGCTGATAAAGCCCTGTCTGTTATCTCTCTATATAAACACACATATAACACTGAGTCCATTCTTTAGGAGCATGTGCAGATTCGTAGTGTTCTGTTCTGCAAGCTGGGAGGGGGGATACAGGAAGTGAGAAGAGACATCAGACAAAGCTACTGAAACAGGGAGATGGAAAACCCCTTTAATAGTAGAATATTTTGTAATATTATATTATATTATTGCACATCATTGTTTATGGTTCCTTATTAGCTATAATATTAATATTATCCCTGTGGTTTATTACATTTCCGAATGACAAGAATTGAAAAAAAAATGTATTCCTATCCATGAAATTCAATACAGCCGATGCCCAGACGTGACATGCAAGTTAATATTCTGAATATAAGACAAAGAAAACACATTCTGTATTATGGTAGTTAGCCCGTAGGTATTATATGTAAAGTGCTGTATATTAGGTAGATGTATGACCTATGTGGGCACTGTAAGACATTAGGCGGTCATTTTATCACCGTTTACACGGGTGCTGTCGGACACTATATGGAAAATGTATTCACTTCTTACAAAGGGTTTCGCTGATGGACGATTCCCTGAGATTATTTTTGTGGCCTTTTGCTTGTAATTGCTTCAGATCTGTCGCCATTTTCGCTCTCTTTATTCGCTAGATCTGGCACGCACCATCTTCTTCCAGCTACAGAGTTCAATGCATGGACTATTTTGGCTCCACTTTTTGGCACACGTCCTGAGCCCCTCTGCCAGCACATCTCTGCTCCTCCCATGCAAATGTTTTAGATACCACAATACCTATTAAAATGAAAATTTAATGCCCCATAAAAGACACAATGCCCCCCATCAATTCCAGCTCAGTCTTCCCATACACATGGCCTGCCAGCTGCCTGCTTAAAATAGGGTCTCCCCCAATAGCAGAACATGCCAAGTTATATCTCATACAGTCTCAGTCACAAACAGAGGGTGCCAGGGACGACTGGTGGGAACAAATACCATTGGACATCTTGTCTGAGCCTTGGCTTAACTCTAACAAACCCTTCCATGCTACTCCCCCTTCTGTCCTATATCTGTGGTTGAGTAATGTGTGAAATTCCCCTCTTCTACAATACTACATACAGCTACACAGGACACTGTAACTCACTTCTAATTCACATGTTAGTGCACCTTCATACATCGCCGCTCATATATCAATAGTCTAGTCCTCTTATCTTACCTTATTACATTCTGTTACTACTGACTGCAGGACTTCTCCAGTGCTGCACCCATTCTATGTAACTCTCTGCCCCTGACAATTTGTCTTGCTCCTTCCATTCCAAGTTCTAAGTGCGCCTTAAAAAGCTATTTCTGCAAGGACACTTACTGTATGTCACATAGTTTATTTTTTTCCAGAAGATAAACTCTTATGTTGAGGTACCACTGTTCTGTAGAGTGTAAGCTCTTATGGGCAGGGTCCTCTCTCCTATACAGTGTAAGCTCCTATGGGCAGGGATCTCTCTCCTGTAGAGTGTAAGCTCTTATGGGCAGGGTCCTCTCTCCTGTAGAGTGTAAGCTCTTATGGGCAGGGTCCTCTCTCCTGTATAATTTAAGCTCTTATGGGCAGGGTCTTCTCACCTGTAGAGTGTAAGCTCTTATGGGCAGGGTCCTCTCTCCTGTATAATGTAAGCTCTTCTGGGCAGGGTCTTCTCTCCTGTAGAGTGTAAGCTCTTATGGGCAGGGTCCTCTCTCCTATACAGTGTAAGCTCCTATGCGCAGGGATCTCTCTCCTGTAGAGTGTAAGCTCTTATGGGCAGGGTCCTCTCTCCTATACAGTGTAAGCTCCTATGGGCAGGGATCTCTCTCCTGTAGAGTGTAAGCTCTTATGGGCAGGGTCCTCTCTCCTGTAGAGTGTAAGCTCTTATGGGCAGGGTCCTCTCTCCTGTATAATGTAAGCTCTTATGGGCAGGGTCTTCTCACCTGTAGAGTGTAAGCTCTTATGGGCAGGGTCCTCTCTCCTGTATAATGTAAGCTCTTCTGGGCAGGGTCTTCTCTCCTGTAGAGTGTAAGCTCTTATGGGCAGGGTCCTCTCTCCTATAC
The DNA here is from genome assembly GCA_947044405.1 of Leptodactylus fallax. NCBI lineage: Eukaryota > Metazoa > Chordata > Amphibia > Anura > Leptodactylidae > Leptodactylus > Leptodactylus fallax. Next base: position 1,185,278 of record CAMRHE010000133.1, on the reverse strand, counting down.
AGTGTAAGCTCCTATGCGCAGGGATCTCTCTCCTGTAGAGTGTAAGCTCTTATGGGCAGGGTCCTCTCTCCTATACAGTGTAAGCTCCTATGGGCAGGGATCTCTCTCCTGTAGAGTGTAAGCTCTTATGGGCAGGGTCCTCTCTCCTGTAGAGTGTAAGCTCTTATGGGCAGGGTCCTCTCTCCTGTATAATGTAAGCTCTTCTGGGCAGGGTCTTCTCTCCTGTAGAGTGTAAGCTCTTATGGGCAGGGTCCACTCTTCTGTAACGTATGAGCTCTTATAAACAAGGACTTCTCTTCTGTAGAGTGTAAGCTCTTATAGACAGGGACTTTTCTCCTGTATAGTGTAAGGTAAGCTCTTATGGGCAGGGTCCTCTCTCCTGTAGAGTGTAAGCTCTTATGGGCAGGGATCTCTCTCCTGTAGAGTGTAAGCTTTTATGGGCAGGGTCCTCTCTCCTGTAGAGTCTAAGCTCTTATGGGCAGGGATCTCTCTCCTCTAGAGTGTAAGCTCTTATGGGCAGGGTCCTCTCTCCTGTATAATGTAAGCTCTTATGGGCAGTGACCTCTCTTGTGTACAGTATAAGCTCTTATTGGCAGGGTCCTGTCTCCTGTAGAGTGTAAGCTCTTATGGGCAGTGACCTCTCTCCTGTAGAGTGTAAGCTCTTATGGGCAGGGTCCTCTCTCCTGTAGAGTGTAAGCTCTTATGGGCATGGTCCTCTCTCCTGTAGAGTGTAAGCTCTTATGGGCAGGGACCTCTCTCCTGTAGAGTGTAAGCTCTTATAGGCAGGGTCCTCTCTCCTGTAGAGTGTAAGCTCTTATGGGCAGGGTCCTCTCTTCTGTAGAATGTAAGCTCTTATGGGCAGGGACCTCTCTCCTGTAGAGTGTAAGCGCTTATGGGCAGGGACCTCTATTCTGTAGAGTGTAAGCTCTTATGGGCAGGGACCTCTCTCCTGTAGAGTGTAAGCTCTTATGGGCAGGGACCTCTCTCCTGTAGAATGTAAGCTCTTATGGGCAGGGACCTCTCTCCTGTAGACTATAAGCTCTTATGGGCAGGGGCCTCTCTCCTGTAAAGTGTAAGCTCTTATGGGCAGGGTCCTCTCTCCTGTACAGTGTAAGCTCTTATGGGCAGGGTCCTCTCTCCTGTAGAGTGTAAGCTCTTATGGGCAGGGTCCTCTCTCCTGTAGAGTGTAAGCTCTTATGGGCAGGGACCTCTCTCCTGTAGAGTGTAAGCTCTTATGGGCAGGGTCCTCTCTTCTGTAAAATGTAAGCTCTTATGGGCAGGGACCTCTCTCCTGTAGAGTGTAAGCTCTTATGGGCAGGGACCTCTTTCCTGTACAGTGTAAGCGCTTATGGGCAGGGACCTCTATTCTGTAGAGTGTAAGCTCTTATGGGCAGGGACCTCTCTCCTGTAGAGTGTAAGCTCTTATGGGCAGGGACCTCTATTCTGTAGAATGTAAGCTCTTATGGGCAGGGACCTCTCTCCTGTAGACTATAAGCTCTTATGGGCAGGGGCCTCTCTCCTGTAAAGTGTAAGCTCTTATGGGCAGGGTCCTCTCTCCTGTACAGTGTAAGCTCTTATGGGCAGGGTCCTCTCTCCTGTACAGTGTAAGCTCTTATGGGCAGGGCCTCTCTCCTGTAGAGTGTAAGCTCTTATGGGCAGGGACCTCTCTCCTGTAGAGTGTAAGCTCTTATGGGCAGGGACCTCTTTCCTGTACAGTGTAAGCGCTTATGGGCAGGGACCTCTATTCTGTAGAGTGTAAACTCTTATGGGCAGGGACCTCTCTCCTGTAGAGTATAAGCTCTTATGGGCAGGGGCCTCTCGCCTGTAAAGTGTAAGCTCTTATGGGCAGGGTCCTCTCTCCTGTACAGTGTAAGCTCTTATGGGCAGGGTCCTCTCTCCTGTAGAGTGTAAGCTCTTATGGGCAGGGTCCTCTCTCCTGTAGAGTGTAAGCTCTTATGGGCAGGGACCTCTCTCCTGTAGAGTGTAAGCTCTTATGGGCAGGGTCCTCTCTTCTGTAAAATGTAAGCTCTTATGGGCAGGGACCTCTCTCCTGTAGAGTGTAAGCTCTTATGGGCAGGGACCTCTTTCCTGTACAGTGTAAGCGCTTATGGGCAGGGACCTCTATTCTGTAGAGTGTAAGCTCTTATGGGCAGGGACCTCTCTCCTGTAGAGTGTAAGCTCTTATGGGCAGGGACCTCTATTCTGTAGAGTGTAAGCTCTTATGGGCAGGGACCTCTCTCCTGTAGAGTGTAAGCTCTTATGGGCAGGGACCTCTCTCCTGTAGAATGTAAGCTCTTATGGGCAGGGACCTCTCTCCTGTAGACTATAAGCTCTTATGGGCAGGGGCCTCTCTCCTGTAAAGTGTAAGCTCTTATGGGCAGGGTCCTCTCTCCTGTATAATGTAAGCTCTTCTGGGCAGGGTCTTCTCTCCTGTAGAGTGTAAGCTCTTATGGGCAGGGTCCACTCTTCTGTAACGTATGAGCTCTTATAAACAAGGACTTCTCTTCTGTAGAGTGTAAGCTCTTATAGACAGGGACTTTTCTCCTGTATAGTGTAAGGTAAGCTCTTATGGGCAGGGTCCTCTCTCCTGTAGAGTGTAAGCTCTTATGGGCAGGGATCTCTCTCCTGTAGAGTGTAAGCTTTTATGGGCAGGGTCCTCTCTCTCCTGTAGAGTCTAAGCTCTTATGGGCAGGGATCTCTCTCCTCTAGAGTGTAAGCTCTTATGGGCAGGGTCCTCTCTCCTGTATAATGTAAGCTCTTATGGGCAGTGACCTCTCTTGTGTACAGTATAAGCTCTTATTGGCAGGGTCCTGTCTCCTGTAGAGTGTAAGCTCTTATGGGCAGTGACCTCTCTCCTGTAGAGTGTAAGCTCTTATGGGCAGGGTCCTCTCTCCTGTAGAGTGTAAGCTCTTATGGGCAGGGTCCTCTCTCCTGTAGAGTGTAAGCTCTTATGGGCAGGGACCTCTCTCCTGTAGAGTGTAAGCTCTTATAGGCAGGGTCCTCTCTCCTGTAGAGTGTAAGCTCTTATGGGCAGGGTCCTCTCTTCTGTAGAATGTAAGCTCTTATGGGCAGGGACCTCTCTCCTGTAGAGTGTAAGCGCTTATGGGCAGGGACCTCTATTCTGTAGAGTGTAAGCTCTTATGGGCAGGGACCTCTCTCCTGTAGAGTGTAAGCTCTTATGGGCAGGGACCTCTCTCCTGTAGAATGTAAGCTCTTATGGGCAGGGACCTCTCTCCTGTAGACTATAAGCTCTTATGGGCAGGGGCCTCTCTCCTGTAAAGTGTAAGCTCTTATGGGCAGGGTCCTCTCTCCTGTACAGTGTAAGCTCTTATGGGCAGGGTCCTCTCTCCTGTAGAGTGTAAGCTCTTATGGGCAGGGTCCTCTCTCCTGTAGAGTGTAAGCTCTTATGGGCAGGGACCTCTCTCCTGTAGAGTGTAAGCTCTTATGGGCAGGGTCCTCTCTTCTGTAAAATGTAAGCTCTTATGGGCAGGGACCTCTCTCCTGTAGAGTGTAAGCTCTTATGGGCAGGGACCTCTTTCCTGTACAGTGTAAGCGCTTATGGGCAGGGACCTCTATTCTGTAGAGTGTAAGCTCTTATGGGCAGGGACCTCTCTCCTGTAGAGTGTAAGCTCTTATGGGCAGGGACCTCTATTCTGTAGAATGTAAGCTCTTATGGGCAGGGACCTCTCTCCTGTAGACTATAAGCTCTTATGGGCAGGGGCCTCTCTCCTGTAAAGTGTAAGCTCTTATGGGCAGGGTCCTCTCTCCTGTACAGTGTAAGCTCTTATGGGCAGGGTCCTCTCTCCTGTACAGTGTAAGCTCTTATGGGCAGGGCCTCTCTCCTGTAGAGTGTAAGCTCTTATGGGCAGGGACCTCTCTCCTGTAGAGTGTAAGCTCTTATGGGCAGGGACCTCTTTCCTGTACAGTGTAAGCGCTTATGGGCAGGGACCTCTATTCTGTAGAGTGTAAACTCTTATGGGCAGGGACCTCTCTCCTGTAGAGTATAAGCTCTTATGGGCAGGGGCCTCTCGCCTGTAAAGTGTAAGCTCTTATGGGCAGGGTCCTCTCTCCTGTACAGTGTAAGCTCTTATGGGCAGGGTCCTCTCTCCTGTAGAGTGTAAGCTCTTATGGGCAGGGTCCTCTCTCCTGTAGAGTGTAAGCTCTTATGGGCAGGGACCTCTCTCCTGTAGAGTGTAAGCTCTTATGGGCAGGGTCCTCTCTTCTGTAAAATGTAAGCTCTTATGGGCAGGGACCTCTCTCCTGTAGAGTGTAAGCTCTTATGGGCAGGGACCTCTTTCCTGTACAGTGTAAGCGCTTATGGGCAGGGACCTCTATTCTGTAGAGTGTAAGCTCTTATGGGCAGGGACCTCTCTCCTGTAGAGTGTAAGCTCTTATGGGCAGGGACCTCTATTCTGTAGAGTGTAAGCTCTTATGGGCAGGGACCTCTCTCCTGTAGAGTGTAAGCTCTTATGGGCAGGGACCTCTCTCCTGTAGAATGTAAGCTCTTATGGGCAGGGACCTCTCTCCTGTAGACTATAAGCTCTTATGGGCAGGGGCCTCTCTCCTGTAAAGTGTAAGCTCTTATGGGCAGGGTCCTCTCTCCTGTACAGTGTAAGCTCTTATGGGCAGGGTCCTCTCTCCTGTACAGTGTAAGCTCTTATGGGCAGGGCCTCTCTCCTGTAGAGTGTAAGCTCTTATGGGCAGGGACCTCTCTCCTGTAGAGTGTAAGCTCTTATGGGCAGGGACCTCTTTCCTGTACAGTGTAAGCGCTTATGGGCAGGGACCTCTATTCTGTAGAGTGTAAACTCTTATGGGCAGGGACCTCTCTCCTGTAGAGTATAAGCTCTTATGGGCAGGGGCCTCTCGCCTGTAAAGTGTAAGCTCTTATGGGCAGGGTCCTCTCTCCTGTAGAGTGTAAGCTCGTATGGGCAGGGCCTCTCTCCTGTAGAGTGTAAGCTCTTATGGGCAGGGACCTCTTTCCTGTAGAGTGTAAGCTCTTATGGGCAGGGTCCTCTCTCCTGTAGAATGTAAGCTCTTATGGGCAGGGTTCTCTCTCCTGTAGAGTGTAAGCTCTTATGGGCAGGGACCTCTCTCCTGTAGAGTGTAAGCTCTTATGGGCAGGGACCTCTCTCCTGTAGAGTGTAAGCTCTTATGGGCAGGGACCTCTCTCCTGTACAGTGTAAGCTCTTATGGGCAGGGTCCTCACTCCTTTATAGAGTAGGCCCTTATGTACAGGGTCCTTTCTCTTTCTGTCTCATTGGTTGTTCAGTAGTCACTTCCCCTATTGTTAAGTACATGTGGCTTCTAATATAATATATATTAGATCCATCTTCTGCATTTAAAAAAAAAATGGTAGTGGTGAATGGATTTTGAAAGTAACAATCACCAGAAATGGCGTAACCCAGCGCCATAATGGCCCAGTTTGATGTTAGCTATGGCGCCCACTATCTTCTGCCTGTGGTGAACCATTACACTGCCATATTCTTCCCGTAGATAAGTGCCTGTGAAGTTCATCTATAATTAAGACACTTTGATAACTTTGTCCTTTCATTTCTAAATGAGAAAAAGCTTAATGCCGAGGAGTTTTATAATCCGGCTGTAAAGAGGACAGGCCACCTGCTGTTCCTCCTCAGACAAAGAAAAATTAGGCCTGACTCTAGGCAAATCTACTTTAGAACTAAAGCTATTTCCATCCTGTGCCGCTACTTATCGGCTCATGGATTTTGACATTTTTATATCACATATATTTAAAGAAATGCAAGTTTAATGCTGACTCCTCGACACTCAGCATTTTCTATCTCCTGTGTTTTCTCGCTTGCAGAGCTAAATCCAGGTTTATGAATAGCGCCAGGATGGAGCCGTTAAAGGAGACGCAGAAAAAATGGAAGGTTTATACTCAGTGCCGAGAAAGGAAATTAGAAGAATACATTACTAATGATCCAAATTGTTATGTGGAAGAGACGCAAATCCAGAAAATCTCATTTTGTCTTTTAACCACATGATGACCGACCGACCATTGTGTATATACGTCGGGGCGGATGAGAATTAACTCTGCACGGACATACCTGTATATCCTTGCAGAATTAGCAGGGGTGGGTTGGCTATCAGTGCCAGCCGGACTCCCTGCCTTCCCAATCGCTGTATACATAGCAGTCAATGGATGTTGTGTATTTGGAGCTGCCATGATGCGTCCTTACTCCTATCCCAGTGCTCATGAGATCTATCAGCTGCCTGAGCTGCTGGGCCGTAGGGTCCATGCACTTAACCATGTGTGCATTAGATTTGGGGGCCGAGTTTATCACGGACTGCATTCAATAATGCATTCATGACTATTGGGCTTCCAAATCCATTCCGTTTGATAACATGGATGATTATAGAGCAGGTCCTATTCTTCTCTGTGTTATCGGAATGGAATGGATCCGGAATACACTCGGATGTCACTCCAAGTGTTATCCGACTGCATTCCGTGATAAACTAGGCCCCCAGCTCGGATGCACACATGGTTGTGTGCATGGGACCTTAGGGAATTTTCCGTTGCCATATTCAGCCGAGGGATTGCTGCAATGGAATGCTGATACCTCTGCATTGGATATTCCATTGCTACTTTCCTCTGCTGATTAGGCCCAGATGAATTTGCTCAATCAGCAGGGACTCCCGAGCTGCGGAATCTGTGGCAAGCTCGAGCAGGACTCTGATTTTTTCCCGCGTCCTGCTGCGATCTCTTGTTTTCAATGGGAGGCAGATTCAAGGTGGAATCTGTCAGAGGCAGAATCCACACCCAAATGGGGGTGATAGATAGATAGATAGAAAGATAGAAAGATAGATAGATAGATAGATAGATAGATAGATAGATAGATAGATAGATAGATAGATAGATATGAGATGATGATAGATAGATGGATAAATAGATAGATATGATAAAAATAGATAGAAAGATGGATACAATATATATATGAGAGATATGAGGCTGATAGATATTAGATAAATAGAAAGGAGACAAATAGATGAACAGATAGCTATGAGGTAGATAGATAGATAGATAGATAGATAGATAGATAGATAGATACAGTGGGGAAAAAAGTATTTAGTCAGCCACCAATTGTGCAAGTTCTCCCACTTAAAAAGATGAGGCCGGCCTGTAATTGTCATCATAGGTAGACCTCAACTATGAGAGACAAAATGAGAAAACATATCTAGAAAATCACATTGTCTGATTTTTTAAGAATTTATTTGCAAATTATGTTGGAAAATAAGTATTTGGTCAATAACAAACGTTCATCTCAATACTTTGTTATATATCCTTTGTTGGCAATGACAGAGGTCAAACGTTTTCTGTAAGTCTTCACAAGGTTGGCACACACTGTTGCTGGTATGTTGGCCCATTCCTCCATGCAGATCTCCTCTAGAGCAGGGATGTTTTGGGGCTGTCGCTGGGCAACACGTTCTTTCAACTCCGTCCAAAGGTTTTCTATGGGGTTGAGATCTGGAGACTGGCTAGGCCACTCCAGGACCTTGAAATGCTTCTTACGAAGCCGCTCCTTCGTTGCCCTGGCGATGTACTTGGGATCATTGTCATGCTGAAAGACCCAGCCACGTTTCATCTTCAATGCCCTTGCTGATGGAAGGAGGTTTGCACTCAAAATCTCACGATACATGGCCCCATTCATTCTTTCATGTACACAGATCAGTCGTCCTGGTCCCTTTGCAGAGAAACAGCCCCAAAGCATGATGTTGCCCCCCCATGCTTCACAGTAGGTATGGTGTTCTTTGGATGCAACTCAGCATTCACTCTCCTCCAAACACGACGAGTTGTGTTTCTACCAAACAGTTCTACTTTGGTTTCATCTGACCATATGACATTCTCCCAATGCTCTTCTGGAACATCCAAATGCTCTCTAGCAAACTTCAGACAGGCCCAGATATGTACTGGCTTAAGCAGGGGGACACGTCTGGCACTGCAGGATCTGAGTCCCTGGCGGCGTAGTGTGTTACTGACGGTAGCCTTTGTTACGTTAGTCCCAGCTTTCTGCAGGTCAGTCACTAGGTCCCCCCGTGTGGTTCTGGGATTTTTGCTCACCGTTCTTGTGATCATTTTGACCCCACGGGGTGAGATCTTGCGTGGAGCCCCTGATGGAGGGAGAATATCAGTGGTCTTGTATGTCTTCCATTTTCTAATTATTGCTCCCACAGTTGATTTCTTCACACCAAGCTGCTTGCCTATTGCAGATTCAGTCTTCCCAGCCTGGTGCAGGGCTACAATTTTGTTTATGGTCCTTCCACAGCTCTTTGGTCTTCACCATAGTGGAGTTTGGAGTGTGACTGTTTGAGGTTGTGGACAGGTGTCTTTTATACTGATAACAATGTCAAACAGGAGCCATTACTACAGGTAATGAGCAGAGGACAGAGGAGCCTCTTAAAGAAGAAGCTACAGGTCTGTGAGAGAGAGAAATCTTGCTTGTTTGTAGGTGACCAAATACTTATTTTCCACCATAATTTGCAAATAAATTCTTAAAAAATCAGACAATGTGATTTTCTAGATATGTTTTCTCATTTTGTCTCTCATAGTTGAGGTCTACCTATGATGACAATTACAGGCTGGCCTCATCTTTTTAAGTGGGAGAACTTGCACAATTGGTGGCTGACTAAATACTTTTTTTTCCCCACTGTATGAGACAACCATACAGATAAACAGATAGTTGGATAGACACGCTAGGTCACATCCAAGAAGAAGAGGGCATGCCATATTTGCCTCAAAATCTGAGCTATTTTTAGAAATTAGATATGTCTCTATATACATAGACATTATACATATAAAGAAAAAAAACTTTTGAGGCTTTTCGAGAAAAACTTCTCATCAGGGACAATCGAGCCTGTGCAGTCATGGCCAAAAGTTTTGAGAATGACACAAATATTCTATTTTCACATGATCTGCTGCCCTCTGGTTTTTATGTGTGTTTGTCAGATGTTTTTATCACATACAGAAATAGAATTGCATTCATATTATGAGTAACAGAAGCTTATATTGACAGTTAGAATGAGTTAATGCAGCAAGTCAATATTTGCAGTGTTGACCCTTCTTCTTCAGGACCTCTGCAATTCTCCCTGGCATGCTCTCAATCAACTTCTGGACCAAATCCTGACTGATAGCAGTCCATTCTTGCAGAATCAATGCTTTCATTTTGTCTGAATTTGTTGGTTTTTGTTTGTCCACCCGTCTCTTGATGATTGACCACAAGTTCTCAATGGGATTAAGATCTGGGGAGTTTCCAGGCCATGGACCCAAAATCTCTATGTTTTGTTCCCTGAGCCATTTAGTTATCACCTTTGCTTTATGGCAAGGTGCTCCATCATGCTGGAAAAGGCATTGTTGAGTGCCAAACTGCTCTTGGACGGTTGGGAGAAGTTGCTCTTGGAGGACATTCTGGTACCATTCTTTATTCATGGCTGTGTTTTTAGGCAAGACTGTGAGAGCCGATTCCCTTGGCTGAGAAGCAACTCCACACATGAATGGTTTCAGGATGCTTTACAGTTGGCATGAGACAAGACTGGTGGTAGCACTCACCTCTTCTTCTCCGAATAAGCTGTTTTCCAGATGTTCCAAACAATCGAAAAGGGGATTCATCAGAGAAAATGACTTTACCCCAGTCCTCAGCAGTCCACTCCCTGTACCTTTTGCAGAATATCAGTCTGTCCCTGATGTTTTTTCTGGAGAGAAGTGGCTTCTTTGCTGCCCTCCTTGAGACCAGGCCTTGCTCCAAGAGTCTCCGCCTCACAGTGCGTGCAGATGCACCCACACGTGCCTGCTGCCATTCCTCAGCAAGCTCTGCACTGCTGGTAGCCCCATCCCGCAGCTGAAACACTTTTAAGAGACGGTCCTGCCGCTTGCTGGTCTTTCTTGGGCGCCCTGGAGCCTTTTTGGCACCAATGGAACCTCTCTCCTTGAAGTTCTTGATGATGCGATAGATTGTTGACTGAGGTGCAATCTTTCTAGCTGCAATACTCTTCCCAGTTAGGCCATTTTTGTGCAGTGCAATGATGACTGCACGTGTTTCTTTAGAGATAACCATGGTTAACAGAAGAGAAACAATGATGGCAAGCACCAGCCTCCTTTTAAAGTGTCCAGTGGTGTCATTCTTACTTAATCATGACAGATTGATCTCCAGCCCTGTCCTCATCAACACCCACACCTGTGTTAATGGAGCAATCACTGAAACGATGTTAGGTGGTCCTTTTAAGGCAGGGCTGCAATGATGTTGAAATGTGTTTTGGGGGATAAAAGTTCATTTTCTAGGCAAATATTGACTTTGCAAGTAATTGCTGTTAAGCTGATCACTCTTTATAACATTCTGGAGTATATGCAAATTGCCATTAGAAAAACTGAAGCAGTAGACTTTGTAAAAATTAATATTTGTATCATTCTCAAAACTTTTGGCCATGACTGTAGATCAACTGTTAGGGAAAGTTACAAGGAGGAAAATTTCCTAGCTGAAAAATTCAGCTTCAGGAATTCTACTGAAGTAGAATTTTTTTTGCTTGACCAAATTCTGTGTTAAATTCTGGAGCGGAATTTACAAATTCCGTACCGACCAGGCTGAAATTTTCTGCCTCCCATTCCTTTTAATGGGAGTTGTCAGGCAGAATCCACATGAAGATCGAGCATGATGTACAGTACTGATGGGGGTTTAAGTATGAAATGGAAGTTACGGCTTCCCTTTAAAGTGTAACTAAACTAAATTTTGGAATATACCTTATTAATGAAAGTTGGCTCCTTTATGTGAAATCCTGCATCTCTTTATTCTTTCCTTTGCATCTCTTTATTCTTTCCCTTGCTTCTTTAGTGAGAGCTGTCCCTGCCTGTTATTGTGTATGGAGTACGGGGCTGTGTTATGTGAAGAGAAAATGAGGGTGGGGGAGGGTCACTTCACACAGCTACATCTTGAGCATTATAAAACATACAAACTTGCTTTTGGTGACAATATGAAAGAGGAGATTTTTTCATATGACACCAGAGATAACATATTTCTAGAGATATCCCCTACCTTCATTTTTTCTACATCTTATGCAGCCACGTACTCCAAGCCCGTACTCCATACCCAGTAACATTCAGTGAGAAGCAGGAAGAGCTCTCAATACAGAAACAAGGGGAAGAACAAAGAGATTCGGGATTTCACAAAAAGGAGACAAAATGTGTTAATAAAGTATATTAAAAAATTTATTAATGACACAAATACTGTCAGAAAATCAAAAGTTGTCCGAAAGTTTAGTTACTCTTTAAGTGCTCTCGACTTCTTATACTAGGTTCACATTAGCATTCAGCTATCCGTTATTTGGGTCCGCATGGGAACCTGAAAGACGGACAGCCTGTTTGCTAAAAAAGTGGTTACCCGCGGACCCCATAGACTATAATGGGGTTCGCCGGGTGTCCGTCGGGTTTCAGTATAAAACTCCTCCGTTCAGGACTTTTCTTTGTGCCAATTTTAGATGGAATCTGTGATGGAGACTCCAACGCAGACGTGAACCTGCGGCAGCACGGTGGCTCAGTGCTTAGCTTTGCAGCACTTGAGTCCTAAGTTCATATCTGACCAAAGACAACATGTGCATGGAGTTTGTATGTCCTCCCCATGTTTGCATGGGTTTCTTCCAGGTACTTTAGTTTCCTCCTACACTCCAAAGACATACTGATAGGGAATGTAGATTGTGAGCCCTATATGGACAGTGATTGACAATGTCTGTAAAGTGCTGCGGAATATGATGGCGCTATATAAGTAAGCAAAATAAAATAAGTAAACCCAGCCTTAGAAATATGCCTCTTCTTAACAGCACACCATGTGGTCAGGCATGGTATTGCAAGTAAAACTTACCAACATGAATCTTTATCTTCAATTCAGGAGGGATTCTCATGAATAAAGTGTTAACAGACACTTCATACATAGGTAGTTATACAAAAGGTAATGGCTAAATATAGCATGTAAAGTGTGAAAATCCTTGCTGAATGTCTTCACAGAGTGAGTGAAACTGAAAAGAGAATTGACTATACGTTAGGGAATACCACACAATACTGTGCCAAAGTGTCCGCTCCACCCTGTTTTGTAAGTTGTGTCTATGGTAACTATAGTCACCTAATCCTCTAATCACCGCGCGGCAGCCTCCGATGCACAGGAATATTTCAGGCAGCCGCTGGATCTGAGTTATTTCTGCAGGTATGGATATTACATTACAAAAAACAGGAATAGAATCAGACATATAAGACGGGCCGATGTGAGCCGTATCCATCTATCTCTACAGCTTGGATAATTTACGATCATGTTTTTGTATTTTTTTGACTAGCTGGTTAGAATCCTCACATTGGTATAAGTGTTATTATGATACTGGATAAATGATAGATTATTATATATTATATTTAATAATTTACTTACCTACCACTCACCTTACCTTTAACCCCCAGACAGCTTTGAACATCTCCTGCACGGGGTTTGAGCAAAGTTCATTAAAGTTTACCCTGAGCAGGAGACTTCAGAGGGAGCAGTCACTTTACACTGCGCTAACTGCGGAGCCACGAGGGCTAGAGCTGCGATATCACTGGTTAAAGTGAAGCTGCATACAGTGGGTACGGAAAGTATTCAGACCCCTTTAAATTTTTCACTCTTTATTTCATTGCAGCCATGTACACTCAGCTCCCCATCTTGACAGAAAAAAAAACAGAAATGTAGATATTTTTGCAAATTTATTAAAAAAGAAAAACTCAAATATCACATGGTCATAAGTATTCAGAGCCTTTGCTGTGACACTCATATTTAACTCACATGCTTTCCATTTCCTTCTGATCCTCCTTGAGATGGTTCTACTCCTTCATTGGAGTCCAGCTGTGTTTAATTAAACTGATTGGACTTGATTAGGAAAGGCGCACACCTGTCTATATAAGACCTCACAGCTCACAGTGCATGTCAGAGCAAATGGAAATCATGAGGTCAAAGGAACTGCCCAAGGAGCTCAGAGACAGAATTGTGGCAAGGCACAGATCTGGCCAAGGTTACAAAATAATTTCTGCAGCACTCAAGGTTCCTAAGAGCACAGTGGCCTCCATAATCCTTACATGGAAGAAGTTTGGGATGACCAGAACTCTTCCTAGACCTGGCCGTCTAGCCAAACTGAGCAATGGTTGGAGAAGAGCCTTGGTGAGAGAGGTAAAGAAAAACCCAAAGATCACTGTGGCCGAGCTCCAGAGATGCAGTAGGGAGATGGGAGAAAGTTCCACAAAGTCACCTATCACTGCAGCCCTCCAAGAGTCGGGGCTTTATGGCAGAGTGGTCCGAAGGAAGCCTCCCCTCAGTGCAAGACATATGAAAGCCCGCATAGAGTTTGCCAAAAAACACATGAAGGACTCCCAGACTATGAGAAATAAGATTCTCTGGTCTGATGAGATGAAGATTGAACTTTTTGGCGTTAATTCTAAGCGGTATGTGTGGAGAAAACCAGGCACTGCTCATCACCTACCCAATACAATCCCAACAGTGAAACATGGCGGTGGCAGCATCATGCTATGGGGGACAGGACGACTGGTTGCAATTGAAGGAAAGATGAATGCGGCCAAGTACAGAGATATCCTGGATGAAAACCTCTTCCAGAATGCTCTGGACCTCAGACTGGGCCAAAGGTTCACCTTCCAACAAGACAATGACCCTAAGCACACAGCTAAAATAACAAAGGAGCGGCTTCGGAACAACTCTGTGACCATTCCTGACTGGCCCAGCCAGAGCCCTGACCTCAACCCAATTGAGCATCTCTGGAGAGACCTGAAAATGGCTCCACCAACGTTCACCATCCAACCTGACGGAACTGGAGAGGATCTGCAAGGAAGAATGGCAGAGGATCCCCAAATCCAGATGTGAAACACTTGTTGCATCATTCCCAAGCAGACTCATGGCTGTACTAGCTCAAAAGGAAGCGGCTTCTACTCAATACTGAGCAAAGGCTCTGAATACTTATGACCATGTGAGATTTCAGTTTTTCTTTTTTAATAAATTTGCAAAAATATCTACATTTCTGGTTTTTTTTTTCTGTCAAGATGGGGAGCTGAGTGTACATTAATGAGAAATAAAATGAACTTTTTTGCTTTTAGCAAATGGCTGCAATGAAACAAAGAGTGAAAAATTTAAAGGGGTCTGAATACTTTCTGTACCCACTGTATCTACCAGCAATTATTAAATCAATACATTATTTTTGGATTACAGCTCAACTCCCAAGACACAATGGGGAGAATTCTTTAAGATTGGCATTTCCTGTAATGGCAACCCCTCAGACCCCACGATCTTATACTATCTTGTACTATTACAGCACTGAGTGTTAAGTATATGTTCCTGCCACTAGGGGTCTCTCTTCTAGCTAATTTGCTGTCCACTCTATCACTCCTAACTTTAGTTATCACTGTGAAGCAAGACGGGTTCACAGTGAATGAAGGGAGAGGGTCTGTTCTCTCTTCACACAGTGATTGGAGAGGGGAGGGGCTGTTTTTCCTTGAAGCACATCTGCAAACTCCTTTCTCTGGGAACTGGACTGAACATTCTGCAGATCTCACAGCTTACAATGTAAGAAAAGTCTTCTATGTACTGTGTTTTTCATGATGGAAATTTAGTTATAGACAGTAAGCATCTTTACTGATTTTGCTCATAGATTTCTCTTTTGCTGTGTCAGGGATCTGTTTAGCCGCATCATGTGCTGTATTTGCAGTCCACTGTCCCTGGTTCTCCTATAATATGGTCACTTGAGCTTTTCTCAGCTACATGTGCTATTTTACAGTTACCCCTGGCAGAATTGCATGTAAAACCAATAGTAGTATTAGTAGTAATGGTTGGGGGGCAGACTGCTCTGTATCTGCTGCAGCCATGATAGGGATAATAGCAGCAGAAAAACTTATAAGATACCATGCATAAAGTCTTATGAACCAGAGAACATACCCCCCCCAGACCCTTGATAAGATTGTAGGTTCTGAGGAGTTGCCTTGGCAGCCAGGTACAATGCATCTGAGATCCCAGCTTCAAGTAAAAACACACAAAAATAAATAAAAATTAAAAAAAAAAAAAACCTTTTTATTTAAAAAATATATAATGCAAACAAAAAACAAACAAACATGTTAAATATCCCCACATGCGTATAAGCCCCCACTATCCAAAAATAGTGTTATTTATCCCATATGGTGAATGCCGTAAAAAAAAAAAAATCTAAAAAAATTATATACCGCAATGTGCATTGCGGTATATAATTTTTTTAGATTTTTTTAATTAACGTATTTTGGTCACTTTGCTTTCCCAAAAAAATAACAATAAAAAGTGATCAAAAAGTCATACATACCAAACACTGGCACCAATAAAAAGTACAACTTGCCCTGCAAATAAGGAGCCCTGACAGATCTCCATCAACAGTACAGTAAAAAAGTTATAGGTGTCAGAATACGGTGATCCCAGGAAAATCCTTCATGTTAAAAAAGTGATGTTTTATATGTAAAAGCGGTAAAACATAATAAAACCAATATAAATATGATATCGCCGTAATCGTAATGTCCTGTCGGACAAAGCTGTCATGTCATTATTAATGCAGAGTGAACGCTGTAAAACCAAAATGCAAAGAATTCTGATAGAATTGTGTTTTATTTCCCATGGACCCCTCCAAAAAACGTAAATAAAAACTAATCAAAACATATGTACCACAAAATGGTGGCAAATAAAAGTACAACTCCTAATGCAAAGAATAAGCCCTCACATAGCTATGTGGACAGAAAAATAAAAAAGTTATGAATCTTGGAAGATGAGGAGGGAAAATCTGAAAAAAGTCGCCGAGCATTAACGTACAAACTACCCTGCGTCCTTAAGGGGTTAAAGTCACATCTAAAGTATATCAAATAGCGTAAAAAATATAATCAAGTGCAAATTCACAGTAATCTCTCGGCACTTTAGCAGAGCTCCACTGGGACACTGCAAATACAACTAAACTGTTACAGAAATGTATGCAACCCTTGGAAAGATGTTTCCCTTTCTGGACTCAACCGAGTAATCTATGGTTCCTATTCTCTATCTCTTGGCTTCCCCTGATGGAACTTGCTGGTCATTTCTCGTTTTTATGAATTCCTCTCGTCTTCTGGATTCATAAAAAATATTTTTCACAATTGGATAAAACTAGTAAAAGCACTAATAAGTGCAGAAAAGACATACTGTATAGTAAATGCACACTGACCCGTGCGTACAGGGATGGGTGATTCTTAAGACGGGGCGGATTAACAAGATAGGTTGTGAAAGTGATTGATTCTGGCAATCCCAATAACCGCTGGTGACTTGATATGATCTGACGTTCCTTCAAGATTCTTCTGGATGAATGAAGGGTATGCCTTGTGATCTGGCAGTAGAGGTCAATGCTATGCTGTGATATGCTGTGCTTACAATATGCATACGTTATATTATGTTTTCTATGAGGAGGCTTAAAGAGCCTTATGCCTTCTATGATCACCGAACCAAATTCTCAGCTATTCTCCAAGAATGTTTGGGAGTATCTGTAAAAATAAGAAAGATCTCACAGACTTCTGAAGGAGAAGGCTAATCTGCTTTTCCAGACTTAGCTGCAGTGCTCCGGTACTGCCACTACACAGTGGATGGAGCTATCTGCTTCTGGTTCTGCCACTGTATAGATCTGACAACTGAGAACTGCTGATCAGTGTGGGTGCCAGGCGTCAGACCCCGATCAGATAGGTTATGTATTTTCGGTTTCCCTAACTAGATATAAGTCTGTAGAATAGAAATAATGGGTTTGTATTCAATTTGGTAACTAATTTTTTTATTCTTAAAATCTCCCCTGGGTACGACCATATTGGAAACACACTTCCTTCTTGTGTTTCCTTTGCAGCAGTGTGTGCTTTACGGCAATGCATGGACATAAATTGACAGAGAAATGTCATAGATTACAGTAGATTACAGTGTTGTTGTTGCTGGAGGTGTTGGCTTCTTCTCTCAACCTGCAGTAGGGACAGCTTGTCTGCTTATATCTAACCCTAATGGTCTCCAGAGAACCCTGTACAAGCTGTCATGTAAATGTGAATAGGGGGATCATCTTATCACTCAAAGTCAATGGATTCCCTCTCAGATACAAAGTTTCGGAAGGAACAATATTATCTCTATAATGGGTGAATGAAGCTTTGAATGGGGAAGCAGGATACAGAACCTGCAGGTCCTGGAACGGGCACTGACTTCATCCATTATCCTTATATTAGGCAAAATGGGTGACTATGAGCCTACACCATTACACTGAAATAAATAGGATCCCCCTGTTTCGCTTACTATTAACTTGCAAGACACCGTAAGATTGCTACCAAGTGCTCATCTATATCTTTTTATGTATATAACCTTGTAGGAGGAAAATTGTTGTCTGCATCAGACTTTATCCATAAATTATGATTAATATGAATTCAATAATGGTAAACTAGAGGAAGTCAAGGTGAAGGCACCAGCAGCTATAGACACTGTTATGGTTGTTTTCTTCTTAAGCCTCTTAAGAGTTAATATGAAGAGACAGCCAAGGAGCAGAATTCATGGAGGGAATGTTGGACTTTGGAACGTGACATCAGATGAAGAAGTTGCAAATGAATGTCAAGAAGAACCGGACATGACGTCTTCATTGGAGGACCTACCAGTCAGTGAGTAAAAATATAGGACATAACCAAGTCAAAACCAGTTCATGAATTTTACAAATTTGGAAAAATTATTGGAACAGCCAATAAGAATGTCCTGAATGTTAAAGCCCATTCACTTGAACTGTAGTACCAAGCACAGTCACAATCAAATGTATGTTACGCCCCTCCATGGTACGCCCCTCCATGGTACGCCCCTCCATTCAGCTCATCAGCGGTGGATGGGCCATTAATATTACCCCTTTATTGTTTCCTACTTTTCCAACAGGGAGGCATTTCTTTTATGTCGGCACACCAAAAAGGATTCAAGAACTGACCGAAGAGGAAAGATTTTTTTGAGAAAGAAGAAATTAAAGTTCCCTCAGGTGAGAGCACATCTACAAAAATCATCCCAAAAATTTTTCATGAATACTTTATGTATACTAAAGGTCAAAGGAGTTTTCTAGACAGACAAAAATTGGTTTCAAAGTGATTTAAAAAATAAAGGACCTTCATTAACATCATGGATGGTCTGTCTTTACCATTGTGATGCTACTGGTGTCCCTGCTGGTCTTCACCTCCAGTAGGATATGGCTGGGAATGTCTACTTAGCAAGTCATTGGCTGAGGCAAGTTCCTGCTTTAAGCCTATTACTACCAATTTTTGTCCATCTGAAAAACCCCTTCAAAGGGGTTTTTAGATCTGGTTATACATTTTCCCAAAGGCGCAATGTGGCATTACAGGAAGGTATTCCCTACTGTGTTCCTGTTCCCTCTCCCTCCTCCTGCTTCTTCTGGCCAGTTCTTAAAGGGCTGGATAATCAATCCCCAGCCAATCCCATGTGTTCCCAGGCTATATAGGGCACCTCCCCCAACAGGAAGGTGTCAGAACAATTACGTTCCTAGCTTCCTGGTTCATCCAAAGGTGTTCCTGTGTCTTGCTGTTTACGTGTCTTTGACATCTCCCTGGTTACTGTACCTAACTCTGATCCTGTGCCACCTGCCCTGACCACTTTTTGGATGATCATATTGATTCTGTGGCACCCACCTTTAATAAACATTATACATGAATTCTGGATTACTGTGACAACGTTCCCGCCTGTCCTCTCAGTGCCACACATTGGTTCTTCTCGATCCGCTTGGGTTAGCTGTCACCAATACTGGGACTACTCCTAGAGGTAATGACCTAGTGGTCCCCTACAAAGTCCAGAACCCTGTACAGGGGTTAGCCTACATTCCCTGCACTCAACCAAGGATTACCGAGACTTGAGTCGATTGAGGAATTTGTGAAATTGGGCTGAGAAAGAGCATGCACTATTTTTTCTCGGATTATTTGCTTTGACGTGTGAATAAAGTATAGTCTATGGGGCCCTGTGCTGGCTGTTAATACAAAGAGAAAATGATAAAGAAAGCATGGATCTGGGAAATGTTTTTAAAATTGAGGTGGCAAGAGGTGTTAAAGGGGTTGTCCAGGATAAACACTTTTTTAATATGAAAATTTAAAAAAAAAAAAAAAACATACTCACCTGTCCCTGTGTTCCAGTGTCTCCCTGCACGGTCTAGTCCTGCTGCTCGGGTGTTTTCTTCTGGTCGGAGTCCCTGCCAATCAGCGGCTTAAGGAAAGGGACACAGGACGTCACAGTGCAGAAGTTCTACCAGAAGAAAACACTGGAGAAGCAGGACCGGACTGGGCTGGGAGACAGCGGAGCACTGGGGACAGGTGAATATGTTTTTTTTTTTTTTTTTTTTCACCTTCCCCAGCCTCATATTAAAAAGTGGTTATCCCGGACAACCCCTTTAAGGGGTTAAGAGTATGATTTTTTTTTTTTTTGCTTTTCCCCAAAAATATTCTCAGTATAGTTTTTAATCCAGAGATTTAGTACAAACCCAACAAAAAATTAGATTTAAATTTATCCATATATAAAACTTGTGTCAATATAATGAATTACGACATTTTTGGAAAGTTAATTCTAAAGGAGGGCAAAGTATAATTTTTGCTTTTCCAAAAAAAGTTTCTCAGCATAGTTTTTAATCCAGGGACATAGTACAAATCCGATATAAATTGTATTTAAACTTATCCATATATAGAATTTTGGTAATATAAATCATTACGACAGAAATTTTTGGAAAGTAAATTCTAAAGGAGGGCAAAGTATAATTTTTTTTGTTTTTCCGCAAAAATATTCTCAATATAGTTTTTAATCCAGGGATTTAGTACAAACCCAACAGAAAATTAGATTTAAACGTATCCATATTTAGAATTTTGGCAATATAAATCATTATGACAGAAATTTTTGGAAAGTAAATTCTAAAAAAGGGGAAAAGCACCAGACAAGACCTACAGAAGAAAATATAAGGACAAGTGGGAGAACTGAAGGTCTTGTGGAAAGCTCATGTTGGGATGATATTTTTTTTCAATTATTGCAAATTTTCTGCATAAGCAAATAAAAAATTTTTGAAAATATGAATGGCGGCCATATTGATTTAAACAGATATAACTCACATCACAGAATTTTTGAATAACTTGATGGAAGAAGGACTGATATTTACTGTGGATTTTTGGCTTTTCGAGTGGAAATACTTTAAGCTACCTATGCCCAGACTGTATCTTTTGTTTTTTTACCTAACAAACCTCCAAGGCAGTGAAACCGTAAAGTCTAAGTAATATCAAAAATAGCCATAAATCCCTGTATATATCCAATCGAGGCGTAAGGAGCCTCGCTAATAATCCCCTTGTGGTATATGCTTGAGTGAATGTATTCATTAGCAGCAATGTAATAGACGTGGAGCTGAAATATATGTGATATGGCCGCGGATATTGATTTATAGAAGGCGCACGGCTACTGAAACTGTTTTCTTTTCGGCATTGGATGCAGCGGGGCATGTCGGGAAAATACATTGAAATGTGAATGTTCACTGGCTGGGACGTCATAAATATCCATCAGTAATTTAGCCTTGGCAGGGTATGTCATTATTAAATCAAAACCCAACTAGTGCAGTATTCCTCAAAGAGCGAGCCGCGGCTCTGTACGGGGAGGAACACAGGCACAAGCTCTCAAGTGGAAAAGATGATGTTCTCACTGATTTATTTAGGCACTTCCCTGCCAGCCAACATCTTTATGGGCAATTTATTATTTGTGGCGGAGGATGGTGAATTAAAATCTGCAAAGGAATAAAAAAAAATTTTGAACAGTTGTGTTAAGTGGTGGACATTGGGTAGTGCCCGTGGCCAAGGAAGCCTCACAGCTTTTCCTTTAGAGTGGACTTTTGGAAAAAAAAAAAAAAAAGGCATTTTTGTTCAGAAAATAGCGCCACTGTTGTCCATAGGCTGTGTCTGGTATTGCAGGTCAGATCCGTCACTTTAAATGAGGCATGACTGCAATACCAGACAGTGCCTATGGACAAGAGTGGCACTATTTCTTGGAAAAAATGTAGACTTTTTTCTAATGTCATGCAACCTTTTAACTCCTTTAACACTGCCCTACCTTGGGCCTTTAGGACCGAGAGATTTTGTTTTCATTTTTAAATTTTTTTTTCTAATTCTTATCTAAATTTCTATACAAAATCATAATAGGCACCTCATCTGCTGTAGAACATCATAATACAGTATACACCTCAACGGCTGCAGAACATCATAATACACTCCTCAGCTGCTGCGGAACCTCATATTACAGACCTCAAATGCTGCAGTACATCATAATACACACCTCAAGTACTTCAGACTATCATTACATAGCAGCATTAATTCCATGGTACTTTACATTAATATATTAATTCCATGGTGTTGTACATTATTATATTAATTCCATGGTGCTGTACATTATTATATTAATTCCATGGTGCTTTACATTATTATATTAATTCCATGGTGCTTTACATTATTATATTAATCCCATGGTGCTGTACATTATTATATTAATTCCATGGTGCTGTACATTATTATATTAATCCCATGGTGCTTTACATTATTATATTAATTCCATGGTGCTTTACATTATTATATTAATTCCATGGTGCTGTACATTATTATATTAATTCCATGGTGCTTTACATTATTATATTAATTCCATGGTGCTGTACATTATTATATTAATTCCATGGTGCTTTACATTATTATATTAATTCCATGGTGCTGTACATTATTATATTAATTCCATGGTGCTGTACATTATTATATTAATTCCATGGTGCTTTACATTTGAGGGTTTACATACGGTACACAGGATGTACAAAACAGATAATACTAACAGTGATCACTGGCACAGTTGGATAGAGGGCCCTGCCCGCAAGGGCTTACAATCTATGAGGGAAGAGGGATAGAGACAGAAGGTGGGGTAGAGGCTGTACAGATGGTGGTGTGGTGACAGTAGTGTTATTGGAGGTTGTAGGCCATCCTGAATAGGTGAGTCTTCAGGGCCTTCTTGAAGCTTGTGACTGTGGGGGACAGTCTTATGTGTCTTGGTAATGAGTTCCAGAGTATGGGGGATGCACGGGAGAAGTCTTGGAGTTGATTGTGTGAAGAGCGGATAAGAGCAGAGCGGAGTAGGAGGTCTTTGGAGGATCGGAGGTTACGTGCGGGCAGGTAGCGGGAGATTAGGTCGGAGATATATGGAGGGGACAGGTTGTGGATGGCTTTGTATGTCAGCGTTAGTAGTTTGAACTCTATTTGCTGGGCGATGGGTAGCCAGGGAAGGGATTGGCAGAGGGGAGCGGCCGATGAAGAACGGGGGGAGAGGTGTATTAAGCGAGCAGCACAGTTTAAGGTGGACTGGAGGGGGGCGAGAGTGTTAGCTGGGAGGCCATGGAGAAGGGTGTTACAGTAGTCTAGGCGGGAGATTATGAGGGCATGGACTAGCATCTTTGTAGTTTCAGGGGTGAGGAAGGAGCGGATTCGATGGATGTTCTTGAGTTGGAGGCGGCAGGAGGTGTTGAGGGTTTGAATGTGCGACTTGAAGGATAGGTCAGAGTCTAAGGTTATCAATGGCTAACACGGTACAACATTATACTACTATAAGGTTATCCCAAGGCAGCAGACCTGGGAGTGTGGAGTGTGGGGTGGGGTGACCATCATAATACACACCTGAAGTACTTCAGACCATCATAATACATACATCAAGGGCAGCAGAACATAATAACTCAGCTGCTGCAGATCCTCAAAATATACACCTCAGCTGCTGCAGAACTTCTTAATATGCATATCAACTGCTGCAGTACCTTATAACACAATTTAGCACAACCTCATAATACAACACCTCAGCTGCTGCAGAACATCAAAATAAATATCTTAGCTGTTGAAATATCTCCATGTAACTGTAGTAATGTCTTGTATGCTTCTAGAGTGGTCCCCAATCTGCTCTCCATTTGTTGTATATCTACCAGCATGCCTTAACAATCTGCTGGGAGTTGTAGTTGTACAACAGCTGGTGAGTTACAGATTGGACACCACTGCTGTAGTCTATAATGTTGTCCATGTTGTATTGCAGCAATGACGCCTGCTCTGTATTGATGGGCGTGTGATACATGGAGGCCGGGCAGATATTTTGTACATCACTTTGGTACAAAGATCAGGATGTAAAAATCAATGCACAGAATGTGCTACAAGATCCTTGAGCTGTAAGATGATTTATATAGGACAGAAATACAGCACGATTGTAATGTCCTATAAATACCACAGTGGATACACCTCAGATTTATGGCTTGTGGTATAAAAGTATCATCGGAAGTGGCAGTGAGATCCTTCTCTGTGCAAAGTGAGAGATATTACCGTAATACCAAGATCAGGAGGTTATAAGGACGATTTATAGCTCCCACCATCACGTAGAAGTATACTCTCCCAGACTGGCCACGTCTCCAAAACAGTGGGAGCTGCCACAAGGAGGCGCTTGTAGAATATTGGAACTCCCATAGACTTTAATAGGAGCTGTACAAATTTGTATTTGTGAGCGCCTCCTAGTGACAGCTCCCAATATTTGTAAAACACGTTCTCTGTTCTAAGTTTACGTGGGTTGTGGCTTTAAAGCGGTATTCCCACGAACATAACCATCTTTAAATTTGTAGATAGTTAAAAGTTAAACATTTTTGCAAATATAAGTAATTAAACATTTTGCAGAATTTTAAAGATTTTCACTAAATATCTTGTAGTCACAGTCTTGTTGTCTTGATCGGTTGCCAGTGGGTACAACCATGAATGCAGGACCTTTCTAAGGTCGGAAAGTCAGCCATGACTTCCTTATTGTGGCTGGGATATCTTCTGATACCTGTAGTGTCCCTGCCTGATAATCCAGCTACAATAAGAAAATCATTGCTGGGTTCCTAACAAGTCCCAGACCATAGAAAGTTTCCGCATTCGTGGTCGTATCCATTGGCAACCGATCAAGACAACAAACTGTCACCACTAAGATGGTTAGAGAAAATCTTTAAAACTCTGTAGAATTTTTAACTACTTACAGTGCCTTGCGAAAGTATTTGGCCCCCTTGAACTTTTCAACCTTTTGCCACATTTCAGGCTTTAAACATAAGGATATAAAATTTTAATTTTTTGGTGAAGAATCAACAACAAGTGGGACACAATCGTGAAGTGGAACGAAACTTATTGGATATTTTAAACTTTTGTAAAAATAAAAAACTGAAAAGTGGGGCGTGCCAAATTATTCGGCCCCCTTAAGTTAATACTTTGTAGCGCCACCTTTTGCTGCGATTACAGCTGCAAGTCGCTTGTGGTGTCTCTATCAGTTTTGCACATCGAGAGACTGAAATTCTTCCTTGGAAAACAGCTGGAGCTCAGTGAGGTTGGATGGAGAGCGTTTGTGAACAGCAGTTTTCAGCTCTTTCCACAGATTCTCGATTGGATTCAGGTCTGGACTTTGACTTGGCCATTCTAACACCTGGATATGTTTATTTGTGAACCATTCCATTGTAGATTTTGCTTTATGTTTGGATCATTGTCTTGTTGGAAGATAAATCTCCGTCCCAGTCTCAGGTCTTTTGCAGACTCCAACAGGTTTTCTTCCAGAATGGTCCTGTATTTGGCTCCATCCATCTTCCCATCAATTTTAACCATCTTCCCTGTCCCTGCGGAAGAAAAGCAGGCCCAAATCATGATGCTGCCACCACCATGTGTGACAGTGGGGATGGTGTGTTCAGGGGGATGAGCTGTGTTGCTTTTACGCCAAACATATCGTTTTGCATTGTGGCCAAAAAGTTGGATTTTGGTTTCATGTGACCAGAGCACCTTCTTCCACATGTTTGGTGTGTCTCCCTGGTGGCTTGTGGCAAACTTTAAACGAGACTTTTTATGGATATCTTTGAGAAATGGCTTTCTTCTTGCCACTCTTCCATAAAGGCCAGATTTGTGCAGTGTAAGACTGATTGTTGTCCTATGGACAGACTCTCCCACCTCAGCTGTAGATCTCTGCAGTTCATCCAGAGTGATCATGGGCCTCTTGGCTGCATCTCTGATCAGTCTTCTCCTTGTTTGAGATGAAAGTTTAGAGGGACGGCCGGGTCTTGGTAAATTTGCAGTGGTCTGATACTCCTTCCATTTCAATATGATCGCTTGCGCAGTGCTCCTTGGGATGTTTAAAGTTTGGGAAATCTTTTTGTACCCAAATCCGGCTTTAAACTTCTCCACAACAGTATCACGGACCTGCCTGGTGTGTTCCTTGGTCTTCATGATGCTCTCTGCGCTTTATACAGAACCCTGAGACTATTACAGAGCAGGTGCATTTATACGGAGACTTGATTACACACAGGTGGATTATATTTATCATCATCAGTCATTTAGGACAACATTGGATCATTCAGAGATCCTCACTGAACGTCTGGAGTTTGCTGCACTGAAAGTAAAGGGGACAAATAATATTGCACGCCCCACTTTTCAGTTTTTTATTTTTTACAAAAATTTAAAATAACCAATAAATTTCGTTCCACTTTACAATTGTGTCCCACTTGTTGTTGATTCTTCACCAAAAAATTAAAATTTTATATCTTTATGTTTGAAGCCTGAAATGTGGCAAAAGGTTGAAAAGTTCAAGGGGGCCGAATACTTTCGCAAGGCACTGTATATTTGCAAAAATGTTTCACTTTTAATTATCTACAAATATAGATATGATTATGTTCACGGGAATACCCCTTTAAGCTATACAAGAACTGAAACCATAATATGACAAGTATGTAACCATGCATTGGTCCGCACAGCAAATCTTGGAATGGGGCTTTATTCAACCACGGTCCTCTTTAGCAGCATGTGATGTAACTCTAGAGGGCTAATACACACAGTAATGTAACAGTAAAGGGATAATAAACACAGTGATGTCACATTACAGGGATAATTAACACAGTGATTTCACAGTACAAGGATAATATACACAGTGATGTCACAGTACAGGGATAATAAATACAGTGATGTCACAGTACAGAGATAATACACACAGTGATGTCACAGTACAGGGATAATAAACACAGTGATGTCACAGTACAGGGATAATACACACAGTGATGTCACAGTACAGAGATAATAAACACAGTGATGTCACAGTACAGGGATAATACACACAGTGATGTCACAGTACAGGGATAATAAACACAGTGATGTCACAGTACAGGGATAATAAATACAGTGATGTCACAGTACAGAGATAATACACACAGTGATGTCACAGTACAGTGATAATACACACAGTGATGTCACAGTACAGAGATCATAAACACAGTGATGTCACTGTACAGGGATAATAAACAGTGATGTCACAGTACAGGGATAATACACACAGTGATGTCACAGTACAGGGATAATAAATACAGTGATGTCACAGTACAGAGATAATACACACAGTGATGTCACAGTACAGGGATAATAAACACAGTGATGTCACAGTACAGGGATAATACACACAGTGATGTCACAGTACAGAGATAATACACACAGTGATGTCACAGTACTGGTAGAACTCTCACAGACTATAATCTGTGCTCTGACCTGAATAGGTTTCATTTGGGTGTCTTTCTATCACTCTGGCAGCCAATAGGTTAATACCATCTGACATTGCCTTATTTTACTGTTCTTGAGCAATTGCGAACAATGAAAACAATGCAAACAACAACTTTTACCATGAGGAACATCAATGTGACACCAGCTGTGCAAAGGAATCTGTGTGATGAGTGACAGCTGAGGCGGCAGTGAGCTAAGTGCACTGTGTCACTATTATACTGGAGGTATATAATGTGTGAAGGATACCACTGTGCTTGTGCATGTGTTAATAAAGCTGTTTCACAATGAAACTGTAATTATATAGCATTGGAACTCATTATCTTAATGCTCTACATGGATGCCTTTATAATATATATAGATACTGCACAATCAATGTAGTCATTACAAAAGATGAGGGGAGGCGGAGGGGCACTAGATATATATTTTGTACAGCCTATATATTATGTCCTCTTTTGCAATCAATTTTATTTTGCTCCAGTGCATCTAAATATAAAATTAAGTCACATTTTGAGTAGTCTTAAAAATGTCCTACCATTTAGTGTCTGCAGCATCTGTTTAGATCTATGTGTCTCCATGGTTACAGACTGCAAATGGTGTGTGTAGTCTGATCCTTCAGTCAAGAGAGGCTAGAGTTCAAGGAGAGAAAAGTTCTGTAATAGGGCATGGATTAGGATACCATGATTTTAATTCTCATGGGTTCCTCCACTGTGCCTCCGTGTAAAATCAAAGCAGGTGTCAGAGCCGTGGAGTCAGAGTAGGAGTAGGAGTTGATTAAGGGTGGAGTTGGAAAAAAGTTACCAATAATATAATTAAAATAAAATGATTATTTTTTAAAAAATTTTTATATTATACAATTATTAATATTATATAGTTAATTAGATAGATAGTTTGTTACATATTTGCTCTTATAGGAATTCTACATTTTTTCATAAATTAGTGGAGTGTCATTGCATACCCATAAGGGTATGTTTACACAGCAGAATTTGGAGCTGAATTTGAGACAGGTACTGATTTTTTTTTCCTCTGGCTAGCCGATACCACCTGATATCTCCCATGGAAGTGAATGGGATGCTGAAAAATACTGCCTGGCCGGTGCGGGATTTGCAAATTGCGCAGTGGATTCTACGGTGGATTCCATGGTGGAATTTGGTCAATTGGAAAAATTCTGCTTCAAATTCCTGAAGCTGAATTTTTCAGCTAGTAAAAATTCAGCCATGTGAACATACACTTATGAAGGAGTTGTAGTCAGAGAAGTTGTGGCAAAAGAAAGGAGTTGGAGTTGGTGCTTTGACCTACCGACTCCACAGCCCTGCTACAATGGAACAGTTTGGGCTTCCAGGGGTTTGTATTACAGTCCATGGTCAATGAGCATCCGATGACCTTCATTCAGCCCTGGAAATGGATGTTGTTGTTGCATTGGCTCAGTACGTATACTATACTGTATATATCTATATGTAGATTTTCTGTTTACACATCTGTCTCTGATGATATAAGGCTTTTCCAATCTACAGCGAGAAATCCCTTAAGATTAACTAAGTTTTCCTTGGCGAAGAAATTCTAACTAGATGGCTGCTGGCTGTATCCCTTCACAACAAGAGATTCAATGTCTAAGTAAAAAGGATCTGTCTATTTTAGGCTGAGGCCCTACGTTGCGGAAATGCAGCTTTTTTTTTGTTGTTGTTGTTGTTGCAGATTTTGCTGCTTTTTTTGAGCCAAAGCCAGGAGTGTATTGAGAAGAAGAGAGAAGTATAAGAATTTCCTATATATTTCCCATGTCTTTTTATGGCCATTCTTGACTATGGCCCAAAAAAATGCAACACAATCTTCAACAGGAAAAGCTGTGTTTCTGCAACGTGGAACGTCAGCCTTACTAAGTAATTGTAATCCCCTGTGGAAAAAATTAGTTTTGGAGCATCTTTTCGTAGAGCTCTTTATTGCCCTGTTCCTCTGTTATTCTTCCTAAAAATGTATAAACAAATTGACAAGTGGCTGCTTTACCCATAAGACAAATGATGCACCTGGCATCAGGGGGCCCGCTGTCAGCCTTCCCAGGTGTATTGAGACTGTCCTGGATTTTCAACTCTATCTGCATCCTCAGGGCGCAGATAAGGTTGAATACAACAAAGGAGCAAGCCATCAGCTTCCTGCTCCACCATTCAACCTGCTGACTTTAGCTTGGTGCAGGCAGGTGCGATCTGATGACATCATTGCACCGGCTGCTCCAGAGCCAAGCCAGAGGAAAACTGCAGACACCTTAGTGGCAATGGGGCTACGTGAGGCCACTGTGAGAGTATTATGCTTTGTGGGGTCCACTAAGTGGACATTATACTGTGTGAGGTCACTAAGAGGGTGTTATACTGTGTGAGAGCCACTAAGGCGACATTATGTTGTGGTGGGGCCACTAACGACGCATTATTCTGTGTGGGGGCCACTAAGGATGCATTATTCTGTGTGATGACTACTAAGGTAGCGTTATGCTGTGTGGATGGCTACTTAGGAGGCATTAAATTGTGTGTAGGTCAATAGGGAGGCATTTTACTTGAATGGGGCACTAATGGAGCAATAAATTTAGTTGGGCAACTAATTGGACATTATGCTTGTCCGGGCCGCTAAGTGGGCATTTTACTGTGAGTAGGCCCAAAAGGAGCATGACACTGTTTGGGGACACTAAGGGGTCATTATACTGTGTGTAGGCACAAAAGGAGCATTACACTGTTTGGGGACACTAAGGGGGCATTATACTTGTGGGGAGCAATAATAGGGCATCATACTGTGTGGGGAGAACTGGGGGGCCACTAAGTGCGCATTATATTGTTTGGGGAAAACTAAGCAGGCATTACACTGTGTAAGGCCACAAAGGGAGCCTTATACTATGTTTGGCACTGAGGAATATTATACAGTGGGGGGGGGGACTAAGGAGGTATCATCATTAGGTTGCTAAAGGGGGCACAAAGGGACTGGGTAAGAAAGTTTTTGTGTCCTCTAAAAGTCAGAATATATGGATATATAAGTGGAGGGGCACCACTTGTGAAAACTTTGTACAGGGCCCACCAGGGTGTTAAAATGGCCCCCCGCCTATGCCCAATGAAGGATATTCTGGTCCTCTGGTTAACCATTCACACTCATATATGAAGGGAATAATACAACGACTCCAATCGTTTCACGAGGAATGATGTGATTTGCAGAATATTCTTGGCTGCTTGGGAGATAAATTGTTCTGTCCCTGGGATGTGTCACAAATCACTTTACATTAGGGGAGACCTCATACAATCCGACATTTATAAGATTAGTCCATGATTTTCTCTTCTAGCAATTCAACTGGATAAGATTCTGAAGGCCGAGAAGAACATCCAAACTTGCGGTTCTGCAGCTCAGTTCAGAAACAGTTTCCTGACTCAACCCAGCCATTACTCCCGATACCAGGGGATAAGAGGTGAGGCATAACCCCATCCTACAAAGCTTAATCCAATGGTCCACGTCCAGAATAACAAAACGTTGTCAGGTCAGAGGTGTCCAGAAGATAGCAGAGGCAGGAGAAGAGTAAGTGGTCAAGATATTTGGGGTAGAATCAGGGTTGGCTTTGAAGACACTTAGTGGGGTGTTGGTAATAAAAATCAAGGGCAGAATATTTAGTAGCACAAATCAAACCATGTAGCACAAACTTTTCCCTAATAGGCGTGTCCTGTTATACAAACTGTCCCCCATGATGGCCACAATGCCCCCATGACAGCAACAATATCTCGAAAACCTAACAATACCCCATGATATCCACTGGGAATGCCTTTTATGCTAGCCACTATGTCCCGAAAAGACCCTATACCAGCCACAATACCTCCAAGGCCAACCATAATAGCCCATGAAATTCACAATGCTTCCAATGGTAGCAAGAAGAGTAAGTGGCCATGAAATTTGGGGTAGAATCAGGGTTGGCTTTGAAGACACTTGTGGTGTGAGGTGTTGGTAATAAAAATCAAGGGCAGAATATTCAGTAGCACAAATTAAACCATGTAGCACAAACTTTTCCCTAATAAACGTGTCCTGTCATATAAACTGTCCCCATACAGCCACAATACCACAAAAACCCAACACTGCCCCATGACATCCACCAAACCCCCCCGAAATGCCCTATACAACCTCCATGCAAATCACAATGTTTCTTATGATAGCAAGAATGCCCCCATTCCATCCGCAATATCCTTTATGACAGCTGCAATGCCCACATGACAGCCACTATTCCGTTTGATGGCCACAATGTCCTTCTTGCTAGCTACAATGCCCCTTTTCTTCTATAAGCATAGCTCACACCTGCTGCGGATAGGGATCTCTCTACATATGATGTTCCACAAGCCCCATACTCAAACACATACATATAAATATGTACTCACTGACCCTATTGATATTTATGATCAGCAGTGGTCGGCCTTTCAGAGACCTGTCATATCTGCATGGAGAAGCTGGAATCGATTACACCGATCTAAGACACAGAATCTATACTGAACCCATAGGACATAGGTGCCCCTTCTTTATGCTTATATAGTGTGTTTAGTGATCTTCAGAAAGATGGGTACTTTGACATACTGATGTAGCAGAGCTAAACTTGTATAGTGTGCGAATGATAGTGCAAATAAACCCTTTACGCATTTCTACCAAGCGTGGCTCGAAAGGTTATATAGCAAATTCAAAAACCACTCCTAACCAGCCAGCAGATGGCAGTAGTGTGCATTAGATTACACTGAGGGCCTTGAGATGTGCATTATATGAACCGAGCCAGAAACTCCCTTAAGAAATTATTTCAGTATCCAAGAGACTGTTCAGGAAGTGACGGGTCAGAATAAATGCAATTTTTCAGCTATTTCTGGTTTCCTAATATCAGTCTTATCTGCCAAGATGTCTCGATCCGGACAGTGATCTGCAGATAGATCATACATTATAAGTTTACATCTGTCAGTGCTGTAAATAGATGATAATAAGATAAAGTCAGGATGTGAGAGGGTTTATACGGGTGCGGAAGAACTTTGTGTACAATTTTTAGTACATTGAGGTCATGACGTCTGATGTCACCAGTTCAATGACTGCATTGATCCGTTCACTTTGCCAGCTTGCAAAATCCGCTATGTGGTTAGTCCATGGAAGTCAAAGAGTTAAGAAAATGAAAAATGACTTCATTTGGTAGGTTATAAAATGACATGGTAAGTGTCCTTTCTGAAAATGTCCCATCCCCCAAACACATGCAATAAATGTGGTGAGGCAGCTGGCCTTAGGCGGCGCCTCATGGAATAAACTGGGGTGGGGAGGGGCAGGGCCGGTTTTAGACAAAGAGGGGCCCTGGGCAAAATTAAAAGCGGGGCCCCAAATGCTGATATGCAAACACCATCGTCTTCCAATGACAGCCCCTATAATAACGCCTCCTTTCTGCCAACAAAAAAGTAATAACAAGCCCCATTTTACCACACACAGTTCAAATGAGCACCTTTGTACCGCCTAATAGATTTTTGCACCCAGTCATCAGTTATTATAGCGCCTCCTTATAAATAATAGTCCCTGCTTATAAATAATCTTACACCTTTATTAATAATAGCTCCCTTATAAATGATAAATAGTTCCCTGTATCAGTAATATTCCCCTTATCAGTAACAGTCACCCCGTAAAAATAATACTGCTCCCTTATTAATAATAGTCCTCTCATAAATAATAGTTACCCTTATAAATAATAGTTCCCATTATCACTAATAGCCCCCTTTATAAATAAGCCCACTTAACAATTATACCCCCCTTATAAATAGTTCCCCCCTTATAAATAATAGCCCGTCTTATAAATAATAGCTCCCCCTTATAATAGCCTCCACATATTTAAGTTTCCCAATTATATATAGTAACCCACCCTTATATATAATAATTCTCCGTTATACAGTGTTAGACTGAAGGGCCTTAGGCCCACCAGAGGAACTAGTTCTGGGGCCCCACCCAACAGCTTCCTGCTAATAGCCTACACCACATCTCCTTCACTGAAGTCTTACATATGTGCTATCTGGTGTTACTAAGTATGTTCCCAGTATAGTCAGCCCCTATAGTACTGTGCAGGCCCCAATAACTCCATGGCCAGTTCATGCATAGTACTGTATGGGGAATGACATGGCCATGGAGCACTCCACGTATGTGCAAGATTATAGTGAGGGAGCTGTAATGCAGACATAGCACACAGGGCTGCCAGCAGGAATTTTGAGCCCCCCCCCCCACAGTATAATGCTCCACATGGTATATAATGCTCCACGGTATAAAATGCTCCCCTGAGCCCTCCACAGTTTCCCCACATGGTATATAATGCTCCACAGTGGACCCACACAGTATAAAATGCTCCCCTGAGCCCCCCATAGTGGCCCCACATGGTATATAAGGCTCCACACAGTATACTACCTCAGTGGCCCCAGACAGTACAATATGCTCCCCAGCAGCCCCACACAATATAATATGCTCCATACAGTATAATATACATCCCAAAGTGCCCCCACCAGTATAATGCTCCTCAGTGGCCTAACAGTATAACATGCTCCACAATGGCCTCCACACAGTATAATATACTGCCCAGAGGAGTTCCACCAGTATAATGCTCCACAGTGGTCCCCACAGTATAATATGCTCCCCACAGTCCCCCCCAGTATAATGCTCTACAATGGCCACACAGAGTATAATATGCTCCTGAGAAACCCCACACAATATAATAAACTCCACAGTGGCCCCACAAAGTATAACAGGCTCCCCACACTGCACCTTCCCCCCAGTATAAAGCTCCACAGTGGCCCATAGTATAATATGCTCCCCAGAGGGCCCCCCTAGCATAATGCTCCACAGTGCCCCCACCGGTATTTTGCTCCACAGTGGCCCCACGCAATATATTAGGTTCCCCAGCGTGTCCCCCCCAGTATAATGCTCCACAGTAGGCCCCACGCAGTATAATATACTCCCCAGAGGGCTCCTTAGTTCCCCCCTAATAATACCCCACAGTGGCGCCACGCAATATAATATGCTCTGCAGATGGCCCCCCTAGAATAATGCTCCATAGTGACCCCACACAGTATAACATGCTCCAGAATGGCCTCCACACAATATAATATACTGCCCAGAGAGGTTCCCCCAGTATAATGCTCTACAGTGGCCCAAAACAGTATAATATGCTCTCCAGAGGGCCCCCCCACAGTATAATGCTCTAGGGTGGCCCCACACAGTATAATATGCTCTCCAGAGGGGCCCACCAGTATAATGCTCAAAAGTGGCCCCAGAGACTATAACATGCTCTCCAAAGCCACCCCCCACATTATAATGCTCCACAGAGGCCCCATACAGTATAATATGCTATCCAGAGGGACCCCCCAGTTAAATGCTCCTCAGTGGCCCCACACAGTATAATATGCTATCCAGAAGGACCCCCCCAGTATAATGCTCCACAGTGGCCCCACACAGTATAATATGTTATCCAGAGGGTGGCCCCCAGTATAATGCTCCACAGGGGCCCCACACAGTATAATATACTCTCTAGAGGGCCCCCTCCCTAGTATAATGCTCCACAGGGGCCCCACACAGTATAATATGCTATCCAGAGGGACCCCCCAGTATAATGCTGCACAGGGGCCCCACACAGTATAATATGGTACCCAGAGGCCCCCCCCCTAGTATAATGCTCCAGAGTGGCCCTACAGACTCCCTTAGTGCTAGTATTATATTATACTCTGAGGTGTCTTCAGACCCCAGAGTATAATAAGCGAAGGCCCGGGGGAGGTAAGGGAAAATAACAAACAGTTATACTCACCTTGCCTTACCTCTCCAGGGCCTCCTCGCGCTGCTCCGCTATGCCCGCCGCCGCTGGCTTCCTCTTCTCTGCGGCTGACGTCACGCGTTGTGGACGTCACCGCTGAAGCCTGTGATTGGGTCTCAGTGGTGATGTCCGGAACGCCAGAAGATGACGTCGGACGCAAGGACAGGTGAGTAAAAATGTTTGTTATTTTTACTCACCTCGGAAAGGGCCCCTGCGTCACATGACGCTGGGTCCCTTTCTGTTATTGATATGGCCGGGCCTGACTCCGGGAGCCGGAGTCATCAGGCTCCGGATCCCTGGGGCCCCTTTGGGGTCAGGGCCCTGGGCAATTGCCCAGTTTGCCCCCCCTAAAGCCGGCTCTGGGGAGTGGGGTTGAATTTTTTTTTAAATTGTCCGCCAATTATTGTGTTATTGCAATAAGTAGCGGCCGATAATTTTTACACACCTGTCCACGCTCCTGTCCTGGCCGTCCTCTGCAGCCTCCTCTAGGCGGCGCTACACTCACATTACAATGCTGAAGAACGCCAGGATGCTATGTACAGTGTACTGGTGTTCTTCAGAGTCGGCTACAGCGCATCCTGGAGGCAGCAGTGGAGAGCGACCAGGACTGGAGTATAGACAGGTGAGTAAAAACTATTGGCCGCTGCTCAGTGTGGGGGTGAGGGGAAAAAGGTGGTCATATACTGTGTGTGGGGGGTATAAAAGGGGTCATATATTGTGGGGGCGCCATAAGAAAGGGGTCATATACTGGTGGAATGGCATAAGGGGTCATATATTGTGGGAAGTCATAAAAAGTGGGGTCATTTACTGTGGGCAAAAAAAGGGGGGTTATATAAAGTGGGGGGGGCAAAAAAGGTCATAAATCATGTGGGGGGCCAACTGATGGGATTTTTTTTATCTGCCATGGGGGGGGCGTGTCCTAATTAGGGGGACCCCATCATGCAACCAAAGATGACTTGGGGGGGGACTAGAGAGACTAGGTTCACTTCTGGGGAGCGGGGGAGTAAGCAACTATCAGGCGCCTCTAGTGGTGACTTCTTTCCTAATCTGTCTGACATCTATGAGAGATCTGTGAAAACGGGTCCCAGACAGAAGCAAGACAACTGTGAAAACATGGACTGTTTGTCTCCGCAGTCGTGTGAATACAGCCCTACAATAGGCTGCACTATGCTTACAAACGTTAGACTTTGTGCAAGATTCCCCATAAAATAAATATCCCTGGATGAAGACTAGAAAGCCGAAACACGAGTCGGGGTGGACGCCCTCTGAAGTGGTCAGTACAAGTATTATAGGTCCCTATTATATTCTCTCTGTTATGGGTTACTATTTTATTCTCTACTATGCTTTATAGCTATTATTGTTTACTTGCACTTTATGCATTATATAACGACATTTGGTTATTAGTGTCTGTATTATTATTTCACTTGTTAATACTGTCATTTAATCAACAGTGTCTTGTTATGTAGCAGCAGAGGTTTATTATATAACAGCAGTGTTATATTATGTAACAGCAGAGGTTTGTTATGTAGCAGCAGTGGTATATTATGTAGCAGCAGTGGTATATTATGTAGCAGCAGTGGTATATTATGTAGCAGCAGTGGTATATTATATAGCAGCAGTGGTATATTATGTAGCAGCAGTGGTATATTATGTAGCAGCAGTGGTATATTATGTAGCAGCAGTGCTATATCATGTAACAGCAGTGGTATATTATATAGCAGCAGTGGTATATTATATAACAGCAGTGGTATATTATATAAAAGCAGTGGTATATTATGTAGCAGCAGAGGTTTATTATATAGCAGCAGTGTCTTGTTATGTAGCAGCAGTGGTATATTATGTGGCAGCAGTGGTTTGTGATGCAGCAGCAGCAGCGGTATATTATGTAGCAGCAGTGGTATATTATGTAGCAGCAGTGGTATATTATGTAGCAGCAGCGGTATATTATGTAGCAGCAGTGGTATATTATGTAGCAGCAGTGGTATATTATGTAGCAGCAGCGGTATATTATGTATCAGCAGTGGTATATTATGTAGCAGCAGAGGTTTATTATGTAGCAGCAGAGGTTTATTATATAGCAGCAGTGGTATATTATGTAGCAGCAGTGGTATATTATGTAGCAGCAGAGGTTTATTATGTAGCAGCAGTGGTATATTATGTAGCAGCAGAGGTTTATTATGTAGCAGCAGAGGTTTATTATATAGCAGCAGTGGTATATTATGTAGCAGCAGTGGTATATTATGTAGCAGCAGAGGTTTATTATGTAGCAGCAGTGGTATATTATGTAGCAGCAGAGGTTTATTATATAGCAGCAGTGGTATATTATGTAGCAGCACTGGTATATTATGTAGCAGCAGTGGTATATTATGTAGCAGCAGTAGTATATTATGTAGCAGCACTGGTATATTATGTAGCAGCAGTGGTATATTGTGTTGCAGCAGTGGTATATTATGTAGCAGCAGTGGTTTGTGATGCAGCAACAATGGCTTGTGATTTACAAGTAATAGCTTGTGATGCAGCAGCAATGGCTTGTAATGCAGTTGGAGTGGTTTGTTATTTAGCAGCTGTAGGTTATTATGTAACAGCAGTGGTTTGTTATGTAGCAGCAGTGGTATATTATGTAGCAGCACTGGTATATTATGTTGCAGCAGTGGTATATTATGTAGCAGCAGTGGTTTGTGATGCAGCAACAATGGCTTGTGATTTACAAGTAATAGCTTGTGATGCAGTAACAATGGCTTGTGATTTACAATAGCTTGTGATGCAGCAGCAATGGCTTGTAATGCAGTTGCAGTGGTTTGTTATTTAGCAGCTGTAGGTTATTATGTAGCAGCAGTGGTTTGTTATGTAGCAGCAGTGGTTTGTTATGTAGCAGCAGTGGTATATTATGTAGCAGCAGTGGTTTGTTATGTAGCAGCAGTGGTTTGTTATGTAGCAGCAGTGGTTTGTTATGTAGCAGCAGTGGTATATTATGTAGCAGCAGTGGTTTGTTATGTAGCAGCAGTGGTTTGTTATGTAGCAGCAGTGGTATATAATGTAGCAGCAGTGGTTTGTTTTGTAGCAGCAGTGGTATATTATGTAGCAGCAGTGGTTTGTTTTGTAGCAGCAGTGGTATATTATGTAGCAGCAGTGGTATATTATGTAGCAGCAGTGGTATATTATGTAGCAGCAGTGGTATATTATGTAGCAGCAGTGGTATATTATGTAGCAGCAGAGGTTTATTATGTAGCAGCAGTGGTATATTATGTAGCAGCAGAGGTTTGTTATGTAGCAGCAGTGGTATATTATGTAGCAGCAGTGGTATATTATGTAGCAGCAGCGGTATATTATGTATCAGCAGTGGTATATTATGTAGCAGCAGAGGTTTATTATGTAGCAGCAGTGGTATATTATGTAGCAGCAGTGGTATATTATGTAGCAGCAGCGGTATATTATGTAGCAGCAGTGGTATATTATGTAGCAGCAGAGGTTTATTATGTAGCAGCAGAGGTTTATTATGTAGCAGCAGTGGTATATTATGTAGCAGCAGAGGTTTATTATGTAGCAGCAGTGGTATATTATGTAGCAGCAGAGGTTTATTATGTAGCAGCAGAGGTTTATTATATAGTAGCAGTGGTATATTATGTAGCAGCAGTGGTATATTATGTAGCAGCAGAGGTTTATTATGTAGCAGCAGTGGTATATTATGTAGCAGCAGAGGTTTATTATATAGCAGCAGTGGTATATTATGTAGTAGCACTGGTATATTGTGTTGCAGCAGTGGTATATTATGTAGCAGCAGTGGTATATTATGTAGCAGCAGAGGTTTATTATATAGCAGCAGTGGTATATTATGTAGCAGCAGTGGTATATTATGTAGCAGCAGAGGTTTATTATGTAGCAGCAGTGGTATATTATGTAGCAGCAGAGGTTTATTATATAGCAGCAGTGGTATATTATGTAGTAGCACTGGTATATTGTGTTGCAGCAGTGGTATATTATGTAGCAGCAGTGGTATATTATGTAGCAGCAGAGGTTTATTATATAGTAGCAGTGGTATATTATGTAGCAGCACTGGTATATTATGTAGCAGCAGTGGTATATTATGTAGCAGCAGTGGTATATTATGTAGCAGCACTGGTATATTATGTAGCAGCAGTGGTATATTGTGTTGCAGCAGTGGTATATTATGTAGCAGCAGTGGTTTGTTTTGTAGCAGCAGTGGTATATTATGTAGCAGCAGTGGTATATTATGTAGCAGCAGTGGTATATTATGTAGCAGCAGTGGTTTGTTATGTAGCAGCAGTGGTATATTATGTAGCAGCAGTGGTATATTATGTAGCAGCAGTGGTATATTATGTAGCAGCAGAGGTTTATTATGTAGCAGCAGTGGTATATTATGTAGCAGCAGTGGTATATTATGTAGCAGCAGTGGTATATTATGTAGCAGCAGTGGTATATTATGTAGCAGCAGAGGTTTATTATATAGCAGCAGTGGTATATTATGTAGCAGCAGTGGTATATTATGTAGCAGCAGAGGTTTATTATATAGCAGAAGTGGTATATTATGTAGCAGCACTGGTATATTATGTAGCAGCAGTGGTATATTATGTAGCAGCACTGGTATATTATGTAGCAGCACTGGTATATTATGTAGCAGCAGTGGTATATTATGTAGCAGCATTGGTATATTATGTAGCAGCACTGGTATATTATGTAGCAGCAGTGGTATATTATCTAGCAGCAGTGGTATATTATGTAGCAGCACTGGTATATTATGTAGCAGCAGTGGTATATTATGTAGCAGCAGTGGTATATTGTGTTGCAGCAGTGGTATATTATGTAGCAGCAGTGGTTTGTTATGTAGCAGCAGTGGTATATTATGTAGCAGCACTGGTATATTATGTAGCAGCAGTGGTTTGTTATGTAGCAGCAGTGGTATATTATGTAGCAGCAGTGGTTTGTTATGTAGCAGCAGTGGTATATTATGTAGCAGCAGTGGTTTGTTATGTAGCAGCAGTGGTATATTATGTAGTAGCAGAGGTTTGTTATGTAGCAGCAGTGGTTTGTTATGTAGCAGCAGTGGTTTGTTATGTAGCAGCAGTGGTATATTATGTAGCAGCAGTGGTTTGTTATGTAGCAGCAGTGGTTTGTTATGTAGCAGCAGTGGTATATTATGTAGTAGCAGAGGTTTGTTATGTAGCAGCAGTGGTATATTATGTAGCAGCAGTGGTATATTATGTAGCAGCAGTGGTATATTGTGTTGCAGCAGTGGTATATTATGTAGCAGCAGTGGTTTGTTATGTAGCAGCAGTGGTATATTATGTATCAGCAGTGGTATATTATGTAGCAGCAGTGGTTTGTTATGTAGCAGCAGTGGTATATTATGTAGCAGCAGTGGTTTGTTATGTAGCAGCAGTGGTATATTATGTAGCAGCAGTGGTTTGTTATGTAGCAGCAGTGGTATATTATGTAGCAGCAGAGGTTTGTTATGTAGCAGCAGTGGTTTGTTATGTAGCAGCAGTGGTTTGTTATGTAGCAGCAGTGGTATATTATGTAGCAGCAGTGGTTTGTTATGTAGCAGCAGTGGTTTGTTATGTAGCAGCAGTGGTATATTATGTAGTAGCAGAGGTTTGTTATGTAGCAGCAGTGGTATATTATGTAGCAGCAGTGGTATATTATGTAGCAGCAGTGGTATATTATGTAGCAGCACTGGTATATTATGTAGCAGCACTGGTATATTATGTAGCAGCAGTGGTATATTGTGTTGCAGCAGTGGTATATTATGTAGCAGCAGTGGTTTGTGATGCAGCAACAATGGCTTGTGATTTACAAGTAATAGCTTGTGATGCAGCAGCAATGGCTTGTAATGCAGTTGGAGTGGTTTGTTATTTAGCAGCTGTAGGTTATTATGTAACAGCAGTGGTTTGTTATGTAGCAGCAGTGGTATATTATGTAGCAGCAGTGGTATATTATGTAGCAGCAGTGGTATATTATGTGGCAGCAGTGGTTTGTTATGTAGCAGCAGTGGTATATTATGTAGCAGCACTGGTATATTATGCAGCAGCACTGGTATATTATGTTGCAGCAGTGGTATATTATGTAGCAGCAGTGGTTTGTGATGCAGCAACAATGGCTTGTGATTTACAAGTAATAGCTTGTGATGCAGTAACAATGGCTTGTGATTTACAATAGCTTGTGATGCAGCAGCAATGGCTTGTAATGCAGTTGCAGTGGTTTGTTATTTAGCAGCTGTAGGTTATTATGTAGCAGCAGTGGTTTGTTATTTAGCAGCTGTAGGTTATTATGTAGCAGCAGTGGTTTGTTATGTAGCAGCAGTGGTTTGTTATGTAGCAGCAGTGGTATATTATGTAGCAGCAGTGGTTTGTTATGTAGCAGCAGTGGTTTGTTATGTAGTAGCAGTGGTTTGTTATGTAGCAGCAGTGGTATATTATATAGCAGCAGTGGTTTGTTATGTAGCAGCAGTGGTATATTATGTAGCAGCAGTGGTTTGTTTTGTAGCAGCAGTGGTATATTATGTAGCAGCAGTGGTATATTATGTAGCAGCAGTGGTTTGTTTTGTAGCAGCAGTGGTATATTATGTAGCAGCAGTGGTATATTATGTAGCAGCAGTGGTATATTATGTAGCAGCAGAGGTTTATTATGTAGCAGCAGTGGTATATTATGTAGCAGCAGAGGTTTGTTATGTAGCAGCAGTGGTATATTATGTAGCAGCAGTGGTATATTATGTAGCAGCAGTGGTATATTATGTAGCAGCAGTGGTATATTATGTAGCAGCAGAGGTTTATTATATAGCAGCAGTGGTATATTATGTAGCAGCAGAGGTTTATTATGTAGCAGCAGTGGTATATTATGTAGCAGCAGTGGTATATTATGTAGCAGCAGCGGTATATTATGTAGCAGCAGTGGTATATTATGTAGCAGCAGAGGTTTATTATGT
This sequence comes from Leptodactylus fallax, assembly GCA_947044405.1. Taxonomy (NCBI): domain Eukaryota; kingdom Metazoa; phylum Chordata; class Amphibia; order Anura; family Leptodactylidae; genus Leptodactylus; species Leptodactylus fallax. Next base: position 1,143,890 of record CAMRHE010000133.1, on the reverse strand, counting down.
AGCAGCAGAGGTTTATTATGTAGCAGCAGTGGTATATTATGTAGCAGCAGAGGTTTATTATGTAGCAGCAGTGGTATATTATGTAGCAGCAGAGGTTTATTATGTAGCAGCAGAGGTTTATTATATAGTAGCAGTGGTATATTATGTAGCAGCAGTGGTATATTATGTAGCAGCAGAGGTTTATTATGTAGCAGCAGTGGTATATTATGTAGCAGCAGAGGTTTATTATATAGCAGCAGTGGTATATTATGTAGTAGCACTGGTATATTGTGTTGCAGCAGTGGTATATTATGTAGCAGCAGTGGTATATTATGTAGCAGCAGAGGTTTATTATGTAGCAGCAGTGGTATATTATGTAGCAGCAGAGGTTTATTATATAGCAGCAGTGGTATATTATGTAGCAGCAGTGGTATATTATGTAGCAGCAGAGGTTTATTATGTAGCAGCAGTGGTATATTATGTAGCAGCAGAGGTTTATTATATAGCAGCAGTGGTATATTATGTAGTAGCACTGGTATATTGTGTTGCAGCAGTGGTATATTATGTAGCAGCAGTGGTATATTATGTAGCAGCAGAGGTTTATTATATAGTAGCAGTGGTATATTATGTAGCAGCACTGGTATATTATGTAGCAGCAGTGGTATATTATGTAGCAGCAGTGGTATATTATGTAGCAGCACTCGTATATTATGTAGCAGCAGTGGTATATTGTGTTGCAGCAGTGGTATATTATGTAGCAGCAGTGGTTTGTTTTGTAGCAGCAGTGGTATATTATGTAGCAGCAGTGGTATATTATGTAGCAGCAGTGGTATATTATGTAGCAGCAGTGGTTTGTTATGTAGCAGCAGTGGTATATTATGTAGCAGCAGTGGTATATTATGTAGCAGCAGTGGTATATTATGTAGCAGCAGAGGTTTATTATGTAGCAGCAGAGGTTTATTATGTAGCAGCAGTGGTATATTATGTAGCAGCAGAGGTTTGTTATGTAGCAGCAGTGGTATATTATGTAGCAGCAGTGGTATATTATGTAGCAGCAGTGGTATATTATGTGGCAGCAGTGGTTTGTGATGCAGCAGCAGCGGTATATTATGTATCAGCAGAGGTTTATTATGTAGCAGCAGTGGTATATTATGTAGCAGCAGTGGTATATTATGTAGCAGCAGTGGTATATTATGTAGCAGCAGTGGTATATTATGTAGCAGCAGAGGTTTATTATATAGCAGCAGTGGTATATTATGTAGCAGCAGTGGTATATTATGTAGCAGCAGAGGTTTATTATATAGCAGAAGTGGTATATTATGTAGCAGCACTGGTATATTATGTAGCAGCAGTGGTATATTATGTAGCAGCACTGGTATATTATGTAGCAGCACTGGTATATTATGTAGCAGCAGTGGTATATTATGTAGCAGCAGTGGTATATTATGTAGCAGCAGTGGTATATTATCTAGCAGCAGTGGTATATTATGTAGCAGCACTGGTATATTATGTAGCAGCAGTGGTATATTATGTAGCAGCAGTGGTATATTGTGTTGCAGCAGTGGAATATTATGTAGCAGCAGTGGTTTGTTATGTAGCAGCAGTGGTATATTATGTATCAGCAGTGGTATATTATGTAGCAGCAGTGGTTTGTTATGTAGCAGCAGTGGTATATTATGTAGCAGCAGTGGTTTGTTATGTAGCAGCAGTGGTATATTATGTAGCAGCAGTGGTTTGTTATGTAGCAGCAGTGGTATATTATGTAGTAGCAGAGGTTTGTTATGTAGCAGCAGTGGTTTGTTATGTAGCAGCAGTGGTTTGTTATGTAGCAGCAGTGGTATATTATGTAGCAGCAGTGGTATATTATGTAGCAGCAGTGGTTTGTTATGTAGCAGCAGTGGTTTGTTATGTAGCAGCAGTGGTATATTATGTAGTAGCAGAGGTTTGTTATGTAGCAGCAGTGGTTTGTTATGTAGCAGCAGTGGTATATTATGTAGCAGCAGTGGTATATTATGTAGCAGCAGTGGTATATTATGTAGCAGCACTGGTATATTATGTAGCAGCACTGGTATATTATGTAGCAGCAGTGGTATATTGTGTTGCAGCAGTGGTATATTATGTAGCAGCAGTGGTTTGTGATGCAGCAACAATGGCTTGTGATTTACAAGTAATAGCTTGTGATGCAGCAGCAATGGCTTGTAATGCAGTTGGAGTGGTTTGTTATTTAGCAGCTGTAGGTTATTATGTAACAGCAGTGGTTTGTTATGTAGCAGCAGTGGTTTGTTATGTAGCAGCACTGGTATATTATGTAGCAGCACTGGTATATTATGTAGCAGCACTGGTATATTATGTTGCAGCAGTGGTATATTATGTAGCAGCAGTGGTTTGTGATGCAGCAACAATGGCTTGTGATTTACAAGTAATAGCTTGTGATGCAGTAACAATGGCTTGTGATTTACAATAGCTTGTGATGCAGCAGCAATGGCTTGTAATGCAGTTGCAGTGGTTTGTTATTTAGCAGCTGTAGGTTATTATGTAGCAGCAGTGGTTTGTTATGTAGCAGCAGTGGTATATTATGTAGCAGCAGTGGTATATTATGTAGCAGCAGTGGTTTGTTATGTAGCAGCAGTGGTTTGTTATGTAGCAGCAGTGGTATATTATGTAGCAGCAGAGGTTTGTTATGTAGCAGCAGTGGTTTGTTATGTAGCAGCAGTGGTATATTATGTAGCAGCAGTGGTATATTATGTAGCAGCAGTGGTATATTATGTAGCAGCACTGGTATATTATGTAGCAGCACTGGTATATTATGTAGCAGCAGTGGTATATTGTGTTGCAGCAGTGGTATATTATGTAGCAGCAGTGGTTTGTTATGTAGCAGCAGTGGTATATTATGTAGCAGCAGTGGTTTGTTATGTAGCAGCAGTGGTATATTATGTAGCAGCAGCGGTATATTATGTAGCAGCAGTGGTATATTATGTAGTAGCAGAGGTTTGTTATGTAGCAGCAGTGGTTTGTTATGTAGCAGCAGTGGTATATTATGTAGCAGCAGCGGTATATTATGTAGCAGCAGTGGTATATTATGTAGCAGCAGTGGTATATTATGTAGCAGCAGCGGTATATTATGTATCAGCAGTGGTATATTATGTAGCAGCAGAGGTTTATTATGTAGCAGCAGAGGTTTATTATATAGCAGCAGTGGTATATTATGTAGCAGCAGTGGTATATTATGTAGCAGCAGAGGTTTATTATGTAGCAGCAGTGGTATATTATGTAGCAGCAGAGGTTTATTATGTAGCAGCAGAGGTTTATTATATAGCAGCAGTGGTATATTATGTAGCAGCAGTGGTATATTATGTAGCAGCAGAGGTTTATTATGTAGCAGCAGTGGTATATTATGTAGCAGCAGAGGTTTATTATATAGCAGCAGTGGTATATTATGTAGCAGCACTGGTATATTATGTAGCAGCAGTGGTATATTATGTAGCAGCAGTAGTATATTATGTAGCAGCACTGGTATATTATGTAGCAGCAGTGGTATATTGTGTTGCAGCAGTGGTATATTATGTAGCAGCAGTGGTTTGTGATGCAGCAACAATGGCTTGTGATTTACAAGTAATAGCTTGTGATGCAGCAGCAATGGCTTGTAATGCAGTTGGAGTGGTTTGTTATTTAGCAGCTGTAGGTTATTATGTAACAGCAGTGGTTTGTTATGTAGCAGCAGTGGTATATTATGTAGCAGCACTGGTATATTATGTTGCAGCAGTGGTATATTATGTAGCAGCAGTGGTTTGTGATGCAGCAACAATGGCTTGTGATTTACAAGTAATAGCTTGTGATGCAGTAACAATGGCTTGTGATTTACAATAGCTTGTGATGCAGCAGCAATGGCTTGTAATGCAGTTGCAGTGGTTTGTTATTTAGCAGCTGTAGGTTATTATGTAGCAGCAGTGGTTTGTTATGTAGCAGCAGTGGTTTGTTATGTAGCAGCAGTGGTATATTATGTAGCAGCAGTGGTTTGTTATGTAGCAGCAGTGGTTTGTTATGTAGCAGCAGTGGTTTGTTATGTAGCAGCAGTGGTATATTATGTAGCAGCAGTGGTTTGTTATGTAGCAGCAGTGGTTTGTTATGTAGCAGCAGTGGTATATAATGTAGCAGCAGTGGTTTGTTTTGTAGCAGCAGTGGTATATTATGTAGCAGCAGTGGTTTGTTTTGTAGCAGCAGTGGTATATTATGTAGCAGCAGTGGTATATTATGTAGCAGCAGTGGTATATTATGTAGCAGCAGAGGTTTATTATGTAGCAGCAGTGGTATATTATGTAGCAGCAGAGGTTTGTTATGTAGCAGCAGTGGTATATTATGTAGCAGCAGTGGTATATTATGTAGCAGCAGCGGTATATTATGTATCAGCAGTGGTATATTATGTAGCAGCAGAGGTTTATTATGTAGCAGCAGTGGTATATTATGTAGCAGCAGTGGTATATTATGTAGCAGCAGCGGTATATTATGTAGCAGCAGTGGTATATTATGTAGCAGCAGAGGTTTATTATGTAGCAGCAGAGGTTTATTATGTAGCAGCAGTGGTATATTATGTAGCAGCAGAGGTTTATTATGTAGCAGCAGTGGTATATTATGTAGCAGCAGAGGTTTATTATGTAGCAGCAGAGGTTTATTATATAGTAGCAGTGGTATATTATGTAGCAGCAGTGGTATATTATGTAGCAGCAGAGGTTTATTATGTAGCAGCAGTGGTATATTATGTAGCAGCAGAGGTTTATTATATAGCAGCAGTGGTATATTATGTAGTAGCACTGGTATATTGTGTTGCAGCAGTGGTATATTATGTAGCAGCAGTGGTATATTATGTAGCAGCAGAGGTTTATTATATAGCAGCAGTGGTATATTATGTAGCAGCAGTGGTATATTATGTAGCAGCAGAGGTTTATTATGTAGCAGCAGTGGTATATTATGTAGCAGCAGAGGTTTATTATATAGCAGCAGTGGTATATTATGTAGTAGCACTGGTATATTGTGTTGCAGCAGTGGTATATTATGTAGCAGCAGTGGTATATTATGTAGCAGCAGAGGTTTATTATATAGTAGCAGTGGTATATTATGTAGCAGCACTGGTATATTATGTAGCAGCAGTGGTATATTATGTAGCAGCAGTGGTATATTATGTAGCAGCACTGGTATATTATGTAGCAGCAGTGGTATATTGTGTTGCAGCAGTGGTATATTATGTAGCAGCAGTGGTTTGTTTTGTAGCAGCAGTGGTATATTATGTAGCAGCAGTGGTATATTATGTAGCAGCAGTGGTATATTATGTAGCAGCAGTGGTTTGTTATGTAGCAGCAGTGGTATATTATGTAGCAGCAGTGGTATATTATGTAGCAGCAGTGGTATATTATGTAGCAGCAGAGGTTTATTATGTAGCAGCAGTGGTATATTATGTAGCAGCAGTGGTATATTATGTAGCAGCAGTGGTATATTATGTAGCAGCAGTGGTATATTATGTAGCAGCAGAGGTTTATTATATAGCAGCAGTGGTATATTATGTAGCAGCAGTGGTATATTATGTAGCAGCAGAGGTTTATTATATAGCAGAAGTGGTATATTATGTAGCAGCACTGGTATATTATGTAGCAGCAGTGGTATATTATGTAGCAGCACTGGTATATTATGTAGCAGCACTGGTATATTATGTAGCAGCAGTGGTATATTATGTAGCAGCATTGGTATATTATGTAGCAGCACTGGTATATTATGTAGCAGCAGTGGTATATTATCTAGCAGCAGTGGTATATTATGTAGCAGCACTGGTATATTATGTAGCAGCAGTGGTATATTATGTAGCAGCAGTGGTATATTGTGTTGCAGCAGTGGTATATTATGTAGCAGCAGTGGTTTGTTATGTAGCAGCAGTGGTATATTATGTAGCAGCACTGGTATATTATGTAGCAGCAGTGGTTTGTTATGTAGCAGCAGTGGTATATTATGTAGCAGCAGTGGTTTGTTATGTAGCAGCAGTGGTATATTATGTAGCAGCAGTGGTTTGTTATGTAGCAGCAGTGGTATATTATGTAGTAGCAGAGGTTTGTTATGTAGCAGCAGTGGTTTGTTATGTAGCAGCAGTGGTTTGTTATGTAGCAGCAGTGGTATATTATGTAGCAGCAGTGGTTTGTTATGTAGCAGCAGTGGTTTGTTATGTAGCAGCAGTGGTATATTATGTAGTAGCAGAGGTTTGTTATGTAGCAGCAGTGGTATATTATGTAGCAGCAGTGGTATATTATGTAGCAGCAGTGGTATATTGTGTTGCAGCAGTGGTATATTATGTAGCAGCAGTGGTTTGTTATGTAGCAGCAGTGGTATATTATGTATCAGCAGTGGTATATTATGTAGCAGCAGTGGTTTGTTATGTAGCAGCAGTGGTATATTATGTAGCAGCAGTGGTTTGTTATGTAGCAGCAGTGGTATATTATGTAGCAGCAGTGGTTTGTTATGTAGCAGCAGTGGTATATTATGTAGCAGCAGAGGTTTGTTATGTAGCAGCAGTGGTTTGTTATGTAGCAGCAGTGGTTTGTTATGTAGCAGCAGTGGTATATTATGTAGCAGCAGTGGTTTGTTATGTAGCAGCAGTGGTTTGTTATGTAGCAGCAGTGGTATATTATGTAGTAGCAGAGGTTTGTTATGTAGCAGCAGTGGTATATTATGTAGCAGCAGTGGTATATTATGTAGCAGCAGTGGTATATTATGTAGCAGCACTGGTATATTATGTAGCAGCACTGGTATATTATGTAGCAGCAGTGGTATATTGTGTTGCAGCAGTGGTATATTATGTAGCAGCAGTGGTTTGTGATGCAGCAACAATGGCTTGTGATTTACAAGTAATAGCTTGTGATGCAGCAGCAATGGCTTGTAATGCAGTTGGAGTGGTTTGTTATTTAGCAGCTGTAGGTTATTATGTAACAGCAGTGGTTTGTTATGTAGCAGCAGTGGTATATTATGTAGCAGCAGTGGTATATTATGTAGCAGCAGTGGTATATTATGTGGCAGCAGTGGTTTGTTATGTAGCAGCAGTGGTATATTATGTAGCAGCACTGGTATATTATGCAGCAGCACTGGTATATTATGTTGCAGCAGTGGTATATTATGTAGCAGCAGTGGTTTGTGATGCAGCAACAATGGCTTGTGATTTACAAGTAATAGCTTGTGATGCAGTAACAATGGCTTGTGATTTACAATAGCTTGTGATGCAGCAGCAATGGCTTGTAATGCAGTTGCAGTGGTTTGTTATTTAGCAGCTGTAGGTTATTATGTAGCAGCAGTGGTTTGTTATTTAGCAGCTGTAGGTTATTATGTAGCAGCAGTGGTTTGTTATGTAGCAGCAGTGGTTTGTTATGTAGCAGCAGTGGTATATTATGTAGCAGCAGTGGTTTGTTATGTAGCAGCAGTGGTTTGTTATGTAGTAGCAGTGGTTTGTTATGTAGCAGCAGTGGTATATTATATAGCAGCAGTGGTTTGTTATGTAGCAGCAGTGGTATATTATGTAGCAGCAGTGGTTTGTTTTGTAGCAGCAGTGGTATATTATGTAGCAGCAGTGGTATATTATGTAGCAGCAGTGGTTTGTTTTGTAGCAGCAGTGGTATATTATGTAGCAGCAGTGGTATATTATGTAGCAGCAGTGGTATATTATGTAGCAGCAGAGGTTTATTATGTAGCAGCAGTGGTATATTATGTAGCAGCAGAGGTTTGTTATGTAGCAGCAGTGGTATATTATGTAGCAGCAGTGGTATATTATGTAGCAGCAGTGGTATATTATGTAGCAGCAGTGGTATATTATGTAGCAGCAGAGGTTTATTATATAGCAGCAGTGGTATATTATGTAGCAGCAGAGGTTTATTATGTAGCAGCAGTGGTATATTATGTAGCAGCAGTGGTATATTATGTAGCAGCAGCGGTATATTATGTAGCAGCAGTGGTATATTATGTAGCAGCAGAGGTTTATTATGTAGCAGCAGAGGTTTATTATGTAGCAGCAGTGGTATATTATGTAGCAGCAGAGGTTTATTATGTAGCAGCAGTGGTATATTATGTAGCAGCAGAGGTTTATTATGTAGCAGCAGAGGTTTATTATATAGTAGCAGTGGTATATTATGTAGCAGCAGTGGTATATTATGTAGCAGCAGAGGTTTATTATGTAGCAGCAGTGGTATATTATGTAGCAGCAGAGGTTTATTATATAGCAGCAGTGGTATATTATGTAGTAGCACTGGTATATTGTGTTGCAGCAGTGGTATATTATGTAGCAGCAGTGGTATATTATGTAGCAGCAGAGGTTTATTATGTAGCAGCAGTGGTATATTATGTAGCAGCAGAGGTTTATTATATAGCAGCAGTGGTATATTATGTAGCAGCAGTGGTATATTATGTAGCAGCAGAGGTTTATTATGTAGCAGCAGTGGTATATTATGTAGCAGCAGAGGTTTATTATATAGCAGCAGTGGTATATTATGTAGTAGCACTGGTATATTGTGTTGCAGCAGTGGTATATTATGTAGCAGCAGTGGTATATTATGTAGCAGCAGAGGTTTATTATATAGTAGCAGTGGTATATTATGTAGCAGCACTGGTATATTATGTAGCAGCAGTGGTATATTATGTAGCAGCAGTGGTATATTATGTAGCAGCACTCGTATATTATGTAGCAGCAGTGGTATATTGTGTTGCAGCAGTGGTATATTATGTAGCAGCAGTGGTTTGTTTTGTAGCAGCAGTGGTATATTATGTAGCAGCAGTGGTATATTATGTAGCAGCAGTGGTATATTATGTAGCAGCAGTGGTTTGTTATGTAGCAGCAGTGGTATATTATGTAGCAGCAGTGGTATATTATGTAGCAGCAGTGGTATATTATGTAGCAGCAGAGGTTTATTATGTAGCAGCAGAGGTTTATTATGTAGCAGCAGTGGTATATTATGTAGCAGCAGAGGTTTGTTATGTAGCAGCAGTGGTATATTATGTAGCAGCAGTGGTATATTATGTAGCAGCAGTGGTATATTATGTGGCAGCAGTGGTTTGTGATGCAGCAGCAGCGGTATATTATGTATCAGCAGAGGTTTATTATGTAGCAGCAGTGGTATATTATGTAGCAGCAGTGGTATATTATGTAGCAGCAGTGGTATATTATGTAGCAGCAGTGGTATATTATGTAGCAGCAGAGGTTTATTATATAGCAGCAGTGGTATATTATGTAGCAGCAGTGGTATATTATGTAGCAGCAGAGGTTTATTATATAGCAGAAGTGGTATATTATGTAGCAGCACTGGTATATTATGTAGCAGCAGTGGTATATTATGTAGCAGCACTGGTATATTATGTAGCAGCACTGGTATATTATGTAGCAGCAGTGGTATATTATGTAGCAGCAGTGGTATATTATGTAGCAGCAGTGGTATATTATCTAGCAGCAGTGGTATATTATGTAGCAGCACTGGTATATTATGTAGCAGCAGTGGTATATTATGTAGCAGCAGTGGTATATTGTGTTGCAGCAGTGGAATATTATGTAGCAGCAGTGGTTTGTTATGTAGCAGCAGTGGTATATTATGTATCAGCAGTGGTATATTATGTAGCAGCAGTGGTTTGTTATGTAGCAGCAGTGGTATATTATGTAGCAGCAGTGGTTTGTTATGTAGCAGCAGTGGTATATTATGTAGCAGCAGTGGTTTGTTATGTAGCAGCAGTGGTATATTATGTAGTAGCAGAGGTTTGTTATGTAGCAGCAGTGGTTTGTTATGTAGCAGCAGTGGTTTGTTATGTAGCAGCAGTGGTATATTATGTAGCAGCAGTGGTATATTATGTAGCAGCAGTGGTTTGTTATGTAGCAGCAGTGGTTTGTTATGTAGCAGCAGTGGTATATTATGTAGTAGCAGAGGTTTGTTATGTAGCAGCAGTGGTTTGTTATGTAGCAGCAGTGGTATATTATGTAGCAGCAGTGGTATATTATGTAGCAGCAGTGGTATATTATGTAGCAGCACTGGTATATTATGTAGCAGCACTGGTATATTATGTAGCAGCAGTGGTATATTGTGTTGCAGCAGTGGTATATTATGTAGCAGCAGTGGTTTGTGATGCAGCAACAATGGCTTGTGATTTACAAGTAATAGCTTGTGATGCAGCAGCAATGGCTTGTAATGCAGTTGGAGTGGTTTGTTATTTAGCAGCTGTAGGTTATTATGTAACAGCAGTGGTTTGTTATGTAGCAGCAGTGGTTTGTTATGTAGCAGCACTGGTATATTATGTAGCAGCACTGGTATATTATGTAGCAGCACTGGTATATTATGTTGCAGCAGTGGTATATTATGTAGCAGCAGTGGTTTGTGATGCAGCAACAATGGCTTGTGATTTACAAGTAATAGCTTGTGATGCAGTAACAATGGCTTGTGATTTACAATAGCTTGTGATGCAGCAGCAATGGCTTGTAATGCAGTTGCAGTGGTTTGTTATTTAGCAGCTGTAGGTTATTATGTAGCAGCAGTGGTTTGTTATGTAGCAGCAGTGGTATATTATGTAGCAGCAGTGGTATATTATGTAGCAGCAGTGGTTTGTTATGTAGCAGCAGTGGTTTGTTATGTAGCAGCAGTGGTATATTATGTAGCAGCAGAGGTTTGTTATGTAGCAGCAGTGGTTTGTTATGTAGCAGCAGTGGTATATTATGTAGCAGCAGTGGTATATTATGTAGCAGCAGTGGTATATTATGTAGCAGCACTGGTATATTATGTAGCAGCACTGGTATATTATGTAGCAGCAGTGGTATATTGTGTTGCAGCAGTGGTATATTATGTAGCAGCAGTGGTTTGTTATGTAGCAGCAGTGGTATATTATGTAGCAGCAGTGGTTTGTTATGTAGCAGCAGTGGTATATTATGTAGCAGCAGTGGTTTGTTATGTAGCAGCAGTGGTATATTATGTAGTAGCAGAGGTTTGTTATGTAGCAGCAGTGGTTTGTTATGTAGCAGCAGTGGTATATTATGTAGCAGCAGTGGTATATTATGTAACAGCAGTGGTTTATTATGTAGCAGCAGTGGTATATTATGTAGCAGCAGTGGTATATTATGTAGCAGCAGTGGTATATTATGTAGCAGCAGTGGTATATTATGTAGCAGCACTGGTATATTATGTAGCAGCAGTGGTATATTGTGTTGCAGCAGTGGTATATTATGTAGCAGCAGTGGTTTGTGATGCAGTAACAATGGCTTGTGATTTACAATAGCTTGTGATGCAGCAACAATGGCTTGTGATTTACAAGTAATAGCTTGTGATTCAGTAACAATGGCTTGTGATTTACAATAGCTTGTGATGCAGCAGCAATGGCTTGTAATGCAGTTGCAGTGGTTTGTTATTTAGCAGCTGTAGGTTATTATGTAGCAGCAGTGGTTTGTTATGTAGCAGCAGTGGTATATTATGTAGCAGCAGTGGTATATTATGTAGCAGCAGTGGTTTGTTATGTAGCAGCAGTGGTTTGTTATGTAGCAGCAGTGGTATATTATGTAGCAGCAGTGGTTTGTTTTGTAGCAGCAGTGGTATATTATGTAGCAGCAGTGGTATATTATGTAGCAGCAGTGGTTTGTTATGTAGCAGCAGTGGTATATTATGTAGCAGCAGTGGTATATTATGTAGCAGCAGTGGTATATTATGTAGCAGCAGTGGTATATTATGTAGCAGCAGTGGTATATTATGTAGCAGCAGAGGTTTATTATGTAGCAGCAGTGGTATATTATGTAGCAGCAGAGGTTTGTTATGTAGCAGCAGTGGTATATTATGTAGCAGCAATGGTTTGTTATGTAGCAGCAGTGGTTTGTTATGTAGCAGCAGTGGTATATTATGTAGCAGCAGTGGTATATTATGTAGCAGCAGTGGTATATTATGTAGCAGCAGTGGTATATTATGTGGCAGCAGTGGTTTGTGATGCAGCAGCAGCGGTATATTATGTATCAGCAGTGATATATTATGTAGCAGCAGAGGTTTATTATGTAGCAGCAGCGGTATATTATGTAGCAGCAGTGGTATATTATGTAGCAGCAGAGGTTTATTATATAGCAGCAGTGGTATATTATGTAGCAGCACTGGTATATTATGTAGCAGCAGTGGTATATTATGTAGCAGCACTGGTATATTATGTAGCAGCACTGGTATATTATGTAGCAGCAGTGGTATATTATGTAGCAGCAGTGGTATATTATGTAGCAGCAGAGGTTTATTATATAGCAGCAGTGGTATATTATGTAGCAGCACTGGTATATTATGTAGCAGCAGTGGTATATTATGTAGCAGCACTGGTATATTATGTAGCAGCACTGGTATATTATGTAGCAGCAGTGGTATATTATGTAGCAGCAGTGGTATATTATGTATCAGCACTGGTATATTATGTAGCAGCAGTGGTATATTATGTAGCAGCAGTGGTATATTATGTAGCAGCACTGGTATATTATGTAGCAGCAGTGGTATATTATGTAGCAGCAGTGGTATATTGTGTTGCAGCAGTGGTATATTATGTAGCAGCAGTGGTTTGTTATGTAGCAGCAGTGGTATATTATGTAGCAGCAGTGGTTTGTTATGTAGCAGCAGTGGTATATTATGTAGCAGCAGTGGTTTGTTATGTAGCAGCAGTGGTTTGTTATGTAGCAGCAGTGGTATATTATGTAGCAGCAGTGGTATATTATGTAACAGCAGTGGTTTATTATGTAGCAGCAGTGGTATATTATGTAGCAGCAGTGGTATATTATGTAGCAGCAGTGGTATATTATGTAGCAGCAGTGGTATATTATGTAGCAGCACTGGTATATTATGTAGCAGCAGTGGTATATTGTGTTGCAGCAGTGGTATATTATGTAGCAGCAGTGGTTTGTGATGCAGCAACAATGGCTTGTGATTTACAAGTAATAGCTTGTGATGCAGCAGCAATGGCTTGTAATGCAGTTGGAGTGGTTTGTTATTTAGCAGCTGTAGGTTATTATGTAACAGCAGTTGTTTGTTATGTAGCAGCAGTGGTTTGTTATGTAGCAGCAGTGGTATATTATGTAGCAGCACTGGTATATTATGTAGCAGCACTGGTATATTATGTTGCAGCAGTGGTATATTATGTAGCAGCAGTGGTTTGTGATGCAGCAACAATGGCTTGTGATTTACAAGTAATAGCTTGTGATGCAGTAACAAAGGCTTGTGATTTACAATAGCTTGTGATGCAGCAGCAATGGCTTGTAATGCAGTTGCAGTGGTTTGTTATTTAGCAGCTGTAGGTTATTATGTAGCAGCAGTGGTTTGTTATGTAGCAGCAGTGGTATATTATGTAGCAGCAGTGGTATATTATGTAGCAGCAGTGGTTTGTTATGTAGCAGCAGTGGTTTGTTATGTAGCAGCACTGGTTTGTTATGTAGCAGCAGTGGTATATTATGTAGCAGCAGTGGTATATTATGTAGCAGCAGTGGTATATTATGTAGCAGCAGAGGTTTGTTATGTAGCAGCAGTGGTTTGTTATGTAGCAGCAGTGGTATATTATGTAGCAGCAGTGGTTTGTTATGTAGCAGCAGTGGTATATTATGTAGCAGCACTGGTATATTATGTAGCAGCAGTGGTATATTATGTAGCAGCAGTGGTATATTATGTAGCAGCAGTGGTTTGTTTTGTAGCAGCAGTGGTATATTATGTAGCAGCAGTGGTATATTATGTAGCAGCAGAGGTTTGTTATGTAGCAGCAGTGGTATATTATGTAGCAGCAGTGGTATATTATGTAGCAGCAGTGGTATATTATGTAGCAGCAGTGGTTTGTGATGCAGCAGCAATGGCTTGTAATGCAGTTGCAGTGGTTTGTTATTTAGCAGCTGTAGGTTATTATGTAGTAGCAGTTGCTAGTGATGTAGCAGCGATGATTTAATGTGCTTTAGCAGAGATTTGTCATATAGCAGCAGTGGACAGTAGTACAGCAGCACTGCACATAACCTGCAACTCTTCCCCACTGTGGAGTCCTCAATTTAGCAATCAGTCTGGTCGGATGCCTACAAATGTAACATTAGCAGCTGTCCTGTGTTAATGGCTGGAATATTATTGTATTAAAAACACCTATTTCATGAGGTTCATTTGAAAGCTAAATATCCCACAAACACTATATATCTATATACACACATGACACTTCTTAATTATATTGTAAGTCTCTTTACTATGGTGATCATTTTATGGAAGTAATGTGTTTCTAGGATAATATGGAGAGGAATGAGGAAAGAAGCTGAAACAAAGTGTGTTCTATGCATTGTAAATGTCATACAGTCACAGGCTTTGTGATGAATAGTTGGATTTCCTGGGGGATTCATGACCACAAGTCATAGTTCATCTGTTTTTATTGTGATAACTATAAAATAGGGGAAATCCACTGAACATAATTTCACAACTTCACTTTAACTTATTACATACTATGATATCCTGTTTCACACTACAGAGTCTCCAGTGTATTCCATGAGATGCCACTTTACACTTCTGTCCTTGCCTCCTGCTTGTAAGAGCTGGCAGGTAGAAATCTGTCAGTCACTGTCAGGAGACATGTATGAGCAGCATGAAGCTTAGGAACATGAAAGTGTTATAGAACGTTCCTGTCTCACACTGCTTATCTCTGCTATCTGTGAGTGTTGTGTGCCGAGAGTTCAGTGTATTCCTATGAGATGCAGCAGTAAAGTTTGGTGTATTCTTATAAGATGCAGTTTCCGCTTCTTTCTTCTTCCTCATGCTTATGATTTGTACAGATGTACAAGTGCAAAAAATAAAAAAAATGTGCTATGCTATTAACTGAATGCCTTGAACATTCATTTAGAGCTCTGTTTTTTTTTGCATAATGCAATTAAAGTCTAAGAACAAAGCACTACACAAATAGTGTTGGTGTGTTACATTAACTCAATAGAGCTCCACGCAGAGTAAGATAGTATTTTCGACATCTGTGGGTTTCTCCCTGTCAGCTCTTACAAGCAGGAGGCAGGAATGAGCATAGCAATACACTTAACTCTCAGCACACAGCACTCACAGATGCAGAAACAGATAGTGAGGGTTGGGTGAGTTTTATAGCTGTGCAGCCAATCATTGTAGGGGCACAACTACTAGATCATTGTTCTTCAGCTCCTATAGACAGGACAGAAATGATATTGTCAGCAGCACTAAGGGAATATATGGAGGAACAAGGAGGGCAGAGCTTAGAGTGGAGGTCTGATTGGTGCCCTGAGGGATTTAGTAGATGATGACGTCATGTAGTTCACAGGAAGTCAGATAAACCGGAGAGACTAACATCCTGTCTACACAGGAGAGCAAGTGCTGGAATAGTAGTCAGACCGGCAAGCACATACTGTATCAAAGATGCCCATAATGAAAGGGTTAAAAAGGTGCAGATGCAGCAAAAATATAATATAATATCCAAAAATAGAAAAGAAAATCTGTTATAGATAGATGTTATTATATGTTATAGATAGATGTAGCTGCCTCCGATCTAATAGAGGACCACGTATGTGAAAAAATGATACAGTACATCCGACTTGTACTGCAGCTGGAATAACAAGCGTAGGGTAACTATATTTTAGATTGACTTTTTCAAACAATTTGGGGAAATTTTATTTGATTATTCCATCAATTTTGTCAGGACTTGTCTCGGCAGGCTCTGGCATTGCCGCAACTGCCTGAAATAGTCAAAGGATAGATTTTCTGAATGATAGCAAATCTGAGACAATATTATGTGCCTTGAAGGTTCTATGGATACTTTTTGTAACAGTGTTGAAATAAATCTAATATAAAAATAAGCAAATTATTTGAATAAAAAAAAAAATAAGGAATTAAAAAAAAATGTCTACTATGTGTCCCAAACAAACCCCATGTATTGTGATCCTGCCCTCCATCTTCTATCTGCCCCTTATTAACCATGGAATGTATCAATATAAGGAGAGAGATTGAAGGAAGTATAACTGTAGGATCAGACTACACACAGGGTTTTTTTGTAGTCTGTAACCACGGAGACGTGTATTCTATAACAATGTTATAAAGATGCTTTCTTACCCGAAATGGTAGGAAATTTATGATCAAGTCTAATTAACTAAAGAAAAGGGGTTGTAGTTTGGTTGCCAAGTCCTATAAAACCTTTACAATTATGTATATAGAAAGTGTATAAACCCTAAAAATAGGTATATAAAATGTATATAAAAACCTTTAAGGCAGCTGTCTGAAGACGCGTGCTTTGTCTTGTAATGGGTGACATCTTATCATAACCTAACATAAAAGCCATGCCAGAAATATTCTGACTAGTATGGTAATTTACGCTCAGTACAGTGTGGGCTTCTGAAGCAGGTGCAAAGTCACAGACCTTGGCTGACCGTCTCTTCTGCAAGTTATTGTCCCGGTCTTCTCATCTTCCCGATGGGGTCCTGAAACACCTGCACCCAAGCAATGAGCCTGCATATTTTTAGTGCAATCCTGCAAATATTTGTCCTGGTATTGTGCTGGAAATATAGGATATAATAGATTTTTTTAAAATGGGCCTTGTCTATAGTATAATGTAATATTCAAGGATTGATATCAGTAACTCACCGATCTTCACTTCCAGCTTCTCCTTTGCAGGACGTATAAGTGACACCCTGAGTGGGACAGGGTAGGAAGAAGATGTCAGTAAGTAAAGGGAATTGATCTAGGTTCTGAATTTTGGGATTTGATCTTGGATATGGGGTCTGAACATTGGGGTCTGGAATGGGGTCTCTCTATGTGAATATTGGTGTCTGGTATGGTATCTGTATATTGGAGTCTGAATTAAAGGGGTTATCCAGTTGTTTTTTTTTTTTTTTTTAAATATGGGCCAAATAACAGGATGCATGAATACAAAAAAAAATTCCTAATATGTATCCTGTTTAAATGCAGCCCCGATTATCTAATTTATTTTCAGGTCAATGACGGTCTATAGTATTGCGCTGTATAATGGGTGTAACTTCTATGTAGTTTATTTTTAGGTTTATATTTTTTGCCTGATACTAGGCCTATAGACTCGCGATTTATAGCTTGTATCAGTTCCCTTAAACGTTGTACTGTTGTCATGCCATGTGGTTTTCTTAGTGAAAGACCTTCCAGATCTTGTTATCGCCCCAGGAATTAGAAGCAGAAACAATATCAGTGGTTCTTACAATGGAGATAACCGATCTGATGTGAGTGCGCACTGTGTCTGGTCACTCATCTACTCTCTAAATGACATATGGTATTGTTTACTGGCACAGCAAGAAGGAAGTGGAACAGAGAAATATTGAGTTTGGCAGACAACGCAGGAAACCAAGACTGTACACGGACTATTATGACTCAGGTATTCAGTGCGAAGTCACAGAATCAGAGACTGTATGACTCAGGATCAGCAGGTCGCCATAGTCTAAAAATATAATGTGGAAGCCCTGTAAGAAATCCGAGAGTAACACATACTGCTTCGCTGCTTAAAGGGAATGTGTCGCCAATTTTTTTTTTAGTTCATTAAAGTCAGATAGTGAATCTATCCTTTTTTTCTAATCTGTTTTTATTTATTTATTGACTTTATTCTATTTTCTGCACATGATTATGTTAACAGCATTTAGTGATCTGCTTTACAGCATAGTCCTGGCCATAGGCAGCCATAGACTGGAGACAACTTATTGAGGTCTAGGGGACAGTTTTCTAGACATGCTCTGTGCAGGGAGGAGATAAACTGTGACATCATCTATTATCAGTAGAGATGTAATGATGGGTCAGTGGTGTTATCTGCAGAGGTGTTATCATCTATGGTAATCCTGTCTGTGTTGTAAATGAGGTGGTTGTTGCAAAGAAAACCCCAATGGAATTGGCAAGTGTCAGTCTATTATTTGGCTTGAAAAAATTGAAAAAAAAAAAAAAAAAGAAAAGAAAAGAAAAAATTTGTAAAGAAAAAAAAAAGCTTAATATAAAAACATAAAAAAGGCGATTTGTGGTGTAAAATAAGTAGTATAATTTATAAGAAAAAACGTAAAAACTACAATAAAACAAATAAATAAATAAATATATATATATATATATATATATATTTTTTTTTTTTTTTTTTTTTTTTTTTTTTACTCATGCCAACCCAGACCTTGTGATCACTTGTGACAGTCATATGTCAAAAAGAGAGTAAAAAAGGGAACACATTCTAACACTTTATTTCATTTGTAACAAACAAAAAAAATAAGACTATAAAAAATGTAAAAATAGTCCAAATAGTGCAAAAAGTTTTAGCCAACATTTTTTCAAATAGCTGCTTGACGCACATAAATGATGACTTCACCTCAGTTTGCGATTTTTTAGATGGCGGTTGTACACTAGCGCCATTTGTACACCACCCTCATCGTCCTTTCTGAAAAAGGGCTGTGGTGAGGGCATTCTGCGAATGGGGCATCACCCCCAGGTTCATCATTTGTCTCATTTGTTTTTTGGCATAAATGATGGCATGAGCTGGTGTAGATTTCCTTGCAGGCGCACGACCTGGCAGAGGATGCACCTGACTTGTGACGAGGCCTACCAGAATAAAATACTACTAATAATAGTAATAATAATAATAATAATAATAATAATAGCAAAATAGATAAAATAAGATTTCAAAAAAGTTAAATAAAAAAAATGAAAAATAAATAAAAAGAAAAAAATGTGCGCACATCTAAGAAACTATACACCCCCATTTTGTATTCTTTATGTTTTATATAAATCTTTATAGGATTGAGGATAAATTGGTGATCGGTGGGGTCCATTTGCTGACACCCCCCCCCCACCCATCTGGAGAATGGTATGGGGGTGTTATATTCCCATTAAAATGAATGGAGCTGGGGGTGCACCTGCATCTACCACTGGGGCCCTACGTTGCAAAAATTCAGCGTTTAAAAATGCTGCGTTTTACATTACCTGCAAAGTGGATCCACACATTGCAGAAAAAAAAATCTGCCGTGGAAATGCTGCGATTTCAAAAATCCTGGCGTTTTCCATATAGGAAAAATAGAGGCAGAAAGTCTGCAGAGGAAAATTCTGCAGACTTTCTGTGAAAAGTGCTGCAGAAAAAAAAACGCATTTCTTTTCCGCAACGTTTTTTTGGGTGCAGCTCACTACGTGGGGCCTTAACCTTAATAGGTTTGTATCACACAGAATGTAGGTTACCCCATACACCAAGTTTAGTCTGTTTTGTTGTCTCATAGTAATCCAGAAATATGGCAGACCCATAAAGTGGCAGACCCAATCTTCATCCTCTTACATATGAGATCAATGGGGTTAGACTGCTGGGAACAGGGGTGTAGCTATAGAGGTAGCAACGCTAGCAGGCCTTGAAGCTTCAGGAGGCCCAAAGGCCTTTGTACAACATAAGAGGACATCAGTATTATAGATAGCACATGGTATGTGGGGGCCACATTACAGATTTTGCATTGGGGCCCAGAAACTTAAAGTTACGTCTCTGGCTGGGAACCCTAATACCCCATCCAACTCTACCAGCACATCTAACAATTCATAGAATTCTATGCGCAGTAATCCAAATAGTAATACAATAAAACATGCAAAGACAATTGATCTAGATAGATAACAATATCAGATAAAGGATTACAATAATGTTACTAAAAAATATGCACAGTCGGCTCCTGTGCCTAGAAATGACTCAGCGTTACATAAACTCAGCAGTTCTTGCCACTCACCACATCACAAAGCCCACACTTTCTTAATGGGTTTGGTTTCTTTATAGAGGCAGTTCTAGGAAATGTAAATAAAACCTGCCCAGTGACCATACATGTAAACCACACGGAGCGTACTTACAGGCAGTAATGAAGTCAATAAGGAAATTATACCATAAAACATGCCAGGAATACAAGCTCAGCCATCTCCGGCAGTCTCATAGAGAATGAATGGAGCAGCAATATGCACACGCAACTTACAGCTCCATTCACACAGGGGAAACAGCTATAACAGCATTTAGTGATATGCTTTACAGCAGTCTCATAGCCGTAGGCAGCAATAGCCCGGAGCCAACTCACTGAGGTCTATGGGAGAGTATATTGACATGCTCTGTGCAGGGACAAGCTTAGATCTATTGCCAGTAGGGGATGCAATGAGGGGTCAGTGGTGTTATCTATAGAGGTGTTATCTTCTATTGTGACACTGTATGTGATGTAAATGAAGTGACTGCTGCAACTAAAGCCCCCTACAGAATTGGCAACTGTTATTAGGCTTAGCGGCCAGAGTGAAAATTGCATGATTTAGTACTTTAACCCCTTCCTTTTTTATTTTTTCCATTCACAGAGCTGTATAAGGGCTTAATGTTTGTGGGACAAATTGTACTTTGTCATGCTACCATTTTATATTCCATACTATGTACTAGGAAGCTGGAAAAAAAATCAGAATGGGGTGGAATTAGAGAAAAACTGTGTTTGCACAACTTTGTTACAAGCTTCATTTTTACGGCGTTCACTGTACAACCAAAATGACATGTTTTGTGGGTCATTACGATTACGGCAATACCAAACTTATGAGTTGTTGTTTTAACACCTTCAAAAAATCAAAAAATTTGAAAAAAAAAATTTGCCATATTCTGATACCTGTAACTTTTTAATATTTCCGTATACAGGGCTGCATAAGGCTTTTTTTTTGGGACCAGATGTGTATATATATATATATATATATATATATATATATATATATATATAACCCTATTGGGTAATATCTGGTATTTTGATTGCTTGTTATTAAATTTTTTTCTGGATGCAAAACGGAAAGGTGGGTGATTTAAACTTTTAATATTTTTTTTACATTTTATGAACTTTTTTTTTAACTTTTATTTTTAGACCTCCTAGGGGGCTTGAACCTCACGGGGTCTGATCACTAGCAGTATTACAATACACAGCAATGCTGATGCATTACAGTGTATTGTAAAATGCATAGTGGTACACTGAAGACAAGCCTGGGAACCTTCAATAGGCTCTCGGCTCTCATAGTATCAGATTGCCACCCCTGTATCTCATTATGGGGGCCGGCAATCATCATAAAGATGGCATTGCCCATGTGACGCCTGTAAAAAAAATGCTCCGGTCACTTTTTCTGTAGAGTTAATGTCCATGATCAGTGCAAGCATTATAATACAACAAAGGCTATGGCAGCCACTCAGCTCCTGAGCAGCCGCCATGTATAAAGACCCCAAATGTATGGTGGATGTCATCAACGGGTTAAAATATAGAACTTGACATGGAAAATGTTCAAAAATTTTCAAAAATTGTTTAAAGCATCTTTAGTTTTTTTCCGTAGTGTTTTTCATTGCGTTTTCACTGAGTTTTTCTCTGCGGACTTAGTATTCCTATAGAAGAAATGCCAGCATTTCCGCAGGTATAATTGATATGCTGTGAATTTCAAAAATATAAGTGTTTTTGAGAACGGAGCTTTTCCGCTGCAGATTTTTTTCTGCAATGTGTGGAGGGGATTGGCCAGAATCCCTCTCATTTTGCAAGTACTGTAAAACCAGTGGCGCAGGGGATGCGACCGCAACTGGGCCCGCAGGGGTACGGGGCCTGCGGCCAGCTGGAAATGGCCGGGGCCCCGGACTACCATGATAGTGGTCTGGGAAAGCCTAGTTCCCTGACCACTAGCCCAGTGGAGGTGACAAAAATTTTTAAAAAATACTTATACTCACCTGTCCTGAGCTCAGCATCCTCTCCGGTGCTTTTCCGGCCTCACTGCAGGGGCCTGTGATTAGGCCCCAGCAGTCACATGGGGTGCGCTGGCTGACTCTGGGGGGGGGGGTTCACTGTGGAGCACCCAATAGTGTGTGGGGGCCACTGTCGGCATATAATGCTGTGTGGGGGCCACTGTGGGAATATAATACTGTGTGGGGACCACTGTGAGCATATAATACTGTAAGGGGGCCACTGTGGGCATATAATACTGTGTGGGGACCACTGTGAGCATATAATACTGTGTGGGGGCCACTGTGGGCATATAATACTGTGTGAGGGTCACTGTGGGCATATAATACCGTGTGGGGGCCACTGCGAGCATATAATACTGTGTGGGGACCAGTATGGTGCATATAATACTGTCTGGGGGCCACTGTGAGCATATAATACTGTGTAAGGGCCACTGTGGGCATATAATACTGTGTGGTGGCCACTGTGGGCATATAATACTGTGTGGTGGCCACTGTGGGCATATAATACTGTGTTGTTGCCACTGTGGGCATATAATACTGTGTGGGGGCCATTGCGGAGCATATAATGCTGTGTGGGGGCCACTGCGGAGTATATACCGCTGTGTGGGTCCCACTACAGAGCATATAATGCTGTGTGGGGGCCACTGTGGGCATATAATACTGTGTTGGGGCCACTGTGGGCATATAATACTGTGTGGGGGCCATTGCAGTGCATATAATACTGTGTGGGGGCCACTGCAGAGAATATAATGCTGTGTGGGGACCACTGTGTTGCATATAATGCTGTTTGGGGGACACTGTGGAGCATATTATACTGTGTAGTGGCCACTGTGGAGCATATTATACTGTCCCAGTATTGTTTACATGGCGGGCGCTGTGCTGCTCACTCACCGAATTCTTGATAACTGCAGTTATGGGTACTAAAGCTATTTCTTTCAAGTATCTGAGATATCGCTGCAGCACTCGTAACTGTCACTATCAAGAATTCGCTCTAGAGATAGGGTAGGGAGTCCCGGACAAAAGTTTGCACCAGGGCCACAAGACCTTAGTTACGCCACTGTGTAAAACGCAGTGTTATTTTCTCTTTCTCTTTATTGTTTACTTATGTGGCATCCCAGAGCTGGCTATGGCTGGGCTGAGGGTGATCTCTGTGCATTGTATTATTTCCTGTTGCTTCATAGCCTGTGTGACATAGCAGGGGGTCCTGAGTCTCACACAACACAGCGCCACCTAGTGAGCCTCACACATGCATTACACCTCCCATAGGATTGAATAGTAACCAAATGTCCAATGGGAGGACTTCGCCTGGGAAAAGGGGAGGAGTCAGCTGATCACTGGGTCCCCATGGTAACACCCCTGCAGGAAGGTCCTGCGTGTGAGGAGTTAGAAGTGTGGAGTGTTAGGAGGAGGAGGTGAGGAGATAAGTGTGATGTCCTGTGAAGAAAGCAGTGAGTTTAGTGCAGGAATCTCAAGTCCTAGACAGGCCCAGGAAGGTTGGAGAGCTGACATACTCCAGCTATTCAGAAGATCCTGTCCCCTGTCTGCCTAGCCATCGCCCTGAAGGAAGTCAAGCATCATTATCTTGTCAGCCTGAGACTGTGGAGAGAACATTCTGGAACACGTGCTCCATAGCAAGTGTAGGGAACTGCCATTTCTACTAGTATATAATGTATCTGGCTTCTTTGCCCCTGCAGTTTGGCTTCGGAGACCCCAGGCATTCAGTGCAAGTTTTGTTTTGTAAATACAGTGAGTCAGACACATGTGAGGCAGAGCTGCTGGGGGGAGAGATGTGAGCAGAGCTGCTGAGACAGACATGTTATGTCTGGGGGAGTCTAAGAGCCACTTGTTCCTCTTTACTTCACAGTATATACTTAGGTATGTGTTACCCCCTATATACTCACAGGACCTAGCTAGTAACCGTAGTTAGGGATCAATATATATATAGTTCAGGGCAGTGATAGGTTAGGCTTCCGAAGGCCAACTAGCTAGTTAGAGGCCCGGTGGCACTAGTAGTTTAGCTGGCAGGTTAAGGACTCAGTGTTAGGGTAGTCAGGCCTGCATCTACTGCCGTCACCGTCGCCCTGTTTGCTGCCTGTGAAGAATCTCACCATCATCATCATCTCCTGATCGGCTGTCTGTCATCTCCTGGAAGAATCCGAGGATCCACAGTCATCCACAGGGGCCCCTGCATCTCTTCTGTTGCCTGGAGGTATTGTGCACTGGACTCTTGCTATATATCTATATATATACCCGGGTATATAACCTAAGACGGTTGAGGACTTGCTGGTTGTTGTAGTATTGCTGTGTTCTGAGTATATTGTATGTATGTATTATTACCCTGTTGATTCTTATAAAGCTACTGTTATAACCTTATGTGGTATCTGTATGTATTCTTCAGACTGTGAGATTAGTACAGTGATCCTTGTTAAGGCTACTAACTGTACTTCATGGGTAAGTCCCAGGAAGAGATCCTCCCTGTAATACAGAGGCTCTATCCTGGGTGGAGGCACTGATATATTTCATATATGTTCCCACTCTTCCCTTCAGCGAAGGCTTCAGGTCCCATTATACACACAGGTCAGCGCCAGAGTCTGTTGCGGGAGGGATAATACTCATACCCCCCCCCAAAATAGGGCTACATTTGGAGGCACTGCTGAGATTTAGAAGTGGGAATAGTCATTGATATGGAGAAGCGATATAGCTCAGAGGGGAACCTCCCACTAGCTACTACATGGGATTACCGACCTCCTGTTCCTCCCCTGGTTCAGGTAAAGGAAGAACCCCGCTCAGCCAGTTACCCCCCCAGTATGGCCGTCGCTAGCAGTTCCTCTAGTGACAGTGCTATTAGCACTTTAGCCAGGCTGACTGAAATGTTAGCTCAGGGCCTGCAGGCCACTCACTACAAGAAACTAAAAGTATTCTCTGGTAATGTCCCAGTACCACAAGGGGAGGAAAACTTTGAGATATGGAAAGAACATACTCTCCAATGCCTGAAGGAATGGTCTTGCTCTGAAGAAGGCAAGCGGCAGCGTATCAGTGAAAGTTTGCGGTCTCCTGCTGCAGAATTGATCCGCTTGTACAGAGACTCTCATGAAGGAGTGAGTGCATTGGACTATATACAAGTACTGTCTGATCACTTTGAGCCATACTATGACCTTGCCCAGATGGTTGCTGACTACCGAATGGTTCGTCAAAAAGAAGGGGAAAATGTCTCTACTTTTATTAACCGTTTACAGCTACTTCTTTCACGTCTGGTGTACCACGCAGCTATTAGACGCTATGAGAACCAGTCAGTTGGTGAGAGGGTTACAACCTCATCATCCTCTTGCTCAAGTACTCAAGGTCTTACTATCTGATAGAGTCCTTCCATTTCCTGACTTAATGAAGTTAGTGAAGAAACAAGAAGCTGACATTAGTTTTAGTACCCCTAAGAAAGCGAAAAGCATCTCTAAAGAAGATGTTGTTCCTAATTCAAACAAGGACAAACCAGCGGAGCGGTCAGAACTTAGACAGTCCGCCACTCCACCCACTGCCACTCAACGGAGGAAGGATGCTAGAACCTGTTATAAATGTGGTCAGACGGGTCATACTGCCAGACAGTGTACGGAGGACAGTGAGGGATTGGGACACAGTGCTGTCTTCTCTATTCAGAATCAAAGACACCGAAGGAAGGCCGGCCGAGTAAAGACCAGAGGCGCTATCGCGGGCTCCAGGTCCGTTGTCAAAGTCACTGTCAATGGTCATGCCGCTCCTGCCTTGTTTGATACAGGATCTCAAGTGACCCTGATTTATCGCTCGTTCTACCAAAAGTATCTGAGGGATATACCTCTTCAGTCTACGGGACAAATGAAATTGTGGGGGCTTAATTCAGGATCATATCCTGTAGATGGCAGCCTACAAGTAGTTATAGCTGTCCCTGAATTAGAAGATCAGAGTGTCGCTCCCATGAAGATTACGGCTCTTGTCTGTCCTGATACAGGGGATTCTTGTGCAGCTCCTGTGATACTTGGCACTAATTGTCCCGCAGTGCATTATGCTTTTCAGAAGTTTCTTGGAAGAGATTGGAACCCTGCAGCTCAGCCGGTGAATATATCTTCTGATCTTAGAGAACTCTGTGATGCCCTGTCTACTGGCTATCGACATGGAATGGTATATCATATCGGTGAGAGAACCGTGGAAGTTCCTGCCGGCGGGGAGAGAGTCCTGAGAGTAGCCTCCAGCATTGCTCCCGATTTGCTTGAAGGGGGGAGTTATGTCCTTATGGAAACCCCTGAAGAAATGATTAACCAGAATGGCTGGATGGTGATCCCAGAGAGAAAGGACTGGAGAAATAAAGTGGAGTTATCTACTTGTGTGACAGTGAGGAACTGTTCACCGCATCCGATCGTAATTGGACCATACCAGAATGTGGCCCACTGCTACCCTGTGCTTGGAGTAAATCCATACGCTGAAGTGTGCAGGATTCAAATCCGAGATGCAATCCCTAATCTCAATCTTGACTTGAGTGATCCACATTTACCAGAGGCCTGGAATCAGCGACTGACACAGAAGTTGTCTGAATTATCGGAAGTGTTCTCCATGGATGATATGGATGTAGGTTGTGCTAAAAGTGCTCAACACACTTTCCGATTGACCAATTCTACTCCCTTCCGGGAGCA
Source organism: Leptodactylus fallax (assembly GCA_947044405.1). Lineage (NCBI taxonomy): Eukaryota > Metazoa > Chordata > Amphibia > Anura > Leptodactylidae > Leptodactylus > Leptodactylus fallax. The sequence continues at coordinate 1,117,539 of CAMRHE010000133.1, read as the reverse complement.
ACCACGGAGAGTTGCTCCAAAGGATGTTGATGAGTTAAGACAGACTCTACAGCAAATGAAAGGTCAGGGGATCATTGTGGACAGTAAGAGCCCCTATGCCTCACCTATTGTGGTGGTAAGAAAAAAAATCTGGAGCAATTCGCCTATGTGTGGATTACAGAACTCTGAACCGGAGAACCTTACCTGATCAGTATACACTGCCGAGAATTGAAGAAGCTCTGGAAGCTCTGAATGGAAACTGTTGGTTCACAGTGCTGGACCTAAGATCGGGATACTATCAAGTCCCAATGGCACCTGAGGATCAGGAAAAGACAGCCTTCATATGCCCCTTGGGTTTCTTTCAGTTCACTCGTATGCCGCAAGGTACAAAAGGTGCGCCAGCAACGTTCCAAAGGTTGATGGAAAGAGTGTTAGGTGATTTAGTGCCCCGGGAATGCCTTGTATATCTTGACGACATTATTGTGTTTGGAAAGACGCTGGAAGAACATGAAGAACGACTCATGAGAGTACTCCAACGCTTAAAAGAAGAGGGGCTGAAGTTGTCGGCTGACAAATGCAAATTTTGTAGATCTTCGGTCACTTATGTAGGTCATATTGTTTCTGCTGAAGGAGTTGCTACCGATCCTGGTAAGATTGAAGCTGTGGTGAATTGGCCCCGACCGCAAAATATTACGGAGTTGCAGTCTTTCTTGGGGTTTTGTGGATTCTATCGACGATTTGTGGAAGGATATTCAAAAATTGCTCGAGCCCTCCTCGACCTGTTGAAGAGTGATGCAGGAGATCCGGGAAAGAAGAAAGGGTCTTCCAAAAGCCTTTTTGGCGATAGGTGGACTGCGGATTGTGAAGAAGCATTTAAGTTGTTGAAGAAGAAATTGACAGAAGCTCCCGTTCTGGCTTATGCTGATGCACAGAAGCCATATGTGCTACATGTAGATGCCAGCTTTGAAGGATTAGGTGGCGTGCTGCACCAAGAATACCCGGCCGGGTTACGGCCCATAGCTTTCATAAGTCGAAGTCTTTCTCCCAGCGAGAAAAATTATCCAGTACATAAATTGGAGTTTTTGGCGCTCAAGTGGGCCATTGTTGATAAATTACATGACTATTTATACGGAGCCACGTTTGAAGTAAGAACAGACAACAATCCACTGACATACGTTTTGTCAACCGCTAAACTCGATGCTACAGGACATCGCTAGTTGGCGGCTTTATCCAACTACCAATTCACACTCAAGTATAAATCGGGGCCTAAGAACATTGGGGCAGATGCTCTATCAAGACGGCCTGGATTACCTAGTCCGGAAGTAGTGGATGAATGGGAAGAAGTGCCAAGTCCTGGAGTAGGAGCTTTGTGTGCCATGGCTGCTGTAGTTGAAGACCGAGTAGCCTTTTCTGAAACTCGGCTTATTGACTCTATTGGGGGAGGTCCCGAAGCTGTACCAGACATGTTTGCCTACCCTGCCGCTTTAGGATCCTTTGAGAGTTGTTCTATATCTTCAAAGCGAATGATCTGGAGTCAAAAGACTGATCCTTTAATTGGACCTCTTTATCAAGCAGTGAGTTCTCAAGACAGAGAAATGTTAAAGACATCCCTACCCTCTGAATGCAGTCAACTTCTACGAGATTGGGAGAAGTTTGAAATAGACAATGGCCTACTTTATCGTGTGGTGCTGTATCATGATCACCCTGGAAGGCGCCAACTAGTTATTCCAAGCTGCTTTCAGAAGATGATTTTCCGAAGTCTGCATGATTATCATGGTCATTTGGGACCTGAGAAGACTTATGGCCTAATACAAGACCGATTCTACTGGCCCAAAATGAGAGATACCGTGACTCGTCTGTGTAGGTGCTGTCGCAGATGTTTGCAGAGGAAGACTGTCCCGGTTCGAGCGGCCTTCATGGGACACTTGAAGAGTTCGGGCCCCATGGATCTTGTCTGCATAGACTTCCTTTGTATTGACAACGACTCCAGAGGATTTGGAAATGTATTGGTGGTGACTGATCACTTCACACGATATGCTCAAGCCTTTCCGACTAAGGATCAAAAAGCAGTCACTGTTGCAAGAGTGCTTTGGGAAAAGTATTTTATCCATTATGGCTTACCACACCGGTTGCATTCTGATCAAGGCCGGGATTTTGAGAGTAACCTGATCAAAGAGTTACTTCAGTTGTTGAACATCCGCAAAAGTCGGACGACGCCTTACCATCCAGAGGGAGATGCCCTTCCTGAAAGATTTAACAGGACTTTACTTGATATGCTTGGTACCTTACGAATTGAGGATAAGCGATCCTGGAGTCGAAAAGTGGAGGCTATGGTGCATGCCTATAATAGTACAAGGCACGAGAGCACAGGATATTCACCATACTTTCTGATGTTTGGAAGAGAGCCTAGGCTACCTATTGACATCTTGTTGGGAGTCTCTACCGATGGTATCAGTCATCAAGATCATTACCGATATGTGGCACGTTTGAAAGAAACGCTTAAGAGTGCTTATGAGCTGGCTGAGGAAAATGCGGCCAAAGTGAATGAAGGAAATAAAAGGAGATTTGATCTTCGAGTAAGATACCGAGAATTGAACCCTGGGGACCATGTTCTGCTACGGAATTTGGGAGCATCTGCAAAACATAAGCTGGCTGATCGATGGCGGAGTGAACTCTTTACAGTGGTAGATCGGTTGCCTGGAATACCAGTCTACAAGATAAAAGGACGGGACGGGAGGATCAGGACTTGGCATAGAAATCATTTGTTGCCTGTACCTCAGATTGATGGTATGGATATCTCCAATGATGGCTCGGCCTGCGATTCTCCACAGTCCTTAGCCGATATTCCACCTGACCTTCCTGAAACTCCTGAGAGTGATTGGACTGTGGCTCCTGAAGTTCCTAGATCACCAGTATCTTCTCCTTCAGGGAGACCTATGAACCCTCAAACTCCAGAATTCGTACCTAGATCTGTGTCTACAGATGAGCAGGGATCTAGCTCTCCTACGCCACCAGCACCATCCCCTCCCATGGCAGACAACCCTAGTTTAGGGCCTGGACATGCTAGTTTACCTCAGAGAGAGGTACGGAGAGGAGAGAGAATTAGACACCCTCCACCTATGCTGACATATGATAGTTTGGGGGACCCCAGATTTACTACTCAGCCTCATTTATATCATGCTTGGGTGGGTGCAGTGTCCACTTTGGTCAATATGTTACCAATTTTCGCTCCTGCTGGCATGTATACCTATTAACCTGTTGTGACTCTGTAAATGCAAAAGCAACCATATTGATATTGTCATTGGTAATGTTGACTGTATACTATGACTTTGTATGTCTTTGACGTGACGTAAAGATTTCACCAGAGGGAGAGTGTAGGGAACTGCCATTTCTACTAGTATATAATGTATCTGGCTTCTTTGCCCCTGCAGTTTGGCTTCGGAGACCCCAGGCATTCAGTGCAAGTTTTGTTTTGTAAATACAGTGAGTCAGACACATGTGAGGTAGAGCTGCTGGGGGGAGAGATGTGAGCAGAGCTGCTGAGACAGACATGTTATGTCTGGGGGAGTCTAAGAGCCACTTGTTCCTCTTTACTTCACAGTATATACTTAGGTATGTGTTACCCCCTATATACTCACAGGACCTAGCTAGTAACCGTAGTTAGGGATCAATATATATATAGTTCAGGGCAGTGATAGGTTAGGCTTCCGAAGGCCAACTAGCTAGTTAGAGGCCCGGTGGCACTAGTAGTTTAGCTGGCAGGTTAAGGACTCAGTGTTAGGGTAGTCAGGCCTGCATGTACTGCCGTCACCGTCGCCCTGTTTGCTGCCTGTGAAGAATCTCACCATCATCATCATCATCTCCTGATCGGCTGTCTGTCATCTCCTGGAAGAATCCGAGGATCCACAGTCATCCACAGGGGCCCCTGCATCTCTTCTGTTGCCTGGAGGTATTGTGCACTGGACTCTTGCTATATATCTATATATATACCCGGGTATATAACCTAAGACGGTTGAGGACTTGCTGGTTGTTGTAGTATTGCTGTGTTCTGAGTATATTTTATGTATGTATTATTACCCTGTTGATTCTTATAAAGCTACTGTTATAACCTTATGTGGTATCTGTATGTATTCTTCAGACTGTGAGATTAGTACAGTGATCCTTGTTAAGGCTACTAACTGTACTTCATGGGTAAGTCCCAGGAAGAGATCCTCCCTGTAATACAGAGGCTCTATCCTGGGTGGAGGCACTGATATATTTCATATATGTTCCCACTCTTCCCTTCAGCGAAGGCTTCAGGTCCCATTATACACACAGGTCAGCGCCAGAGTCTGTTGCGGGAGGGATAATACTCATACCCCCCCCCCCAAATAGGGCTACACAAGTATCACAGGATCCAGGGGCCAAGGCCAGACCTGTGGAATATCCTGCCACCCTGACTATTGCACCCCGAAACTCTGAGCTATCAGGACCACATAACGTGAGTGGGGAATATTATGTACTAGTATCATGGTGGGCATCCTCCTATGTGCCAAATAGGAGCCCAGACGCACCTTAGGGCTGTAACACTGAAGTATAAGGGCTAGGAACACCTTTCATCAAGTCTACCCTGCACCCCAGGACTTTGCTGTGTCACCAGGCGTACCCCGTTGTTTTGTATTGAAGAAACTGTTTAAGCATTTGTGCCTCCACACCCATGGAAGTAAAAGTTCAACTTTACAACCGTTTCTGTGTCTGACTCTGCACCGACAACATCAGGGCGCCCCAAACACCACCAGTCGGCACAGTATAGGGGAAGCGCCCCGGGGGAACAATCACCACCAACATTTGTGCAGCCCCCTCATCACCGGTACCAGTGGTGGTAACGTGGGACAGCACCAGCGCTGCGCCCTCGTGCCCAGAGACCGTGACAAGTCTGCGCTGTTTGCACCCCGCAATCCCAACTGCAGCGTTACCTTCCATCTGGTCACCGCAAGAAAAACTGGCGTCACGAACAGGATACGAGTGTGTGCCATTTTGAGAAAGTCGCCACGAAAAGTGCGCCAAATTGTCTCCAGAGCATCGGTCTTTATTGTGGACTTTGCTAAGATCAAGTTTATTCCCTGAGAGTGCTTGCCACAAAGAGGGGCAGCCCTATACCCCTGAAGTAAGCCCTAAAGACTGTCCTCTCAGTGTGTTACAGCCCTGGAAGAGTTAAAACGCCCAGGACTTGTTTGCTGCGCCACATCGCTGTGTAAGAACGCCCACAAAGGGTTAACTGAACCTTGCAAAAGTGCGGGAGATTTTTAGCACTGCCCATGAGGCCAGGAGACCCATCTGCCACCATCTTAGGAGAGCCCAGAATGCTGAGCGCAATGCTCCAGTGCACCCATACAAGAAAGTAAAAGGCTAACGTGCCGGCGCCATTTCTGACTCTCCGGTGCCGCATCACCGTCCCTGCTGTGCACCGCTGATCTCTGGTCCACGCTGCAGTTGCTGTCAGTGAGTACTGTGCCTCCCTGTCCTTGTCTTCAGTCCTCCCACGGCCCCAGCGAGTGTTTTCCGTGTACAGTGTCCGTGGGGAGTGCCACCATTAAAGAGGGGGAGCACACCGTCAGCCTGCATCACAGTGACTCTGTTAATAGCTACAGCATTCTTAAAGGGACAGCATTCCAAGTTGTAGTCTCCATTCCCTGCCAGCAAGCAGTTGAGTTTCTTAAAGAGACGGCGACCTAATTTCAGTCATACCTGCAAACAACATGACTGAGCAAAGTGACATTGTGCCATCTGTTTCTAGTGATCCAGCAGTGCCCATGGCGAGCAGCCTACCATTCTCCATGCCATTTTACCCTGGCGCACCATGGCTGCCGCGCTACAAAGGGGAGGCGCATACCCTCAGGGACTTTCGTGAGAAGATGCTGTCTCTCTTCCAGTTCTATCCTCTGAATACAGAACAGCAGATACAGATCCTGCTGGGCCAGCTTGAGGGTGCTGCAGCTAGGGAGGTCAAATCCTGGCCTGCCTCTGACAAAAGAACCCCTGGGCAAATTCTGGACAAACTCCAGGTGAACTTTGACGTGCGATCTGTCTCCGAAGTAAAGATGCGCTTCTTTTCCAGACGACAACTACCTGGTGAGACCCTGCGAGACTATGCTTTATCCCTCCAAGAGGCGTTCAGAGCTGTGGTGCAAGTGGATCCACGTGAAAATGTGGACTCTGATAAAATCTTGCTTGACCGCTTCATAGAAGGGGCGGGTACCACATTGCTCCAGAGTCAGTTGCGAATGCTTGCTGCACAACATCCCAGCATCACGTTTGCTGACTTCAAGGCCCTTGCCATCCAGGTCTTGGGACAGGAGTAGCCCCAGCCGAGCCCAGTCATCTGTGCTCCCTCACCTGGACCCTCAAGAAGCATTGCTCCCGTTGTCCTGCCACTACCTCTGGGTACCTCACCTGCTGCCCAAACTGCGCAGACTACACCAGCAGACTCCAGAGATGACCTTCTGACCCGAGTGGATCATCTGACCCGTGCCATGGAACAGATCACCGTCCGTCTAGATCGTCTGACCCAGCCGTCTTCATCGTCCAGTGATCCTTTGCGAAGTCTCAACATCTCACCTGAGTCGCCACCCAGACGTCCGTCTTCAGTGAAACCTCCGCAGAGTGAGAGGCCATACTGTACCTATTGCCATAGATATGGACACACCAGGCCTCAGTGTTTTCAGTTAAACGGGCCACCCCCGAGGCAGCGGGCCGCCCCTCGGGAGGAAAGAAGAAGGGCCCAGGTGAATCTTCAGTGCCATTGTCACGCTTCGTCTCAGCCTGCCCACACATCACAATCCGGGTGAACGGCGTCCCTCTGACAGCGTTGGTGGACACTGGATCTCAGGTAACAACCCTGCGCAAGCAGGTGTTCCTTGAACATTGGGATTTAGGTGTGTTGAATAGAACACCTGACACATGGATAAATCTGTGTGCCAGCAATGGACAGCCCATACCACAGCAGGGTTATTGGGAACCCACTATCCAGATTGGGGACTTGAAACTGCCTAGACAGGGTGTAATTGTCACTGATGTAGAGGATGATAGGTTTGCAGTTGTAATATTAGGCATGAATGTTTTACGCCATTGCTTTGCAGAAGTGTTGGATGCCTTGCATGCCACTCTCCTTACTGCTTCTCCCAGTGACCAGCAGACCATTCAGCGGGCCATTCGTGTACTCAATGCCCAGCACAAGTTCGCCAACAAACAAGGTGAAATTGGTCGAGTCCGGATACAAGATACCCGTCCAGTAACCCTACAGCCTGGAACAGAAACTATGGTGTGGTGCCGTGCCCGTCCGGGCATAGAAAATCAGGACTACGAGGCCTTGCTACAACCCATACAGGTAGATGGCCAACCAATTGTCATGGCTGCCCGCAGCCTTGTCACAGTTTCCAATGGACGTGTTCCTGTCCACTTAGTCAACTTGGGCGATGCTCCCGTGAACCTCCACAAGTTCCACTCTGTGGCCCTGCTACACCGGTTAGCACCAGAAGACATTCTCTCTGGTGATTCTACCACCACACAGCGTTCCACCCAAGCTGCTGAGAACATTCAGAATGGAGCCACGAAGTCCTGGTGGGATGAATTGAACGTGGGAGACGCCAATACCCCTATAGAGCACATCAATGGGGTTCGTAATGTGGCCAAGCGTTACCAACAGGCATTCAGCAAACACCCACTGGACTTTGGTAAGACCACGACCATACAACATCGCATTCTGACTGGCGACCACCATCCAATCAAGGAGCGTCACCGTCCAATACCACCAGCGATGTACCAACCGGTGAAAAAGTTGATCCAAGAGATGCGAGATGCTGATGTCATCCGGGAGAGTAACAGCCCCTGGGCAGCCCCGCTAGTCCTTGTCAAGAAGAAAGACGGAACCCTACGATTTTGTGTGGACTATCGTAAACTCAACAACGTCACGCACAAAGACGCATACCCATTGCTGCGGATTGAGGAATCTCTAACGGCTTTGGGATCAGCTACCTGTTTCTCGACCCTGGACTTAACCAGTGGATACTGGCAAGTCCCTATGGCGCCTGAAGATCGTGAAAAGACTGCGTTTACGACCCCGATGGGACTCTTTGAATTCAATAGTATGCCATTTGGGCTATGTAATGCCCCAGCCACATTCCAACGGCTTATGGAGAGGTGCCTCGGCCATGAGAATTTCCAGAGTGTGCTACTGTACCTGGACGATGTTATTGTATTCTCCCGGACACCAAGAACACCTTCGTCACCTGTCCGAGGTATTCAAGGTACTTATACAGCACGGCCTAAAGGTGAAGCCCTCCAAGTGCTACCTGTTGAAACCCCAAGTTCACTACCTTGGGCATGTCGTGAGCGCACAAGGCGTCCAACCTGATCCTGAAAAGATCACTGCAGTCCAGAACTGGCGAAGACCAACTACCGTCAAAGAAGTCCGAAGCTTCCTTGGATTCGCAGGTTACTACCGGCGTTTCATACCACACTTCGCCCAAGTAGCCGAGCCTCTGAACGAGTTGTTGCGCGGTTGTCCCAGAGAAAACTACAACCGAAAGCTTCTGGTAGACTGGACAGCGCGTCAAGAGGAAGCCTTTCAAGCGCTTAAAGCACTTCTGCCGCAACCACCAATTCTAGCCTATCCCGACTACAGTCAGCCATTCCGCTTGTACACAGATGCAAGTCACCAAGGTTTGGGTGCAGTGTTGTCCCAGGTTCAGGACAACAAAGAGCGAGTCATCGCCTACGCCAGCAGGAGTCTGAGAGGCGCGGAGAAGAACGACCAGAACTATAGTTCTTTCAAACTCGAACTTCTGGCGCTTGTCTGGGCCGTGACAGAGAAGTTTAAAGACTACCTGGCTGCCACACCCTTTACCGTGTACACAGATAACAATCCGTTGGCGCATCTGGACACTGCTCGACTGGGAGCCCTTGAACAATGGTGGGCCTCAAGACTCGCGAATTACAAGTTCTCTGTCAAGTATCGCAGTGGCAAGTCCAACGCTAACGCTGATGCACTCTCAAGGTTGCCTGTGGGAGAAGAACCACCCCGAGAAGACATCTGGGAAGAGGTGGAGATGTCACCATTCTACAACAAGTTTGCCCAACAGGTTGCTATTGGTGTCCCTGTAGAAGGAGAATCTCTGGCGAAAACAGCTGCCGAATCCCTCCAGGAGCCATCTCTGTGGAAAACGTTCCAAGAAGAGAGCAGAGTTTTAGGAGAATTGTCAGATTTCCTGCTTACAGGAAGAATACCAACCCGTGTAAAGAGAGGTCTTCATGACGTGGAATTAAAACGCCTTTGGCGACAGAGGAAGCGCCTGTTTGTCCAACGAGGCCTTCTACATAGAAACACTCTTGATCCTGTCACAGGTGAAAGGCTTCATCAGATCCTCGTACCAAGAAGAGACGCACAGATGATACTTGAGGCGTATCATGACAAATCCGGTCACTTCGGGGTACAAAAGACCGAAGCTACCATCCGTCGTTGCTTCTACTGGGTTGGGATGAGGAGTGACATTGAGAGTTGGTGCCGAGAGTGTCCCGCCTGTAGTATCACCAAGGAAGGTCGAAGAGATCAGAAGGCCCCTCTACATCCAATTAAGACTCAAAAGCCGTGTGAAATTGTTGCTCTGGACCATGTGAAGTTGGGTCCCACACGTTCCGGCTACAGCTACGCTCTGACAATGGTGGATCATTACTCCAAGTTCCTTGTCATCGTGCCTGTCAGAGATCTTACAGCAAGAACTACGGCTGAGACCTTCTACGCAGAGTTTGTCCGCCATTACGGTTGTCCTGAGCATATCCTCACCGACCGTGGATCGGCGTTTGAATCCCAATTGTTCCGTGAGCTGTGTCAGTTCCAAGACTGCAAGAAGGTGCGAACCACAGCGTATCACCCTCAAGGGAATGGTATGTGCGAGAAGGCAAATCAAGTGATCATCGGCATGCTAAGAACAGCTGCAGTTACACCTGGTGTTGAGTGGCCTGAGCGTATCAAGGACTTGGCCTATATTTACAACAACACACCCCAAACATCTACGGGATACGCACCATTTTATCTAATGTTTGGAAGACAAGGTCAACTTCCTTCAGACTTAACCCTTGGTGTGAAGGTCCCTGACACCATCAATCCACTACCCATAACAGACTGGGTTGTTGAACACCGCCGACGTATGGAGGAAGCTAAAGAGATAGTTGAAACGCGCATGGATGAGGTTCGTAGGAGACAACAGGAGGATTACAACCATCACGCCCATGCAGCGCCCCTGAAAGTTGGCGACCGTGTATGGTTAAGGAATAACCATCGGAATGGGAAATTGGATCCATTCTGGGAGAAGGAACCATACAGTGTCATCTCCATACCATATCCTGAATCCGACGTGTATGAGATCTCTAAACCTGGGAGACAGCCCCAAGTAGTACACCAAAACCGTCTGAAGCTGTGCCTTAAAGAAGGACTACCCACAGAGGTGCCCCCAGCTGAGACAACGAGTACAGAGATCTTGTCACCTTCTGAAGCGAAAGAGAGACCCCCAACGTTAACTGAGCTTATGTGGGCGCCTAAACTACTACCATTTAGCTGTTATCCACCAATTGCTCTAGTGCAAGAGAACCCTTCGACAGATGATTTAATTGATTTCAGTGACTCTGTTCCTGATTCAAATCTCGTTCCACTTAGGCGTTCTGAGCGTACCACAAAAGGCATACCTCCAACACGCTATAGTGTTGCCATTGCTGTCCTTGGGTAAAAGAGGTTAACTGTCTCTGCTTCTGTATATATGTTATTCCTGCTCTGATTACATTAATGTTTTTCCTGTGTGTATATACAGTATATATATAATATCTTGCCATGTAATATAGTATTTACATTTATATGCAACAATCCAAGCCATAGTGCCTGGCTCACCGAGCCAAGGAAGTTCTGTTACCCCATTGCGGTATGGACATTGGTGCTAGAGTGCCTACTCTTCCTTACAGAAAGGACTGTTTATTGTTTCTCAGAGAGACTCTCATGATAATGGACACTCACGAAATTTGTGCCAGAGAGCCTCTGGACCCATTTGCACTACTGTTGTTTCTATATGGACTGTCTAATGGTACCGCCAAAAGGTTCCATAAGTCTGAGTTTAATTATCTCTCCGTTACCCTTCAGACTTCTCATGGACATTCCAGGACTATGCCGGGAGGTCTTACCTCAAGTTTCTAAGTATTATATTTTTCTAAACTGTTAGTGACATTTGCACTTTGTTCGTATTTATTAACGTTATGTTACATTTCTCACCTTCACCCCAGCCCGTCGCCGAGGTCGGCTCAGTGAAAGAGGGGGAGTATGTGGCATCCCAGAGCTGGCTATGGCTGGGCTGAGGGTGATCTCTGTGCATTGTATTATTTCCTGTTGCTTCATAGCCTGTGTGACATAGCAGGGGGTCCTGAGTCTCACACAACACAGCGCCACCTAGTGAGCCTCACACGTGCATTACACCTCCCATAGGATTGAATAGTAACCAAATGTCCAATGGGAGGACATCGCCTGGGAAAAGGGGAGGAGTCAGCTGATCACTTTGTCCCCATGGTAACACCCCTGCAGGAAGGTCCTGCGTGTGAGGAGTTAGAAGTGTGGAGTGTTAGGAGGAGGAGGTGAGGAGATAAGTGTGATGTCCTGTGAAGAAAGCAGTGAGTTTAGTGCAGGAATCTCAAGTCCTAGACAGGCCCAGGAAGGTTGGAGAGCTGACATACTCCAGCTATTCAGAAGATCCTGTCCCCTGTCTGCCTAGCCATCGCCCTGAAGGAAGTCAAGCATCATTATCTTGTCAGCCTGAGACTGTGGAGAGAACATTCTGGAACACGTGCTCCATAGCAAGTATCACAGGATCCAGGGGCCAAGGCCAGACCTGTGGAATATCCTGCCACCCTGACTATTGCACCCCGAAACTCTGAGCTATCAGGACCACATAACGTGAGTGGGGAATATTATGTACTAGTATCATGGTGGGCATCCTCCTATGTGCCAAATAGGAGCCCAGACGCACCTTAGGGCTGTAACACTGAAGTATAAGGGGCTAGGAACACCTTTCATCAAGTCTACCCTGCACCCCAGGACTCTGCTGTGTCACCAGGCGTACCCCGTTGTTTTGTATTGAAGAAACTGTTTAAGCATTTGTGCCTCCACACCCATGGAAGTAAAAGTTCAACTTTACAACCGTTTCTGTGTCTGACTCTGCACCGACAACATCAGGGCGCCCCAAACACCACCAGTCGGCACAGTATAGGGGAAGCGCCCCGGGGGAACAATCACCACCAACATTTGTGCAGCCCCCTCATCACCGGTACCAGTGGTGGTAACGTGGGACAGCACCAGCGCTGCGCCCTCGTGCCCAGAGACCGTGACAAGTCTGCACTGTTTGCACCCCGCTATCCCAACTGCAGCGTTACCTTCCATCTGGTCACCGCACTTATAACCAGCCCAGCTGGTATGCTCAAGCTTTTCATTGCATATTTTAGTACAATAGCAGTTAAGACTGAAATGTTAGAGTTTAACTGTGCTTAAGGGGGTTTCCTTAGGATAGGTCATCAATATCAAATCAGTGGTGGTCTAATACCTGGCACCCAATGATCAGCTGTTTCAAGAGATTGCAGCATTCAGGTGATCGCTGCAGCCTCTTCACTACTTATTAAGTACAGCGCCATACATTGTGTAGTGGCTGTGCTTGGTATTCCAGCTTATCCCCATCCATCAAGTAGGATGGGTGATGTCACACCCATAAGACATAGTGAGCCACAGCAAAAAAATGCTGTATGTGTATCGTTGATTTTTTCACTGCGTTTTTCACAGAAAGTCCGCAGAGATTTCCTTTACAGACTTTCTGCCCCGCAGATATAATTGACATGCCGCGATTTACAAAAACTTGAGCATTTGATGTGGATTTTTTTCTGTAATGTGTGGATGGGATTATTCAGAATCCCATTCACTTTGAAGGTAATGTAAAACGCAGTGTTTTTGCAATGTGGGGCCCCGGCCTAAAGATGTTTATCCCTATGATACCAGTGTTGGACTGGTCCACGAGAGTTCCAGTGGATCATCTGGTGGGCCCAGGCTCTAACACAATAGTAGTCCAGCAGAAGACACCGAAATTTTAAGGCTACTACGGTCTATTTTCTAGGAGTTGTTGGTGGGCCCAAGGGATTTCAGTCTGACACTGTATGGTACTGTATGTCAATCTATGGTTGGTTCAATAAAACCACAGAGGGTGGGCCCATCATTAAGACTATTAAGGCTAGGTTCACATCTGCATATGGGTCTCTGTCATACGGGTCCACCGGCAGGACCCGAATGACGGAGAGCTGCACTGCTCAAACAGTGGTACCCTTGGACCCCATAGACCTGTGTTGGTGAACCTATGGCACGCGTGCCAGAGTGGGCACGCAGACCCCTCTCAGTTGGCACGCGCGCTGTCGCCATGATCGCTCACTAACGGGGAATCCGGTACAGGATTCCCTGTTAGTGAGTGATCACTTCTTTCAGCTGTATGTGCAAATGCACATACAGCTAAGCTGTCAGTGTAGGCCGCGGTCCACAGGCCCACTGTGAAGCATCTACTACTGTGTGGGGGCCCACTGTGAAGCATATAATACTGTGGGGGGGGCCAAAGTGGAGCATATAATACTGTGTGGGTGTCCACTGTGGAGCATATAATACTGTGCAGGGGCCACTGTGGAGCATATAATACTGTGCAGGGGCCACTGTGGAGCGTATAATACTCTGTGGGAGCCACTGTGGGCATATAATACTGTATGGGGGCCACTCTGGAGCATATAATACTGTCTGGGGGCCATTCCGGAGCATATAATACTGTCTGGGGGCCACTTTGGAGCGAATTATACTGTCTGGGGGCCACTGTGGAGCGCATTGTACTGTGTGGGGGCCCTTCACTATTTATATCACACAATATCTGTTTTATAGCAGACGTGATATTATTATAGGCTGTAATAACATTGCACGGTCACTATAAAACAGATCCTGGTTAATTTAAGGTTAAATTACCTGTTTGGCACTTTGCGATAAATTAGTAGGTTTTGGGTTGCAGTTTGGGCACTCTGTCTCTAAAAGGTTCGCCATCACTGCCATAGACTATAATGGGGTCCGCCGGTGTCCATCAGGTGTCCTCCATTTTTATACTGAAACTGGCGGAGAGAAAAGTCCTACATGCACCTCAGGGGTTATATTTACATTTTTTTTTTTACATTTTTATTTTTGGAGAAAGGTTTTAATCAAAAAACATACATCACAACGAAACCCCAACTATATGTAGATCATAAGCTGAAGGCAAATAAACTGTACCGAGTCTTTTCTCTTTTCCAGGTTATCCATCAGTGTCGAACACCAGCACAATGCACGAACTGACAGGTATGTATTATCAGGGGGTGTCGAGGGATTTTTCTTTTTTAATGTGAAAAAAATCAACAATTTCGTCAGTCACACCGTATACAAGCAGCACAATAACAGCAGGGGAACTGCAGGGGAATTGCTTGCAGAAGAAAAGGGTTTTTGTCTTATGATTACTAGTTAAATTTCAACCCATAAAGGGCCCATTAACCCCTTAGTCAAGAAGCTTTTTTGGTCTTTAATGATGCAGTAAATTTCTGCCTTTTTAATTTCAGGTAGCCATAACTTAGAATTTTTCTCTAGATTGATGTGGCTGTAAGAAGCCTTGTTTGATTCTGGAAGAATTGCCGTTTTATAGGCAGCATTTAAAGGCACATGTATTAGGGTTTTTTCATGGATAGATAAAGAAAAAAAAATTATCACTGAACTTTTTTAATTTTCTCAACATTCCAGTTCCAACCCGTTGGTCTTTACTTCCTGGTCCTGTCTCAACAAACAGAATTTGCTAGTAAATGCCCACTTAGCCAATCAGTGGCAGTAGTCTAGAGGACTGGGAAAAGGATACCACCAGGGACCCATTAAAGTGGAGCTTTCACCACCTCCACCAACCCCATTTCTTTGAACCCTTGAACCCCTTAATAGGTTCTGCTCCACTAATTCCGACGCAGTTGGAATTTTTCTCTAGGTCCTACCATTCCTGAGAAATCAGAGGTGTTAACTTCAGCACCCAATATGCTAATCAGGCTCTCTACTGTCTAGGGAACCTAATTATCAAATTGGGTGTTGAAAATAACAGCACTGATTTTTCAGGAATGGTGGGGGCTAGAGAAAAAATTCCAACTGTGCCGTAATCAGTGAAGCAGTGCCTGTTAGAGGGTGCAAAGAGTTGGAGTTGGTGGTGAACGGTCCTTTTTAAGCACTGGAATGGTCACTAATGGTCATTGAGGTGAGTATTGCTTCTTGTATTTTTTAACCTACTCTGAGCCCTTTGACAAAACCTTTTCTCCACCAGACATACCCTTTATTACAGATTTATTACAGATTATTTTTTTGCTCCTTTTTCTATTTTTTTTTTTTAATCCCATTGAATGGAGTCAATCAGGTCCAAAATGTCATCTTAACCAATAATCCTGCCATGTAGGGGCTTTTAATAGGAGCAGATTCACACTTTTTTGGTCATAAAAAATTGAAGCAATGCAAAGATTACAACCTTTAATGGATATGCAGATCAGCCTGGAAGTGCACCAGGGATGGATCGGATTTATCAGATTTTCCTATAGACAGCTGCAAGCCATCCCATTAGCCATGGTTGATATTTTTAATCCTTGCCTGAATCATGGCTGTCTATAGGCAACTCTGACAAACTGGGCCTGCCCACGGTGCCCTTGCGGGGTGATGATGATTTTCTCTATATTGCTTTAGTGGTTTGTGACCACAGGGCTATGTTTCTGTTACTATTACAGACCCACACACGGTACTATTATTGGTTTGGGAGGCATTTTGAACCTGATAGACTCCCTGCAAGAGATTCCTATTTTTCAGCTTTTTTTTTAACCCCTTTGGCACACCTTGACTTAGATGGCCGAGGTAGTTTGAACACTTGAATTTACTAACCCATCTATACCAGTTCTCTAGCATAGATGTGGCTCGTCTTTGGTGATCAGCCCTTTTTTGCACCAAAAATATGCTATACTGTTGGTTCTGCGCCCTGGTTGCCACTTTTTTACTAAAGTGGGCAGATAGGAGTAGAGACCAAGACAAGCTGAGGCCAGAATACCAGAAAACTGTTACATGTGTGATACGGATAGCAGAACACGGCTGTGTTCCGACTGTATGTAACTGGTCCAAGAGTGTCCGGGCAGCTCAGGCCATATAATAATGTCCATACAGTAATGCAAATCTACAACATTTGCCTGTATATCATATACTAGGCTGGGACTGAGTCTTATACCTTCATTCAGGCATCCTCCAGAGTCTATACATAGAAAGTTCTCCGTGTCACGTTCTGCTGATCTGGATGTTAGAGGGGTGAGCCGGAGAATTATTGATGCAGGGAGATCAGCCGGGTCTCAGTCTGGCAGTTTCATCAGGTAGAGAGCACATCTGTGCATTGTGCCGGCTGCAATTAAGTCATTAACTTCTATTGCTTTCCTCTCGCATACTAATGCGGTGGCCGCTTTCTCACCAGCCCTTGGATATTTCTATATGTAAATTTTATTTATAGATTTTAATGATTCTTTTTTACTGACACTTCTAAATGGAAAATATCAGTGATGAAATGTCTGCTGGAGAATTGGTACCTTGTCTAGACCCTGGTCCTCAGGAGCATAACAAGGGAATATCTTTGTACTCGTATTTAGGATGCAAATCCCAGTCACCCTCAGGTCTAGTGACCCAAACCAACATTATCGCAGGTTCCCATGGTCAGGTCAGGATGTGCAGCCATAACATGAGTGAAAAAATGTTCCCTTATTACTTCCGTCCTGAACCATGTTGAGGCTTTTGACACATTTAGGTCCCTTGCAGACGACCGTGACCGTGGCCGTGATCCGTGAAATACACGGATAGCACACTGACCCATTCATTTCTATGGGCCCGTACACACATGACTGTGAATTACACAGTCATGTGTGCGGGCTCGACATTCCGGGCCGCAAAATATAGAACAGGTCCTATTCCTGTCCTATTTTGCGGCCCTTTCTTCCATGGATCCTATTCATTTAATGAAAGGGACCACGGAAGCACAACGGCACATGGGTGGTATCCGCACATCCCACGTGCAACGACTGTACCTTTAATTCATGTCCGGCCGGCAGCACATGGTAGTCTGCAAGGGGCCTTAGGCCCAGATTTACTATATGGAAAGTGGCCAAAAGTTCACCTCAACTTGGCACATTTTCGGCACACGATGGCACATCTCAGCTCCTGTGCCCCATTCACCATTTTTTAGACATTGGCCAGACTGGAGTGTGAATCTAGGATGATGATGGTGTGAATCCTCCGATCACACCAGAAAACTGCCAGTCTTAATAACCAATTTCGGTTAAAAAAGAGCCGTAAAATATGCCAGAATCGCTAGCTTTTTTTTAGAGTATTAGGCTGAGGCCCCACATTGCGGAAACGTGGATTTTTTTGCTGCAGATTTTGCTGCAGTTTTTTGAGCCAAAGCCAGGAGTAGACGGAACAGAAGGGAGAGTTGTAAGAAGCTTCCTATATATTTCCCTTTCCTTTTGTAGCTGCGGTGACCAGATGGAAGGTAACGCTGCAGTTGGGATTGCGGGGGTGCAAACAGCGCAGACTTGTCACGGTCTCTGGGCACGAGGGCGCAGCGCTGGTGCTGTCCCACGTTACCACCACTGGTACCGGTGATGAGGGGGCTGCACAAATGTTGGTGGTGATTGTTCCCCCGGGGCGCTTCCCCTATACTGTGCCGACTGGTGGTGTTTGGGGCGCCCTGATGTTGTCGGTGCAGAGTCAGACACAGAAACGGTTGTAAAGTTGAACTTTTACTTCCATGGGTGTGGAGGCACAAATGCTTAAACAGTTTCTTCAATACAAAACAACGGGGTACGCCTGGTGACACAGCAAAGTCCTGGGGTGCAGGGTAGACTTGATGAAAGGTGTTCCTAGCCCCTTATACTTCAGTGTTACAGCCCTAAGGTGCGTCTGGGCTCCTATTTGGCCCATAGGAGGATGCCCACCATGATACTAGTACATAATATTCCCCACTCACGTTATGTGGTCCTGATAGCTCAGAGTTTCGGGGTGCAATAGTCAGGGTGGCAGGATATTCCACAGGTCTGGCCTTGGCCCCTGGATCCTGTGATACTGGCTATGGAGCACGTGTTCCAGAATGTTCTCTCCACAGTCTCAGGCTGACAAGATAATGATGCTTGACTTCCTTCAGGGCGATGGCTAGGCAGACAGGGGACAGGATCTTCTGAATAGCTGGAGTATGTCAGCTCTCCAACCTTCCTGGGCCTGTCTAGGACTTGAGATTCCTGCACTAAACTCACTGCTTTCTTCACAGGACATCACACTTATCTCCTCACCTCCTCCTCCTAACACTCCACACTTCTAACTCCTCACACGCAGGACCTTCCTGCAGGGGTGTTACCATGGGGACCCAGTGATCAGCTGACTCCTCCCCTTTTCCCAGGCGATGTCCTCCCATTGGACATTTGGTTACTATTCAATCCTATGGGAGGTGTAATGCATGTGTGAGGCTCACTAGGTGGCGCTGTGTTGTGTGAGACTCAGGACCCCCTGCTATGTCACACAGGCTATGAAGCAACAGGAAATAATACAATGCACAGAGATCACCCTCAGCCCAGCCATAGCCAGCTCTGGGATGCCACATACTCCCCCTCTTTCACTGAGCCGACCTCGGCGACGGGCTGGGGTGAAGGTGAGAAATGTAACATAACGTTAATAAATACGAATAAAGTGCAAATGTCACTAACAGTATAGAAAAATATAATACTTAGAAACTTGAGGTAAGACCTCCCGGCATAGTCCTGGAATGTCCATGAGAAGTCTGAAGGGTAACGGAGAGATAATTAAACTCAGACTTATGGAACCTTTTGGCGGTACCATCAGACAGTCCATATAGAAACAACAGTAGTGCTAATGGGTCCAGAGGCTCTCTGGCACAAATTTCGTGAGTGTCCATTATCATGAGAGTCTCTCTGAGAAACAATAAACAGTCCTTTCTGTAAGGAAGAGTAGACACTCTAGCACGAATGTCCATACCGCAATGGGGTAACAGAACTTCCTTGGCTCAGTGAGCCAGGCACTATGGCTTGGATTGTTGCATATAAATGTAAATACTATATTACATGGCAAGATATTATATATATACTGTATATACACACAGGAAAAACATTAATGTAATCAGAGCAGGAATAACATATATACAGAAGCAGAGACAGTTAACCTCTTTTACCCAAGGACAGCCATGGCATCACTATAGCGTGTTGGAGGTATGCCTTTTGTGGTACGCTCAGAACGCCTAAGTGGAACGAGATTTGAATCAGGAACAGAGTCACTGAAATCAATTAAATCATCTGTCGAAGGGTTCTCTTGCACTAGAGCAATTGGTGGATAGCAGCTAAATGGTAGTAGTTTAGGCGCCCACATAAGCTCAGTTAACGTTGGGGGTCTCTCTTTCGCTTCAGAAGGTGACAAGATCTCTGTACTCGTTGTCTCAGCTGGGGGCACCTCTGTGGGTAGTCCTTCTTTAAGGCACAGCTTCAGACGGTTTCGGTGTACTACTTGGGGCTGTCTCCCAGGTTTAGAGATCTCATACACATTGGATTCAGGATATGGTATGGAGATGACACTGTATGGTTCTTTCTCCCAGAATGGATCCAATTTCCCATTCCGATGGTTATTCCTTAACCATACACGGTCACCAACTTTCAGGGGCGCTGTATGGGCGCGATGGTTGTAATCCTCCTGTTGTCTCCTACGAACCTCATCCATGCGCGTTTCAACTATCTCTTTAGCTTCCTCCATACGTCGGCGGTGTTCAACAACCCAGTCTGTTATGGGTAGTGGATTGATGGTGTCAGGGACCTTCACACCAAGGGTTAAGTCTGAAGGAAGTTGACCTTGTCTTCCAAACATTAGATAAAATGGTGCGTATCCCGTAGATGTTTGGGGTGTGTTGTTGTAAATATAGGCCAAGTCCTTGATACGCTCAAGCCACTCAACACCAGGTGTAACTGCGGCTGTTCTTAGCATGCCGATGATCACTTGATTTGCCTTCTCGCACATACCATTCCCTTGAGGGTGATACGCTGTGGTTCGCAACTTCTTGCAGTCTTGGAACTGACACAGCTCACGGAACAATTGGGATTCAAACGCCGATCCACGGTCGGTGAGGATATGCTCAGGACAACCGTAATGGCGGACAAACTCTGCGTAGAAGGTCTCAGCCGTAGTTCTTGCTGTAAGATCTCTGACAGGCACGATGACAAGGAACTTGGAGTAATGATCCACCATCGTCAGAGCGTAGCTGTAGTCGGAACGTGTGGGACCCAACTTCACATGGTCCAGAGCAACAATTTCACACGGCTTTTGAGTCTTAATTGGATGTAGAGGGGCCTTCTGATCTCTTCGACCTTCCTTGGTGATACTACAGGCGGGACACTCTCGGCACCAACTCTCAATGTCACTCCTCATCCCAACCCAATAGAAGTGACGACGGATGGTAGCTTCGGTCTTTTGTACCCCGAAGTGACCAGATCTGTCATGATACGCCTCAAGTATCATCTGTGCGTCTCTTCTTGGTACGAGGATCTGATGAAGCCTTTCACCTGTGACAGGATCAAGAGTGTTTTATGTAGAAGGCCTCGTTGCACAAACAGGCGCTTCCTCTGTCGCCAAAGGCGTTTTAATTCCACGTCATGAAGACCTCTCTTTACACGGGTTGGTATTCTTCCTGTAAGCAGGAAATCTGACAATTCTCCTAAAACTCTGCTCTCTTCTTGGAACGTTTTCCATAGAGATGGCTCCTGGAGGGATTCGGCAGCTGTTTTCTCCTTCTACAGGGACACCAATAGCAACCTGTTGGGCAAACTTGTTGTAGAATGGTGGCATCTCCACCTCTTCCCAAATGTCTTCTCGGGGTGGTTCTTCTCCCACAGGCAACCTTGAGAGTGCATCAGCGTTAGCGTTGGACTTGCCACTGCGATACTTGACAGAGAACTTGTAATTCGCGAGTCTTGAGGCCCACCGTTGTTCAAGGGCTCCCAGTCGAGCAGTGTCCAGATGCGCCAACGGATTGTTATCTGTGTACACGGTAAAGGGTGTGGCAGCCAGGTAGTCTTTAAACTTCTCTGTCACGGCCCAGACAAGCGCCAGAAGTTCGAGTTTGAAAGAACTATAGTTCTGGTCGTTCTTCTCCGCGCCTCTCAGACTCCTGCTGGCGTAGGCGATGACTCGCTCTTTGTTGTCCTGAACCTGGGACAACACTGCACCCAAACCTTGGTGACTTGCATCTGTGTACAAGTGGAATGGCTGACTGTAGTCGGGATAGGCTAGAATTGGTGGTTGCGTCAGAAGTGCTTTAAGCGCTTGAAAGGCTTCCTCTTGACGTGCTGTCCAGTCTACCGGAAGCTTTCGGTTGTAGTTTTCTCTGGGACAACCACGCAACAACTCGTTCAGAGGCTCGGCTACTTGGGCGAAGTGTGGTATGAAACGCCGGTAGTAACCTGCGAATCCAAGGAAGCTTCGGACTTCTTTGACGGTAGTTGGTCTTCGCCAGTTCTGGACTGCAGTGATCTTTTCAGGATCAGGTTGGACGCCTTGTGCGCTCACGACATGCCCAAGGTAGTGAACTTGGGGTTTCAACAGGTAGCACTTGGAGGGCTTCACCTTTAGGCCGTGCTGTATAAGTACCTTGAATACCTCGGACAGGTGACGAAGGTGTTCTTGGTATGTCCGGGAGAATACAATAACATCGTCCAGGTACAGTAGCACACTCTGGAAATTCTCATGGCCGAGGCACCTCTCCATAAGCCGTTGTAATGTGGCTGGGGCATTACATAGCCCAAATGGGATACTATTGAATTCAAAGAGTCCCATCGGGGTCGTAAACGCAGTCTTTTCACGATCTTCAGGCGCCATAGGGACTTGCCAGTATCCACTGGTTAAGTCCAGGGTCGAGAAACAGGTAGCTGATCCCAAAGCCGTTAGAGATTCCTCAATCCGCGGCAATGGGTATGCGTCTTTGTGCGTGACGTTGTTGAGTTTACAATAGTCCACACAAAATCGTAGGGTTCCGTCTTTCTTCTTGACAAGGACTAGCGGGGCTGCCCAGGGGCTGTTACTCTCCCGGATGACATCAGCATCTCGCATCTCTTGGATCAACTTTTTCACCGGTTGGTACATCGCTGGTGGTATTGGACGGTGACGCTCCTTGATTGGAGGGTGGTCGCCAGTCAGAATGCGATGTTGTATGGTCGTGGTCTTACCAAAGTCCAATGGGTGTTTGCTGAATGCCTGTTGGTAACGCTTGGCCACATTGCGAACCCCATTGATGTGCTCTATAGGGGTATTGGCGTCTCCCACGTTCAATTCATCCCACCAGGACTTCGTGGCTCCATTCTGAATGTTCTCAGCAGCTTGGGTGGAACGCTGTGTG
Source organism: Leptodactylus fallax (assembly GCA_947044405.1). Lineage (NCBI taxonomy): Eukaryota > Metazoa > Chordata > Amphibia > Anura > Leptodactylidae > Leptodactylus > Leptodactylus fallax. The sequence goes on along the minus strand of CAMRHE010000133.1, from coordinate 1,095,016 downwards.
GCGGTAGAATCACCAGAGAGAATGTCTTCTGGTGCTAACCGGTGTAGCAGGGCCACAGAGTGGAACTTGTGGAGGTTCACGGGAGCATCACCCAAGTTGACTAAGCGGACAGGAACACGTCCATTGGAAACTGTGACAAGGCTGCGGGCAGCCATGACAAGTGGTTGGCCATCTACCTGTATGGGTTGTAGCAAGGCCTCGTAGTCCTGATTTTCTATGCCCGGACGGGCACGGCACCACACCATAGTTTTTGTTCCAGGCTGTAGGGTTACTGGACGGGTATCGTGGATCCGGACTCGACCAATTTCACCTTGTTTGTTGGCGAACTTGTGCTGGGCATTGAGTACACGAATGGCCCGCTGAATGGTCTGCTGGTCACTGGGAGAAGCTGTAAGGAGAGAGGCATGCAAGGCATCCAACACTTCTGCAAAGCAATGGCGTAAAACATTCATGCCTAATATTACAACTGCAAACCTATCATCCTCTACATCAGTGACAATTACACCCTGTCGAGGCAGTTTCAAGTCCCCAATCTGGATAGTGGGTTCCCAATAACCCTGCTGTGGTATGGGCTGTCCATTGCTGGCACACAGATTTATCCATGTGTCAGGTGTTCTATTCAACACACCTAAGTCCCAATGTTCAAGGAACACCTGCTTGCGCAGGGTTGTTACCTGAGATCCAGTGTCCACCAACGCTGTCAGAGGGACGCCGTTCACCCGGATTGTGATGTGTGGGCAGGCTGAGACGAAGCGTGACAATGGCACTGAAGATTCACCTGGGCCCTTCTTCTTTCCTCCCGATGGGCGGCCCGCTGCCGCGGGGGGGGGGCCCGTTTAACTGAAAACACTGAGGCCTGGTGTGTCCATATCTATGGCAATAGGTACAGTATGGCCTCTCACTCTGCGGAGGTTTCACTGAAGACGGACGTCTGGGTGGCGACTCAGGTGTGATGTTGAGACTTCGCAAAGGATCACTGGACGATGAAGACGGCTGGGTCAGACGATCTAGACGGACGGTGATCTGTTCCATGGCACGGGTCAGATGATCCACTCGGGCCAGAAGGTCATCTCTGGAGTCTGCTGGTGTAGTCTGCGCAGTTTGGGCAGCAGGTGAGGTACCCAGAGGTAGTGGCAGGACAACTGGAGCAATGCTTGTTGAGGGTCCAGGTGAGGGAGCACAGATGACTGGGCTCGGCTGGGGCTGCTCCTGTCCCAAGACCTGGATGGCAAGGACCTTGAAGTCAGCAAACGTGATGCTGGGATGTTGTGCAGCAAGCATTCGCAACTGACTCTGGAGCAATGTGGTACCCGCCCCTTCTATGAAGCGGTCAAGCAAGATTTTATCAGAGTCCACATTTTCACGTGGATCCACTTGCACCGCAGCTCTGAACGCCTCTTGGAGGGATAAAGCATAGTCCCGCAGGGTCTCACCAGGTAGTTGTCGTCTGGAAAAGAAGCGCATCTTTACCTCGGAGACAGATCGCACGTCAAAGTTCACCTGGAGTTTGTCCAGAATTTGCCCAGGGGTTCTTTTGTCAGAGGCAGGCCAGGATTTGACCTCCCTAGCTGCAGCACCCTCAAGCTGGCCCAGCAGGATCTGTATCTGCTGTTCTGTATTCAGAGGATAGAACTGGAAGAGAGACAGCATCTTCTCACGAAAGTCCCTGAGGGTATGCGCCTCCCCTTTGTAGCGTGGCAGCCATGGTGCGCCAGGGTAAAATGGCATGGAGAATGGTAGGCTGCTCGCCATGGGCACTGCTGGATCACTAGAAACAGATGGCACAATGTCACTTTGCTCAGTCATGTTGTTTGCAGGTATGACTGAAATTAGGTCGCCGTCTCTTTAAGAAACTCAACTGCTTGCTGGCAGGGAATGGAGACTACAACTTGGAATGCTGTCCCTTTAAGAATGCTGTAGCTATTAACAGAGTCACTGTGATGCAGGCTGACGGTGTGCTCCCCCTCTTTAATGGTGGCACTCCCCACGGACACTGTACACGGAAAACACTCGCTGGGGCCTTGGGAGGACTGAAGACAAGGACAGGGAGGCACAGTACTCACTGACAGCAACTGCAGCGTGGACCAGAGATCAACGGTGCACAGCAGGGACGGTGATGCGGCACCGGAGAGTCAGAAATGTCGCCAGCACGTTCGCCTTTCACTTTCTTGTATGGGTGCGCTGGAGCGATGCGCTCAGCATTCTGGGCTCTCCTAAGATGGCGGCAGATGGGTCTCCTGGCCTCATGGGCAGTGCTAAAAATCTCCCGCACTTTTGCAAGGTACAGTTAACCCTTTGTGGGCGTTCTTACACAGCGATGTGGCGCAGCAAACAAGTCCTGGGCGTTTTAACTCTTCCAGGGCTGTAACACACTGAGAGGACAGTCTTTAGGGCTTACTTCAGGGGTATAGGGCTCCCCCTCTTTGTGGCAAGCACTCTCAGGGAATAAACTTGATCTTAGCAAAGTCCACAATAAAGACCGATGCTCTGGAGACAATTTGGCGCACTTTTCGTGGCGACTTTCTCAAAATGGCACACACTCGTATCCTGTTCGTGACGCCAGTTTTTCTTGCGGTGACCAGATGGAAGGTAACGCTGCAGTTGGGATTGCGGGGTGCAAACAGCGCAGACTTGTCACGGTCTCTGGGCACGAGGGCGCAGCGCTGGTGCTGTCCCACGTTACCACCACTGGTACCGGTGATGAGGGGGCTGCACAAATGTTGGTGGTGATTGTTCCCCCGGGGCGCTTCCCCTATACTGTGCCGACTGGTGGTGTTTGGGGCGCCCTGATGTTGTCGGTGCAGAGTCAGACACAGAAACGGTTGTAAAGTTGAACTTTTACTTCCATGGGTGTGGAGGCACAAATGCTTAAACAGTTTCTTCAATACAAAACAACGGGGTACGCCTGGTGACACAGCAAAGTCCTGGGGTGCAGGGTAGACTTGATGAAAGGTGTTCCTAGCCCTTATACTTCAGTGTTACAGCCCTAAGGTGCGTCTGGGCTCCTATTTGGCTCATAGGAGGATGCCCACCATGATACTAGTACATAATATTCCCCACTCACGTTATGTGGTCCTGATAGCTCAGAGTTTCGGGGTGCAATAGTCAGGGTGGCAGGATATTCCACAGGTCTGGCCTTGGCCCCTGGATCCTGTGATACTTGCTATGGAGCACGTGTTCCAGAATGTTCTCTCCACAGTCTCAGGCTGACAAGATAATGATGCTTGACTTCCTTCAGGGCGATGGCTAGGCAGACAGGGGACAGGATCTTCTGAATAGCTGGAGTATGTCAGCTCTCCAACCTTCCTGGGCCTGTCTAGGACTTGAGATTCCTGCACTAAACTCACTGCTTTCTTCACAGGACATCACACTTATCTCCTCACCTCCTCCTCCTAACACTCCACACTTCTAACTCCTCACACGCAGGACCTTCCTGCAGGGGTGTTACCATGGGGACCCAGTGATCAGCTGACTCCTCCCCTTTTCCCAGGCGATGTCCTCCCATTGGACATTTGGTTACTATTCAATCCTATGGGAGGTGTAATGCATGTGTGAGGCTCACTAGGTGGCGCTGTGTTGTGTGAGACTCAGGACCCCCTGCTATGTCACACAGGCTATGAAGCAACAGGAAATAATACAATGCACAGAGATCACCCTCAGCCCAGCCATAGCCAGCTCGGGGATGCCACATAGCCATTCTTGGCTTTGGCTCAAAAAACACAGCAAAATCTGCAACAAAAAAAGCTGCGTTTCCGCAACGTGGGGCCTCCTGTGTTTGTTTAAGGCTTGTTTTTTTTCCTATAATGAATCTAAAGGTAAATGCTTTAAAAAAAGACAGGCCCAGTACATGCTTTCTTAAAAAAATATTAAAACAATTTTTAAAAAAGTGGTTCCGTGGATTGGAAATAATTGGAATTTATCCCACAAAAAATAAGCCCTCGTACAGCTCTGTGATTGAAAAATAAGAAAAAAGTGCTTTTGGAATGTGGGGAATAAAAACAAAAATGAAGGGGTTAAGAGACTGAAACCCATACAGACCTAGTTCTATCTTTACACAGCTGCAGTTTGAGGGCACTGATCCATTGTATCTGTGCATTAGTAAAATAAGTATTATATTCAGGCAGGATATGTGAACTGACAGCAAGCAGAGATCTTAGCAATTAAAATGCAAAGGATATCAGAAAGTTGCAGAACTTTCCATTGTAAAGTGATTCATTTTTATTTACATTTGCCTGAAGCCATACTTTATAACCTATTGTTCTAGATAGAATGGACTCATTGTGTCATGTAATACCCGCCTTTCACTTCTGCGATGCGGTGACTGTTCCATTCTGTAAACGGATCATGAGTCTCGCTCCGAGACTGCCAGCCTTCCTGTGACCAACCTCTACCCCGCACTTATCCTCATAGTCCTAGTGGGAGTTTGGCCTTTTCTGAACTCTCTTACTTACAGTGTGCCAATAAAAAGAATTTTCACACAACTTTGTTATGGAAATGATATTTTATGTGCCGATTGTTCATTGTATTAACCATTCAGGATCTGATACAAAATTGCAGAGCGTTTTTGCTGCATTTGTTTTAGCTGCGTTTCGCTACATGAAGCCTTAGCCTTAAACTTAACTTCTTACTAAAAGTGGACATGCTATTATGTCATTATATCAGTCACCTAACTGCAAGTGCTAGGTCCTAGTGATGGTGCCAGCACAGCAGCAGCGCCTGGAGGATCACTGCAGGAGCAAGGCTTTGACTATAACAGCCAGGATCAGAGAAACCTCTATCGGATCTTTCAGCAAAGAGCTCCACCAAATGTACTATACATTAGATGGAGCTCTTCCAAACTCATTCCCGAAAATGGAAATGCTATTACATGATCGTATTAGTCATCTACCTGCTATAGGGTGCAATGATAGGTCTTGGCGATGTTGCTGGCACAGAAGCTGTACCTGGAGGATCACTGTAGGAGCAAGGCTGTGACTATAACGGCCAGGATCAGAGAGACCTCTATCTGATCGCATAGATCAGTAGATTGAAAAATGTTAATCTTCCTTTACTAATACTGAGTGAGTGTCAACCACTATGAGTGCAGAAAGTCGGAGGTGAAGGGATATGGTCCAGCACAGCAGGAAAAGCGTTCTCACATGCCCCTCTGAGGTCGCATCGGTAGCACAGTATGAGGCACATTTAACGCTATATGAAGGTATATACAGTATATAAACATATATAAAAATATATATACAGTGCTATGCATAAAATTTAGGCAGGTGTGGAAAAAATGCTGCAAATTAAGAATAGTTTCAGAAATAAAACGAAGTTAATGAAGAAAACAGAAATTTTAGGCGAGGTTCACATCACATCCTTTGACGACTCCATCGCAGTGTCCACTAATTTCAGTTTTATAAGAGCGGACACCCAACGGATCCCATTATAGTCAATGGGGACCGTCAGACTCCTTGTGTTACCGCTGTTTTAGTGGGCCACCTCTTCGTTGCTCGGGTCCCCTGAGAGGTGACGCTAGTGTGAACCTAGCGTAAATCCCATCAGTATTTGGTGTGACCGCCCTCTGTTCTTCTAGTAATCCCAGGCAGACTGGATGATGAGATCAGGGCTATATCTGTGGGGGCCGTATCATCACTTCCAGGACTCCTCCTCCAAAGGGCAAAGGTCACCCCCAATATTGATGGGATTTACATTTCTCTTTTCTTCATTCACTTCATTTTGTTAATTGACAAAAATAAATTATTAACCCTTCTAATTCTGGAAGCATTCTTACTGTACATGCCTAAAACCAAGACATCATTTTTTAGCATTCACCCGGCTGGTTATATTATAAACTGCAACATCTGCCACAAAATTCTGCCTACCAAATTCACGGTCTGCGGCTTTGTACTGATCCCCGGCAATAACCTGCAAGCCTGTAAGATATAAAAAGTATAATTATCCACTACAATAGTACAACCAATCCCAAGGTAGTAAAAGAATATTGTGTTTTCACCCTGCGAACAGATGGTGCTTCCAGTAAGAGATGGCTTCCAAAACCGCTGACGACCAAGCCAAAGCCCTGTCTCAGCAGGGACACAGAAGACGTGCCTCCTCCATAGTGTATTTTTGTTCATTTTATGATCCCTTCCGTATGTTCTTTTGCTACCAGATGCTTTTTGTTAGATTGTTGACACCTTTTATGGGGCTTCTCTGTAATATTTACAATGCATTTGAATGTAATGCTAAAAATATCAATTAATAGAAGAATTCCATCTAGTTCCAAGACTTCCTGGCTAAAATAAACACTTTGAGCAGAGGCCTGGAGAACACCAATGGACTGGAACGAACACATATGCTAGTTTAAAGGAGTTGTCCAGCCAGCCAGGGGGGTGGGGGGAGTCCGCCAGTCTTCATTTCACATGGCATCCATAGAGTAACCATGTAACACATGGCTGTGCCAAGTCCTGAAGAAGAAGTACCATTCCTCATAGAAGGCCTCTGTTCTGGGATATACAGGGGTGTCATCAGTGGCGTAACTAAAGTCTTGTGGGCTCTGGTGCAATCTTTTGTCCGGGGCCCCCTACCTCATCCCTACAGCAAATTCTTGATAGTAATGGTTACCTTAGTGTGGTCAGGGTAATCTGTGGGTCTCCTTGGCTTATGGACCAGATGAAAGCTGCAATCTCAATAATGATGCCAGTGTTTATGGGCCCCCTAAAGCTCCTGGGCCCTGGTGCGACTGCACCCTCTGCACCCCCTCAATTTATGCCCCTGGGTGTCATATACTCTTATGACATGTGGAAAAATTGTTTTCCTGATAGAACAACCCATTTAGAAAGGGATGTCCGGTTTAGAAAACATATTTTCAAAATCCCTATTCTGAGTTATGAGAGGGGAGCTCCATGTTCAGAACCCCTGTGTGCAAGAATGGCTACAAATAGTGCGCTGGAGAACTCCACACAGCCTTACACATCATGGGCAGCCCTTTTATTTCAACGGACACTATGCAACGCTTAATTTCTCCAGTGGTGGTGCTGCAAGGAAATTGAGCACTTGCTTTCAAGTTTACTAAAGGTATGTTCCCACTACCGTTATAACAGTTCATGACAGATGACATCAACAGACATTAACAGTAGTAGAGTAACAGACACAGACAGAGCCCCTTCTGTCTGTTCCCATTGACTATAATGTAAAAAACATAACAGACCCTTTCTTCCATCTTGTTTGTTTACTCTTGTAACAGAGACGAAGAAAGCTTCCGTCATGTTTTTTTACATGGGGGTGAATCCCGACAAACACCCGACATAGCAGGCTCCTTCTACATCTGTCTTTTAATGTCCAGTTTTCTCATTGTGGATGAGAACAATGGACATTAAATAACAGTAGTTTGAACCCAGCCTAATGGGTTACAATTAATGGTACCCAATGCTCAGTGCAGTACCGTATGGTTTCAGCTGTTGATACCTACTACGTGTTTATTTATTAAAAACTTTTGGAAAAAGAAAAGTTGGCCATGTCCTTAGTTAAGCTAGGTTCATACTCCTGTCATTGAAGTCCGTTGTTCTGATCCATCATAGAATTAGAGCAATGTCTTGAACATTAACAGAATGACATGTTCTACATGCATTCTAATGTAAAAACATGATGGAGTCTTCCTTCCGTCATGTTGCTTTACTTTTCGAATGAAAGAAAAAGTCCTATGACAGATCAGAACAACGGACTTCAATTACGGCAGTTTGAACATACCCTAACTAGGTCAATTCCATGAGAACAATATATTATACCTCGCTACTGTCCTCTTTTTGGAGGGATAATCTTGTAGTCATGTCCACTTGACCCTCTTTTCTTCTTAAAGAGTTTTTCTGTGTAATTTATATTGGTGACTTATTTTTTGGATAGGTCGTCAATATCAGATTAGTGGTGGTTCAGCACCCAGCACCTCCTACCGATTCGTTGGTCTCAGCAGCTGCCGGCATCAAAACTACACAGTGGAAGCTGGAAGCAGACATCTCTGTCCATCGTCTAGTGGCTATGTCGGATTACTGAGGGTCGGCTTCCATTCTGCTCCATCCAGCAGCATCGGAGGATTTCAAGAACAGCTGATTGACTGGAGTGTGGGTGTCAGAATCCAATCAATCTGATATTGATAACCTATTTTCAAGATAGGTCATCAATGTTAACTCTTTCCCCCAAAGCCTGGAAAACTCCTTCAAATTTCAGGAATTAGATTTACAGTGAAACTATAGAAGAATATTTTTAAAAATTTTGTAGACTTTTTTTTTTTTCCAAAATTGAGTGGCCGTTTTAGAGAAACATGTCTTTTCTGTATTTTCAGTACATTGCAGCATGATGTGTGCGCTTTATGGCAGCCACAATGAGTAGAGCCAATTGCAAGAAAAATGTCATAGGTCATTACAGTCTCAGGGAAGTGATGGATTACAGCAGATGACTCTGCTCATTCTGTCCTAGTCTATACAGCAAAGCTTTGAACTAGCAGGTGAGGTAGAGAAAACAGGAATGGTCATCATCACAAAATAATAAAAAACTGTGAAAATTGAAATATTTATGAATGATTTAAATAATATGTAATGTTCTCCTTATAATACCCTTATTTGAAACTGGCAATGTGTATATATATAACTTAATAAATTTACTGCTCAAAACGAGTCTGTCTGGTTCCTTACTGTATATTGGCTTCCTTGACATATCTGGTGCTTATATATTGCAAATTCAACTATAAAAACATATATATGTTATATTTATGGCAGTTAGTAAAAGTATATATATATATATATATATATATATATATATATTATATTCACACAAGTGAGTCAATTCTCGGCTATGGGTGGAAGTGGAATGGGTGGGGCTAAATTTTCCACAGTGCGTATTCTGTCCCTCTATCAGTTCTTTGAAACTGCACAGTAAAATCCGGGTCTGTACCAAACTTTTAAATGGGGCTCCTCTCTGAGCATTTACCCCAACCCTCCTCCTCCTGCCACTGAAAAGCAAAAGTGCAAACCCCTGAATCCAGCCCTTCTCTCGAGGTCGGTGGAGATTACTGCCTTTTGTCATGTCAAGCACCTTCCCGTAGGCAGCCAGCAGGATACGGGAAGGTGGTGGTGGGCAGTTTTGGCCTGTTTAGTGCTGTAGTATGGGATCTCCTGTTTATGCTGGCCGCCACTTCCTCTCCTGCTCTTTAGCACCTGCACCGCCTTTCAAACCTGTTCTACTCTTAGAAACATCCAATTTTTACCATTGACTCTTCCAACTCTTCTTAAATAACAATATGAAGTCTCGAAAAGGTATAAGCAACTTCTATTCTGCACTCGCTCTCCTTTTACCCTTTGAAAGCCACTCTCATATAGTAAAATGGCATCTCAACATTTTGAAGAGAAGACCTGGCTGGCAGCCCTTAAAATTTGCAATAAATGCGACATCATGCATCAACCACCATAAACACTACTAGAAGTTTTTGTCTAGATGGTACTACACGCCCTACGTACTTTCCAAAATCTACCATCTTCATCCCCATATTGTTGGAGAAGCTGTGGATACATGGGAACTTTATTTTTGGATATGGGATGGACCCTCACTCCTTCTAAAACCACTCAAACTACAGTAAACACTGACTTTGGAATAAACACACAAAACACTTTATTTTGGTGTAAAAATGGCCACAGCTTTAATTAAATCACAGAACTAAAATAATCACAGAAGGAGTCAGGTGAAGTGCTAAACCATTGGGATTCACGAATACTGTGAGATCCCCAGCTGTCTGACATACAGCAGCCGGCCAGACAGCAATAAAGGGGTGGCACGCTCCGGCTTGCAATTCTAGCAGAGCCAGTACACTTTAAGGGCACCAACGACCCTGTGCTTAACCACTCTGCCCGCCCCTGGATGACGTTACTATTACGACATCCTTCAGGCTGGCCATTTCCAAAGCTCAGCCTGTTCAGCACTGTGAGGTTTAACCTCCTCTATTAGTTAAAATAAGTCCACAATAACTTGCCTGCAACTTCCACCTGACTACTCAACCTCCAAAGTAAAGCTGTGACAGTTTACTAATGGACCATGTGACATGTAACATTTTTAGATTCAACTGATTCTCTTTATAATTTTTCATTTTTTTTTTCTTTTCTTTTTTAACTTAATATTATTTCAATTTATTTATTTGTACACTTATTGCCATTGCCACGAACAAATAACTTAAAAACTAAATGTTCAGGCAAATGCTATGAAATATGGACTAAACTCAGCAAACCCCCGACTCACGAAGAGTCATCCTACAGCACTCAGGAGAGGAAAAACCCTGTGGAGGAAACCTCTAGGGAACCATGGCTGGAGGACTGCCCTTCCCTTAGGCTTAGAAGGATAATGCCAACTTTAACTCATAAAAGTCATCTTAGAATTGTATATATAACACCTTTTTTTTTCTTTTTTTTAAAAAAAAAAAAAAAGATTTTACAAAATTTTTAGGGAGGTCTGGCGGGAGCCTGTCAGAAGCAGCGCCCGACTAACAATTCTCCCAGCCGCATCGCGCCGACTCGGGAGATAACTTTTATTAACAGATTTAACAAAATTCCTAGGGAGGTGTGGCGGGAGCCTGTCAGAAGCAACACCCGACTAACAATTCTCCCAGCCGCATCGCACCAACTCGGGAGCCGACAAATATGTCCCGGGTGCTGCATAACTTTTTGCCATGTCCTTTTATAACTAACCTTCCGATAATCACCATAACGCCCAGGGGTACCATACCACCAACGGTCCCCTTTTCATGACAGTTCCACCTTGAAGCGTGCCCTGCCAGACCTTCCTACCTCCGGCTGTCATGACAAGACCAGATACACAATTATAGTATCAAACAAAGAAATTATACAATAATAGATACATTATACAGGTAAACGTAAAAAAAGCAATTGTAAAATAGTGATTAAAAGAGGGCAGGTGGGAGGGAATTGTTTCCTCCAGTCCTTGTGGTGAGAAAGAGGAAGAGATGAATGAGACAGGAAGTTACATCTATTCCTAAACTCCTCCCTACAGTAACACACTAGGCACTATATACTCCTAAAGCTCAATATACACGCATATACTCTTAAAGCTGAACCAGCCTATATAAATCAACACAACTACTGCACAAAGATGAAACTGCAGGAGTTATTGGTTCCCCCATTCCAAAGTTATGTCCCCCTTTGCTGATGGCTCCGGGGGTGTCTATCTTACATATTTTCTGGGAATGCCTGATAATTCAACCACTTTGGCGTACTGTAAACTTTTTGGTTTCAAAACTAAGTATCCTCAACATTAACATTTCACCCGAATTGGGTCTGCTAGGATTGGGGTTAGACGATATCCCAAATCCCTATAGAACAGTATTATGACATATATAGTAGTCCTAACCACTATATCTGCATTATCTGTACTGTACTCCATACGAATTTCCATGCACCTTGTCAGCACGCTAGCTGTGTTTATTAACGGCTAGCACATACATATTGCCCCATACAGTCGACCATGTATTATGGGGGGGGGGGGCTGTGAGCCCGGGTGCAAAAGTCAGGACAGGTCCTATTCCCATCTGTTTGGAGACACGGGCTCATAATAAAATGAATGGGTTCGTTGAGGGCACGGATAGAATAAGGATATCATCCATGTGCCGTCCATGATGGTTTTTTTACGGCCCCGTACATTCACACTTTTCTGTGCACGTAGCCTTACTTGGAGCCTCTTCTTGGTCTGTTACAGGACCACCACTTATAATGTGCCATTTATGATACTGGTGTTATCTCATGTGGCAGAACGGCCTGCGGACCCCTCAGGTATAAGGAGCAACTGATACCGCCACATCACTTATAGCTACACCTTTGACTAGGGCTGCCATTTAGGCTCCTACAGGCCAGACAGGGAGACAGCCCCGTCTAAACCTACAGCATTATGCAGACAATATGGCGACCTCCTATGCACGTACAAGACGTACTGCAGTTATTTCAGTATAGCTGATATGGTAGCGAGATTATTGTTGCGGTGGATAGAGATCTATCAGACTGCTGACATGCCGGTAAGTTATCATGTAGACTGTAACCTTTGGATTGGCTGAAGCAAATTGTTTAGTTCTGTAGGGGGAAAAACTTATTTTACCTTGTCAGGTGAAAAGTTTGGTATTTGGTAATAGAAATATGTATTGTCTGTGGTTTTATCTGCGGCCATCACTATTGTGTTCCTCTATCAGATTATGAAGTTATAAATGTGTTCAGCAAGAAATAACCGCAGTTCAAAGGGTTGTAATATGTCTGTATTTTTACACTGTCTTACATTTACGGTATGTACTAACTGCAAAGTGCCATAGGAACCAGAGAGATCTCCTATCCTGGATGTACACCCCCTTAGGTGACATGGTCTATATCCACCGCTGCACTTATACAGAGGAAAGAGGCCTCCTCTTTCACCCCATCGGAGCCTCAGGGTGCTGATGGGTTGCCATGGTAACAACACAAAAAGCAGGGCCTAGTACGCTGCTTGTCAGTGTAAAATCTGTCATAAGTATTGACAAGCATAAACTGGACCACAGGGGTTAGTATCCTCGGATTGGTGCCCGAGCCAGGGTGAGACCATGGGCCCATGAAACAGAGTGAATCTGACTAGGCCTCTGGGCTCCTCAGCCAAGCACAGTACATTCAATACACTATATATAGAGAGGCATTGTACATATCAACCAGCCTATGTGGGGGAGAGTTCTCATACATTTTAGGGTACTTTCTGGTGTAAAATAAAAGTTTAAATTTTTGGTGCACATGAACATACTCGCACCAAAAATTGTGACTTTTTATTTTTTGCCACCTCTCATGCTGGTTTTCAAACAATGGGTCTTATGGCAACCTACGTATGTATCTATAAGAAAACCGCTGGCATTTTTCTAGGTATAATTGACATGCTGCGATTTCCAAAACTGCAATTGTTTTGGAAATCGCTGCATGTCCGTGCCTTGCGCTTCACTCAGAGCTGACTCACACCACCTCCCTCTCTCACTACTTCCCCCTCCCTTTCTTACTCACACCCCCTCCCTGTTTCCTAGTTAGCCCGCGAACTACTAGTCCTTCCTAACTAACTCAACCCTCCCCACCCCATCATATTTACCAGTCTTCCGGTCTGGAACTTCTGGGCACGGGACGTCACCTCTTCTGGGCTGGCACCTCCTCTTCTTGATGTTTGCCGGCCGCCCACGCCTGCACAATAGAGCCAGAAGATCTGGACCGGAAGACAGGTAAGTATGATGGGGTGGGTTAGTATAGGTGACGTTACGTTTCCCCCAGTGGTGTAACTAGGAACGGCTGGGCCCCAAAGCAAACATTTGACATGGCCCCCCGGCAACCGCCTCCCCCGCCCCGCACAATCCGCATTCCCCTCATTCCTGCACACACTATTATGCCCAATAGTGGCCCCTGCACACAGTATTATGCCCAATTGTGAACCAACCATGAACAATTATTATACTCTGGGGTCTTTTTGAAATGTCCCGGGCCCTGTGGCAGCCGCACCCGCTGCTTCACTGGTATTTACGCCACTGGTTTCCCCCCCTTCAAGAAATGGAACATCTTCGGAAAATGTGCCTGAGGCAATCTAGGTAAATAAAGATTTTTGGTACACTAAGTAATTTAGAAGGTAGCGAGATTGGGGGGTTGTTTAACTTAGATTAGCAATATCAATTTATCCCAGTCAACCCCTTTAACTTAATGATATTATGATAATGGAGAGCTTTAAGAATAAGCAAGATACATTTATGGAGACCTGGCAACCATGGATAGATTTTCAGCAAAGACTTTTCAGAGAAGACTAGAACTGAGTGGTGCCATGAAGAGTACTGGATACCTGGGGGGTTGGGTTTATTTCCCTTTATTGGCACAAGATGTACCAATCATGCCACTTTTTTGACTGCCAAGTAAAGTGCCCACATCAGGCTCACATATAATGTGACTGGAAGCTTGGGCATATAACTGGGTCTGGGAGATTCACCCATTCTTCTGAGATCACAGTAGGTCACCCGTGACTTTTTTGGGAAGTTGGCAATTATGGCTCTGGGGTCCCAATAATCTTGCAGCTGCTATGATCTTCCACTGTATGAGCACGTATTCCACACTGTCTGAATCTGCAATAGGCAAGCAGCTTGGTGTGAAGAAATCAACTGTGGGAGCAATAATTAGAAAATGGAAGACATACAAGACCACTGATAATCTCCCTCCATCAGGGGCTCCACACAAGATCTCACCCCGTGGGGTCAAAATGATCACAAGAACGGTGAGCCAAAATCCCAGAACCACACGGGGGGGACCTAGTGACTGACCTGCAGAAAGCTGGGACTAACGTAACAAAGGCTACCGTCAGTAACACACTACGCCGCCAGGGACTCAGATCCTGCAGTGCCAGACGTGTCCCCCTGCTTAAGCCAGTACATATCCGGGCCCGTCTGAAGTTTGCTAGAGAGCATTTGGATGTTCCAGAAGAGTATTGAGAGAATGTCATATGGTCAGATGAAACCAAAGTAGAACTGTTTGGTAGAAATACAACTCGTCGTGTTTGGAGGAGAGTGAATGATGAGTTGCATCCAAAGAACACCATACCTACTGTGAAGCATGGGGGCGGCAACATCATGCTTTGGGGCTGTTTCTCTGCAAAGGGACCAGGGCGATTGATCCGTGTACATGAAAGAATGAATGGGGCCATGCATCGTGAGATTTTGAGTGCAAACCTCTGTAAGGGTTAAAACATAACTTGCACTATATTCTATATCACAGTATACAGAAAGCACAAGAGGGTGGAATGATCTGTAAACAAGACTGCGTAGTTGATAAGGACAGACTTGGAGTCTGGGGGAGATATCAACAGTTCTGCCGATTTCAGCAGAACTAGTAGTCTTGGAAGGACATTTAGATAAGGTGAAAATGAAAACATCTGGGGTGATGGGTAAATGAACAAATTTGTGTGATAACGGAACTGGAAAGACCATATATGTATATTGATCACATGACTGTTATGCAATTGAGCTTGCTTTTAAAACTGTATTGAACTACGTAATAAAGTAGAAACGGTTCATACACGATAACTGTGTACGTCTTGTTTCCCGAGCGCTCGAAACTGGTTATCTATTTAATTAGGATTACGGTGACATCCATCCCAGGGGGACTTGCCCCCCGACAGAAATTGGCGCCCAACGTGGGGCCTCGAGATCGTCTGATGTGCAGCCGATAGAGTGCCGACCCACTCACCGATTGACTTGAGGACGGGACCAGAGGACCTCAGATAGATAAAAACAGTACTGTGAAGGTAAGCCTTTGATCTTGCCAATTAGTATATCTGAGGTTCCTGTGTGTCTATTCTCTGTATCGATGAGTGAGGTAAGCTGCTGCATGCTTATATGACATCTCGATGCCAATTGTATAGTACGGAAGAACCTAAAAGGGACATGTCACCTGTAAATGATATGGAAATTGTTTTCTTTGCTTTTTGTCTTACCTGTTTACCTGTCTACTGAGAAGGCATGTTACCTGTGTTATAAGATATATAAGGCTGCAAAGAATGGGGAAAAGTTCTCTATTCTTAACCCCTAGAGTTTAGAGTTGCGGACAAGGTTCGGAACTGAGAAGCACTGAGTGATTGAAAAGTCCTTGTTTTGGAACACTAGCCTCCAGCCGTGCCTGGACGGTCAAGGTCGAATGGGACCTGAGTAGTAGCACGAAGGACTTAGTAGAATCCGCGCGAAGAAGTGCGTGTAGTGATTTGGGAGTGTTTTGGTAAGGGGACACAGGCAGAAAGTTGAGCCTGTGGAAGCCAATTGAGGCATTGCCCTGAGCACTACTCCTGAACTTACACAAGTAGTTCATAGAAGACAGAAGAGTCTGTCTGGGAGTTCTCACTAAGTAGTCATAAGTGACCCTCTATTGTCTAAAGGTTGCCCTAGAGGAGTGAGAGACTCATCGGCTGATTAGCTACCAGCCAAGATGGGGAAGGGACCATCTAAGATATGGTACACCCCATGTGAACTAATAGAGATAGGGGAAGGGAAAGAAGTAGCCGCACAGGTAAAGAAAATCCTAAAAAGAGCAGGAATACACAAAACTGGGTTGGTAGACAGTAGATTTTGGGATCAGTGGAGATTAGATCATGCGGGATTGATTCAGGACAAAAAGTTGCAAAGAGGCATTTATGCCCTGATAGAAGGAAGCAATAGAATAGGATAAGGGGTGATAGTTCAGGAAATAATGAATCACCCCCACCTCACTCCGAGAATCAGGCTTGAAGGGAGACATTACCCTTCTCAGTATTATTGTTTAATATAACCCATCTCATCTCCCAGTTCTGTATGAAATATTACCTACTTTAACAAAATACTCAGAGAATCTGATATAGTGCAAAGAGAAAAACTATACACCATCGGTATGATGTTTATTGGATTATGTATTATATCACCTGTATTTGTAATATTCATTCTGTTTATATCAATGCCAGGATTCAACTTTTATGCTTTTTGTAAAATTAAATCCGCTTTCAGGAAATGTCCCCTAAAAAGAAGAAACTAGGATATTGTGATGTTCCACAGGGGTTCAACTTTTGGTTGGAATCCAGTGAAGAAAATTCTAAAGTCTGTGGGGTTTGGGAAATATTTGAAAATTGTACAAAAATAGTAATATGTAATTTTGGTGTCAGTATTAACTGCTATCTGCTTGAATTGTATTCCTGTATTCTGTTGTAGCGCTCTGCAGATGTTCTGCAGGGAATAACCAAAACATTAATTGACTGCCAAGTAGCTCCAAGGACGTTGTATCTGATGTGATGCGCACGCAGAAAATCACAAGCTGAATATGATACTGTGTTACCCAGTAATGTTACATGTCAATTATTACAAAGTGAAACTTGGCTTTGGGCCTCCGGGGTCCGCAGCCTGTGTATGATGACTATTTATGCCCAAAGGGAAAATATTTTGATAAAAGTGTTAGCCTAAGGTTAAATGGAAAGTAAGGTACAATGACAATATATATGTGTAAAATATTCAAGAACATACTCAAACATATGAAATTATGTCTTGTACTATGTTATGTGAATTTATTGTCTTGCCTGTTATCACCTGAAGTAAGGTATCTGTTAAAAGAGAGAGAAAGGTGAGTCAGTGGAAGTTTATGGAAGACTTCTCACTAAAGCGGTGGATGCTTTAGATCAAACTGATCCTGTAGAAACCTCATTTCAGGGTTGCAGGATACTCACTAGGTATTTAGTCTCTGACACATCAGATAACATTCTTGGTACAGATGTGATGGGAGTATTAGGTTGTAACATCATGTTACATTCATCAGGAGAAGCATATGTAAAAGTCACACATACTAACCATGAGATTTTGTGTTTGTTATCTGCCGAGTTAAGTACACCAAATTGTATTTTTGTCCTCACTGAAGAAGAAAATGTACTGTTATCCCAAGTGCCAACAGCATTATGGGCAACTGGGAAAACAGACTTAGGTAAATTGGATGTACCCCCTGTTATGGTAACCCTGAAACCTGGTGCTCAGCCACCCAGGATTAAACAATATCCTCTGACCCATGCCCAAGAGGATGCCATAGCAGTAACAATAGTGGAATTAGTGAAAGCAGAGGCATTGAAGGAATGCACTTCTGTAGCAAACACTCCTCTTTTCCCAGTGAAGAAAAAGGACAAAAAGGGAGAACCAGACACATACCGTATGGTTCATGATCTTAGGGAATTGAATAAAGTAACACTACTTGAAACCCCAGTGGTACCTAACCCACACACCTTGCTGTCAGCTGTCCCCACAGGTACCACCTGGTACAGTTGTATAGATCTTTCCAATGCATATTTTTCTGTGCCTTTACACCCCGATTGCCAGTATTTGTTTGCATTTACATTCAGGGGTAAACAGTACACCTGGACAGTACTACCACAAGGGGCGCAAAACAGTCCTAACCAATTCACAAGGTGTCTTACACTTATTATGAGTACTTGGTATTTTCCACATGATGATGTTGTTCTGTTACAATATGTTGACGATCTTCTTCTTTGTGCTCCAGACAAACCAACCTGTGAAGCGGCGACCATCAGCCTGTTGTGTTTCCTCTACCAGAACGGCTGCAAGGCCAACAAGGACAAGTTGCAATTTTGCAAACAAAAAGTGGTGTTCCTGGGACACTGTCTCGGCCAGGGTACCAAGCACCTGTCAGATGAGAGGACCAAGGTGGTGAGAGACATGCAGGTGCCAACCTATCATGCTCAGCTACGTACCTTCTTGGGATTGGTATCCTACTGTAGGCCATGGATCAGATCTGCATCTCTGACCATGCAACCTCTGTACGATAGCCTCTCCTCAAAGCCATTCAGCATCACACCTGAGGCCTTGGATGCGTTTTATCAGCTGAAGTTGCAGATAGTCAGTGCTCCGGCCCTAGGCCTACCTGACTATCAGAAACCTTTTCAGCTCTACGTGACTGAGATGATAGGGCACGCAACTGCAGTTCTCACACAACAACACATTACAGCTCATGGTTAGATGCTGTAGCCAGGGGGACCCCCTCCTGTGTGCGTGTTGTCCTCTCAGTACAAGCGTTGCTTGAGAAAAGCTCAGACATTGTCCTAGATCACATACTGGTTGTGTATACACCTCATGACATCCATGCTATCCTCACACAGGTAGACAGACGTCACCTTTCTTTGGCACGGCAGTGCAAAATGGAATTTGCTCTGCAGTCCTCCTCAAACATCTCTTTTCAACGCTGTTTAACTTTGAATCCTGCAACTCTTCTTCCTGTAGGAGTTCATGATTCAAAAGGGGGAGTGGAAGATGAGTTATTTTTAAATTCCCTCTCTGAAGAAGAACTGTTTGACAGCCAGAATGAACATGATTGCGTGGCTCTTATGTCACAGGAAACAGTGGGATTTGACCATGTCACGGATGTGCCGTTACAAAATCCTGATTATGAGATGTTTGTGGACAGCTCAAGGTATCTGACAGATGAAGGCAAATTTGTTACAGGGTATGCTGTAGTCACTGAACATGACATCATAGTCCAGGAAGCTCTTCCACCACACATGTCAGCCCAAGAAGCTGAGCTTAAAGCCCTTATGGAGGCTTGTAAGATAGCCAAAGGTAGAACAGCTAACACATACACTGACTCCAGGTATGCTTTTGGCATTGCACATGATTATGGTCCAATATGGAGGGCAAGGAACTTCCTAACGGCCCAGGGCAAGCCAATTAAGAATGGAGATGTGGTAAGTCGACTGATGGAGGCCATACTGCTCCCAAAGCAGCTGGCAATTGTGAAAGTCAGAGCTCACGCAAAAGGAAGGGACCCTGAAAGCCGTGGAAATGAGAGAGCTGACATAGCAGCCAAGGCTGCAGCACTACTGGCGAGAAGGGGTCCCAACCAGGTGAGCAAAATGGACATTGACCTAGCAGACCCAAAAGGGCTGTACTCAAAGGTCACCAGTGTGGAAACTGAAAGATGGAGAAAAGCAGGTGCTACAGACGGTGATGGTATGTGGAAAATGGGGGATCGATTATGTCTGCCCGCAGCAGTCTACCCCCAGATGGCTGGCTTGGCCCACGGTAAGGTGCATGCCTCTCGAAATGCCATGGAGTCATTAGTGGGTAAATTATGGTTTGCCCCAGGTTTTGGAAGAGCTGCTAGCAATCACGTAAAAGCATGTCACATATGTGCTCTACACAACCCAGGACAGGTAGTTAAAACACCCACCAAGTGTACACCAAAATCCCTGTACCCATTTCAGAGGATACAGATAGATTACATACAGTTGCCTAAGTCTGGAACATACGAGTATGTATTGGTCTGTGTGGATCTGTTTTCAGGATGGCCTGAGGCCTACCCTGTGAGCAAAGCAACCGCACAAGCAACTGCCAAGAAACTGATGTCTGAGCTTGTGTGCAGGTTTGGAGTGCCCGAGGTGATTGAGTCTGACAGAGGTACACATTTCACAGGTGAGATAATGAAAGAAATAATGTCTGCACTAGGGATTGAGCAAGCTTTCCACACACCCTACCATCCTCAGAGTTCAGGCAAGGTGGAGAGGTTGAATGGCACACTCAAATTAAAGATCCAAAAAAACGATAGCAGAGACAGGGAAGCCCTGGCCTGAGTGTCTATCTTTAGCCCTTTACTCAGTAAGAACCACCCCTAACAGGAGGACAGGGTTGTCACCATTTGAAATATTGTTTGGAAGTGCGCCCAAAACAGGGTTATACTTCCCTCAGACGTTACAGCTTAACTATGACAGTATTTCTAGCTATGTGCAGAGTTTGTGCCAGAAATTGAGAGAAACACATAAAAAAGTGTTCTCTTCTATTCCAGACCCTTCTGATTTTTCAGGAACGCATAGCTTGCAGCCTGGTGATTGGGTGGTCGTGAAAAGACACACTAGGAAGTCTCTTGAACCCAGGTATGACGGTCCCTTCCAAGTACTGCTGACAACTGCCACTTCAGTAAAATTGGAGGGAAAACCCACCTGGATACACGCTTCACATTGCAAGAAAGTTGAAGCACCATCAAAATGAAAACACGACACTTGCTGATGTTTGCTGGATGCCTTTTAATAATATGGACCTGGTTTGAACTTTACAGGAAAAAAAAGACAGCCCAAATCGGGGAGTAAGGGAGCTGGAGGAACACATATGGAGAACAAAAGAGAATATGTGGTTATATTTGGCCCGAGTATTAAACATGACAGAATTTTGTTTGAGAAATGCATATTCCAGTAATGTGTTAGAAACTTGTTTGATTGCAGTGCCGACTTCTGTTGCAGTATGGACTAAATTGTTGAAACTTCAGTTAAATGATACTCTTTTACAGGAAGCTGATCTCCATGTGCATGCAGACTGGATAAGTCCTTATTATGCTTGTATGAACTGCACTGCCTACGCAGATTTACAGGAGAATATGATAAGGATATCGACTGGGGCAGTAGCAAGAGCAGAATTGTGTTTCAAATTTTCATGTAATAAAACAACAATACCTAATTGCAATCCTATAATGAATAAAGGGCAGTTTTCACAAATCTGCAATAGAACTGACAACGATTGTCAAACCCTGAGGGAAGGGAAGAGGATGCAATGTAACAGGACCCTTATTATCCCGTCACTAGATTTACATGTACCCTTGCCACCTGGGTGGGTTCTAGCGTGTGGTAATAGCAGCTACACCTATATACCTGCCAATATAACTGGAGGCATATGTGCCTTGTCTAGATTAGCATTGACTATGATACCCACACCATATGAACAGAGTTCACAGAAATCGCATGTACATATATTACACAAAAGAAGTACTATCCCACTGCCTGAGGATTGTAATTATGATGTGAAACTCTTATCGAAAGCAGAATACATAAGCCTAGCTGTGTCACTGGTAGGAGTACCAGGTTTGTCTGTATAAGATAATATCACGTATTGCTTGCTTTATGGTAAAGAATATAAACACTACTAGCGCTATCATTAAAGATGTTATATTAGATTTGCAATCACATAAAAAAGCAATATTGCAGAATAGAGCGGCTATAGATTATTTACTGCTTAAACATGGTTATGGGTGCAACACTTTTACGGGAATGTGCTGTTTTAATTTGTCTGACCATTCAGAAGATGTGCATGATAAGTTGAAACAGTTGCAGGAAATGGTAACACATATTAAACAAGATGTCAACCAAGGATGGTGGGACTGGCTGTTAGCTTTCCTACCTGACTTGGGATACCTTCGACAAATCGTAGGTATAATCCTTTGTGTAATCATTTTTATGATATTAGGATGTTGTTGTATCCAATGTATTCCTTCGCTATGCAATCTCATGAGGGACAATACTCAGTATGTAAGGTAGGATCATTATTTTTAACATTTTCAATGGAGAATCCATCACAGATGGCACACAGATAGTGTGAATGTATTCATTGAATACTGATTAAAAATAAAGTCCTAAAATGGGGGAATTGTAAGGGTTAAAACATAACTTGCACTATATTCTATATCACAGTATACAGAAAGCACAAGAGGGTGGAATGATCTGTAAACAAGACTGCGTAGTTGATAAGCACAGACTTGGAGTCTGGGGGAGATATCAACAGTTCTGCCGATTTCAGCAGAACTAGTAGTCTTGGAAGGACATTTAGATAAGGTGAAAATGAAAACATCTGGGGTGATGGGTAAATGAACAAATTTGTGTGATAACGGAACTGGAAAGACCATATATGTATATTGATCACATGACTGTTATGCAATTGAGCTTGCTTTTAAAACTGTATTGAACTACGTAATAAAGTAGAAACGGTTCATACACGATACCTGTGTACGTCTTGTTTCCCGAGCGCTCGAAACTGGTTATCTATTTAATTAGGATTACGGTGACATCCATCCCAGGGGGACTTGCCCCCGACACCTCCTTCCATCAGCAAGGGCATTGAAGATGAAACGTGGCTGGGTCTTTCAGCATGACAATGATCCCAAGCACACCGCCAGGGCAACGGAGTGGCTTCGTAAGAAGTATTTCAAGGTCCTGGAGTGGCCTAGCCAGTCTCCAGATCTCAACCCCATAGAAAACCTTTGGAGGGAGTTGAAAGTCCGTGTTGCCCAGCGACAGCCCCAAAACATCCCTGCTCTAGAGGAGATCTGCATGGAGGAATGGGCCAACATACCAGCAACAGTGTGTGCCAACCTTGTGAAGACTTACAGAAAACGTTTGACCTCTGTCATTGCCAACAAAGGATATATAACAAAGTATTGAGATGAACTTTTGTTATTGACCAAATACTTATTTTCCACCATAATTTGCAAATAAATTCTTTAAAAATCAGACAATGTGATTTTCTGGATTTGTTTTCTTATTTTGTCTCTCATAGTTGAGGTCTACCTATGATGACAATTACAGGCTGGCCTCATCTTTTTAAGTGGGAGAACTTGCACAATTGGTGGCTGACTAAATACTTTTTTCCCCACTGTAGTTAAGGAATTTTCAAATGGGGTAATATTTCCATGCATCTGTACAGTGGGCCCCACAATTAGATTTATTGGTGAGCCCTGGGTACCCCAGTCGTACATTGGATCAAGCAATGTTAGATGGGTTGTCCAGTGTTTTTGGCCTATCCTATCTAAAGGCCAGTCTTCTCATGAATCAGCTGTTCGGGGAGTGTCCAAGCCCTGTACTATGCAGTACATGGAGCCAGAAACAGATATCCCCGGGCGCTGTAAGATGGTTGAGATTTTTTGTAAAATTCCTGAACAATATAAGTCCCCTAGTGGGACCAAAAAGTACATTCAAAAACAGTTCAAATCCTTTCTGTTCCCTAGAAAGTGATTTTATTATGAACAAATGCAAAAATATATAGAAAAAGACCTGGAGACATTCTCTATATTTATAGAAGAGCACATAAAAACATCAGTCAGTTTAAGAAAATGCTATATATTTGCATACACCTACCAAATATTCACTGGAATACAGAACATACAGTGGAGCATTGTAATAAAGAGCGGCAGGAACAAATAAAGCATCAGGTGAATGTTCTGCAATGTACTATGCAAAGATCTTTCTGCAGTGTTCAATGTCCTACAGCTGAAATCCTTAAATTTTATCCATAAGACACATCACCACCATTGAAAACCGTGAAGCCTAAAGCTGAATCCGCAGTAGAAAATGTCTGCTGCCTGAAAATCCATAGCAATTCGTGAATTCATCATAAGGGGATATACAGACTTCCAGCCGAAGAGCTTCCTGCTCAGAAGTAAACAGCATCCATGCAAACTTTTTGAAACCGCCACCTTTAGGATTTGGACAGAGAGCTTACGATCCTCTGCAGTTATTTGGTTATGGTCGTACAGACTTATCTATTCTCTATTACATGCAGGGGATGAACACAGTGAAAGACAACTAAAGAGGGTTCGGAAGGTTTCCTTACTGAAATTGGAAAAGGAATAACAACTGTGAACAGTTTGCTAGAATTGTTAACCTTCGCACCCCACCTTCATCCACATAGCCAATGCAACAAGAGTCTTCTTCCCTGCCAACACTATTGGGGCTGCTTCAACCAGCTGAAGCCCACCATCTTTTCACCAGTTTTTCAGTACTTGGACGCCTCTCAGAGCTTCTCTTGACTCTTAGACTACCATGGATGTCAGTTTTGACCACCTCAATGCCCTAGGGCATTAGGAATGGTGGTACTGGCCACTTCAGTGTTTTAGACCCCAGACATGTTGCCATTGACCACTTCAAGACCCTATACCATCATGGTTATTAGCAATAAATACTTCAGTACCCTAGACAATCAGGGATGATGACGCTTGTCCATTCAATGCCCCAGACCTTAGAGATGTAGGCATTGACTATTTCAATACCCTAGCAAAGAAAGGTTGCTGGCCATTACCCCTCCTTCATTGAGACATTACCATTGCCCATTCACCCTTCTCTAGGGCCGCCAAAACTCAGGTATGTAGGTATTGACCACTTTAACACCCAAGATCACTAGCGATAATGATACTGTTCTCATAAATGCCAAAGACTTCAGGGGTGCAGTCATTGACCAATTTTACCACATAGCCAACCAAGGATGTGAGCATTAACTCTCTTGCTCATCCTTCACTGCCCTAGACCACCAGGATACTAAACAATAACCTAAGAACTACCCAAGACCACCAGAGATATTACATTGGCCCTTTACCCTCATAGTGAGAATGAAAGAGTAAAGCTGAACGTCTGCACTCAGGCCTGTGAGCCCTCATCTACGCTTCTACTACAAATACGAAACTGTCAGCCTAGTGTAAAAGAGGACAAATCGACATCCCTATCATTTTCTGCATTATATATCTGCAAAATATTACTTGCTGCATGTGCAACAACCCAGAGCCCGCTGGGGCAATCGCAGTGTGGTAGTGGCAGGAGTTAAGATTAAAATGGCGACTCTGGTCTCTGGCTTTGTCACGATCTGGTCATGGTTGTCACTGTGTCCTTTCCCACCAAACCTCCCACAAACCCTGAAATGGTGCAGTGAAGAGGGGGTGTAGATGGTGGTGGTCTCCAGGTTGATGGATTGTGGGGTAACCTTGATGTTGGATGTGAATAATAGGCAGGAGACCTGTGGCAACTAACAGGACTAACCCATGACACTCTTTGCTTTGGGTTCAAAGCAAAGCCGGTTATACATCCAGTCTGTGTCACACTGAGGTTCCTTGGGCCTAACAGATAACAGTATTCTGGGGTCCCACCATTCAACAATCCCAAGAAAAGAGACTGTAGTAGCCTTCAGATATGGGTGTCCTCTGCTAGGCCATTATTATGTCTACCAAAGGGTTCTCTGGGCTTGTCTAACACTGCATCCAGTCCCAAAACATGAAGGCTCCATCTTAGGTTGGGAAGTCCACGTGGCTTGAATGCCAGAGTGACATTTGCTCCTCACCCCTCTCCCTGTCTCCCAAGACCCTGTTAATGGTTAATATTGTGCAACACTACATGAATAAATACCGATGTACTAGAGTTGTAAGATTATTTTGTACTACCTTGAGTCTCGTGTAACCATCCAGTACAAGGGACTTTTCTTTTGGTCTAGAAATGCACAGGGTTAAGTTACAGGACGCTATTCATGAAGCTGCATTACCACGGCGAGCTGGAATGCAATATTCACAGTGCAGCCGTAAATGACTACGTTATGGGAGCCCATGAATGAATTCCTTTAGATCTTATTGCCACTGATGACATAAAAGGAGAATTTTCTACCAGCTCGGCAAGTTTGGAATTAGAGAACAGTCACCCAATTACAGCCATAATTCACACTCATTGTTTAACTTAGGAATGACTTCAAGCAGCAGAGCTGGAAATGTATTTAACCCTACGTGAGATAATTCCCTAATAGTTTTAGGGCTATGGAGAACAATACAGGGGTGTAGCTATACGAAGTATAGCGGTAGTAACAGCCTTGGTGCCTAAAGGAGCCCACATACCCCTCCACCACAGAGGGGTTGCAGATTTTTGCTGCAGATATTCCGTAGGGTGGTTACAATTACGGCAATACCACATTTATATAGTTTTTACCACGTTTTAACAGCGTAACTAAAATCCGAAACCTGGAAAAAAAATTTTTTGTAGTCACCATATTCTGACACCCATGACTTTTTAAAATTTCTGAATATGGGGCTGTGTAAGACATCTTTTTTGCAGGGCCAGTTGTACTTTTTATTTATACTGTTTTAGGGAACGTTTGATTTTTTTTTTATGCAAATATTTTTGAAAGAAAAATGGTGAAAACAAAGTGTTGGCCATTTTGATTTTTTTTTCCCACCACCATATGGGTAAAATATTTTTATATGTTTGTAGCTCGCTCATTTTCAGATCCGGGGATGTTTCAGTTGTTTATGTTTGTTTTTGTTTGAATGGGGGTGATTTGAACTTCTGTATTTTTTTATTATTTTTTTTTAAATATTTCTAAAAACTTTTTAATTCCCCCCCCCCATCAGATCTTGTGCCATAGACTGCAATACAACTGTGTTGTAGTCTATGGCAAGATGCATACAGTATGTATCTATTGAGGATTGCCATAAGCAAACTGTATAGAGAGTTAATGCCGGTGATCAGCGGTGACTCTGATCACGGGCATTAGTGACCCGGTGGGGCGGCATATTTAAAGACCACCTCTGTAAAAGCAGAAGTTTTGGCAGTTTGCTGATCTGAAGCATTCAGCCATGTGTTAACACATTGTCAAGGAGGAAAGACATCAGAAATGATTTTAGAGATGGAATTGTTGCTTCCCATCAGTATGGGACGAGTTGTAAAGCTAATTGAAGTCAATAATTCTACAGAGAGATAATTGACAAATGTAAAAGATAGTTGACATTCTTCTCATGAGTAGACACCACAGTAAATTCATCTCAAGGTCAATTACAAAAAAACCCCCAAGAGCTGCATCTAAGACTCTACACAACTCAGATAGCATGTTATATGTTCAAGTTCATGACAGCACAATTGGAAAAAGTCGGGACAAGTATGGGTTATTTGGAAGTTCTGCCAAAAGAAAGCCTCATCTTTCTAGAAAGAACAGGGCACATGGCTTATGTTTGCAAAGTTGCATCGGAACAAACCACAAGACTTCTGGAACATTTTTACCCATAATGCACCGCGTCATGTTTCGCAAAAACAAACCCAGTATGTCTGCACAAACACTTTATATCTGTCAAGCATAGTGCTGCAGGGATAATGATTTTGGCTTGTTTGTGCCCCCCCAACACCCCCCCCCCCCCCCACAAAAAAAACAAACAACACTTTTTTATTTTTTTTTATATATAAAAAAAAACAAAACAAAAAAAAAACCCAACACACAAAAAAAACACACCACCCCCCCATACAACACGATAAAAAGGGGGGGGCGGGATAGCGCGGCCTCTCCCCCCCCCGCCCACCCCCAAACACACCCCCCCACCCACCCCCCCCACACCCCCATACATCCCCCCTTTTTTTTTTTTTTTTTTTCCTCCTCCTCCCCCCCCCCCCCCACCAAAAAAAAAAAAAAGGGAGGAGGGGGGGAAAAGAAAAAAGGGAAAAAAAAAACCCATTCCCCCCTCTTCCCCCCCCCAACAAACCCCCCCCCCCCCCTCCTCTTTTTTTTTTTTTTCCCCCCCTCCCCCCCCCCCCCCAATTTCTCCCCCCCTTCCCCCCCCCCCCTCTTTTTTCCCCCCCCGGGCCCCTTCCCCCCCCCTTTGTTGCTCTTTTTCTCCCCCCCCCCCCCCCAAAACGGCCCCCCCCGGGGGGGGGGCGTGGCCTGGACGTGCATGGAGTAGCACGCGCGCAGGTCCTTCTCCGCTCCTCCGCTCGCTACTGAGACCCGTGGACCCCTCAGCAGGCGCAGTATGGGCAAGCGCTTACCGAGGAAGGTGGCCCCGGGCACCCCAGCGCCCGTGGAGAGGTCTGGGGGGGCCACCCTGGACGCCTTTCTGGCCCAGCGGCCTTCTCTACCGGGCCAGGCTGCTGCGGGGCGGCCATCTTGGATTTCCTCCGCTCTTCAGGCACAGGGGTCGCAGCGCAGCCTTTCTCCTCCCGCGCTCCCCCTGTCAGCCAGCGGAGCGCCGCTTCAACAGAGATCCCTGTCGGCGCCTGGGCAACCCAGAGTTTCCCCAGCACGAGTGCTCCCACAGTCTCCTCACCCTGGGATGTCCCAGCAACTACATTCTGCTTCACCAGCACTCCTGGCAGAGCGGCATGAGAGGACCCCGGATGTCTCCAGCTTCTCAAGGAGTTCTGAGGTCAGTGGCTCTGCTCCCTCCTACACCGCTGATGAGTTGCAGCCTGTGGCCACAGAGCTGGTCTCTGTGGCCCCCCATCTACTATCTTCCCCCATCGCCCCTCCCCTCCATAGCTCAGGGGGGGATGGCGCGGTGGAAGGCGCTGGCGTAGGGGCTCCTCCGCCCCACACTCCCAAGGATTATGCCTCCCCCCTCCAGTCCTGCACCCCCAGAGCTGCATTCCAGGCCCATCTTCAGCACCATCATCCATGGCGGACCTTCTTCCTCAACTTCCTACTAAACAAGACCTTAAAAGTATGGTTGCGGAAATCACAGCATCCTTCCGATCTGAAATTGCTACCCTCCGCACTGATTTACACTCCATTGCTAACCGAATGGACACGCTGGAGAATGACCATGACACTACCAGAGACTATGTTGCCTCACTGCATGATACTACCACTGAACAGGGTTCAGCTATACGGGACATGCAACGCCACTTGGAGGATCTTGACAACAGGGGCCGGCGCAACAATATACGCATCAAGGGACTCCCAGAGGCTGACCAATCTGAGGATCTGCCTGTTCTGCTGGAGGCTGTCTTCAACACTATACTGCAGGAGCCCCCGTCCCACAAAATTAAGTTTGATAGGGCACATCGAGCCCTTCGACCCAGAGGATCTTCCGCCACACCCCGTGATGTCATCTGCTGCCTCCACGACTTCACCCTTAAAGAGGCTATAATGAGCAAAGTGCGCAAACTCAAAGACTTCGAGTTTCAGGGAGCTCCACTACAATTCTATCAGGATCTGTCGCTAATCACCCTCCAGAAACGCCGCCATCTCCGACCCCTCCTCCAGATTCTTCAGGAGCACCAAATTCCTTACCGGTGGGGATTTCCGTTTGCTCTCATTGCTCGTAGGGATGGTCGCTCCGCTACGCTTCGCTCCTTTGCGGATTTGCCTCTCTTCTGTGACCTATTGGATGTTCCCCTGCCGGATTTAACAGACTGGGAGCTATTCTCTCCACCCCCTCCCCCACCACCGGTTTGGCAACGATTGGAGCCCAGACGACGTCATGCATCCTCCGCGGTGGTGACCACTCGGAGGCCCCGGCTGGAGACTGATCCCTGAGGAGGCTGCCCCCCCTTGAGACGTTCTCCCTTTTCTCGGTGGTGCTTTGGAATCTGCATGCCTTAATGTTATGTTTGCTTCTTTTTTTTTCTTTTTTTAGGTCTACGGGTCTCATCTATTATGCTTATTATTGGATTGTTTTAGCGGAGTGGGGCGGGGTGGGGTTCCGGTGACTCCCCTTCCTTCCTTCTTTTTACTGGTGGTTGGGGATCCACCGCCTCCCCTCCGACCTCCTGTCCACGCTCTCCCCCCTAAGGGGATACTTGGACTGTGCGGCCATTGATCCTGATTGGACCTCTGGCTGCCCTCATTGGTCCCCAGGCGAGTGACTTAGCCTCGCCCACAAAGTATTGTTTAACTGTTTTTATTTTTACTTTGTCATTTATGATGTCTTTTGCCTCCCTCCCTCCCTCTCTTTCCCCCCCCCTCCCTGATCTAGAGACCCTGCCTCGACTTTGGGTTCCTGTTTGTGGATTGCCCTTTTGCCTCTCCGAGGGAAACTTGCCAGCGTCATGTGAGATGGGTGAGCTTATTGCAATCCGCCACTGTCCTCCAATCCTGGGTCCCAATGGTTAGGTGCGTGACAATTAATGTCAAGGGCCTGGGTTCCAACATTAAAAGGCGCCATGTCCTTAGAGAACTCCGCTCCTTACGAGCGGATGTGGCGTTTCTTCAGGAGACTCATTTTGACCGCGCTGGTACTTTTGCCTTCGCTAAGCATTATTTTCCCGTAGCTTTTTCAGCCTTCCACAATCGACGCAGAGCTGGGGTGGCTATCCTTCTTTCTCGATCCTGCCCAATTACAGTGACGACTTCCCACATAGACCCAGGTGGCCGGTTTGTTATCTTAGAGGGGCTCCTTTATGGTGCCCCGATTGTTTTATGCAATGTCTATGCCCCCAATTCAGCACAGATCCCGTTCTTGCGCCGGGTATTCTCCCGTCTGCGCGCTCTCCCACCATCAGCTTGGCTGGTGGGGGGAGACTTTAACATGGTCTTCTCTGAACGGGCGGATCGTCTGGCGTTACCCCAGGGCCCAACCCCCCATAGGTTGGCCCAACTTGCAAGGGAGTTCCGCAGGCTGATCCGCGCCCACTCTTTGTATGACCTTTGGCGAGTGGACAATCCTACGGCGCGCTCCTACACCTTCTTTTCTCACCCTCATAACACTCACACCCGCATTGACTACTTCTTTGGAAATGCTCCCGCTCTTCGTTTGCTTAGGGACACGAACATTGGCCCTCTCACCTGGTCTGATCATGCCCCAGTCGTGGTTACCTTATCTACGACTCCAGTGCCTATTCGCCAATGTCATTGGCGTCTTAACGAAACACTGCTCAATTCGCCGACCTCCCTCGAGACCCTGCGCACACACTTGATAGATTATTTTAGGGACAACTTAGGCTCGGTAGACTCTCTTGCCATTCTCTGGGAAGCCCATAAGGCGGTCATGAGAGGATGCTGTATCGCATTGGCTTCTAGGCTTAAAAGGGACAGACAGGCCCAGGAACAGCTCCTCCAAGCCCGTATTCGGTCCCTTACGACGACTTTGGCAGCGCATCCATCCCTGGGGGTTCTTCGCCGTTTGGTCCTGGCCCGGGCGGACCTCCGTGATTTGGAGACCCGCCATGTGGAACGACTTCTCCTTTATACCCGTCAGCGGTTTTTTGAACGAGGTAATAAATCTCATACCCTCCTGGCAGGAACCCTCAGGGACCATCGGGCCTCTTCCACACCACACTCTGTCCGTGACCCCGCGGGTACTCTTCAACATCACCCTGATGCTGTGGCGCTGGCGTTCCACTCTTACTACTCTAAGCTGTATGACTTACCCCCCCCACGAGCACTACTCCCTGGGGATGACTCAACACTACTGGAAGACTATTTAAAGGATTGTTGTCTCCCACGCCTTCCTCCTGAGGCCCTAACCTCCCTGAACACCCCCATCACCAGGGAGGAACTAGAAGGGGTCCTGAGGGACCTCCCAAATGGGAAAGCCCCAGGCCCAGATGGGTTCACTTACAATTATTATAAGGTTTTCCAGGGTGAACTCTCTGCTCATCTATTGTCCCTCTTCAATTCCTTCCTTTCAGGTTCCCCTATACCCCCGACTATGCTCTCTTCACTACTCACATTGGTCCCTAAACCGGGTAAGGACTTGCAGGATTGTGCTAACTACCGACCGATTGCTTTGCTGAACACGGACCTGAAACTTTTCACCAAACTCTTAGCCAATAGACTGAATGCTTGGCTCCCTCTGCTTGTCCATAAGGACCAGGTGGGATTCATCCCCTGTCGTCAGGGTGGTGACAACACCAGGAGGACTGTGGATTTGGTGGAGGTGGCCAATCATTATTCTACCCCGGCCCTTCTCTTGAGCCTGGACGCTGAAAAGGCTTTTGACCGCATAAATTGGTCGTTTATGCATACTACGCTTAAGGCGTTCGGGCTTACGGGACCGTTTCTCACAGCTATCCAGGCCCTTTACTCCTTACCCTCAGCAGCAATTAAGCTTCCCCATGCATCTTCGCCCTCCTTCCCTATTCGAAATGGCACTAGGCAG
Source organism: Leptodactylus fallax (assembly GCA_947044405.1). NCBI lineage: Eukaryota > Metazoa > Chordata > Amphibia > Anura > Leptodactylidae > Leptodactylus > Leptodactylus fallax. Next base: position 1,063,079 of record CAMRHE010000133.1, on the reverse strand, counting down.
GGTTGCCCCCTGTCACCCATCATATTTGCCCTCTGCATTGAACCGCTAGCGGCCAAGATTAGGCGAGACCCTAATATCAAGGGCATCATGGTCCAAGATAAGGAATTTAAGATATCTCTCTTTGCGGACGATGTACTCCTCACTCTCACCTCCCCTCATACTACCCTTCCAAACTTGCTGCGCTCGCTAGAGACCTATGGTGATCTCTCAGGGTATAAGGTGAACCCCGCGAAGACTGAGGCAGTCCCACTTAACATCCCACGGGACCTTCTCCTTCTCCTCCGCAGTAATTACGATTTCCAGTGGCGGGAGTCCTCTATCCGCTACCTGGGAGTCCATATATCCACTTCCTATGCGACCCTCTACTCGGCAAACTACCCGCGGTTGTTTTGTGAGCTAAGAGCCCTATTGGACAAATGGCAACCCTTGCCTATCTCCCTTTTGGGGAGAATTGCTGCGGTCAAGATGACTCTCCTCCCGAAGCTACTGTATTTTTTCGAGACTCTCCCAGTCGCGATACCTCGGGGAGAATTACGGAACCTACAGAAAGCTATCTTCCAGTTTATCTGGAAAGCAAAACGACACCGAATACCTAGATCTGTTATGCTGGCGGATAGGGGGTCTGGGGGTATGGCTGTCCCACATCTGTTACATTATTACTGGGCGGCCCACTTACGCCATATCCCATTCTGGGCGGCTATGCCAGCATACACCAGATGGGTGCAGGTAGAGAAGCTATGGCTGGCACCCATGCATCCTAACGCGCTTCTGTGGGTCAGCTCCCCCCCCCCACCCCCCCCTGCCTCGTACCTGTTGGGCCCCATTCGGTTTACTAGATCTATCTGGTCTACCTGTTGTGCTAGATTCTCCCTGATGTCCCCGCGCTCATCTATGGTCTCCATACTATACAACCCCCTTCTCCCAGAGAGCCTGACTTCTGCCATGACTAAAGTGTGGTCTGAAGCTGGCCTTTACCGGATTGCTGATATGGTTGACCCTGGAACCTTGGAACTCAGGTCCTTTGCTTATCTTACAGCTAATCAAAACCTGCCAAGTACTGAATGGTTCCATTACTTGCAGGTGGTTCACTTTGTCCGCTCCCTCCATGGGTCTCTTAAGGTGTCACTCCCCACCGCTTTTGAAAAGATTTGCCGTGCAGGCACGTCCACTAGGGGCTTTATATCCTCTATTTACCAACTTCTTAACTCACAAACTACAGGCTCTCCTGTTAATCATCGCTATATGCTTAAATGGGAGGAGGCGGTGGGTAAACCCATCTCCCAGGAACAGTGGCGGATTGTATGGTCTCGGGCCCAGAAATCATCTCAGTGCATTACGTTTAGGGAAACGCAGTATAAGCTGTTGATGCATTGGTATCATACTCCGGCTCTCCTTCATACTTTAAACCCATTAGTTCCCCCATGGTGCTGGCGCTGTGGAGCTGCGGTGGGTACCCTGCACCATATCTTTTGGACGTGCCCTCTCATCCTCGGTTTTTGGAGGGAGGTCAGGACTCTGACGACTGCTCTCTTTTTGCAAGAGGTTCCTCTTGACCCTCTTCTTTATCTCCTGAACCTTCCCCCCAGACACCTGAGCAATAAGTCATCCAGGCTTTTCTTGCATCTTTGTACTGCAGCTAAAACTCTCATAGCTAGAAACTGGAAGAAGGTGAGTCCCCCATCTAGTCTTGAGCTTGTGGCTAGAATGAAGGATGTGAGGAGTCTTGAATACCTGACTGCTGGCCTACATAATTCACGGGAAGCCTTTGGGGCTATTTGGGCACCCTGGGACATGTATTGTACATTACAGGGTCTCTGATCTCTAGTCCTCTCCTTCCCTCCCCCCCCCCCCTTCCCTTTGGTCCTACCCTTGTCTTCTTAACCCCTCCATTCCCCCCTCCCTTGTTCACTGCTTAATTTAAATGCATATTGCTTAAGGGGGAGGAGGCAGATAGCCTCTATTTACCTCAATGCTTCCTGTTTGTTTGATTATTATTGTTTTTTTGTTTTTTCTTTATTCCTTGTTAATGAAAAATTTTTCAATAAAATTACAGTTATATAAAAAAAAAAAAAAAATAGCTGTGTGCCAAGCAATTTTTCAGCCAACAGCTAGTCCATCCAGCCCCCTTGTATGTGCATGCTCGGGTTGTATTTTAAACAGAGTAAGTGAAGTAAGCCTTGTGGCAGTGGCTTATCTCCCCTTAGAGAAAAGGAATGGGCATGTTGAAATCCAGCTGCCCAATCCTTCTCTGCACATCTAGCTCTTGTTTTTTTATTGTAATTTCTCTGACCATTACACAGTCTACCCTTGGACTAAATTTGCCGGGACGTTCACTCCTAGATACATTGTCATCTGCCTTGAATTTTTCCACTTGCGAATAATTTTTATCTCTGTAGATTGATGGACCTCAAATAGTTTGAAAATGGCCTTATAGCCCTTCCCAATTAATGTGCAGCAACAATTGCTTCTCTAAGATCATTGCTGATATCTTTCCTCCTTGTCGTTGTGTTAACACATCTGCAGCTGAGGAAGAGTCAGGAGGCCGCCTACATATTAGATGGTCAGTCTGTTCCACTGAAATCAACATTAATCTAATGTGTGTGACCAGCTTTACACATGGATTTTTGTCACACTATTTTCTCAGACCTCTGTTGCCTGTCCTTGACAACCCTGTTACCTGCTGATACCATGACATGTACTGTATGACACCCTGCTGAAAACACAGCCTATAACAGGGCCCTACCATGTACTATTCATCATACTAGCAGCTTAGCACAGGGGCGTTTGGGCCCACTTGGGCACCAGGGCTCGAATGTAACTGCTCCTTCTGCAACCCCTAGAACTACAACTTTGTCCAGAAGTATTAAAGAAGCTATACCTTGTAATACTGTATATGGCCTAAATGTATTTTTGTTAGAACTTGTCTAAGATTTCTAGTACTTTTTGCATTTTATTTTATTACATGGTCTGGGGAGAATAAACGATTTGGCGCCCGCTGCCATGTGCTTAGCTCATTATAGGGGATCTATAGAAATGCCTACTTGACCTAAATATACTCCACCACCCCTGTGGTTGACAAGTGACCTCCTACCGTGCGTCATATCATTAAATCCTCACTTGCCTCCCACCATGGTCGGCCTGCCCCCCCCCCAGTCCTGGTTCTCTGTAATGATACACTAGGAGAAAGTTTGCTCGGCTACTTAGCAATTTAGAAGGATTTAACCTGTTAAAAAAAAAACTTCAGCTCCTTGGAATCGATGTAAGTAAAGAATATGTTCTCAGATATTTCTGTTTCTTTTCTTAAAAAGCTTTTAACTGTTCCAAGGGTGGAAAAAAAAAATACCTAATAGGACATTGCATGAAAACCGTATTGAATGCATTCACCGCCTGGGAAAATGGAAACGTCTCCTACAGCGATTTAAAAAGCATTTCTGAAAATCTACAAATGATTGCCGAGATTCTAAGTCTGGCCTAAGATGAAACAATTTCCTTTCTTTTCTAAAGGTAGATAGCACACAGCTTAACAGGGTTCTGGAATAGACTATAGAGACCTGCCGCATATCTTCACATCGTGTAGTACTAAAAGTCCCAGAAAACCTTCTTCAAACTCAAAGCTGTGCACTAAACTAGCTTCTGACTTCACGTCCTATTTAAGGCTAAGTTCACACAGAGAAATGGGCTGCGAACTTGGGCGCGGATTCTGGCCCTGAGTCCAAGACAGATTTCACCTCCAATTGTTTTCAATGGGAGGCAGAGAAAAAAATAAGCATCTTGCTCGATCCTGCAAGAGATTCCACGGCTTGAGGCTCCCTTCTGATTAGGCCCATTCATCTAGGCCTAATAAGTAGCTGAAAACCGCGATGAAATGCCGATGACCTGCTAGGCCGTGGCCGGAAACTGGCGACGGAAAATGAAGTGGAATTCCTATTCATTTTCCACCATGTGAACTTACCCTGAATGTTCAGCTCTTCACTGGAAACTCATGGGGTGGGGGGATTCATCAAATGCCTTACAAATGTGGCGTAAAATAGTCGCATATCACTGCTTTGCGACTTTTTAACACCACTTGCAACTGTGACAAGTGGTGTATTTGCACCAGCCTCGACACTTTTCCGAAAGTGGGTGGAGACCAGGACCATATTCTTCAACATTCATGCCATAAAAGGAGTGTCAATGGGTGATTCCACCCCTATATACTTGACAACTCACATCCCGAAAAAAGGGTGACCTCTCAGACTCCTGGAAGAGCAGGAAAATCTCCCAGGACGCCAAGGTAGCAGTCACTTTATACGTGACTTGGAAAATTTATGTGCTAGTCACATCTGAAAAGGAGGCATGGCCAGCACATTTATTGCTCAAGGGGGGTGTGGTGATACCCCAAATGGGCATAGCCACAACAATAAGGGGTGTTGCTTTACCCGCAAATTTTCATCCTCTGGGAACCAAGCACTGAAATACTGGCAAGTATGATATGACTAGATGACTGATGACAATGCTGCCGGCCATGTGGCAGATAGGTCCTCAGGTCTGCACTTGGCTTCCAAAGTCAACCATCATGTGACTGGGTAGTCAAATAGAACTAAACATGGAGTCATGTGACACCCAGGTTCCTATTAGCAACATAGGTTTTTCAATGCATAAGCCTTGGGTTATAATTTTATAAGTAATTCCTGGCAAATATTCTCATGTTCCTTCTGATCCTTCAGTTCCTTAAAAGGATTGCACAATATTAGAAAAAGATGGCTACTTTATTCAAAAACAGCGCCACATCTGTCCACAGGCTTTGTGTGGTATTGCAGATCAGCCCTATTCACTTCAAAGGAACAGAGCTGCAGTACCAGGCACAACCTATGTACAGTTGTGGCGCTGTTACAGGAAAAAAGCAGGGTATTTTCACTTGCCACTGATATGCTACATATTTTTAGCAGTGGAAATTTAGCAAAAACATACTAAACTGTGCAGTTTTTGAGGTAGAATTTATAACATCTACCATGTGGATGTACCCTCAAAGTGTGATGTAACACACCCCCAACTGGTAACACCCAGTTGTCAATTTATTCATACATTTCAAGGAGGAATAACCGAGGAACAGCACAAGGCAGGATTCTAAGAAAGGATGTTCCAGAATGTTTAATTCATGGGAAATACAAATATTTGCCAGAAATAAGAATATGCAAATAAGTTCTCATTGGTTAAAAAAGGAAAACTTTCTCTAGTGCCACCTTTTGGAAGGTAGCTCCCTTTAGATCAGTGCCTGGTTTTCTAGCAACCTAGTGGTATGGTCTGGGATTAAAGCCAAACCAGAATATATCCTCTAAAAGGAGAGACCCATCCACAGACAGTTGTTTCAGGGTTATCAGTGTGACACGGGGTACTGATTTGGCTAGGTGCAAGGTCATAGACGTTCAGAAGAGGTACTATGTACTATTTACAGGCCACTGTTTACCCTTTTGACTCAAGTCTGTGATCTCTCACGCATCCAACCAGGGGCAATAACCCTGAAACAGCTGTCTATAGATGGGTCTCTCTTCCATTTTGGAGGAGATATTCTGGTTTAGTTTTAATCCCAGATCATGTCACTAGGCTTCTAGAAAACCAGGCTACCTTCTAAAAGGTGGTGCTAGAGCAAGTTTTCCTTTTTCTACCAAAGAGAACAGTTTTTTGGCCCCTGTGTTGGTACTTTCCACCATGCGAGTGGTTCCATGCTTGAGAACTTCTGCCTAAAGATGCGTCTGCCTTGTTGGGTAGTCTTTACTTATTAACAATGCAGCTCCTCAGCTCTGCTACATCTGTGCCTATTCATAATAGTAATAATCATCTGTTTCACCACAAGTGATACAGCCATTGTATTCTCCATCATCAGTAGAAACACGTAGCACAATACATGGCTGATGTGACAATACCCCACCACGTAATGTAATGTTCTGCCAGGGACATCTGCCAGCGGCTCGTAGCTTTGTCTTCCTCCGTTCACACTCATTAAATTCGCCGTCTTCTAATCATAACATAAATGTTTCATTGTTAATTATTTGTTCGCGGCTCTTTGAAGTAATGTGATAAAATGAAAGAATTAGATAAAGTGCCCATTTCATAGCGGAGATCTGAAGGAAGAGATTTGCCATTTGGCTAATGATGGAGTTAGGAGGTGACACTAGAATGTTAATGCGGCTCCACATTATTTGTTCGGCCTGATTTCATATTAAATAGATAATAATGCCAATGAATTTTTCATGTCCAAATGTGTTTTTTGTGCAAATACTGAATGTCAGATATTTGTCGGATCTGTGGCTAAGCATCTTGGGTAATGTCTTGTGTAAGTAACAATCTACAACCTATTGTTCTTTGCTTGGTACATCGATAGCATGTCTCTTGTTCTTGCATGACTCCTTTGAGAGGAAGAGGCCAAAAACAAGTCTGTGCAGTATGGAGAGGCAGTCTATTGTACAGGAGATGAAACTTCTAGTAGTCTTAAAACATGTAGATAGTATATATAGGATAGTTAGGATGTACTGTCACATGCTCGTTGGTCAGGGTCAGCCATTGGGGCTTGAATAACATTCTAGAATGAGGGGTCCGTAGCTCTCTAGAGAGCACCATGGTTTCTTCTGAACTTTTTCAGGCATAGCACCAGTCTCACCAAGACTTTCTTCAGGTACTGAATAAATCTGAGATGCAGTTCTTTGCAAAACTCTTAAAGTGTAAGTAAATGTTCATATATTTTTTCAAAAATCCATAGTGCAGGTGAAGGGAACAAATTTTGCAATATACTTCACTAAAGAAAAGTGCCTTTGTCTTTAACTATTACTCCTGTCTTTACTTCTTATCTGAGTGACGTTGGTGCATACTCAGCAGTGTCAGTTTACAATAAAGTCTATGGAGAGGGGAGGAGAAGAGAGACAGAGATATAAGGCCGACTACAGCACTAAAAGAGTTATTCCTATCAGGAAAAGAGTGGATAGACAGTAATTCCTGATAGCTCAGCTGTGTTGTGAAAGAAAACTGTCTCTCTACAGTGCAGATGTCTCTCTGCTTTAAGGAGCTCTCTTCTTCCTCCCCATCCTCTATCCATAGACTTCTATTATACAGATTTGACCAGTAGCATAAAGAGGCAAATCATTGAAGAAACAGGAACTTTTCTCTAATAAAGTATATTACAAATTTTGTTATCTTCACCTGCGCTATGGATTTAGGAAAAAAAAAATAAAGTTTAGTTATTCTTTGAAATTTATGTCCAAGACCAGATACTGAAGGCCTATCCTTAGAATAGGACATCAGTATCAAGTCAAAAATCTTCACTTTTCAATGATTATTCACAGTTTTTTGTTGTTGTCTGTCATAAGCTCTAACACTGTAGCAGTTTAACCAATTGCAGAAGTTTGGGTTAACGCTTTAGCTCTGTACTTCACTAAAGAAAAGTACCTGTGTCTTTAACCATTACTCCTGTCTTTACTTCTTAGCTAAGTAACTTTGGTGCATACTCCATACACAAGCAGTGTCAGTTTACAATAAAGTCTATTGAGAGAGGAGAGGAGGAGAGAGACAGAGATATGAGGCCGTCTACAGCACTAAAAGAGTCATTCCTATCAGGGGAAGAGTGGATATATAGTAATTCCTGATAACTCTGCTGTGTTGTGAAAGAAAATTGTATCTCTACAGTGCAGATGTCTCTCTACTTTGAGAAGCTCTCCTCTTCCACCCCCATCCCCTCTCCATAGACTTCTATTATACATACAGTATTCGATCAGTAGCATAAGGAGGCAAATCAATGAAGAAACAGGAACTTATCTCTAATAAAGTATATTAAAAAGTTTGTTATCTTCATCTGCACTATAGATTTAGAAAAAAAAGCTTAGTTATATTAGTAGTTATTTTTTAAAGTTGTTGTCCAAGACCAGATATTGAAGGTCTATCCTTAGACTAGGTCATCAAGATCAGGTTGAAGGTGGTCCTCTGGCTAGTCAACTGATATCAGCACATTGTAGAGAAGCAAATGGCACTGTACACTGTGTATTGACTGTGGCCCATTACACACTATTGTAGCTCAGCACCTGCTCATGTACATTAAAAAAATAATGAAGACACCTTGACCTCTTCTTCTAGCAAGATCTTGGGAAAGATGGAGATTTGGTAAGAAAACAAATAATCTGTTATTATTAAACACCCATATCACCCATGTAACTCACTCCTAGAACTTAAAAACTTACAGCACTATGACAAACGTGACAACCACTTGTAAGCCATAAATATGACTACTCCATTGTGTCAGACTGGTCCACCAAAATACTAGAGGATCTTCTGGTGGGACCAGGCTCTCACACAATAATGGTCCAGCAGAAGTCGCCCAAATTTGAATGTCACTATAGCCTATTTCCTGGATTTCCTGGGGGTTGTTGGATGGTGGGATCCCAAAATTGCTTTACCTGCTGGTCCCAAGGAACCTCAGTCCAACACTGATTGGGGTGTAGTAAGTCCAGAGTAAACCCCCCCCCCCTGGGGTGAAAACAACATAACACCATTTGCAAGTTACACATGTATATATGAAATTCCTTATATCTGATGTAATACTGTATATTCCTTGATAGTAAAAGGTCTTCAGAGCTAGAAGTAATCTCAGTCTATCTCCTAATTCAGTCCCCGCATACATAAAAACCTTATGAAATAAATTGCACATTACATTTGCTCGGAACAAGTCACCTCTGGAAATTGAGGGCTCTATGAGCGATCACCTTTGCTTTAGACGATAACACCTCTACCAATATGTATGTAAATCATGTGGCAAGTCCTTAAAATCCTGATCTACAGAAATCAGCTGAACACAGCAGGTCCTTACACAGACGAGGGGTTGTCAAGAAGAGGTTCTCAGCTTTCAACAATCCCTATTTCTAAAAAGGGTCCTTTGACAAAAATAGCAAATCACATTCCCCTGCTGTTAGTCCCAGTGAACAGCTGTAAATTGTATGGAAACCTGGCAGTAAGTGTTTAATTTTCCTGCAGTGCCACCACAGGTGAAATTAGGAATTGCACAGTGTCCATTCATACCAATGGGTTTTCTGTACTGGACAGGACAGGACAGGTCCTCCAGAGTTATGATCTTTGAATCTCGTCTCCACTCTGGCCAAGAGAACAGAAGATCCCACTCTATTAACCCTAAATTTCAACGATTTATATAACCAGTGTCCATCCATGCCCTGCAACACTCTCTTATCATGCAGAATCTATTGATCTGTCTGGTTTCATGGTTTGTGAATATATTGTCATGGCAGAACCGCAAACCTACTGAATACTGATACTTACACTTACACAGGCAGGACAATAGGAGGAATGGAGAAGGAAAATCAGCTTACCTAGCAGAAAATGACTGCAAATCTAGTCCGACTCATGACCTGTTCCGGTCTGTTGATGTTCCTAGGACTGGGTAAGACTGGCAAAGGAAGAGGATCTCATCCAGTTAAGAAGTAATTTGAATGTTAATGACTTCTCCAATTACTAATTAGCAAAGGAGATAAGATAAGATTGTCAGCTTGGGTTTCTCAGGTCATTTGGCCATTATATAAAGGCACACAAAGCCTGGTTACTGACAAATCTGTTCTTCCCAAGAAAAACTGATTACTGTAAACCATGCCTCAGAAGAAGAAGGTGTGTTATATAGACCTTGCAAGACATGTTATATATAACTGCTAAAAGCAACAAAAGCATTGCTAAACACGTGGATATCTATGAATGCACAATTGGACAATTTCACAACAAATGAAAAAAAATTCAGGATTGCCGTGACTCTCTGTAGGGATGGGTATCATGTAAAGATGACTCCTGAAAAAGGTGAGAATCCAAGAGCTGAAGAATAACAGTGGTGAAAGCAGAAATCCACATAATTCCAAAGGGTTCACTTACTTTTTCTAGTAAGCGTATTACTGGCACTGTTCCCTTTAAATATCAGCTGGGCCAGTGGTTGATGGAACCCTAGGCATACATTGGAGTTGTTGGGTCCATACTGTATGTCCATATGCCGTCCATATATATGTAGATGAGTCCATGAAAGACACAATTGTGGCATATTCAATGGCATATTTCATTGCCTCTGGGTAATACTATGCCAGAGGCACTATATGGCGGCACACAGAATGCAGATTTCTCTTAATACTGTCCAACCGTGTTTCCAGCGCCTGTTTGAGAATCACGTTAAGAAACACGTTATTCTAATTATTTTATAATTGCTAATAATTACCATTCCTAAAATATCTGCATGTAGTTAATCCCACTAGCCGACAATGCATTACCTACCGCCCTATAGTAACTACAGCCCATTACCATCACCAGGCACATGCATTGTACATCGGTACACCTGTCTGCTGCCGCAGGTGTCCTTCACATTCAGTGCGTAATTGTTTCCTTAGGATGGTAAATATTCTCCCTCGTAGTGATGTTTCCATGCAGAATACAAACCACGTCGCACCTGGCTCTCCGTCCGCGTATATTCATTGTCTTTAAGGAAATTGCTCGATGCTGTAGGCACAAGGACATCTGAGCTGGGAAGAAGTTCACGGCTGCAATTCACAATAATGAATTCTCCTCTGTCACATAAAATCTACATAAATTACCAATAGAGGAGATTAAATTTACAACAAATCTACAATGAACAGACCCCGTTCTCATTGTCAAAATGGAAGGTATTTAATCTCTTAAAGGAACACTCCCAGAATCTCAAGATCTCAAGTGAAAGTTGTTTATGCCTTACTCCTGTGATGTGTTGTCGGAGGTCGATATTACAGGTCACCTAGGTGAATACATTTTTGTCCCTATGACAACACTTTTTAAACACGCTACGAACATTAACCCTTTTAGACCTTCATGTCCAAACCAATTTTTTTTGCGTTTTTCCAAACCTTATTATTTTTTTATTAATTGAATTGTGCAAGGATTTATTTTTTGCAGAACGACCTGACGTTTCTTTTTGATGCCATTTTGGGGAACTTAGCCTTTTTTTTATATATTTTTTTGGTAGCCGACAGACAAAAATTTTGGATTTTTTTTTTTACACCGTTAAGGAGGTAAAATAATATTGGTGTATTGCTCAGGTCTTTATGGGCGCAGCAATTCCCAATAAGTGTCTTATGTTTTTATCTTTTTAATGTATTATACATTTGGGGATGAAGGGGATTATGGTGGGATTATGCTTTTTTTTTTTTAATGTTTATCTAATTTTTTTTTTTTTTTTAACAATTTTTTTTTCTTGATCTCTCCTGTGGAGCCCCCTCTATCTTTTATACATGCCATGGCTATGCATTCTTGTTGATAACCTACACATAGTAGGAGGCAGATACAGGGTACTAACAAGACTGTAGGATCAGCCGATACATGGACTTGATCCTACAGTCATGTTCCACCACAAAGTCAATGGACATAACTACTGTCATGATAATCCGATATTCATTTTCCATTGACTTCGATAGGAGATATAAGAGCCACACATTATAAATATGTGCATTATAAAGCATCAGTACATCTAATGTTCTCATTTTACAATTTCTGTGGCCTACGTACTGTAGAAGAAAGGGGGCCCCATAGCCAAAGCTGGGCCCCCTTGCTCCAGGGGCCCCATTGCAGCCATATAGTCTGTCTCTATGGTATGTACACTCTTCCTTACAGCTAAGTAATATTGTTTCTTAGTATTTCCTGATAATATACTACCCGACCTGCTCTCCTCTTATTAACGGCAAATATGGAAAATTCAGAAAATTCCAATAATATCATTTCCCCCTCCTAGAAAAACAATGTCATATAATTAGATTAATTTAATGAATGTTTCTCAATTATAACACTGCCTAAAAGTTTCCAGCCGCTGCAGGCTCTTCCTAATAACCTCCAGGCTGGAGGTCCCTGGAGCCCCCGTCGCTTTCGGTCAGCAGCTTATTCTTAAATTTCCCTTTCTCAGAGTAGTGGAATTTCTTCCATGTGAAAGCGTCTTACCTGCTACAAGACGGGGACAATTACAAGGACCATGTATTATTAATGAGGACAGATTAGTTCCTCATAACCAGGTCATCTGATTGTGTGCCGTGACCATGGAAGCTCATTCCCCGTCTGCTTCTTCCACCAGGATGGATGTGCTTTTATGGCACTAAACATAAAGAACAGGCTTAAGGGAATTCTATAATAAGACTCTGCAAAATGTACCGGCAGACCTGATCTGAACTGTTTATCCATCCAGTGCTGACTCTTCATGGTGCATTGTTCACATGAAGGGGGTTGGAGAGTTCTACCTGGAAAAAAAAACTGCACACCCACAGTTGCCAACACTGGAAATTTTTCTATAAGACTTTTGCATTGGCAGGATAGTTGGAAGTTTGGGAGTAGTAGTTATAGTCATGGTGGCAAGGTTCTCTACTAGACCCTCCAGGGCTGGTGCACTGCAGAGGGGGCCTGTAGGGTGTGTGGTAACAGTATTCCCCCGGGGCATGTCCTAGTGGTAAGCCTCCCTTATGGTGGTTGGTGTGCCCTTGATGGTGAGTGCAGGATTAAGAGTTAGGAGACAGAGTGGATGAAGTGACAACTCATGGTTTACTAATGGTTAATCCATATTATGAAGACATAATAAAAACTTCCAATTAAATGGACCTGAGGTTTGGCGATGGTACTCCCTAGTCAGTCAGTGTACTTCTGACGGAAGTTACTACCTTCTCCAATCTGTCTATCTGTCTCCTCTCTTCCCCAACTAGATGTTCCTAAATTGTGGACTGTACCATCTGCTCAACTCTCAACTCAGTGGTTTGTCCATTTAAAGATACATTACACAGAAATTACAATGACACCACAGATATGGTTATACACACATACAAGGCAATGCATTTTGGTGGTGCTCCCACTGGGACACTACACTCTCTCAGGGCATGATATTTTGGGGTATGACTTAAGTGTCAGGGTCTGTTGAGACATGGCTTGCTGTGCCATGGTGTTTACCAGAATATACATTTCTTTACAAATATTCCCTGGATACTGACCTCACTATAAGGCCTTTACAGTATAGGTGGCAATTGTCCATATAAGATCCTTTAACTTACACCCCAATATTTAAACCCCAGACCCCATAATACATACCTCATAGCAGGCCCCAATATTCATACCCCAGACCAGACCCCAAATTAAAGACCCCAGATACCAGTATTCAGATCACAGATAAGATTCCATATTTAGACCCTAGATCTCAAAATTCAGACCCTTGATTAGACCCATTTAACCCCTACAAGCACCAGGATGTACACGTACATCCTGGTGCACATGACTAACTATGGCGTCCTCTCCGAAGTACTGGGTCACAGGCAATGCTGCCGGGTCTTGCTGTGTGAAACAGCACAGACCCGGCAGCATTGCCTGTGACCCAGTACATTATACAGAATATTAAATGGTACCATTTTGAAGTACAACTTGTAACACAAAAATCAAGCCCTCCTATGACTAAGTCAACGAAAAATGAGAACGTTATGGCTTTTGGAATGCAGGAAGTAAAAAACAAAAATACAAATATTAAAAATGTCTGTGTCCCATGAGGGTTAAATACCGCACACACATTCCTCACTCTTGGGCTCTTTTCTGAAGGCTTGAGCTCTATCTCTTTTAGACTCACCAAATTCATCAAATTCTTGGTGCTTAGACAGAAACAAAGAAGACAAGAGGACAAGGTAAGTCCGACTCCCATAATACGGGCTTCAATGCTTTCCAAAGTTCCATTTCAGACACCAAAACCATTGTGTGTAGGTATCTAAGAAACTAATTTTGTCCATAGAAGAAAGCATGGTCCATTCCCCCTTCAATAATTTTTCTTTTTTTGAAAGAATAGAAAATCATTATATTATGCAACAGCAAATGCGCTTAGTTTTTCTTGCATTTCTTTGGTTACCTTGTGAGCTGTGGTTTTGTCTGGGAATCTTCTAGTTTCAGCCTGTAGCAAAAGGAAAGTCATGCTGAAACAAAAATACACACCAGTAGTGTGACATTTCCAGTATCTTTGTGTGATGTGTAAAAGGAGAGAATTTCCACTTACTACATTTAATAATTCTATTATTTTATCCTACATAATTCACTATGAAATTATTTAAGCTTCCATGTATTATTAGATATGTACATTTCTGATAAGCAACATCTTTTATTTTTTAAGTAACTGTCCGTCCATATAGAATCTCAAAATTTTCCAGTTTTTACAGATCCTACTGGAGCTCAAACAGTGGGGGGAATTTACTAACTCATCTAAGCTGGTTTTCTGGTGTAGATAAGTGTAAATGAGGCACATTTTTGGGCACATCCCTTTCTTGGGCCAAAGTTGTGCCATATTGTTCATTCTGTGCCCCCCTTACCACTTTTTGCAAAAGTGGGACTCATCAATTTTTCTATAACTCATGCCAGAAAGCTAGCGTGAGTTATACCTGAAATCTACACCAGGTCCTGACTTGAATAAGACTGGAATACGGAATGCTAGTCTTAATAAATTCCCTGCAATATGTTAATACTTCCTGTTTCTTTAAGCTTTGTTGTATAGATGGGACAGAATGAGCAGAGTCATCTCATTGTTTATGTTTATTAATATTAGGGGATTTATTGACAGCTCTATTGAATAACTCCCAACTGTCCTGGAGAGGCGGACAATTCCAGAATTCAGGCACTGTCCCCGGAGGCCTTCTACATGCCCCACTATGTGTGCAGTACCTCCACACTATGTACTGTGTAAATGAGACATAATGTTCTGGTCCTTGCTTTAGGTTCTGGGTCAGTGTCACAACTTGGTAACTAGAAATGGTGACTGGAAGAGGCAGATGAGGAACATTTGCCCACAATATAGGCACTGGATATTTACAGGTCCTTGACTGTCCCTTCAGCATGGCAGTCACCTCCGGTTGTCACCAAGCCCACTGTTGCATTTTCCAGGAAGATTACTGCAGTGTCTTTTAGTCCTCCTTGTAGCTCAGTGGCATTTGCATTAGGACAATGAGATGAAGTCTTAGATTTCTACTGAACATGTAAAAGTGAACACTTGAGTTTTTGTTGTTGCTATCACTACATTGACATCAGTGTGGATTGTCAGTAACAATAGACAATTTGATGAAAACAGCCACCTGATAGACCATAGCTCTCAACCATCCTGGGTCCAGGTTTAGATGGTCTCCCTTGAGATATTTCACATGTCCTGCTGTGTGTGCCAAAGTCCTACTTCAGCACCATGATGTCAACTCAGTTGGTGTGTCATTTCAGTTAATGACAGACCGGGGTTCCTCCAGCCCAACAAAGGAAACATTTCTGAGGTCCACCCACCACTTAAACACAACATGTGATGTCCATCACATAAGTAGATGCCAAGTGATCAGCTCTAAAGTCATCTATTAGTATGGTTGTACTCTGCTATGGAGTCCAAGCCTGGGCCCACTGGAGGATCTTCTGGTACTTCTGGTGGCCCAGTCCAACACTGACTTCACTATTTACTTTATCCACATGATCGACTGCACCTAGTATTACATTTCCTCCGATTTATAGACATGCCAATATCTTAGGAGCCATGGCATTCATGCAAGTGTTACAGTGCTGATCAATGGGTATCCTGAAAGATGGAGCCCACAATCAAAGACGTTAAGAATAGGCCACTAGGTACTATTGGGCACTATAGCATATTTGTCAATATGTGGGTGTGGGATTCAGGAAGAACGGTGCATGTAGAGAGCTGAGAAAATTATCATGGATAGTCACCCCCTACTAACGTATTATAGTGCATATATGCCAACTCTCCTGGAAGCTCCTTACGGCTCCCAAAAAAAGGGGTGACTCTCTGGACTCCCGGAAGAGCTGTCAAACCTCCCAGGCCATCTCATGTACTGGTCATGTCCAAAAAAGGGGCATGGCCAGCACATTTTGTCCTCGAAAGGGGTGTGACGTTGTCCTGAAGGACTTTTTTTGGGCATGACCAGCACATAACGCTGCCTGGGAGGTTTGCCAGCTCTTCCAGAAGTCTAGGAGGTCACCCCTTTTTTGGGGAGCCTCAAGTAGCTTCCGGGAGACTTGGCAAGTATGCACTTTAGTAGTATGTTAGCCAACGAATAGACACAAGGATTATTTTGATTGGTCAGTGGAGCCACATACTGGAAGGGTTGAGTACTAGTATCCCTGTAAATCCTCCCAAACTTAAAGTTATCCAACTTGCTAAGAAAACAATGTAAAGTCCCGACCCACCTATCCTAATCTAAGTCATGTTCATTTTGTATGTATGGCGAAGGACCGAGCCAAATTGGGCAAATAAATGGGAATAGCAAATCGTGTTGCTACAGGCTAAGAGGACTGTATGTGTATAATACATTTTGGACACTGCTTACTTCTGACTATGAATTCTTAAATAATTAATTGGAATATAAATCTGTTTTTCAGCGTACAATACCCACCAGGGCCCGCGCTGGCAGGAGCGTGAGCACCTCATCCCTTGTCACAGCAATCTTAGAGGTACAAAAGCAATTCTGTCTGACAGAATTTACTGACAATAAATAGTGTGTATCGGGCCGACATCAGCTTGTGGTTATCTGTAATTAAAATTTCTATCCATCAAGACGTCCGTGTTTTGCTCAGCAGAACTCGCCACGAGGGTGGGAGAAGACGTTTCTGTATAATACAATTTAGAGCTTTGTGTCTGGTAATTTTTCTAGACTGAGCTCTTGTAAAGTTGCTGATTATATATTCCCTTGTATCACTCCAGAGGCCAGATGTTCTCATTATTTTCATAGTCTTGGAATTCTAGGCTCGTATAGCGACTAAAATTAGTAACTATCTCTGAATAGAGGATGAGGACTGATGAATGAATGGATAAACGCACTGCGGTCTAAGGAAATGTGAATATTAACAACCCCAGCGCATATAACCTCTAAGAAGCATTAGCCTGAAGAGCCTTTACCCCCTAAAGGGGTGTCCTCTAACCAAAAAAAGTTTCCAATTGGACTGCCACCAGAAGCCAGCATATCACCTGAGCCCTGCAGATAGATAGGTTAGAGTCACTAAAACCCAGCATATCACCTGAGCCCCGCAGATAGATTGGTTAGGGTCACTAGAAACAGTGTATCACCTGAGCCCTGCAAATAGATAGGTTAGGGTCACCAGACCCAGCATATCACCTGAGCCCCGCAGATAGATAGGTTAGGGTCACCAGAACTCAGCATATCACGAGCTCCGCAGATCGATAGGTTCGGTTTCCCTGAATCAAATAGTGTTTTCCCCTTGTGAATCGCTGCCTCCTTTGCCAAGATATCACCATTTTTGTGAATATGTAAATCAGCTCTTTGGAGCAACAACTAGTCATGTGACTGGAGGCAGAGTGGTGCTTGTACTCATATCACATATCATCCCAGCCCTGCAGATAGATAAGTTAGGTTTACCCAAATCAAACAGTTTTTTTCCCCTTGTGAATCACTGCCTCTGTTTATGTGATCTTGCCTATATGGCAATAGGTAAAGGAGCTCTTTGAAACAACAAGGACATTGTCATTGCTCCAAAGCAGTAAGCAGCAACACCATTGTTGCTTCAAACAATAGTGCAGTGGTCACAACTTCAACCAGGCCCAGAAGCCAGGCGGGCCCACAGGTCCCCCTCACCACACTAGGGCTGGATAAACTTCTTTGATATCCAGCCGCCTGTGCATCGTAAATTTATGACCCCTGTCCTCTGGTGCACTGGAGTGATTTATGATACACAGCCTGACACTGTCAGGAAGGAAAAAATGAACCCTTTCATGGCAAAATGAACAGTTGGACAGCAGCATATAGTCAAGGAGGGTTCTGTGGGGAAGGCTATGACACAAAATGGGTAATGATTACTATGTGAGAGGCACAGACGAGACGAGTATGATAAGAAGCTTGTGTGTGCAGACATGCTGTGAACAAGTCTTCATGGTGCTCTGGGCTCAGATTGAGATGGAAATGTAAATTGTGCTAAAATATACAGATTGGACACAGCTAGGAGAGGTTGCTCAGGGGGGCACAAGCTAAGCCTTTGCATCAGGGCCTGTAACCCTCTACAGATAACCTAAACACCAGGGTCCAGGTGATTCTACCGCCTCTGTCCACCCTATTGCTACAGCCTTGCATATCCATGTCCTAGAGCCTGAGAGAGCACGACAGCTCTTCTGCCACACAAAATGATACCGGTGTTATACATGACATGTTATAGTTGGCCCTGTTAAAGATTTTACCCTCAGGTCCTTTGCTTCTGGGTCTGTTGGGACAAGGCTAGCTTTTCATTCCAGGTAGGAATATGGCCGCCTTCCAGGTGCTGTCACATACCATGCCAGTAATGTATTGGACGCAGTTTTATCTGCAGTTGATATCCTGCTGTGTGTACTGTATTCAGTGGAAAAAAGACAAAAACTACAAAGCAGAATTCGTCTTTCTAGTCTCACAATAAACAGAAGAAACGCCGAGACACCTGATGCAAATCACTTTTTATGTGCAGATCAAAGACTAATAGACACGAAAAGAAGCTTCAAATCCCAAAAAGAAAGATTGGGGATAGATAAACATGATATAGGTCGCGTTGCAGCTTATAGGATTCTAATAGCACAAAATTACCGTGATTATCTCTTCTGACAAATCCTCATTTCATGATATAGGTGTCATTACGGTGTATTATGACCCAATACAACCTCTGAGCGATATGGGGACCTCCTATGGGGACCTTCTCTACCTCCATTTACCCCTTATTGCATATGGAGCCATATCAAGGTTTCTTTGGTTGGATTCCATACTTAAACTAAGGGAACACATGAAGGAAAATGGGATGTAGAGACCCCTAGATACTGGAAGCCCACATTGCCTCCTGATAGTGCCTACAGTACTGTGCAATAGTTTTAGGCATGTGTGGGAAAAATACAGCAAAGTGAGAATGCTTTCTGAAGGGTTAATAATTAATTTTTGTCAATGAAAAATATGAGGTCAATGAAGAAAAGAGAAATGTAAATCCCATCAATATTTGCTGTGCAGGAAAAAGTCACATATCGAACTACATAAAAGTGCAGGATATGTTCTTGTTATTCTGCACCGTCTGCTTAGAGCACTGTCCATTGCAAGATTCCCTGTAGCATCTTAGACATAGATGCCAATTGTAATTATAACCTAAGGCTACCCCATTGTCCACCTTCCGGCACGGTAAAATACATGAAGCCTGGGCAGGGTAGTACCTGTAGGGGTTAAAATGCTAATAATAAAATATCTAGCATATACAACATGAGCCATCCAGTCCTTATATAACCTGACAGCTGGCAGTAGTACAGAGCGGATCCTATTTCCTGAACCTGTAGATGGCCATAAACATACAGTGCTGGCCAAAAGTATTGGCATTCCTGCAATTCTGTCAGATAATACTCAATTTCTTCCAGAAAATGATTGCAATCACAAATGCTTTGGTAATAATATCTTCATTTAATTTGTCTTCAATGGAAAACCACAAAAATAATTGTCAAAAAGCCAAATTGGATATAATTCCACACCAAACATAAAAAAAGGGGTGGACAAAAGTATTGGCACCCTTTGAAAAATCATGTGATGCTTCTCTAATTTGTGTAATTAACAGCACCTGTTACTTACATGTGGCACATAACAGGTGGTGGCAATAACTAAATCACACTTGCAGCCAGTTGAAATGGATTAAAGTTGACTCAACCTCTGTCCTGTGTCCTTGTGTGTACCACATTGATCATGGAGAAAAGAAAGAAGACCAAAGAACTGTGAGGACTTGAGAAGCAAAATTGTGAGGAAGCATGAGCAATCTCAAGGCTACAAGTCCATCTCCAAAGACCTGAATGTTCCTGTGTCTACCATGCGTAGTGTCATCAAGAAGTTTAAAGCCCATGGCACTGTGGCTAACCTCCCTAGATGTGGACGGAAAAGAAAAATTGACGAGAGATTTCAACGAAAGATTGTGCGGATGGTGGCTAAAGAACCTCGACTAACATCCAAACAAGTTCTAGCTGCCCTGCAGTCCGAGGGTACAACAGTGTCAACCCGTACTATCCGTCGGCGTCTGAATGAAAAGGGACTCTATGGTAGGATACCCAGGAAGACCCCACTTCTGACCCAGAGACATAAAAAAGCCAGGCTGGAGTTTGCCAAAACGTACCTGAGAAAGCCAAAAACTTTTTGGAAGAATGTTCTCTGGTCAGATGAGACAAAAGTAGAGCTTTTTGGGAAAAGGCATCAACATAGAGTTTACAGGAAAAAAAAAAAAAGAGGCCTTCAAAGAAAAGAACACGGTCCCTACAGTCAAACATGGCGGAGGTTCCCTGATGTTTTGGGGTTGCTTTGCTGCCTCTGGCACTGGACTGCTTGACCGTGTGCATGGCATTATGAAGTCTGAAGACTACCAACAAATTTTGCAACATAATGTAGGGCCCAGTGTGAGAAATCTGGGTCTCCCTCAGAGGTCATGGGTCTTCCAGCAGGACAATGACCCAAAACACACTTCACAAAGCACTAGAAAATGGTTTGAGAGAAAGCACTGGAGACTTCTAAAGTGGCCAGCAATGAGTCCAGACCTGAATTCCATAGAACACCTGTGGAGAGATCTCAAAATGGCAGTTTGGAGAAGGCACCTTCAAATCTCAGGGACCTGGAGAAATTTGCCAAAGAAGAATGGTCTAAAATTCCAGCAGAGCATTGTAAGAAACTCATTGATGGTTACCGGAAGCGGTTGTTCGCAGTTATTTTGTCTAAAGGTTGTGCTACCAAGTATTAGGCTGAGGGTGCCAATACTTTTGTCCGGCCCATTTTTGGAGTTTTGTGTAAAATGATCAATGATTTGACTTTTTTTTTCATTTTCTTTTGTGTTTTTTCATTGCAAGTAAAATAAATGAAGATATTATTACCAAAGCATTTGTGATTGCAATCATTTTCTGGAAGAAATTGAGTATTATCTGACAGAATTGCAGGGGTGCCAATACTTTTGGCCAGCACTGTAAGATAACATGAGATATCTTCTATTTTCCTTCCACCATTTGGTTGGCTGAAGTGTTTGCTGTGAGCTCAAGACAAGTCGCGGTCAGACACCTGGTGCCGCTTATCTTGGGGAAATAGTAGGATTACTGACTGATTGCTGTTTTCTTAGATGGTAGATATCAGGGTACAGTCTGTAGTCACTTAGTTCTGTGTGTCGCGGTTTAGCTAAAAAGAAAAAAACCTTTCACAATAGTAATAATAATAGTATGAAAGGTGCTAGAACTACCAGTAGAAATACTCATGGTGGTGCTGCCAGTTGTGGTGGTGGGAGTGCGGGTGTCCTTTGTGAGGTTGTGTTAGTGGTGCGCTGTCGGGAGTGGTGTTGGCACTGATAGTGATGCTGTTGGAAGTAGTGGTGTTGTCTTTTGGTGATAGTGGTGACAATACAGTAGTGGTGTTGTTGGATTGTGATGATGGTAGCGATGTTGTTGGTAGTGGTGATGGTTATAGTAGTACTGTTGATAGAGATGGTGCTAGGGATGCACTGGCAGCGAGAGTAGTGATCAAACTGGTAGTGGTGGTAGAGGTGGTAGTAGTGGTGGTAGAGGTGTTAATGGTTGTGGTGGTGGTAGTTGTGATGGTAGTGGTGGTGGTTGCAGAGATGTAACTTGAAGCTCCTGGGCTTTAGTGCAAAATCTGTAATGGTGTCCCCAAATACTATGTGCCATTTAGAATAGTGGTATATTTTGTGTGGCAGAGGTATCTCTGGGCCCCCCTCAGGTTGCAGGGCCCAGTAGTGACTGCTACTTCTGCACCCATTATAGATACATCCCTGGGTGTTGGTGGTAGCGGGATAGTTGGTGGGCTTAATACTAGTAGTGGCATTGGTGCTAATAGTGCTGTTGTCAGTGGTGATGGTGAGGGTAGAGGTAGTGCTGATAGTGGTGTTGTCAGTGGTGATGGTGGGGGTAGTGATAGTGCTGATAGTGGTGTTGGTGGTAGTGGGGGAGTGTTGATACTAGTAGTGGCATTTGGGCTAGTAGTGGTGTTGTCAGTAGCAGTGGTGGTGATGGTAGTGGTAGTTCTGATAGTGCTAGTAGTGGTAACCTTTTATAAAACATGGAAAATCCAGAGAGTGAGAATAACTCTGCCTTTATGCTCGGCATCCTCCATTCATCCTTCATTATTTTCTAAGTGACTCTACTATTACAATGACAATAACTGCCTCTGTGTCTGTGATGAATACCAGCAGAGACGGTAATAGTTATTGCTCTGTATGGCAGATGAGAGTACATGCTAATGACTGAGTGAGTGATGGATATTGTAACAAAGTGTGACAAGACCTGACAGAGTGCAAGTGAGACAATGAATGTGTAAATAGTGAGGTGAAGACTACAGATAGCATCTTATCCTTCTTCTCTGCCATTTAATTCTCTGTGTTTAATCATCCAGAGAGTCTTCAGTCTGAGAAACAAGTAGATGTCATTTAGTTATCTTACACCCATTTTTTATACCTAGGGGGTTGTATTTTTACAAATCTCCCAGTGTTACTAGTATTATGTGCACAGTGCATGCAGGAGAAAGACAAAGCAGGAAGTCAGGTAGGTGCAGCTTCAGTCAATACCTGCAGAGCAGGAAACAATGTCAGAGCAGGGCGCGTCAGCTTGGTAATATCTTGTGTAAAGCCTAGTAACATGCACCTATTTTATTATTTAGGACTTATAGTGCACAGAACCCTTTAGAAACAAGCATTTCAGGGACCAGAGTGAATTATTCATAGCCCTAGCTCTCTTATCTCACCTGGTTCCAGCATAGTGTTCTGGGGAATGGGAATACTCTGACCCCACTGCTGCTGCGGCTCCTATCCTCCACCATGGTCCAGCTGTGTGACTCTGCTGACTGTAATTCATTCATGTTCTGGCTCTTGTTTTTTTCTCCTATTGTTCCTGGTTTTGGCTCCTGATTGACTTTGATCCTGACCTTAGCCTTGTTCCTGTATACTGCCTCTGCCTTGTTCTTGCAATTGTCTGGAACCTGTTGTCCTACTCCTGATTCTGATCCTTGGCTCCATTCCTGACTACATTCTTTCTTTTGGTCCGTCACCCACTAACCATCCTTGCCTCAGTTCCTGACTAGGCTACTACTGCATCCATGCTACCAGACTCAAACTGGCCCACAGATGCACAGGTCTAGTAGACCTTATCTGTTTCCTGCGGCATATTTGAGATTTGCTTAAGTAGCAATTCCAATACATATGAGGAAATTCCTTATAAACATAACCAGTTTAGACTACATTCATATCTGTTCTGGGCTCTCCATCATTTGGGCCCCCCGGGGAACCAAACGACGGCGAGCCTGACCACTCCACTGGGTGTCCGTCAAGTATCCACCTTTTTCATACTGGAAGTGGTGGAGAGAAAAGTTCTCTGTGCAGGACATTTCTCTCTTCTGATTTTTGGTGGTATCTTACGGTGGAATCTCACAATGATGTGAACTTAGCCTTATTGTAGTCTGTTACCATGGAGACACATAGATCTATGTAGAATCGGTAAAAGATTTTTAATAAAGACTATTTCCAAATGTGCTTCATTTTTTGCAGATGTTCATTGGACACAATGCCTGCCCATTGATTTTTATACCTGTGACCTGTAAAGTTTTTTTTTAGGATTTCCACTATTTTTATTCTTTTTTGTTAACATCAAAGTAACAGAAAAAAGAGCATTCTCCTTGGTGTTGCGCTCTCTGCCTCTGCAGTGTTTCTATTAACAACCTGTTTGCCCCCTTCGAGACACTCCATGATAATATATCACATAAAAGTGTCTCAGGAACGATTTAGGGCCAAATTTTTCGCTTACAATGATTTTTGTGTTAGGTGTAAATTACGGAGGTGTCACAGGACCTGTTAATTCGCTGTTAGGTGAAGACAGTTTGTTGTTGCTGTGATTCAGTGATTTTATTATACCGGGAAGAAGCAAATATCAGCACTTCAGCAATGAGATCATTGATAATATCATATTGGTGTCCGCACGGCAGCCAGCGCTGTAACATAACGCTGATGTGTTTATAGAGTCAGCGCTCTACCCATCCAAATTAAACAAAGGGTCGCAGCCCCAGAGACACCGAGACAAAGCAAATCTCTAAAAAAATCTGCTGCAGTAGCTCAAGCAAGATGGCTGCCTTCATAGGCATGTAAAGAAAATAGGATAAAAACATATAATAAAAATAAAAACAATTTGGGCAAAAGAGTAAGTCTTACTATACTGTACATGTTTATTCCATCAGTCTCCAGTCTTCATTTCGTTACACCTCATGACCTCCCTAATCATGTATGGAGAACTCTCCTGATCCTGCAGGAATATGTCTGGCAAACACTGATCTATAGTCCGAATACTGAGGTCATAGTCATAAAGAGTGTTTATAGTATATCCATATGCCATGTCGACATGTCAAAGGGTTCCCGGGAGAGATCGACTGGACTGCTCCATTCTACTCCATGGTCATTCTTCTTCTCATTTTACTAGGACAAGTCATAAATACATTTCTTTCTATTAATGAATTATTTCTTGTAATAAATTTGTATGAATTACAATAAAATTCCATGGAAATTTTAAAAATTTGTAAACTGGAGCCACTAGAGTCATGCAAATGTTAGGGTCTTGTTTGGTGTTGGGTGTGGAGTCTAAGGGATTGCCTAAGCTTCACCCTACAAGGAGATAGAGACTTTGCCACTGGAGGCTTTCTAGGTTGACGTCCCTAATATAACCATAGATTGGTACCAGTAGAACACAGTGTTGGACTGGGGTGTCTAGGGCCCACCAGTAAAATTCATTCACTATACAGCTAAATGAAAATATTGCCCGACACTCATTTGCAAGTTCCTAAAAAAGCGCCAACATAAATTCATGTTTCAATTGCAGCCTAGACCTTGTCTTTGATTATTTCTGTCCGGGGTCCTCTCAGTAGCCTGCTGCCTGTCTGTTGACCTTGAACTAGGGCCCTGGTCGCTCGATGAGCCAGGAATATGTGCTGAACACCACCCAAAACCTAAGGCAGCAAAAAGACACTGTAAGATGACTGGTGACTGGGGCCCCTGCATTGTTGGAGAAGGTGGGCCCAAGGAGGAAGGATACTGGTGGGCCTGACTCTGCACCAAGATGTCATCTCAGTTGCCCAGTGTGTCTACAGTATATTAAAATAAACTTGGTGGTTTCTTAAATAATCCCAGTATATTATACTGATGCAAAGCTTGGTTGAAATGCTTTACAATGAGTATCTGTATGAACTACAATGAGTGTTCTGTGCCATGCCAGAGGGAGCTGAGGACCCACCTTGCTCAGGGGTCCACCAAGAGATTCACCTCTCGGCAAGTAAGCAGCTGTCTATAACCCAATACCATTTTTGTTCGTAGAGTCTAAGGTTATCCCGAGATGTTCACCAGAGCCTGCTGCAAGGAAGGATGGTTTTGGCTACTTGGGAAGGTACTAGAAAATAAGTGCACCTCCAAAGAGAGAAGCAAACCAGTAACCCTATGGCTGGCCAAGGGGGTTATAAACAAGCTGAGGTCAAACCTGGAGAGTTTGGAATAGCCAAAAAAATAGCCAGAGATGTGTGAGAGTCCAAGCCGTAGTCAATTCCAGGAGGTCACAGATAAAGTCAAATCAGAAATAGAGGGGTAATCCAGAAGAGCAAGCTAAATGTCGGTAAGCAGGAGATCAGCAAAGTCAGGGAGGTACATGGAGTCAACACAGGAACAAGGAGCCCAGCTGCAAAAATAATCTCAAGCAAATGACTAATGCTAGAGGCAAGCTTAACTACCCCACCTCAAGCCAGGACTGGATGGAGAAGCAGAACTCTGATAGGGTCTGTGTCTCAAAGTTGTAACAAGCTGAGCAGACTCAGGCAGACTTTGACTGGTGGACATGGTAACCTTAAAGCTGCACGGTGGAAAAACAGGAACATACATACTGAGATTCCTAAGAAAACCCTTTTTGTAGTCTAAACCTGAAGACATGTATTTCTCTACTCTAAGAGTGGACATGTCATATAGGCAGACCATGCAGCTTCTATAAGGACCCTGGAAATTACTATTATTATTATTATTATTATTGTTTATTTATATAGCACCATTAATTCCATGGTGCTGTACATTATTATATTAATTCCCTGGTGCTGCACATTATTATATTAATTCCATGGTGCTGCACATTATTATATTAATTCCATGGTGCTGTACATTATTATATTAATTCCATGGTGCTGTACATTATTATATTAATTCCATGGTGCTGTACATTATTATATTAATTCCATGGTGCTTTACATTATTATATTAATTCCATGGTGCTGTACATTATTATATTAATTCCATGGTGCTTTACATTATTATATTAATTCCATGGTGCTGTACATTATTATATTAATTCCATGGTGCTGTACATTATTATATTAATTCCATGGTGCTGTACATTATTATATTAATTCCATGGTGCTGTACATTATTATATTAATTCCATGGTGCTGTACATTATTATATTAATTCCATGGTGCTGTACATTATTATATTAATTCCATGGTGCTGTACATTATTATATTAATTCCATGGTGCTTTACATTATTATATTAATTCCATGGTGCTGTACATTATTATATTAATTCCATGGTGCTGTACATTATTATATTAATTCCATGGTGCTTTACATTTGAGGATATACCTGTACATATGGTACGCAAGATATACAAAACAAATATAATACTAACAGTGACCACCTGGCACAGCGGGATAGAGGGCCCTGCCCGCAAGGGCTTACAATCTATGAGGGAAGAGGGATAGAGACAGAAGGTGGGGGTAGAGGCTGTACAGGTGGTGGTGTGGTGACAGTAGTGTTATTGGAGGTTGCACGGGAGAAGTCTTGGAGACGTTTTTGTGAAGAGCGGATAAGAGCAGAGCGGAGTAGGAGGTCTTTGGAGGATCGGAGGTTACGTGTGGACAGGTAGCAGGAGATTAGGTCAGACATATATGGAGGGGACAGGTTGTGGATGGCTTTGTATTAGTAATTTGAACTCTATTTGCTGGGCAATGGGTAGCCAGTGAAGGGATTGACAGAGGGGGGCGGCCGATGAAGAACGGGGGGAGAGGTGTATTAAGCAAGCAGCACAGTTTAAGGTGGACTGGAGGGGGGGCGAGAGTGTTAGCTGGGAGGCCATGGAGAAGGGTGTTACAGTAGTCTAGGCGGGAGATTATGAGGGCGTGAACTAGCATCTTTGTAGTTTCAGGGGTGAGGAAGGATGGATGGAGGGAGATGGCAGGAGGTGTTGAGGGTTTGTATGTGCGGCTTGAAGGATAGGTCAGAGTCTAAGGTTATCCCAAGGCAGCAGACCCGTGGGACTGGGGTGAGTGTGGTTCTGCTGACTTTAATAGATGGGTCAGGTAGGGGGGTAGGGGTGAAATTGAAGGTTCAACTCTAGAAAACTGCAGGAGATGGACAGGAATATGCAGGCATGTGTTACCACATTCCCTTTACCCCTCTTGATAACTCTCAAACAGGTGAACAAATGACCAATTAGCGTTTTGCTTATTTTTTGTCATTTAGATGCAATAGCACAGTAAAAATGGATGCAAATGTGAACACGTCCTTAAACTAATAGAGGAGGGACCAAATTTGGAGAGAGTGGCAGTGGGGACTTTGTATTGGTTTAACAGTTTATGTAAGAAAAAGTCAGCAAGAGTTGTGTTTGTCTATACTATGGCCAAATACAGTGCCTTGCAAATGTATTCATACCCCTTGAACTTTTTCACATTTTGTCACCTTACAACCACAAACTTAAATGTATTTTCTTGAGATTTTAAGTGATAACCAACACAAAGTAGCAGACAATTGTGAAGTGGAAGGAAAATGATACATGGTTTTCAAAATTTTAATCAAATAAAAACCTGAAAAGTGTAACGTGCAAAAGTATTCACCCCCCTTTATCAATACTTTGTACAGCCACCTTTCGCTGCAGTTATAGCTGCAAGTCTTTTGGGGTCTGTCTCTACCAGCTCTTCACATCTAGAGACTGAGATTTTTGTCCATTCTTCATTGCAAAATAGCTCAAGCTCAGCCAGATTGGATGGAGCGTCTGAACAACAATTGTCATGTCTTGTCACAGATGCTCAATGGGATTTAGGTCTGGACTGTGACTGGGCCATTCTAACACATGAATATTCTTTGATCTAAACCATTCCACTGTAGCTCTGGCTGTAGGTTTAGGGTCATTGTCTTGCTGGATGGTGAATTTCCTTCCCAGTCTCAAGTCTTTTACAGCCTCCAACAGGTTTTCTTCCAGGATTGCCCTGTATTTAGCTCCATCCATCTTCCCATCACCTCTGAGCAACTTCCCTGTCCCTACCGAAGAAAAGCCTCCCCCCAGCATGATGCTGCCGCCACCATGTTTCACAGTAGGGATGGTATGTTCAGGGCTATGAGCAGTGTTACTTTTCCACCACACATTGCACTTTGCATTTAGGAAAAAAAGTTCACCTTTGGTCTCATCTGACCAGAGCACCTTCTTCCACATGTTTGCTGTGTCCCCTATATGGCTTGTGGCAAACTGCAAATGGCACTTCTTATGTCTTTCTTTCAACAATGGTTTTCTTCTTGCCACTCTTCCATAAAGGCCAGATTTGTAGACTTATAGTTGTCCTGTGGACAGATTCTCCCACCTGAGCTGTATATTTCTGCAGCTCCTCCAGAGTGACCATAGGTCTCTTGGCTTCTTCTCTGACCAGTGTTCTCCTTGCTTGATCTGTCAGTTTAGATGGACGGCCATGTCTTGGTAGGTTTTCAGTTGTATAATACTTTTTCCATTTTTGGCTGATGGATTGAACAGTACTTCTTGGGATGCTCAAAGCTTGGGATATGTTTTTATAACCTAACCCTGCTTTAAACTTCTCCACAGCTTTATCTCTGACCTTTCTGGTGGGTTCCTTGGTCTTCATGATGCTGTTTGTTCACTAGTGTTCTCTAACAAACCACTGAGGCCTTCACAGAACAGGTGTATTTATACTGGGACTAAGTTACACACAGCCGGACTCGTCATTAAGTGACCTCTGAAGGCAATTGTGTGCACTGGATTTTATTTAGGGGTATCAGAGTACAGGGGGCTGAATACTTTTGCACGTCACACTTTTCAGATTTTTGTTTGATTAAAATTTTGAAAATCATGTATCATTTTTGTTCTACTTCACAATTGTCTGCTACTTTGTGTTGGTCTATTACTTAAAATCTCAAGAAAATACATTTAAGTTTGTGGTTGTAAGGTGACAAAATGTGAAAAAGTTCAAGGGGTATGAATACTTTTGCAAGGCACTGTAAGTACAAGAACGTGGAGGTCAAGGAGGCAGATGCTTATAAACAGAATGAGTAGACAATACTGGATCGTCATATGTGTTCCCATTTAAAGAGGATTTGCCATTTAAAAAAAGGAAATTGTGGTTTCATTGTATTTTCGATTTCGATTTGCAATATTGGGAGTTATGTGAAATGTGTTTCAAATGTCAGCTTCAAAGAAACCTCTTGATTTTGTTTTGTTTCACTATATTGGTCCTTTATTGGGGGGCCATTTGCTTTTCTCCCCTGGCTGTATGATAATCTTATATAAATTTATTTTTTCATTTATTGTTTGTACTTCATCACAGGTCCATCTTCTACTGCTATGGAGGAATACATTTAGTTGTAGAAATTGTAACAAAAATATAAGTTTTCCTTTTAAAGGAATCTGTCACAAGAACCTAAAATACTAACCCTTTTGTTTGTAGTCTGTAACCACGGACACCCATTAATTTGCATAGGAGCTACAGTATATAAGAAAAAGGTGTGACGTTTTGATTCAGTTTGTTTAATTTTAAATATATTGATGTATCACTTAAAGGGAGTGTCACCAGAATCCAGCATATTAACCCAGCCCTCCAGATAGATACGTTAGTGTCACCAGAACTAGCATATCACCCCAGCCCTGTAGATAGATAGGTTAGTGTCACCAGAACTAGCATATCACCCCAGCCCCGCAGATAGATAGGTTATTGTCACCAGGACCAGCATATCACCCCAGCTCTGCAGATAGGTTAGTGTCACCATACCTAGCATATAACCCCAGCCCTGTAGATAGATAGGTTAGTGTCACCAGAGCTAGCATATCACCCCAGCCCCGCAGATAGATAGGTTATTGTCACCAGAACCAGCATATCACCCCAGCCCCGCAGATAGATAGGTTAGGGTCACCAGAACCAGCATATCACCCCAGCCCTGTAGATAGATAGGTTAGTGTCACCAGAGCTAGCATATCACCCCAGCCCCGCAGATAGATAGGTTATTGTCACCAGAACCAGCATATCACCCCAGCCCCGCAGATAGATAGGTTAGGGTCACCAGAACCAGCATATCTCCCCAGCCCTCCAGATAGATAGGTTAGTGTCACCAGAACCCAGCATATCACCCCAGCCCCGCAGATAGATAGGTTAGGGTCACCAGAACCAGCATATCACCCCAGCCCTGCAGATAGATAGGTTAGGGTCACCAGAACTAGCATATCAACCCAGCCCCACAGATAGAAAGGTTAGGGTCACCTGAATCAAACAGTGTTTCCCCTTGTGCTGCCTTCGCTGTCAATATATCACATTTTTGTCAACATGCTAATGAGCTCTTTTGTGCAGAGAACGTTGTTGCTCCAAAAACTTATTTGCATATTGGCAAAAACAGCAATATCACATACACGGAGGCAGCAATTCAGGGGAAAACAGCATTTGATTCTGGTGACTCTAACCTATCTATCTGGGGTACTGGATTGATATGTTGGTTCTGGTGACCAATTAAACAAAGTAACTTTATTCCCTTTATCTGGGGGAGTTCCAGGTCCAAGCTGCGACTATCCACCTTGCAACATCCCAAAGATATGGGCGGGATGGCCCTGCCGGACATCTTTTTATACTACATTGCGGGGCAACTCCGCTATTTGAAGTCTTGGCTGTTAACTGGCCCCCTACCTAGCCCGGAGGCCCACTTAGCGCATTATTTAGCTATACCCACCTTATGGTCAGTATTGGAAAGTCCACGTTTATATAAAGGCAAGTTACTGCCTCTCCACAAACTGGCAGGTCAGGTTTGGCAGCAGGCCTAGCGGCTAACATCCTACTCTGCTATTCCTACTGACACTCCGCTCTGGGATAATCCTGGGCTGACGGAGCTTTTGGCTCTCCCAGATGTGAGGTGCTGGGAGCGGTTTGGAGTTGTGTCTCTGGGTGATTTATATGAACAGGGTGTATTTCGTTCTTTTGACTCCCTAAGTGTACTGTTTAACATTCCCCGCACACAGTTTTTCAGGTTTTTGCAATTTAGACATGCCATGACTACACAGTTTCCCCCCTCTGATGTGCTCATTTCTACTTATCCTCTAATAGGTGTACTACGGTCCCAGTGTCCTCGGGGTCTCATCTCGAGCCTGTATGTCCACCTCATACAGGCTAAAACATCACATCTGGCTGCTCCCTCTTTGTTGAAATGGCGCACTCTGATTCCTGCCCTTACCAATGAGTCCTATTTAGAACTACAGGAATCAGCACAATTTGTATCCCCATCAGTCAGCAATAGGTTGAGTCAAGTATATATCATACACCAAAGTTATCTGACCCCTGCACGGTTACATAAGATGGGACGACTACAACACCCGGGCTGCCTACATTGTCCTGCAGAGTATTCAGACTTTTGGCATATGATATGGGACTGCCCTCTTATTAAAAGTTTCTGGACAGAGGCGGTAGATATACTATCGGAGGTCCTAGGTGTTCCTGTTCCACTCGCCCCAGAAGTTTGCCTGTTTGGTATCCTGGATGAGAAGCTATGGATACATCATACTCGTATTATGCTACGAGAATCTTTATTCTTAGCTAGAAAGGCCATAGCTCTGAGATGGATGGCTCCTCGCCCACCCTCTCTCTCACAGTGGAGAAAGTTAGTGAACTTAGATTTACTATATAACCAGCTGGTATACAAGTTTAGAGGACGGCCCACTAAATTTGAAAAGGTTTGGGGTCCCTGGTGTAACTCACCGCTAACCTTATACACAACCCCATCTTTTCATACAGCCCTTGATGCACTTATGACTTGTTTGGTGCTCCTACGGTGTGTTCCCCTAAGAGTTTTTCCTGTCTCCTGACCCCTGTGGTACCCTGGAATTCATTTTGGCCGCATAGGTTGGATTGAGTTGCTATAGTTTCTGTCTGTTTCCTTTGTTCTCCTACAGGTTGGTACGACTGGTCCTTCTGCCCACCTACTTCATGATTTTGGGACTACTCGAGCTTTTTATTTTCAGGTTTCACATGTTATACAGCAACTGTTTTAATAGTTTCCTTTGTTACTTTTGTTCAATTTCTGTTATCTTTTATACAGAATTTTATTGTACTTATCCTGCTACTTCCTTTGTACCTTTTCCTTGTGTTGTATGCCTTGTTGTACAAACTTCAATAAAACGAGTTTAAAAAAAGAAAAACAAAGTAACTACGTAAACTGAATGAAAAATTTGTACCTTTTTTTGTATACAGCTCCTATGCAAATGAATGTGAGTCCATGGTTACAGACTACAAACAAACAGTTTGCAGTCTGATTCTGTATTACATAAACCCGCCTCTTCTTTAAAGCTATAAATAACAGAAGTGGGAGCAGATGGAAGACAGTAACACATGACTGCAGGATCAGACTGTACAGGATGTGTTTGTCATCTACAGTCATGGAGACATATAGGTCATAAGGGCTACACAAAACAGTAGGACATTTTTATTCAAAGCTATTTGCAAAATTGTTTTTTATTATGTTGGATACTATTGAACAAAAAAGTTTCATGCCCTTGTCCAAAAATAATCAATATGCTAATATATATCTTATGTTTCTAGGCTATATAATGTCATACAATGTCCTTCAATCAATTTCCCTCAATGATCAGTCAGATTTCTCCAAGATCACTCTGCCCCATCATAGAGAGAACTGTGTAGCTGTATAGCTACATGGTTCTCTATTTCCAGCTGAACTCATATCTAACATCAGTACAGGGAGAAAATAGGAAATTACCGCAAGGACAATGCTGGTACCTGGAAAGGTCAGTAGCCACTAGAACCCAGGTATGTAGCATTAATCCTTCAATTTTCTTCCACCAGGGACCCTAAAATGTACCATATGACTGCTCTAGACTACCAAGGAGCCTTACATGAACCCCATCACGAATACTGTAACTACCTCCCCACTGCTCTAGACCACTACACATACAGTGAAACCTATTTGAGACAACCACCCAAAATTGAATTAAAAAAGAGGTGGTCTTCTCAAAGAAATTGGTTGATATGGAAAATGGAAAATCCATCGCAGAAAATGTGGTCTGGGTAAGAGGATGGTCTTCTCCAAGAGTTGGTACTAACATTAACCCATTTACTGCCCTAGACCACCAAGGATTCTGACTTTAGCCCTTTCACTACCCCAGGACACCAATGATTCAGATATTAAAATAATTGGCCTGCCTTTTGATACTGATGACGGGTCCT
Source organism: Leptodactylus fallax (assembly GCA_947044405.1). Lineage (NCBI taxonomy): Eukaryota > Metazoa > Chordata > Amphibia > Anura > Leptodactylidae > Leptodactylus > Leptodactylus fallax. The sequence goes on along the minus strand of CAMRHE010000133.1, from coordinate 1,029,569 downwards.
TAGGATGGGTCATCAATATCAGATGGATGACACCTACCACCAATCAACTGTTCACAGCAGCCATAAGTGCCACACTACACACTGGATGGAGTTGGAAGCCGACTGCACTATCCATTGTGTAGTGGTCAGATTACTGCAGCTCGCTCCAATCGATATCAGATTGATAAAAGTGATATCAAAAAGTTGGACAACCCTTAACATCTTCATCATCCTAGACCACTAGGGATCCTTACATTAACCACCTCAATAACCTAGACCACCAGCTATTCTGACATTAACTTTTTCACTACCCTAGACCATCAGACTTGGATACTACAATGACTGCTCAAAAATTTGAGAGATTGGATATGTCCAGTTTTAATCGGAAACCGAAATGTGGCAATGTATATGAGGGTATCATGTTATTAAAGGGTCTGGTTACTTATGTCCAGGTTCCCTAAAAGTTTAGGATCATGAAAGTTAGGAAACTATTGGTAGCTGAATCAAACTTGCCAACATCTGGTGTAGAAGAGCGCCAACACAACTACACGAAGATCCATCTAGTTACTTTCCTCCGCACTAGGCACAAATAAGCATAGAATATTTTTGAGGCTACAGTCCTTTTGAACACGCTATAAAGGCTTTTGGGCACCTGCTGTTTGCACACATTCTCTGCTGGATTAATCCACATGATATCTCAGCAATGGAGAACTAACAAGCAATATGCATTAGTTGTATAACTAAAGCGGAGCTCAAGTGTGTCCCAGTTTCCCAAGCCCGTCATGGTTATACTAATGGAAAATTTTCATTTGGAATATGTATTTTCCTGGATATTAAACTAGGTCAACAGAAGTTGAAACAGGCTCATAGAGACTGGCAGTGGTAATATGGCGTCAACAGGAGTGCTGTAGCCTATCACTGGCCTGAGCAGTATGCAGTGGTCCTGTCGAATCACCAATGCGGCCTCTTTTTATACAAAAATGATGGGAGCACAGAAACAGCTGGAAGGAGAGAGGTGACTAGAGGTTCTTTGTTTATTCGGTGCCCTCCCCTACTGGTGGATACAAACAAAATGTATACCAGACAACCCCTTTCAATTAGACGAGGATGTTCTTGTTACTGTAGACAAGCAGCTGTCAAGGCAGTACATGTAATGTCCATTTTAGGTGGTAGTCTACCATAGGGCCTATTGTGAGGCCCACTATACCTATATTCAATATACTGTGGCTCAAATTTTGTTAAAAGGGTATTCCCATCTCAAGGATACTATCTATACTGCTAGCACATGTAAATTCAAGAATTTTCCTATCTACATTCCTAGTAATGCTATTTCCTTTGCCTGCTATGTGAAATTATTCTTCCCATTTATTACACATCATTTCCTTGGACCCATAGCCTGTATCTCTCCTTATCTAGCATTATAGGATAGGTGAAGTGACTCACTGCTCTCTGGAGGGGAGTGCGGCTGAGTTCTTAGGATCATGCTTGCATTCCTTCTTTTCCATCCAGTCAATCAGTTCAGCTAATTGTAGTTTGCTAATAAAGACTCAGTGTATGTTATCTCTCTATGTAAACACAAAGATAACACTGAGATTACTGCAAATCCGTTGTCAGTCTTGGCAGCATGTATGCGTTCTTTTTCTTTCCAAACCAGTGTAATGTAATATACATTTACTGTGTATTATTTGATCTACATTATAATAAATTTCCAGTCATCATAATAAATAATCTCTCATGGTAAAGACAATATCTATATATATTGAGATACTTCATAGTGTCTTGTCCATGAAACAGTCAAAACCCAACCACCAGTTTGTTGAAGAATACAGGAAGTGAGAAGAAGAAGAGACAGCAGGCAAGCTAGTGAGAGAGGGAGATGGGAAACCCCTTTAGAGACTTCAATTTCCAAATAAAGAAACTCAATAAAATCACAACAAGCTATCAAAACCATGAAAAGACTTCAATTCAAAACATCACTACTGGAGTGAACCACATAAAGAGGCATATGATTGGGATCTTGTGATAAAGTATCTCAAAATCATGTTTTCTTAAAAAGCTGGTCATCTTACGTCGCACATCTTGGAATATGTTGAGTCAAGAGGAAAAATGAGGACACATCTGTATCATAAACTGTTTTACATGTGGGGTATGTTCACGCCGTAGAATTTTGTGCTGATTATGAGATGGATTCTGCTTCAAAATCAGCACCCAATTTCACCCTCAGTCAGGCTCCCAAATAAGTTTCCGACTCAATATAGTCAATTCAGTTACAGAACCCATTGCTCAAGCCCCTCTGCTGATTAGCCCCATTAAAAAGCCGCAATGGAAAGACGGAGGGACAGAAGTGAAAGAGGAATTTGAGGCGGAAGTCCACCTTAAATTCTTCTTCCATTTCCGCCGTGTGAATGTATCCTCAGAACTTCACAGTTTAAAAGAGTCATACCCTGATAATAATATCTATGCAGCTGTATCACCCACTGGGGAGGGCAGATGTAAGTGAGTCATAATTTAGTTTCTGTACCCTATATACTCATCCATCTTCTACAGGGGACTCTGCAGAGATACACGTTTATCACTCGGGGCCAAGCACCTCCGCGAGAAACAAGATTTACAAGGCATTAACGTTATTTAAACATTAAAAATCTACTGCTTATAAATTGCCAGCGAGCCCTGGCAGGTTTTTTCCTCCTATAAAATATTACTTCTTATGCATTCTAGGTTTGCTTCAACTATGCTTGATCCGGAATTTATGACTGCGAAGAGTCTACTGCAATGTTCCTAAACTTATTAACTTTTACCCATTTCTCAAAATTTAGAGGGCAGTAAATTGTTTTTTTTTTTTGAAGCACAACCTAAATTCTCAATAAGCTCCCACCTCATGATTAAATTCCATTTTTTACTAAGTGTCAGAACCATCTAGTTTGTTTTATTAAAACCCTGTTTAAGCACAAAAATGGAATTATTGTGGATATCGTACTTTCTAGTTAGATAAACGTGCCATCTCTTCAGAAGGTTGTTAGTGCCCTGGTTAAAATAAATAGTGGGATCCAAAGGCAAACTCGGTAACAGGGTCCCCTACCACATCTACAGATGTATAAATAGTTGGATAAACTTGCTATCTCTTCAGAAGGTGTCCCTGGTTAAAATAAATGGTGGGAACCAAAGTTCCTGGATCCAAAGGCGAACTCGGTAATAGGGTCCCCACCACATTTTGGGATATGTTGAGCCAACTGGAAGCATAAGGATGGCCACGTCTAAATCATTTAGAGCTTTTCAGCTCAAAAGAGCCATAGTCTTAAAAAATATGTATGGTGGGATCTGAAGCCCATGGATCCGAAGGCAAACTCGGTAACAGGGACCCCACCTACTATGTGTCATTTATAATACTTGTGTCTTTTTATGAGGCAAAGAGGGCTTTGGGTCCTCTTAAGCTGGCCATGAACTTAAGATCAGAATCAGCAACAATGTGGCCTATTGTACAAAATTTTTTTACGACCAATCCAATTATCAAATTGCCAGATTATATGGACAGATAATAGCGGAGGACAATGTCATTATTTTTTTATCTATATTCTCCTAAAAAAAAATATAGGAGACCATAAGTACTGCATAGAGTCGGGGAGGATGAAATGTGATCTCCTTTGCTTTAACTGCGTGACAGGGTTTGTCTGACTATCAGCAGTAACAGTGATAGGAGCTTGTGCCCCCTGAATGGAGAGCTTATGTGGACTGTCTGAAAGGAATAACTAAATAATATAATATTAGCTGAATTCTATATATATTGGGGGAATAGGTAACATAACGTAAGAAAAAAATGCTGAGACATCTTTAGATCACAGGCTTGTCCTTTAAGAATTCATCAACAACCCATAGGATTTGTATCTAAGTATCTATAAAATGCTCTTCATCTTTGGGGATATCTCTGGTTATCTTGCTATAAGATTGGTTCCTCAAAGCCCAGTTTCAGATACCATAGCCTCACCTCTGTTAAGCTATTTGAGACCTTGAAGAACATTTCTTAATGAAAAACTGGGAGAAGGTCAATCTATCTCCAAGTATTACTCCCAGGTTTCTAGGTTTGGGCATAGATCCCGTTGTGATAAAGATCTGACTACCTCCAGAGAAAAGAACATATGGGAGAATGTTATATTGTTGAAGAGATAGATATTAATCTGCTTGTTTATCAAGGATGATAGATTTCAGACAATAGTCATAATTCCTCCATAGTCAATGAAGGCCTGGTTTTCAGATGTGTTAAAGGGGTTGTCCAAGTAAAAAAGGACAACCCTTTTAACTTTTAAATCAGCTGGGGGCATTGAAAAAAAAAAAAAGCCTGTTCCCGATGCTCCGGTGTCCTCCTGGCGCGTCCCAGTGGCAGCTTCTCCCGGGTCTCTTCCAGAGTTCAATCAGCAGCCTCACCAGGCCTAAGGAAGAGGATCCGTGATGTCACAGGTAGTGACATTGCATGGCATTCACTGATTGGCCTCAGCGGTCACGTGACCACTGAGGCCAATTAGTGGCTTCAGCCGAACTCTGGAAGAGACCTGGGATAAGCCAGGAGGCACCGTAGCATCTGGAACAGCTGAGTATGCATTTTTTTTTTTCGTTTTTTCAATGCCCCGGCTGATTTAAAAGTTAAAAGGGTTGTCCATTTTCGCTAGACAACAGCTTTAAGTCTCTCAAGAGCAACATATTTATATGTAACTTCTATACAGAAATTCAGAGAATTCAGTGCAACTTTTCACTTTCTACTTGGATGGATTTTGAGAGAAACCCAAGGACAATACTTTAAGATTCAAATTTTCTAGAAATTATTTGCAAAGGCATTTTCTTAAAGGAAGTTGTAATTCTTATTTAACTCCAGGTCCCCTTGCCCTACCTTGGGCCTGGCACTGGTGCTTCAGAGAAAGGCTGGTCCACCGCCCTCTATCCTCTAACTCAAGTAGACTTGAAGATCCTCTCCTACAAGACTCCTAGCTGCAATAGCTTCAACCAAGAAGTTCTGAGAATTGCAGACCTATTCTTCTAAGGAGCCCCACTTGGCGATTTTATTTTAAGCTATTTGTTTATCTAAATCTCCTAGATCTCAAGAGAATTGTATCTTCAAAGATACAGCTTCTTTAGATTTTCTGAATCTTATTCCCATACATTTTCTGCTTAGAAATGAAGAAGTTGCAAGCAAAGCTCTCGCAAGTCAAACAAGGTCTACAAACTCTCTTAAACTGCTCTTAAACTCTGGAAGATGTTTTACTTTGTTCCTCTTCAGTGTAGTATTTCCCATAAAGCCTCTTGGACTTCAGCATTAACCATTGACAGAGTAGATGTTTCTTCCACTGAATACTCAACCTTTGGCACAAGACTCATCAGTGAGATGTCAGGTTCTATTTCTTCCTCTTCTTAGCTACACAAATCATGGAAGTGAAAAACAAAAAGTACTTTTTTCCTATAAGTCCAAGCAGAACATATTCCTACCTAATAAAATGTAATTTAGACTCATATTGGCTTTTTATTTCACTGCAGGTTGGTGGTAGGTGTGTTTCATGGCCAAACACCTTGGCAGAATCTTATCTCCCGTGAGAACAAAGCATCTGGCATGTTGAAATTCAATATGCCCAATGATAAAGTCAACATTACTGACTTTGCTATTATGTGTTTCTGCACCTTAACCCAAGCAGTATGTAGATAATATTAACATATTGCTAAAAAATTGTTCATCGAGAACATGGTTCCTCCAAAGAACTGGTTAACCCAACCCCACATTGGAATTGTATATATGTAATAGTACCTAGGATTGGAGAGCAGGAAGCAGCTGGAGTCTCTGCTATGGCTCACTTCCATGATGGCTGACATTTCCACACCCCAGAAGATACTACAGTGAAAAGGTGAGGCCTCCACCCATAGAGGCAAGGCCTCACTGAAAAAATCTCGTAACTCGCTTCTCCTCGAGCCTATTCCACAAATTTTGGCAAATATACATTAAGCTAACCGACTATGGTTGTATCAGGGGGATACCAAGATCAGGGATACTCCTAAGGAGAACTTTTGTCCCTATCTTCTAAATCCAAATCTCATACATATAGCTCAGCAGCCACCACAACAGGCTCAAAAGCCTGTGTTTCCAGTAGGGGAGTGCAATGAGACTACTTCAGAATGGCTTCTACTGCTAATCTAGAAACTGGCCTAGATTCTAGGTTTTAGGACAGTTTTCTGGTGAAAGTAATCTTAGATGTGTTGGGTCATGAAGGCCACGTTCTCTTCAACCACCTCCACCCCATGCCCTGTCCACACTTTGTTCATGCCCAGAGGCATGGGGGATGACCTCCTCCGACCCACTAACTCAGTAGGGGCCCAGCTCGGGGCTGCCGCAACGCAAGCTACACATACAACTGAATTGGTGTCTGGATGAAGCCTCTTGCTTCCTGCTCTACTATTACGTAGCTCGTAAGTCACAAGCCACAAGCCTGTGGCCTACAAGCTTCCCTAAGACGTCTTTATAGTCCTTGTGCTTTGCAGTGAGCACTGGCAGAGGCTCCTCCTCATCATGGAATCGGAGGTAGGTAAATATATATATATTTTTTTTATAGCAGGGGGATAGTACATATAAGATGACAATTGGGGGCATTGTAAAATTAAGTAAGAACTTATAGCAATATAAGGGGGCATAAATAATATAAGGGGGTATTGGGGGCTTTTATGAAGAGAGTTCAGTAGGGCAGTATAAATATAAGGGGCAAAAACAATATCGGGGAGCATTGGGGCAATATTAAAGGAATAATAAAGGGGGGGGTGAACATGTCTAACTGCCCCCCCCCCCCGTGCTGAACCCCTAGCTACACCTCTGCCCATGCCCCATCCACTTCTTCCAAAAATTGTGATCCACTGTTCCAAAAATTGTTAATAAGTGAATAAGAAGGAACATCCCCATGGTGTGGCTTTCGCGCCTCTGCCTTGCTATTTGCTTTCGTTCCTCATTTGGTTGTTCTGTTATTTATAAAAATTTCAATAAAAATTACAGTTTATAAAAAAATAAAAAGAAGGAACATTCCAAGACATCGACCTAGACTGAAGCATTAAGAATCATTTCACGTAAATAAGAGCATATACAGTGTTAGAAACTGGAACAATGTCTTCTCTATTAATGTATGTACAACCTACAGTATAACACAATGCAATGCTATTGGAAGTACAAGACCATATCTGATGAGTCGGCTTGATGGCAGGCCCACATCCTGTCAAGCTCTTCATGATCTCAAGCCCACACGCAAGATCTCTCTATTCATTCTGTACACCTACACCAGACTCTGAGATGTCACAACACAAACACGACTTGCAGAGAAATTCTCATCTCATCGCAACAAATTGTTGTCTGAAATTAGCTCAGCACAAAGTCCAAACTGAGAACGCCTGTGCGCATTATAACAAAGTGACGAGGATTTCTGAGACGTCTCTGAAACGGGCATTGTAGTGAAATGAACATGTGTTAGGAATATAAAGTGATTTCTGTAATGGACTGGATCAAAGCCAAGTGAAAGAATTACTATCATCTCAGAGAATATACGTATACAGATGGAGCCGAGCGGACGTTATTATGTCTCTTCTGGGGATGGGGCATTGTGGTGACTCTGAGTGATAATGCAGCAGGTTCACCTGGGCATTGTAGTGACTCTGAGTGATAATGCAGCAGGTTCACCTGGACATTGTGGTGACTCTCTTGGTGATAATACAGCAGGTTCACCTGGGCATTGTAGTGACTCTGAGTGATATTACAGCAGGTTCACCTGGGCATTGTAGTGACTCTGAGTGATATTACAGCAGGTTCACCTGGGCATTGTAGTGACTCTGAGTGATATTACAGCAGGTTCACCTGGGCATTGTGGTGACTCTGAGTGATAATGCAGCAGGTTCACCTGGACATTGTGGTGACTCTCTTGGTGATAATACTGCAGGTTCACCTGGGCATTGTAGTGACTCTGAGTGATATTACAGCAGGTTCACCTGGGCATTGTGGTGACTCTGAGTGATAATGCAGCAGGTTCACCTGGACATTGTGGTGACTCTCTTGGTGCTAATACAGCAGGTTCACCTGGGCATTGTAGTGACTCTGAGTGATATTACAGCAGGTTCACCTGGGCATTGTAGTGACTCTGAGTGATATTACAGCAGGTTCACCTGGGCATTGTAGTGACTCTGAGTGATAATACAGCAGGTTCACCTGGGCATTGTGGTGACTCTCTCGGTGATAATACAGCAGGTTCACCTGGGCATTGTGGTGACTCTCTCAGTGATAATGCAGCAGGTTCATCTGGGCATTGTGGTGACTCTCTGATTGATAATACAGCAGGTTCACCTGGGCATTGTGGTGACTCTCTTGGTGATAATACTGCAGGTTCACCTGGGCATTGTGGTGACTCAGAGTGATATTACAGCAGGTTCACCTGGGCATTGTAGTGACTCAGAGTGATATTACAGCAGGTTCACCTGGGCATTGTGGTGACTCTCTCAGTGATAATACAGCAGGTTCACCTGGGCATTGTAGTGACTCTCTGACTGATGTTACAACAGGTTCACCTGGGCATTGTGGTGACTCTCTGCATGATAATACAGTAGGTATATCTCAGGAAAAAAATAACATGTTTACCAAGATCTCCCAAACTGGTTAGACTGCCCCCATTTTGAACTGGGTCAAGTCCAAATTTGCCGAGATTGTTTCCCAGAATGTGGAACTGTTCCAGAAAATTGATACAGGTAACTAGCAGTAAACATGGGAAAGGAGGGAAGGGCAGAGCAACGCAGTGGCCGGGTGCTGGTCCTCGTCATGTGATCTGTGGTTGGAACCAGCCTGGAACCCCTGGTTCATTGCGTACAAAGCCCTGGAGAAAAGCTTCCTTGGAGAAGCCCTTCAAATCATGGATGCCAACTGTCCCGAATTTGCTGGAACAGTCCCGCATTTTGGAAAACAGTCCTGTCAAATTTACATATGAACCAGGTCAAAAAGGGGACAGTAAGTGATGACAAACTCTCCGGAGAACCCCTTTAATATGACATTTGATAAACCAGAAAGTCTGATCATTAAGCACAAATTTGTAGTACAAAATGTTATAGAAGAACAGACCAAAAACCACTTTTTTATCACTAAGGGGTATTTACTTGTAAAGGTTGAGAAAAACTGATCTAACATATTATGTGAATATCCTGTATTTATCAGGTTCCATATTTTCCCAGAATGCTGTAATTTTACACACTTTTTAACAACATGTACTGTATTTTCTTTTATATCTTTTTTTATTACATTTGTAACATGCCTTTTTATGTGTTTTTCTGAACCGTATTAGGAGACACCTAAGAGAAAAACAGTAGAAACATCTACAGCATACAAGGAGCATTCTATATTTTGATAAAGAAGCCACAAAATCAAAAATATGCAAAAAAAAACAAACAAACACACCAACAAAATGCTACATAAAGAGCAATATTTACAGGTTGTTTCATATCTATCTTTAAAATATCTGACTTCAGTATTTTGTTAAAAAAAAAAAAAAAGTGGCACAAGAAGTACTAGAGCAGATTACTATATACTAATAGTACAAACATGGCGGCCGTTTCATTAAAACTGACCCTTTGTGGTCATTGGACCAGACCCTGAACTCTTTGTGCCAGGTATGACAACAATGCCAGCCAAGCACTGGTATAGGTTTCTGACAATAGTCACGCTAGTTTTTGGCTATGAGTTACAGTAAATCTGATGGGCCTGTCCGCCTAGATTTACACCCCGTTCCACCAACTCTTTTGAGTGGCAAGACAGAAGAGAGTCACAATTTTGTACAAAAACTCATACTCTTGTGACAAAAATTGCAACTTTTCATACCTCATATGCCAGAAAAATTGGCTTCCAATGTATAATAAATCGGACAGTCTAAAAATAGGCCAGATTTATCACAGTTAGCAACAGAATTTTGTACCAGAATTTTGGCACACATTGCCACATCTTAAACTTCCTGCTTTCTACCAAGCCTTGCCCCTTCCCATTAAACCACACCCCTTTCCACTAAACCACACCCCTTGTTGGACCAGGCACAAAAAGTGTGAACACATATTAAATGTTATCCCCAGCATGTAGGTTTTTGGTGCAAATTACGCCCATAGTTGCTAATAGTTAGACAGTGTAAGTGGCTGATGCTCTATTGCAGGGGCCATTATGCCCATAGGCGGGGAACTATAAGGCCACTATTACAGTAATAGTTCCCCCCCAGTTATTAACATTACCTGTGTGTGTGGGGAGACTATTACCTGTGGGGGGCACTATTACAGTTATAGTGTCCCCCACAGTTAATAACTGTCCCCTTACACACAAATGTTATTAATGTTATTAACAATGGGGGGGCACTATTACTATTATTAGTGCCCTAGTGGTGCCCCACACAGGTACTATTACAGTAATAGTGCCCCTTAAGTGCTGGTGCCCTCTGCCCTACCGATACTTTATTAACCCTTTCCCACCGGAGGAATTATTCAATTTTCATTTTTGACTCCCCCCCCCCTTCCAAACCCCATAACTTTTTTATTTTTCCATTCTCAGAGCCATATATCTAACCTTTAACTCTAAATTTTTTTTTTTCTAAAAGTCGCCATATTCTGACACCCGTAACTTTTTTATATTTCCATGTACAGGGATGCATAGGCTGTATTTTTTTGCATTTTGAGGAATGTCTATTGCTTTAATGACTTTTTATTAACATTTTTATCAGAGGCGAAACAGTGAAAAAACAGCGGTTTGGCACTTTTGATTTTTTTTTTTTTCCGGCTACGGCATTTAACACATGGGAAAAATATTTTTATAAATTTGTAGACTGGGGGTTTTCAGACACAGGGATACCTAATGTTTATGTGTTTCACAGTAATATTTTACTTTTATATGTATTCTAGGGAAAGGGGGTGATTTGAACTTATAGTTTATTAACTATTTTATTAGCCCCCCCTCTAGGGGCTTGAACCAGCAATCATTTGATTGCAAGTCACATAGACTGCAATACATCTGTATTGCAGTCTATGGGAGATTCGCTACATAGCTATTGAGGCTGGTCATGACAAGCCTGGTAGCCTTCATAAGGCTCCTGGCTATCAAACAGATCGGCTCCCGCGATCTCGCCAGCCTGCAGCAATAAAGGTACGGGTGGGGACTGCCCATTTTTTTTTTTTATTGGTTTAGCGTGGGGTCTGGCCTGCAATGCCCGTGATCACAGTGAACTCTGATCGCGGTCATTAGCGCCAGGTCTCCGCTCTAGAATACAGTGGTAACCCGGTTGCTATGGCGGAGCGTCCGCCATCTTTATATACCCGGCATCTGCCATACTATTACGGCGGATGTCGGGAAGGGGTTAAAGGAGTTCTCTCCATATCGCCCCTAACTGAGTAATGGGCTCCCTACCCATATTTTTACTAAGTGAGCTGTCCATACCACCAGTAAGTTATGCATGATATGGAGAGACCTCCCTTAATAAAGTATAGGGAACTGTATAAATGTAATCATTAAATATACACTTCATTCTGTTTTCTTACGAGCAGCCCAATCGCCCCAACCCTACCCTGCCACCAAAAACCCCGCCTCCTGCCGGGCCACGGGAAAATTGGCCTACATGAAAGTGGTCCTTGGTACAAAAAAGGTTGGGGACCGCAGCTCTACTGTACCTTGAAGAGGACTCTTCTAGATATTACATAATCTCCGCATTCAACCCGGCAATATCAGTTTAAATTTATATTTTATGACTTTACAACTGTATGACTGTACACCAAAATGTTAATAATTACACCAAAATGTTAATAATTACTACATGCTCAAAGGTCAGGGACTCCTATACTTCTGATGATTTATTACTATATATACTGATATTATTCGTATTACTCTTGTATGACTTTTACTACTATAATTGTCCTTATTTTTATTTATTGCTATTAGTTAATGCTATCCTGTAATTTATATTCTTCTCATTATTATTTTATTAACCTACATGAAAGTATAAAAATCATTATAATAAAATATTGAAACTGCTGTATTTGTTAGGAAGTAGTCAGCAAAAAGTACATTGTAGTAATCGCTTCAATTTTTTTTTACATTAACTATCACTGGATAGAAATACTTACAAGATTAATGAGGGTTTCAGAGATCCCCAAAAATCTAGGGAAAAATAAGAAATGTTATAAAATGACCAAAGAAGCCTAAGCCTAAGAAGTCTAATTCCCCTGTGGTTCCAGATCGATCTCCCTGCTGGTCCATGTGATTGCCGCATTGTTGGCTTCAGTGGTCATGTGGAGTAATCTCAGACATCCCACTGCAGGTCTCGAAAAGACCGCTGGGGAGCCCTGGAGTTACCTAATCTTTTTAGGGAAGAACACTTCCAGTGCAATCCAGTGGTAAAATTGTTACTTTATTCAAGACTCCATTAAAATCTTGTCACTCAGACTAGGAGTCATTGATACTCCCACTGACACGTTTCAAATTATTCAGTTCTTCAGGTCCCCCACTGCTTATGTAACATGGGCACTCTGCGTGACTTCTGATTCAGTATGTACCTCTTCTATCTGATCTGGCCTCCAGGCCTTCTGCTATGGAGTTCTGATTTAGCATGTACCTCTGCTACCTGTCCTGTCCTTCATTCCTTCTGCTATGGACTTCTGATTTTGTATATATCCTCTTCTACCTGTCCTGGCCTCCTTCTATGGACCTCTGATTTAGTTTGTACCTCTGCTACCTGTTCTGGCCTCCTTCTATGGACCTCTGATTTAGTATGTGCCTCTGCTACCTGTCCTGACCTCCTCTCCTTCTGCTATGGACCTCTGATTTACAGGGGCATCTCAATAAATTAGAATATCTTTGAAACGTTCATTCATTTCAGTAATTCAGTAATACAATCCATAATCAGCGTCTTCCATGATTGTGTGTCCTACTGAACCAGACTGAGTGACCATTTAAAGGCTTAGGAAACCTTGGCAGGTGACGCTGAATTTACAAGACTGAACTCTTTTACAATATTCTAATTTTCTTAGATTTGGGTTTTCATTCCCTGTAATCCATAATCAACATTTACAGAAATAAAACACTTGAAATAGAAGACTCTGTGTGTAAAGAATCTAGAAAATATAGGAGGTCACTTTTTAATTTAATTACTGAAAGAAATAAACGGTTTAAAGATATTCTAATTTATTGAGATGCCCCTGTAGTATGTACCTCTGCTACCTGTTCTGGCCTCTGAGGCTTCTTCTATGGACTTCCTATTTAGTATTTTCTCTACTACCTGTCCTGATGTCCTTCTTTGAATTCCTCTGCACGTCTTGGCCTCTACTACCTGTATGTCTTAGTCTGTTCCTGATTCAGTCCTGACCACTTGTTCCTTCTCTGTCCCTGTATGCTGTCTGCTCTGACATTAGTCTGTATTCACACTTTGCATTTGCCTGATTCCTCAGTGCATTGTAATGCTTGGTCAGCTGTCACTAACACTAGAACCACTGCAAGAGGCAGTGACCTGGTGGTCTCTCTGCAGCGAAGTCCTGATCCTTGTACGGGGGTCAAAGGATGAATACCAGGGGACCACTGAGATGACACCCTTAGGATTGGCCCTAAGCCATACTGGTTTGGTGACACAAGGGGTCCACAACGCACAGTCTTTTCTGGTTTACTAGGGTGTTAAAAAACCGTACTATCCCACACATTTTATACCCTCCTCAGATAAAACATATCTTATTATCTACACCAAAACAGAGCGCCCTATTAACAATGGATTGAAAACTTCACCGAAAAAAAATAAGATTGCTATTACTGTATTTGTAGATGAAATTGTGTTATAGTAAAATTTCCCATTGAAGGAAAATTCATTTTTATAGTGATGAAAACAATTTTATGCCACTTTATTCAGGGGAAAAGGACTTTATGCGATGAACAGATCCATTTTATGCAGGATTTTCTTTCCACATAAGAGCTGCTTGAAAATAACTCATGAAAAGTACATCGATGAAGGGACTGCGGCATCAAGTGGGGAGATTTACTAAGCTAAACACATCACAATTCTGGCCCCATTAGTGTTCAGGCGAAAAACCACATTTATTATATTTTTACACTCTTTAAGGACTTTGCTCGACGTGGGATAAGATAAAAGGACCTAGTCATAGGGGAAAGAGATGTGACTTAAAATAAGTCAATAGGCACAAAGTTACACAAAATCGTCCAAAAATGCAACACATTTTAGCATAGCCTGAGCCATTTAATAAATGTGGCCATCTTTAAACTGCCTGACCGAAATTCATGATATCAAGATTAGTAAATCTGCCCCTGAGTTTTTTTTATGGTGTGATGTCACAATGTGTATTATCCCTGTACTGTGACATCACTATGTATATTATCCCTGTACTGTGACATCACTATGTATATTATCCCTGTACTGTGACATCACTGTGTGTATTATCCCTATGCTGTGACATCACTGTGTGTATTATCCCTGTACTGTGACATCATTGTGTTTATTATCTCTGTACTGTGACATCACCGTGTTTATTATCCATGTACTGTGATATCACTGTGTATATTATCTCTGTAATGTGACATCACTGTGTATATTATCTCTGTACTGTGACATCACTGTGTGTATTATCTCTGTACAGTACTAAGAAATGCATTACTGGATGACTGCCAGAATACTCACGCTATTGTGCTTTTAAAATAACCAAACAGAATCATGCCAGTTTTGCATTTCTTAGTGTGCCATACTTGCTGCCTAATATAGTGCTATTTGCATTTTGACTGTCAGTGGTACCAATGGCATGTATACATAATACATTTTTGTTATCCCTGCAATGTGATATCACTGTATATATTATACCTGTACTGTGACATCACTGTTTGCTATCCCTGTACTGTGACATCACTGTTTATTATTCCTGTACTGTGACATCACTGTGTGTATTATCCCTGTACTGTGACATCACTGTGCTTATTATCTCTGTACTGTGACATCACTGTGTGTATTATCCCTGTACTGTGACATCACTGTGTGTATTATCCCTGTACTGTGACATCACTGTGTGTATTATCCCTGTACTGTGACATCACTGTGTGTATTATCCCTGTACTGTGACATCACTGTGTGTATTATCTCTGTACTGTGACATCACTGTGTGTATTATCCCTGTACTGTGACATCACTGTGTGTATTATCTCTGTACTGTGACATCACTGTGTGCATTATTTCTGTATAATAACATATTTGTGTACATTATCCTTCCAGAAATGACAGCAAGTCTTGCTGCTGGGAACCCCAAATGACACATTCAGGCATAACAAAGTGAAGAATATCAGAGACATTGTTCAAAACTCGATACTGATGACCGGTCCTATCCTATCAGATGGGGTCCAAAACCTCGGCACTCCTTCTGCACAGTGTACAGAGCAAGATGCAGTGTATAGACCAACATACATGTTATCCACATCTTTACTTGAGCTTTTTTGTATTGTAACGTTAACATTTATGCAATTCCCTGATATTATGTAGATCTACTTATACTCCAATCTTTATTTATAGCACTAAATGAAAGAAATCCCTGAAGATCTCCATGCTATACTGTAGCAGCTGTCACCAGCATGCCCTGACAGTCACAGGCTGAGAGTTGTAGTTTCGCAATATCCAAAGAGCTCCAGGTTGGAGACAACGAATTCACCCCACGCCGTGCCATGACATTCTGGTCTGTAAAAGTTGCAGTTCCAACAGCACTTCTATACCATGGAATTGTCATTTATTCAATACCTCCATCTATCATGGTAGAGTTATTTCTATTTATTTCCTGTATATTCTTCTATCTAAACTTGGCTACAAATAGTGACAAATAGTGGACCATTATATACTATATACATATAACATATTAAATATATACTGTATAATATATATATATATATATATATATATATATATATACACATATATACTGTACATAATATACATATTAAATAACTATGAATACTTATTATTTGTTAGGTTTAACATTAAAGGGCTTGTCCTGTGAAGATGTCGTAGAGGATTTCCTCTGCTCAGACGCCCCCTTTATGTGCAACAGCCACAAACCACTCCCTCTTGTATATTATACTGAAGGGCCACCATGTAATACCACATTTCCTCTATAGAGGCCGCTGCAGTGGTAATGTAAGTCTTGCCATAACTTCTCAGCAACTTTTTCCATAGGGATTGTGCTTGTGAGATAACTCTCTGAATGTCAGTACTAAGTGCATTTCAGTTTTAACTCGCCTACAGCGCCTCCGTAGGGATAATGAAGCATTGCACAGTTCCTTAAATAATAATAATAATAATAATAATAATAATAAATTATGATAATTAATAATTGCAATAACTGGGTAATGTATGGACGTATTGCTAATGTATGGTTCACTCTGGCTAAGGGCTAATTCAGATGAATGTAGTGCAACTGCATTTTAGCGTCCGTATTACGGCTGCAAATCCCTATCCAACCACAGGTCTGACGACCTGAACGTACAACACCACAGATCTCCATGCTGCTGCTAGTTCGGGTCATTCAATTCAAGGTCAGAACAGGATCTCTAAAAATACATCTGCATTACTGCTATCTGAATTTGTCCTTATAGATAGGGATCCTGAACTGAGCACCCTCTATAAACCTTGAAAGCCCTATGACTACTAATAATTTACATATACTATCCATGCCCATAATGTACGTGCATTCTTTTTGTCTGCAATGTAAAATATCACAGAACAATGTTGCATAGCATGTCAGGCTGAGAAAGGGTTAATGTAAAAAAAACAAAAAATCTAGTCTATTTGCTTATTGCATTCCACCAGGCTTAATGTGCGCATTCTATACCCCTCTGCTGGTAGTGTGACAGCATTGCGCTTTCCTTGCTGCCCTCTATCAATTTATTTTTCTCAGTAGCAGTGAAGGGGTTAATCCAGCCCCGAATCCCCAGAAGAGTGGACAAAAGGGTTAACTTAAAGCAAGTGACTTTCACCCTGTAAAGTCCATCTCAGGTTTCTCTGGGAACTTCCTGAGTGATAGATGACATCACTGGAGGTGTGACTGACTGATGGTGTGGATGGAGCAGGCGAGCTGCTGTGCTAGTCGTGTAAAGCTGGTGTTCTGTGCTCCTTCTCATCACTCAATGCAAGGGGAATGGCTACGACACAGATACAAAGTACAAGGCGGTGAGAAAAGTGCACTTAAAGGAGAAGAACAAATCACAGCCAGAGGAGAATACGCCATCCTGAGGGGTGTGCGAGCTCAACTGGAGAGGTAGTTACGACAAGCTGAAAGAAGAAGAATCCCAGCATGGAAATCACATAAACCGCGTCTTGTGTCTTGTCCAGGAATAAGGAAGCTGACTGCTCTCGGCATCTTGATGTTAACCTTCTATTGCTGCACAGTTGGTGAGTTCCCTGTCAGTTAACCTCATGGAAATTTTCAGCCCGTGCAAGGATATAACACGCACCCAGTGAATGGAAGTGCACACTCCGACTCGTAACAAGTGTCAGGACTTGCATGCTGATGGGACGCACATGAACTGATTCACATTCTCTCTGCTCTTCTAAAACTTCCTTCTGGACCTGAAGGCATTCTGGAAAGAGTCGACGATTCAAGTGCAGCCTCATTCCAGACGTACCCTGGCACGAAGAGGAATACAGGATTTACAGGCATGAGGGACACTTGTCACTGGGCACACTTGTGGTTGTGTTGGTTCTGTTAAGACGTTGGACATCAAGTCACACACTAGGCAGGCGAGTCAGCATGAGAGGAGAAAGTTTGTTATCTTTCGAGCAACTGAGAGGATGGAGACCCTGCTGGAGAGGGCGCTGGAGGACCCTTAAGTCACAGCTCTTTGCCGCCAGCTTGACTTGCACCTTACTCTTGGTATATGCCTGCACCCAAGATTTCCTCTACGACCCCACACACTTCTCATTACTATGGGGAACTCCTACACAACCAAAACAAGTCACAGTCCTTATCTGGTACGAGCCATTTGGGAAGAGAAGGAGACTCGGTGATTGCCACATACTCTTCAACATCACCGGGTGCCACCTGACCACTAACAGGAGCCTATCCCAGGAGGCAGATGCCATTTTATTTCATCACAGGGACATTGGCGAATACGGCGACTTTCCCATCACCAAGCGTCCTGCTTCCCAAAAGTGGATCTGGATGAACTTTGAGTCACCATCTCATTCACCTTGGTTGACCACCTTAGGCAGTGTGTTCAACTGGACTATGTCCTATAGAGTGGACTCTGAAATTTTTGTGCCATATGGCTATTTATTTTCCAAGAAGCGTGCCAAAATAGTTCTTCCACGAAAAAGAAGACTAGTGGCGTGGGTGATAAGTAACTGGAATGAAGACCACGAGCGAGTTCAATATTACAACCAGCTTAGGGAATACATCGATATTGACATCTATGGGAGGTACGGGATGGATTTGAAGCATGACAATATTGTGAAGACCATATCAGAATACAAGTTTTATCTGGCTTTCGAGAATTCACTGCATACGGATTATATCACTGAGAAACTATGGCGAAACGCGTTTAAATCTAACGCGGTTCCTATAGTCATGGGTCCAAGTCGATACAACTACGAGATGTTTATTCCTCGTAATTCTTTCATCCATGTGGACGATTTCTCAACTCCCAAAAAGTTGGCCATGTACTTGAAGTTTCTTGACAAAAACACTCACATGTACAGGAGATACTTCACCTGGAAGAAGCGGTACGACGTCCACGTGACTTCTTTTTGGGATGAACATTACTGCACAGCTTGTGAAACCGTGAAAGCATCTGGTAATGGGTTTCGGACCATCTCAGATCTTGCAGGATGGTTTGAGAGTTGAAGAACTTCTCCAGTTCTTGGGATCTTCTTGTCCTAAGTTCTAATCAAACTTTGAGACTGTTCGGACAATATCAGCTCTTCTTCCTTTCAGGATTTAGAGCTGGAATCTATAAAATGGGAAAGAATTTTAGTAAAGAGACCACACTACAATTTTTTTTTTTTTTTTTTCATCAAATGAAACCTAATTCGTAATGTATTCTACCTAACTAGAACAGTAAAAATTCTGGAACCTGTTCTTAAGAAGGGTAATCCCTTTTTATGATTTTTTTATTTTATTTTATTTTATTTAAACTTCTTTATTTTTTTTAATTATAACTATAAGAATAGTATTTTTTAAAATTTTATTTTGTCTTTTTGAGAAATATTTTCAATACACGTACTGCCCTTAACAATGGCAATTTTTTACACTGCATTTTTATTTTATTTTTTCGATTTTATTACAACCAGAACGTACCATTCTTAAGAATGCTACATTTTTATTAAATTTTTTTGACATTTTTTTTTTCATACGCTACTGTACTGTTTTTAACCATGGTATTTTTTTTATTTTACGTGTCGATTAGTTATAGTTCAGATACCCAATTTTTAACGAAATTGGTTCAGCCAAGAAGGAAATATTTATAAATGGTCGATAGGATGTGTTTTAACTTAAAATGTAAATTATTTTGAAGCGGAATTGTAAATTTTTTTAAAGACAAAAATTTGCAATGCAATAGGTGTATTTATGTCTATGTATATTGAAGAAGTTGATATTACTTGAAGCCTGTACGAGGATATAGTTTACTGGTCTACTCTTGCTGAGGGGAAATACAGAAGTTTATAGGATAATTTATTGAACAGAAGCACAAGACATTGGGTGACTCTTTTTGTCTTTTGTGATATATTTTGTCATGGAAAAGAATAAATTTTTTGCAATAAACTTTGAAAATGGAAGTTAACATTTTGTTATGGGATTGCAATGAACATAGCTACCTAGTTTAGCATTGTGTATATACAGATGTAGCAGTGCCGGGACAGCTCATCATGACGTCACATTGTATTAGCTGTAGTTATTGACTCATTTGGTTGCACCTTGCAAACAAAAACACTGTCTTGACAAATTCAGCTCTGCTACATCGGCAAATATCATACATTTAAAGCAGCCTAAACACAAAAAGCAAAGATATTTCAACCTGTGCTGTGTTTTTCACATTGTATGGATGTGTTATATCAGAATGGGATGTATGACAGTGTCCACAAAAATTCCTTCCGGATGCTTTACATACACATTGTTAATATGCTGTTGACGGATCTTATTATACCATGACAGATCTATTTTTATATGAATTTTGGTTTATGTGAATACCCATTGTTTCCGTTTAATGGGTTGTCCTATTTTGGGACAATCCTTGTCCTTAAGACCCCCATTAGGAGCAAAAGCGGAGAGCCATGAGGCATCAGTGCCTCTCTCTGGCAGACCCAACTTATTCATGTGTTGCATGGGCAGCCATTCATTTCAGTGGCCACCATGTAATATTACCGCCATTCAGTAGACTCTTACCCATTCAATGGTACTAAACAGAAATTAGAATGAAAGGGAATAAGAAGAAGAATAGATCCGTCAACAGCAACTCATTGATGGTCTCTGTGTTACAAGATTGAACAGGACTGTTTTCCCCCATTGCAAATTCAGCCTGACCCCAGCCAGGTTAAATGTAATGGTGTCTGGTGGTGGATGGATGAACCCATAATCCCATTCACTTCAATAAGAGTTCCAGAGATAGCTGAATTACGACAATCAGCTATCTCTAGCGCTCCCATTGAAGTGAATGTGAGCGCCATCCACCAAGTGACATGCCTGCATTCATCCTGGCTGTGGACAGACTGAATTGGCAACAGGGGAAAACATCCCCGTTCTCCGGAGGTATTTATCCCCTATCATAGGGATACTTTTTGTGACATAGCACCTTTAAGAAGACTGCCTTTTCAGGCCAGAGACTTACAAACCATACATTCTCTGCTAAGAATTCTGGGAAAAGAATATGCAAATAAATCCACGTTGGTGGAAATATTAGAATTTACTATAGTGCCACCTTGTGGAAGGTCAACACTGATAGATCAAAGCCTGGTTTCCTGAAATCTAGTGACATAATCTGGGATTAAATCCATATCAGAATATCTCTTCCGAAAGAAAGGAAGAAAGATTGGGGTTATTTCCCCTCATCGGTGCAAAGCCAGCCAGTACCCCGCTTCACACTGACAATAACCCCGAAACAGCTGTATATGGATGAGTCTCTCTTCCAGACTAAACTAGGAATTGCTTTATAGGGCGTTATTTTACAAAAGGTGGTCATTTATTCACCAAGAAGGATTTAGGCGACATATACACAACCGTGTGCGTGTCGCCAGGCCATGATTGAATGGCACAGGTGGCACGTGGATATCATCCGTGTGCTGCCCGTGCACCGAACGTGATTCCGTGGCCCCATTCACTGGGGCCAGTGAGCACGGTCTCCAAAAAGGACAGAAATAGGACCTGTCCGGAGTTTTGCTCATGGCCCCATATGCCGGACTGCGAAAATACACGGTCGTGTGTATGGGGCCATAGAAATGAATGGGTCAGTGTGCTAGCCATGAAAAACACAGCTAGCAAACTGATTGCAACCATGGTCGTGTGCATGAAGCATTATTTGCATACTATTGCATGCCCATCTTATAGAAACAACCCAAAAAGTAAGCAAACACATTTGTTGCTTTAAAGGCAGTCTGTCACCAGAACCCAACATATCACCCCAGCCCTGCAGATAGATAGGTTAGTGTCACCAGAACCCAACATATCACCCCAGCCCTGCAGATAGATAGGTTAGTGTCACCAGAGCCCAACATATCACCCCAGCCCTGCAGATAGATAGGTTAGTGTCACCAGAACCAGCATATCACCTCAGCCCCGCAGATAGATAGGTTAGTGTCACCAGAACCAGTATATCACCCCAGCCCCGCAGATAGATAGGTTAGGATCACCAGACCCTAGCATATCACCCCAGCTCTGCAGATAGATAGGTTAGTGTCACCAGAACCAGCATATCACCCCAGCCCTGCAGATAGATAGGTTAGTGTCACCAGAACAGCATAGCACCCCAGCCCTGCAGATAGATAGGTTAGTGTCACCAGAACCAGCATATCACCGCAGCCCTGCAGATAGATAGGTTAGTGTCACCAGAACCAGCATATCACCCCAGCCCTGTACATAGATAGGTTAGTGTCACCAGAACCAGCATATCACCCCAGCTCTGCAGATAGATAGGTTAGGATCACCAGACCCTAGCATATCACCCCAGCTCTGCAGATAGATAGGTTAGTGTCACCAGAACCAGCATATCACCCCAGCCCTGCAGATAGATAGGTTAGTGTCACCAGATCAGCATAGCACCGCAGCCCTGCAGATAGATAGGTTAGTGTCACCAGAACCAGCATATCACCCCAGCCCTGCACATAGATAGGTTAGTGTCACCAGAACCAGCATATCACCCCAGCTCTGCAGATAGATAGGTTAGGATCACCAGACCCTAGCATATCACC
Source organism: Leptodactylus fallax (assembly GCA_947044405.1). Taxonomy (NCBI): domain Eukaryota; kingdom Metazoa; phylum Chordata; class Amphibia; order Anura; family Leptodactylidae; genus Leptodactylus; species Leptodactylus fallax. The sequence continues at coordinate 1,007,148 of CAMRHE010000133.1, read as the reverse complement.
CCAGCTCTGCAGATAGATAGGTTAGTGTCACCAGAACCAGCATATCACCCCAGCCCTGCAGATAGATAGGTTAGTGTCACCAGAACCAGCATATCACCCCAGCCCTGCAGATAGATAGGTTAGTGTCACCAGAACAGCATATCACCCCAGCCCTGCAGATAGATAGGTTAGTGTCATCAGAACCAGCATATCACCCCAGCCCTGCAGATAGATAGGTTAGTGTCACCAGAACAGCATATCACCCCAGCCCTGCAGATAGATAGGTTAGTGTCACCAGAACCAACATATCACCCCAGCCCTGCAGATAGATAGGTTAGTGTCACCAGAACCAGCATATCACCCCAGCCCTGCAGATAAATAGGTTAGTGTCACCAGAACCAGCATATCACCCCAGCCCTGCAGATAGATAGGTTAGTGTCACCAGAACCAGCATATCACCCCAGCCCTTCAGATAGATAGGTTAGTATCACCAGAACAGCATATCACCCCAGCCCTGCAGATAGATAGGTTAGTGTCACCAGAACCAGCATATCACCCCAGCCCTGCAGATAGATAGGTTAGTGTCACCAGACCCAGCATATCACCCCAGCCATGCAGATAGATAGGTTAGTGTCACCAAAACCCAGCATATCACCCCAGTCCTGCAGATAGATAGGTTAGTGTCACCAGAACCCAACATATCACCCCAGCCCTGCAGATAGATAGGTTAGTGTCACCTAAATCAGAGTGTTTTTCCCTTGTCAATCGTTGCCTCCATGAGATATTGCTGTTTTTGACAATATGCAAATGAGCTCTTTGAATCAATGAGGGTGTTACCATTTACCTCTTTGGAGCAACGGCAGCTCCCTCGTTGCTCCAAAGAGCTAATTTGCATATTGACAAAAACAGCAATATCTCGGCAAAAGGGGCAGTGATTCACAAGGGGAAAACACCATCTGATTCAGATGACCCTAACCTATATATCTGCAGGGTTGGGTTGATATGCTGGTACTGGTGACACTAACCTATCTATCTTTGGGCTGGGTTGTAATGGTGAGGTCTAGTGACAGACTCCCCTTTAAGCTTGCGTCCTTTGCACCTTCTGGAAAATGTCCTTATTGACCCCCACGGCAAGTAAGTTATAATAGGTGAGCTATATGATCTTTATACAATTTGTAGCCAAAGCCAGAAGTAGATCCTAAAAAGGGTAAATGTCTAACTTTACTAATAACTTGTGGTTTTAGCTAAATCAGGGTCAAATCAGGATCTGTGGAGGCCTCAAGACAAAACATTGGGCCACTCTGAGTCTTTGGAAGTGACACTAAAAGATGACAGGCAGTTTGGGTTCTCCAGAGGTCTCTTCCTCTGGAGGACCCATCATTACATCATTTCAAAGGATACAATGTAATACCATATTTCTCCTGTGGGGGTGCTGCAGAAAAGCAGCACACAGTTACAGTTGATAGAGTTTCAGCAGCAGATCAACACATGATCAGCTTACTGTATTGTCAATGGATTCTGCTACCTTAAGAGAACGCGACTCTTCAGACCAGGTTTACACAGTGCAGTTTATTTACAACTGGAAGTAAAATATAAAAGTTTTAGCTGCTGATTTATCGAGACGGCCATTTTCCACGCTGGGCTTGATAATCCCTACTCAGACGCAGTTTTCCTAATTTATGATGAAGTGCGTGCCTCGCCATAACTTAGGCGCATCCTCTGAGGTCCGTGCGCCTAGATGGAGATCTATAACATCTGCTCGCCAGCGTAGATTTCTCGCAACATTTACACCAGAAAACAGGCAGAAATGGTGATAAATTTAACTGGGCCATTGAGTTTCCTTTGAGGAAAGTGGTGTGTGGGGTACAGAATTAAAAAGCCACAATGTTGAACCTAAATTCCGACTTGTGCAAAAAATTGCAACTTTTTTAAGGCTTGCATGCCAGATTTCTGAGGCACAAACCATGATAGGCTATGTTCACACTAGTAGTAGTATTAATAATAATAATAATAATAATAATAATAATAATAGTCCTTTAATAGTCCCACAATGGGGAAATTCAGTGTGTTACAGCAGCAAGGATAAGATAAGCAGATACAAATACAAATACAACATGTACAGGAATGTTCCAAGGTAAGAGGCATTACATTAATAGCAGACAGACAGATAGGACGTTGCAGAGGAGGGGTGGGGGGGGGGGATTTAACAGGCAGAGAGATATTTCAGTTCTCTGTGTGTAATGATCTCCGCTTAGGTCGGTGTTGGTTGTACAGCCTAACCGCGGTGGGGAGGAAAGACTTCCGATAGCGCTCCTTCTCACACCTAGGGTGGAGCAGTCGGTCACTGACAGTACTGCCCAGCGCGATCACAGTCTCATGCATGGGATGGGACTTCTTCTTCTGCATGGAGCTCACCACGGACAGTATCCTTCTGTCACCCACCACCTGCACTGGGTCCAGTGGGCTCCCCAGGACAGAGCTGGCCCTTCTAATCAGCTTGTCAAGTTTATTTCTGTCCCTGGTTGATATACTGCTCCCCCAGCAGGCCACTCCAAAGAAGATGGCTGATGCCACTACCGAGTTGAAGAAAGTTCTAAGAAGTGCCCCCCGGATTCCAAAGGCTCTCAGTTTCCTAAGCAGGTAGAGCCTGCTGTGGCCCTTCCTGTACAGGACCTCCATATGACCTGCCCAGTCCAGCTTATTATTAAGGAGCAAACCCAGGTACTTATAGGTGTTCACAATCTCGATGCCCGTCCCCAGGATGTCCACTGGTTTAGGAGGGCTTCTGCCTTTGCGGAAGTCCACCACCATCTCCTTGGTCTTCCCCGCGTTAATCTTCAGGTGGTTCCGGTGGCACCAGTCCACAAAATCCTGGTTCAGTTCTCTGTACTCCCTGTCATCATCATCTGTGATGAGACCCACTATTGCAGAGTCGTCAGAATACTTCTGTAGGTAGCAGCTGGATGAGTTGCACCTAAAATCTGCAGTGTACAGTGTGAAGAGGAAAGGGGCGAGAACCGTACCCTGAGGTGCCCCCGTATTACAGATCACGGTACCTGACACACAGTCTCGGGCTCTCACGTATTGAGGTCGATTTGTGAGGTAGTCTAGGATCCAGTTGGAGAGGTGGTGGTCCACTCCAGCAAGGCCCAGCTTGTCCCTCAATAACCTGGGCTGTATGGTGTTAAAAGCACTGGAGAAGTCAAAGAACATTATTCTCACTGTGTTCCCTGGTTTCTCCAGGTGAGACAGAGCCCTGTGCAGAAGATGGATGATGGCATCATCTACCCCAATGCCCGGCCGATAAGCAAACTGGAGGGGGTCCATAGCGGGGCTCACTAGAGGGCGGAGATGTGTGAGAACCAATCTCTCCAAGATCTTCATCAGGTGGGATGTCAGTGCTACAGGTCTGTAGTCGTTGAGGTCCATAGGGTGGGGTTTCTTTGGAACTGGTACCACACAAGAAGATTTCCATAATTCAGGGACTATTTCCTGCCTCAGGCTCATATTATACATATATGTAATTATACCACACAGCTGGTCCCCGCAAGTCTTAATTAGCCTTGCACTGATGTCATCTGGCCCTGCGGCTTTCCTCGCCTTGATCTTTTTCATCTTCTTCCTCACCTGGGCCCATGTGAAGGTCAGACTGTGGCCAGATAAAGACGGATTTCTGGATTTACTGGTCTGTTGGGAAGTGGCCGCATGGGGAGAAGTCATTGTGGTGGGGGAAGCTGAAGGACATGCTGGGGTGGGAGGAGCTGGTGTGTGATCAAATCTGTTGAAGAATAGGTTTAGTTCATTAAGCCAATTAACATCTGCCTCAATCTGGCAGACAGACTGTTTATGACCCGAAATTGACTTAAGCCCCTCCCAGACCCCCCTTATGTCTTTTCTTTCCATTTGCTTTTCCATTTTTTCTTTATAACTGGCTTTTCCCTGCCTGATTTGATGCCTCAGCTCCTTTTGTACTTCCCCCAACCCCTCCTTATCTCTTGTCCTGAATGCCATCTTTTTCTCCTTAAGTAGTGTTTTTATATCAGAGTTAATCCATGGTTTGTTATTGGAGAAGCACCTCACCACTTTTGTGGGTACTGTGTTGTCCACACAAAAATTAATGTAGTCTGTTATGCAGTGTGTGAGTCCTTCTATATCTTCTCCATACGAATCCTGCAGCACTTCCCATGCGGTTGTGTCAAAACAATCCCTCAGAGCCTCATCACTCTCCTCAGACCATATCCTCACTGTGCAGGTGACAGCTGGTTCTCTACGTACAAGTGGCTTGTACACAGGTCGGAGATGCACTAGATTGTGATCCGATCTTCCCAGGGGCGGTAGGGCTGATGAGTTATATGCCTCCCTCACGTTGGCAAAGAACAAGTCCAGTGTTTTGTTGTCTCTTGTGTGGCAGGTTACATACTGTGTGAAACTGGGCAGTGTGGATGATGGAGAGGCATGGTTGAAATCGCCAGACAGAAGAAAGAGGGCCTGGGGATGTTTTAACTGTAACTGGCTCAGCGTGGCTTGTAGGACCTCGCAGGCAGTGTCAGCTTTGCAGAGGGGGGGACATATGCAGCTATCACGATGACATGTGACAGTTCCCTTGGTAGGTAGAAATGTCTCATGCTCACAGCTAATAGTTCAATGTCCTTACAGCAAGTTTGCTCCTTAATCACAATGTGCCTAGGATTACACCATCTATTATTCACAAACATTGCCAGCCCTCCTCCTTTCTTCTTACCGCTCTCCCTTGTCCTGTCTGCCCGAAGGAGTTTAAAACCATCCAAGGAGACCAGAGGGTCAGGAGTAACTTCAGTGAGCCAAGTCTCTGTAAGTAGCATCATGCTGCACGCCCGAAACTCCTGATGATGCCTGGTGAGAGCTGTTAGTTCATCCATCTTGTTTGCAAGAGATCTCACATTGCCCATGATGATGGAGGGAACAGCTGGTAGGTAACGCCTCTTTTTAATCCTCTGAAGAGTTCCTGCTCTGCATCCCCTCACCCGCTTTTTCTTTCTCCAAATCTCACGGGGGATGTGTGACCACATGGTATGCCGTCCTGCTGTGTCTCTGAGCTGCAGAATTTCCTCTCTTGTATAGACAAAGGAATTGTCTGCATACACAAAAGATCCCATTTTCAAGCAGAACAAAAGACAGATAAAAAACAAAAAAAAAAGTATCACAAGGGTCCAAGTCTTTGTGTGTGTTTCTTCATAGTGCAAAAGTCCTTAAGTAGAGAGGTACAAAACGAGTCATAGAAAGAAAAATAAGATAGAGAGTCTCAGAGCTGCTGTAGCTGGCAGCCACTCCAGCGGCGCCATCTTGGAAAAAAAAAAAAAAATGTGCCTGGAACAACTATGAGGTTGCTGTGTCTGGAATTGTTATGGGACACTGTGTATGGAATTGTTATGGGGTGCTTTGTCTGGTACTGTTATGGGGGCACTGTGTGTGAAACTGTTATGGAGGTACTGTGTCAGGATTTTTGATGAGGTAGTATGTATGGCACTATTATGGGGTACTGTGTCTGGGAATTTTATGGGGGCACTGTGTATTGATCTGTTATGGGACACTGCATCTGGCACTGTTTTGGGGGGTGCTGTCTGGACCTGGTGTGGGGGTGCTGTGTCTGGAACTGTTACGGGAGCACTTTGTATTGAACTGTTATGGGAATGCTTTATCTAGGACAGTAAAGGGGTCACTGTGTTTGGAACTATTATGGAGGTGCTGTGTCTAGGATTGTGATGGAGTACTGTGTATGGAACTATTATGGGGCATTGTGCCGGGGATCTGATGTGGGATGTGTCTGATCTGTTCTGATGTGTCTGAGAATGTTATAGGGGCACTATGTGTGGAAGAATTACAGGGCATTGTGTCTGGAACTGTTATGGGGGTGCTGTGTACGGAACTGTTATGGGGTGCTTTGTCTGGGACTGTTATGGGGGCACCGTGTATGGAAGGATTATGAGGCATTGTGTCTGTAACTATTTTGGGGGTGCTGTGTCTTGAATTGTTATGGGGCACTGTGTATGGAACTGTTATGGGGGTGCTTTGTCTTGAATTGTTAAGTGACCACTGTATAGAACTGTTATGTAGGTGATGTGTCTGGAATCATTATGGGGGCACTGTGTACGGATCTGTTATGGTGGTGCTTTGTCTAATACTGTTATTGGGTCACTGTGTATGGAAATGTTATGGGGGTGCTTTGTCTGTAATTATTATGGGGGCGCTGCGACAGTCACTTTAGCAGATACTATTATCCCAGAACATTGTGGTGCCATGGCTGGAATGGTCACGGGGATAATGTAGATATCACTATTATGCCACTGCTATGGGGTCAAGATATCTGTTCCTATTATGAGGGCACTGTGGCTGGCACTATAACGGGGGCACTGTAGCAGTGACAGTGATGGGGTCAATTTAGAGTAGCCTTCGCCATGGCTGTCACTGTTCTGGGGTCTCATACACCCTACTGTCCTACAATGAAGATGATGGCCATTATTCTCTGTACGTTCCTGTATAGGCGCTGTCTATACCTGTATCAGATCCTGGCCAGGTGGAGACATCCTACACCCCAGATAAGAGAATCAGTGCTGGCGGCCATGCACATTTATTGAGTGCGTTCCGATTCCTGGGTCTGATGACAATTCCGCCTAATCCTTGTGACTGATTTATTTGCTCTGCTCGGAATAAAGAGGATTAGACTGTTTGGAGTAAGAGATTCCGGCAGAATACAAAGGATTAACACAATTCCTAATAGGTTCAAATGAACTGAATGGTTCCCCCGGCGATAGAGCAGCGCGGCGCAGGAGATGGCGGTACGGTAACCTTAGATTTACATATCTGTGCGTATGCTTTAATGGATATTACTGACAGATGCAGCAGAGCTGAAGTGGTATATGGCGTAAATCACTGTGAAATCACAATGGGACACATTTATATGCAGGTCCTAATCTGTGGCTCGCTGGCGTCATAGGCGACACAAATATTAGCAGAAAATGTGATTAAGAATGTGCACCAGAATGGAGATGAGATAGAGTTATGCTAGTTTTATGGTATAAGTAATCTTAAAAGGGTATATATTGATGATCTGTTCTTAGGATACGTTATCTATACGTATCCGACAGCAAGGACCCCCACAGATCAGCTGAGAATGTTGGGGGCTCTTCACTGAATACCAAGCACAGCGCCATACATTGCATAGAGGCTGTGCTTGGTATTGTAGCTCAGCTCCATTTAATTGAATGGGACTGAGCTGCTGTTATACCATGTGACTGATAAAAGTGAAGTCATCAATAAAGGGACAAGGAAGAGAACGCAGCACTCGTGACTGCTGCAACCTCTTTAAATAATTGATTGGGGGGTCCCGGGTGTAGGACTCAGACCCCCACCGATCACATACAGATGACCTATCCTAAGGTTAGACCATCAATATGTAAGTCCTGGGAAACCACCCCACGTGATGGAAACGCCACAGCAAAAACCGCAGAGTTTTACAGTCACAGCAAAGTTGAAGGGATTCTATCGAATCCCATCCACACATTGCTGAAAAATACACGCAGTGGAAACACTGCGATTTGCAAAACTGTTGCGGTTTTAGAAATGGCAACATGTCAGTTATATCTACGGAAATGCTGGCGGTTTCCCTATAGGTATAATGGAAGCAGAAAGTCCGCAGAGGAAGTTGCCACTGCGTTTTTTCACAGCCTTAGCCTAAATGTGTCAGGCTGTCATGACCCCACTCCTTCTCGGCAGATACACCACTACCACTTTTGTAGAAAAAAGGTCAAAAAGTAATGTGACAAAAACTGCACCTTTTATACAATAGCTTTGGGCGTGTAGTAAATCTGCTGCATCACTTTAACTCTATGCAATCCATGAGCATTAAATGACAAATCCAGCTCTGCTACTCCTCCTATGCTTTTTATAACACAGAGCACATTTTCCTGCAATCTTCCTTATCTCTGGTTTATTGCTTTCCACTACATTATATGGTTCTGTTCCTTTTACAACACACTTACCAGCTTTACAAGGGGAATTTAAAGGGAGTGTCACCAGAACCCAGAATATCACCCCAGCCCTGCAGATAAATAGGTTAGGATCACTAGAACCCAGCATATCACCCCAGCCCTGCAGATAGATAGGTTAGTGTCACCAGAACCCAGAATATCACCCACCCTAGCTCTGTAGATAGATAGGTTAGGGTCACCAGAACCAGCATATCACCCCAGCCCTGCAGATAGATAGGTTAGGGTCACCAGACCCAGCATATCGCCCCAGCCCTGCAGATAGATAGGTTAGTGTCACCAGAACCCAGAATATCACCCACCCTAGCTCTGTAGATAGATAGGTTAGGGTCACCAGAACCAGCATATCACCCCAGCCCTGCAGATAAATAGGTTAGGGTCACCAGACCCAGCATATCGCCCCAGCCCTGCAGATAGATAGGTTAGTGTCACCAGAACCAGCATATCATCCCATCCCTGCAGATAGATAGGTTAGTGTCACCAGAACCAGCATATCACCCCAGCCCTGCAGATAGATAGGTTAGTGTCACCAGAACCAGTATATCACCCCAGCCCTGCAGATAGATAGGTTAGGGTCACCAGAACCAGCATATCACCCCAGCCCTGCACATAGATAGGTTAGTGTCACCAGAACCAGCATATCACCCCAGCCCTGCAGATAGATAGGTTAGTGTCACCAGAACCAACATATCACCCCAGCCCTGCAGATAGATAGGTTAGTGTCACCAGAACCAGCATATCACCTCACCCCGCAGATAGATAGGTTAGTGTCACCAGATCCCAGCATATCACCCCAGCCCTGCAGATAGATAGGTTAGTGTCACCAGAACAGCATATCACCCCAGCCCTGCAGATAGATAGATTAGTGTCACCAAACCCAGCATATCGCCCCAGCCCTGCAGATAGATAGGTTAGTGTCACCAGAACCAGCATATCACCCCAGCCCTGCAGATAGATAGGTTAGTGTCACCAGACCCAGCATATCGCCCCAGCCCTGCAGATAGATAGGTTAGTGTCACCAGAACCAGCATATCACCCCAGCCCTGCAGATAGATAGGTTAGTGTCACCAGAGCCCAGCATATCACCCCAGCCCTGCATATAGATAGGTTAGTGTCACCAGAACCAGTATATCACCCCAGCCCTGCAGATAGATAGGTTAGTGTCACCAGACCCCAGTATATCACCCCAGCCCTGCAGATAGATAGGTTAGGATCACTAGAACTAGCATATCACCACAGCCCTGCAGATAGATAGGTTAGTGTCACCAGAACCCAGAGTATCACCCACCCTAGCTCTGTAGATAGATAGGTTAGGGTCACCAGAACCAGCATATCACCCCAGCCCTGCAGATAGATAGGTTGGTGTCACCAGACCCAGCATATCAACCCAGCCCTGCAGATAGATAGGTTAGTGTCACCAGAACCCAGAATATCACCCCAGCCCTGCAGATAGATAGGTTAGTGTCACCAGAACCTATAGATCACCCTAGCTCTGTAGATAGATAGGTTAGTCTCACCAGAACCAGCATATCAACCCAGCCCTGCAGATAGATAGGTTAGTGTCACCAGAACCAACATATCACCCCAGCCCTGCAGATAGATAGGTTAGTGTCACCAGAACCAGCATATCACCCCAGCCCTGCAGATAGATAGGTTATTGTCACCTGAATTAAACTGCATTTTACCCTTGTGAATCGCTGCCTCAGTTGCCGTGATATCAATGTTTTAGTCAATATGCTTAGGACCATACAGCACTTAGGATTTGTAAAAATCCCTTAAAGGGGTTGTCCATGATTTTTTTTTTTTTTTTTATCTAAGACCCATGCTTAGGATAGACTATAAATATCTGATTGGTGGGGACCAATAGCCAGCCCATACACCGGTTTGCTATTTGGGGGGAGGTTACTGGTCTGTATACTATACAGTACACAGAGCCGGAAGGAGATGCCCTGTATAGTGGCATAAAGCTCAGCTCCCACTGACTCCCGGGCCATCGATCAGATATTTATGGACAATCCCTTTAAAAATGAGGACAATGAATACTTCAACATGATATAAATATTAGGACATGACACTATCAGTTTACTGTCCTATACCAGGACAGATGTAGTAGCGCCGAGTTCGTCAGATTTAATTTCTCATCATTTTATAGTGCTAACCTATGTAACAACACAGTACACAATCTATAGTTACGTACACCAGACCCGGTGCCCAGTGGAATTCCATCCATTTCATAAGAAACCAATTGCCCATTCTATAGGTTTCAGGACAGATGGCCTTGTCTGGGATATCTTGTTATCATACCAGGATGGGGTTTACATAGGACTGCAGGGTAACCTGCCAGGTTTTAATAACTCAGTAAATGGTGTACATATAATACAGCCAAGAGATCTACATGACATACTCAGCTCTGCTGCATCAGTAAATTATGACATAATTTGCCAGTTCTGGCAGGACAGTATGAACTGTAGCCTATGACTGGGTGATGTTTCCACAGAACAGGCCAGAAACAGAGACACTTCATAAAGACTGGGCCTGTGTTATACGTTTGATGTTTGTGTGTTATTTGTCATGGTGACATTTGCTCGCTGCAAACACTTCTTGTAAGTATCAGCTCTTGTATGTAGAGAAGAAAGTCCTTATAAACATCACATACTGAAATACCTAAGACACACAGTACTATATTAGCATACTCTGATCCTTCTTTCTATTCTCTCCCCTCTTCTAGCTCTCTATTATTTCCTTCCCCTCCTCTTTCTCTCCATCTTATCTTCTTCTATGTCTATTCTCTGTCCATTTCTTTGTCTCTACCCTTCTCTTTCCCTGTCTTTCTCTTTCTCTCTGTATATATATATCTATCTATCCTCTCCTCCTTCACCTTCCCTCCTCTCTATTCTCTTTCTGCCCTCCTTTTCTCTCCCCCTCCTTCCCTCTTTCTATTCTCATTTTCCTCTCCTCTCTATTTATATTCCTCCTCTTTGTGTTCTCTCTTTTCCCTCTCCATCTCTCTCTATTCTTTCTCACTCTTCCTCTTCTCTTTCTCGCCCTCTTATCTTTCTATATTCTCTTTTGCCCTCCTCCTTCTATCTTTCTTCTCTCTCCTCCTCTATCTCTATCCTCTTTTCTGTCTCTATCCACTTTCTCTCTTTCTCTTCTTCTGTTTTCACTTCCCCCTCCAGCTCTCTAGTCTCCTTCTCTCTCTCTCTCTCTCTATTATCCTTCTACTCTCCTTCATTCTCTATTCTATTTTGCCCTCCTTCTTTCTTCCCCTCATTCTCTCTTTCTTTCTTTTTCTCTCAGTTCTTTCTTTGGAGCCAATTCATGAAGTCCAGCGTCTTATACTCCTGTCTTTTGATGATGCCTGCAAGGACGGAGGATTTGCAGATTCATGAACCAGATGCATAGTAGATAGATAGATAGATAGATAGATAGATAGATAGATAGATAGATAGATAGATAGGCAAGGAAAAGGCAGCGCTCCCAAATAAGTTCCAAAGCAGTAGTGGTGTGGTTTATTCCTTGTTGCAACATTTCAGCTCAAATGAGACTTTGTCAAGTCCTTGATGAAACATTGTAACATGGAATAAAACAAAAGACTATTGCTTTGGAACTTATTTGGGAGCGCTGCCTTTTATTTTGGAGTTTGAACCTGGAACTCTGGGCAAAGCACCCATTCACCTGCTGGTGCTGCTGTGGACTTTCTTTCACATAGATAGATATGAGATAGATAGATAAATAAATTAATTAATTATTTATTTATTTATTATTAATTAGAAAAATAATTGAGAGACAAATAGATAGTTAGTTAGTTATTAGCTAGAAAAATAGATATGAGATAGATAGATAGATATGAGATAGATAGAGGATAGATAGATAGATACATACATAGATGGAGATAGATAGATAGATAGATAGATAGATAGATAGATAGATAGGAGGTAGATAGATAGATAGATAGATAGATAGATAGATAGATAAGTGATAGATAGATAGATAGATAGATAGATAGATAGGAGGTAGATAGATAGATAAGTGATAGATAGATAGATAGATAGATAGATATGAGATAGATAGATAGATAGATAGATAGATATGAGATAGATAGATAGATAGATAGATAGGAGGTAGATAGATAGATAAGTGATAGATAGACAGATAGATAGATAGATAGATAGATAGATAGATAGATATGAGATTGACTGATTGATAGATAGATATGAGATAGATAGATAGATACATAGATAGATATGAGATTGACTGATTGATTGATAGATAGATATGAGATAGATAGATAGATAGATAAATAGAAGGATAGGAGATAGATAGATACATACATACATACATAGATGGAGATAGATAGATAGATAGATATGAGATAGATAGATAGATAGATAGATAGATAGATAGATACATAGATAGGAGATAGATAGATACATACATACATAGATGGAGATAGATACATAGATAGATAGATAGATAGATAGATAGATAGATAGATAGATAGATAGATAGGAGATAGATATGAGATAGATAGATAGGAGATAGATATGAGATAGATAGATAGATAGATAGATAGATAGATAGATACTGTAGATAGATAGATAGATAGATAGATAGATAGATAGATAAATAGATAATAGCTAGAAAGATAGATAGGAGACAGATAGATAGATAGATAGATAGATAGATAGATAATAGCTAGAAAGATAGATATGAGATAGATAGATAGATATGAGATAGATAGAGGATAGATAGATAGATAGATACATACATAGATGGAGATAGATAGATAGATAGATAGATAGATAGATAGATAGGAGGTAGATAGATAGATAGATAGATAGATAAGTGATAGATAGATAGATAGATAGATAGGAGGTAGATAGATAGATAAGTGATAGATAGATAGATAGATAGATATGAGATAGATAGATAGATAGATAGATAGATATGAGATAGATAGATAGATAGGAGGTAGATAGATAGATAGATAGATAGATAGGAGATAGATATGAGATAGATAGATAGATACTGTAGATAGATAGATAGATAGATAGATAAATAGATAATAGCTAGAAAGATAGATAGGAGACAGATAGATAGATAGATAATAGCTAGAAAGATAGATATGAGATAGATAGATATGAGATAGATAGAGGATAGATAGATAGATACATACATAGATGGAGATAGATAGATAGATAGATAGATAGATAGGAGGTAGATAGATAGATAGATAGATAGATAGATAGATAGGAGGTAGATAGATAGATAAGTGATAGATAGATAGATAGATAGATAGATAGATAGATATGAGATAGATAGATAGATAGATAGATAGATAGGAGATAGATAGATAGATAGATAGGAGGTAGATAGATAGATAAGTGATAGATAGACAGATAGATAGATAGATAGATAGATAGATATGAGATTGACTGATTGATAGATAGATATGAGATAGATAGATAGATACATAGATAGATATGAGATTGACTGATTGATTGATAGATATGAGATAGATAGATAGATAGATAGATAGATAGATAGATAAATAGAAGGATAGGAGATAGATAGATAGATAGATACATACATACATACATAGATGGAGATAGATAGATAGATAGATATGAGATAGATATGAGATAGATAGATAGATAGATAGATAGATAGATAGATAGATAGATACATAGATAGGAGATAGATAGATAGATACATACATAGATGGAGATAGATACATAGATAGATAGATAGATAGATAGATAGATAGATAGATAGATAGATAGATAGGAGATAGATATGAGATAGATAGATAGGAGATAGATATGAGATAGATAGATAGATAGATAGATAGATAGATACTGTAGATAGATAGATAGATAGATAGATAGTCATCAGTTATTAGTTGTGGGTAGTTTCTCTCTCTGGTTATGTGGGTTTCCTCCGGGTACTTTGGTTTCCTCCCACATTCTGAAAACATACTGACAGTTTAGTTTGAAATTTAGATGGTCCCAATGTGAACATAGGGCAATGACAATCTCGGTACAGCGCTGCGGTATATGTGTTTGCTATATAAATCTATAATAAAGTGCTTTGTTATACTCTGGTAATTCCACGGTCTTGACATTGTACATTTTCCCTTCTCGCCTCCTTGTTTGTCTCTATAAATCATGAATAATGACTCTCCCCGTGTAATACAGCGTCTGATACACTCATTTCATTCCAGCTTAATCGATATTCTTAGAACACTTTACCTTCAGGGAATTGCGCTCAGACATTCAAAACAGCCGTGGTTTTAATTGAATTATTCCTGGCGACCGCTTTACATGAGACATACAGATTTTTCCACCATTACCTCTTGCCGCTGCTGGGGGAAGACGTCTTGGAGAGTTACCTGTCAGCTAAGGTGAGGAGGTTGAGGATTGTGATCTCACTATCTATCGCAGCTGGATGGCTTTCTTGGCAGAGTCGACAGTAACATGCTGACTGGTAAACAGCGGGCGGTCATGCCACGTATATTAAGGCCAACTCAGTCTAAGTGGCCCTGCCAGAAATAGCAGCTCCCCGAGGATCTCTACAAAATGGATCACATTCAAGTATATTACAGGTAAATCTCCAATTATAATTTTACCGAGAATTTACTAGCCAGGTTTTATATAAGAGGAATCCAAAATATACAGAGCATCTGTATATAGAGGAAGGGGACAGAGGGTCAACGCAATGTCATGTCTCAATCAGAGATAGGTGGCAGTGGATAATATACAGCAAAATTGTCATTTTTTTTTTTTTAACCCCTTAAAGGGGTTGTCCTTCTATAGACTCGTATGCCCTATTTACAGGATAGTGGATAAGAACTGATCACTTCGGGTCTGATTTCTAGGACCAAGGCCAACCAGAGTACCAGAGGATCCTGCGGTGGGCCCAGGCCCTAACAAAACAATGGTCCAAAAAATGAGAAAGAGACTACGGACTATTTGCTCTCCAGGTCTATAGGCAAATTTGTTTACTTAATATTAATTTAAAATATAAAAAATTTAAAAAAATTAAGGTAAGAATCATAATACGTAAAAACCTCATCGAGTCTAGGATACGGGAACAAAATCATATTGTACACGTCGGCCTGCTGTATAATTTTACTCTCGTATCCTGGAATGGGCAGCCCGAGGCTCTTCCAAGGGAATTCTGATGCTCCGAGGGGTGTTTTTTTTTTTAGTTTTATTTATTTTTATTTTGTCTATTTTTTAAGATTTTTATTTTATTTTTATTTTATTTATTTTTAGAAGTGAATGGAGTGCCGGTCACCACAAGCATACTGGTGCACCATTCACAAGGAGGCTTTAGGGATATGTTCGGTGCATAACGACACAACCCCTTTAAGTGCAAGAGCACAGGTTGTCCTAAATGAGGTGCATCCCCTGCCAACGCAGGAGACATGAAGACTGACCTTGAAACTGCCACTCTTCATAAATCTGCCCCACCTACCTAACCCACCTAACATTTAAAGTTGTCAGGTGGTCAACAAACGGTTAAAGGGATTTTCAGGGTAATAAATGTTGATAACCTTAGGATAGGTCATCAATATTAGACCAGTGGAGGATTGACACCCAGGTGACGCCACCATTCTCCTGTTTTTGGCAGCCAACAGCCCCAGAACTAACACAGGGAAGGAGGCGGAAGCACAGCACCATTCTCTGCCTAGTGGCTATACTGAGTTATTGCAGCTCATCAGGACACAGCCCTAAGGATAGGCTATGGGTATCTGTAAACCAGAAAATCCAGTGTGGGCTGTAATGGTCACACAACAGAATCAGGTATGATGACAGATTATAACCCCTGTCCCAGATTATCCACCACACCCGTCTAGGGGCATCACAAACAATCATGCAGTATCTGCAAACCAGGCTCAGTCATGGTGTCTGCTTCCGTGGCAGTCGCTTGTCTTCCTAAAATGGATTAATCTTTTTAATGCTGTGCTAGTTTGGAGATATTGTGTAAATCCCATCAGATTAAGAAGGCATTATCTCCAGAAGAATGTTGTCACAAGATGAATATGTAGATGGAGATACGAGTACTATTGACGGAAATCACCCTACAGGACATGCGAGATGAATCCTATGTAATCCAGAAGCTGTACTAGACAGGTGGCCTATATAGTTATATTTCTACAGTATATGTGATATGTAATATTTATTATTTAGAAAAACCTCTCAATGTGAATACGGTCATGGCCGTAAGTGTTGGCACCCCTGAAATTTTTCCAGACAATTAAGTATTTCTCCCAGAAAGTTTTTGCGTTTCTACCACACAAAAAAACAGAGACAAAAAGGCAAATTGGACATAATTTCACACAAAACTCCAAAAATGGGCCAGACAAAATTGTTGGCACCTTTTCAAAATTGTAGGTAAAGCCTGTGATGCTCGTTCAAACTGTGGCAAGTAACAGGTGTGGGCAATATAAAATCACACCAGAAACCAGATAAAAAGGAGAGAAGTTGACTCAATCTTTGCATTGTGTGTCTGTATGTGCCACTCTAAGCATGGAGAACAGAAAGAGGAGAAGAGAACTGTCAGAGGACTTGAGAACCAAAATTGTGGAAAAATATCAACAATCTGAAGGTTACAAGTCCATCTCCAGAGATCTTGATGTTCCTTTGTCCACGGTGCGTGACATAATCAAGAAGTTTTCAATGGACGTGGACGGAAGAGAAAAACTGATGAAAGGTTGCAACGCAGGATAGTCCGGATGGTGGATAAGTAGCCCAAATCAAGTTTCAAAGAAATTCAAGCTGTCCTGCAGGCTCACGAGGTATCAGTGTCAGCGCCAACTATCTGTCAGGAGACCCAGGAGGACCCCACTGCTGACAAAGAGACATAAAAGAGCTAGACTGCAGTTTGACAAAATGTACATGAGTAAGCCAAAATCCTTCTGGGAAAACGTCTTGTGGACAGATGAGACTAAGATAGAACTTTTTGGTAAAGCCCATCATTCTACCAATTTACCGAAAATGGAATGAGGCCTACAAAGAAAAACACAGGACCAACAGTCACATATGGGGGAGGGTCAGAGATGTTTTGGGGTTGCTTTGCTGCCTCTGGCACTGGGTGCCTTGACTGTGTGCAAGGAATCATGAAATCTGAAGATTACCAAAGGATTTTGGGTCTCAATGTAGGGCCCAGTGTGAGAAAGCTGGGTTTGCGTCCTAGGTCATGGGTCTTCCAGCAGGACAATGACCCCAAACATACTTCAAAAAGTACCCAGAAATGGATGGAAACAAAGCTCTGGATAGTTCTGAAGTGGCCAGCAATGAGTTCAGACCTAAATCCCATTGACCACCTGTGGAGAGATCTTCAAATTGAGTGTTGGGAGAAGAGAAGGAGCCCCAAATATGAAAGACCTGGAGCCGTCTGCAAAAGAAGAGGGGTCCAAAATTCCAGTTGAGAGGTGTAAGAAGCTTGTTGGTGGTTATAGGAAGAGATTGATTTCAGTTATTTTTTCCAAAGAGTGTGCAGCCAAATATTACATTGAGGGTGTCAGTAATTTTGTCTGGCCCATTTTTGGAGTTTTGTGTGAAATTATATCATTTTTGGCTTTTTTTTCTCTGTTTTTTTGTGTCGTTCCAATACACACAAAGGAAATAATCGTGTATAACTAAACCTGTGGAATTGCAATAATTTTCTGGGAGAAATACTTCATTTTCTGGAAAAATTTCTGGGGTGCCAACACTTACGGCCATGACTTTATGTGTTTATGTCCCTTGCAGGTAGCCTGAGGGTCAGACAGCTCCATTGAGTTGTGTGACACCATAAGTACATGTACTGTGATGTACAACCACTCTACCTTTAAAGGGGTTTACTAAGTTAAGAAGTTATCCCCTATCGATAGGATAGATGATAACTTCATGATTGGTGGGGTCTGACTGCTGTGTTCCGATTCCCCCATCCTGATGGAGCGACAAGCCAAGCATGCACGTTTCTGCTCCATTCATTCTCTATGGGATTACAGGGCTCAGCTATTTCTAGGGTTATCATAGAGAATGATTGGAGTGGGAGGGAGCATGCGCGACCCGTGTCGCATTGACTAAGACTACTGTGGCTGGTAGCAGGTTAAAGCATACTGCGGGCCTAAAAATACAGGAACTGGAGATTCCAGTATGATGACATAACTACTGAACAGGCATTAGAGTCCCTCCAACATCCCATAGGAAGTAGACCATAGTACCCTTCAAATTTAGGTGTGCTCGACCATTATTGTGTTAGAGCCTGGGCCCGCTGGAGGGTCTTCTGGTACTTTGGTGGGCCAGTCCAACACTGAGAGGGAGCAGATAGTCCACTGTCCATACTTAGATATGTCCTAAGTGGCTGTGTACTAGTAGTATACAACAGGCTAATGCACTGGCATGTGCAGGAATACAAATCCTATTCAAAAGTATTGGTAAAATTGTAAAAATCACAGTAAAAATGTAAATTAATAATAAAATCTAAGTTAAAAAGCTGAAATATAAATAATATAGACATATGGTATCCCCATAACTGTAATAATGCACTATACAATACAGATATATCATGTATGATGACTGGGGTATAGAGAGAGGGAAACAAAATCTATGGCCGAAATGAAAAGGGAAAACTGAAAAATTTATTTTTATGAGTGGACAAAAGCCTAGCATTAAATCTGGAAACCAAAAATGAAATGATGTTTCCTATATTTTATATAACAGGTGGTTCTCTCGTGAGTCTAACATGACTTTAGGTATTAATAGGGTAGTTGTGTAGTTATGTACAAACCTGATCTTTCCTGCTTAGGTCCCTATATAGTAATGGTCGCCCACTTTTAAGGGGCAGGAGAGTGGTAGAGTGAATATGAATGGTGGGAGACACCTAAGGCCTCCTGCACACCACCGTAGTGGTTTTTACTGTCCACAAATACTGATCAGCAATACGCAAAAAATGTCCATGTAGGATTTTTAATTATTTCTATAAAAATCAATAAAGATATAAAATTAACTAAAATGAAGGAAAATTCTTGTCCAGAGTCCTCACACCTGAAAGTAGAAATACTAATTAGCATATTGGGTACCGAAACTAACAGCACCAATTGCTCAGGTATGGTGGGGGCTAGAGAAAAAAAATTCCAATTGGGCTGGAGTCAGTGTATAGAGTTGGAGTTGTTGTTAAACTACATCTCCCAGTCTAAAAGAATGGACTCTAATTTCTCATCAACCATAATTCAGGACAATTTGATCTTAACAAGGTTGGTACTGACCTATGGATTCCTCCAGGATGGCGCTATGGCAGTAAAAAAAGCATAAAGAGATCCATCTCTGAACCAGGAGAGACATCAGGAACCGGCCACTCAAGGAGGACCTCTTACGGCGACTTTCACATATCAACATTAGACATTGAATGAATGAGGGCATAAAGTGTTACAATTTTGGGAAAGTCTACTAGATACAGAGGAACAAGCCCTCCCCTCTACAGCCTCTTACCGCAACCTTCACATATCATCATTAGACATTGAATGAATGAATGAGGGTATAAAATGTTACAATTTTGGGAAAGTCTACTAGATACAGAGGAACAAGCCCTCCCCTCTGCAGCCTCTTACTGCGACTTTCACATATCATCATTAGACATTGATTGAGGTTATAAAGTGTTACAATTTTGGGAAAGTCTACTAGATACAGAGGAACAAGCCTTCCCCTCTGCAACCTCTTAAGGTGACTTCCAAATATCAACATTAGACATTGAATGAATGAGGGTATAAAGCGTTGAAATTTTGGGAAAGTCTACTAGATACGGAGGAACAAGCCCTCCCCTCTGCAGCCTATTATGGAGACATTCGCATATCATGAATAGATATTGAATGAATGAGGGTATAAAGCATTGCAATTTTGGGCAAGTCTACTAGACAAAGACAAACAAGCCCTCCCCTCTGCAGTCTTTCACGGCGCCTTTTGCATATGAACATTAGACATCAAATGAATGAGGGTATAAAGAGTTACAATTTTGGGCAAGTCTACCAGATACAGAGGAACAAACCCTCCCCTCTGCAGCCCCTAAAACAGAAACTGATTCATTTGGCTTTTAGAAAGAAAATAGTATATATATATATATATATATATATATATATATATATATATATAACAGTATCTTTGTACGTACAATACTTGACAGCTCAGTAAATTTCTTTGAGTCTTATACACTGCCCCACTTCCTTCTCTCCCATTGTCACATTTACCTTTTCACCTGCCATCAGACCACAAACACGCCGGCTATACAGCGGTATACAACGCTATCAAAGTAACAATACAAGATATTTATTTAACCCAGCGACAACTCAACAAAGTCCCCATTCCCTGAGGGAGATCAGCAGGGCACGGAGACAAATGTCGCCATTCAGCAGGCTGTAACCCACACCACGAATAGCTATGTGACTAGCAAGCCCTGACTTATTTTCTACCGGTGCAATTTGTTATGCTGGGATGAAGTCTATTCTTCTCCACATAGAGCCTGTCTGTTCCTTGTAGGAACAAGTTACCCATTCTGGATGTTGCACCAGGGTCAGCTATTGTACTCGCTTTATGGCATTATTACCTGACTTATCACTTGCTCTATCCCAGAGGTTCTTATGACAGTCATCCGTAAAGCCTTGACAGGTCTGACATATGGAACTTTCTATCCTGCCTACCCTTCATTTACTTGTATACATTGTAGTAGTCTCCATTCTAAAGCTAAAACTGAAGGCCATATAATGGCCATGTCCCCTAGGACCCCGTCTCCTTAGTAAAACCAAAGGAAGTGCAATAAGTAACCTGGGGCTGCATAGCAAAACTTGTAATAGGGTTCCCATATGAACAGATTTAGCAGTAAATTCAGAAAAAAGATAATTAATTTGGTCTTCCAAATGTCAATGTACAACTCATCTAGTATAATAACAGGAAAATACTCAGTGATGTCACAGTACAGGTATAATACACAGTGATGTCACAGTACAGGGATAATACACACAGTGATGTCACAGTACAGGGATAATAAACACAATGATGTCACAGTACAGGGATAATACATACAGTGATGTCACAGTACAGGGATAATACACACAGTGATGTCACAGTACAGAGATAATACACACAGTGATGTCACAGTACAGGGATAATAAACACAGTGATGTCACAGTACAGGGATAATAAACACAGTGATGTCACAGTACAGGGATAATAAACACAATGATGTCACAGTACAGGGATAATAAACACAGTGATGTCACAGTACAGAGATAATAAACACAATGATGTCACAGTACAGGGATAATACATACAGTGATGTCACAGTACAGGGATAATACACACAGTGATGTCACAGTACAGGGATAATAAACACAGTGATGTCACAGTACAGAGATAATACACACAGTGATGTCACAGTACAGGGATAATAAACACAGTGATGTCACAGTACGGGGATAATTATACAAATGGTGATGTCACAGTACAGGGATAATGCACACCATGATTTCATAGGACAGGCATAATGCCCCTCAAATAAAAATATACAATGATGTCACACGCAGGAGGATTTGGAAAAAGTATTTTACTGTCTCACATTTGGGAGTGGTCTACAGGCACAGCCACCTCTATATGTATGGCGCTATGTCTGTATACACAAAGAATCCCTCTTAATTCTGCTGTTCAGTGGCAGACCCAGTGGTCGGACTTTCACTTATCAATCTTTAATGGCATCTCCTACGTCTTGTAAAAACCCTTTTGAAGGGTCAGGCTGTTTTTGACGTTCTCTTTGCATGTCCCATGACAACTCAATGTTCATAAACTTATCCCTTTTCAGCAGCTCTATGGTAAGATATGGTGGAGAAACGTACAGTATAGCAGACTGTGTATTCTAGAAATGAAATGCAATTATTCAGATTGGTTAGGAATACGTGCCTTGTCATCTCCCCAGCACTGTACATCACTGTCCTGCCTCAGGGCGCAGCAATATGGAGCTGGGAGGTAATTAGCAGACGCCATTACTGTCACTTCTTCTAATTATCCATGTTTAGTTAATGAGCACTATATCCTTGTACATCTTCATCCCTGAAATGCTACTGACACAGCCAGAATGACTAGTATATATAGCGTGCCAAAACTGCCTAACCCAGCTAAAGTGCAATTACTAGCAAGGATTGCGGATTTACTCCAGATTTGATTCTTATGTAAATATATACATCATGACGGGAAGAGGATGAGTTCTGTGCTTGGCCCTTAACCCCACTGCAGGGCCACACTTGCTGGTAATCCAGTGAAGAGACAACTGTAAATTTGGATTTTGCCCTAATTAAACACGTGGTGCAATGCTTACAGTAAAATGCATACTGCTTGGTGGTTACAGTCCCAATAAGCTACAAGTTTGGTGGTTACAGTCACAGTTAGATACAAGGCTTGGTGGTTACAGACTCAGTTAGGTACAAGGCTTGGTGGTTACAGTCATAGTTAGGTACAAGGCTTGGTGGTTACAGTCCCAGTAAGCTACAAGGCTTGGTGGTTACAGTCACAGTTAGGTACAAAGCTTGGTGGTTACAGTCACAGGTACAAAGCTTGGTGGTTACAGAGTCTCTAAAAGGCACAGAGTTTGGTGGTTATGCATAGCAAACAGTTTATTGGGTGCACACAACGTATTGGCTACAGTCTCGTCTTAAAGGCACAAAGCGTATTGGTTATAGTATCGACATGCTCTAAGAACAACTTATGTTAAAGGGAATCTGTCATCAGATCGCAGCCCAGCTTCAGATAGAATGGTTAGGAGCATCTTCAATTTGGCTGACCCAGTCCGGTGCAGGTCAAGACGACAGGAAGGTGGTTGACCATCCATCAGGATCTCATTATTAGCTTACTGGCAAACCCAAGTCCATTCTCACAGACCAGGCCAGTTCCATGCTGCAGCTCTCCATCAGACCCATGCCGCCTGTCACAGGCATACTTCATTGTACGGAATAAATTTTGCCTATTATTCCTCAGCAAAAAACAACCTATGCTCCCCATAATTGGTGTTTCACTGTACCCCAGGAGTTCTCAGGGTCTAGCAACACCCCATAGGTGACATAAACACCAGTGTTTCCCTCTTGTTTGCTAGTATTGCAATGTCAGTCTGGAGGGGGAGTCCTACAGAGGCTTCCAACCCCACCACAAACCCATGTTGATGTCTCTTTGCTACATATACTCTTGGTAAACAGACATTCAGTTCCTTTTTGCTTTTGGCTTTTTGAGCTGGTGTTGTCGTGTCTGTGTGATGTATTGGTATGTGCTGTAGAGTGGGATTGTGTGGTTTACCTGAATGCCTCTACTTACATAGTTGTTCTGCCGGTTATACCTTGCTTGAAATTTGATTTATGAATGTTTTGTAAAGGATAAAACCAGTATACAGAACTTCTAAAGACTGGATCTATCATCTCTCCTGTGTGGTGTAGTATATAGAGGATCTGTCCTCTCTCCTGTGTGGTGTGGTATATAGAGGATCTCTCCTGTGTGGTGTAGTATATAGAGGATCTGTTCTCTCCCCTGTGTGGTGTAGTATATAGAGGATCTCTCCTGTGTGGTGTAGTATATAGAGGATCTGTCCTGTGTGGTGTAGTATATAGAGGATCTGTCCTGTGTGGTGTAGTATATAGAGGATCTCTCCTGTGTGGTGTAGTATATAGAGGATCTGTCCTCTCTTCTGTGCGGTGTAGTATAAAGAGGATCTGTCCTCTCTCCTGTGTGGTGTAGTATATAGAGGATCTGTCCTCTCTCCTGTGTGGTGTAGTATATAGAGGATCTGTCCTGTGCGGTGTAGTATATAGAGGATCTGTCCTCTCTCCTGTGTGGTGTAGTATATAGAGGATCTGTCATCTCTCCTGTGTGGTGTAGTATATAGAGGATCTGTCCTCTCTCTCCTGTGCGGTGTAGTATATAGAGGATCTGTCCTGTGCGGTGTAGTATATAGAGGATCTGTCCTCTCTCTCCTGTGCGGTGTAGTATATATAGGATCTGTCCTGTGTGGTGTAGTATATAGAGGATCTGTCCTCTCTCTCCTGTGTGGTGTAGTATATAGAGGATCTGTCCTGTGCGGTGTAGTATATAGAGGATCTGTCCTCTCTCCTGTGCGGTGTAGTATATAGAGGATCTCTCCCGTGTGGTGTAGTATATAGAGGATCTGTCCTCTCTCCTGTGTGGTGTAGTATATAGAGGATCTGTCCTGTGTGGTGTAGTATATAGAGGATCTGTCCTCTCTCCTGTGTGGTGTAGTATACAGAGGATCTGTCCTCTCTCCTGTGTGGTGTAGTATATAGAGGATCTGTCCTCTCTCCTGTGTGGTGTAGTATATAGAGGATCTGTCCTGTGTGGTGTAGTATATAGAGGATCTGTCCTGTGTGGTGTAGTATATAGAGGATCTGTCATCTCTCTCCTGCGCGGTGTAGTATACAGAGGATCTGTCCTCTCTCCTGTGTGGTGTAGTATATAGAGGATCTGTCCTCTCTCCTGTGTGGTGTAGTATACAGAGGATCTGTCCTCTCTCTTGTGTGGTGTAGTATATAGAGGATCTGTCCTCTCTCCTGTGTGGTGTAGTATATAGAGGATCTGTCCTGTGTGGTGTAGTATATAGAGGATCTGTCCTCTCTCCCCGTGCGGTGTAGTATATAGAGGATCTGTCCTGTGTGGTGTAGTATATAGAGGATCTGTCCTCTCTCCTCTGTGGTGTAGTATATAGAGGATCTGTCCTCTCTCCTGTGTGGTGTAGTATATAGAGGATCTGTCCTCTCTCCTGTGTGGTGTAGTATATAGAGGATCTGTCCTCTCTCCTGTGTGGTGTAGTATATAGAGGATCTGTCCTCTCTCCTGTGTGGTGTAGTATACAGAGGATCTGTCCTCTCTCCTGTGTGGTGTAGTATAT
Source organism: Leptodactylus fallax (assembly GCA_947044405.1). NCBI lineage: Eukaryota > Metazoa > Chordata > Amphibia > Anura > Leptodactylidae > Leptodactylus > Leptodactylus fallax. The sequence goes on along the minus strand of CAMRHE010000133.1, from coordinate 982,222 downwards.
AGAGGATCCGTCCTCTCTCCTGTGTGGTGTAGTAGATAGAGGATCTGTCCTCTCTCCTGTGTGGTGTAGTATATAGAGGATCTGTCCTGTGTGGTGTAGTATATAGAGGATCTGTCCTCTCTCCCGTGCGGTGTAGTATATAGAGGATCTGTCCTGTGTGGTGTAGTATATAGAGGATCTGTCATCTCTCTCCTGTGCGGTGTAGTATATAGAGGATCTGTCGGCTCTCCTGTGTGGTGTAGTATATAGAGGATCTGTCTTCTCTCCTGTGTAGTATATAGAGGATCTGTCCTCTCTCCTGTGCGGTGTAGTATATAGAGGATCTGTCCTCTCTCCTGTGCGGTGTAGTATATAGAGGATCTGTCCTCTCTCCTGTGTGGTGTAGTATATAGAGGATCTGTCCTCTCTCCTGTGTGGTGTAGTATATAGAGGATCTCTCCTGTGCGGTGTAGTATATAGAGGATCTGTCCTCTCTCCTGTGTGGTGTAGTATATAGAGGATCTGTCCTCTCTCCTGTGTGGTGTAGTATATAGAGGATCTGTCCTGTGTGGTGTAGTATATAGAGGATCTGTCCTCTCTCCTGTGTGGTGTAGTATATAGAGGATCTGTACTCTCTCCTGTGTGGTGTAGTATATAGAGGATCTGTCCTCTCTCCTGTGTGGTGTAGTATATAGAGGATCTCTCCTGTGCGGTGTAGTATATAGAGGATCTGTCCTCTCTCCTGTGTGGTGTAGTATATAGAGGATCTCTCCTGTGCGGTGTAGTATATAGACGATCTGTCCTCTCTCCTGTGTGGTGTAGTATATAGAGGATCTGTCCTCTCTCCTGTGTGGTGTAGTATATAGAGGATCTCTCCTGTGCGGTGTAGTATATAGAGGATCTGTCCTCTCTCCTGTGTGGTGTAGTATATAGAGGATCTGTCCTCTCTCCTGTGTGGTGTAGTATATAGAGGATCTGTCCTGTGCGGTGTAGTATATAGACGATCTGTCCTGTCTCCTGTGTGGTGTAGTATATAGAGGATCTGTCCTCTTTCCTGTGTGGTGTAGTATATAGAGGATCTGTCCTGTGTGGTGTAGTATATAGAGGATCTGTCCTCTCTCCTGTGCGGTTTAGTATATAGAGGATCTGTCCTCTCTCCTCTGTGGTGTAGTATATAGAGGATCTGTCCTCTCTCCTGTGTGGTGTAGTATATAGAGGATCTGTCCTCTCTCCTGTGTGGTGTAGTATATAGAGGATCTCTCCTGTGCGGTGTAGTATATAGAGGAACTGTCCTCTCTCCTGTGTGGTGTAGTATATAGAGGATCTGTCCTCTCTCCTGTGTGGTGTAGTATATAGAGGATCTGTCCTGTGCGGTGTAGTATATAGAGGATCTGTCCTGTGCGGTGTAGTATATAGAGGATCTGTCCTCTCTCCTGTGTGGTGTAGTATATAGAGGATCTCTCCTGTGTGGTGTAGTATATAGAGGATCTGTCCTCTCCCCTGTGTGGTGTAGTATATAGAGGATCTGTCCCGTGCGGTGTAGTATATAGAGGATCTGTCCTCTCTCCTGTGTGGTGTAGTATATAGAGGATCTGTCCTCTCTCCTGTGTGGTGTAGTATATAGAGGATCTGTCCTGTGTGGTGTAGTATATAGAGGATCTGTCAGTTCTCCTGTGTGGTGTAGTATATAGAGGATCTGTCCTCTCTCCTGTGCGGTGTAGTATATAGAGGATCTGTCCTCTCTCCTGTATGGTGTAGTATATAGAGGATCTGTCCTGTGCGGTGTAGTATATAGAGGATCTGTCAGTTCTCCTGTGTGGTGTAGTATATAGAGGATCTGTCCTCTCTCCTGTGCGGTGTAGTATATAGAGGATCTGTCCTCTCTCCTGTGTGGTGTAGTATATAGAGGATCTCTCCTGTGTGGTGTAGTATATAGAGGATCTGTCCTCTCTACTGTGCGGTGTAGTATATAGAGGATCTGTCCTCTCTCCTCTGTGGTGTAGTATATAGAGGATCTGTCCTCTCTTCTGTGTGATGTAGTATATAGAGGATCTGTCCTCTCTTCTGTGTGGTGTAGTATATAGAGGATCTGTCCTGTGCGGTGTAGTATATAGAGGATCTGTCCTCTCTCCTGTGCGGTGTAGTATATAGAGGATCTGTCCTCTCTCCTGTGTGGTGTAGTATATAGAGGATCTGTCCTCTCTCCTGTGTGGTGTAGTATATAGAGGATCTGTCCTCTCTCCTGTGTGGTGTAGTATATAGAGGATCTGTCCTCTGTCCTGTGTGGTGTAGTATATAGAGGATCTGTCCTGTGTGGTGTAGTATATAGAGGATCTGTCCTGTGTGGTGTAGTATATAGAGGATCTTTCCTCTCTCCTGTGTGGTGTAGTATATAGAGGATCTGTCCTCTCTCCTGTGTGGTGTAGTATATAGAGGATCTGTCCTCTCTCCTGTGTGGTGTAGTATATGGAGGATCTGTCCTCTCTCCTGTGTGGTGTAGTATATAGAGGATCTGTCCTCTCTCCTGTGTGGTGTAGTATATAGAGGATCTGTCCTCTCTCCTGTGTGGTGTAGTATATAGAGGATCTCTCCTGTGTGGTGTAGTATATAGAGGATCTGTCCTCTGTCCTGTGTGGTGTAGTATATAGAGGATCTGTCCTGTGTGGTGTAGTATATAGAGGATCTGTCCTGTGTGGTGTAGTATATAGAGGATCTGTCCTCTCTCCTGTGTGGTGTAGTATATAGAGGATCTGTCCTCTCTCCTGTGTGGTGTAGTATATAGAGGATCTGTCCTCTCTCCTGTGTGGTGTAGTATATAGAGGATCTGTCCTGTGTGGTGTAGTATATAGAGGATCTGTCCTCTCTCCTGTGTGGTGTAGTATATAGAGGATCTGTCCTCTCTCATCTGTGGTGTAGTATATAGAGGATCTGTCCTCTCTCCTGTGTGGTGTAGTATATAGAGGATCTCTCCTGTGTGGTGTAGTATATAGAGGATCTGTTCTCTCTCCTGTGTGGTGTAGTATATAGAGGATCTGTCCTGTGTGGTGTACTATATAGAGGATCTGTCCTCTCTCCTGTGCGGTGTAGTATATGGAGGATCTGTCCTCTCTCCTGTGTGGTGTAGTATATAGAGGATCTGTCCTCTCTCCTGTGTGGTGTAGTATATAGAGGATCTGTCCTCTCTCCTGTGCAGTGTAGTATATGGAGGATCTGTCCTCTCTCCTGTGTGGTGTAGTATATAGAGGATCTGTCCTGTGTGGTGTAGTATATAGAGGATCTCTCCTGTGTGGTGTAGTATATAGAGGATCTGTCCCCTCTCCTGTGTGGTGTAGTATATAGAGGATCTGTCCTGTGTGGTGTAGTATATAGAGGATCTGTCCTCTCTCCTGTGTGGTGTAGTATACAGAGGATCTCTCCTGTGTGGTGTAGTATATAGAGGATCTGTCCCCTCTCCTGTGTGGTGTAGTATATAGAGGATCTCTCCTGTGTGGTGTAGTATATAGAGGATCTGTCCTCTCTCCTGTGTGGTGTAGTATATAGAGGATCTGTCCTCTCTCCTGTGTGGTGTAGTATATAGAGGATCTCTCCTGTGTGGTGTAGTACATAGAGGATCTGTCCTCTCTCCTGTGTGGTGTAGTATATAGAGGATCTGTCCTCTCTCCTGTGTGGTGTAGTATATAGAGGATCTGTCCTCTCTCCTGTGTGGTGTAGTATATAGAGGATCTGTCCTGTGCGGTGTAGTATATAGAGGATCTGTCCTCTCTCCTGTGCGGTGTAGTATATAGAGGATCTGTCCTGTGTGGTGTAGTATATAGAGGATCTGTCCTCTCTCCTGTGTGGTGTAGTATATAGAGGATCTGTCCTGTGTGGTGTAGTATATAGAGGATCTGTCCTCTCTCCTGTGTGGTGTAGTATATAGAGGATCTCTCCTGTGTGGTGTAGTATATAGAGGATCTGTCCTCTCTCCTGTGTGGTGTAGTATATAGAGGATCCGTCCTCTCTCCTGTGTGGTGTAGTATATAGAGGATCTGTCCTCTCTCCTGTGTGGTGTAGTATATAGAGGATCTGTCCTGTGTGGTGTAGTATATAGAGGATCTGTCCTCTCTCCTGTGTGGTGTAGTATATAGAGGATCTGTCCTCTCTCCTGTATGGTGTAGTATATAGAGGATCTGTCCTCTCTCCCGTGCGGTGTAGTATATAGAGGATCTGTCCTCTCTCCTGTGCGGTGTAGTATATAGAGGACCTGTCCTCTGTCCTGTGTGGTGTAGTATATAGAGGATCTGTCCTGTGTCCTGTGTGGTGTAGTACATAGAGGATCTGTCATCTCTCTCCTGTGTGATGTAGTATATAGAGGATCTGTCATCTCTCTCCTGTGTGATGTAGTATATAGAGGATCTGTGCGCTCTCCTGTGTGGTGTAGTATATAGAGGATATGTCCTGTGTGGTGTAGTATATAGAGGATCTGTCCTCTCTCCTGTGTGGTGTAGTATATAGAGGATCTGTCCTCTCTCCTGTGTGGCGTAGTATATAGAGGATCTGTCCTATCTCCTGTGTGGTGTAGTGTATAGAGGATCTGTCCTGTGTGGTATAGTATATAGAGGATCTGTCCTCTCTCTCCTGTGCGGTGTAGTATATAGAGGATCTGTCCTCTCTCTCCTGTGCGGTGTAGTATATAGAGGATCTGTCCTCTCTCTCCTGTGTAGTATATAGAGGATCTGTCCTCTCTCTCCTGTGTGGTGTAGTATATAGAGGATCTGTCCTCTCTCTCCTGTGCGGTGTAGTATATAGAGGATCTGTCCTCTCTCTCCTGTGTAGTATATAGAGGATCTGTCCTCTCTCTCCTGTGTGGTGTAGTATATAGAGGATCTGTCCTCTCTCCTGTGTGGTGTAGTATATAGAGGATCTCTCCTGTGTGGTGTAGTATATAGAGGTTCTGTCCTCTCTCCTGTGTGGTGTAGTATATAGAGGATCTGTCCTCTCTCCTGTATGGTGTAGTATATAGAGGATCTGTCCTCTCTCCTGTGCGGTGTAGTATATAGAGGATCTGTCCTCTCTCCTGTGTGGTGTAGTATATAGAGGATCTCTCCTGTGTGGTGTAGTATATAGAGGATCTCTCCTGTGTGGTGTAGTATATAGAGGATCTCTCCTGTGCGGTGTACTATATAGAGGATCTGTCCTCTCTCCTGTGCGGTGTAGTATATAGAGGATCTGTCTTCTCTCCTATGTGGTGTAGTATATAGAGGATCTGTCCTCTCTCCTGTGTGGTGTAGTATATAGAGGATCTGTCCTCTCTCCTGTGTGGTGTAGTATATAGAGGATCTGTCCTGTGTGGTGTAGTATATAGAGGATCTGTCCTGTGTAGTGTAGTATATAGAGGATCTGTCCTCTCTCCTGTGTGGTGTAGTATATAGAGGATCTGTCCTCTCTCCTGTGCGGTGTAGTATATAGAGGATCTGTCCTCTCTACTGTGTGGTGTAGTATATAGAGGATCTGTCCTCTCTCCTGTGTGGTGTAGTATATAGAGGATCTGTCCTCTCTCTCCTGTGTGGTGTAGTATATAGAGGATCTGTCCTCTCTCCTGTGTGGTGTAGTATATAGAGGATCTCTCCTGTGTGGTGTAGTATATAGAGGATCTGTCCTGTGTGGTGTAGTATATAGAGGATCTGTCCTGTGTAGTGTAGTATATAGAGGATCTGTCCTCTCTCCTGTGTGATGTAGTATATAGAGGATCTGTCCTCTCTCCTGTGTGGTGTAGTATATAGAGGATCTCTCCTGTGTGGTGTAGTATATAGAGGATCTGTCCTGTGTGGTGTAGTATATAGAGGATCTGTCCTGTGTAGTGTAGTATATAGAGGATCTGTCCTCTCTCCTGTGTGATGTAGTATATAGAGGATCTGTCCTCTCTCCTGTGTGGTGTAGTATATAGAGGATCTGTCCTCTCTCTCCTGTGTGGTGTAGTATATAGAGGATCTGTCCTCTCTCCTGTGTGGTGTAGTATATAGAGGATCTCTCCTGTGTGGTGCAGTATATAGAGGATCTGTCCTCTCTCCTGTGTGGTGTAGTATATAGAGGATCTCTCCTGTGTGGTGCAGTATATAGAGGATCTGTCCTCTCTCCTGTGTGGTGTACAGTCATGGCCAAAAGTTTTGAGAATGATACAAATATTAATTTTTACAAAGTCTACTGCTTCAGTTTTTCTAATGGCAATTTGCATATTCTCCAGAATGTTATAAAAAGTGATCAGCTTAACAGCAATTACTTGCAAAGTCAATATTTGCCTAGAAAATGAACTTTATCCCCCAAAACACATTTCAACATCATTGCAGCCCTGCCTTAAAAGGACCACCTAACATCGTTTCAGTGATTGCTCCATTAACACAGGTGTGGGTGTTGATGAGGACAGGGCTGGAGATCAATCTGTCATGATTAAGTAAGAATGACACCACTGGACACTTTAAAAGGAGGCTGGTGCTTGCCATCATTGTTTCTCTTCTGTTAACCATGGTTATCTCTAAAGAAACACGTGCAGTCATCATTGCACTGCACAAAAATGGCCTAACTGGGAAGAGTATTGCAGCTAGAAAGATTGCACCTCAGTCAACAATCTATCGCATCATCAAGAACTTCAAGGAGAGAGGTTCCATTGGTGCCAAAAAGGCTCCAGGGCGCCCAAGAAAGACCAGCAAGCGGCAGGACCGTCTCTTAAAAGTGTTTCAGCTGCGGGATCGGGCTACCAGCAGTGCAGAGCTTGCTGAGGAATGGCAGCAGGCAGGTGTGAGTGCATCTGCACGCACTGTGAGGCGGAGACTCTTGGAGCAAGGCCTGGTCTCAAGGAGTGCAACAAAGAAGCCACTTCTCTCCAGAAAAAACATCAGGGACAGACTGATATTCTGCAAAAGGTACAGGGAGTGAACTGCTGAGGACTGAGGTAAAGTCATCTTCTCTGATGAATCCCCTTTTCGATTGTTTGGAACATCTGGAAAACAGCTTATTCGGAGAAGAAGAGGTGAGCGCTACCACCAGTCTTGTCTCATGCCAACTGTAAAGCATCCCGAAACCATTCATGTGTGGGGTTGCTTCTCAGCCAAGGGAATCGGCTCTCTCACAGTCTTGCCTAAAAACACAGCCATGAATAAAGAATGGTACCAGAATGTCCTCCAAGAGCAACTTCTCCCAACCGTCCAAGAGCAGTTTGGCGCTCAACAATGCCTTTTCCAGCATGATGGAGCACCTTGCCATAAAGCAAAGGTGATAACTAAATGGCTCAGGGAACAAAACATAGAGATTTTGGGTCCATGGCCTGGAAACTCCCCAGATCTTAATCCCATTGAGAACTTGTGGTCAATCATCAAGAGACGGGTGGACAAACAAAAACCAACAAATTCAGACAAAATTAAAGCATTGATTCTGCAAGAATGGACTGCTATCAGTCAGGATTTGGTCCAGAAGTTGATTGAGAGCATGCCAGGGAGAATTGCAGAGGTCCTGAAGAAGAAGGGTCAACACTGCAAATATTGACTTGCTGCATTAACTCATTCTAACTGTCAATATAAGCTTCTGTTACTCATAATATGAATGCAATTCTATTTCTGTATGTGATAAAAACATCTGACAAACACACATAAAAACCAGAGGGCAGCAGATCATGTGAAAATAGAATATTTGTGTCATTCTCAAAACTTTTGGCCATGACTGTAGTATATAGAGGATCTCTCCTGTGTGGTGTAGTATATAGAGGATCTGTCCTGTGTCCTGTGTGGTGTAGTATATAGAGGATCTGTCCTCTCTCCTGTGTGGTGTAGTATATAGAGGATCTGTCCTGTGTGGTGTAGTATATAGAGGATCTCTCCTGTGTGGTGTAGTATATAGAGGATCTCTCCTGTGTGGTGTAGTATATAGAGGATCTGTCCTCTCTCCTGTGCGGTGTAGTATATAGAGGATCTGTCCTCTCTCCTGTGTGGTGTAGTATATAGAGGATCTGTCCTCTCTCCTGTGTAGTATATAGAAGATCTGTCCTCTCTCCTGTGTGGTGTAGTATATAGAGGATCTGTCCTCTCTCCTGTGCGGTGTAGTATATAGAGGATCTGTCCTCTCTCCTGTGTGGTGTAGTATATAGAGGATCTGTCCACTCTCCTGTGTAGTATATAGAAGATCTGTCCTCTCTCCTGTGTGGTGTAGTATATATAGGATCTGTCCTCTCTCCTGTGTGGTGTAGTATATAGAGGATCTCTCCTGTGTGGTGTAGTATATAGAGGATCTGTCCTGTGTGGTGTAGTATATAGAGGATCTGTCCTCTCTCCTGTGTGGTGTAGTATATAGAGGATCTGTCCTCTCTCCTGTGCGGTGTAGTATATAGAGGATCTGTCCTCTCTCCTGTGTAGTATATAGAGGATCTGTCCTCTCTCCTGTGTAGTATATAGAGGATCTGTCCTCTCTCCTGTGTGGTGTAGTATATAGAGGATCTGTCCTCTCTCCTGTGTGGTGTAGTATATAGAGGATCTGTCCTCTCTCCTGTGTGGTGTAGTATATAGAGGATCTGTCCTCTCTCCTGTGTGGTGTAGTATATAGAGGATCTGTCCTCTCTCCTGTGTAGTATATAGAGGATCTGTCCTCTCTCCTGTGTGGTGTAGTATATAGAGGATCTGTCCTCTCTCCTGTGTGGTGTAGTATATAGAGGATCTGTCCTCTCTCCTGTGTGGTGTAGTATATAGAGGATCTCTCCCGTGTGGTGTAGTATATAGAGGATCTGTCCTCTCTCCTGTGTGGTGTAGTATATAGAGGATCTGTCCTGTGTGGTGTAGTATATAGAGGATCTGTCCTCTCCCCTGTGTGGTGTAGTATATAGAGGATCTGTCCTCTCTCCTGTGTGGTGTAGTATATAGAGGATCTGTCCTCTCTCCTGTGCGGTGTAGTATATAGAGGATCTGTCCTCTCTCCTGTGTGGTGTAGTATATAGAGGATCTGGCCTCTCTCCTGTGTGGTGTAGTATATAGAGGATCTCTCCTGTGTGGTGTAGTATATAGAGGATCTGTCCTCTCTCCTGTGCGGTGTAGTATATAGAGGATCTCTCCCGTGTGGTGTAGTATATAGAGGATCTGTCCTCTCTCCTGTGTGGTGTAGTATATAGAGGATCTGTCCTCTCTCCTGTGTAGTATATAGAGGATCTGTCCTCTCTCCTGTGTGGTGTAGTATATAGAGGATCTGTCCTCTCTCCTGTGTGGTGTAGTATATAGAGGATCTGTCCTCTCTCCTGTGTGGTGTAGTATATAGAGGATCTCTCCCGTGTGGTGTAGTATATAGAGGATCTGTCCTCTCTCCTGTGTGGTGTAGTATATAGAGGATCTGTCCTGTGTGGTGTAGTATATAGAGGATCTGTCCTCTCCCCTGTGTGGTGTAGTATATAGAGGATCTGTCCTCTCTCCTGTGTGGTGTAGTATATAGAGGATCTGTCCTCTCTCCTGTGCGGTGTAGTATATAGAGGATCTGGCCTCTCTCCTGTGTGGTGTAGTATATAGAGGATCTGTCCTGTGTGGTGTAGTATATAGAGGATCTGTCCTGTGTGGTGTAGTATATAGAGGATCTGTCCTGTGTGGTGTAGTATATAGAGGATCTGTCCTCTCTCCTGTGTGGTGTAGTATATAGAGGATCTGTCCTCTCTCCTGTGTGGTGTAGTATATAGAGGATCTGTGCTCTCTCCTGTGTGGTGTAGTATATAGAGGATCTGTCCTCTCTCCTGTGTGGTGTAGTATATAGAGGATCTGTCCTCTCTCTCCTGTGCGGTGTAGTATATAGAGGATCTGTCCTCTCTCTCCTGTGCGGTGTAGTATATAGAGGATCTGTCCTCTCTCTCCTGTGTAGTATATAGAGGATCTGTCCTCTCTCTCCTGTGTGGTGTAGTATATAGAGGATCTGTCCTCTCTCTCCTGTGCGGTGTAGTATATAGAGGATCTGTCCTCTCTCTCCTGTGTAGTATATAGAGGATCTGTCCTCTCTCTCTCCTGTGTGGTGTAGTATATAGAGGATCTGTCCTCTCTCCTGTGTGGTGTAGTATATAGAGGATCTCTCCTGTGTGGTGTAGTATATAGAGGATCTGTCCTCTCTCCTGTGTGGTGTAGTATATAGAGGATCTGTCCTCTCTCCTGTGTTGTGTAGTATATAGAGGATCTGTCCTCTCTCCTGTGTGGTGTAGTATATAGAGGATCTGTCCTCTCTCCTGTGTTGTGTAGTATATAGAGGATCTGTCCTCTCTCCTGTGTGGTATAGTATATAGAGGATCTGTCCTCTCTCCTGTGTGGTGTAGTATATAGAGGATCTGTCCTCTCTCCTGTGTGGTGTAGTATATAGAGGATCTGTGCTCTCTCCTGTGTGGTGTAGTATATAGAGGATCTGTCCTCTCTCCTGTGTGGTGTAGTATATAGAGGATCTGTCCTCTCTCCTGTGTAGTATATAGAGGATCTGTCCTCTCTCCTGTGTGGTGTAGTATATAGAGGATCTGTCCTGTGTGATGTAGTATATATAGAGGATCTGTCCTGTGCGGTGTAGTATATAGAGGATCTGTCCTGTGTGGTGTAGTATATTGAGGATCTGTCCCCTCTCCTGTGTGGTGTAGTATATAGAGGATCTGTCCTCTCTCCTGTGTGGTGTAGTATATAGAGGATCTGTCCTCTCTCCTGTGTGGTGTAGTATATAGAGGATCTGTCCTCTCTCCTGTGTGGTGTAGTATATAGAGGATCTGTCCTCTCTCCTGTGTGGTGTAGTATATAGAGGATCTGTCCTGTGCGGTGTAGTATATAGAGGATCTGTCCTCTCTCCTGTGTGGTGTAGTATATAGAGGATCTGTTCTGTGCGGTGTAGTATATAGAGGATCTGTTCTGTGCGGTGTAGTATATAGAGGATCTGTCATCTCTCCTGTGTGGTGTAGTATATAGAGGATCTGTCCTCTCTCCTGTGTAGTATATAGAGGATCTGTCCTGTGTGGTGTAGTATATAGAGGATCTGTTCTGTGCGGTGTAGTATATAGAGGATCTGTTCTGTGCGGTGTAGTATATAGAGGATCTGTCATCTCTCCTGTGTGGTGTAGTATATAGAGGATCTGTCCTCTCTCCTGTGTGGTGTAGTATATAGAGGATCTGTCCTCTCTCCTGTGTGGTGTAGTATATAGAGGATCTGTCCTGTGTGGTGTAGTATATAGAGGATCTGTCCTCTCTCCTGTGTGGTGTAGTATATAGAGGATCTGTCCTGTGTGGTGTAGTATATAGAGGATCTGTCCTCTCTCCTGTGCGGTGTAGTATATAGAGGATCTGTCACCTCTCCTAACTTGCCTACTTTAGTAAATTCTTTCATTTTTGATGAAATAGCAATTCTGGAGCATCTCTTCTTATATATCCTCTGTTATTCCTCCTGTAAAATTATGAATCAATTGTCAACTGGGTGTTAGCGTTGATCTTGTCAGAAGGGTGCGTCTCTGAATCTGTCAGCACTTGTCGGACACTGTCAGACTGTAAAGCTATACGCCCTTGTGAAATTATTTATACATTTCTGGGAGGGATAACAGAGGAACGGCACAACACACAGATCTATGAAAAGAGGCTACAGAAGTATAAAAGCACTTACTACAATAGATCTATGCGCAGAACTGATAGGTCCTCTTTAAGCACACTGTAGACCTTTAGAGGAAGAGCCAGAGCTTTTATCTGTAGCACATCTGGTCCATAAACTATATGAAGAGTGATATATCCCCGCTGCCCACAAAATATGATTTGCACTTGAACCACATCTTGTGATGTTTTATGTGCATAGAGATGAGGCGGTGGTGCGGCAGCCGCCTCATACACCAGCCCTGCGCTCGCTGATTAAATTGTGCTTATGTTCACCGCTATGGGCTCTTCCCTTGAAATTTCCGATCGCCTGCCGGTGTTCATTTGCATTATTTGCCGCACGGGTAACTGGCAGGATTTTTTTTCCGTGCTGGTAAAATATGTACATCGTCTGCCTGTTTATTGTGTGTGTCTGATGGATCGTCCAGCTTTTGCTATGTTTGTTATAGACTGAAATAGATGGAGGGCTGAAGCGTGCCGGGTGCCTTTGAGATGTGGAGATGAACCTGCGTGATTTACTGCGGGGAGCGTGAGCTGATTATAAAACCCGGCTGATAAAGAGTCAAGGAGACATCTTTTATGACAGCCGTGTATACAGCGCCACAAAGGTGCATGCATCATAAATGACTGCATAAACCAAACGCGGGCATTAGGAGACATTACATCAATACATCCCTGGAGCGAGCGTCCTCCTCTGCTCACCTGCTGCAGAATGAAGACTCTCATTGTTTCCTTAGGAAACTTTCTTAGCTTGGATGGGGTATAGAAGCCCTCTTGGTGCCCAAGACTGGGTTTCAGAGCTTGCCCCTTTATCCGAGTTTGGTCAATTGTGCCCTCCTCGTTGCATGTTGGTTGCCCATATTTTGTCCCTAGGGTGCCTAAGACTAGTGTCACACTCAGGTTCCTTGGGTCCACCAGATAAGATGATTCTGGGGTCTACATTCCAACCACCCCTTAGGAAATAGACCACAGTACCCCTGAAATGTGGGTGTCTTCTTCTGGACCATTATTGCACAACCTAGGTCAGTGATGGCTAACTTTATGAGCTCGGTGTGTCAAAATTCGTAAAAAAAACCTTAACTTGGGAGCCATGTCACATCTTTTTATGGCCCCCACACAGTATCCGACCCCTATTTATGGCCCCAACACAGTTTATGACCCCCTTTTATAACCCCCCCCACACAATATATTACCCCTTTTTTAAAGCCCTCCTGCAGTATATGACCCCCTTCCCCCCCAGAGTAGTGGTCGATAATTTTTACTCACCTGTCCACGCTCCAGTCCTGGCCGCCCTCCGCTTCCACCTTCAGGGTGTGCTGTAGCCGCCGAAGAATGCCGGGATGCTATACGTAGCGCCCCGGAGTTCTTCAGCTTTGTGACGTAAGTGTAGAACCGCTTAGAGGAGGCAGCGGAGGGCGGCCAGGACAGGAGCATGGACAGGTGAGTAAATATTATCGGCAGCTGCTTATTGCAATAACACAATAAGTAGCGGCCGATTAAAAAAAAAATGCCTCCCCCAGTTCGCCTCATGGAAGGTGCACCCCTGTGGCTGCCACGTGGTTCGGACAATGTGTGTCACCCAAAATTTCTTTGCGTGTCACTGGTCACGGCCCATTGGAGGATCCTCCAATACTGCCTAGCACATTTCACTACTTAGGAGACCTCCAGCAAAACCAACAGACCCAGAAACTCTTCTTTGGACCACAGAAGGAGACCATGATGACACAAACATCCCCATTGCCTGTCATTCCTCATGGTCACCCTGCCAGCTGCTCTTCTTACCCATCCTGCAGTATCTACTGTAGGGTTATAGGTTGGACTTGATGGACCAATGTCTTCATCCAACCTCTCATCTACTTTGATAGATGTGTCCTCTTCTGAGACCTGCCCGATGGAGTCTGAATGATGGTGGACCCTCACCAGATTTGTGGTCCAGCTTTAATCCAGCCCTACTAGTACTGGTGGATCCAGTTTGCATCTTCAGCAGCAGGATTGCATTGGTCCACCATCAATGTCAGACTGGCCCAGTAGAGTACACAGAATCCCCAGGTGGGCCCAGGATGTGATACAGTAATGGTCCAGCAGAAGACACAAAAATTTGGTGGGTACTATGGTCTAATTCCTAGGGGTTGTTGAAAAGTAGAATCATTTTATCTGCTGGGCCCAAGGAACCTCTCTCCACCAGAGAACTTTCTAGTGGGCTCTGACTCTCGCATATTGTAGACCCCCACCCAAGGAATTGTTTTTTTGGGGTGTATTTCACGAATAACCAATTGGTCCTCATTGACATGTTCTATGAGAAGACACACATGCTCTTCTGTATAACTATAACAGGGGTTGTCGGCATAGAGGCCCATAGATGGCAACGCACTGCCCATACATTTGCCTATAGAGGTTTGTACAGTGTATATTTCTGGCCCTGACAGCTGCTGAGAACAGCTGATCGCTGCGGGTTCCAGGTGTTGTCCCCTCACTGACCTATCCTAAAGATGAATGGCCATATACCTGACCCTAGCATACGCCTGGCCCTGGATATTTAGACAAGTAAGCTTGGGCCTGGCCTTCCTAGTGTTGCAGCAGGTTTGTGTCCAACCCTGAATATCTGCATGAGAAAGTTTACATCTGGATGACTCTGAATGAGTGACCATATGTCTGATCAAAGACGTGTACACACGAAAGTATAGGCCCGGCCCTGGAAGTCTGGACGATGAGTGTGCAAGGATATAGAAGAACGAGTGTGTGCCGGACTAGCCTGGGCTTTATTCCAAATCCTAAAACTGGAGGCCAATATCCAACCCTATGGAAATAGTAACAACAAAAATACTTTCTTTTTGCCATATCTATCTATCTGCTGTATATATCTATCTCACATATCTGTGCCACTGATACTTCTTTATTATCTATTTCATCTTTCTTTCACCTATCTTTATTTTTTCTCAAAACAATCTATTATTTATCTCATATCCATCTTTTTCCTATATTTATCTATGCATCATTCTGTCTATCCATATGTCTATTATCTATCTCATATCTGTCTTTTTGCCATATCTAGCTATCCATCCTTCTATCTATTATCCATCTCATATCTACCTTTCTTTCCTGTATGTAGCTATCTCCCATCAACTATTATCTATCATCTATCTATGGATATCTAATTATCTATCGCATATCTCTCTCATATCTATCTATCTATCTCTACATATATATATCAATCTATCTCATATCTATCTATCCCTCATAACAGCCTAGCCATTCATGTATCTATCTATCTCATATCTATCTATCATCCATCTATTTCATATCTATCTATCTATCATCTATCTACGGATATCTAATTATCGCATATCTCTTTCATATCTATCCATCTCATATCTATCCATCTCATATCTATCTCTCATATCTATCATCTATCCCATATATATCTATCTCATATCTATCTATCTCATATCTATCTATCTCATATCTATCTATCTCATATCTATCTATCTCATATCTATCTATCCCATATCTATCTATCTATCTATCTCATATCTATCTATCTATGTATCTATGTATCTATCTATCTATCTATCTATCTATCGGTCTCATATCTATCTATCTATCTATCTCATATCTATCATATCTATCTATCTCATATCTATCTATCTCATATCTATCTATCTATCGGTCTCATATATATATATCTATCTATCTATCTATCTATCGGTCTCATATCTATCTATCTATCTAGCTATCTATCTCATATCTATCTCTCTAGCTCTCCTTTGAAGCCACAATGTCAGGGACTTTTGCCCTTCCGCCATATTACTCCATGGTGACTCCATCTATATACTAATACAGAGAACAGAGGCCCCTAAATGTGAATTCCCTCATGTACATCTGGCTATCATCTCAGCATTATATATAGAGCATTGTATTACACTAGCCCTCCCTCCCTCCTCTGGGACCCCCGGGATCCTTCTAGAAGCTCCCAGCAGTGTTTAGGCAGTGTCAGTCATTGCACGCTTTCACCACTAGGGGAGCTCTTGGCGCCATTCCCGGGTGTGGCTGGCTGCGGTGAAGCTCAGGGGCGGTGAGTGTGATGACGTAAGTACTGTACGGATATAGTATATGGTTACTACACGTTTCTGACACTGTAGGTGGCAGCACGGAGATCCTGCGGACTGTGAGTACTGCTCGGTTATGTATACATGTAGTATGTACGTCAGGGAGTAGGCCTGTGGCCTACCTACTGCATGGTATGCTGAGACTTGTAGTCAGCCGGGAGGGTGGAGGGCACAGTATTACATGTAAATATAGTATATTAATGGTTGTACATAATGTTACTAAGAGAAGCCTTGTAGGTCAGTATAGATGTGTGTTATCCTGTAATATATCTGTAATATAGAGCGTAGAAGTGTCAGCTATTAGATCTAATATGTATTATCTATCTCATATTTATTTTCTTTCTATATATCTAGGTCTATCATATCTATCTATCTATCTCTCTATCTATCTATCTGATGTGTATAGAGACTTTTGCACACCTTGCACCAGTGTGACACGCAGTATAGCCTCCTTGTACCCCGCTCTGGTTTCGGTGTTTCTCTCCATTTGTTTATCTGAAGCCATGCATTATAATACAGAAGTGCAGAATAAGGACGTGTTCACATAGGCTACTAAAAATGTCAGTCCATGCAGATTATGCTGCAGCAGTGTCAATGTTTATTTTATCTAGAATATAGACTAAGAGCCTGTGCAAACTCATCACTGCAGAGCTCATGTAATAAGGGGGACTTATTACTCACAGGCAGGTTTGTGGTTATGTATAGTGAAGTCATCTCAGGTAAAAGAAGGGGAGCACAAATATGGCTGTCAGTGTCTCTTATAGCAACGTATGTACATATAGATCTGTCAGTGATATGTGGGTGGGGGAAGAGGGAGCTCCATATGTTCAGACAGTCTTTACACTAAAATAGAGAGACAAAATGAGAGACAGATTGTTGTGGAACTGACAGATAGAAGATAGGATAGATACTGTACATAGATAGATAGATAGATAGATAGACAGATATTGTACATAGATAGATAGATAGACACTGTAGATAGATAAACATTGCATGGGGCAATAAACCCACTTATTTCTTCACTATACTACGGAGTGCTGCCTGTTTTTCACAATTTTTTTTTTTTTTTAACTGTAGATAGATAGATATGAGGTAGATAGATACTGTACATAGATAGATAGATGATAGATAGATAGATAGATTATAGATAGATAGATAGATAGATATGAGATAGATAGATAGATAGATAGATAGATATGAGATAGATGATAGATATGAGATAGATAGACAGATATGAGATAGATAGATATGAGATAGATAGATAGATAGATATGAGATAGATAGACAGATATAAGATAGATAGATAGATATGAGATAGATAGATAGATAGATATGAGATAGATAGATAGATAGATAGATAGGTAGATATGAGATAGAAAGATAGATAGATAGATATGAGATAGATAGATATGAGATAGATAGATATGAGATAGATAGATAGATAGAGAGATATGAGATAGATAGATAGATAGATAGATATGAGATAGATAGATATGAGATAGATAGATAGATATGAGATAGATAGATAGATATGAGATAGATAGATAGATATGAGAGATAGATAGATATAAGATAGATAGATAGATATGAGATAGATAGATAGATATGAGATAGATAGATAGATATGAGATAGATAGATAGATATGAGAGATAGATAGATAGATAGATATGAGATAGATAGATAGATAGATAGACAGGAGATAGATAGATAGATAGATAGATAGATATGAGAGATAGATAGATAGATATGAGATAGATAGATAGATAGATAGATATGATAGATAGATAGATAGATATGAGATAGATAGATATGAGATAGATAGATAGATAGATAGATATGAGATAGATAGATAGATATGAGATAGATAGATAGATAGATAGATAGATAGATATGAGATAGATATGAGATAGATAGATAGATAGATATGAGATAGATAGATAGATAGATAGATATGAGATAGATAGATAGATATGAGATAGATAGATAGATATGAGATAGATAGATACTATAGATAGATAGATATGAGATAGATATGAGATAGATAGATATGAGATAGATAGATATGAGATAGATAGATAGATATGAGATAGATAGATATGAGATAGATAGATAGATAGATATGAGATAGATAGATAGATATGAGATAGATATGAGATAGATAGATAGATATGAGATAGATATGATAGATAGATATGAGATAGATATGAGATAGATATGAGATAGATAGATATGATAGATATGAGATAGATATGATAGATAGATATGAGATAGATAGATATGAGTTTTATAGTTAGGTAGACAGAGAGACAGATATTAGATAGATTTAAAAAAAAAAAAGGAAAAAAAAGAAAATACAGATTTAGAGCAGCACCTTATATATCCTTTCACAAAGGAGGGGTGCACACTTCAAAGATCCAGAACAAGATCCCAAATTTGTATATAGCAAGAATAGGTAGCACTCAAGAATAGTGAAAAAATCTTCAGTACATTTATTCCAACCGCGACGTTTCGGTTCAAAAAACTGAAATTTTCTCAAGCATAGACATAGTACAAATGTGTGCGGTGTATGTGAAATGTGTGCATTGTCAGTCACCTATAATAAATATGTACACATTTGCACTACGTCTTTATTTGAGAAAGTTTAACTTTTTTGAACCGAAACGTCGCAGTTGGAATAAATGTACTGAAGATTTTTTCACTATTCTGTAATGTTGCCTATTCTTGCTAGATATATAGATAGATAAAATCTTTGGATTGACACAAAAGTACGGTAGATATTTGCATATTTGTAGTCTTTTTTTAGGCCTCTTTTTTTTGCAGGGCATACGTCTTTAATAAACAAAAACATAATAGGGACCATTTCTATCCCAGAATATATCCCCCCCCCCCCATTGTCATCGTGTACAGTTCCGGCTCCGTGAGCGCTAGTATCTCCCAGAAACAGATCTGCGTTTGTTCTGATAAAACTGTTCAGTGGGATGAAAATAAATGTAACTTTGATTTATTATCCTGAGTGAAATTGTCATTGCAATTTATCCTTGTGGTAAGTACATCATGAAACGGAGGAACTACATCGTTAAATCAGCGCACCGCCGCTCGCCTCTAAAACTGTCACAGCTTGATAAGACGGGTGCAGGGTGTATGCGAAAAAAAAAACGCACGGTACAAGCACAACAATAAAATAATTATGGTAACACTAAACAAAACAGCCGCGTGACAGCGTCGGTAATGGGACCACGTAAATGAAATTAAAACTGTGTCATGGAGGGTAGAGGTGAGTAATGAAGAGAGAAATCACTTAGCAGGGACGGGCGCAAGGTTACGGGGAGTGACCTCCATATAGCTGTGCATTCCTGGGAATTAAAGGGATTGTTATAGGTCATCAATTAAAGGTCGGCAGGGGTCCGACCACCGGGACCCATGCTGTTCTCACAAGCGTTACAGTCTCTTCAGTTCTTACCAAGCACAGAGCCGTACGTTTGTATAGCAGCTGTGCTTGGTATTATAGCTCGGCCCATTCTCTTGAATGGGACTGAGCTGGCGATCAGGCCATGTGACTAATGAACATGACATTAAGTGGCCTGCTAAGGAAGTGCCATTGCTTGCTTCAGACAGATGATTCATGGGGGTCCCCCGTGTTGGACCCCCCAAGGATCTTCAATTGATGACTTATCCTAAGGCTAAAGCACCATGTTGCGGAAACGCAGCTTTTTTTGTTGCACATTTTGTTGTGGTTTTTGAGCCAAAGCCAAGAATAACTACAAAAGGAATGGGAAATATCTAAGAAGCTCTTATACTTCTTCCTTCTGCTCAATCCACTCCTGGCTTTGGCTCAAAAAACCGCAGCAAAATCTGCAACAAAAAAAAGCTGCGTTTTCGCAATGTGGGACTTTAGCCTTAAAGGGAGTTTGTCCATTGGGTGAAGCTTATTAACTACTTCTCTGCCTATGACGTAGCCATATATCAGGGGCGGGTGCCTGTTACTATGAACTGATGTAATAGTCCATCATGAAGATGGCGCCTGCCCAGGAGCTGAGCCGGCGCCATCAGGAGAAGATGTCAGCTGTGACACCCAACGGATATTCTCCTGTAACGGCTGCGAGTGGTGAAAACACTGTTTGCGGTCATTTAACACATCATTATTGATGGTGGCAACTAAGGGGTCTTTTTTGTATCCCCCCCATTGGCACCCCGATGATGCAATCACGGGGTCCGATGCCTGGTGACTGAGGGCCTACTGAAGACCCCCAGGTCACCTTCATAAGTATCTCTATAAGACTTTGCAATTCTTTCCCTTTAAGTTTTCATGTCACTTATGATGCGCAGTGCACCACACAAAATTAGGTGATAAAAAAAGATTCCAATACTGACTTTTTTTTTATCCTCCTGCTAAGAAAGAGTTAATAAAATGTGGTCAATGAGCTAAATGTTACCCAAAATGGTGCAGTAGAAAAGTACCTGAGCAGTGCGCGGCGCAGCAGTTTGGAGCAACGGCGCCGCCCTCAGTGCATAGTGTGAAATAAATGAATATCTGAAGGATTTTCATGAGGAAAAAGGTGAGCCTGACCTATCTAGTGGCGTTACAGGTTCAGTATGCTTCACCCTGGTGACAGACTCCCTTTAAGATAGATTCACATGCAACGTTTGTTCCAAAATAAGTCCTAATTGTCTGAATGGATCCATGTGCATGATACTGAAACACCTCCATTCAGATGTATGGAGCGGATCTTCTATGGCAGAAATTTCTGCATCAGATCTGCCACACATCATTATGCTAGATGTATTGGCTTTGTCTGAACCCCTTTGCGCCCCAGGCCGTAATTGTACATCATGAGAACCGTGCAGTCGCCACGAGCTGCCTTGATATTATGGGACACAGGAGTTCAGCTTAGCATTGTACAGGCAACAACCAGATCGCGCAGGCGGAGTTGGGGATAAATCACTTTCTGGCTTATCGACCCCCCCCGGATGCTGCGATGCTGGATTGATCATGGCATCTAAGTGCCTAGAGGTTGGCAAAAATTAGGTTAAAAAGTACAATATACTGTAATACAGAAGCAAGCAGTACAGAACGATCACATGGTCATGTTCCTTAGTGGGACTGAAAAACAAATAAAAATGTATTTTAGGCTAAGGCCCCACGTTGCAGAAACACAGCTTTTTTTGTTGCAGAATTTGTTGCGGTTTTTGGGGACAAACCCAAGAATGGCTACAAAAGGAATAGGAAATATATAGGAAGTTCTTACACTTCTCCCTTCTGCTCAATTCACTCCTGGCTTTGGCTCAAAAAACCGCAACAAAATCTGCAACAAAAAAAGCTGCATTTCCGCAACGTGGGGCCTCAGCCTTAAAAGAGTTTTTTAAAACTAATAAATAAAAAAGTCAAACCCCCTTTTCCCATATAAAAATGTAAAAAATAATAAACATAATTCGTGCAATGACTGACACTGCCTAAACACTGCTGGGAGCTTCTAGAAGGATCCCGGGGGTCCCAGAGGAGGGAGGGAGGGCTAGTGTAATATAATGCTCTATATATAATGCTGAGATGATAGCCAGATGTACATGAGGGAATTCACATTTAGGGGCCTCTGTTCTCTGTATTAGTATATAGATGGAGTCACCATGGAGTAATATGGCGGAAGGGCAAAAGTCCCTGACATTGTGGCTTCAAAGGAGAGCTAGCTAGATACAAACCAAAAGTGACGGACAACCAATTAAACAAAGCAGCAGCCATTAACAGAGACAGTCTGCTCACATATAGAGAGACCCAGAAGAAGCCAGAGTGCCCCTAGTAGTCACCTACAACCCACAGCTGGAGATCCTACGAAGGATTGCCAAGGAGCTCCAACCTGTACTACATAGGGATAACAGACTCAAGGACATATTTCCAGTCCCCCCTCTCCTCTCCTTTCGACAACCACCAAACCTGAGGCGTATTATCGTCCGGAGTGCCCTGAAGGCCCCAACTGAAAATGGCACCTCACCTTGCCTACATAAAAGGTGCATGACCTGCAAGCACATCCACACCGCTGACAGTGTACCTATCCCACAGTCACAACAGGTGCACAGAATTAGGGGGACATTTTCCTGCAGGTCTTCCAATGTGGTGTACCTCATAATGTGTGTGCAATGTCCCACCACAGGCCTCTATGTGGGGGAAACAGGGCAGAGACTCAGTCAACGAATGAACTCACACAGATCCAATATTAATAACAGCAGAACCGATCTCCCAGTGGCCGCACATTTCTCCGGAGAAAACCACTCTATTGAAGATTTGCGGGTTGTGGTTTTAATGGGACATTTTAAGACACAGGAGAAAAGAAAAGAAATGGAGTACAAATTTATGCAAAAATTTCAAACTCTGCAATTTGGACTTAATATTCATGCCAGCTTCATGTCACACTATGTATGAACTGTGAGGGACACAAATCACCTCCTGATAGCAAACAGATAACAGCAAGAATTACTGATCCCTCCGTCACGCACCACAAGTTTCCAGACTGTTTTTTTGACCTGTTGTAAATAACTTCTCTACTTAGATTGCAATTTTTTTTAAGGCCTCTAAAATGCTTTGAAAACCATGTGTATAAAAATCTGTGAATTTTCAGTTCTTGTATCACACCATGTCTGATGAAGGGAGCGAGCACTCCTGAAAGCTTACTTATAAATATACTCAGTTAGCCTCTAAAAGGTATCGCCTGATTTCTTCACTCTTCCACTATGTAACTGCAGTAACCCGGCCTGGCCACATGGAGCAGTGTTCCCAGCTCTGTTCTTTCTGTTAGTTCTGGTGTCTTCCGGTACACATCAGTGGTGGTGCCAGGTGCCGACCCCCAACCAATCTGATATTGATAACCTATCCTATGGATGTATTATTAATGTCTGTTAACCCATTAAACCCTGTTAATATTTATAACAAGAAGCTAAATTGTAGGCGTAGATGTGGGAGCGGCATGTTGGGTGTAACTGGATAACCAGGCAGATTTATCTATACTGTGATGTGAATATTGACACAGGACCTGGGTCCCCCAGTGATCAGGAGGACGTGGGACCGAATGTCCCTCTAAGGCCTCCTTGTGCTCTAGTGTGAACGGCACCCTATTCACTTCTATGGGGCTGCTGGGACTGTAAGATCCGGCAGCCACCACAGCCCCATAGAAGTGAATGCAGTGTTAGTGCCCCGTCCTCCTGATCACTGGGGGACCCGGCGATCGAACACTTATTTCCCGTCCTGTGGATAGGGGATAAGTGTCCATAACGGGACAACCCCTTTAAGGCCCCATTTCCACGTGTGTGCTTCTGATGTGGGGCTGAGTTTTCTGCGGGATTCAATAGGATGACCCTCAGAGTGACATCTGAGTGTGAGCCGAATGCATTCTGTGAGGTCCTCACCTCTATGGAGGCTTCCGATTCCGAGGATAGGAGCTGCTCTATGTTCATTGAAATGGAACGGACCATTGGACGCCTCCTTGGAGGAGCATCAACCTGCACACTTGGTCATGTGCATTAGGTCTTAGGCTCTTATGGGGCTGATCCAGAAAGCGCAACATTTCACTTGTAATATTGTCTGTCTGGATTATTTGTCATATATCAGATGTACATTTATGGGTTTCCTGAGAATTTACTTATAAGTAATGGAAATCAGAACGATCTTGACAGTAATACTCTGCTCCTTTACAGCAAAAATGACCGGACGACCTCCAAAGAGAAAGTTTTCCGATGCTGGTCACAGCTCCACTGGTGGATCACCTCGCCAGGTATGTCTCAGCATATGAACATATATACTGAAATGATGTCACTCGACCTAGAATCCATATATTATCGTTAAGTTTGTTCTGCCACAAGGTCTTGGTGGCCTTCTTTGGCTGGGTGGACTACAAACTCCAGCGTGCTCAGAATGTTTTCACATCCGCACAGTAACTGCCGAAAATTGCTGGACAAAAAAGTGCTGCAAGTCTGACTTTTTCACCCAGCGGTTTCACCTAACGGACCCCATTGTAGGGAATGGGGTCCATTGGTCACCGTTGTTGTCCACTGTTTTAGTGGTCCCGACAGACCATACCAATGGACACCTGAGCGCAGGTGTGAACATGGCCTTATTGGTATTTTTGCAGTCAGCTTGCTTGTATTCTAGGACCCCCAACATACCTGATCCAGTACTCACCCACCCCTCCGCCTGCATTACTGAGAACAAAAACATCCACAGCTGGAGGAGCAGGTGATGTATGTGGATAGGATATAGTGCCGGGTGTCCATTGCTCTGATCCATCGGAGGACCTGAAGAACAGACAAACGGATCACTAGAACACTGGACACCAATGGAGCCTGAAAGGCACCATTGACTATAATAGGGGCTGTTAGGTGTCCATTGGATCTCTGTTCTTTTTAACTGGAAACACCACCAAAAAAGTCAAAAAAGGTCTTTTCCATCCAACGATTTTTAAGGGACACTGAGGAGACTCCGACACAGATGTGAAGCGAGACTTAGACCACCTGTTATTTGGCTTACCTTGCGGCAGATTTTGGTGCACATTGCGACGTTTTAAGCCACTCCCCTTTCCAACAAGCCTTGCCCTTTCCGTCACGCCCCCTTGTCAGATAAGGCAAAAAAATTTGTCTAAAACTATTAATAAATGTGGTGAATGTGGTGGGATAGAATTCTGGTGCATTTTCACTAGTAAATCTCCCCCAATGACTTGCCTTTGAAGATCTGGCGCTATTTTACTATTATTTTTTACTATTTATTTTTTAATATCATTGTTTTTTGACCTCTTTTTGCACATTTTGTTTATTCCAGAGTTACTTTGGAGATGAAAATGGATCTGCCAGGGCCAGCAGTAATGGCAGCGGAGAGAGCGGCGCCACATGTATGTATACCCACTATTACTATTTACTCTTGGCATGAAAATAAGTGATGTCATGACCCACTCTTAGAACAGGTCATCAGTATAAGATCGGGTGGGGGGGGATATCAGGGGTCTTATGATTAGCTGTTTATTGAAGTCTCGGGTTCATTGGTCACATGGACATGCTGCTACTTCGTTCTTTGCAGGAGATATGACTTGAGCTGCAGTACCAGACAAAGCCACTGTACAATGTATGGCGCTGTGCTTGGTAAACAGTGAAGAGGTTGCAGTGCTCACCTAGACACCACAGCCCCTTCATATGGCGGTTCGGTCAGACCTCCACTGATCCGATACTCATGACCTATCCTGCGTCCTCCTCGAAATATTTTGGTTTCAGCAAATGAATGTTATTTTTTTTGTGTGATGTAATGTTATATATGTGTCCAGGGCACGTGATGTTGCACGGCCCGTTACAGTAAAGTTATTCGGCATGTGACTTGTAATGATCCTTGCACTGTGCGTCATATGACCAGGGCAGATTTTATCCCCTGGAAATCCCTATTTAACTCCTTAGTGACCAGCCTGTTTCAGGCCTTAAAGGAATTCTCCAACCCCAATTTGTTTTTTTCATACTGATGACCTGTCCACAGGATAGGTCATCAGTATGTGATCTGTGGGGGGTCTGACACCTGGACCCTGCACAGATCAGCTGATGCAGCAGCCTCCAGGTGCCAGAAGCTGTTAGTGGATTGGGAGTATCTGCAGCACCACTCCTATACAAGGAATAGGAGCAGCGCTGCAATTTCCCTCAACGACTGCTATGCCGTAGACAGGGCTGCTATGGGAGCGCTGCTGTATGCCCTCCACTTCCACTAGCAGCTTCCAGCACCTGGAGGCTACTGGAACAGCTGATCAAATTGGGGCCAGAAAAAACCTTTAGGCTAAGGCCCCATGTGGTGTCCCGCAGCAAAAAAGTGCTGCGGGAAAAACCGTGGCGGGAACGCATTGCAGATCTACCCGCAGCGCTTTAGACAAAAAGTTTGCAGAGGTTTCTTCTGCAGACTTTCTGTTTCAGTTATACCTATGGGGAAACCACCGGCATTTCCGTAGGTACAGTACAGACCAAAAGTTTGGACACACCTTTTCATTCCAAGAGTTTTCTGTATTTTCATGACTATAAAAATTGTAGATTCACACTGAAGGCATCAAAACTATGAATTAACACATGTGGAATTATATACTTAACAAAAAAGTGTGAAACAACTGAAAATATGTCTTATATTCTAGGTTCTTCAAAGTAGCCACCTTTTGCTTTGATTACTACTTTGCACACTCTTGGCATTCTCTTGATGAGCTTCAAGAGGTAGTCACCTGAAATGGTCTTCCAACAGTCTTGAAGGAGTTCCCAGAGATGCTTAGCACTTGTTGGCCCTTTTGCCTTCACTCTGCGGTCCAGCTCACCCCAAACCATCTGGATTGGGTTCAGGTCTGGTGACTGTGGAGGCCAGGTCATCTGGCGTAGCACCCCATCACTCTCCTTCTTGGTCAAATAGCCCTTACACAGTCTGGAGGTGTTTGGGGTCATTGTCCTGTTGAAAAATAAATGATGGTCCAACTAAACGCAAACCGGATGGAATAGCATGCCGCTGCAAGATGCTGTGGTAACCATGCTGGTTCAGTATTCCTTCAATTTTGAATAAATCCCCAACAGTGTCACCAGCAAAGCACCCCCACACCATCACACCTCCTCCTCCATGCTTCACGGTGGGAACCAGGCATGTAGAGTCCATTCGTTCACCTTTTCTGCGTCGCACAAAGACACGGTGGTTGGAACCAAAGATCTCAAATTTGAACTCATCAGACCAAAGCACAGATTTCCACAGGTCTAATGTCCATTCCTTGTGTTCTTTAGCCCAAACAAGTCTCTTGTGCTTGTTGCCTGTCCTTAGCAGTGGTTTCCTAGCAGCTATTTTACCATGAAGGCCTGCTGCACACAGTCTTCTCTTAACAGTTGTTGTAGAGATGTGTCTGCTGCTAGAACTCTGTGTGGCATTGACCTGGTCTCTAATCTGAGCTGCTGTTAACCTGCGATTTCTGAGGCTGGTGACTCGGATGAACTTATCCTCCGCAGCAGAGGTGACTCTTGGTCTTCCTTTCCTGGGGCGGTCCTCATGTCAGCCAGTTTCTTTGTAGCGCTTGATGGTTTTGGCCACTGCACTTGGGGACACTTTCAAAGTTTTCCCAATTTTTCGGACTGACTGACCTTCATTTCTTAAAGTAATGATTGCCACTCGTTTTTCTTTACTTAGCTGGTTTTTTCTTACCATAATACAAATTCTAACACTCCATTCAGTAGGACTATCAGCTGTGTATCCACCTGACTTCTGAACAACACAACTGATGGCCCCAACCCCATTTATAAGGCAAGAAATCCCACTTATAAAACCTGACAGGGCACACCTGTGAAGTGAAAACCATTTCAGGTGACTACCTCTTGAAGCTCATCAAGAGAATGCCAAGAGTGTGCAAAGTAGTAATCAAAGCAAAAGGTGGCTACTTTGAAGAACCTAGAATATAAGACATATTTTCAGTTGTTTCACACTTTTTTGTTAAGTATATAATTCCACATGTGTTAATTCATAGTTTTGATGCCTTCAGTGTGAATCTACAATTTTTATAGCCATGAAAATACAGAAAACTCTTGGAATGAGAAGGTGCGTCCAAACTTTTGGTCTGTACTGTATAATTCACATGCTGCGATTTCCAAAACCGGGCTGGTTTTGGAAATCGCTGCGTGTCCACAGCACGATTTCTACCGCAAAGTGGACATGGGATTCGCTAGAATCCCATCCACTTTGTATTGACAGTAAAACGCCGCGATTTTTTCTGCGGCATTTCCGCCGCGGGCAAATTGCAGTGTTTACGCCACGTGGGGCCCGGCCTTAACAACCAAAAATTTTTGGCGTTTTTCCATCTCCCCATATCAAGAGCTAAAACATGACACTAATGACACTATTTTAGGGTAGATATGTCACTCAACTTTTATTAACTCATTCTGGGAAGGAATAGCAGAAACAACAATGTTGCCATTGCCTTTTATGCCATAAATTTTGTGTGGCCAAATCTGATAAACTTATTCACTGGGTTTATACAGTTGCATTGATACCAGATTTGTGTGCTTTTTTAAAATTTTTTACTACTTTTGCAAAGTAAAAGCCCTCGCCACTCTTCAAAGCCTGTAACTTAATTATTTTTTTGTTAATTTCTATATAATAGTATATAGGTATAGACAGAAGGCTGCTCTGGGGAAACTATTAGGCCTCCAGGTGCTGGCTAAGGGTATTAGCACCCTGTGATCATGTTCGTAGGGGAGCTGATGACAAGTGACTGGCCCTATGCCTCCAAAACCATTTAAATTCTCCCGCCTCTCTGTCGATATGCATATGAACTCTTTGGAGCAATAAGGGTGTTGCCACTTACCTCTTTAGAGCAATGGTACCGCCCTCATTGCTCTAAAGAGCTCATTTGCAGATTGACAGAAACAGTGATATCTCAGCAAAAGAGGCAGCGATTCACAGGTGGAAAACATCATTTGAATCAAGCCAACCTAACCTATCTATCTGCAAGGCTGGGGTGATATGCTGGTTCTGGTGACACTAACCTATCTATCTGCAGGGCTGGGGTGATATGGTGGGTTTTGGTGACACTAACCTATCTATCTGCGGGGCTGAGGTGATATTCTGGTTCTGGTGACACTAACCTATCTATCTGCAGGGTTGGGGTGATATGCTGGGGTCTGGTGACACTAACCTATCTATCTGCGGGGCTGGGGTGATATGCTGGTTCTGGTTACACTAACCTATCTATCTGCGGGGCTGAGGTGATATGCTGGTTCTGGTGACACTAACCTATCTATCTGCAGGGCTGGGGTGATATGCTGGTTCTGGTGACACTAACCTAACTATCTGCAGGGCTGGGGTGATATACTGGTTCTGGTGACACTAACCTATCTATCTGCAGGGCTGGGGTGATATGCTGGTTCTGGTGACACTAACCTATCTATCTGCAGTACTGGGGTGATATGCTGGTTCTGGTGACAGTTACCTATCTATCTGCAGGGCTGGGGTGATATGCTGGGTCTGGTGACACTAACCTATCTATCTGCGGGGTGAGGTGATATGCTGGTTCTGGTGACACTAACCTATCTATCTGCAGGACTGGGGTGATATGCTGGTTCTGGTGACACTTACCTATCTATCTGCAGGGCTGGGGTGATATGCTGGGTCTGGTGACACTAACCTATCTATCTGCAGGGTTGGGGTGATATGCTGGGGTCTGGTGACACTAACCTATCTATCTGCGGGGTGAGGTGATATGCTGGTTCTGGTGACACTAACCTATCTATCTGCGGGGCTGAGGTGATATGCTGGTTCTGGTTACACTAACCTATCTATCTGCAGGGCTGGGGTGATATGCTGGTTCTGGTGACACTAACCTATCTATCTGCATGGATGGGTTGATATGCTGGTTCTGGTGACACTAACCTATCTATCTGCAGGGCTGGGGTGATATGGTGGGTTTTGGTGACACTAACCTATCTATCTGCAGGGCTGGGGTGATATGGTGGGTTTTGGTGACACTAACCTATCTATCTGCGGGGCTGAGGTGATATTCTGGTTCTGGTGACACTAACCTATCTATCTGCAGGGCTGGGGTGATATACTGGTTCTGGTGACACTAACCTATCTATCTGCAGGGCTGGGGTGATATACTGGTTCTGGTGACACTAACCTATCTATCTGCAGGGCTGGGGTGATATGCTGGTTCTGGTGACACTAACCTATCTATCTGCAGGGCTGGGGTGATATACTGGTTCTGGTGACACTAACCTATCTATCTGCAGGGCTGGGGTGATATACTGGTTCTGGTGACACTAACCTATCTATCTGCAGGGCTGGGGTGATATGCTGGTTCTGGTGACACTAACCTATCTATCTGCAGGGCTGGGGTGATATGCTGGTTCTGGTGACACTAACCTATCTATCTGCAGGGCTGGGGTGATATGCTGGGTCTGGTGACACTAACCTATCTATCTGCGGGGTGAGGTGATATGCTGGTTCTGGTGACACTAACCTATCTATCTGCGGGGCTGAGGTGATATGCTGTTCTGGTGATACTAACCTATCTATCTGCAGGGCTGGGGTGATATACTGGTTCTGGTGACACTAACCTATCTATCTGCAGGGCTGGGGTGATATGCTGGTTCTGGTTACACTAACCTATCTATCTGCAGGGCTGGGGTGATATGCTGGTTCTGGTGACACTAACCTATCTATCTGCAGGGCTGGGATGATATGCTGGTTCTGGTGACACTAACCTATCTATCTGCATAGCTGGGGTGATATGCTGGTTCTGGTGACACTAACCTATCTATCTGCAGGCTGGGGTGATATTTTGGGTTCTGGTGACACTAACCTATCTATCTGCAGGGCTGGGGTGATATGCTGGTTCTGGTGACACTAACCTATCTATCTGCAGGGCTGGGGTGATATGCTGGTTCTGGTGACACTAACCTATCTATCTGCATGGATGGGTTGATATGCTGGTTCTGGTGACACTAACCTATCTATCTGCAGGGCTGGGGTGATATGGTGGGTTTTGGTGACACTAACCTATCTATCTGCAGGGCTGGGGTGATATGGTGGGTTTTGGTGACACTAACCTATCTATCTGCGGGGCTGAGGTGATATTCTGGTTCTGGTGACACTAACCTATCTATCTGCAGGGCTGGGGTGATATACTGGTTCTGGTGACACTAACCTATCTATCTGCAGGGCTGGGGTGATATACTGGTTCTGGTGACACTAACCTATCTATCTGCAGGGCTGGGGTGATATGCTGGTTCTGGTGACACTAACCTATCTATCTGCAGGGCTGGGGTGATATGCTGGTTCTGGTGACACTAACCTATCTATCTGCAGGGCTGGGGTGATATGCTGGGTCTGGTGACACTAACCTATCTATCTGCAGGGCTGGGGTGATATACTGGGTCTGCTGACACTAACCTATCTATCTGCGGGGTGAGGTGATATGCTGGTTCTGGTGACACTAACCTATCTATCTGCGGGGCTGAGGTGATATGCTGTTCTGGTGATACTAACCTATCTATCTGCAGGGCTGGGGTGACATGCTGGTTCTGGTGACACTAACCTATCTATCTGCAGGGCTGGGGTGATATGCTGGTTCTGGTTACACTAACCTATCTATCTGCAGGGCTGGGGTGATATGCTGGTTCTGGTGACACTAACCTATCTATCTGCAGGGTTGGGGTGATATGCTGGGGTCTGGTGACACTAACCTATCTATCTGTGGGGCTGGGGTGATATGCTGGGGTCTGGTGACACTAACCTATCTATCTGTGGGGCTGAATTGATACTCTGGGTTCTGGTGACATTCCCTTTAACCCCTTTCTGCCGGTGACATTTTTCAGTTTTCATTTTTGACTCCCCGCCTTATAAACCCCATAACTTTTTTATTTTTCCGTTCACAGAGCCATATGAGGGCTTAATGTTTGCGGGACAAGTTGTTCTTCATAATGCTACAATTTATTATTCTGTACACTGTACTGGGAAGCTGGAAAAAAAAATTCAGAATGGGGTGGAATTGGAGAAAAAGTTAATTTGTGCGACTTTCTTAGGGGATTTGTTTTTACAGCGTTCATTCTGCAGCCAAAATGACATGTCACCTGTATTCTGTGTTTCGGTACGATTCCGGGGATACCAAATTTATATAGTTTTATTTACATGTTAACCCCTTAATAAAAATCTAAGCTTTGCAAAAAACTTTTTCTCTAAAAGTTGCCATATTTTGCATATATTGCATAGGGCGTCTTTTTTTGTGGGGCCAGGTGTACTTTTTAGTTATACCATTTTGGGGAATGTCTATTGCTTTGATCACTTTTTATTTACATTTTTATCAGAGGCGAAGCAGCGAAAAAACAGTGGTTTGGCACTTTTGATTTTTTTTTTCCTGCTACGGTGTTTACCGTAAGTTTGTAGACCGGGCGTTTTTGGACACAAAGATACCTAATGTGTATGTTTTTTACAGTACTTTTTTAGTTTTATATGTATTTTAGGGAAAGGGGGGAGTGGAGATGATTTGTAGTTTTTTTTTTTTATATATTTTTTAAACCTTTTTTTATTTATTTTTTTTACTATTTTATTAGCTCATTTAATTGCAAGTCCCATTGACTGCAATACAACTGTATTGCAGTCTATGGAAGATTCGCTACTTTAATATTGAGGTCAATCATAGACCAGCCTCAATAGTAATATTCTCATGGCAGGCTTGGGAACCTTCAGCAGGCTCCCATTGTGGCTCCCACAATGTCGCTACGCGGAGCTGGCCTGCAACGATAAAGGAGGCCATTTTTTTTTTTATTTGGGGGGGGGAATCCTGACCTGCAGTGCCCAAGATCATAGAGAACTCTGCAAGCATTAGCGCCGGGTCTCTGCTATAGACACCAGTAGCTATGGTGGCCGCTCTGCAGCAGAGAGGCCGCCATCTTTAAAGACCTAGCATCTGCCGTAATAGTACGGCGGATGTTGAGAAGGGGTTAAGAAGCTCAAATCAATATTGGCAAACTCCTCCATGGCCCAGTGTCAGAGGAGCAAGTTGGCGGTTTGTCCAGTTACGCCGCCATAGTGAGAGGTTGAGGAGATCATTCATCTCCTCCGCCATAGCATGCTTTATCTATCGATCCTGCTCATGGACCACAGGGACACCCCTGCCCTGCCCCCATCCCCAGGCGGACTCCTTTCCTTGAAATCTGTTCTTTTTTTATGTTTCCACCTGTACCCCTTGCACCATGAGTGATACTGCGTTCTGTCCTGCGTTTCTGTTTTAGGGTGGGTTCACACCTGCGCTTCAGTCCGTCCGCTGCCAATCCGAGTGAAACTCTCGGGAAACAAGATAGGCACCGGATAGCGACAGGTTAGCGACGCATTGCTTAAAAACCCATTCATTGCACCCTCTGTGCTGCGAATCCAGTTTTTTCATCGGAAACAAAGTCGGACATGCAGGACTGTGTGTCCAACGAAAAAAAAACGGCTTCGCGGCGCAGAGGGTGCAATCGGACACCCGCGCATTGCTTTAAAAACCCATTCAAATGAATGGGTTTTTAAGCAATGCGTTGCTAACCTGTCGCTATCCGGTGCCGATCCCGTTCGCCGAGATTTTTACTCGGATTGGCAGCGGACGGACTCAAGCGCAAGTGTGAATCCACCCTTATGTATTAT
Organism: Leptodactylus fallax; assembly: GCA_947044405.1. Lineage (NCBI taxonomy): Eukaryota > Metazoa > Chordata > Amphibia > Anura > Leptodactylidae > Leptodactylus > Leptodactylus fallax. The sequence continues at coordinate 949,396 of CAMRHE010000133.1, read as the reverse complement.
ATTGGGCTTTTGGACACTGAATTTTCCCTGTGGATCAATAAAGTATTCCATGCTATTGTATTCTATCACATGACCAAAAGGGGAGCCACATCATGGCGGCTCCCGTAGCTCATTGAGTGCAACCCAGACACGATCATCTTTTTATGGATATGCAGATCAGTTTCCCGTGTACTCGGGGCGAGGACTGTCAGATTTGCTTACAGACAGCTCTAACACTAGTATTGGTTTTGAAGCCATTTTGGAGCTGACAGACTCCCTTTAATCCTCTTTACCGACCTGATCAGCGCTGACTTGCCCGGGGTACTGTAGTGTTCCCACTCCTAATACGGCTCCTTGTGTTTTATTTTTACGCGGTGTCAGATAAGTGATTTACCCGGGGAGCAGAGCCAACATTCTCACGTTTTAGATGTGATCAGTTTGTAGTTTTGTGACATGAGTTATATATCGGAGCTGTCAAGATCCTCACTCCGAGAAGGATGACGGCCATGTTTTTTTGATGTTCTCTTGTCATTTGGAAACTCAAAGCGAAGAGTTTTTTTTTTTGAAAGCACATAAAATACCCGATAGTCTGCACCGAAATACGAGGCGGAGGTGCGCTTCATTTAGCATGCAGTACAATATGTAAAGAAGAAGACGTCGCCTTATGAGAAGTAGCTCCAAGTGTAAAATACAAAGCGTGCCATACACCGGGAAGAGAACAAAGGGCCGCAGCTGTATTTGGGAGTTTGGAAACCTCAGGTTCCTTGTCTACGTGTCACTCATCGGCTCCCGCGGATGAAGAGTGAAGCTGGATCACGCAGAGCCGAGCGCCCCTTCCATGACAGGACCGCAGGATACGATTTGATAAGAATACAGCACATCTGCTTTTAACAATTAGAAAAAGCATCGGCTCCCGAGCGATCTGTTCAGGTGGGTTCAATGCATTCTCCGCGGAGCGTGAAGGATTGGGTTTATTGGCAGTCAAAAGTCGGCACCTGAGAATAGGCGCAACGTTAAAGAAAAACTTAATATAAAAGCAAATGTTCCAGTTTTTTAGTCTCTATTCACATCGCGCCTTAAGCGTATATGTCAAGGATTTTACCAAATGTATACACCTGACAGAAGGCTTCAAAAGTGTGGCTCTGTCTGTATAGGCAAACTGTGCATACATCAAATGTGAATTGTAACCTATTGGGGGAACAAGTTGTATACTATGTGGTTTTTGCAGGATGCGCCTGTTTATAAAAGTGTGGTCGACAATGAATTTCAGCACAGGAAAGAATTATATATGATGTATACCAGTGTGATAAAGGACAAGAGGATACTCCTTTACGCCGGGGCCCCACTTTGCGAAAATGCAGGCAGAAAAATTACAGCCCAAAATGCTGCCTTTTACAGTACCTGCACAGTGGATGGGATCCTGGCTAATCCCATCCACACATTGCAGAAAAAAATCTGCAGCGGAAATGCTGCGATTTCAAAAACTGTTGCATTTTTCTAAATCGCAGCATGTCAATTATACCTATGGAAGCGCTGGAGTTTACCGTATAGGTATAGTAGGGACAGAAAGTCCGCAGAGCAATTCTCTGCGGACTTTCTGTGAAAAACGCTGCAGAAAAAAATGCGATGCGTTTCCATCACGGTTATTTCTGCACCGTTTTTTGGCAGCGATTCGCTGTGTGGGGTCTTAGCCCTGGTTGAGTGAATCGAACCAATTTGGAGGGAGGCCAAGAGGTTAGGAGAAGTAATTGTGGTCATGGTGGCAAGGATCTCTACCAGATCTTCTCCTCAAAGGCTGGTGAAGTAATGAGGGGACCTGCAGGTTGTCTGATGGTGGTTGTAGAGTTTCCCCAGGAGCAAGTCCTAAGCAAGCTGTGGAGTCGTAGTCGTGCAGTCATCACTAATTTTGGGTGAAGTCGGAGTTTGAAAAAAGTTACTGACTCCGGCTTCATAATAAAATTATTTTAATTACATTATGCAATTATTAATATTGTATAATTAGATGTATAGTTTTATGCATAGTTACTTTCAAAGGAATTCAATCACCAAATTTTTAATTAATTTACTGCATCAGATTTACTTGGGGCCGTCAGCCATTTATGAAGGAGTCAGAATCGGAGCAGGAGTCCGGCTGTGAAACAATAGAGGAGTCGGAGTTGGTGATTTCTCCTACTGACTCCACAGCCCTGAATTCTAGCAGCAAAGCCTCCATAAGCCTGATGGTGGTTGGAGTGCCTTTGGTGGTCAGTGCAGGGGATGGTGGTTGGAGTGTCCTTGCTGGTCAGTGCAGGGGATGGTGGTTGGAGTGTCCTTGCTGGTCAGGGCAGGGGATGGTGGTTGGAGTGTCCTTGCTGGTCAGTGCAGGGGATGGTGGTTGGAGTGCCCTTGGCGGTCAGTGCAGGGGATGGTGGTTGGAGTGCCCTTGTTGGTCAGTGTAGGGGATGGTGGTTGGAGTGCCCTTGGTGGTCAGTGCAGGGGATGGTGGTTGGAGTGCCCTTGGTGGTCAGTGCAGGAATAAGACTTCACAGTTTACACACTAGGTAACTCGCAGTTTCCTAATGAAGAACAGACGATAACAACTTCTTCCAGATGCTGGAGGTACATTTCTTAGGAGCGTCCACTTTAACGGTATACTTTCAGTCTCTAAATCCACAAGATGTCTGCAGTGCCCTGGCTATAGAATGGTGGCCATGCGAGTATTTGGATGCATGCTCTCTATTAAACTCTAACCAATCTGCTCTATCAGTGATGCACACGGCGATTCGAGACACTAATCCTCAGACAATGAATCGCCTACTTTCCCATAAATACTACCGCAAACTACCGACACTGCACGTCAGAGCCAAATCACCTGAGGTTCAGTACCTGGGCATTGTCTTTCTTTCTGTGCCACACGTTACTTCTGAAACACTCTGAGAATAATGACTACAGGGGATTAAAATTCTGAACCTGGCGCCGTCCCCAGCGAAAAAAAAGCGAGCCATAAAATATAACTCTTTCATCTTAGAATCTCAGAACGAGGAAAATATCACATAAATATAGATGATGTTTATTATCGTGAAGAATGTTTGAGAATGAAATTGATTTTACCTTCAGAGTGACACTAGATCTTATTATATCATAGACGGAAACGGGAGAGAAATATCTGCAGGGTGGCAAACTTCTACTTGTCTGTGTACTCTGGTTTAGTAGTTCTTTTTAGCCAGTGACCATAATAGAAATTACACAGTCATACAATGCCCACAAATGAGTGATGAAGTGATGCCGCCAGCAACCATACATAAGTCTGTGCAGTAGGAGGAGTTGACAGTGGACTTAGTGTTTTGGAACAGAATTTCTGAATAAAAAGCAGAGCAAACCCAGACATGACTCCGAGGAGAGACAGAGAGAGTCCTGATAATACCACCTACACACCGTGATTGACAGACTACAGTGTAGACACACCAATAGGGAGAAATCAGTCAATCACTGTGTGTGGGCGGGGTAACCAGGACTCTCTTTTTCTCTCCTGGGAGTCTTGACAGGATTAACTCTGGTCAAGATAATATAATCCTATATATCACAGAGCTCAGCTTCTCTCCTCTATCATATAACCTATATATCACAGAGCTCAGCTTCTCTCCCTCTATCATATAACCCTATATATCACAGAGCTCAGCTTCTCTCCTCTATCATATAACCCTATATATCACAGAGCTCAGCTTCTCTCCTCTGTCCTATAACCCTATATATCACAGAGCTCAGCTTCTCTCCTCTATCATATAACCCTATATATCACAGAGCTCAGCTTCTCTCCTCTATCATATAACCTATATATCCCAGAGCTCAGCTTATCTCCCTCTATCATATAACCCTATATATCACAGAGCTCATCTTCTCTCCTCTATCATATAACCCTATATATCACAGAGCTCATCTTCTCTCCTCTATCATATAACCCTATATATCACAGAGCTCAGCTTCTCTCCTCTATCATATAACCTATATATCACAGAGCTCAGCTTCTCTCCTCTATCATATAACCCTATATATATCACAGAGCTCAGCTTCTCTCCTCTATCATATAACCCTATATATCACAGAGCTCAGCTTCTCTCCTCTATCATATAACCCTATATATATCACAGAGCTCAGCTTCTCTCCTCTATCATATAACCCTATATATCACAGAGCTCAGCTTCTCTCCTCTATCATATAACCTATATATCACAGAGCTCAGCTTCTCTCCTCTATCATATAACCCTATATATCACAGAGCTCAGCTTCTCTCCCTCTATCATATAACTGTATATATCACAGAGCTCAGCTTCTCTCCTCTATCATATAACTGTATATATCACAGAGCTCAGCTTCTCTCCTCTATCATATAACTGTATATATCACAGAGCTCAGCTTCTCTCCTCTATCATATAACTGTATATATCACAGAGCTCAGCTTCTCTCCTCTATCATATAACCCTATATATCACAGAGCTCAGCTTCTCTCCTCTATCATATAACCCTATATATCACAGAGCTCAGCTTCTCTCCTCTATCATATAACTGTATATATCACAGAGCTCAGCTTCTCTCCTCTATCATATAACCCTATATATCACAGAGCTCAGCTTCTCTCCTCTATCCTGTAACCCTCTATATGACAGAGCTCAGCTTCTCTCCTCTATCATATAACCCTATATATCACAGAGCTCAGCTTCTCTCCTCTATCATATAACCCTATATATCACAGAGCTCAGCTTCTCTCCTCTATCATATAACCCTATATATCACAGAGCTCAGCTTCTCTCCTCTATCATATAACCCTATATATCACAGAGCTCAGCTTCTCTCCTCTGTCATATAACCCTATATATCACAGAGCTCAGCTTCTCTCTTCTATCATATAACCCTATATATCACAGAGCTCAGCTTCTCTCTTCTATCATATAACCCTATATATCACAGCGCTCAGCTTCTCTCCTCTATCATATAATCCTATATATCACAGAGCTCAGCTTCTCTCCTCTGTCATATAATCCTATATATCACAGAGCTCAGCTTCTCTCCTCTATCATATAACCCTATATATCACAGAGCTCAGCTTCTCTCCTCTGTCATATAACCTATATATCACATAGCTCAGCTTCTCTCCTCTATCATATAACCTATATATCACACAGCTCAGCTTCTCTCCCTCTATCATATAAACCTTTATACTTTATGTACCTATATATTCACATCAAATTTGGTCTCTGTTAGCAATATTTTTGATGTTATTTGCACATTATAATTTATACCCTGAGGTGTAACTATAGGCAGTGCATATCTAGCACTCACACCTAGGTGCAGAAGGCTTAAAGACCCGACCCTGCCACATAAGAATACCCCAGTATTAAAGGCATATCATAGGCGGGGCCCCTATCTCAGTGTATCTAGGATAATGACTCCAACTTTTAATAAGGATTTATTCATAATTGTTGCACGTTGCAGTTTTATTTGGTGCACTTTGAAGACTTTATACTTTAATATATTTTCACTATAAAATATGTTTTTATATATTTTTTAGTATTACCCCATTATCTGCTTTTTGTGCAGTTTTAATGGACGGATATTTTTTATTAGTTTAGATCTCATTCTTCTTTAGGTGCCCAAGGAAAATCAAAGTGTCTGGAAAGGGAAATTGCGTCTCCCGCTTCCATATTATTGTATTTATTTCGAGAGACTTGTCTACGCTTTAATACAACCATTCATCTCTTTATAGCAGCTTCTTCCTGGGTCATATTTTTACCTCATCCAGAGGGCTTTTTTTTTTTTTTTTTTATATGAGGGACTCCAGCGGCCATAAATTGACGCTGTCAGGGGACAGGCCGGGGGCTTGCCATAGGTATAATATGCTCTTCACTGATTAATATTGCCCTGAGTGATGCCGCAGCTCACATACGGGAGGAGAAAATGTTCTTCAGGTTGGCAGTTTCATTTTTTTAAGACCGTCCTGTTGTTTATGTTGTCTGAGCGAAATCTCTCTCCAGACAGTTCAGTCGTATCGCGCGTCCGCTTACTAGTCTGGGGATGAGCTCGGAACAGACAGGAACAAATTAGGTAGTGGTCCCATCTCCAATTGTTTTTCCTCCATTGCAGGTCAATTACCAAACAGAAGGATGAAAAACCTCAGCTCGCACTTTGTGTTTTGCACCTTTACTTGGCATGTAGAGTCTTTTTTTATGGCGGAGGATTTCATAGTTGCAAAGCCAATGGCAATATATATAGGGAATATGCGGGGTCTGGCAAAAATATAATTTTTGCTGTTATGGAGTATACAGATAAAAACATAAAATTAGCTTAAGCCTGAGGCCCACCGTTGTGGAAACGCAGCTTTTTTTGTTGCAGATTTTGTTGCGGTTTCTTGAGCCAAAACCAAGATTGTCTATAAAAGGAATAGGAAATATAAAGGAAGCTCTTATACTTCTACCTTCTGCTCATTCCTCTCCTAGCTTTGGCTAAAAAAACCACAACAAAATCTGCAACAAAAAAAGTTGCGTTTCTGCTATGTGGGGCCTCAGCCTAAAGAGGTTTTCCGGGCAAAAATCTTTTTTTAACCACTTTCATACCAGATGCTTTACCCCCCTTCCAGACCAGACATACAGTCATATGAAAAAGTTTGGGCACCCCTATTAATCTTAATCATTTTTAGTTCTAAATATTTGGGTGTTTGCAACAGCCATTTCAGTTTGATATATCTAATAACTGATGGACACAGTAATATTTCAGGATTGAAATGAGGTTTATTGTACTAACAGAAAATGTGCAATATGCATTAAACCAAAATTTGACCGGTGCAAAAATGTGGGTACCCTTATCATTTTATTGATTTGAATACTCCTAACTACTTTTTACTGACTTACTGAAGCACAAAATTGGTTTTGTAACCTCAATGAGCTTTGAACTTCATAGCCAGGTGTATCCAATCATGAGAAAAGGTATTTAAGGTGGCCAATTGCAAGTTGTTCTCCTATTTGAATCTCCTCTGAAGAGTGGCATCATGGGCTCCTCAAAACAACTCTCAAATGATCTGAAAACAAAGATTGTTCAACATAGTTGTTCAGGGGAAGGATACAATAAGTTGTCTCAGAGATTTAACCTGTCAGTTTCCACTGTGAGGAACATAGTAAGGAAATGGAAGACCACAGGGACAGTTCTTGTTAAGCCCAGAAGTGGCAGGCCAAGAAAAATATCAGAAAGGCAGAGAAGAAGAATGGTGAGAACAGTCAAGGACAATCCACAGACCACCTCCAAAGAGCTGCAGCATCATCTTGCTGCAGATGGTGTCACTGTGCATCGGTCAACAATACAGCACACTTTGCACAAGGAGAAGCTGTATGGGAGAGTGATGCGAAAGAAGCCGTTTCTGAAAGCACGCCACAAACAGAGTCGCCTGAGGTATGCAAAAGCACATTTGGACAAGCCAGCTTCATTTTGGAAGAAGGTCCTGTGGACTGATGAAACAAAGATTGAGTTGTTTGGTCATACAAAAAGGCGTTATGCATGGCGTCCAAAAAACACAGCATTCCAAGAAAAACACTTGCTACCCACTGTAAAATTTGGGGGAGGTTCCATCATGCTTTGGGGCTGTGTGGCCAATGCCGGCACCGGGAATCTTGTTAAAGTTGAGGGTCACATGGATTCAACTCAGTATCAGCAGATTCTTGAGAATAATGTACAAGAATCAGTGACGAATTTGAAGTTACGCCGGGGATGGATATTTCAGCAAGACAATGATCCAAATCTACTCAGGCATTCATGCAGAGGAACAATTACAATGTTCTGGAATGGCCATCCCAGTCCCCAGACCTGAATATCATTGAACATCTGTGGGATAATTTGAAGCGGGCTGTCCATGCTCGGCGACCATCAAACTTAACTGAACTGGAATTGTTTTGTAAAGAGGAATGGTCAAAAATACCTTCATCCAGGATCCAGGAACTGATTAAAAGCTACAGGAAGCGACTAGAGGCTGTTATTTTTGCAAAAGGAGGATCTACTAAATATTAATGTCACTTCTCTGTTGAGGTGCCCATACTTTTGCACCGGTCAAATTTTGGTTTAATGCATATTGCACATTTTCTGTTAGTACAATAAACCTCATTTCAATCCTGAAATATTACTGTGTCCATCAGTTATTAGATATATCAAATTGAAATGGCTGTTGCAAACACCCAAATATTTAGAACTAAAAATGATTAAGATTATTAGGGGTGCCCAAACTTTTTCATATGACTGTACCTAATTTGTATAGTTCTTTCCCGAGGAGCAGCAGTCGGCAACCTGTGGCGCTCCAGTTGTTTCAAAACTACAGATCCCAGCAAGTCCTGACAGCCACAACCAGTCAACATGCTGGGAGTTAAAGTCTAGCAATGGCTGGTGTGCCACAGGTTGCTGAGTCCTGAAACATAGGCCTTCGTACACCCTCTGGGTCTCTTTAATAAGAACCACTACCCCCTGAACCGCATCTTAGCGCTTATTCAGATGACAGGGTTTCACGGCCGTGTGCTAGCCGTTTTTATTAGCAGCCATTTTTTCAATGGTCTGTGTGACCAGTCCGTTAAATATCTTTGCTTTCACGGATCCCTCAATAGAGTCAAATCTATGAGGGACGCCTGAAAACAAATTACCATCGAATATACATCGGCCGTAAAAATAATTACTTTTCCATAGCCAAGTACACAGTCCTGTCGTGTGACATTTCAACCAATCGTCCATTACCCTGACATGTACAGAAAGCAGCAAGAATGGGTATTCCGCCTCAAAATACTCTTGCAAAAAACTCATACCTATAACATTCTCGATTTTTTTCAGCTAAAGGGACAAAAAGCGACATGACCTATCTTCAGACGGAATCCGCCTTTAAAAACCCATTGAAGTCAGTGGGAAGCAGAAAAAACATGACATGTCTTTTTGACTAGGTTTTTGACACAGTTTGCAAAAACCGCATCAAAAACCGCTAGGGTTTTTTTTAAGCGGATTTTCCAGACCCATCCACAAAACAATGTGCTGGAAGAGAAAAAAAATTTGTCAAAAAATCTTGTCATAAACTGTGTCATGTCATAAACCATGACAAAAAAACCTTTCCTAATTCTTGAAGCTGATTTTTTGGTTTGCAAAAAACTCTTGTGTGAACAAACTCTAAGGCTGGGCCCCACATTGTGAAAAAGGCTGCGTTTTACAGTATCTGCAAAGTGGATGGGATTCTGGCTAATCCCATCCACACAGTGCAGAAAAAAATGTGCAGCAGAAATGCATGTCAATTATACCTTCTGAAACGCTGTCATTTTCTGTATAGGAATAATAGGGGCAGAAAGTCCTTAGGGGAAAACTCTGCGAAATCACAATGATAAACGCTGTGGAAAAAAAAAATGCAATGCGTTCCGCCGCGTTTTTTTTTTTCCAAAGAGTTTTTTGCTGCTTTTCGGTTTGTGTGGCCTTAACCTTAAACAGTTGACTAAAGATATATTGCTCTTCCATTGAAGTCTGTGTGTTAGCGCTGTAGTACCTACACTCGCCCCTACAATTTGTACCATCTGATGACAGTCTTGTGTCTTGATCAATCAATGGATCTGACCAAGAATGCAGGAACTTTCTATACCCGGAAACCCAGCCATGATGTCCTTATTGTGTCCGGGTTATCTTGTCATACATGTAGTGTCCTCCTGATAACCAGCCATGATGTACTTATTGTGGTCGGGTTATCTTCTCATACATGTAGTGTCCTCCTGATAACCAGCCATGATGTCCTTATTGTGTCCGGGTTATCTTCTCATACATGTAGTGTCCTCCTGATAACCAGCCATGATGTCCTTATTGTGTCCGGGTTATCTTCTCATACATGTAGTGTCCTCCTGATAACCAGCCATGATGTCCTTATTGTGTCCGGGTTATCTTCTCATACATGTAGTGTCCTCCTGATAACCAGCCATGATGTCCTTATTGTGTCCGGGTTATCTTGTCATACATGTAGTGTCCTCCTGATAACCAGCTGTGATGTCCTTATTGTGTCCGGGTTATCTTCTCATACATGTAGTGCCCTCCTGATAACCAGCCATGATGTCCTTATTGTGTCCGGGTTATCTTCTCATACATGTAGTGTCCTCCTGATAACCAGCCATGATGTCCTTATTGTGTCCGGGTTATCTTGTCATACATGTAGTGTCCCTCCTGATAACCAGCCATGATGTCCTTATTGTGTCCGGGTTATCTTCTCATACATGTAGTGTCCCTCCTGATAACCAGCCATGATGTCCTTATTGTGTCCGGGTTATCTTCTCATACATGTAGTGTCCCTCCTGATAACCAGCCATGATGTCCTTATTGTGTCCGGGTTATCTTCTCATACATGTAGAGTCCTCCTGATAACCAGCCATGATGTCCTTATTGTGTCCGGGTTATCTTCTCATACATGTAGTGTCCCTCCTGATAACCAGCCATGATGTCCTTATTGTGTCCGGGTTATCTTCTCATACATGTAGTGTCCTCCTGATAACCAGCCATGATGTCCTTATTGTGTCCGGGTTATCTTCTCATACATGTAGTGCCCTCCTGATAACCAGCCATGATGTCCTTATTGTGTCCGGGTTATCTTCTCATACATGTAGTGTCCTCCTGATAACCAGCCATGATGTACTTATTGTGGTCCGGTTATCTTCTCATACATGTAGTGTCCTGATAACCAGCCATGATGTCCTTATTGTGGTCGGGTTATCTTCTCATACATGTAGTGTCCTCCTGATAACCAGCCATGATGTCCTTATTGTGGTCAGGTTATCTTCTCATACATGTAGTGTCCTCCTGATAACCAGCCATGACTTCCTTATTGTGCCCAGGTTATCTTCTCATACATGTAGTGTCCTCCTGATAACCAGCCATGATGTCCTTATTGTGTCCAGGTTATCTTCTCATACATGTAGTGTCCTCCTGATAACCAGCCATGATGTACTTATTGTGTCTGGGTTATCTTCTCATACATGTAGTGTCCCTCCTGATAACCAGCCATGATGTCCTTATTGTGTCCGGGTTATCTTCTCATACATGTAGTGCCCTCCTGATAACCAGCCATGATGTCCTTATTGTGTCCGGGTTATCTTCTCATACATGTAGTGTCCCTGCCTGATAACCAGCCATGATGTCCTTATTGTGGTCAGGTTATCTTCTCATACATGTAGTGTTCTCCTGATTACCAGCCATGATGTCCTTATTGTGGTCGGATTATCTTCTCATACATGTAGTGTCCTGCCTGTTATCCCCCCTTCTTTTGCTTTTGGAGGACATATTCTGGCCTGGATTTAATCTCAGATCAAGCCGCTAGATTTATGGAAAACCAGGTATTGATCTATAGGAAATACCTTCTGAAAGGTGGCGCTAGAGCACGTTTTTCTTTTTCCACCAAGGAGGACTTACTTGCATGATCTTACGCAGCTTTTTTTGTTGCAGATTTTGCTGCATTTTTTTGAGCCCAACCCAGGAGTGGATTAAGCAGAAGGGAGAAGTATAAGAATTCCCTATATATTTCCCATTGTTTTTGTAGCCATTCTTGGCTTTGGCTCAAAAAACTGCAGCAAAATCTGCAATAAAAAAAGCTGCGTTTCCGCAGCGTGGGGCCTCAGCCTTAGGGGGTTTTTACGACATAATATGGTGTGTGAGAACATTGTTCCATGGTGTCCAGTGAATCCCAGGTGATAATCTTCTTCCCTGTACATTGTTTTAGGTAAGGTGTCTGCTGGAAAAGGCCAGAATGTGGTTGCAGAGCGGGGGCGACGACTTAAACATATTATGCAAGATTTAGGAATCACCACCAGATGGACCATGGCTCATGTTAAGAACTGCAAGACAGGTATCGACACAGTCACACTAAATAAAATTACTGAGGTGAATTTATCAATCCCTGTACGCCAGAAAACTGGTCCCCTCCTGTGCCATATGTGCATCACAACCCCCAGTATGGGTGGGGTGAGGACACCTCGGCCGACATATTTATTATACCTAACACCAGGTTTGCGGCATTAGTTATAAAGGACATCAACACCAGTCTTAATAAATCTGTTCCACTGAATTTCATATATACACACATATATATTACATTATACTGTACATATATAGATATTGTGATAATTTGGGGAATTAAACTCAAAATGGCGGCTTTTCCTGGTCCGGACAGCGGTGGTTCATGGTACTGGGTGCCGGAAAGATAGCTTTCAGACGGTCCAAGTGTAAAATAAAAGTGGCTTTATTCAGCTTAACTGCAACACAGCAAAACAACAAAAAACCTAGACCACAGTTAGGGCCTAACTCACTCCTTGAGCCCCTAACTGTCCTGACTGTTGCTCAGCTCCAGCAACAGTCCTCTGTGGACGCCAGCCCTCTGGGACAGAGCCTCTCTCTCTGTCCTAGCTGGTCCACCACTTCCTGCTTCCTGCAGGACACTCCAGCCCTCCTGGAGTTACGTGCCACCACCCAAAGGTGTGGCTGAAGGCCTTTTCTGGCCTGGCCTGGGTCGCTCAACAGCGCCCTCTGGCTCACATACTTACAATATAAAAACTCTTGGAATGAGAAGGTGTGTCCAAACTTTTGGTCTGTACTGTATATATATTATATATATATGGAACTAATCTGTAAAGGGGTATTTCCACCATAGTAAGTGATGGCTTATCATTAACAATGCTCTCACCACCATTTTGAAGAGAACTACAATATGACGTCACTGCGAATATTAGGATGGGATACTATCCATGAAAGAATGCAGGGTCCAACATAACTATACAAATCATTCTATTATGGGAACACCCATTTTGTCCTGGAGACATCTATGATTGACTTTCACTACTGCTTTAGGGTAAGGCCCCACATAGTGAGCCGATGCCAAAAAACACTGTGGAAAAAACCATGGCAGAAACGCATTGCGGTTTTTCTGCAGCGGTTTTCACAGAAAGTTCACAGAGTTTTCCTCTGTGGACATTCTGCTTTAGTTATACCTATACGGAAAACGCCAGCGTTTCTGTAGGTATAAGTGACATGCTGCGATTTGCAAGAACATGGGCGTTTTTGAAATCGCAACATTTCGACTGCTGATTTTTTTTTCTGCAATGTGTGGATGGGATTAGCCAGAATCCCATACACTTTGCAGGTACTGTAAAACGCAACATGCGGCCCCGGCCATAAAAGTGTTTTCCTAAGGACAGGTCACCATTTGAAGATCAGATGTCCACTAATGATTCACAGGTCATGTGACGTCACGTACATTGGCCATTCAAATGAATGGGGCTGAGATGCAATACCAAGCATAGCCACTATACAATGTACAGCACTATGCGTGCTAAGTAGTAAAGAGGCTGCAATTATCTCTTTCTGTAGGGGTTTTCTTTGCAGCAGTCATCTAATTTACAGACAGGATTGCAATAGAGGATAACCCTTCTGTAGTTAACACCACTGACCCATCATTACATTCACTACTGACGATAGATGATGTCACAGTTTATCTCCTCCCCCTCCATGCACAGAGCATGTCTAGAAAACTCTCCAGACAATTGCTGCCATTGGCCATAACTATGCTGTAATTACTGTAAAGCGTAACACTAAATGCCGTTAACAGAGCAGAGGAGAAGCTCAGGCAAGATGGCAGCTATGAGAATAAGGACAGATTAGAAAAAAGTGATATATTGGTTTTAATAAATTAAAAAAATGGTGATATATTGCTTTTAAAGGGGTTGAACAATAAAAAAAAAATTAAAAGGATCAGAATGCTGTGAAGTAAATAAAAAAATTAAAAGTCATACTCACCTTACTAGTCCCCTGCCAGTTTCTACAGCCGGGTCTTATATGACACAGAAAATGTGAAGAACTCATGACTGCTGGGTCAGACTACACACTGGGCTTGTTTGTAGTCTGTAACCATAGAAACGTGTAGATCTGTAAAAGGGTTGTATACACAAAACAGTGCAAGACTTGTAGCCAGCAGATGTATGCCATGTAGTATTGGAATGGTAAGAGTCTGAGCTTTTTGTCCCCATGCGGAGTGGAAGGAGTGTATTTTTTTTTCCTTCAGGTTGCTGTGTAAAATCTCCTCAGGTGAACACATCACATAAGCGAGGTCTCAGTAATAATGTATAAAGTAGCACAATAAACACTCGCTTCCTGCGGTTTGTACTTTATTCAGCCCAGAACCCCGCTGCTTTACCCAATAGTTCTGCCGCGCTGCCGGCCTGCCTATAGGTTATCTGGAATAATGACTGTCAGGACTATTTATTTTCCATCTCAGCGCACAAAATATTTTGTGTTACCTGCAATGCCTTTACATGGAAAATGCCGTCTGTAGAAGAAATGACCTTAAAAGCCAAGATAAGAGTAGAAAAGTATAGGCAAAGTAGTCGGGAGAGTTAGTGGGAGGAAATGTGTTTTCTGCTCTTTTAGGGCGTTGGTCATTAAACAGAAGGCCTATAGTTTTGCATCAGAGAGGTTGTCTGGGAAAAAAAAAAATATTTTTTAAAGAGGACCTTTCACGTCCTCATGTATATGCTGTTTTACATACCGCTAGAAAGCCGACAGCATGCTGAATTCAGCGCTCTGCCGGCTTTCCCGGTATGTGCCCCGGGGCTGGAGATATCTGGGGTCGTAGTTTCACGGTTTACTGTCAGAAGGGCGTTCCTGACAGTCTAGCTGGGCTGTAAGGAACGCCCTCCCTGACAGTTCTCGTTCATAGACTTGTACTGGGGGGGCGTTCCTTACAGCTCAGCGTCATCGCTGCGCTGTAAGGAACGCCCCCTCACTCTCTGTACTCGTCCACAGCGCTGTACTGTCAGAGGGGGCGTTCCTTACTGCGCGCTATCGGCTTTCTAGCGGTATGTAAAACAGCATAGACATGAGGATGTGAAATCAAAAAAATCATATTCACCTGTCCCCAGTGCTCCGGTGTCTTCCAGTGCGGTTCGGGCGTGCTACTCTGGTGTCTTCTTGAAGTGAATTCCTCGCTTGCTGTGATGTACCGTGTCCTTCTGTGAGTCTGCTGATTGGTCTCAGTGGTCACGTGTGGCAGGGACAACAACGGTCCATCAGGACCAGACAGTGCTGGGAGGCACCAGGGCACTGGGGACAGGTGAGTATGATTTTTTTTTTTTTTTCAACTCCCCCAACCTATTTAAAAAATAAAACTTTTGCCCGGACAACCCCTTTAATTCCCAGGTGATAGTTTGTCTATTTGTGTATCCATCTACCTTTTAGTCTGCCTATCTATCTATCTACCTTTCTGTCTATCTATCTAGTCTTCAACTTAAGACTTCTTTCAACCCGAACATCAATGTTACTCCCATTTCCAGTGATCGGTGGTATGGGGTTTGTATACTTCATATATAAGGGTTTATTCACCTTTGAGTTATTTAAAGGGAATGTGGGACCAGAAAATGACCTATTTTTTAAACCAAGTTTTTTATTTAAACATATTTTTTATTTATTATTATTATTATTATTATCTATTCTCATAATCTATATATAAAAAAGAGTTAAATCCAGCAATTTTCAGTCTGGCAACTAAGCCTAATAAGTAACTGACACCTGCCAGTTCTGTGCGGATTTTCTTCACAGCAGTCACCTCATTTACATCACAGACAGGATTACAGTAGAATATATTACCTCTCTAAATAACATCACTGACCCATCACTACTGACAATAGATGATGTCACCGCTTATCTCCACCTCCTCCCTGCACAGAACATGTCTAGAAAACTCTCCCATAGACCTCAATGAGTCAGCTCCAGACTATTGCCTATGGCCATGACTGTGCTGTAAAGCATGTCACTAAATGCTGTTAACAGAGCAGAGGCAAAGCTTAGACAAGATGGCTGCTCCCATAATCATGTACAGGAAATAGAATAAAAAACTACAATCAGAAAATAAAAACAAATCGGAAAAAGTGGTAGATTTCACTGCTTTCATCTGATTTTATTAATAAAAAAAAAAAAAAGTTGGCACATTCCCTTTTAACTATGCTACACTTACGCCATTTGGCTTCCCGCCATACTTCATATCCTTTGGCCTTTGACCTTTTTCTCATATTAACCACTTCAGTACCGGGCCAATTTGTGGTTCAGGACCAGACACATTTTCGGGTTTTTTGTATGAGCGATTTTGAGGGCTATAACATTTTTATCATTTGCGTTATTCAACTAACTTCTGAGCCATTTTTCGGTGACACATAGGGCTTTATTTTTATGTTGTTTTTATTTTTGCATGTTTTTTAATTTTTTTTATATCCGGGAAAATATAAACAAAAGAGGAGGGAAAACCTGTCTGTTTTTCACTTTTAATTTTTTTTTTATTTAATAACACAGAGTACTACTAAAAAACTTTATAAATTAATTTTTCCTCTCCGTAATTTTTATTTTGTATTGTGTCGTCGGGGGTGGGGCTACAACCTGTAATAAGGGCGTGGTATTGGCGTATTTTATTTACTTTTTTAATAATTTTACTTTAATTTTTTTTTTTCTATTCATTTTATTTATTTATTTATTACATTGTGTCCCCATAAGGTCATAATAGACTTTCGGGGACATCTGACCACTATTTTTTTGGTGGTGGAGGTTGATTTCCCATGTAACTGGGGCTGATATGTTAGCCCCAGTTGCAGGAGGAATACAGCCTTCTGTCCATGACTGCTGAGCTGATCTGGGTCTTCTAACAAGAGAGGGACCGCCCGGACATCTATCATCTATGGGCGGTCCGTAAGATGTTAAAATACTGTGAGAGATCCGTGAGGGTCTGGCCACTGGGACCCTCAATGATAATGAGAAGGAGATCCTGGGTAAACAATTTAAATGGAGTGACAAGCAAGAACGCTTTTGAAAACTGGACCAAAAATTGGACCAAAATATAATGCACATTAATTAAAAATATGGCTGCTTTCTGTCTGAACAAACTCTCTAAAGTTCCAGCTACTAGGAATCTCCCTTCTAGCTAAGTTGCAGTTCATTCCCTGTTAGTAGGGAAGACCTGTCCATAGATATCATTAAAAAGCAAGATGTCTTCACAGGTGAGTGGAGGGGTCTTTTCTCTCTTAACATAGTGAATCTAGAGCAAAGGGGTTGATTCTCCTCACATCCTCCACAGATGTCTACAAACTGCTTTCTCTGTGCACTGGACTGAACATTTTGCAATATCTCACAGTTTACAATGTAAGAAAAGTCTTCTATGAACTTGTATCTACTTCTAGCTACTTGTGTGGTTACAGATGGGAGATCAGTCACAGACAGTTTTACTGACTGTGCTCATAGAGTGCTCATTTCCTGTGTCAGGGATATTTTTAGCTGCATCATGCCTGCATGTATTTGCAGTTCATTGTTCATGGATCTCCTGTATTATGCCCACTTGGCCTTTTGTCAGCTATTTGTTTTCTATTTTACAATTATTCCTGGCTGAATTACATGTAAATAAACCAGTAGTAGTTATAATAGATAGTTGGGGGGGCAGACTGCTCCTTTTTGTACACACCCACAGAGACAAATGTAAAATGTGCTTCAGCCATAATGGGGCTATTAGCAGCAGAAAAACTGATAGGACTCCAGGTATGAAGGCTTATACAGTCATAGAACAGACTGTCCACTGTCCCCTGCACGTATGTCAACTTTTCATGAAAACTCAGGTACCCTTTAATAGGAGCAGATTGGTGACTAAACACTGCCCCAAACATTAAAAAGACCACATCTCTTGCTATGCTAAGTTTAAGCCATCAATTTCCTGAACCCATAAAATCCCTCTAAAAGTCATGTTCTGTTTTTTACGGTATAAATATATGACCACCTGCCGCCAAGACTTTAAATACTTGCACAGTCCATTACACATCTGATAAATTATACATCCAGACAGTCAAGTGAGGAGGGGGCACCTCCCTAGATAGGGTCCAGTCCCCTTAGTAGTTAAAAATTGATGGTTAAATAAACCTGACATAATGCATTATCATTATTAATATTTGATCGACTGTAAATGGTTCTTGTATATCTTCAGGACATGGGAAAGTTGTATAAGGAAAATATGTGCAGCTGTAATATACATACATGAGAAAAGGATGTATAATATGCCGAGTGTAGCGTCGTGGTAGTGATTCTCCGTGACACCAAGTATGTCCTTCAGTCCACTGAAAATTTGTGGGGAAATGTAATCTACTGTAATCTACCTTTGTTATTTCCGGAGATATCACTGGTTGAAAACACGGTCGGAATAAGGATTTTTATATCATATATATTATACAGCTGCATATAAATATCCTAATCCCGACTGTGTATTCAATCTGTAATATTTCTGGAAATTATATAATATAACAGTGTCATATGAAAGAAGAGAATCTCCTCTTTCATATGACACCAAAAGCAAGGTTGTAAGTTTTAGAATGTCCAAGGTATAACAAAAAAGGATTTCACAAAAAGGAGACAAAATCTGTGAATAAAGTATATTACAAAATGTATTAATGACGCAAATACTGCCAGAAAATCTAAAGTTGTCCGAAAGTTTAGTAACACTTTAAATAGTCTTGTGGACTTACATGTATTGTCTGTATTTTTCTCTGTTCCCTGCCCTTGGTTGGTTTCGTTCATAGTGACCTAGAATGATAGATCACATGGCCCATCTAGTCTGTCCTTATATTAAGAGATCACTTTTCTTCGTAATATAGGTTTGGAAATGGACAAACCTCACAAGATTCTTTTTGAGAACACGAACATTTCAAAGCCAAGGTTTTTGGAAAGTTCGTAACATAGCCGGCTCATTACAAACCGGTTCACTCATCCCACACTTAAGATAGAAATGTGTTTACCCCAGGCACTTTTATATTCACTTACTGAGGGAGGTCTATCACATGGCTGCTGTCACATGACTGGCAGCCACATTGGGGGAGTCCCAAACTGGTGATCTCAGTGATCAGACACTTGTTTTCAATCCTGTTGATAGGGGATTAGTGTGCGAATACTTCCTTCCGTTTGTCCTCTACTTCATGCTAACATACATTCTGTATACACTGTACTTACTGTAGGAGACACTTGTGAGAGACTGCAGGATCAGACTACAGACTCTATTGTAGTCTGTTACCATGGAGATGCATAATGTTGCAAAGTTTCTCCATTTTTCATTTCAGATGTATCGGGACAATAAAAAGGTCTTTCATTCTCTTTTATGTTATAGGCTTTGGTATAGGCTTCCTTGGTATAGTCCTCTAGTGTAGAAGAAAATCACTGACAGAAAAAATGTAAAAAGATGAGAAATAATAGAATATATACAGTGGGGAAAAAAAGTATTTAGTCAACCACCAATTGTGCAAGTTCTCCCACTTAAAAAGATGAGGCCGGCCTGTAATTGTCATCATAGGTAGACCTCAACTATGAGAGACAAAATGAGAACACAAATCCAGAAAATCACATTGTCTGATTTTTAAAGAATTGATTTGCAAATTATGGTGGAAAATAAGTATTTGGTCAATAACAAAAGTTCATCTCAATACTTTGTTATATATCCTTTGTTGGCGATGACAGAGGTCAAACATTTTCTGTAAGTCTTCACAAGGTTGGCACACACTGTTGCTGGTATGTTGGCCCATTCCTCCGTGCAGATCTCCTCTAGAGCAGTGATGTTTTGGGGCTGTTGCTGGGTAACACGGACTGTCAACTACCTCCAAAGGTTTTCTATGGGGTTGAGATCTGGAGACTGGCTAGGCCACTCCAGGACCTTGAAATGCTTCTTATGAAGCCGCTCCTTCGTTGCCCTGGCGGTGTGCTTGGGATCATTGTCATGCTGAAAGACCCAGCCACGTTTCATCTTCAATGCCCTTGCTGATGGAAAGAGGTTTGCACCCAAAATCTCACCATACATGGCCCCATTCATTCTTTCATGTACACGGATCAGTCGTCCTGGTCCCTTTGCAGAGAAACAGCCCCAAAGCATGATGTTGCCCCCCCATGCTTCACAGTAGGTATGGTGTTCTTTGGATGCAACTCAGCATTCACTCTCCTCCAAACACTACGAGTTGTGTTTCTTCCAAACAGTTCTACTTTGGTTTCATCTGACCATATGACATTCTCCCAATACTCTTCTGGAACATCCAAATGCTCTCTAGCAAACTTCAGACGGGCCCGGATATGTACTGGCTTAAGCAGGGGGACACGTCTGGCACTGCAGGATCTGAGTCCCTGGCGGCGTGGTGTGTTACTGACGGTAGCCTTTGTTACGTTAGTCCCAGCTTTCTGCAGGTCATTCACTAGGTCCCCCCGTGTGGTTCTGGGATTTTTGCTCACCGTTCTTGTGATCATTTTGACCCCACGGGGTGAGATCTTGCGTGGAGCCCCTGATGGAGGGAGATTATCAGTGGTCTTGTATGTCTTCCATTTTCTAATTATTGCCCCCACAGTTGATTTCTTCACACCAAGCTGCTTGCCTATTGCAGATTCAGTCTTCCCAGCCTGGTGCAGGTCTACCATTTTGTTTCGGGTGTCCTTCCACAGCTCTTTGGTCTTCACCATAGTGGAGTTTGGAGTGTGACTGTTTGAGGTTGTGGACAGGTGTCTTTTATACTGATAACAATGTCAAACAGGAGCCATTACTACAGGTAATGAGTGGAGGACAGAGGAGCCTCTTAAACAAGAAGTTACAGGTCTGTGAGAGCCAGAAATCTTGCTTGCTTGTAGGTGACCAAATACTTATTTTCCACCATAATTTGCAAATTCTTAAAAAATCAGACAATGTGATTTTCTAGATATGTTTTCTCATTTTGTCTTTCATAGTTGAGGTCTACCTATGATGACAATTAGAGGCCAGCCTCATCTTTTTAAGTGGGAGAACTTGCGCAATTGGTGGCTGACTAAATACTTTTTTTTCCCCACTGTATATCTCTTATCTCTTATATATATAAAAATGAGTTCCTGTCTGTCTGTCTGTCTGTCTGTTCTTTATGCGCGACCAAACGACTGGACCGATCCTCACCTAATTTGGCACACATGTACATCAGGTGTCCGGGAATATTATAGACTGGGTCTCAGCTCTCTTGGACGTACCGTTCCTGAGGTACAGTATTCCCAAAAAATGATCAGCATTAGTCTATACAAGCCTGCAAGTCTTTCACTCATATTCCAACTGCCATACACACGGTCACATGTCCCTTATCAGCCAATAACAGCTCGCAGGCGCTTACTCTCCTCAGGCACACAGGTTTCCATAGCAACCAAGCTATGTATGACCTGTATTAGTGAATAGCAGTTCACAGGACCTTAAATATTCAGTCATATCACGTGTATCAGCCAATATAAGTTCACATTTAATTTACCAGGTTTCCATAACAACACAGCCATAAATAGACTGTACCTATACTGGACTCAGTGGCATAACTAGCAATGGCAGGGCCCCAAGGCGAACATTTGACATGGGACCCCCCCCCCCCCGCACAAACTGCATTCCTGCACACACTATTATGCCCCATACTCTCCTCAGGCACACAGGTTTCCATAGCAACCAAGCTATGTATGACCTGTATTAGGGTGGGTTCACACCTGCGCTTCAGTCCGTCCGTTGCCAATCCGAGAGAAAATCTCGGCGAACGGGATTGGCATCGGATACAGACAGGTCAGTGACGCATTGGTTAAAAACCCATTCATTTGAATGGTTTTTTAAAGCAATGCGAGGGTGTCCGATTGCACCCTCTGCGCTGCGAAACCGTTTTTTTTTCCTCGGACACGAAGTCCTGCATGTCCGACTTTGTTTCCGACGAAAAAAAGGATTCGCAGCGCAGAATCTGTATCCGATGCCAATCCCATTCGCCGAGATCTTCACTCGGATTGGCAACGGACGGACTGAAGCGCAGGTGTGAACCCACCCTTAGTGAATAGCAGTTTACAGGACCTTAAATATTCAGTTATATCACGTGTATCAGCCAATATAAGTTCACATTTAATTTACCAGGTTTCCATAACAACACAGCCATAAATAGACTGTACCTATACTGGACTCAGTGGCATAACTAGCAATGGCAGGGCCCCAAGGCGAACATTTGACATGGGACCCCCCCCCCCCGGCAACCCCCCCACGCACACAAACTGCATTTCTGCACACACTATTATGCCCCATAGTGGCCCCTGCATACACTATTAGGCCCCATAGTGGCCCTTGCACACAGTATTCTGCCCCATAGTGGCCCCTGCACACAGTATGATAGTGGCTCCTTCATATAGTATTATGCGCACTTCCCGCTACTTCTTCAATGTTGGACCAGATGTCACAAGAGCCAGGCATGTATCGCAACGCGTAATGACGTCGGACTGGCCCACCGACACCTGGGACGCCACCAAGGAGGCCCGAAGTCTGCTGAAAAGACCCCAGAGTATAATGATAGCAGTGTTTGTGGGGTTCACGGCCCACAGGCCTTACTTACCAATCCCCGCTCCTGCTCACAGCCGCCTCTGCAGAAGGTGAAGTGCAGACGGCTGTGAGCAGGAGTGGGGATCGGTAAGTAAATAGGGCCCGTTACCTGCTGGTGTTAAAAAAAAAAAAAAACATCAGAGGCCCGCCGGGTCCCCTAATGTCCCGGGCCCTGTGGCAGCTGCTACCACTGCTAAACCGGTATTTACGCCACTGACTGGACTGCCATACTGGATTTCAGCATTCTTATAAATTGAAATGTTTTTTAAACTACTCATGTCCCCTGCAGCAAAACGAATGGCTGCTGCTCAAGCTAATGAAAACTCTCAGCAGACCCAAGCCTGTCTCCAATCTGATAAGGTATGTTACAGACAACAGCGAGCTGCTGAAACTCCCCAGCAGACCCAAGCCCGTCTCCAATCTGACAAAGCATTGTCAGCCACATGCACACAGCTGCACTCCAGGTTTCAATAACAACCCAGCCATTTTTCTTCACTGCTGTAGGTCAGCTTTAAAGGGGCAGGGCGCTGTGTATGACACTGTTACACAAGGTCACATACACACAGCTTTACTCCAGGTTTTCCATAACAACCGATCGCAGGTTTTTCACTGATATCCAAACTTAGATGCACATGATCACATGACACTTATGGACCAATGGAAAATCGCAGGTTCAGTCTTGACATACACACAGCTTTATACCAGGTTTCCATAGCAACCAAGCTATTTATATCCTGTATGAGTCAATAGCAGTTCGCAGGTCCTTAAATATTCAGTCATATGACGTGTATTAGCCAATGTAAGTTCACATTTCAGTTACCAGGTTTCCATAGCAACACAGCCATAAATAGACTATACCTATACTGGACTGCCATACTGGATGTCAAGTGCAAAACTGGCCAATTCTTATGGGGTCACTACACAAACAAAAAATGAAATATACCCGTGCGAAGCCGGGTCCTTCCTCTAGTCTCTTATAAAAATGAGTTCCTGTCTGTCTGTTCTTTATGTGCAACCAAACGACTGGACCGATCCTCACCAAATTTGGCACACAGGTACATCAGGTGTCCGGAAAGATTTTAGACTGGGTCTCAGCTGTCTAGGACTTACTGTTCCTGAGATACAGTATTCCCAAAAAATGACCTGCATTAGGCAATACAAGCCTGCAAGTCTTTCACTCATATTCCAACTGCCATACACATGGTCACATGTCCCTTATCAGCCAATAGAAGCTCGCAGGCGCTTACTCTCCTCAGGCACACAGCTTTACACCAGGTTTCCATAGTAACCAAGCCATGACCTGTATGAGTCAATAGCATATGACGTGTATCAGCCAATATAAGTTCACATTTCATTTACCAGGTTTTCATAGCAACACAGCCATAAATAGACTGTACCTATACTGGACTGCCATACTGGATGTCAAGTGCAAAACTGGCCAATTCTTATGGGGCCACTACACAAACAAAAAATGTAATATACCGTGCGAAGCCGGGTCCTTCTGCTAGTATATATAATTTCTAGGCAAGAATTGTTGTCCAGTGGAGGTGGATCTGCTCTATATGAATGTGTCTGGTTACCGGCCATGAAGGATTGAGTAGGAAGTCGGTACTCAGACTCGGGGCATCTGTTAGCAAGGACCAGCTGGGGACAGCAACATCAGATATCTCCATGGCCTGAAGGAAACCCTGCTATTCAGTTGGGCCTCGGAGGACTATAATATAATCAGCCATCTGGATGTAGAGGCTGCAAGGTTACCCCCACCTGTAGGTTATGTCCTTCTCTTACCAATAAGAAGTAAATAGACATAAGCCTACCTTATGTTGTAGGGTAGTTTTGACAGATCTAGGATGAGTTTTAGAGGAAAGTCCTGATATAACAATCTCAATGAAGAAACAGGTGTTCAATGAGATTTAGGTCTGGACTCATTGTTGGCCACTTCAGAACTCTCCAGCGCTTTGTTTCCCTCCATTTTTTGGGGTCATTGTCCTGCTGGAAAACCAATAACCTAGAACACAAACCCAGCTTTCTGACACGTGGTCCTACATTGCGACCCCAAAGTCAAGGCACCCAGTGCCAGAGGCAGCAAAACAAGCCCAAAACATCTTTGACCCTCCATTATATGTGACTGTTGGTTCTGTGTTCTTTTCTTTGTAGGCCTCATTCAGTTTTCGGGCCTTACCAAAAAGGTCTGGTGAAAGTTATGACTGCATGGTGGGGCTGTAATCTGCTCATCTGTACTGTAAGCTGAGATACAGATGACACAAGACTGACTGAGACTCCTCCTCAGATATTACACGAATAGTTGGGAGGACTTCTATGTGGTGTGTCTCTGAAGTTTGGGGGGGTTTGGGTTCTTCAGATGTTACATGAGGTACCTCCTCATGATTTTATAGAAAGGTAGATGTTGTCAGTCCTCTGGGCTCTTCTTTTAGTCGATCTTAATCTCTCCAGAAGAATAGTCCGACCTAAATAATGAAAGAATGAAATGATTTTTAGGTAATGAAATGATCAAGGTACAGACACATTCATTTCTATGGGTCCAAACACCTAGCTTTAGTTTTCGCGATACATAGTGAAGAGCCACAAAACATGGAGTAGGTCCTATACCTGTCCGTGTTTGTGGTTTGGTCCATTCATTTCAGTGTACGGGTCAGTGAAAATCCATCCAATCCTCGTGTCATCCCTGTCGTTTTTTACTGACCTGTACACTGCACATGGTCGTGCGCATGAGGCCTTATAGTAAACCACAGTTATGGATGGAGAAGAATGGAGACCTCTTTCTTGATACTTTTTCTTCTTTTTAAATCCGCTCCTGGCAGAAGGATGGAATTACTGTAGGCACACAACGTCCCTGCTCTGGGTAGTGTGGAGTGTCCTGTAGACCTTCATGAGGCTCAAATCATACATTCAGTTTTTGATGCAATGTACTGTGCAGGGGGCACTGGGGATAGCATTATACTGTGGGGGCACTGGGGAGAGCATTATACTGTGGGGGCACTGGGGAGAGCATTATACTGTGGGGGCACTGGGGACAGCATTATACTGTGGGGGCACTGGGGAGAGCATTATACTGTGGGGGCACTGGGGAGAGCATTATACTGTGGGGGCACTGGGGAGAGCATTATACTGTGGGGGCACTGGGGAGAGCATTATACTGTGGGGGCACTGGGGACAGCATTATACTGTGGGGGCACTGAGGAGAACATTATACTGTGGGGAATTGGGGAGAGCATTAAAATGTGGGGGGGCACTGAGGAGAACATTATACTGTATGGGGAATTGGGGAGAGCATTAAAATGTGGGGGGCACTGAGGAGAACATTATACTGTGTGGGGAATTGGGGAGAGCATTAAAATGTGGGGGGCACTGAGGAGGGCATTATACTGTGTTTGTTGGCCATTTTGGGAGAGCATTAAACTGGGGGCACTGAGGAGAGCATTATACTGAGAACATTAGGAAGAGCAATATATTGTGGGAGGGGTCACTGCAGAGTATTATACTGTCGGGGGACTACTGGGGAGCACTATACTGTATGACAACTAAAAATGTGTTTTGGCTCCTAAATTTTTCAGTTTGGGAAACCATGGCTATCGTATTCTTTTCGGTCTGGAACACTGTGGTGAGGGATTTTTTTAGATATCAATGAGTTAGTCTATGACTAGCACCTTCTGTGGAAACAATGGGGCTCATACAGTACTGTATTTGCGTAGGGGTCATCTGTTTTGGCGTCCGCCCCTGCTCAAGGGCTATACATTTAATTTATACAAAGTCTTATCCTCAGTATTAACTTGAACAATCACATTCGCGGTGGTCGGTACATCACAATTATCCGTGATAATTCTACCTGAATGGAAGTTGAGCTCATTATTAGTATTTATAGTGTGGTAGGAATATTCCGTATTATGTAATAAACGCTTCCACGTCTGTGTTATTCAATATACCGCTATCTACAGCTTCTTCATTAACACGCGGTTACCTTTTAATAGACTGGCCATGTAATGAAGCAGAAGCAGATTTCTTGCTCGGAAAATGCCGTCACCCTCTTACTGGGGCACAAACGGAATGAAAACCATAAATAGCGCCTTCAGTGGCCCGATTAAGCCCAGTAATAATATGGACTCGTACCAGGCTTTGTGTTCTCCTGGTCATTGTGACACCTGGCCGCCCGAACCACGTAATCTTCTCGCACTCCTTTGTGCCTGGATTGGACATTGTTATGGCGTCAAGCTGTGTACCCAAGGTGGAATGGATGATAAATAGAAGGAAACGTAGCCAGAATAGAATTTTTCTACAGTAACAAAACCTTCAAGTATATCACCTGAACATTCTGCTTTTTCCCATTACAGCTGTCCGGCACATACAGTAAGCGTACACACAGTGTGAATAGAGCCTTATATAATTAGGTCCCGGCTTGTTAACAATCCCTGCTCCAAGTCCGATACAAGAATGGAACTGCGGCAGCATTGTAGGAATGTGATCACGTGGCTGTGTAAGGCTTTGTTCACACTACAGATTTTTTTTTAGCTGTGTATTACTCAGTATTTTCCCAGGAAATAGGTTACCGTATTTTCCAGACTATAAGTCACACCGGACCATAAGACGCACTTAGGTTTTAGAGGAGGAAAATAGGGAAAAAAAATTTAGTAGTAAAAAATGGTAAAATATTTAATATATGGGAGTTGTAGTTTTGCAACAGCTGCAAAGCCGCATTGACAGCTGTACGGGGAGGAATAGGGCATCTTTTTTTTGCAGGGCCAAGTGTACTTTTTAGTTATATCATTTTGGGGAATGTCTGTTGCTTAGATCACTTTTTATTCAAATCAGAGGCGAAACAGTGAAAAAAATGGCGGTTCAGCACTTTTGATTTTCTTTCCTGGTACGACGTTCACCCTACGGGAAAAATATTTTTATAAGTTTGTAGACCGGGCATTTTCATACACAGGGATACCTAATGTGTATGTGTTTCACAGTAATTTTCTACTTTTATATGTATTCTAGAGAAAGAGGGTGATTTAGAACTTTTAATTTTTTATTTATTTTTTTTTTTACTATTTTATAAGCCCTCCTAGGGGGCTTGAACCTGCAATCATTTGATTGCAAGTCCCATAGACTGCAATACAACTGTAATATTACTATGTCAGGCCTGGGAGCCTTCATTCGGCTCCCAGCTGTTACAGGAACAGGACAATTCCCCCCGATCGGGCCGCGCAGGAGCCGTCCTGCAACAAGAAAGGTACGGGGCCGGTGGGGATCGGCCCTGGGTGCTATTTTCACACTTTAGGGGGACCTTGAAGTAGTAATGCCCGCGATCAGAGTGGACTCTGATCGCATGCATTAGCTCTGGGTCTCCGCTGTACATTACAGAGCGGCCGCCATCATCTTTACAGACCCAGCATCCACTGTAATAGCACAGCGGATGCTGGGATGGGTTCACTGGTACACCCTGTCCTCGCAGCCCAGGGCAAGCACATCGTCCCACTCTTGTCACTGCAGGAAGCCAGTGGCGGCAGGAGTGGAGAGATGCTGCGACCCCCACTCCTCCTCGCCCCCCCCCCCCAACCAAAACACCCCACATTCGGGTTATAAGACGCACTCACATTTTCCAAATTTGTTGCAAAAAAAGTGCGTATTATAGTCCGAAAAATACGGTATTATCCAGTGGATATGGAATAACTTGCAGATCAATCAAGGTCCGACTGCTCAGACCCCCAATAATCAGAACAGGGGAGTTTCTTCACCCTTTCAGAATGGAACGGATACATCATGACTGTCATGACGCTTTAATGTGTGTCAGATACTGTGGACACCTTCATAGGTCTTGTGCAGTCTATGCCTTGATGAATCAGAGTCATTTTGGTGGCATGTGGGAGACCTACATGATATTAATGCAGGTGGTCTTAAACAGGTATTTCCAGTATCAGAATCTCAGCTTTCTTATGATACCAGAACCATTTTTCTAGGTGGTATAAAACCATAGATACAGCCATTTGAAGGGACCAACCCCCTTTGGTAAATGCTTCAGCTCTGCATATTCTTAATTTAACTATGTACGGACTTTCCTTAGTAACAACTCAGAGGGTTACTAAGGAGAATGTTACAGCCTGTTTTATAATAAAAAGGAAGTTAGATAGGATAATAAAGTATATTGCAAAAATGGTCACCCCTGACACAATAGCAAAAAAAAAAAATAAAAAATGGGAGTTACACATTAAGAACACAGGTGGTCTGACCCCTGTCTCACAGCCACAGTAAGTGGAGAGGTGGCCATCTGTGTGCAGCACTCTCCATCCAATTCTATGGAGCTTTCCAAAAATGCAACAAGTACAGCTGTGTGCGGCTCTCTGGATTGTATTGAGTAGGGGGCTTTCGTAGGGACACAACCCAAATATTTTCAAAAATAAAGAACTTCAGCGCTCCTCTTTGAGGTCGAACAGTACAGCAGTTTATTTAAGGTGATCCATATTAAGTATAGGATTACCAAAGGGGTAATGTATCGGTCCATTGGACCTTCATCAGACTCTCCACTGTGGTAAATGGAGAATAGGATATCCTGTTAGGACGATCCCAGTGACTAAGTAGGGGATTGGAGGTGTTCCCTCATGAAATTGCTGTGCCTTTACTATCGGGGACCCTGCATCAGAGTGCCCACATATGGATCCATTTCGCTCCCCTACTCCTTCATTGGCATCGTCCTAAATGGGATATCCTTTTCTCCATTTACCACAGTGGAGTTTTCTGTGCCAGTTGGAGCCTTTATTAAGACTGGAGTACAATACACCAATCCTTATAACTGTGCCCCATCATTTTTCGACGCAGTCTCGGGCTGCCCCTCTTCCTTCCCAACCACCTAGACAGAAACTTCTACTTGCCAGCTTTGTCCTAACATAGACATTGACCTTGCGTTGTCCTTGTGGTTCTGTAGCAGGTGGAATATTGTCCAGCAGGACATGGTAACCCACCGAATGCATGAAATTAGCAGTGTGGCCCCCTTTATTCTCAGGATCGGTGGGACCCCCATTAAGCCATAGACGTTCACGTTATGAGAGCAGAATACCCCTTTAATACGGTTGTTTTTTCCTTTTTGCATCGTACCGCATGACGTTGTATGGACAGTGCGTCTGTATCCTGGCCTATAAATAAATAATGGGGGTTCCATCACTCCGTGGCGGGCACGGGGCGACTCAGTCTCTTTCTGCTGATTATTTATTTATCGTCTGTTGTCTGCGAGCCGTCATTCTCTAAGACCTCGGTAGAGTCTTTCTTAGAGCCCAGACAGACCAAGGCTGTGTATAGTTCTATACCATCCATTTACAGCAACATGGAGTCACTGGCACAGCTAAATGCCTCCTGGAGAATTGTATGGCCTAAACCTGTCTGTTGCATTTGCCATAAACTAATTCTGGAGCATCTCTTTATAGAACTACATTGTGCCATTCCTCTGTTATTCCTCCTGGAAATGTATGCATGCATGGACAACTGCACTTTACTATCCCCCTTGTCTGCAGGTTGTATCCCTACACAGTCTTAGGTCATATTCACATTGGCCTAAATACTTTTCTATGACAGAGGCCTAACACTGATTTCCAGAAAGAATATCAGAGGAAAATATATGATCCAGAATTATTTTATAATGAAATATAGATCCCTGTTATAAAAGGCATCCTCATACTGATGCACATGACAGTATATAGCGGTTAAAGGGGTTTTTCAGGACTTTTTAATTGATGACCTATTCTTAGGAAAGATCCATGAGGGTCCTACACTCCATGGATCTAAGGATAGGTCATCAATTAATAAGTCCCAGAAGACCCCTTTAAGGGCCTATCATATTCATTATACAGATCATAAACAATTAAGTAAACAAATGTAGAGTAACTAAACGTGCTCAAATATACTATCAAAGAGAAAAAATAACAAACTAGCACTAATACCTAAAATATAACCTTTAATAATCTGATTAAAAAGTGTACAATGCACTACAAAGAAAATGACGTCTGTAGTGTTGCTGCATATGGCATTAAGCAGACAACAGCACATAAGTAGCTTTCACAATGTCCATAAAGCCTCTGTTTGAAAAACAGCTAAACTAAGTGTTCAATAATCAGCAGCATGTGAGTGGCTTTATCGCAAGGTCAGTAGAACCCCTGTTTGAATAGATCTATCTTAAGAGGCTTAACAAAATGTAAACACAGCCCTTGTTTGTATAAAGATATCCTCTAAGAGGTTTATAACAATGTCCACACAGCCCCTGTTTGTATATAGCTATGCTCTAAGAGGCTTATCTCAAAATAAACACAGCCCCTGTTTGTTAAAGCTATCCTCTAAGAGGCTTTAGCAATGTAAACAGAGCCCCTATTTGTATAAAACTATCCTCAACGCGTTTCCCCCAGAGATAAGCAGGGTTCATCAGGAGAAGGTAAAGATAAAGATAATATCAAGCTTACTGAGATAATTTGCAGTAATAACTGCAGTTCCCAGTGTCCTGATGGTGGACACTGGTACTAAGAGAGCCGACTTAGAGCATAGCTATATACAAACAGGGGCTGTGTGGACATTGTTATAAACCTCTTAGAGGATATCTTTATACAAAAAAGGGCTGTGTTTACATTTTGTTAAGCCTCTTAAGATAGATCTATTCAAACAGGGGCTCTATTGACCTTGTGATAAAGCCACTCACATGCTGTTGATTATTGAACACTTAGTTTAGCTGTTTTTCAAACAGAGGCTTTATGGACATTGTGAAAGCTACTTATGTGCTGTTGTCTGCTTAATGCCATATGCAGCAACACTACAGACGTCATTTTCTTTGTAGTGCATTGTACACTTTTTAATCAGATTATTAAAGGTTATATTTTAGGTATTAGTGCTAGTTTGTTATTTTTTCTCTTAGATCATAAACAATGTACATATGCCATTTATAGGCCGTTAAAAATGATCCTTCAAGAGATATGACATTTACTTACATAGCATGGCGCCACCTGGTGTTCAGAGTGCATAGCAATGCGCATGTCCACCTAAATGAGCTGAGTGCTGGTGGACACACATGCTCATTCACTGTCCCCACAGCCAGGTCTCTGCATGGTGATCTTCCATTTACTATGGGGCAGAAACAGAAATAGCTTTCTGCCCTGCTTGCTGGAAAGTCTACAGTAGGTGGCAGTATAGCTGAGAAGACTCAACTGGGGGAGTAGGAGGGGACTATATTGTGAGCTGCCAGAGGAGGAAGGATACTAACTTATCCAGAGGCTGCTGCAGCAGCACCAAGGAGGACACATGGAAGCAAGAAACACAGCAGGTTACTCGAAAAAACACCTATTAACAGCCTTTAAGGATTTTTAGTATTATAATGATTCATGGGATAATCCCTTTAAAGAAAAATCAATGAACTTAAAGGAGTTTTCCAGGACTATATTTATTGATGCCGCCTCTTCACTACTGACCAAGCACAGCGCCGTACAATGTATAGTGGCTGAACTTGTCATTGCAGCTCAGTC
Source organism: Leptodactylus fallax (assembly GCA_947044405.1). Classification (NCBI taxonomy): domain Eukaryota; kingdom Metazoa; phylum Chordata; class Amphibia; order Anura; family Leptodactylidae; genus Leptodactylus; species Leptodactylus fallax. The sequence goes on along the minus strand of CAMRHE010000133.1, from coordinate 917,515 downwards.
TTATTAATTTGAATGGAACTGAGCTGCAGCATGGCCATGTGAACAATAGACATGATCTCACTGGCCCAAGAAGAGGGAGTAAAGCTCAATATCATAATCCCCTTTAAAACTCCTAAGGCTAAGGCCACATAGAGCGAAACGCAGCTAAAAAAACACAGAAAAAAACCCACTGAAACGCAGCAGCAAAGACAATCCCAAAAATACTTGTGTTATCTGCTGCACTTTTATCTTCACCAGAGTGTGTCTATGGTTAGATGAAATCTCCTTCACTTTGCTGAGACTGTAAAACGCAACAATTTTATTTCCACTGCCTTTGTGCAGCGGATGGCCACAGACCAAAAACTTTTTGTTCTTGTTTTTAGGAACAAGTGGAGAGCCTGTGAAACTTCTGACGAACTTTTTTGGCTTGGGACTGCCATCCCAGTGGTGCCTGTACCAGTACCATGTGGACTTCAGCCCTGACATCGCTTCAATGAGACTGAAGGCGGCGCTGCTGTACAGTCATGGAGATGTGCTGGGATCTGCCCGCGCTTTCGATGGTACCATACTTTTCCTGGCGAAAGAACTTCAAAATAAGGTAAGAAATGATAGCGTACTTATAGCAAATCAGTATCAGTTTACAGGGAACCTATTGATTTGGGACACTAAACCACCCACAGGTCCTTATAGACACGGGTTTAGTATCCCAAATCACCCTGTTTAGTTCTTCAGTGAAACTGAGGACGTGCTGCATATGTGCAGGAGGTTATGGCGCATGCGCACTTAGACCAGGTGTACTCCTCTGGCTTCAGTGAAGAAGTGCGCAGGGTGGGGAGTACAGCAGCAGTGGGAGTATAAAGGTTTTTTATTTTTATTATGGGCACTAATGGCTTTGTTACAGGGCGATTTTGGAAAATAAACCCCCAGTTCATAAGGGCCTTTGGGTGGTTTAGTGTCCCAAATCGCCCTGACAGATTCCCTTTAAAGGGTTATTCCCATCTCGACAAATAGCTACTGATCAGGGCGCATCTGCCATGAGGCAACATGAGGCTGTCGCCTTAGGCAGCACCAACTATCAAAAACTAGAGGGTGGCATTTTGGTGAATGATTTCTTTAACCACTCCCATACCAGATGCTTTACCCCCCCTTCCAGACCAGAAACATTTTCGTTTTTTTTTTTTTGGTTAGGGCTGTAACATTTTTATCATTTTCGTTATTCAACTAATTTCTGCGTCTTTTTTCGGTGACACATAGGGCTTTATTTTTCTGTTGTTTTTATTTTTGCATGTGTTTTCATTTTTTTTATATCTGGGAAAATCTAAACAAAATAGGGAGGGAAAACCTGTCCGTTTTTCACTTTTCTTTTTTTTTTTATTTAATAGCATAAAGTGCTACTAAAAAACTTTTTAAAATAGTTTTTACTCTCCGTTACGGTAATTTTTATTTAGCATTTTATTGGCATATTATTTTATTTATTTTTAAAATTATTTTATAATAGACCTTTGGGGACATCTGATCACTTTTTTTTGTTGGGGATTCAGATTTCCCCTGTAACTGGGGCTGGTACATTTTGCCCCAGTTGCAGGAGGAATACAGCCTCCTGCACGTTACTTTCACATTACTATAGAGATGATCTGGGTCCTGTAGGACCCAGCAGCTCTAACAGACTCTGATCCCGGCGGATCATGTGACCGCCGATCAGAGGGCAGCCGCAAGATGGCGGCGCACATAACTGTGTATACAGTGCTCATTGAGCGCTGTATACACAGCGAGCGGGAAAGTAATAAACCTTCCCTGCCTTCTCTATGGGAGTTCCGGCTGAAGTTACAGCCGGCTCCCCGTTTCAGCAGCTGCACGTATTTCCTATGACAGCATAACATTCGATCTGCCCGTCACACGGTCTATTTTTCAGTTTGAGTGGGCGGAGCTAACAGGAAAGTAACAAAAATAGCACCGCCTCAACCTGTCACATGATCCCACTCCCTTAGTCAACTAGCCATGCCCCCCATGTGGTCATTTTCCTGATTAAAGTCCTGCAAGTAGGACTTTTCTCTCCACCGGTTTCAGCATAAAATCGGTGGAAACCGGGTGGACCCCATTATAGTCTATGGGGTCCAAGGGTCACCACTTTTTAAAGCTGACATGGTTTCCATCTTTTGGTCCCCATGCGGGCCCGAAGGACGGAAACCTGATACTAGTGTGAACCACCTAGCCTTAGTAATATAGAGAAACTGTATTTACTGGTGAAGCTTATGTCATCCATGTCATGTTTAGGTAACAGAACTGACCAGTACCACCAAAAGTGGGGAAGTTGTGAAGATCACGGTGACCCTGACCACCACACAGATACCAGGATCCCCCGTCTGCATCCATTTCTTTAGTGTCCTGTTCAAAAAGTAAGTTCTCTGGAATTACAATAGTATTATCTGATTCTTATCCCCCAACAGACCAGATTATATTAAAGGGGTTGTCCTACAAACATAACCATATTTATGTGTAGACAATTAAAAATTAAACATTTTTGCAAATATAAATAATTTAAAATTTTGCATAGTTTTAAAAATTTTCTCTAACCATCTTAGTGGTGACATCTTGATCGGTAGTCAATGGATCTGACCATGAATACAGGAACTTTCTATGTTCTGTGGTTCTGATGTCCTTATTGTGGACAGGTTATGATGATGTGTGCACCTTATCATAAATCAGGGGCAAACTCTGGCAAAGCGCTAGACTTGATACATCAGCAACATTGATTTCTGTGGGGTGGTGTAGTGGACATGCTCTGTGACCTGTGCAAACGGCATTGTGCAGGTCCACATAGGTACAGTGGGGAAAAAAAGTATTTAGTCAGCCACCAATTGTGCAAGTTCTCCCACTTAAAAAGATGAGGCCGGCCTGTAATTGTCATCATAGGTAGACCTCAACTATGAGAGACAAAATGAGAAAACTAATCCAGAAAATCACATTGTCTGATTTTTTTAAGAATTTATTTGCAAGTTATGGTGGAAAATAAGTATTTGGTCACCTACAAACAAGCAAGATTTCTGGCTCTCACAGACCTGTAACTTCTTCTTTAAGAGGCTCCTCTGTCCTCCACTCATTACCTGTAGTAATGGCTCCTGTGTGACATTGTTATCAGTATAAAAGACACCTGTCCACAACCTCAAACAGTCCCCCTGCTTAAGCCAGTACATATCCGGGCCCGTCTGAGGTTTGCTAGAGAGCATTTGGATGTTCCAGAAGAGTATTGGGAGAATGTCATATGGTCAGATGAAACCAAAGTAGAACTGTTTGGTAGAAACACAACTCGTCGTGTTTGGAGGAGAGTGAATGCTGAGTTGTATCCAAAGAACACCATACCTACTGTGAAGCATGGGGGGGCAACATCATGCTATGGGGCTGTTTCTCTGTAAAGGGCCCAGGACGACTGATCCGTGTACATGTAATAATGAATGGGGCCATGTATGGTGAGATTTTGAGTGCAAACCTCCTTCCATCAGCAAGGGCATTGAAGATGAAACGTGGCTGGCTCTTTCAGCATGACAATGATCCCAAGCACACCGCCAAGACAACGAAGGAGCGGCTTCATAAGAAGCATTTCAAGGTCCTGGAGTGGCCTAGCCAGTCTCCAGATCTCAACCCCATAGAAAACCTTTGGATGGAGTTGAAAGTCCGTGTTGCCCAGCGACAGCCCCAAAACATCCCTGCTCTAGAGGAGATCTGCACGGAGGAATGGGCCAACATACCAGCAACAGTGTGTGCCAACCTTGTGAAGACTTACAGAAAACGTTTGACCTCTGTCATTGCCAACAAAGGATATATAACAAAGTATTGAGATGAACTTTTGTTATTGACCAAATACTTATTTTCCACCATAATTTGCAAATAAATTCTTAAAAAAATCAGACAATGTGATTTTCTGGATATGTTTTCTCATTTTGTCTCTCATAGTTGAGGTCTACCTATGATGACAATTACAGGCCGGCCTCATCTTTTTAAGTGGGAGAACTTGCACAATTGGTGGCTGACTAAATACTTTTTTTCCCCACTGTACATAGGTCCACCTATGGTAAATGGTGGACCCTGAGTTATCTATATTTAGGCGTTACCTGTCATTGTAAGCCTGTCTATGGTGATAATGAGATGACTGCTGAGAAGTTATCTCTACAGAACAGGAAGTGTAAGGCTTCGTTCAGACAACTGAAACTACTATGAAAAACATTTATCACAACCGTCTTGCCCCCAAGGGGCACCCATTTTCACATTTTCCCCATACATACTTGTAGGGAGGGATCCGTGAAAACTGACAATATTAGAACATGTCCTATATTTTGACGGTCTGTGACAACGGACCATCAAAATAATCGTCATGTGGATAGTCCCCATTCACTGACATTGAATTTAATGCTGCCGTGTGACGTCCATCGAAGAACATCACTTGGTCGTGTGAATTTAGCCTCAGACTATTTTGAGGTTCAATGAAAACTGCAAAGTATTGGGATTATATTTTAGTATAGATAATGACATAGAATTAAAAAAAAACAAAAAAAGAAAAACACAACTTTATATAAAAAATATGTTTTACATAAAAACTTGATTTGGTCAAACTTTCCCTTTAAGAGGCAGCATTTACCTGACTTATATTACAGTCAGAAATGTTTACAGGTCACAAACAGAATATAAACTTTAGTGTCCCTTTAACGTGCGATGTCTCTGTCATCTTATACCGCACGTCTATTCTTCATTTATAGTATTATACTTTTTTTTTTTTTATCAAAACACAGCAGAAAATATAACGTTGCTGACATTTCCTCTTGTGTCGCATCCACAGAAACCTCACGATCTCAGCAGCATCGTGCACAGCAATTTATCTCTGTATATAACAGATAATAGAAGCCTGTTCTGGCCGCACTTTACTCTCCAGGAAAATAGAAGACGCTAGAAATCCTGGAATTATAATCAAGTGCCAAAAATCCTACTGTCTATAGGATGCAACCCATGTGTCATACATATTATATAGCTATTGTCACATATGGGAAGACATGGCAGACCACAGTTATAATACCTCTTTTTATTGTGTTGTATAAAAAAATTTACAAAAAATTGCATTGTGTGACTATATTCTGGGAGTATCACTTTACCCCTAAGATCTCTCTCACCTATATAGTTTGTATAGTTTTTTTATATTTGATGTAGTAATATCTGTATTTTGTGCCATTTTCAGGGTATTTAAATGCCTCAACATGTACCAGGTGGGACGTAACTACTTCTGCCCCTCAGATCCTGTGAATATTCCGCAGCACAAGTAAGACAAATACTGTGGTGTTATATAACTACAGTGCTGGCCAAAAGTATTGGCACCCCTGCAATTCTGTCAGATAATACTCAATTTCTTCCAGAAAATGATTGCAATCACAAATGCTTTGGTAATAATATCTTCATTTAATTTGTCGTCAATGGAAAAACCACAAAAAGAATTGTCAAAAAGCCAAATTGGATATAATTGCTCACCAAACATAAAAAAGGGGGTGGACAAAAGTATTGGCACCCTTTGAAAAATCATGTGATGCTTCTCTAATTTGTGTAATTAACAGCACCTGTTACTTACCTGTGGCACATAACAGGTGGTGGCAATAACTAAATCACACTTGCAGCCAGTTGAAATGGATTAAAGTTGACTCAACCTCTGTCCTGTGTCCTTGTGTGTACCACATTGACCATGGAGAAAAGAAAGAAGACCAAAGAACTGTCTGAGGACTTGAGAAGCAAAATTGTGAGGAAGCATAAGCAATCTCAAGGCTACAAGTCCATCTCCAAAGACCTGAATGTTCCTGTGTCTACCGTGCGCAGTGTCATCAAGAAGTTTAAAGCCCATGGCACTGTGGCTAACCTCCCTAGATGTGGACGGAAAAGAAAAATTGATGAGAGATTTCAACGAAAGATTGTGCGGATGGTGGCTAAAGAACATCGACTAACATCCAAACAAGATCTAGCTGCCCTGCAGTCCGAGGGTACAACAGTGTCAACCCGTACTATCCGTCAGCGTCTGAATGACAGAGATCTCAAAATGGCAGTTTGGAGAAGGCACCCTTCACATCTCAGGGACCTGGAGAAATTTGCCAAAGAAGAATGGTCTAAAATTCCAGCAGAGCATTGTAAGAAACTCATTGATGGTTACCGGAAGCGGTTGTTCGCAGTTATTTTGTCTAAAGGTTGTGCTACCAAGTATTAGGCTGAGGGTGCCAATACTTTTGTCCGGCCCATTTTTGGAGTTTTGTGTAAAATGATCAATGATTTGACTTTTTTTTTCATTCTCTTTTGTGTTTTTTCATTGCAAGCAAAATAAATGAAGATATTATTACCAAAGCATTTGTGATTGCAATCATTTTCTGGAAGAAATTGAGTATTCTCTGACAGAATTGTAGGGGTGCCAATACTTTTGGCCAGCACTGTATATACCATACATAGACACACATATCCCATTTTTCCTTTCCTCTTGGCTCACGATGACCACCGTTTCAAAACAACATGATTTCACGATATTCTGTCACAAGAGGTCTATCCCCTATGTGTCCGTAGGTGGTCACCCAGTGGTTGTGATGTGCATTACAGCCTCCCAAGAGTTTTATTTGCATGCCTTAATGTCATATTAAATTGGTTTTCTGAGAAATACAAGTTATTAACCAAATTGGAGGTAAGACAAGGGTGGACACATCTGTACATTTGTGCAAAGGTCATAGACTAGAGAGAGTAAGTCAATATGGGAAAGCTCACATCACCGCCACAGAGGAAATTTAAGTATTGCACATGCAATTCAATGGGATGTCAGGACAGGACATCCCAGCGAGAGACAATCTTTGATCTCATAGTGGATGGTGTATGGTAGCATATTGCTGGGATATACCATTACTTCTTGATCGAGTGGGTCTCAGCAGACTTCAGAAGGAAGGAACTGTGGTGCTGTTTTTTGGGGGCTAAAAATATTTTGATAATGTGTCATAAGGATAGGTCATCAGTATCAGATTGGTGGGGGTCTGACACCGGGCACCCCTACTGATCAGCTGATACACAGAGAATGTAGTGGCTGAACTGCAGCTTAGTGGTTAGCACTGCAGCCTTGCAGCGCTGGACTCCTGGGTTCAAATCCTGCCAAGGACAACATCTGCAAAGAGTTTGTATGTTCTACCCGTGTTTGCGTGGGTTTCCTCCCACACTCCAAAGACATAGTGAATGTAGATGGTGAGCCCTATATGGGACAGTGACTAACAATATCTGTACAGCGCTGTGGAATATGATGGCGCTATATAAGTAAGCATAATAAATAAATAATAATTGCTATTCAAGTGAATGGTCTGCAGTACCCGGTCTGACCATTACACAGAGAACGAGGCCATCTGCTTCCTGCCCCATATCCTCTTAATAGATGAGTTGACTGGAAACTATGTAAACAAGATGGTGCTTTCTGACTTCTGTGCAGTCTTGGGTGGATATTATTTTGTATTTCCTCCACATAGTTCCACAGTAAAATGCTTGCCATAAAGATCATCTCACCATACACCTCAATACAGATTGTGCAGTGACATTTTGCAAATAGCTTTTGTTGAAATGTGAATTAAATTTTTTGAAATCTCATTAAAGAGCCCAAAGTAATAAAAAGTGCTATTAAATATACATTTCTGAGGTTTGAGACAAGCATTAAATATTTGTATTCTGTCACTTTCTGTATACTAAAGATCATGACCAAATGTGCTCATTCTTTATCTCATTCCAGAAGCATGGGCATAGATAGATAGATAGATAGTACTGTAGACAGAGCTAAGGTAACTTGAATATATTTTCCAGAGAGGCAAGCTAAAAAAGCTTTTGCTAGTTTCTAAAGTCCTGTGATCACAGCAGCATCAACTGTGTGAAGGCCAAAAGAAGAGGAGAGAAGAAGCAAGAGTAGTTTGAGGGACAGGATTGCTTCTGAATTGACTGAATTTCATTGAACAGAGGTTGGGGGTGATCAGTTGGGGTCCCAGTGGGGTGAAACTCACTTAAACTCTCATTTAGAGAACAATGGGGCACATTTGTCAATCGTGTCAAACTTTGCCCTGTCTTAAACTACGAATCCTGTTCGTAGTTTTAGACATATTTATGAATCTGTGGTACGGACCTTCATCAATATGGAGTGTTTCTAGAAGCTCCAATGTTCTGACTAAAAGTGTCGAGCTTCACCATGAGACAAATATCTGGCGCAAAACACGTTGACAAAATCTGTAGACAAAAAATGTACTTTGCAGGCTGTAAGGAACAGATATTTGGCGCACGTATCAAATACCCTACAATTTTTGGCACAACATAAGCAGACACAAATCATCGCTCTGTTATTGAGGAGATAAATATGTGGCGCACGATGGAAATTTATAGCGCACAAAGTAAATTGCTGTAAATTGATTACACCACTTTAACCCCTTCACGCTGGGAACATTTTTTGATTTTCATTTTTGACTCCCCGCCTTTCAAATCCTATAACTTTTTTAGTTTTCCGTTCCCAGAGCCATAGGAGGGCTTAATTTTTGCGGGACAAATTGTTCTTCATAATGGTATCATTTATTATTCTGTACAATGTACTGGGAAGCTGGAAAAAAAATCAGAATGGGGTGGATTTGGAGAAAAAGTTCATTTGTTCGACTTTCTTACGGGCGTCGTTATTACGGCGTTCACTCTGCAGCCAAAATGACCTGTCACCTGTATTCTATGTTTCAGTACGATTCCGGAGATACCAAATTTATATAGTTTTATGTACATTTTAACCCCCTAACAAAAATCTAAAATATTGCAAAAAAAAATTTAGAAAAGTCGCCATATTCTGACACCCATAACTTTTTATATTTCCGTGTACAAGGATACATAGGACGTCTTTTTTTGCAGGGCCAGGTGTACTTTTATATATACCATTTTGGGGAATATCTATTGCTTTGATAACTTTTATTCAAATTGTTATCAGAGGCAAAACAGTGAAAAAACTTCGGTTCGCACTTTTGATTTTTTTTTTGCCGCTGCGGCGTTCACCGCATGGGAAAAATATATTTATAAGTTTGTAGACCGGGCGTTTCGGACACAGGGATACCTAATGTGTATGTGTTTCACAGTAATTTTGTACTTTTATATGTATTCTAGGGAAAGGGGGTGATTTGAACTTTTACTTCTTTTTAATTTTTTTTTTTTTATATACATATTGCATTTATTAGACCCCGGGGGGTCTGATTACTAATGCAATGCATTGCAAAATATTGGCATTTGTAAAGCAGCCTGTAATAGAAGTATATGCCAGACAAGCCTGGGCTCCCCGGATCTCGTTCTGGGTGCCGGCGATCCTCGCCAAAATAGCGGCCCCCATGCACCAAAGGAAAATGGCTATGGCGGCCTGCTTAGCTCCTGACTGTTCGCCATATTTAAATACCCGTCATTCGCTGTACTATTACAGTGTCGAGCCTGTTGTATTTTTCTGTTCTTTCTGGTGCACACTGTTCATAAATATGTCGTAAATACCACGCACCATAAACGGCGCAAAAGTAGACAGAAAGGTGTCGGACTCCTATTAGTAAATATGCCCCACTGTGTGTAGTACTTGGAATCAGTAATAATGTGAAGATTATCCGGATGGTAACAAAACCTCACAATATTGTAAAGTGTCATTTTTCTTATCTGCTTGGCTGTAAATCTATGGCCAGCCTTATACATGTAGTAGCATCGGCAGATATTAACTCTTGCCTGTCTTTATTCATAGGCTGACTCTGTGGCCCGGATTCTCTGTGTCTATCTCGTACCTAGAGAAACAGCTGACAATGAGCGCAGACGTGAGCCACAAAGTCCTGCGCAATGAGACGGTGCTGGACTCCATGAATGACCTGTACTCCAAGATCTCCAAAGAGAGGTTCATCGACGCCTGTGAGAAAGAGTTTCTGGGGTTGGTAGTGTTAACCAGGTACGGCTTATTACTGATAATAAAAGTTACTTAACCTCAATCATTCTTCTGTTCTTGCCTTACTTGAGAGCTGTAACTTTATTTTGTTAAGGGGTGTTGCTGTGTGAGCTTTTGATTTGTGCATTTTGGGGTGTTTTTGGAAGGACTATACCATTAAACCAATACTCAAGAGATCCTTACCCCCTCGTGTTGCTACAGTCACCAGTGATTGCAGCATCACGATGGCCGAGGTTGGAGTATAACCTGATCTTGACTTTTGCTTGTGCAGCATCACAAGGGTTAATGAACCGGGATTGGAGTATTCTCTGATCTTGGCCATTGACTACTGGGAAGAATCACAAGGGTTAACTGGTCAGGATTGGAGTATACCTTGATCTTGGCCTTTGCTTCTGCAGCATCACGAGGGTTAACTAACCAGGATTGAAGTATTCTCTGATTTTGGTCATTACCTGGGCACCATCGCAAGGGTTAACTGGCCGGGATTGAAGTATACTCTGATCTTCACCTTTGCTTGTGCAGCATCATAAGGGTTAATTAACGAGGGTTGGAGTATTCTCTGATCTTGGCTATTACCCTGGGGCAGTGTGACCACACTAGCTTATATATACAGCCATGGGTGCTAAGTACTGTAATTCTTGGCACTGGGAGAGCCTGAGATTTTACAAGTACCCATGCCAGATAGGACTCTGTACCACTAGGGGGCGCAGTAGCGTACAGATGTCCAGGACACACAACCGTTCATGGCCATATTGTCATTGCCCATTTGGAGTCTATTCTTACATTATTTTACAAAGGTTTTACTCTTTTTTTAGGTACAACAATAAGACCTACAGAGTGGATGATATCGACTGGTCTACCAAACCCACAGACACATTCCCGAAAAAAGACGGCACTAAGATTTCTTACGTGGAGTATTATAAACAGGTAGAATGGATTTTGCATGAAATATTGATAGATTTAGAACACATCTAGGCAAGGGGCAGCGCGGTTTAACACATTGGTGGGTTCAGTGCAAAGGTTTCATAAGTGGTCCCCCAATCACCACCACTTAGACATACCTGACCTGCACAAATTATTATGCCCCCTTAGTGCCCCCCACATAGTATAATGCCCATTAGTGGCCCGTGACACAATCAAATGCCCCTGCAGTCACACATTACCTGCACCCCCAGACATTACATATTAACCTGTCCCCACAGTGGTCCCTCAGACATTAATCTGTCCCATCTCAGTGACCCCTGAGACATTATATTATAATGTTCCATCCAGATTTCCCCCACTACTACGACACCGCCCCTATCTGCCAATTAGGTGGATTTTCTGTACATAGTACAGGGGGAAATTGTTTCTGAAACGTTTAGTAAGTTTTTAATGCAGTGACATATAGGATTGTGCTTATCTGGTTCTCTCTTTTTTTAGCAATACAATCTAGAACTGACAGACTTATTCCAGCCCATGCTGGTTAGCAGCTTGAAGGGGAAGAAGAATGAGGCATGTGACTCTCCCAGGGTTGTTCACCTGCTACCAGAGCTATGCTACCTCACTGGTAAGGGAAATCGATTATGGCTCGGCCACAGGAGCTGCACTCACTATTCTGCTGGTGCAGTCACTGTGTACATGCATTACATTACTGATCCTGTACTGATCCTGAGTTACATCCTGTATTATACTCCAGAGCTGCACTCACTATTCTGCTGTTGCAGTCACTGTGTACATACATTACATTACTTATCCTGTACTGATCCTGAGTTATATCCTGTATTATACTCCAGAGCTGCACTCACTATTCTGCTGGTGCAGTCACTGTGTACATACATTACATTACTTATCCTGTACTGATCCTGAGTTACATCCTGTATTATACTCCAGAGCTGCACTCACTATTCTGCTGGTACAGTCACTGTGTACATACATTACATTACTTATCCTGTACTGATCCTGAGTTACATCCAGTATTATACTCCAGAGCTGCACTCACTATTCTGCGGGTGCAGTCACTGTGTACATACATTACATTACTTATCCTGTACTGATCCTGAGTTATATCCTGTATTATACTCCAGAGCTGCACTCACTATTCTACTGGTGCAGTCACTGTGTACATACATTACATTACTTATCCTGTACTGATCCTGAGTTACATCCTGTATTATACTCCAGAGCTGCACTCACTATTCTGCTGGTGCAGTCACTGTGTACATACATTACATTACTTATCCTGTACTGATCCTTTGTTACATCTTGTATTATACTCCAGAGCTGCGCTCACTATTCTGCTGGTGCAGTCACTGTGTACATACATTACATTACTGATCCTGTACTGATCCTGAGTTACATCCTGTATTATACTCCAGAGCTGCACTCACTATTCTGCTGTTGCAGTCACTGTGTACATACATTACATTACTTATCCTGTACTGATCCTGAGTTATATCCTGTATTATACTCCAGAGCTGCACTCACTATTCTGCTGGTGCAGTCACTGTGTACATACATTACATTACTTATCCTGTACTGATCCTGAGTTACATCCTGTATTATACTCCAGAGCTGCGCTCACTATTCTGCTGGTGCAGTCACTGTGTACATACATTACATTACTTATCCTGTACTGATCCTGAGTTACATCCTGTATTATACTCCAGAGCTGCGCTCACTATTCTGCTGGTGCAGTCACTGTGTACATACATTACATTACTTATCCTGTACTGATCCTGAGTTACATCCTGTATTATACTCCAGAGCTGCACTCACTATTCTGCTGTTGCAGTCACTGTGTACATACATTACATTACTTATCCTGTACTGATCCTGAGTTATATCCTGTATTATACTCCAGAGCTGCACTCACTATTCTGCTGGTGCAGTCACTGTGTACATACATTACATTACTTATCCTGTACTGATCCTGAGTTACATCCTGTATTATACTCCAGAGCTGCGCTCACTATTCTGCTGGTCACTGCTCCAGTCACCTGAAGAGTGTTCTACACATAATAGGACCCCCTGGTTGACACCGATAGATTAGATGTTGGAGCCTGTGAAAGACTCTGCTGGGCCCCATACTCATTAGTCTGCTATCAGGTTTAATTGATGGCGACCTACAAGAGATAAGTATCCAGCCTCATCCCTGCCTGTACCTTGGTGACAGCAGATCTCAGCCAGGGACAAGAGCAAGTGCAATTCCTGGAAACACAATGGATCACAAGACATGTACAGTATATCGCCTGGCGCACACACGTGGGTTATATGGCCTGGCACACACACCCGGGTTATATCGCCTGGCACACACCCGGGTTATATCGCCTGGCACACACCCGGGTTATATCGCCTGGCACACACACTTGGGTTGTATCGCCTGGCACACACACATGGGTTATACCGCCTGGCACACACACGTGGGTTATATCGCCTGGCACACACACTTGGGTGTACCTTTACCATGCTATACCCCCCTGCACACAGATCCTGGCACTGGGCAATGACTGGCGCATTGTTCGACACGCATGTCATTAAATATTTATCTATAGCTCATAAAACAGGTACAGCATACATTACACCAGCAGTGCTGTCAGACACCCGCTCCTCGTCTATACTAATTTGTCAGGAGTGCTATAAGCAGCATACAGCCTATTAACTACTCGGGTGCCAAATACAATGTCATAACGGTGTTTTTACTGAATCTATTGATATCACGGCAGGAGCTCGTGTATTTGCACAAGAGTTTGATGAAGCACCCTGCCATCACATCACATGACCTCTGCCAAATCCTACATTGAGCAGTCAGTCTGTCTGTGAATTCCTGTGAGAGCCTAGATGGGACCCTTATAGGAATGTATAGATATTCCTATATATAGACATAGTGTAGCATTAGGCAAGTCAGGGAGGGGGTCATGTGCTTTAACAGCGGCCAAGAACGGAGCCCAAGTGAACTGACTGTACCGCCATATACAGCACATTCTGTACAAATACTGGGGAGATTTATGAAGACTGACGTATTCAACACCAGTCTTCATATCCCCTGCACCCTTTGTCAGCCCTTGCGTCTACACACTGAAATCTATGATGATCATTTGCAGCAGTACATTGGCGTAAATGGCAATAAATCTCGTTCACTTTCATGGACAGGGGTGTGGCGTGGGTGGCACTAGAAAACTAGAAAAAAAATTCCAATTTGGCCTTAACCCTAATGATGAAAATTGTGTTTATTTTTTTATTGTTCTGTTTTTGTTTTGTTTTTTTAAACTTTTTAGCTTAGTTTTTAGGAACTTGAGTATACAAATGTTGGATCGTTCTATAATACGCTGCAGTTCTAATATTTGGGATATATCTGAATGACAAAGTTGACTGGAGGTTGAACGCTGACAAGGAGCACAAGATGGGAGCTAGCAGGCTGTTTTTCCTTCAACAATTCAGTCCTGTAATGTACGTAGTGATCTACTTGGAACCTTCTAGCACTCAGTGGTAGCAGGTATCTTGTTTTACGCAACGAATGTATGGAGGGCAATGCCAGGACGGGGTATAGAAAACATTGACAAGGAGGTCAAAGGGGCGGGTCCAGTAGCTAGGAGACATTTTGACTACTGGCAGTCCATAGGGAGGCAGAGGTCTCTGGAGATATATAAAGGGGTTGTCCCATTTTGGATACCTATCCCTTATCTCCAGGACAGGAGATAAGTGTCCGATCGTTGGGAGTCTGATTGCCATATTACCCAGTGATCAGGAGGACGGGGGACCAAAAGTTCCCCTAAAGCATCCTTGTGAATGGGATTACAGTCCCACCATAGAAGTGGATGGAGCGCCGGTCACACAAACGCACTGGTGCTCCATTCACAAGGACACTTGTGGAACTTTCAGTCTCCTGTCCTCCGGCGTTTGGGCCTCCAGCGATCAGACACTTATTCCCTGTCCTGTGTATAAGGGATAAGTGTCCAGTCGCTGGGGACCTAATTTCCATGTCGCCCAGTGATCAGGAGGACGGATGACCGAAAGTTCCCTTAAAGCGTCCTTGTGAATGGAGATCCAGTGCACTTGCATGAACAGCACTCCATTGACTTCTATGGTGCCGGAGATTACAGTCCCGGTAGCCCCATAGAAGTGAATGGAGTGCCGAACACTAAAGCGCACTGGTGCTCCATTCACAAGGACGCTTTTGGGGAGCTTTCAGTCTCCTGTCCTTCACCATTTGGGCCCCCAGCGACTGGACACTTATTCCCTGTCCTGTGGATAAGGGATAAGTGTCCATAACGGTGCAATCCCTTTAAGTCGATTATGGAAAACACTTCAAACCCTCTACATCAGGATCTCATAGAACAGAAGTAGGAAAGCTCCTTCAGCAGAAGATCCTTATAACTCTGCTGCGGTAGTGAAAGTTTCAAAAGGTCATTCATACCATCGGCCATCTCACTTTTCAATAGTGTTGGGCGAGCAGACCACCCAGGGGAGGGGGTCACTGACATCGCATATGTGAGACTCTGTTACTAGTTTTCAATCTGATCTGATTGTATTATGTATCATTCTAATGGTGTATCCTGTTTCTTGTGCGGAGACGTTCCATGTGAATGGAGCTGGTGCATAACCTAATTTACCCATAGGGATGAATACAATTCTATTCTATTCGGTATTGCAGTGTATTCTAGCTCAGTATTACAATGACAGGCTGCCTACTAGACCCATAGATGGCACACCTCACACTTTGAGGTTACTGTCAGGTCCCCGGCTTCCTTCAGAACCCATCGGCTGATAGGGGTGCCGGTGCAGCTATCGATCCTCTTAGATGCTGCAGGTGCTCGAGAGGTTAATGCTGCAGATCATTTAATTCTCCCCCCACTCACTTTACATGCAACAGGTAGTGAGTCGGAGACAATGGAGAGGAATCCCGCGCCGCAACCGGGGCAGTTGCGCTGCCAATTCACGTTATTCCTTATGCCAAATGATTTAGAAGGTAAAAAGGGAATGATGGGAAGCTAAAGGGTTAAAGGGGTTTTTGATGACCTCTGCTTAGGTAATTGGTGGGGGTCAACACCCCAGCACCTTCACCTATCAGCTGATCATCTCCTGGGACACACAGAAGATTCCTGCAGGTGAGCTGTGGATGGTTTTTGCCACGGGGGACTTGCAGTGACCTTAGCTGCATAGGGTAAATTCTGCAGATTTGCAAAATTCAGGACACGCATAGTCTGTATCCTGTGGACGCCTCACCTCCGTATGTGCAGGTTACGAGAACGCTTTTCCTTGCAGGCAATAAGATGATACAAGGCAGATTTTATTTATTTATCCAGAATTGTTATAGTCTCTTACACGCCGCAGTCATACTATAGATATGTCAGGCGTCGTATAGAACTTGTTTTATGTTGCCAATTTCTTCCCTTCTCTGCATTATCACTAGGGCTGTCGAGCCGCGCGCTCACGGATTTCCGCCTGATGAAAGACCTGTCACTGGAAACACAATTAAACCCGGATCGCCGGCAGAAGAGGCTGCAGAGTCTGGCAGAAAACATCCACGAGTAATTCATTGAACTTGCTTTTGACTTGTTTCCATTACAGGAATCACATAAAAAAAAAAGACCTCTGATAAATTATTGAGCGGGACTTAGTAACTCATGTGTATCCCTTAACTATGTCTCGGCAGGTTGGGGCAGGGGATATTGCGAGGAGTAAATCATCTCCCATTGATTAAGTGTATATCCAGACCATTGCTGCAGCCGCCATTGTATTAGCATTAAATATGTACGGGGTAGAACGATCTATCCCAGAAATCACACCAGGCTCATTGTAGGGGTGGGAAACCTGTATATCATCTGCCGTAATATGCTAAAAAGGCGCTCTGAGTAAGTACCGATGTAGCAGAGCTGATTCCGTGTAGATCAGATAGCTCTCTGCTCCACTATTGTGCTCAAACGCTATCTGTGTCCTGAGGAGATCACTGCCTGCTGCCCGGGACAGCACCCGAAATGTGGGACTGTCCCGCTCGATCCGTGGTGGCTGAGGGGGCCCCTGCTTCCATATTGGCCCTGCCTATATGAACGCAGCCAGGCCTAATGTGGGAGGGACTGGTGGTGGTCGGCGCTTCGATTCATTTCAGTGGGAACACTGGATATAGCCAAAGTACAGAACTCAGCTGAACTCCCATTGAAGTGAATAGGAACGCTGAACACCACCAGTCCCACCCACATTCAGGTTCAATGAGAAGCGGGAGTAGGGTCCTGTAGTCTTTTCTTCATGGGACAACCCCTTTTAAGTTAAAATGCATCCTAATATTAAAGAAGCTGTCCAGTTCTCCAATCCCCTATAAGAAGTGATAGGACGGTCTCCTGTTCCTCCTCTATTTCCCAGAGCGCCACTCTTGATTATGGGCGCTGCCTGGTATTGCAGCTTGCCCCCATTCCTTTGAAGTAGTCCCATTTTTTTTGTTCTAATTCTAGACAGCCCCTTTAATGGAGAGACCTGTGAATGTGTCTGCAGTTCATTAGGCGGCATAAAGTAATGTATTTCTTCTGATATCATTTCTCGCAGTTCATTAGCCCGGTAATATAATGATTGTATTTCACCCTCATTCATTTCTCTGTGTATACACTTGATTTATTTGCTGCTCTGAAGTGAGAAGGATGCCGGGTGCACTTAGTAAACCTCTTATAAGTTGGCACCGGAACAGCATATATATTTAATGATATGAGAAGATCCTGTTTCGTGCCACCTTCCTATACTTTGGTTTTGCCAGAAAGGAAGGCCGGTCGGTGACAGAAGTAACACTGTGCATTATTAATGTGCTGATTAATGGTTTTTCACAGAAGTCGGGAGGCGAGCGCAGAAATAAACAAATGGGGCCTAAAACTGCAGAGGCAGCTGTTCGTCACCGGACGCGTCATACCGCCGGAAAAGATTTGCTTGAGGGACAATATAGTAAGTTCCTGAAATGATTAAATAAATCATACTATACTGATCCGTAAGTAAGATACGGATTACATATAGTAACAAAGTAGTGGTGTGGTCATTACATTTTTTTAGATGAGAGGGAAGGGGTTAATCTGTAAATGTAAACATGATTCCTGGTCTGTAAATCTGGGACGCACAACATGCAGTAGAGGCCACTGGTTTTGCATGTTAGCAGTTATGAGGAAAACCTATGACATCATTGATGACATCACAGCGATACCATGTGGCGGGGAACAGACTAGAAATCATGAGGACAAGATCAGTAGTTATCAGGGAAACCTTGACATCATTGATGACATCACAGGGATACCCGGTGACATGAGGATAAGTCAAGATAATCACTTATCAGGGAAATCATGACATCATTGACGACATCACAGGGATAGCCTGTAGTGGAGAAATGACTAGAAGGCATGAGGACAAGATAAGCAGTTATCAGGGAACCCATGACATCATTGATGACATCACAGGGATACCCTAAAGCAGAGAAATGACTAGAAGATCTGAGGACGAGATAAGATAAGCAATTATCAGGAAAACCATGACATCATTGTTGACATCACGGGGATACCCTAAAGCAGAAAAAGGACAAGAAGACCTGAGAACAAGACAAGATAAGCAGTTATCAGGGAAACCATGACATCATTGATGACATCACAGGGATACCTTAAGGCAGAGGGAGAACTAGAAGGTGTGAGGACAAGACCTTCTCTGTACATACCTATATATAGGTGACTAGTAAACAGGGATCTGTATATGGGAACAGCAGGGAACACACCGAGGAGCCCATTAGTAATAAACAAATGATATATTGTAAATATTAGTAAATAACTTGAAAAATTAGGGGGAAAAAAATGATAAAAATAGTAAAAAAAAAAACCTAAAAGCACAAACCCCTCATAACTAATATGTACTAGTAATAGACACAAAGACTTGACACTGTAACAGATCTGTTGTACGATGGAACCAAATGGTTAAAGATAGACTGCATTGGATTATAATGGTCTTTGGGTTTGCATTGTATGGATAGCAAGTCTTATGGCAGCCATATTGTTTGTCACCCATCTTGACACTGACGAAATTTTCCTCTTCCAGTGCCAGCCTACATCTGCTGCAGACTGGTCTCGAGATACACGGGACGAGAGAATGATCTACGCCAAGCCTCTGTCCAACTGGCTTCTGCTGTTCGGTCACCGCAGTGGAGATGTTGCAGAAAAGCTAGTCCACTGTCTGATGAAAGTGGGCGATGGGATGGGCTTCTCTATTGAATATCCCAAAATGTAAGACAGAGACATCCTATGTTTTTTATATAGTTTTACCTGCGTATTTGTGCTGCAGCTATATACAGCGTATGGCGTCTGAATTTGAATGTTTTTTACATAACAGCAAGTGTCATGATGTCACGTCATTTATCATTGGCTTATCTGTATTGATTGAAGTGAAAAACATAAGTTTACAATGTCAGTCATAATAGGCTGACACTTCCTGTTCTGTGGAGATCACTTCTCAGAAGTTGTCCTGTTATCATCACAGGCAGGATTACACAGACAGGTAACGCCTATATTTACACTGGTTCATCATTTACAATAGATGATGCCACATCTCCCCCATTTGCGCAGGACACTGAGCATGCCCACAACACTCTCCATAGAAGTTATTAAGGGGAATAACGATGTGTACTCCAGGATTCTGGCATCAAAAGTCACTAAATAAGTTTTTTCTTAAAAAATATAGAGCAGTGTTGCAGGACTCACTCCACTTTTGTAAAAATGAATAGAAAAGTGGGTGTTGTCAAACTTGTCAAGTTTACATACACTAGATTTATCAAATGCTACTTAAGTCACAAATTATCACAATTTCACTCCAGTAAGGGCGTGGTTCAGAAAATGGAGTAACATATCAAGACAAAAAGTAGTAGTCTTAAAGATACAACAAGTGGGGGTACACAGCAGTCACAGGAATTGTTGTGGACGGGGGTGGTAACTATTACTAACAGTCACAGGAAGTCATGTGGACATAGGGGTGGTGCCTAATACTAACAGTCACAGGAAGTGACATGGACATAGGGGTGGTGACTATTACTAACAGTCACAGGAAGTGACATGAACATGGGGGTGGTGACTATTACTAACAATCACAGGAAGTGACATGCACATAGGGGTGGTGACTAATACTAACAGTCGCAGGAAGTTTACGTGGACAAAGGGGGTGGTGACTATTACTAACAGTCACAGGAAGTGACATGGACATAAGGGTGGTGCCTAATATTAACAGTCACAGGAAGTGATGTGGATATAGTGGGTGGTGCCTAATGCTAACAGTCATAGGAAGTTATGTGGACATAGGGGTGGTGCCTAATATTAACAGTCACAGGAAGTGACATAGACATAAGGGGTGGTGACTATAACTAATAGTCACAGGAAGTGACATGGACATAAGGGGTGGTGACTATAACTGATAGTCACAGGAAGTGACATGGACATAAGGGGTGATGACTATAACTGATAGTCACAAGAAGTGACATGGACATAAGGGGTGGTGACTGTAACTGATAGTCACAGGAAGTGACATGGACATAAGGGGTGGTGACTATAACTGATAGTCACAGGAAGTGACATGGACATAAGGGGTGGTGACTATAACTAATAGTTTTTTTCATGCATTTTTTTGTCATGGTTTTTTGACACAGTTTTTTTGCTCCAGCACACTGTATGGGCCTGGAATCTTCACTTTAAAAAAATGCTGACAGTTTTTGAGGTGGTTTTTGCAAAAAAAAAACACATCAAAAACCTAGTCAAAAAAACGCATCGTGTTTTTTCCACCTCCCATTGATTTCAATGTGTTTTTTAATGGGGAATCCGCCTGATGATAGGTCATGTCACTTTTTTTTCTTCTAGCTGAAAAAATCAGAGGAAAAAAAACTGCTATTGAAATGAATGGGGTAAGACAGACAGATTCTGCCTCAAAATTAGCCTGCAAAAAACTCTGTGTGAACATACCCTTATGGTGTACTGATTTGTACCTAAATAGGCTAGGGCTACACAGTGACTTTGGCCGCAACTGTGCATTTCGCCCTACGACTTCCTCGCCAGTGTAAATCAATGGAGTCTCAGTGTGTCCCCGAGGGTGCTACATCTGTGGTTGGGCTTAGCTGGGTTTTTCTTTTGAAGTTGCATTTGCAGCACCCTCGGGTTCGCAGTGTGACTCTATTCACTTACATTGCTGAAGGGGTCACAGGGCAACACAGCGATCTTTGGTCATGTGATGGGAGTTGTAGCCAAAATTGCCATGTAGCCCTAGCCGTAATCCTATCCTACATCATCCAAATAAATATGCCATTGCCATAAGGTGCCCATCTTTAGTACAAGTAGGTGCGCCATGTGCGGGTGCCTTTCCATAGGTCCATGCACCAAGCTTTGGTTGTCAGGTGTATCACTGGCACTGGCAGAATTGTGAATACAGCTCCTGCTGTGACTGGACCATGGTGTAGGATGGTAGGCTGTAACTACTTCTTATAGTTTTCTTCCTCTAGTTACCTTTAGCCTACTTTTCCAGCTTTGCGGTGTGGATATATTTTGTAGGCTTGTATATTTAGCAGCGTCTGTGTATGAGCGCTATGAATCCCCCCCTCGCATTGTTCCGTTCACAAAGAGGCGCTGTGACGCGGAGCCTGAGCCATTAGACAAAAGCCCCAGAGTTAAATCCGCCTTGATTTGGGAAATGTGCGGCAAGTCTTCTCCTCGGCTTTTCATCTCCACAAATAAAGTGACACATAAGGGATTAATAAGAGCGTTTTGTCTGCATCGTCTTCTTTTTCAAGTCTGAACATGGGCGAGCGGGGAGGCCGAGACGCAGGAGATAAGAGTTTAGTGTAACAATAATAAGCGCTCTATTTTCTAGGGATCTGCATAATAGGAGCGGCAGGAGAAATCTAAGATGTGAGGCTGCCACATCGCTCAGTCTCTTTGTTCGTCGCGTGTTTGCTTTTGTTTTTCCCCTTTCATTTGTTTGTACACACGTCTTTCAGTACCGGTAAATGTACAAAAAGTTCTGTGGGCAAACATTGACGGAAGCAGCAAGTAAAGAGGAACCTGGTGGTGACATTACTGTGAGTCTGCACAGGTGTCTGCCTGGTACCAGTCCCATACCACCCGACAGAGTGCCATGGGACTCTATGTAAAAAGTGAGGGCACAGGTGAGCTGAGGATCACGTAAAAAAAAAAAAATATGCAAAAACTTTCATAGTGAGCTGTGACAACCGTACCTCACACTCACTATCAGCCACATTAGTAGAAAATGTAGGGTGTGGTATGGGTGATATCAAACCCCAGACTAGACCCCCAAATTAAATTCATATTGCAAACCCCCTGACTAATTCAGACCCTAGACCTATAAATTAGACACCAGTCCCCTAAATGAATTTAAAACCTAGATGAGACCACTAAATTAAATCAGGCCCCAGAGCAAGCCAAACATTTATTCTGAGCCCAGATTGACACCTAAGTTAAAGGGGTTGTCACAGATCTCTGGAAGGAAGGTGGAAAAAAAAAAAAGCATACTCACCAGTCCCCGGTGTCCCCCGGCGCTGTCTGGTCCAGCGGCACCTGGGAACAGCCACATGTGACTGCTGAGACCAATAAGCGGCCTAGTGGCCTCATTGGTCATATGAAAGGACACAGGACATATGTGAGTGACTCCCCATCCTTTTCTGTGACGTGTGGGAGGACTTCTTCCGGAGCAAGACTTGCTGGACCGACAGCAACTGGGGACACTGGAGAGTCGGGGACTGGTATGTTTTTTTTTTGTTTTTACTTTTCACCTTCCCCAGCCTTCTGCAATTCCTGGACAACCCCTTTAATCAGACCTACACGTCACACCAGATGACAAAATTAAAGGGGTTGTCCAGGATTTGTAGCAATCTGTGGCCCCTTACAGCGCCAACCATGGATAATAGTTGGGCTGGAGTTCCTTTGTCTAACCAGAGTCCATGAATCTGAGGTGCCACTCTCCACCTATACAGAACGTCTGCACCCTGCCATTTTTTATTGCATCATATTCTTATCTACTATGCCAGAATTTGACGTAAGAATTTGATTCTGATATGGGGGTGGACTCTTCCCCCAAATCGGCGGCAGATTCCGCCCAGATTCTGCCTCCCATTGTTTTCAAAGGGAGGCAGAGATCGCAGCAGGACACTGAAAAAATAAGCTTCCTGCTCTATCTTTCCACGGATGCAGCGGCTAAGGTCCATTCATCTGGGCCTAATCAGCGGCAGAAAGTCACGATGGACGGAAAATGAAGAGGGATCCCTCTTTATTTTCCGCCATGTGAATGTTCCCTAACACACATGGCGGCAACAAAGGAACTCCTGTAAGTATTTTACTACTTACGACTAGACATATGTATAATGTGTAGTATAACCTGATTTCTCTACAGGTCTGGTTAAAGGTCATGACAGGAACACAAAGATTAAACTGAGATACAATGGGGCAAACCCACTTCGGAATTCACCGGAAGATCGATCTGGTTTCTTCTTTTTTCAGCGTCCATCGCCTCCTATTGAAAATAATGTGTGGTAGATTCCAGACAGAATTTGGATCTGATTTTGAGTTGGAGATCAGCTGCAAAGTCCTCCGTGTGAACAGCCCCTTAGTAAGATTAATTTCAGTCACTATGGTAATATCAGTAGAAACCAATCATTATAGTTAGAACTCAGTTCACACTGTGTTTGCATTGCTCTTTTACCCTTAAGGAGGACATACGTAGTCTCCACCTTCCATATAGCTTCATGTCTTACCCCTGTGCCTCCCTTGGATGCTATGTAACAATATGATATATTGGCTTGGTATCACACTTGTATTTTCTGGAAGTGGAGTATTTATTAATATATCATTGTACGGTATATGCATTATATGGGTGTATTTTTTATAGCACTAGGAAGTTTATAGTACGGGTTGTCTTCTGGTTTAAAGGGTTTTCTCACAAAAGCAATTTATCCCCTACCCATTGGATAGGGGATAATTGCAGATCAGTGGGGGTCCAACCGCTCACACCCCTACTGAATGGATCGGTGGTCGAGCAACCATTTATTTCAGTGGGTGTGCCGGATATAGCCAGGGCTTGGGTATCTCCCATTGAACTTGTCTCTCTAACAATGTATTAGTGTATGTTAACTATGAAATTCAATAGCTCTGGATATATATATACAATCTAATAGACAGGGTGACAGCGGGCCCCCCTCACCTTCTATGCCCCTGCGCACCAATGGTATGTCCGCCCCTGCTTATCCCCTATGCTGTGCATTGTGCAGATGAAGCAGGGGACCCTAAACATTGCTTCATTGCCCCTGCACAGTAAAGCACGGGTACTGTCCCCGTATGTGCGGTGTACATGTATATTGTATATACTTCTGATAAAAGGCTTAAACATGATATCTAGATTGTCTGCAAAATCCTAGAGCATGAAAACAGGCCTCGTGCACATGACTGTGTTTTTCACGGCAAGCACACTGACACATTCATTTCTATGGCGCCATATACACGTGTATTTTACCGGTCCTGGGTATGGGGTCATCAGCCGTAGGTCCTAATCCTGTCTGCTTTGTGGCCACTGCTCACTGACCTCAATGAATGGGGCCGTGGAGGCACAGGGGGCTCACAGATGTCATCCATGTGCCGTCCGTGCCGCTCTATCACGGCCAGGTGACACTCTCACGGTCGAATATTTAGATCCTCGAGTCTGATAGCAGATGTTCCCCATAACTGCAGCATATCAGACCATAGTCTCTCAGCCCACACCTGGCTGTAGGATAGTCCATCTATCATTATATATTGTCCATAGCCACATCCTGATCCCCCAAGGCTTCTCTTTCACATACAACAATTCAATTGTTGCTCACAGGTCACCGTGACAAAAACACACCCAGCGGCATTGTAAGGTGTGTGCCCTGGTCGTGCAATAACTACTTTTCAGCCTTATCAATCCTATGGCGCACCCAGTACATGAAAGGGTGCAATACATCATGATCAGTATACACTAGTGCTAAATATATTACTGGTTAGGAACTCCCTCTAGTGGTAAGTGAAGGAATCACAACCTATATATGTTGTCTGGTGGCTGTCCAGTGGTTGACAAGGCATGCTGAGTGTCAGGGGCGTAAATACCGTGGTAGCAGCAGTAACGGCTGCCACAGGGTCCAAGACATTAGGGGGCTTTTTTTTATTTTTTATAGGCCGTTACCTGCTAAAGTAACCCCAGCAGGTAACGGGCCCTATTTACTTACAGATCCCTGCTCCTGCTCACGCCCGCCTGCGCTTCCCATTCTGCGGAACCGGAGGTGGCTGTGAGCAGGAGCAGGGATTGGTAAGTAAGGTCGCGGGCCGCGAACCCCACAAACACTGCTATCATTATACTCCGGGGTCTTTTTAGACCCCGGAGTATAATGAGCGGAGGCCCAGGGGAGGTGAGGGAAAATAAAAAACAATGTTACTTACCCCTCCTGTGCTCCGGCAGGCTTCGGGCCTGTTTGGTGACATCAGCCAACATCATTATGCGTCGCAACGCCGGCCTGGTCCAACATTGAAGAAGGCCGAAGTAGCGGGGAGTGCATCGGAGCCAGGGACAGGTAAGTAACATTGTTTTTTATGTTTGTCACCTCTCCTGGGTCTCCGATCATTATACTCTGGGCTCTAAAAAGAATGCGGTTTGTGTGGGGAGGTGGTTGGAAGGGGTGATCCAGGGGGAGGGGGGCGGCGGTTTGGGGGGGGGGGCCATGTCAAATGTTCGCCTTGGGGCCCAGCCATTCCTAGTTACACCAATGCTGAGAGTTATAGTTTCTCAACAGCTGGAAAGCAACAATTTGCAGGTAACTTTTTTATAGCCCTTCTTACATTAAACTTTTGGTTCAGTTTACACCTGATATTTGGTGAAAAAGTTAAAAAGTGATATCTAAATTTGGCCTAGAGTTGCACAAAATTTTGCAACATTTGTCTTTGTACTCCAAAAAATAAAAAAAGGGGTCACGGTCAAGCTGTAGCTGTATTTATAGGCTGAAGGATCGAAGATTAATAATGTGCAAGTTAGTGCAAAAGTATGGCAGTTCTCTACGGGGTTAAGGCCGGGCTCACTCCATGTAATGGTACAGAGTTAGTGTGAATGGTGCTGGCTCAGCATTACACACCTTGTACTTGCAGTCACTTGGACCTCTTCCAGACCTCTCATAAACTATATATATATGCACAGTACGTCCTTGCAAGGTTAGCCAGCTTCACAGGATCGTGCAGCTCTGGACTCGGGACGCTAGCTGTTACTACAGCCAGACATCCCATAGAGAAGGCAGGGATGGCTTATTACCATCCCTGCCTTCCTGATCGCTGTGTACGCAGTGCTCAATAAGCGCTGTATACACTGCTATGGGAGCCCGCCATGTTGTGGCTCCCCACTGACCTGGTGGTCACATGACTTCTGTTAAATGAGTACTCCGAGAGCTGCCCAGAGGACCCAGATCAGCACTGGAGTACAGTATAGGAGGCTGTATATATCATCCCCAGTTACAGGAGAAATCATCACACAAAAAAAAAAAAAAAGTTAAAATGCCCCCCCTATCTATTATGACCTTATGGAGAGGCACAATGTGTTAAAAAAGTAACCCCCCCCCCCCCCATCACTACCACGTCCCCATCACAGGTTATAGCCCCGGCCCCAACAACACAGCAATAAGTAAAAATATATGACCCCGTAACAGAGAGGAAACAACTATTTAAACTTTTTGTTTTGTAGCAGAAAAACCCCACGAAAAACGTGAAAAATAAGACATTTCCCGTACTTTTTTGTTTATGTTTTCTCAGATATTAAAATTAAGAAAAAACATGGAAAAAATAAAAACAGCATAAAAATAGATCCCTATTTACCACCTAAAAAACGATGCAAAAATGATTTGAATGACCCAAAGAAAAAAAATGTTATAGCCCTCAAAACCACATGTATGAAAAAATCCAAAAATCTGTCTGGTCCTGAATTAGGGAAAAGAACCCAATACAGAAGTGGTTAAAGGGATTGTGTCCCCATTATTATATCCACATACTTTCTAATCTGTTTATTACTTTTGGATTGTAATTTTTTTTTAGATAGATAAGCTGTGATATATCTTATTGTAAATGATGGTCCCTACGTTACCTATATATAGATGATAACTTCCATTGTAATCCAGCCTGGGCTGCAGAACAGATCAGCCTTTATTAGGCTTAGTGGCCAGTATGAAAACTGCAGGATTTTAAGATTTTTTTTTTTTTTAAATATAGATATTGACATTCACCAAAATTTCTTTAAATGTACGCTTAATATAAAAACTTGATTTAAAAATAGGTTGTTTTTCTGCAGACTGTCATTCAAACAAACTGTCCATAAATGAATAGTACAGGTGATTATAAGAAACTTTGTAATATATCTTATTAGAGAAAAATGCTTCTTTCTCCTCTGACCAAACTGTTTCCCTGCTCACCCCTCTCTTCACTAAAGTGAATTTCAGTCTCAAATCTCTGCTGTATCCATCTCAAGATAGACTGTAGGTTACATTACTCAGATTATGCAGGTCTATGGAGTGGGGAGTGAACAGGAGCTGAGGGAGACAGAAACAGGAACGGAGGTTTAGCCTAGACAGGTAAATATGACCTATTTTGTGACGGCCCATTTTACATGAATGGATTTTAATGCAGCCATGGGAATACAACTTTAGTCTGATGCTGCAGCTAGATGGGAAGTTTCTATCACAGTACAAGTACTTCAATTACACCAGTACAAGTCAGTACTTCTCTATGTAGGTCCTACATGGTCATGAGGCTATTTATGAGTGAGAATGAGACAGATATGGAGCAGATTCTCCTCGACTTACTGTGTGCAGTGTATGGCAACTGATCTCCACCCACCAGCTCAGCGAGAACTGCAGAGTAGAGATAGAGCCTGCAGAGGGGAAAACATCTCAAAACCAAAAACTATAAGACATATAAGGCCAGAAATAGTCTTACTCCTTATATACACAGACAGGAAACGTCACCTGAAACGACAGGTACACTTTAAGGAACCGTAGACATAGGAGCGGATGATCCCTGTGATAGCTGCATGTTCTTGCATGTGCTGCCAATAGATTTCTAAAGTCAGATTTTTAGATTTTATGTGTAAGTATTACATGTATGACTCTTTGTTCCTAATAATATTGTATCTCCGTCTTCTAGAATACAAGTAGAAGACAGCACAGTTTCTTTCCTGCGCGCCCTGCAGCAACATGTGAATCCTGATCTTCAGCTGGTGGGTATTGTCTGAAGAACTACAAGTGCGATATACTGGAAAAGTTAGGAAAAGTACTTATTTGAGAAATTATCTCACACTTTTTTGCTGGTGCACATTACACTGGCTTTGGCCAGAAGTGAGACTCAGATGTGAGTACACACGTGCATGTCAGCCACTAATAATAGTGCTGGTTACAGCGCCCCCATTGTCAGCTACAGATCACCTCAAACCTGACAGCCAACGTGCTCTAATAAATCATCCCCATAGCGGAGACTCACTTCTTATCCTGGCTTTTAAAGGGGAACTGTCACATTATAGGGCTGAGGCTACATGGCTGTAAGCTCCCCCTAGTGGTGGCCACAAGTAACCAGATTTTTATCAGTTAAAGGGGTTGTTACACATTCAACACCTATTTATTTTGCTAACTTATATAGCATCAACATATTTCACAACGTGGTCAACACAATTTAAATTCTATATAGCGCTGCAAGGCTATGGTACTAACCACTGAGCCACCATGCTACCCAGATTAGATCATAAGTGGCTGATCACTGAGGGTCCTACTTCTGGAACCCCCACCAGTCATAAGAACAGGTTCTAGTTTATCCTATTTTGAATGGATAGGTTATAAGTTGCCACTGTGACCAATCCTATTAAAGGGATTATTTGGCATTTTTTAATTGAAGACCTATCCTAAGATCTACAGGTATCCGAAACCTGGGCTCGCTACAGATCAGCTGCTCAAGCTTCCGCTTCACAGTCCACATGACATCACGCTTATCAGTCACATGATTGCAGCTCAGTCCCATTCAAGTGAGTGGGCTCAGCTACAGTACAATGTACAGCCCTGTGCTCGGTTAGTGCTGAAGTGTTCACCTTAACACGAAGTCTCTTTAATTGGTGAACTATCCTAAGGATAGGTCATCATTTATCTAGCCAGGAAAACCCCCTTTAACTGCATTTTAGACCTATTTGGCCCTTTAAGGCTAATGTGACCAGCAAGGGTTATTTGCCTTTCTATGTGCCTTTCTTCATGCAGGAACGGTGATTATTTTGGTCCTGGTATATACATTAGGGGCTTTTCTTCTGACATAACAATAACACATGTCATGTTCTATAAAACCTTATTAAAATTCCTGATGAGTAAGTAACACGTTCTCGGCGCTGCTCATAGCAATTAGATGAGGCGGGCGTCCTCCCTGCTCGCAATGATTTGTTTAATTGCGATTGTATTCGGTGGATAAGAGTCGCCCTGGGGAACCAGTGCCTCAGCTTGGTGCAAATATGAAAGTCAGTCCCAGAATCCAGTCTCGTATGAAGACGAGACCAGCTTTTATGTTAGACTGAGCAGGACGCTGGTCCACATCCATCTCACCATGAGACACATAGCAGGAAGATACTTAAAGAGGACCTGTCCGCTCTTCTAGTGAAATAATAAATCCGCAGCATCTTTATTTAGAACTCTATGTTATGCTGTCCCTCTGTTATTCCTCCTGGAAATGTATAAGCAAGTTAACAACTGGATATTACTATTCCATTTGTCAGTAGGGTGTGCCCCGACACGGTCAACACTGATTGCACTATGTCACAATGTATAGGGACACAAACCAATGGCAAGGGAAAAGGTTAAACTCAGATGTCTGGTGGTTTTTTCAGGAATTTCCAGGAGGAATAATAGGGAAACAGAACGACACAGAGTTAGGCTCTGTTCGCATTACATATCAGCTTTGCATTATACGTATGTATATGTATGTTGGGAAATTTATACAAAGTATGACTTCTATAGGAATATTCTTGCCATTGTTGTTCTGTATACGGTATCTTCACATAGAAAAGTGTTATTGACAGTTTACTGACATATAGTAGCCCATCAAGGGCCAAAATGACATACTGGCAGGTGAATGGAGCCCTGTATATGATTTAATGTGTTTGACCTTGGCTTGTACCCCTGACCTTGTCCCTGCCTGCTGTTTGTGACCACTGTACCTGTGCTGCCAGTCCTGCCCTGAACCTGCCTGCCCTTCTTCTGACCTTGCGTTTATTCTGCCAGCCTTGACCTTGGCCAGTATTCAGACTGTTTATGTCTGACCCCTGTACTGCCCTATAGTCCGAGACCTGCCTGGTCAGCTATCACCAACAAGACTTCTGCAGCAAAGTCCAAATCCCAGTGGTGGGGTTAATGGTTGAAGACCAAAGAGGCCCTTAGGAGCGGCCCAAAGCTAAACCAGTTTGGTGATGCAGTGGATCCACGACCCGCTTTCCTTTACATACAGTGGGGAAAAAAAGTATTTAGTCAGCCACCAATTGTGCAAGTTCTCGCACTTAAAAAGATGAGGCCGGCCTGTAATTGTCATCATAGGTAGACCTCAACTATGAGAGACAAAATGAGAAAACATATCTAGAAAATCACATTGTCTAATTTTTTAAGAATTTATTTGCAAATTATGGTGGAAAATAAGTATTTGGTCACCTACAAACAAGCAAGATTTCTGTCTCTCACAGACCTGTAACTTCTCCTTTAAGAGGCTCCTCTGTCCTCCACTCATTACCTGTAGTAATGGCTCCTGTGTGACATTGTTATCAGTATAAAAGACTCCTGTCCACAACCTCAGACAGTCACACTCCAAACTCCACTATGGTGAAGACCAAAGAGATGTGGAAGGACACCAGAAACAAAATGGTAGCCCTGCACCAGGCTGGGAAGACTGAATCTGCAATAGGCAAGCAGCTTGGTGTGAAGAAATCACCTGTGGGAGCAATAATTAGAAAATGGAAGACATACAAGACCACTGATAATCTCCCTCCATCAGGGGCTCCACGCAAGATCTCACCCCCGTGGGGTCAAAATGATCACAAGAACGGTGAGCAAAAATCCCAGAACCACACGGGGGGACCTAGTGACTGACCTGCAGAAAGCTGGGACTAACGTAACAAAGGCTACCGTCAGTAACACACTACGCCGCCAGGGACTCAGATCCTGCAGTGCCAGACGTGTCCCCCTGCTTAAGCCAGTACATATCCGGCCCCGTCTGAAGTTTGCTAGAGAGCATTTGGATGTTCCAGAAGAGCATTGGGAGAATGTCATATGGTCAGATGAAACCAAAGTAGAACTGTTTGGTAGAAACACAACTCGTCGTGTTTGGAGGAGAGTGAATGCTGAGTTGCATCCAGAGAACACCATACCTACTGTGAAGCATGGGGGGACAACATCATGCTTTGGGGCTGTTTCTCTGCAAAGGGACCAGGACGACTGATCCGTGTACATGAAAGAATGAATGGGGCCATGTATGGTGAGATTTTGAGTGCAAACCTCCTTCCATCAGCAAGGCCATTGGAGATGAAACGTGGCTGGGTCTTTCAGCATGACAATGATCCCAAGCACACTGCCAGGGCAACGAAGGAGCGGCTTCATAAGAAGCATTTCAAGGTCCTGGAGTGGCCTAGCCAGTCTCCAGATCTCAACCCCATAGAAAACCTTTGGAAGGAGTTGAAAGTCCGTGTTGCCCAGCGACAGCCCCAAAACATCACTGCTCTAGAGGAGATCTGCATGGAGGAATGGGCCAACATACCAGCAACAGTGTGTGCCAACCTGGTGAAGACTTACAGAAAACGTTTGACCTCTGTCATTGCCAACAAAGGAAACATAACAAAGTATTGAGATGAACTTATGTTATTGACCAAATACTTATTTTCCACCATAATTTGCAAATAAATTCTTTAAAAATCAGACAATGTGATTTTCTGGATTTGTTTTCTCATTTTGTCTCTCATAGTTGAGGTCTACCTATGATGACAATTACAGGCCGGCCTCATCTTTTTAAGTGGGAGAACTTGCACAATTGGTGGCTGACTAAATACTTTTCTTCCCCACTGTATATGCCGGGTGCCTCTCAGTGTGTACAGCAAACATTTGTTTATACTGTACATGTCCTATATGGATATAGCCCGAACCATTCACTCATGACACATAAATCACAAAAAACAAATTCATTGTATTTGAAAATCAGAAATTCTAAGAGTTAAAATCAATTAAAAGCAAATTTGGGTGCAGGTCTCATCGCCAACATGACCATGGTCAGTGTAAGTAAATACAGCATAGGCACATAGCAAACAATATAAACAAATGCAAAATATAAACCAGGAAAGGAGCAGAACCCCCACCACGAGTCCTACACGCGTTTCACCCCTTTAGCTTCATCAGGGGGCTACGAGCATGGTTAAGTATATTTGCTAGGTATTTTTTGGTGATTTATAGGTCAAATCTTTTTTGTTTATAGCTGAAGTAGCTGGTAAGGTTAATCCTCTCTATAGTTAAAGTGTATCTCCAACTATAACACAGATTGTCATAAATGAATAATTAATTCAAGTGACTATAAGAAATTTTGTAATATACCTTACTAAAGAAAAATGCTTCTTTCTCCATTTATCAGGCTGCTTTCTTTTTCCTTCCTGCACTCAGTTTATTTTAATAGAACCCGTATCCAGAGAGTGGATACAGATTGTCAACCTCACGTACAGATCAAATAACTTCTAACATGGAGGTCTATGGAGAGGGAGGAGGAGAAGGCTGCTGAAAGGAGAAAGTGAGAAGAGACTGAGTGAAGGGGGAGAGCAGCCTAATAAATGGAGATAGGAGCATTTTTCTTGAATAAGATATATTACAAAGTTTCTTATATACACTTGTACTATTCATTTATGGAGCATTGTTATATATGGTGGTACACTTTAACCTCCACCTCCTTAGCTTAGTCCACAGATACAGTCATGGCCATAAGTGCTGCGCCCCCTGAAATGTATTATGCGATTGCACAAACATTATGTTTAGTTATTCACATGTTTATTTCCTTTGTATGTATTGGAACAACACAAGAAACAGAGGGAATAAAAGCCAATGATGATATAATTTCACTCAAAACTGCAAAAATGGGCTGGACAAAATTACTGACACCCTCAACGTAATATTTGGTTGCGCATCCTTTGGAAAAAAATAACTGAAATCAATCTCTTCCTATCAGCAAGCTTCTTACACCTCTCACCTGGAATGTTTGGACCCTTCTTCTTTTGCTGACTATTTCAGGTCTCTCATATTTGGAGGGTGCCTTCTATTCTCCCAAAAGCATTTTTAAGCTCTCTCCATAGGTGTTCAATGAGATTTAGATCCGGACTCATTGTTTGCCTCTTTGGAACTCTCCAGAGATTTGTTTCCATCCATTTCTGGGGGCTTTTTTAAGTATTTTTGGTGGTATTGTCCTGCTGGAAGACCCATGACCTAGGACATATACCCAGATTTCTCACACTGGGCCCTACACTGAGACCCAAAATCCTTTGGTAATCTTCAGATTTCATTATTCCTTGCACACAGTCAAGACACCCAGTGCCAGAGGCAGCAAGACAAACCCAAAACATCTTTGACCCTCCACCATATGTGACTGTTGGTCCTGTGTTTTTTACTTTGTAGGCCTCATTCCATTTTCGGTAAACAGTAGAATGATGGGCTTTACCAAAAAGCTGTATCTTGGTCTCATCTGTTCACAAGACGTATTCCCAGAAGGATTTTGGCTCACTCATGTATATTTTGGCAAACTGCAGTCTAGCTTTGTTATGTCTCTGTGTCAGCAGTGGGGTCCTCCTGGGTCTCTTGCCATAGCATTTCATTTCATGCAGATGTGGATGAATAGTTGGCGATGACTCTGATGCCCCCTGAGCCTGCAGGACAGTTTGAATTTCTTTGGATCTTGGTTAGGGCTGCTTATCCTCCATCCGGACTATCCTACGTTACAACCTTTCAGTAATTTTTCCTCTTCCATCCACGGCCAGGGAGATTATCTACAGTGCCATGGGTTGTAAACTTCTTGATTATGTTACACACCATGGACAAAGAAGCATCAAGATCTCTGGAGATGGACTTGTAGCCTTCAGATTGTTGATATTTTTCCACAATTTGGGTTCTCAAGTCCTTAGACAGTTCTCTTCTCCTCTTTCTGTTCTCCATGCTTAGTGTGGCACACACAGACACACAATGCAAAGACTGAGTCAACTTCTCTCCTTTTTATCTGGTTTCAGGTGTGATATTTATATCGCCCACACCTGTTACTTGCCACAATTATTTACCCACAATTTAGAAAAGGTGCCAACATTTTTGTCCAGCCCATTTTTGGAGTTTTGTGTGAAATTATGTACAATTTGCCTGTTTTTTTTGTGTTCCAATACACACAAAGGAAATAAACATGTGTATAACAAAATATGTGTAATTGCAATAATTTTCTGAGATAAATACATTTTTTGGAAAAACTTCAGGGGTGCCAACACTTATGGCCATGACTGTAAATATGGAGGTGATAACAGGTTCACTGGTCTTTTTTGTGTCAGTTTTCTACCAGAACAGTTTCTGGCGCTTGGGGAGTGACAAACGGCTGAATCTTCTATTTCTATGTTCTTTTCTGCCTCATTCATTTCTAATTTTAGTATCCCTTTAAGTAGCGTTGCAGTGGTAGTAGTTCTGTCATCTTTATGTAGCTTCTTATTGCTTCCTAACAACCAAACAGCTTGATTTAAATGAGAAAACCCGTCCTTAGTAAAGACAATGACATATATATTTGTATATATATATTTGTGCCGGATGATTATAGCGGCTTCAGTCAACCGCAAAAGAAAAAAAAAAATATATAGCGAGACGTAATATTTCCCGGCAGATAATCTTGTGCCTATATTGAATACATATTAAAACAAAAGCAGAAGGAACAAATGCGCTATTTGAAAAAAAAACAAGCTTTATTGTCAGCATCATTACAGAAAAGGTTGTGATTAAGAAGAGGATAAATCAACATGGCAGCCCCCTCATCGCACCGAGCCAATGCTCCGTAATTAGAAGAGCGGTCGGAAACCGAACTGCGGCCTGTGAATGTCATTGTGTTAAGTAATAAATCCGCAAAGGTTTAATCACAGTGGAGCTCAATCAGGTTTTTATCTCACATGCCCCAAGTTGCTGAAGCGATGGCAGCAGCCATTTTAAGAGGTGAGCGTCTTAGGCTACATGCACATGACTGAGTGTACACGGTAAGGGGGGACGGATGTCATAGCAGATGACATTCTGATGACCTCCGAGTGTCATCCATCCCACATTGACTTCAATGGGGAGGACCCGTTCCACTCCGTTCCAGTGCCATGGAACAGGACAGGACCTGCTCAATAATCAACGGAACGAAACCAGGGATCCCCCATTAGGAGAGACTCAGCCTCCCCACTAGGTCGTGTGCGTGATGCCTTAGGACACAGGGTGTATGTGTATGTCTACATGTACCCTCTTACGTGTCCACCAGTTAAAGGGCTTGTATATTGATGACCTATCCTTAGGAAAGGCCATCAGTATGTGATGGGCGGGGATCCGACACCCAGGACCCCCACAGATTAGCTGGTTAAGGAGGCCGGTGTCTCTTCACTGAATACCAGTGAAGAGACACTGGTATTGCATCTCAGTCCCATTCACTTGAATGGGTTTAAGTTGCCACTATATCATATTATCAATGAACATGACATCCTCAGTGTACGGAAAAGGCATTATTTGCTGATTTTTGGGGATCCTGAGTGTCGGACCCCCACTGATTGTGTGGGCACTGATTGTGGGCATTAGCGCCGGGTCTCTGCTGTATAATACAGCAGAGACCCGGCGGCTATGGCAGCCGCTTAGATCCTGAGCAGTCGCCATATTTAAATACCTGACATCCGCCATACTACTACGGCAGATGTCAGGGAGGGGTTAAAAGTCATAATGGTCAGCAACACATCAACCATTGCAAGAAGGTGATGTGCT
Organism: Leptodactylus fallax; assembly: GCA_947044405.1. NCBI lineage: Eukaryota > Metazoa > Chordata > Amphibia > Anura > Leptodactylidae > Leptodactylus > Leptodactylus fallax. Next base: position 881,537 of record CAMRHE010000133.1, on the reverse strand, counting down.
GCTGACCCTATGGAAACTGTATGCGTAACGAATGATCATGTTAGCTGCTGTGATGTCTTCATTTGAGATTCTGATCACTCAGCAGCAGCATGAGGGACATTATACATTAGGATTGAGCAGTATTGATTCAAATAAAGCTTTGGGGTGAGATAGAAAACTTACTGTCATCTGCGGTGGTATGGTGGTGGTATCTCTTTCACTCCTCTTCCCCCTACCCTCTCCGTAGACTCTATAAGCAGCTGTAATTTGATACCTGACAGCAGAGATTTTAGCTTGACTAAGCAGTTTAGGAGGGGTGGGAAGATGGAAAGGAACCTGATAAGTGGAGAAAGAGGCATTTTTCTATGATAAGAAATATTACTGTTTGTTATGTTCACTTTTATTATTGATTTATCTAAATTTTTTTGAAAAGTTAGTGACAGAATTACAGACAAATTTCAAAAAAATTTAGAGTATTTTCAACATCAGATGAAGAGATAGATGTAGTTAACAATGCTGTATACAAATAGACTTATCTGAGTTTTTACAGGCAAATTTTTGTGTCCTTTGGCCACTATAGGTGGTCTTGACTTTTACATGGCGACTGCCGCAAAGAGTCCGATCCTATACAAGGATATTTGTACAGTCGGCCCTTTTCTTCCCTGCAGGTCTTTTGTATTCTGCCCTCCCAATCGAAAGACAACTACGACTCCATAAAGAAGTATCTGAGTCTGGAGCAGCCAGTCCCGAGCCAGTGTGTGCAGAACCGGACGCTGAACAAGCAGAACATGCTCATGAGCATCGCTAATAAAATCGCCATGCAGATCATCTGTAAAATCGGAGGAGAATTGTGGGCAGTGGAGATTCCTGTAAGTATGTCGCCCTCCCTCCAGCCAGGACACATCACTGTGTTACCAGGGCTAATGGTGCTTGTGTTCTTACAGCTCAAGTCCCTTATGGTGATTGGGATAGATGTCAACAAGGACGCCATCAATAAGTCACACTCCGTTGTGGGCTTTGTGGCCAGCACAAATGCAAGACTAACCAAGTAAGTATGTACAACGAATACATCCATTTTGGATGACCTCCATTTGCATAGGAAAACCCTCAACATCTGATTCATATGTGACAGTCTGGTTGCTAGGCATATGCTGTGCTATAAAGCCCTTAGCAACCAGTCTGTCTGGTTTTAGTTCTAGGAAGACTGTGGGCAGATAAGAAACAAAGAGGCTGGGCAAGATATAGACAACACATCCTACTGTTTCACCCCAATGGTGGAACATGATGTGACGTCCATGGTGACATGAAAAGATCATGGCAACCACATCACAGCATTTTAGACATAACCTCACAGTGGTGTGCTGTGACCTGGTGCCGGCGTCATGTGACGTGACATTACTATGTATGTCACTACCCAGTGGTGTACACTGAGGACCGGTACAGTGTGAGTTTGCTTCTTAAAGGAGACCTCTCACCACCTCCACCAACTCTAACTCTGCATCCTTTAATAGGCAGAGCCCCACTGATTCCTGTGCAGTAGGAATTTGTTCTCTAGCCCCCTCTGATCCTGTTAGGTTCAGCACCCAATATGCTAATCACTGTACTGTCAGGTGGGTGGCCCTAGACTGTATGCTTAATCCCAGGACCACCCACCTGAAAGTAGAGAGCCTAATTAGCATATTGGGTGCTGAGACTAACAGGTTTGGTGGGGGCTAGAGAAAAAATTCCAACTGCACCGAAATCAGTGGGGGGCAACCTATTGAAGGATGCAAAGAGTTGGGGTTGGTGGAGATGGTGAAATGTCCTCTTTAACCGCTTAGCGACAAGACGTACTATGTCCTGAGTGCCAGGTACTTGGCGCAAATGGACGTAATAGTACGTCCTGTGATGGCTGCCCGCTCAGGAAGAGACCCAGGACGTCACAAGTAGTGACATCACTTGTCCTTCGCTGATTGGCCTGATTTTTTGGCTTGGACAACCCCTTTAAGTGCAGCACATGAACATAGTCATAAGTGACAGAAACTCTTTTTTTCAACTTTCTGCAGAGTTCTTCATCTCTTATTTTTCTCTATTTCCCAAATGTAAATTTTAGTCGAAAACAGAACATCAGTTTCGGCAGATAGTTTTGGTTTGTTTGTTTTTTTTTTTATACTTTAGGCCATTTAATATCACAGATTATTATGGCGTTCACTTCAAGAACAGAGTTTGTGAATTTTTAAAGTATTTTTTACATTTTTTTTCTTTTTCAGGTGGTTTTCTCAGTGTATCATTCAGAAAGCATCAACAGATTTTGCTGATTGCCTGAAAGTGTGTATGAAAGGTAATTTCGCCGCCAGGCCCGGCGCCGCTGTGATTGGCAGACAGCTCTCCCCGTGTATTAATCAGTCCTGAAATATCAGACAGCGAAATAGGCAGCGAAAACATGTTTACAATTAATCTGCATAATGTCTTGTGCCCGTCGAGTCTGCTACACGCACCACAAACACAGATATTCCTACTATAGGCGCTTACCGGCAGGATGGAACAGAATTTTAATCTACTGTAACATAAAACCACTGGTTGCAGGTCCTAGAGCTACACGAAAATCACATTTTTATGCATAATTTACACCGTATACCATTTTCCCCTACTGCAGTCTATGGTGACAAAGAATATAACCAGTAAAACCTGCTGCAATGGTATTATTCATTCCTGTTGCAGTAAACTGCACTCAGAAGTGTAAGACACACATAACTATCTTCAGAAGATCCGCTGCCCCACACTCCCTTCTTTTCATAAACCTGAACTCAAACTTGTCTTTCTCTGTAAGGCACCTGGCTGCAGCAGGAGCTCTCCCCCCCCCCCCCCTGCTTTGTCTGCAGATAGAAAACCAGGCTTTGCTAATGCCCTCTCCTCTCCAGGTTTAGTGTTCCTTTTTGTGAACTTTTCTATCTGAGGGGAGCATCGGATAGAAGGGGGAGAAGCTGAAGTTGGTCATATATAGTTTATTGTAGTTTATACAGATCTTTAAGAGTTGTTTATCTCTTGCCAGCACTCATAGAGAGAGAGCCTGTGAGTCCTGCTCCCCTCACTCATAGAGAGAGCCTGTGAGTCCTGCTCCCCCCACTCATAGAGAAAGCCTGTGAGTCTTGCTCCCCCCACCACTCATAGAGAGAGCCTGTGAGTCCTGCTCCCCCCACCCACTCATAGAGAAAGCCTGTGAGTCCTGCTCCCCCCACCACTAATAGAGCCTGTGAGTCCTGCTCCCCCCATCCACTCATAGAGCCTGTGAGTCCTGCTCCCCCCATCCACTCATAAAGAGAGCCTGTGAGTCCTGCTTCTCCCACCACTCATAGAGAAAGCCTGTGAGTCTTGCTCCCCCCACCACTCATAGAGAGAGCCTGTGAGTCCTGCTCCCCCCACCCACTCATAGAGAAAGCCTGTGAGTCCTGCTCCCCCCACCACTAATAGAGCCTGTGAGTCCTGCTCCCCCCATCCACTCATAGAGCCTGTGAGTCCTGCTCCCCCCATCCACTCATAGAGAGAGCCTGTGAGTCCTGCTTCTCCCACCACTCATAGAGAGAGCCTGTGAGTCCTGCTCCACCCACCACTCATAGAGAAAGCCTGTGAGTCCTGCTCCCCCCCACTCATAGAGAAAGCCTGTGAGTCCTGCTCCCCCCACCCACTCATAGAGAAAGCCTCTGAGTCCTGCTTCTCCCACCACTCATAGAGAAAGCCTGTGAGTCCTGCTCCACCCACCACTCATAGAGAAAGCCTGTGAGTCCTGCTCCCCCCACCTACTCATAGATAGAGCCTGTGAGTCCTGCTCCCCCATCCACTCATAGAGCCTGTGAGTCCTGCTCCCCCCATCCACTCATAGAGAAAGCCTGTGAGTCCTGCTTCCCCCACCCACTCATAGAGAAAGCCTGTGTGTCCTGCTCCCCCCACTCATAGAGAAAGCCTGTGAGTCCTGCTCCCCCCACCACTCATAGAGAGAGCCTGAGTCCTGCTCCCCCCACTCATAGAGAAAGCCTGTGAGTCCTGCTCCCCCCACCACTCATAGAGAGAGCCTGTGAGTCCTGCTTCTCCCACCACTCATAGAGAAAGCCTGTGAGTCCTGCTCCCCCCACCCACTCATAGAGAAAGCCTGTGAGTCCTGCTTCTCCCACCACTCATAGAGAAAGCCTGTGAGTCCTGCTCCACCCACCACTCATAGAGAAAGCCTGTGAGTCCTGCTCCCCCCACTCATAGAGAAAGCCTGTGAGTCCTGCTCGCCCCACCCACTCATAGAGAAAGCCTGTGAGTCCTGCTCCCCCCACCACTCATAGAGAAAGCCTGTGAGTCCTGCTCCCCCACCACTCATAGAGAGAGCCTGTGAGTCCTGCTCTCCCATACTCATAGAGAAAGCCTGTGAGTCCTGCTCCCCCCACCTACTCATAGAGAAAGCCTGTGAGTCCTGCTCCCCCCACCACTCATAGAGAACCTGTGAGTCCTGCTCCCCCCACCCACTCATAGAGAAAGCCTGTGAGTCCTGCTCCCCCCACCCACTCATAGAGAAAGCCTGTGAGTCCTGCTCCCCCCACCACTCATAGAGAAAGCCTGTGAGTCCTGCTCCCCCCACCCACTCATAGAGAGTGCCTGTGAGTCCTGCTCTCCCATACTCATAGAGAAAGCCTGTGAGTCCTGCTCCCCCCACCTACTCATAGAGAAAGCCTGTGAGTCCTGCTCCCCCCACCACTCATAGAGAGCCTGTGAGTCCTGCTCCCCCCACCCACTCATAGAGAAAGCCTGTGAGTCCTGCTCCCCCCACCCACTCATAGAGAAAGCCTGTGTGTCCTGCTCCCCCCACTCATAGAGAAAGCCTGTGAGTCCTGCTCCACCCACCACTCATAGAGAAAGCCTGTGAGTCCTGCTCCCCCCACCTACTCATAGATAGAGCCTGTGAGTCCTGCTCCCCCATCCACTCATAGAGAGAGCCTGTGAGTCCTGCTTCTCCCACCACTCATAGAGAAAGCCTGTGAGTCCTGCTCCACCCACCACTCATAGAGAAAGCCTGTGAGTCCTGCTCCCCCCACCTACTCATAGATAGAGCCTGTGAGTCCTGCTCCCCCATCCACTCATAGAGCCTGTGAGTCCTGCTCCCCCCATCCACTCATAGAGAAAGCCTGTGAGTCCTGCTTCCCCCACCCACTCATAGAGAAAGCCTGTGTGTCCTGCTCCCCCCACTCATAGAGAAAGCCTGTGAGTCCTGCTCCCCCCACCACTCATAGAGAGAGCCTGAGTCCTGCTCCCCCCACTCATAGAGAAAGCCTGTGAGTCCTGCTCCCCCCACCACTCATAGAGAGAGCCTGTGAGTCCTGCTTCTCCCACCACTCATAGAGAAAGCCTGTGAGTCCTGCTCCCCCACCCACTCATAGAGAAAGCCTGTGAGTCCTGCTTCTCCCACCACTCATAGAGAAAGCCTGTGAGTCCTGCTCCACCCACCACTCATAGAGAAAGCCTGTGAGTCCTGCTCCCCCCACTCATAGAGAAAGCCTGTGAGTCCTGCTCGCCCCACCCACTCATAGAGAAAGCCTGTGAGTCCTGCTCCCCCCACCACTCATAGAGAAAGCCTGTGAGTCCTGCTCCCCCACCACTCATAGAGAGAGCCTGTGAGTCCTGCTCTCCCATACTCATAGAGAAAGCCTGTGAGTCCTGCTCCCCCCACCTACTCATAGAGAAAGCCTGTGAGTCCTGCTCCCCCCACCACTCATAGAGAGCCTGTGAGTCCTGCTCCCCCCACCCACTCATAGAGAAAGCCTGTGAGTCCTGCTCCCCCCACCCACTCATAGAGAAAGCCTGTGAGTCCTGCTCCCCCCACCACTCATAGAGAAAGCCTGTGAGTCCTGCTCCCCCCACCCACTCATAGAGAGTGCCTGTGAGTCCTGCTCTCCCATACTCATAGAGAAAGCCTGTGAGTCCTGCTCCCCCCACCTACTCATAGAGAAAGCCTGTGAGTCCTGCTCCCCCCACCACTCATAGAGAGCCTGTGAGTCCTGCTCCCCCCACCCACTCATAGAGAAAGCCTGTGAGTCCTGCTCCCCCCACCCACTCATAGAGAAAGCCTGTGTGTCCTGCTCCCCCCACTCATAGAGAAAGCCTGTGAGTCCTGCTCCCCCCACTCATAGAGAAAGCCTGTGAGTCCTGCTCCCCCCACCACTCATAGAGAGAGCCTGTGAGTCCTGCTCACCCCACTCATAGAGAAAGCCTGTGAGTCCTGCTCCCCCCACTCATAGAGAAAGCCTGTGAGTCCTGCTCCCCCCACCACTCATAGAGAGAGCCTGTGAGTCCTGCTTCTCCCACCACTCATAGAGAAAGCCTGTGAGTCCTGCTCCACCCACCACCCATAGAGAAAGCCTGTGAGTCCTGCTCCCCCCACCACTCATAGAGAGAGCCTGTGAGTCCTGCTTCTCCCACCACTCATAGAGAAAGCCTGTGAGTCCTGCTCCACCCACCACTCATAGAGAAAGCCTGTGAGTCCTGCTCCCCCCACTCATAGAGAAAGCCTGTGAGTCCTGCTCGCCCCACCCACTCATAGAGAAAGCCTGTGAGTCCTGCTCCCCCCACCACTCATAGAGAAAGCCTGTGAGTCCTGCTCCCCCACCACTCATAGAGAGAGCCTGTGAGTCCTGCTCTCCCATACTCATAGAGAAAGCCTGAGTCCTGCTCCCCCCACCTACTCATAGAGAAAGCCTGTGAGTCCTGCTCCCCCCACCACTCATAGAGAGCCTGCGAGTCCTGCTCCCCCCACCCACTCATAGAGAAAGCCTGTGAGTCCTGCTCCCCCCACCCACTCATAGAGAAAGCCTGTGAGTCCTGCTCCCCCCACCACTCATAGAGAAAGCCTGTGAGTCCTGCTCCCCCCACCCACTCATAGAGAGAGCCTGTGAGTCCTGCTTCCCCCACCCACTCATAGAGAAAGCCTGTGTGTCCTGCTCCCCCCACTCATAGAGAAAGCCTGTGAGTCCTGCTCCCCCCACTCATAGAGAAAGCCTGTGAGTCCTGCTCCCCCCACCACTCACAGAGAGAGCCTGTGAGTCCTGCTTCTCCCACCACTCATAGAGAGAGCCTGAGTCCTGCTCCCCTCCACCCACTCATAGAGAAAGCCTGTGAGTCCTGCTCCCCCCACCACTAATAGAGCCTGTGAGTCCTGCTCCCCCATCCACTCATAGAGCCTGTGAGTCCTGCTCCCCCCACTCATAGAGAAAGCCTGTGAGTCCTGCTCCCCCACCACTCATAGAGAGAGCCTGTGAGTCCTGCTCCCCCATACTCATAGAGAAAGCCTGTGAGTCCTGCTCCCCCCACCTACTCATAGAGAAAGCCTGTGAGTCCTGCTTCCCCCACCACTCATAGAGAAAGCCTGTGAGTCCTGCTCCCCCCACCACTCATAGAGAGCCTGTGAGTCCTGCTCCCCCCACCCACTCATAGAGAAAGCCTGTGAGTCCTGCTCCCCCCATCCACTTATAGAGAAAGCCTGTGAGTCCTGCTCCACCCACCACTCATAGAGAAAGCCTGTGAGTCCTGCTCCCCCCACCTACTCATAGAGAAAGCCTGTGAGTCCTGCTCCCCCCACCACTCATAGAGAGCCTGTGAGTCCTGCTCCCCCCACCCACTCATAGAGAAAGCCTGTGAGTCCTGCTCCACCCACCACTCATAGAGAAAGCCTGTGAGTCCTGCTCCCCCAACCTACTCATAGAGAAAGCCTGTGAGTCCTGCTCCCCCCACCACTCATAGAGAGCCTGTGAGTCCTGCTCCCCCCACCCACTCATAGAGAAAGCCTGTGAGTCCTGCTCCACCCACCACTCATAGAGAAAGCCTGTGAGTCCTGCTCCCCCCACTCATAGAGAAAGCCTGAGTCCTGCTCGCCCCACCCACTCATAGAGAAAGCCTGAGTCCTGCTCCCCCCACCACTCATAGAGAAAGCCTGTGAGTCCTGCTCCCCCACCACTCATAGAGAGAGCCTGTGAGTCCTGCTCTCCCATACTCATAGAGAAAGCCTGTGAGTCCTGCTCCCCCCACCTACTCATAGAGAAAGCCTGTGAGTCCTGCTCCCCCCACCACTCATAGAGAGCCTGTGAGTCCTGCTCCCCCCACCCACTCATAGAGAAAGCCTGTGAGTCCTGCTCCCCCCACCCACTCATAGAGAAAGCCTGTGAGTCCTGCTCCCCCCACCACTCATAGAGAAAGCCTGTGAGTCCTGCTCCCCCCACCCACTCATAGAGAGTGCCTGTGAGTCCTGCTCTCCCATACTCATAGAGAAAGCCTGTGAGTCCTGCTCCCCCCACCTACTCATAGAGAAAGCCTGTGAGTCCTGCTCCCCCCACCACTCATAGAGAGCCTGTGAGTCCTGCTCCCCCCACCCACTCATAGAGAAAGCCTGTGAGTCCTGCTCCCCCCACCCACTCATAGAGAAAGCCTGTGTGTCCTGCTCCCCCCACTCATAGAGAAAGCCTGTGAGTCCTGCTCCCCCCACTCATAGAGAAAGCCTGTGAGTCCTGCTCCCCCCACCACTCATAGAGAGAGCCTGTGAGTCCTGCTCACCCCACTCATAGAGAAAGCCTGTGAGTCCTGCTCCCCCCACTCATAGAGAAAGCCTGTGAGTCCTGCTCCCCCCACCACTCATAGAGAGAGCCTGTGAGTCCTGCTTCTCCCACCACTCATAGAGAAAGCCTGTGAGTCCTGCTCCACCCACCACCCATAGAGAAAGCCTGTGAGTCCTGCTCCCCCCACCACTCATAGAGAGAGCCTGTGAGTCCTGCTTCTCCCACCACTCATAGAGAAAGCCTGTGAGTCCTGCTCCACCCACCACTCATAGAGAAAGCCTATGAGTCCTGCTCCCCCCACTCATAGAGAAAGCCTGTGAGTCCTGCTCGCCCCACCCACTCATAGAGAAAGCCTGTGAGTCCTGCTCCCCCCACCACTCATAGAGAAAGCCTGTGAGTCCTGCTCCCCCACCACTCATAGAGAGAGCCTGTGAGTCCTGCTCTCCCATACTCATAGAGAAAGCCTGTGAGTCCTGCTCCCCCCACCTACTCATAGAGAAAGCCTGTGAGTCCTGCTCCCCCCACCACTCATAGAGAGCCTGTGAGTCCTGCTCCCCCCACCCACTCATAGAGAAAGCCTGTGAGTCCTGCTCCCCCCACCCACTCATAGAGAAAGCCTGTGAGTCCTGCTCCCCCCACCACTCATAGAGAGAGCCTGTGAGTCCTGCTTCTCCCACCACTCATAGAGAGAGCCTGAGTCCTGCTCCCCTCCACCCACTCATAGAGAAAGCCTGTGAGTCCTGCTCCCCCCACCACTAATAGAGCCTGTGAGTCCTGCTCCCCCATCCACTCATAGAGCCTGTGAGTCCTGCTCCCCCCACTCATAGAGAAAGCCTGTGAGTCCTGCTCCCCCACCACTCATAGAGAGAGCCTGTGAGTCCTGCTCCCCCATACTCATAGAGAAAGCCTGTGAGTCCTGCTCCCCCCACCTACTCATAGAGAAAGCCTGTGAGTCCTGCTTCCCCCACCACTCATAGAGAAAGCCTGTGAGTCCTGCTCCCCCCACCACTCATAGAGAGCCTGTGAGTCCTGCTCCCCCCACCCACTCATAGAGAAAGCCTGTGAGTCCTGCTCCCCCCATCCACTTATAGAGAAAGCCTGTGAGTCCTGCTCCACCCACCACTCATAGAGAAAGCCTGTGAGTCCTGCTCCCCCCACCTACTCATAGAGAAAGCCTGTGAGTCCTGCTCCCCCCACCACTCATAGAGAGCCTGTGAGTCCTGCTCCCCCCACCCACTCATAGAGAAAGCCTGTGAGTCCTGCTCCACCCACCACTCATAGAGAAAGCCTGTGAGTCCTGCTCCCCCAACCTACTCATAGAGAAAGCCTGTGAGTCCTGCTCCCCCCACCACTCATAGAGAGCCTGTGAGTCCTGCTCCCCCCACTCATAGAGAAAGCCTGTGAGTCCTGCTCCACCCACCACTCATAGAGAAAGCCTGTGAGTCCTGCTCCCCCCACCTACTCATAGAGAAAGCCTGTGAGTCCTGCTCCCCCCACCACTCATAGAGAGCCTGTGAGTCCTGCTCCCCCCACCCACTCATAGAGAAAGCCTGTGAGTCCTGCTCCACCCACCACTCATAGAGAAAGCCTGTGAGTCCTGCTCCACCCACCACTCATAGAGAAAGCCTGTGAGTCCTGCTCCCCCGACTCATAGAGAAAGCCTGTGAGTCCTGCTCCCCCCCCACTCATACAGAAAGCCTGAGTCCTTCTCCCCCCACCCACTCATAGAGAAAGCCTGTGAGTCCTGCTCCACCCACCACTCATAGAGAAAGCCTGTGAGTCCTGCTCCCCCCACCCACTCATAGAGAAAGCCTGTGAGTCCTGCTCCCCCCCCACTCATAGAGAGAGCCTGTGAGTCCTGCTCCACCCACCACTCATAGAGAAAGCCTGTGAGTCCTGTTTCCCCCACCCACTCATAGAGAAAGCCTGTGAGTCCTGCTCCCACCACTCATAGAGAAATCCTGTGAGTCCTGCTTCCCCCACCTACTCATAGAGAAATCCTGTGAGTCCTGCTTCCCCCACCTACTCATAGAGAGAGCCTGTGAGTCCTGCTCCCACCACTCATAGAGAGAGCCTGTGAGTCCTGCTCCCCCATTCTCATAGAGAAAGCCTGTGAGTCCTGCTCCCATCACTCATAGAGAAAGCCTGTGAGTCCTGCTCCCACCACTCATAGAGAGAGCCTGTGAGTCCTGCTCCCCCCACCCACTCATAGAGAAAGCCTGTGAGTCCTGCTCCCCCACCCACTCATAGAGAAAGCCTGTGAGTCCTGCTCCCCCGACTCATAGAGAAAGCCTGTGAGTCCTGCTCCCCCCACCCACTCATAGAGAAAGCCTGTGAGTCCTGCTCCCCCCACCACTCATAGAGAAAGCCTGTGAGTCCTGCTCCCCCCCACCCACTCATAGAGAGAGCCTGTGAGTCCTGCTCCCCCCACCCACTCATAGAGAAAGCCTGTGAATCCTGCTCCCCCCACTCATAGAGAAAGCCTGTGAGTCCTGCTCCCACCACTCATAGAGAAAGCCTGTGAGCTTTTCTCTCCCCCACCCATCTACATGTAAAAACATTCGTACAGGAAAAAAACATATAATAGAAATCTATCCTTGAGCTCTGCGTCTCAGTGTATTGTTGTAAATCTATATGATTCTGACACTAAAGGATAGACAGTATAAAGGAGAAGTGACAGAGTATTCTTCTATTTAGTGACAATCCATATGTGCACACACTGCTAACAGCAGCACAAAGCCACGGATGACATGAGCGATATACATTGATAGCGGCATTACGTGCCACTCAGGTATCTAATGAAAAGTAGCCAGACTTTTATGAGCTGTGGCAGACAGCTATTATCTGAGGATGAAGATAAGAAGTGGAAAGTATAATGTGTTCTGAAGGACTCCGTATCCCAACTCCTAATACAGAACACGCGCTGATAAGGCTTTGTGTCTCTATTTATTCAGCATGGAGATTGGAAGTCCTTCCGAGCATTATCTTACCCTGACCTGAATGGACAATATCTACAGTGGTGACATGGAAAATAAGCTGGCGTAATGTCCCAGTGCGATGTTCTGCAGACTCCTGGCCATCGTGATGTTTATTTTATGTTCCATTGCTTGTATAGCACCAACATGTTCCCCAGCCCTGTATGGGACAATGACCCTAGTCCTTGTCATAATCTAATTTTTCTACCTTAGAAAATGTGTGTACATTTGTGCCATTTTCATTACTAGGAAACTGGTTTACTTTTAGAAAACGGGCATAAACAAGGCAGAGAAACCAGATTTTCCAGCTTTTTATCATAAGAAAAATTCACCCATGCTCTTTGCACTTAATCTTATTTTGTTCCCCACCTTTGTACTCTCTCCAGTGCTCTTATATTCTTCTTGTAGAATGTGGAGTCCAAGGCTGCAGCCCATGTTTAATAGGAGACCATATTAATGGTTATTGAGGAGGGGGGTATGATATTTGTATCATAGGTTTTAATCTCTCCCTATTTGCACCCTAAAACTTAGATGCTTTTGCAGCTGCCTGGCATTTAATTCTTCTGCTTAAAGGGTCGGAGTAGTAAATTACTTACCTGGTCCTGGGATTTGAAGATGATGGACCTTAGGAGATCTCGGGAGGAGTGACCCGGGGGTGGATCGACCCCAGGATGCCCAACACTGTCTCGGATCACATGACCCGGGGATCATGATGTCACTGGGTCCATCATCTGAAAATCCCACGACCAGGAACAGTCCCAGGGCAACTCCTTTAAAGCAATCCTTCGGTTTACAATTAAAAAAAAAATCACAATAAATGCATAATGTATAGCTGAAATACCGTAAAGTGTAAATGCCATTTCACTTTTTTTTTTTTTTTTTTTTTTTTTGCTATTATGTAGGTGACTGTTTGGTGAACATTTCTGTAATATACTTTATTAACCTATTTTACTTTCTTTTATTAGAAAACTGGCTCTAAAGTTCTCCCTAGCAAAGCCCTAACTAAGCATTGCCATTTGTGTTCCTAGAGCTGTAGCAGTTGCCAAGACAGGGCTCACTTCAAGTAGTTGTAACTCCAGTTTTATACCATGGTGGTTCTTGTATCATATGAAAGCTTCCCAGCTTTCATACATCTCCAAGATCGCACTTCTAGCTGTAAAAAAATGGAGATATCACTGGTTAGAAACACATTTGGGAATTTGAACTTTATAGGCAGCAATTCATGTGGCATATAAAATCACATTCCTGAGTCTCAGCTTTCATATGACACCAGAACCACGGTTCTACGCGTTATAAAACTGGATTTGAAGTGACTCCTCCTTTTCGAAGCTGCTACAATACAACACACAATACAGGTAATACACAGTGGGGCGGATTGATCAAGTGGCTGTATTATATGGCACTTTTGATGATGGCAGAGGATTCGCCTGATTCATGACAAGGTGGAGGCGCACAGTCCGGCAGAGGATGCACCTGATTCATGACAAACTATTTTTGTTATTATTTACCTCACAATAGTGGCATAAATGATAGTGAGTCTGGAGCAGTCAATACCTATACCCACCCAGTTTGAGATAAAATGGCGAGCACAACGTAAAAAATGTTATTTATTTTTCTTATAAAATTGCAAAAATCAGTAAAACTAAATACTGCCGTTATAAAAAAATCCTTGTGACTATCTTGCACCAAAAAGAGGTTGCTAGGGAAAACTTTAGAGCCTAAATAAAATATGTTAATAAAGTATATCACAAAAATGTTCACCAAACACCTCTCTACACCATAGTAAAAAAAAAAAAAAAAAACTGTTCCAACAACTCCACTTTAAATACCATAAAATACACTTATTTTTATTGTGAACCAGAGGGCGGCTTTATCTTGCTGTAGACTAATATAGCAAAGACCATCTGTTGCTTTGTTATTCCCATTTAATCATAGCAGCCATACTATTAGTGAAGCCAAGGCGCATTACCTTTATCAACATGAAATCTCACCTGACTTTTACCTGCCCGGGCTTTCAGCTTATCCTGTTTTTTTAATATGACTGGGAATTGTCATTATCAGATGTTATCCCCTGAGAAACAGCTCAGTAAATATTCACTCCCTTTGTAAAGTCAAGAGCCACACACTATAAATCACAATAGCTTCTTTATTTATGTAGCGCCAACATATTCCGCAGCACTTTACTAGTCATAGTCATCATGTACAGATAGAATGAGACATTGCAGAGTAATAAATCGATTCACACAATAGGAGCGAGGACCCTGCTCACAAGAGCTTACAATCTATGAGGTAGAGGGGGTGACACTAGAGGTAGAAGTGCTTATACAACGGACCAGCCATTTTTATTAGATAAGGTTACACAAATAAATAAAGCTGTATGAGCCTTTTATGTACAGGTGCAAAGTGCTCTCCGATGTGGGGCCAAGTTTGCAGCGGAATGCACTCGGATAACAGACGGAGTGATGTCCGAGTCTTCCAAGTGCATTCCATGATGTACTAATCTCTATGGGGCTTCCGGTGCGTTCTGTTCCGATAACATGGAGCAGGATAGGACCTGCACACTGATGTCATGTGCATTAGGCCTTACACTTAGATAAAGGTATCGCATCCTGTGGGATAATGTAGAGGGGAGGGATGAAGAGAGAATAGTTAGTATGAGGTGACTACTTATAGATTAAAAAATGGCATAGGCTTGCCTGTATAGATGTGTTTTTAGGATGCACTTGAAGCTGTAGAAGTTGGGTGCTAACGTGATTGTCTGGGGTAGCGCATTCCAGAGGATTGGTGCAACTCTGGAGAAGTCTTGGAGACGGGAGTGGAAGGTTCTGATTATAGGGGATGTAAGTCTTAGATACTGTAACTGGCTGACCAAAGTGCATGGGTAGGATGGTTATCAAGTATAGTAGTGATCCTCTCTTTATAGGTTCTCTGTTCTGCCTAATAGCGAGGTTCTCAGATCAGTAGACACCTCTGTGCATCTGTTGCCTCCATATTTCCTAAAATGGTATATTAGAAGATGTTGTAGGTCCAAATCCCCTGCATAGACCCTTAAAGGTAACCTGTCACCAGGTTTATGCTTTCCTATCTGAGGACAATATGACAGACTGATTTCAGCAGGGGGTCACACACTTGTCAATATGAGGCAGTTGTTTGTGCATACTGAAATAATAAGTAAGTGACCCTTTGCTGAGATCAGGGTGGCCATCACTACTTAATGAGGACCTTCCACTAATTTGAGCTCTTTTCATCATTTAATACGTGTCCCTACACTGTTTCCAGTACAGTTTAAATTTTTTTTGTATAGCTCCCGCCATTCCTGAGCAATAAGTACTGTTAGTTTTGGTGACTGATGTGCTGACCAGACTCTCTAATATCAAGTGGTTGGAGTCAGACAGGAGCAGGCAAGAGGGTGTGACTTAGAGCTCCAATCAGAGGCAAACAATGTGGCAGCTCAGAATCACACCCCCTTTCTTGTTCCTGCCTGACGCCTCCCACTTGACATTAGAGAGTCTAGTGAGCACATCAGGCAACAAAACTAACAGCATTTGTTTCTCGGGAATGGTGGGTGCTAGAGAGAAAATTCCAATTGTGCTGGAATCAGTGGAGCAGCGCCTATTAAAATGTGCTTGGTGAAAGGTTCTCTTTAATGGGCAGCATAAATCTGGTGAAATATTCCCTTTAGTTTAGATCAGTGTTTTTCAACCTGTTGAAGCAAAGAAAAAGTCCCAACTAACTACTCCCAAAGTAGCGACCACTTATAAATGTTATTAAAATAAGGCTTTGTATGGAGCTTTATGTAATGGCCCCCTCAGTGTCCCCACATGTAGTAGAATGGCCCCCACAGTCCCCAAACATGTAGTAACATGGCCCGCTCAGTGCCCCCGCATGTAGTAAAATGGCAGCCTTAGTGTCCCCACATGTAGTAGAATGGCCCCTACAGTTCCTCAACATGTAGTAGAATGGCCCCCTCAGTATCCTCACATGTAGAATGACCCCCACATTTAGTACAACTGCCTCACTGCCCTCAACATGTAGTATATTGAATGACCCTGTCAATGCCCCCAATTGTAGCAGAATGACCCCTCAGTGCCCCAACATGTAGTAGAATGACCCCCATGTGTAGTAGAATGGTCCCCACATGTAATACAGTGCAATGTAATGGCTCCTACAACCACTGATTAAATGCTCTCAAGAGTCCCCCTCGAGCCGTTTCATGCGAACTACCCGAAGAGAATGCTGGGAACCATCGGAGGCCCAGGTGAAGTGAGCATAAGTGTTTTTATTTTTTGAAATCACCTCTTCTGGGCAGGCTACTATTGGTAAGGGGCCCGGCGGCATGTACAGACATCACATAATGCCCTTTCCATTAATGATATATATATATATATATATCGGTCGGGGAAAGCCTGGTGTCATAGGGCTGTGGGGCCCCAGCCATCTCCAGGCCTGTTCGTGGTTCGACAGCGCCTGTGCTCACAGAGAGGGCTCTGAGTGCTCCCTCTATGGTTCACACCACGACCCTAGAAGATTTAGGAGCACTAGCCCCGTCCAGCTGACCTTACACATGACTATAGTATGTGACTTTTGTTGTTCTGTCTTCGCTTTAGGCGCCATTGAAAAGTGGCAGAAATGTAATAATGACTTCCCAGGTCGTATCATCATCTATCGGGACGGGGTCGGAGACGGACAGCTACAGATGCTTGTGGATTATGAAATCCCTCAAATTGTTAATTTCTTTAAAGAGTCCCGGACTGCGTTAAGGTATGACAGCAGGAGTGGCGGCATGTACTCTGTGAGCAGTGTCATACTTATTAAAAATCACGGTATTTAGGCTCGAAAAGCTCTCCATGAGCTTGAACTGTTCTTATGAGGCCCGGGAAGAGGAGGAGGGGCAGCCATTTTTATGGGTGGTTATGTCTGATCATGTCATTATTTGTACCAAAATACTATGAATTATTCCGCCACTTGCTGCGCTCTTCATATGGAGAGGTCTACAGCCTTCCGCATAGAAGTCTATGGAAATTACAGAAAGAACCAAACTCCTACAGACTAGAATTGAAGTCTATGGAGAATATGCGGCAGTCAAGGAATGGATGAGGTTTCCTGAGGTGGGAACCATAGATATACAAAGAGTTTAGAATACCACTTTAAAGGGGTTCTCTGGGTATAGGCCAGAAAATGCAAATTAAAAAAAAATGTCAGGG
The DNA here is from genome assembly GCA_947044405.1 of Leptodactylus fallax. Lineage (NCBI taxonomy): Eukaryota > Metazoa > Chordata > Amphibia > Anura > Leptodactylidae > Leptodactylus > Leptodactylus fallax. The sequence continues at coordinate 864,818 of CAMRHE010000133.1, read as the reverse complement.
TACCTACTCCAATACCTACCTGCATCCTCTTAGTAAGGAGGAGTGCAGGAATTCATTTTGCCTCTAAGGGTATGACTGTAAAAAACAAAATGGCCTCCACTTCTCTATGTAAAACCCATCACAGAAAGGTTCCCTGCTCCAGGAGCGGAGGCGGGGATTGGCAGAGTCAAGGGTGGGGCTTCAATGCAAAAGTTTCTGTTCAGGCTGCGTGTCAGGATTTCCAGAAGATGGTGGAGTAGTAGTACAACCTCTCATCTGCTCCGCCATCTTGTGGTATTAGTACGGCCATGGTCACTGCCTTAGAAATCCTGTCAGACTGATACACAGCCTGAACAGAGACCACAGTGTAAAGCCCTGCCCCAACTTTGCCCCCTCCAGATCAGAGATCCTATTCAGGATGGGTTTTACATAGAGAAGAGCAATGGCGGACATTTTTGTTTTTTACAATGATACCCCTAGAGGCAAAATAAGCTCCTGCATCCTTCTAAGAGGATGCAGGTAGGTATCAGGGCAGGTATCCAGAAATTTCTTTCAGTTATTATTTATGACTTATTCCTGGAGAACCCCATTAAGGGCATTTCTGAGTTTTTTTTATAATACGCCCGTATTATAGAGTATTTAGTAGGTACATTTTCTGATCAGTAGCGTTAGTCACACGTTATAAGAAGCGAGAGATCCCGCTATACAAAAAGTGATCGGTATATTTATATACTACATGTACACCACATATACCTAAGTGGAGCACTCGCCCTGAAAAGGGGGAGCCCAGTCCCTGTACTAACCTTATCGATCCCCTGTTACTAGGAAGCCCAATCTGATGATGCTCTGAATGTGTATGATGGCCCCTCAGTAATGTAAGGGTTAATATAAAAGGTGTAAACCTATAGTTAACCCCCCGAATAAATAAATCGAACCCCAAGATATCTGCGACCATAAATACTCACTATTAGGGCATTGAAGGGGTCTGACCTAGTAAATGGTGTAGTAGCAACTTGTGGACTACGAGGGCTACATAGTGACTTTGGTTATGACTCGTGCGACCCCCTCACCAATGTGAGTGAACAGAGTTATATTGTAGCATGCCGTGACATCATGCCGAACACTGCGAATAGAAGTCGTGTCATGACACCCTCGGGGTCGCAATGCAACTCCCATTTTCTAGCATCAGAGAAGGAATCGCAGGATCTTTGAACGCACAATGGGAGTCACAGCTAAAGCCACTATGTAGCCCTAGCCTTACCCGTGACAACCTGTAATAATCCTGGGCTGCATTACCAGACATAGCCCATAGACAGGTGTGGTGCTGTTTGTGGACGTGAGCAGCCATGTTGTTCTCATCCTGGACAACCTCTTTAATGCATTTGTCCACATGACCTATGAAGCTCACTACTTATATCTCTGCCGTAGCCCTAAGATCACAGTGGTCGTGGTGAGGAAGAGATGCACCGCCAGGTTCTTTGGCGAAGGTCACCGAGGAATACAGAACCCACCGCTCGGAACTGTTGTTGACAGTGAAGTTACAAGACCAGAATGGCAAGTATCTGTATCAATCAATCTCTAAGTCATTAAAGGGGTTTTCCGGGCAAAAAAACTTTTTTTTTTTTTAAAAGATATTTTAGTGCTATTAATGGGTTAATAAGTGCACCCAAATACCTTTAGCAGTGTTTTGAGTGATTTCTGAGTTTCTCTGGAAGCTCCTCTGCACTTGTTTACATGAGTAGCTTCCTTCTGTCTTAGCCTACAACTACCATGATGCATTGCTGTTCACTCAGATCCCCCTCTCACTCCCTCCCCCTCCCCTTCTCACACCCCCCTCCCTGTTTCCCTAGCTATCCCGCGGACTACTAGCCCTACCTACCTAACTAACTCAGCCCACCCCCGACCCCATCCCATCATACTTACCTGTCTTCTGTGTCCTGGAAATCAATTTCTTCTGTACCACGGCTCCTTCTTCTGTGGACTTCTGCAGCACCTGCGCAATAGAGCCAACAGAACTGTATTGCGCATTCGTGGGAGACAGGCGTCTTCTCTTCACGTCTACCGGCGATCGCACAATAGCCTCTATTGCACAGGCGCTGGCAGAAAAGAAGGAAGTGATGCTTCGTACCCAGAAGAATGAAGACAGGTAAGTATGATGGGGGGGGGGGATAGTATCAGAAAGTGTGCCTGGGGCAGTCACATGACCGCCCGCCGATCTGGGTAATTATAGATTTTTTTTTTAAGTAAGTAAATTACCCTACATGTAGGGTTAACAAATGTGTGATCAGATATTATAGCGTGGACTCATCTCATCACTGAGATGATGTCTGCAGCTCCGGTCTCCCCATGTCAGCACTTCCTGTCCTGTGCACGATTGGTTCAGAAATCCAAATCGACGTCCACATCACTGTCCACACATTGTGACCACAACCCAGGTCAGCAGATATATAGACAATGATGTAGATCAGAGGTGATGAACCTTCTTGTCAAGTCTAGCAAAGTAATGAGGTGCTGATAGGATGTAATCTACATGGAATCGATTTTACCACAGTAGTGATAAAGTGAAGAACCTGTTGTAGGATTTCCAGTGAGAGAGACGGCCACAGAGCCCCTGGAAACTTTTCAGGCACCGGCATAAATATAGGGTGGTTACAACCGCGACACAGGTCACCCTCACCACACTAGGGCTGGATAAAATTCTTTGATCTCCTTTCTGATCTCCTTTGATGGCTGGCAGTCTGTGCATTGTAAATGTATTACCCCTGACCTCTGGCGCATTGGAGTAGGACAGGAGAAGATTTATGATACACAGCCTTCCACTGTCAGAAAGGAGAAAAATAACCATTTAATTGTAAAAACAGAAGTTAGTCAGCAGTATGTAAGAAGCTGTTCTGTGGGGGAGGCTGTGACATAGAAGATGGCATGATTGTGGGGGAAATGATGGGTGGGAATGATAGGAAGCTTGTGTGCATACATATGTTTTGAACAAGTCTTCATGTTGGTATGGTCCCAGAGAAGGAAAGGGAAATGTAAATGCTGATAAAATGTACAGTACAGACCAAAAGTTTGGACACACCTTCTCATTCCAAGAGTTTTCTGTATTTTCATGACTATAAAAATTGTAGATTCACACTGAAGGCATCAAAACTATGAATTAACACATGTGGAATTATATACTTAACAAAAAAGTGTGAAACAACTGAAAATATGTCTTATATTCTAGGTTCTTCAAAGTAGCCACCTTTTGCTTTGATTACTGCTTTGCACACTCTTGGCATTCTCTTGATGAGCTTCAAGAGGTCGTCACCTGAAATGGTTTTCCCTTCACAGGTGTGCCCTGTCAGGTTTAAAAAGTGGGATTTCTTGCCTTATAAATGGGGTTGGGACCATCAGTTGTGTTGTTCAGAAGTCTGGTGGATGCACAGCTGATAGTCCTACTGAATGGAGTGTTACAATTTGTATTATGGCAAGAAAAAAAGCAGCTAAGCTACTTCAGTCTCTGCCTCCCATTGTTTTCAAGGCTAAATCTGCTGATGCCTCAAAATCAGTATGAACATACACTTAGGCCAAATTCTATGCCTAACGGCCATGTAGAACAGCCATGCTGGTCCGTTGAAGTGTGTTATAGGGGCTTATTCACATGGCAGCTTTAAAACCCATGAATGTCTATGGGTCTGTTCACACAGCTATCTATATCTGTGTCCTTCATAATGGACAAAGACAGATCAGATCAGTTTTTTGAAGGCCATAGTAAAACGGTCCATCAAAAAAAACAGACATGTAAAAAGACCCATAGATATTCATGGCTTTAATAATGGCTGTGTGACTGTAGTGTGAATAAGGCCTTACTGTTCCTACCACCTATGCAGTGATGGATTGCAGAGTGATGTGACATATAATGGTTTCTTCTTTCTCCTTCCTGTAGGTATGACTTCTTCCTCATCAGTCAGAACGCCCGGCAGGGAACGGTGAATCCCACCTACTACAACGTCCTGTATGACACCAACTGTCTGAAACCGGATCACCTGCAGCGCCTCACCTATAAAATGTGTCACCTGTACTACAACTGGCCGGTGAGTAGTGACCACCTCTGGCGTCTGTTCTCTGAGCGGTACAATATGGGGTTATCTCATCCCTGATATATTAGGACATATAGACAATGTACACTACTCAGGACCCCCTACTATTAACCACCGAGCAGCCCCCAATTTTCATTGGATTTACTGGGTTTTAGACCAGATAGCAGGATTTCCTCTATCTGTACTTTTCTGCATTTGTTAATTCTGCGCAGATTATTCCAGACCGGTGAGGGATTTTATTTGTGAGATATCAGTATATTGGAGATTTACAGTGAATTATCCAGACAGACTGTGAGAGAAGACTGAGCGGCTGTATACAGCGGGATATACAATAGCTGTGCTACAGGGACCTCTGCTGGTGAAGGTGAACATGTGCACCAACCTGGAACTTACATTTTCACTCAGTGATTGCAATGCAAGTTGTATATATGTAGGCTAGGAAAACGTGTGGCAGACGTATATAACTCTTTATTTTTTCATTTTTAACCACAAGGGGAAGATGGTTTTCTTTCTAAAGATATCAAATGGGATTGGATCTGAACAGGGTTCCCCGTTTTCTTTCCCTTCCTTTCCATTGACCCACTCCTTGCTGTTATCTAAGTGTATAATGGCAGGACAGGGGCAGATTAAGACACCCATGGGCCCTGGGCTGTATGCAGTTTGTGGCCCCCAACAGGCTAAAGTTTTCAGGCGCTTATAAATGGTTATAGACTAAAAGAACATTCATAGCAATGTTCATTCACAATCAATTCCCAGTGTTCAGTAGGGTGTATACAGATGTAGCAGAGTTAACCGGGACGTCTGCAATTGGTTAAACTGCTGCAACATGATCTCTTATCACAGAAGACAATGAAAAGACATTGGAAAATGTTTTTACAATGACTTTTCATTTGTTTTTGTTGTCTTCTACAGCTGCAGCAGTATAACCAATTGAAGACGATCTGGTTAAAGGGGTTGTCCTGGATAACCCATTTTTGGCAAGGCCGCTGGGGAAGTTAAAAAAAAAAAACATACCTGTCCCCGGTGTTTACGTGTCTCCCACTGCAGTCCTGCTGCTCTCGGGGTCTTGTTCCAGCAGAAGTCCTTGCTGCACGTGACTGCTGAGGACAGTCAGCGGCCTAAGGAAAGGACTTGGGACGTCACAGGTGACATATGTGAGTGACATGCCATGTCCTTTCCTTAGATGAGGACCCCAGGAGCAGCAGAACCGTAGTGGGAGACATCAAAGCACTGAGGACAAGTGAGGATGGTTTTTTGTTTTTTCGTTTTTTTTTTCACCTTCCCAGCCTCCTTGCCAAAAGCTGTTTATCCTGGACAACCCCTTCAGCTCTGCTACGTCTGTACATTGTGCATGCAGTGCATACAACATGTACCCAGAATGCTGCCAAACCAGGGATCCGATGAGTGAAGACAATTTTAGTGACCACTTGGTACAGGATGGGGACATCACTGTGAAAGAGACAGACATCAGCCACACTACAATGCTGTCTCCTTGCTTGGGAAGACTAGTTGCAGCCATGCATGTATTTACCGGGACATGTAAAATTCTACTTTCACTTCTAAGTGGTACACATTTGTTAAAATTGGCGTGAGATTTGGTTGCCACCCAAAAAGGCCATATTATAATCCGCTACTGCGGCAGGATGTGACTACACAGTTGTGTTTGTTGTCTGTTACCATGGAGATACATAGCTTGACTTAGGTGATGTAAAAAAAAAAGCATCCGATTTTTTATTAAATTGATATCCGAACTGAAAAAATCATGGAAAAAAATCAGTGTTGACTTAAGGGCATGCTGTGGATTTTCGGATCAGCAGCTTGTCCGTTTTCTTGTGGATTTCTCATGGGTTTTCACTTTTTGCAGTGCACAAGCGGAATCCGTAATGAAATCTACATAGAAGCAGATACGATGAGTATTTGGCACCAGTCCGTAGTAGAATCCATGGCGGAGAATATCTGCCACGCCAGGCCTGACCCTCACACATATGACCTGGCAGACGTTAGCTGCTGATATATGAGGAAACTTTAATAGTCACATCCATGGAGTCTCGGGGGCTCAGGCCTCAGAGTGAGAATAAATTGTCCAGCATCAGTTATTCTGACATAACCCAGAATTATCGGACTGATGCAGGTACTGAGCCCGAGGTCCTCGCCGAAACGGCATCCGTCACCAAACACAGGCGAGACGCCATTAGTCACACGAGACAATATTCATGAAATGATACCTATCACTCCGCAAGACCGAAGATGACTGGAGGAACTGAACACTGCGCCATAGCAAGAACAGATAAATGTTCCTGTGCAAACTATATTAACCCCTTTGCTGCCTAAATTTTGGCCATTTTTTACCCTTGATAACCTGGATAAATTTTCACACTTTTGACATGTACAAAAAAAAACCTAAATTATAAAATTGCACTAAATCCCTCATGCCCATATAGTATGTGAGTGTAGACACCCAGCACATTGTCAGAATAATGTTACTAAGTTCTTTATACACACAGGCACATTAATGCAATTTTGTATCAAAGTATAATTTTTTTTGTATTAAAAAAAAGTATCAAAATTATTATTGTGGCTAGGAGGGTGACCCAGACCGAAAATGCTATGTGCTTCTTACATAATGCTGCAAATAATACTGCCATACCTTGTGCAAGGCCTTGGCCCCACGCTATATTTTACAGTACCGGCAAAGTGGATGGGATTCTGGCTAATCCCATCCACACATTGCAGAAAAATACGCGCAGCGGAAATGCTGTGATTTCCAAAACCTTTGCAGTTTTGGAAATCGCAGCATGTCAGTTATACCTACAGAAACGCTGGGGTTTTCCCTATAGGTATAATTGAAGCAGAAAGTCTGCAGACTTTCTGTGAAAAGTGCTGCGGGAAAAACCGCAATGCATTTCCGTTGAGGTTTTTTCCACAGTGCTTTTTTGCTGCGGCCTGCTACATGGGGCCTTAGCCTAAAGGGGTTTTCCGACCACAGATACATATTTCATACTGATGATCAGCTACTTATATTTCATCTATATCTTTCATCATATATCTAGCTGTTTCTGTTTCAGCCTGCAGCTACAGCAGTGGACGAGGAGCGGCTGCAGTAGTAGGAGAGTAGCTGCAGTACCCCTGCACCACCGCTATACAGGTGACTGACCTGGTCCTATTACTGCTTCCGCTCCCTGTCTCCTACAGCAGCTTGCATTGCTCAGAGGCAGCTGGGACAGCTGATGTGTACATGGCCCGGGTGTTTTTAAAGAGGTTTAAAAACCGCTGAGGTCTGTGATTGGGCCACAGTGGTCACATGGCGTTGTGACGCATAGATGAAAGCATCGTGACACCACGTGACCCAATCAGAAGACTCAAAAGAGAACAGGGAGTGGCATCGGAGACCAAGGGAGGTGAGTAACACAGTTTTTTTTTTTTTTTGGTTACCTCCCCTGGGCCTTCACTCATTATACTCTGGGGTCTCTTCAGATATAATAATATAATAATAGCAGTTTCAGTTCTAACATGTTTGGTCCAAACGAAGCTGCAGGTGGAACGTCACGAATATTGTAACAACCGAACCAAAATAACTGCACATAATCATGTTGGTTATTTTTCGAAGAATTGCCCAGCCCTAAGTTCTCAAGAGAAAGTTGTCCTTTCTCCTGCTGACGGCCAGCACTGTGTGGAGTAGAAGAACCACCTGGGCTATAGAGCAATGTCTCTCAACTCAAGTACCTCCTAGTGAGAAAAAGTCCCAACCGAGTTACCCCCAAAGTAGTGACCATGTATAAATATTATCAAAATATGGCTTCATTTGGACACTTCATCAATAGTTATGTAATTACCCCCTCAGTGCCCCCTACATGTAGTATAATGGCTCCTTCAGTGACCCCACATGTAGTGTAATGACCCCTCATTCAGTATAATGGCCCCTTAGTGCTCCCATATCTAATATAATGGCCCCTCAGTGACCCTACGTGTAGTGTATTGGCCCCTCACTCAGTATAATAGCCCCTTAGTGCCCCATATCCAATATAATGGCCCCTCAGTGACCCTACGTGTAGTGCATTGGCCCCTCATTCAGTATAATGGCCTCTTAGTGCCCCCATATCTAATATAATGGCCCCTCAGTGACCCTACGTGTAGTGTATTGGCCCCTCATTCAGTATAATGGCCTCTTAGTGCCCCCATATCCAATATAATGGCCACCTCAGTGACCCTACATATAGTGTAATGACCCCTCATTCAGTATAATGGCCCCTTAGTGCCCCCATATCTAATATAATGGCCCCTCAGTGACCCTACATGTAGTGTAATGACCCCTCATTCAGTATAATGGCCCCTTAGTGCCCCCATATCTAATATAATGGCCCCTCAATGACCCTACGTGTAGTGTATTGGCCCCTCACTCAGTATAATGGCCCCTTAGTGCCCCCATATCTAATATAATGGCCCCTCAGTGACCCTACATGTAGTGTAATGACCCCTCATTCAGTATAATGGCCCCTTAGTGCCCCCATATCTAATATAATGGCCCCTCAGTGACCCTACATGTAGTGTAATGACCCCTCATTCAGTATAATGGCCCCTTAGTGCCCCCATATCTAATATAATGGCCCCTCAATGACCCTACATGTAGTGTATTGGCCCCTCACTCAGTATAATGGCCCCTTAGTGCCACCATATCTAATATAATGGCCCCCTCAGTGCCATCACATGTAGTAAAATGGTTCCTTCGGTGACCCCACATGGGTAGGGGTTCAGTGGCTCTGTCATTGCACACACCCCCAGGAACACGTGCCGCAGGTTGAGAACCACTGCTATAAACTTTATCCCTACCATTTCTGTATTATTCTGTAGTAGAGTTGGCAGGAAGGTGTCTGACAGAGCGCGATGACGGGGGGTAGGGGTCCATGTGGGGGAGTATGATGGTTACAAGTTGTGTACTATTCAATACAAAGATGGTTGGCGGCTTTATTTTTGTGTGTGTCCTATACGTTAATAGACAGGGTATATCCAGAAAAATTGAACCACCTTATTCTCCATGATGTAAAGTTCTCATAAAGGTGGCAGGTACGCTTGTATTGGGGCTGATTTATTAATCCTGGCCTGTAGTATACAGGACTGGAGTGAGATGTGCCAAAACTACTACATGGTGTACACCTCCATCGCAGTGCGCGTCCAAAATCGAAAATCCGACTTTTTTGTCCAGTGTTTTCAGTTTCAAAGGACGGACACTCGACGGATTTCATAATAGTTAATGGGGTCCATGGGACTCCGTATGTGACCGCTGTTGTACAGCTTGTAAGGGGGCTTGTACTACAATTTGCCACTTTTGTATACCCTAACAGTGATATCTCCCTCCCTATATGTCTCACTATGTTGTATTTGTTATTTCCTCACAGGGTGTGATCCGTGTGCCCGCGCCATGCCAGTATGCCCAGAAACTCACCTTCCTTGTTGGACAAAGCATCCACCGTGAGCCCAGAATTGAGCTTTCCAACACCTTGTTTTACCTCTAAGTTACTGTTTTGCACAGTCCGATCATTGATGGCAGGACAGACATGACATGGAAGACGCCGCCCTTGTGGAATAAACAGGGACTTGCACTTATTCCCACTGTCTGTCACCCTGAGTTTATCTTCTGATATTTGTTACCTAAGTTTATAGAATTTTATAGTATATTTTTTGTAACTTTTTGTAATATTTTTCTGTCTGTATTAAAGTTTTGTTATTTGCAGTTGATGTCTGTTTTGTCTGTATAGAATAGAAGAAAGCTTTTTAATTTAAAGAGGACCTTTCATGTCCTTGGATATGTGCGGTATTATATACCGCTAGAAAGCATACAGTGTGCCAGTATGTCAGACTCCCCCCCGCCCCATTGTCAATCGATGACCTATCCTATGTTGTTAAAGAGGACCTTTCGTGTCCTCAGAGATGTGTGTGCGGTATTACATACTGGGGAACGCGTCCCGGTGATGGAGATATGGGTGCTGTTAATTTCGGCATCGATATCTCTCCACTGTGGGCCTTACTGCTCAGCGTCATCACTGGACAGTAAGGAATGCCCCCCTTCCATAGCCTTGTACAGTCGGGGGCGTTCCTCACAGCCCAGCGCGGATGCTAGGTTATAAGTCTGACAGACTTAACTGCACCGATATCTCCAGAACCGGGACACATACCCCTACCCCAGTATGTAATACCGCACTTCTCTGAGGACATGAAAGGTCCTCTTTAACGACATAGGATAGGGCATCGATTAAAGATTGTGGGGGTCTGACACCCAGGACCCCTATGAATCATTATGTGAAGTAGCAGTGGTGCTCCCTAAGCACCACTTCAGCTTCTCAGGCTACATGATGTCGCATTTGTCAGTCACATGGCCTCATTGCAGCTCAGTCCCATTCAAATGAATGGGACGAACTGCAATACCAAGTACAGCCACTATACAATATACAGCGCTGTGTTTGGTAAGTAGTAAAGAAACTGCAGGGCTCACCCAAGTGTTGCAGCTTCTTCAAACAGCCTAGGCGTCAGAAATCCACAATCTTTAAAGGGAACCTGTCAGGTCGATTTGGGACACTAAATCACCCCCAAGTCCTTATAGGTTTAGTGTCCCAAATTGACCTGTTTTAAATTCATCTGTGCCTGCCTAGTAAAAAAAACAAAAACTTTTATACTTACCTAGAGATGAGTCTCATCGGACTCCTCTCTGGTGCTCCCGGTCCTGGGCAATTCTTCAGTGAAGCTGGGGACGTACACCCTGGCTTCACTGTGCAAGTGCCGAAGGTACTGCGCATGCGCACTTAAGACAAGGTGTACTCCTCTGGCTTCAGTGAAGAACTGCGCCGGGGCGTGGAGTACAGCGGCAGGGGGAATATAAAGCTTTTTTATTTTTTATTATGGGCACAGATGGCTTTATAACAGAGTGATTTGGGACACTAAACCTCCACTCCATAAGGGCCTGTGTATGGTTTAGTGTCCCAGATCGCCCTGACAGATTCCCTTTAATTGGTGACCTGTCTTAAGGAGTGTGTATGTGTAGTATGATGAGTGAGAATGATGTGTACTGTCTCCTATTACAGCGCCGGCACTGTTACATACAGCAACTTGCACTATGGTAGGGGCACTACACTGCTTCATGATGGTCTTTTATGACACGGCTATTCTTCGGTGGGGCCACTTGGTCACCGCTCCTTTTGCAGGGACAGCAGTATGCACCAATGGGCCAGCAGCATGTACCACAACATCATCCTTAGTGTTACCATTTTGTATACTATGGTATATACTGTATGTACTGTTTGGTTCCTGTAATGTATTTCCTTATCACTGCAGCATAACTTGTATCCTGAATAGTTCCTTCTGCTGCCACTAGGTGGCACAAAAGAGACGTGGCGAAGGTTGCTCATCGCAGTCTGCAGGCAGGTAAGACAAGGCTTTGTTCACATTTTGTCTTGCATTGCTTGCTAATATATACTCCTAGAACAGCTTTCACCAGGCACAGGGCCGCATTTACTAAGATTAGTGTTATTTTTAGATGTTTGCAGTTTGCAGACCCATTTGGTTGTAATTTTTGCTGTGAGTGCTGCAACCACTTTCTGTAGACTGTAAAATTAATTTCAAGGGGTTATGCCAGGATAAGTTTTTTCCTTTATCCATAGTATAGAGGATAAATACCTGATCGGTGAAGATCTGACCACTGAGATCCCCATCGGAGATAGCCGGAGTACAGTATCCTATCCTGGCTGCAGTCAGGCTGAATTTGAGATAGGGAAAGCGCCCCCTGTTGTCAGGATTGGTCCGGGTCTCAGCAGCCCTATGGATCGAGGATAAATACTTTTCGTGGCATAACCCCTTTAATGGACATGACAGAATATTCTGAATTACAGAAAATTATATGAAATTTAGAGCAATTTCCCAGTTGGATCTCTCTTCTGGCCATACACATAATATAGTTCTTGGCTTACCATACACATGCACCCTCGGCTCGACCAAGCATGGTGGGTTTTCAACCATCCAATGTGTGTGGTCAGTTTTAAACTTTCTGAATTATCAGATTCCAGATTAAAGGTATTTTACTGTACAATGTTTGACTAATCCAGACAGCCAACAGTCCGAGCCAGCAGGGGACGCTGTAAGATAGTCAATGCATTGTGGGGTAGATTTATTAAGACTGGCGCTTCCTACACACGCACGTGCGGCAGAATGGAAATCTACACAGACTTCCTTTATCCCTGTAACACTTTTTTGGCACAATACAATATAAAATGTTGGGCTGAGACATTCCCTGCCCACCTAAATGTAAAAAATATAAGACCAGGTGTGAAAGATCCTCAGTGCGCCAACACCGCTTTGGCTCACACCTGAGTCTTCTTTCATATAAAACCACACTCACCGCCAGTGAGTGCCGGGTTCACAAGATAAATACAAGACAAGCTTTGTAAATTTTATATATTTATTAACCCCTAAATGGGTCGGTATTAACATCTAACACATGCAGTTCAGAACAGATATGCAGATATATGCAAGCATTAACAGTTACTAGTTACAATATACAGTACTTAAAATAAAAGGGAATAAAGGTGAAATAATTACTTTACCACGCATCTCCTTGATGTGGCTCTATAATCCAACACTCACACATGCTCTGTCATGTGTGAATAACCCAGTGGAGGCTTCTTGGCATGTGGCATTAACTCCTAGAATGTGGCATCACAGTATATTCCAGCCTGCATGCTCTCATCACAGTCTCTCAGTAAACTCTTGTAGTCTCAGCCCAATCTCCTCTCATTGCCTCTTACCTCATCTTTTATACCCTTTATGCCACCTCCCAGAATGAGGTCACCGGCGGCAGCAAGTCTGATTGAATAATGCACTCTAGTCCAGATTTTTTGTATAGAGCTGAGACCAAGTGGAATGATACAATGTTATCAACCAGGTCTGATCTATCTGCACAATGCATGCTTCTTTGATCACTCAGGGCTGTATATGATTTCAATGGAGCCCTGCTGGGATGGATACAAAGCCCCATTGTTACAATGTTGCTTCTACTGATAACATACAACTAGGATTATAGCTGCGCACCTTATGAGTAAAGAGATACGCTACCCAGAGACCAAAATACAGCTTTGAGTTATAGCCATATTTCAGTGGAATCATCACACCTCCCCCTTTAAATGGGGCTTGTAGGAAGTAGGGGCCTACGCCCCTCTTCTGAAAGCACCTCCGCCTCCAGCTTCTCAGGCTCTGGCCCCAAAGGCTTCCTCACCTCCCCCGGGGTCCCAACAGACTCGGGCCTTGTCAGACTCCGAGGGTGGTTGAGCGCCACGCGCCTTCAATATGTCCAGACTAGGGTCAGCTTGGACAGCATCTCTGAACTCTTGGCTGGAGTGAGACAAAGAGGTGCATGTTACATAGCTGCCGGCCCCTTCTGGCTCTCTAGTCTGACTAGGGACACTTCTAAGGCTCAGGCCCTGATCCACGTACACTTGGCTACCTCCTGCCTGTTCTGGGTCTGCTTTGTGAGTGCTGGCACCCTGTGGAGCCACACTCATAACCCCAAGTCTTTGGGATACCAGTTCAGAGACCCCATCCCGGCGGTCTCTCAGGATCTCTCTCACACTAGCCGCTAGTTGGGAGAGTTCTAGGGGATTCTGCACCTCCCCTTTTGCTTCCAAACCTAGGGGCACCTCTGGTTCTGGCACAGGTATGTTTGGACCCTGTTCCTCCTGTACTTGGGTGGGTGATGGTGATACCTTGGGCAAATGACTGAGATCATGCTTCCCCAAACCATCCCCCCACAATATATTGACAGGTAATACATTGGACATACCCTCTTCTTGGATCACACCTCCAGTACCCCATTCCATCTGCACTTGGGCCATGGGCACTCCTGGAATAGAACTGGACAGAAGAGACGTGTATGTCTCATACCGGCCGGACTCCTCCGGCTTCAAGGGAGTGAGGCTAGTCATGGCGGTCTCAGCACCGACTCCAGGTGGTGTAGGCAACGGTTCAAGGGTCGGAACGCCCTCCACCCTTGTAGCACTCTGGCTGCGGGCTAACACCGCACTACCAGCAGTCCGTCCCTCACCTGGATCGGCCATGAGATCCCCATAGCCTACCTGACCACCTGGCACATGGTCAGCAGTTGGGTGCTCATCGGATGCACTGGGCGAAATAGTAGAAGTCGCTTCCAGTGACTCAGAAGAGCTACCCTGTACACTTTCACAACAAGCATTGGCAATTACATTGACAGTACCTTCATTAGCAATTGTTAATTCACACCGGGCCTCAATGAAATCTGCAGTAGACATGTTAACAAGCTGGGAGGGAGACGCCCCCGCAGATGTGGGTGTGTCTACAGACTTAGTCTCATTGGCTCCTAGCACCGGAGGGAACAAAGCATCAATAACATTTGTGCTGAGCTGGGTTGCAGGAAGCTCATTGGCATCTTCCCTGCTCTGAGCTGAAGGCAACTCATTAGCATTTACATTGACTGCCATGGGAAGTATCTCAGAGAGGGGGTTACGGACCCTCTCTGCAGATATGACAGACACATTATCAGCATTAATCATAGACAGTTTATCACAGTAAATTGGGGTGCTCCCCACCCCATATTGGGACATCATAGGTCCTAAATCAGTTCCCAACAGTACCTTAGCACGCAAATCAGTCAATAGTCCCACAGTCCGCATTCCTTTTCCTGCACCCCAGTCCAGATACACAGATGGGCCACCTGCTGTGGCTTGGGAAGCAGGGAAGTTCTCAGGGCGGTTGGGGCACTCCTCCTTGAAATGTCCTGTCTGGTTACAGGCATGGCCCCACCGCACCTCCCCTTGGGGTTTGGGGAAGGTCACTAGGGCGCCCAGAGTTCTTGGGACAGGGGAGGAACCACCCAGGGCATAGCTTATCTCACCCGACCTGACGACAGACGGCTGTGGTGAACTCCGGCCTGGCTTCTCCTTCCAACTTGAGGGTCTCTGCAGGGTTGTTGGAGTTTGCGCATGGGCGGTTTGTGCCCGCTGGGAGAGCTCCATTCTTTTGAGCTCAAGCTGATACTGCCGTTCTCGTTCTGCAGCTTCACGATCTGCCTGCCGTTCTGCTGCCTCACGATCTGCCTGCCGTTCTGCTGCCTGCCGTTCTTGTTCTTGTTCTACAGCTTCCAGAAAACGGCACAACACCTGCAGGTATGTGTTAGGGTCACTGGTGCCTACTTGCTGCAGGGCCGTTTGCCAGTATGAAACCGTTCCCACCACAAGGCTGGGGTTAATGGTCTCTCCTGGTGAAGTAATCCTTGGGACCGGGCTGCTTGCCGCACTTCCTGGCCTAGCCCCAAAATCAAGACTCTGCTCGATTCTCTGCATGGCTGTGGCTGCCTCCATTTCAGCCATACGCTCAGGATCTCAAAAAGCCTGGTTCAGCAATTCTGGAGCTCTGCTTCTGAGCCCACTAGCCATCCACTGGTATTTGCCAAATAAAAGATAGGATAGAATACAAAGAGTAAGGGAGGGGAGCAGCACTGTATCAAACTTTCACTGTATCTTAATGCTTGCTTTAATACCGAGCTTGTCTCATAGGATTACTATAATCCCCAGCATGTGAGTGATAAAGGTCACCAACACACCCTGTTTATCCTAAGATCCCACTACGCTGCCACCAATGTGAAAGATCCTCAGTGCGCCAACACCGCTGTGGCCACACCTGAGTCTTCTTTCATATAAAAACCACACTCACCGCCAGTGAGTGTTGGGTCCACAAGATAAATACAAGACAAGCTTTCTAAATTTTATATATTTATTAACCCCTAAATGGGTCGGTATTAACATCTAACACATGCAGTTCAGAACAGATATGTAGATATATGCAAGCATTAACAGTTACTAGTTACAAGATACAGTGCAATGAAATAAAAGGGCATAAAAGTGAAATAGTTACTTTACCACACATCTCCTTGATGTGGTTCTGTAGTCCAACACTCACACACAGCATGTGGAGATCACCAGTGGAGGCAGTGGCATTAACTCCTAGCATGTGGCATCACAGTATATTCCAGCCTGCATGCTCTCATCACAGTCTCTCAGTAAACTCTTGTAGTCTCAGCCCAATCTCCTCTCATTGCCTCTTACCTCATCTTTTATATCCTTTATGCCACCTCCCAGAATGAGGTCACCGGCGGCAGCAAGTCTGATTGAATAATGCACTCAAGTCCAGATTTTTTATATAGAGCTGAGACCAAGTGGAATGATACAATGTTATCAACCAGGTCTGATCTATCTGCACAATGCATGTTTCTTTGATCACTCAGGGCTGTATATGAATTCAATGGAGCCCTGCTGGGATGGATACAAAGCCCCATTGTTACAATGTTGCTTCTACTGATAACATACAACTAGGATTATAGCTGCGCACCTTATGAGTAAAGAGATACGCTACCCAGAGACCAAAATACAGGTTTGAGTTATAGCCATATTTCAGTGGAATCATCACACCAGGGAATCACAGAGCAAACTTGCCAGATGGCTGACTCGTGGCAAGTTATTTAACATATCTCATCCACATGCTGCTCAAAAACATCAGTGACGCTGCTGGTTGTCCCTGCCTTACCCTAAAGCAGGTTATCTTGGCCTATGTTATGGATGGCCTATCCTTAGGATAAGCCTTCACTATCATATTACTCCGGGTGCCTCCTCAGCTCATTGTTTACTAAGACAGCGCCATACATTCTGCGGTGGCTGTGCCTGGTACTGCAGCTGAGCATTCTGTAACCCCTTCCCACTGCAGAAATTTTTCGAAAAACTTCATCTGCGCAACTTTCTTAAGGCTTCATTTACTGTGCAGTCAAAATGACACGTCACCTGTATTCTATGGATTGGTACAATTACGGTGATGCCAATTTTTTTTTATTTTTTATAATGTATTAACCCCTTAAAAAATCCAAAACTTTCCCAAAAAAAAAATTTAAATTTCCTGGAGTTGCCATATTCTGACACCCGTAACTTTTTTACAATTTTTTTGTGGGGCTAGATGTTCTTTTTAGTTATACCTTTTGGGGGAATGTCTAATGATTTGATCGATTTTTATGGGAGGTGAAACAGCGAAAAAAAATCTAATGACGAGCCTGTTAGCCTTCAATAGGCTCCTGGCTGTCATGACAATTGATCACCGCCCCCGGATCTCGCTGGGAAAAAACATGATTAAGGGAGGTTAATGCCACCATCAGTGCCACCATACAGTCATATGAAAAAGTTTGGGCACCCCTATTAATCTTAATCATTTTTAGTTCTAAATATTTGGGTGTTTGCAACAGCCATTTCAATTTGATATATCTAATAACTGATGGACACAGTAATATTTCAGGATTGAAATGAGGTTTATTGTACTAACAGAAAATGTGCAATATGCATTAAACCAAAATTTGACCTGTGCAAAAATTTGGGTACCCTTATCATTTTATTGATTTGAATACTCCTAACTACTTTTTACTGACTTACTGAAGCACAAAATTGGTTTTGTAACCTCACTGAGTTTTGAACTTCATAGCCAGGTGTATCCAATCATGAGAAAAGGTATTTAAGGTGGCCAATTGCAAGTTGTTCTCCTATTTGAATCTCCTCTGAAGAGTGGCATCATCGGCTCCTCAAAACAACTCTCAAATGATCTGAAAACAAAGATTGTTCAACATAGTTGTTCAGGGGAAGGATACAAAAAGTTGTCTCAGAGATTTAACCTGTCAGTTTCCACTGTGAGGAACATAGTAAGGAAACGGAAGACCACAGGGACAGTTCTTGTTAAGCCCAGAAGTGGCAGGCCAAGAAAAATATCAGAAAGGCAGAGAAGAAGAATGGTGAGACCAGTCAAGGACAATCCACAGACCACCTCCAAAGAGCTGCAGCATCATCTTGCTGCAGATGGTGTCACTGCGCATCGGTCAACAATACAGCACACTTTGCACAAGGAGAAGCTGTATGGGAGAGTGATGCGAAAGAAGCCGTTTCTGAAAGCACGCCACAAACAGAGTCGCCTGAGGTATGCAAAAGCACATTTGGACAAGCCAGCTTCATTTTGGAAGAAGGTCCTGTGGACTGATGAAACAAAGATTGAGTTGTTTGGTCATACAAAAAGGTGTTATGCATGGCGTCAAAAAAACACAGCATTCCAAGAAAAACACTTGCTACCCACTGTAAAATTTGGTGGAGGTTCCATCATGCTTTGGGGCTGTGTGGCCAATGCCGGCACCGGGAATCTTGTTAAAGTTGAGGGTCGCATGGATTCAACTCAGTATCAGCAGATTCTTGAGAATAATGTACAAGAATCAGTGACGAATTTGAAGTTACGCCGGGGATGGATATTTCAGCAAGACAATGATCCAAATCTACTCAGGCATTCATGCAGAGGAACAATTACAATGTTCTGGAATGGCCATCCCAGTCTCCAGACCTGAATATCATTGTACATCTGTGGGATAATTTGAAGCGGGCTGTCCATGCTCGGCGACCATCAAACTTAACTGAACTGGAATTGTTTTGTAAAGAGGAATGGTCAAAAATACCTTCATCCAGGATCCAGGAACTGATTAAAAGCTACAGGAAGCGACTAGAGGCTGTTATTTTTGCAAAAGGAGGATCTACTAAATATTAATGTCACTTTTCTGTTGAGGTGCCCATACTTTTGCACCGGTCAAATTTTGGTTTAATGCATATTGCACATTTTCTGTTAGTACAATAAACCTCATTTCAGTCCTGAAATATTACTGTGTCCATCAGTTATTAGATATATCAAATTGAAATGGCTGTTGCAAACACCCAAATATTTAGAACTAAAAATGATTAAGATTAATAATAATAATAGTCCTTTAATAGTCCCACAATGGGGAAATTCAGTAATAGGGGTGCCCAAACTTTTTCATATGACTGTATCTAAATAAATGAAAGGGACTGAGCTACAATACCAGACACAGCCTCTAATCCAATGTATGGCACTGTGACTATTAAACAATAAGAAAAAAATATGGTCCTAACCTATCATGAAGGCTTATGGGGCTAAAACATAACAACTATTCTAGGCAGTAAGGTATATGTGCATTCTGACCAGTGTATACTACAAATGTTGCTGTTCAGGCGCTTTACTGACTCCTTCTGGTTACAACCAGTACTGCATCTCCTAAATACTAGGCATCTTTTCAGTAAAACACATATGACTGTATATGAGATTGTAGCTGGAGGCGTAGCAGTCACCCTATCACATACTCCACGCTGGTTGTATCCACAGTGGGATTAAGTGTCTGGCTCAGGATTAAATTAGTTAATTTATGCAATAAACCAAATCATATTTCAGAGGCAGAGGTCGCGGCCCAGACTCTAATCCTGTAATAAGCCTGATTTACTTGCTTCAGGATAAATCTGCTTAAAGCTGCTGAAATAAACGAGACAAATAGGTTTAGAGCAAGAAGCAGCAAGGTGTATCAGGGCTGGATGAAATAAGCCTCTTATTATAGTGTGAATAGTGGTATAAAGGTCAGAAATATAATAGTACATATAATGTATATAATAGTCATGTATGGATGTGATCTGGGTGGTAAGCTAATGTAGTCAGCAATGCCTATAGGACACATAAGCAACCTATAGATACAAATTGCTACACTCCATAGTCAGTGCAGTCAACAATGGCAATGCCTCTGAAAGTCAGTAGTCAGGCGCTGTCCCCCTGTAGTCCTACGAATACCTGATCTTTAACATTCTAGTAGTAACAGTGGTTCCTACACCCCTTCCTTGCTATACCAAGTTCCCAAGATAGTCACAACAATGTCTGTGCCTATAGGAGTCACAGTGCTCGTGGCTTCAAGTATGCCCAGAAGCCAGTGGCTTACAGGTCACCCTCACCACACTAGGGCTGGATAAACTCCTTTGATCTCCTTTTTCATCCCCTTTGATGGTTGGCAGTCTGTGCATTGTAAATGTATTACCCCTGCCCTCTGGTGCACTGAAGTGCGAAGATTTATTATACATAGCCTGACACTGTCAGAAAGGAGAAAAATAACCCTTTAATTGCAAAAATAGCATTCGGTCAGCAGCATATAGTCAAGGAGGGATTCTGTGGGAGGCTGTGACACAAAAGGGGGCATTATTATTGTGTGGGGGCAATGACAGGAGATGGGAAGTTTGTGTGCACAGACATGTTGTGAACAAGTCTTCATGGCAGTCTGAGCCCAGATACAAAATGAAATGGGAGTTGGGCAGCGGGGCTCTGCCTTTGCTTTAACCTTTTGAAGTAGTGACAGCAGTACTTTCCACAGGGCTTCTTTAACCATACAATACATCGAACAGTCCTGTGAAGTCACTGTTCCTTCTCTCCCCTTAAAGAGAGTCTGTCACCAGACCCCAGCATATCACCCCAGCCCTGCAGATAGATAGGTTAGTGTCACCAGACCCAGCATATCACCCCAGCCCTGCAGATAGATAGGTTAGTGTCAACAGACCCAGCATATCACCCCAGCCCTGCACATAGATAGGTTAGTGTCACCAGAACCAGCATATCACCCCAGCCCTGCAGATAGATAGGTTAGTGTTACCAGAACCAGCATATCACCCCAGCCCTGCAGATAGATAGGTTAGTGTCACCAGACCCCAGCATATCACCCTAGCCCTGCAGATAGATAGGTTAGTGTCACCAGACCCCAACATATCACCCCAGCCCTGCAGATAGATAGGTTAGTGTCACCAGAACCAGCATATCACCCCAGCCCTGCAGATAGATAGGTTGGGTATCACCCCAGCCCTGCAGATAGATAGGTTATTGTCACCAGAACCAGCATATCACCCCAGCCCTGCAGATAGATAGGTTAGTGTCACCAGAACCAGCATATCACCCCAGCCCTGCAGATAGATAGGTTAGTGTCACCAGACCCCAGCATATCACCCCAGCCCTGCAGATAGATAGGTTAGTGTCACCAGAACCAGCATATCACCCCAGTCCTGCAGATAGATAGGTTAGTGTCACCAGAACCAGCATATCACCCCAGCCCTGCAGATAGATAGGTTAGTGTCACCAGAACCAGCATGTCACCCCAGCCCCGCAGACAATTAGGTTAGGGTCACCTGAATCAAATACTTTATCCCCCTTGTGAATCGCTTGTGACTCCATTGCTGAGAAATCACTGTTTTTGTCAATATGTAAATGAGCTTTAGAGTAAGGAGGGCGGTACCATTGCACCAAAGAAGTAAGCGACAATACCCTCATTGTCCCCAAGAAATAATTTGCATATCGACAAAAATGTCAAGATATTGACAACGGAGGCAGCAATTCACAAGGGGAAAACACTGTTTGATTCAGGTGACCCTAACCTATGTATCTGTGGGGCTGGGGTGATATTCTGGGGTCTGGTGACACTAACCTATCTATCTGCAGGGCTGAGGTGATATGCTGGTTCTGGTGACATTAACCTATCTATCTGCAGGGCTTGGTTGATAAGCTGGGTTCTGGTGACCCTAACCTATCTATCTGCAGGGCTGGGGTGATATGCTAGGGTCTGGTGATCCTAAGCCATGAAGTGAATAACAGGATGGCTACTGACTGCAGGGAGAGAAGGAGTTAATGTTGGGAGAGGAGGAGCTATAAGGGGAAAAAACGTGGTGTTAACAGTTAATTGGGAGGAGTTAAAATAGCTACAGAGAAACACCGGGCAACGGTCATATCTCTTCAGATCTGGCGGAGAAGTACATGGTGCCCCGTTTTTTACATGTCACAACGTTCAGGCGGTATGACCTTGCCCTGCAAAAAGTACAGCTGTGTGTATAGGCCCATAGAAATGAATGTGTCTGTACTTTTATCCGCAATTGTGGATAAAAACTACCATCGTGTGCATGGAGCCTGAAAGTTTTTTCCATCCAACGTGGGTGAGATGTTTTGGCTGTACATGCAGTCCAAGACAGACTGGTTGCTAGGGACTTGCTGTCTGACAACCCTACAATGATTGTTACTGTCAGAGAAGCAGCCTGACAACTGCGTTATTAACCCCTCAGTGTATGTTCACGCTCAGTCTTTTGGCACCATGAATAAACTCACGAGAAAACAGGTTAACAAGTATTTTATTTATTGTAGATTTTGAATGTCTTTAACCATTAAAGTTTTCTAAAAAAAAAAAAAAAAAAATTTAGGTGGAGGACCCCTTTACTCAGCTGTTATACTAAAATATATCACATTTCACACAATCCCACATAAATGACAAATTTAAAGGGGTTGTGCTGGATATTTCATTTTTTTTTTTTTGTCACCTCCTTCCGCAATAATAAAATATCCTGGACAACCCCTTTAAGGTAAAGACGCCCATTATACATAAAAGTAGATGTTAAACAATAGCAAAGCGTATAGATGTAGCCAAGTTTAACATGATTTTTAATGTGTAAAGTAAACCAGTAATCGCTTTCACTAGCTTTTTCCCCTATTGCTTTCAGCATAGTTGAAAATTGCTACATCTGTCATATACTACCCCATCAGTATAGTATGGGGTGTTGTGTATGGGATCCAGTCTGGCACAGGAGAGGCCGGGGTATGTCTGGCAGCCGGGCAGCTGATGGCATGTCACAGCACGGTCGCCTCTTTTGAAATTCAGAGCAATCAGCGATTTCCAGGCCTTACGTACTGAAAACTAAGCAAGTCCGGGCAATGGCTGCATATTTCCTAGCGAGACATCATCCACTGCACTCACACAGCCCAGCACCGCACACAGCACCAGCCTCCTCCTCGGCATCCACGTTTTCTAGAAGATCTTACTGAAAAGGTAAAAGAAACTTAAATTTTACGTAAATTCCATTCCAGGGGGCTTACTGCTCTTTACCCGTGTCTATGGCTGCAGAGGTCACTGTATTTGGCTTATTCTTAGTGCAAATGAAAAACTTTACAGGCTGTTGTAACGCTTACCGTATAGCAATGCATTGAAAACAAGTGACATCACGAGGAGCGAGGTACAAAATGCCTTATGCCTCAGTTTTGTCACCTAATAAATTGTATTGTGTTCCCGTAGATTTTTCCTACCCCTGGATACATCAAATTTCCATTCCTGTTTACCCAAATTTTCATCAGTAATTGGATTTACGATGTATGGATGTATATTATTTGGTATATGTTGCTATTGTGTTGTTAATCTTGTGTATTACAATGGTGGGTTTATATACAATCGGTGAAAAAAGGTATGTTTTGTTTATTAAACCTTAAAGGGTTTACCAGGAATTCCAGCTTTTTTTTCCAGGAGGCCGGGGAAGGTGAAAAATAATAAAAAAAAAAAAAACATACCTGTCCCCAACGCTCCAGTGTTCCAGGCCACTGTCCGGTCCAGTGGTGCCCGGGGACTTGTTTCGGCAGAAGTCCTCACCATACGTGATTGTTGGGGCCAATCGGCGGCCTAAGGAAAGGAACCGGGACATCACAGGTTACGTATGCGAGTGATGTCCCATGCCCTTTCCTCAGGTCGCTAAGGATTGGCCTCAGCAGTCACGTGCAGCGAGGACTTCTTCTGGAACAAGCCCCAGGGCATTGCTGGACCAGACAGCGGCCTGAGACACCAGAGTGTCGGGGACAGGAGAGTAGGGGTTTTCTCCTGGACAACCCCTTTAAAGGGATTTGGCACTAGGACCGGCCACTTTACAGTTAGGATATGTAAACAGTAGTAGTAATCTGGACAGCTGGACAACTATCCCCCTCCCTCCCTTGAAGCACCAGTCATGGTAGGAAATGATTCCATATGTGCTATATATTAGTACTCATTTGTCACCATGAGGGTTTTCCTGTCTGTGACAAGTCAATGATATAGCTTCCCGGGGCCCTAAAGCCGTATAGTAAATTAATGCAGCTTAAGGGGATCATCTGGTATGATAAAGTAGAGCCAGTGGTAAAAAATGGACGAAACAGTCCATTTTTTCAATGCCATTTTGCCTCCGTCTAGGAGCTGTTTTCACAGATCCATCATAGACTTGAGTCTATTCAGGGATCCATGAAAATGGACAAAAATAGGACAAGTTCCCTTTTATGACAGACCGTCAAAAAACCCATACGTCTGAATAGGTACACTGAAACCGGTGCGGCAGATTTATTATCATGTCTAAAAGAAAAAAACGTCTTTGTTGCCGATAGCAACCAATCACAGCGCAGCTTTGACTATGTATTTTGCCTTTTGAAAATGAAAGCTGCGCTGTGATTGGTGGCTATGGGCAACAAAGACAGTTTTTCTTTTACACAGGATAATAAAGCTGACCCAATGTCTTCTCAAAGCAGCCCTGACTTGGCTGTTTCGTGTGAACAAGGCCTTATAGCTCACTTGGAAACCGAATTGTTGACACCAGGGCATGTCTGTTCCTTAAAATAGATAAGACCTGGTGTATACCTGTGTTCTGTGTCATTTTCCATTGTGGTGACGTCCATTACTCAGGTTCCGACTGGTATGTCATAGTATTAGTGGATCCTCCAGCCCACCAGAGTATTAGAGGATCTTCTGGCTCTTGAGCGTATTAGAGGATCCTCCAGCCCACCAGAGTTTTAGAGGATCTTCTGACTCGTGAGGGTATTATTGGATCCTCCAGCCCACCAGAGTATGAGAGTATCCTCTTGCTCTTTAGCGTTTTAGTGGATCCCCCAGCCCACCAGAGTTTTAGAGGAACTTCTGACTCATGAGGGTATTGGTGGATCCTCCAGCCCACCAGAGTATGAGAGTATCCTCTGGCTCTTGAGAGTATGAGAGGATCCTCCATCCCACCAGAGTTTTAGAAGATCCTCCAGCCCACCAGAGTTTTAGAGGATCCTCCAGCCCACCAGAGTAGGAGAGTATCATCTGGCTCTTGAGAGTTTTTTTGTGGATCCTCCAGCTCATCAGAGTTTTAGAGGATCCTCCAGCCCACCAGAGTAGGAGAGTATCATCTGGCTCTTGAGAGTTTTTTTGTGGATCCTCCAGCTCATCAGAGTTTTAGAGGACCTTCTGACTCATGAGGGTATTAGTGGATCCTCCAGCCCACCAGAATATGAGAGTATCCTCTTGCTCTTGACAGTATGAGAGGATCCTCCAGCCCACCAGAGTTTTAGAGGATCTTCTGACTCATGAGGGTATTAGTGGATCCTCCAGCCCACCAGAGTATTAGAGTTTGCTCTAGCCTACCAGAGTTTCGGATTATCCTCCAGCCCACCAGAGTTTTAGAGGATCTTCTGTCTCATGAGAGTATTAGTAGATCATCCAGCCCACAAGAATATGAGAGTATCTTCTGGCTCTTGAGAGTATTATAGGATCCTCCATCCCATCAGAGTATTAGAGGTTCCTCTGACTCAGGAGAGTATTATAGTATCCTCTGGCTCATGAGAGTATTAGAGGATCATCCAGGAGGTCCAGACTCTTACAAAAGATTGGGCATGAAAGGTCCAGCAGAAGACAACCCCACTTCTCACTAGGATTTACTTCAATGATACCTTTACAGTCTAAGTGAAAATTTCCTGACGTCTCCATAAGATCTTCCTTACCTTTATAAGACTTGGCTCCAGAACTTTAAGCCTTGAGGGTAGAATTCCTTCTCAAGTTCAATGACTCATAACTAGAGCAGTTATAACAACCGGTCTGACAAATCAGAACCGCTGCACTATGTATACAATGTGAACCAAATCTAACCAATCTATCTGCAGGGCTGGGGTGATATGCTGGGGTCTGGTGACACTAACCTATCTATCTGCAGGGCTGGGGTGATATGCTGAGCTCTGGTGACACTAACCTATCTATCTGCAGGGCTGGGGTGATATGCTGGGTTCTGGTGACCCTAACCTATCTATCTGCAGGGCTGGGGTGATATACTGGCTCTGGTGACACTAACCTATCTATCTGCAGGGCTGGGGTGATATGCTGGCTCTGGTGACACTAACCTATCTATCTGCAGGGCTGGGGTGATATGCTGGGTTCTGGTGACCCTAACCTATCTATCTGCAGGGCTGGGGTGATATGCTGGGTTCTGGTGACCCTAACCTATCTATCTGCAGGGCTGGGGTGATATGCTGGGTTCTGGTGACTCCCTTTAACACTTAGCTCTAGCCTCAGTGAATAGTCCTAAGAAATGTTCCTCCAGCATCTAGAAGTTGTTGTGTCCAAGCTTGAGAAAGGCCCAGTTATTTGGGACCGAAATGTCGCTGTACATATGGAATAAAGACTCTGTTCTCCAGTTTTTGCTATTTTAGAAATTCTGGAGTGCTGACTTTTTTTGGTTACTATTGGTGAAAGTCCTTTTTTGCTGGGGTCCCATTCATCTGTACAAATATAGTGCTGCTCTAGACTTGTGTAGATAGATAGAAAGATAGATATGAGATAGATAGATAGATAGATAGATAGATAGATATGGGATAGATAGATAGATAGATAGATAGATAGATAGATAGATAGATAGATAGATAGGAGATAGATAGATAGATAGATAGATAGATAGATATGGGATAGATAGATAGATATGGGATAGATAGATAGATAGATAGATAGATAGATAGATAGATAGATAGATAGATAGAATTTTGCTTCCGATTAACTTTCAGGAATTATGACAGATATAAAGAAGACATTTTTGATAGAATCATTCACTTTTCCCATTATGGCTCTAATGTTGGACGTGTCCCTATTGATTATATCACGTCACCTTTAATAAGGCCTTCACCTTGCGTCAGACATTACACTGAAATATTAGACAATTTAAAAGCAATAAATGTTTTACGGCACTAGTCACACTCTATAAAACCCGCACACTTCCATATTGAGAGATGGTTGGCTAAGGTTATTTTTTATTGCTCGGTAAATGTAGCACATATTTCACAGTGTTTTATGATAATGAGGACTTCTGCGAGGAGAGAGTCCATACGGGAATGGTTTATTGAGAATCTTAATGTGTTGGTTTATGGTAATTTGTGTAAATTGCTGTATAGTGGACACTTTATTCTAGTTGGCACTAAGTAATGGGTGCAGGTCATTAGGAAATGAGAAGGAACAACATGAAGAACTGGTCCATCTAGACATAGCAGGCTATAAACTTGGTGTATAATGGGTAACTATGCCAAAAAAAACCTGTTGTGATGTGTCAAATGTAGTGTTTGAGAGTCAAATTGGAATGGACATGAGTGACCATTGGACCAAATCCAAATGACACAGTAAAATGTGAAACCTTGGCCTATATCTTTCTATCTTCTGTGGTTTGCCATAGCCTTTCCATATACCTTTGTCCATCACAGAGAACCTTTCAAATTTTCTTGGTTTTGAGGATGTGAGAGTAGACTAACAATATACAAGAGCTTCCGAAATCAGGAAACTGAGGAGATCTTACAGCCGCATCAGAGTTGTTGACCTCTGTGGTCTTAATGATCCTGATTGTGTTACTGCTCCAGGCAAAGGTTAAGAAGAAGTTGTACTGAGCATCCGGGTCACACTAAAACACATTGATCAAGTGGATGACTTGTACCCTACTTGTACACAAACCTTAATGTGAATTCCTTTAGGCTCATCATTTTGTGAAACCAAAAAGTGCTGATTCCAGTTGATAGGTTTAGTGAAAACTAGAATGACATATGCTAGGACCTGGTATGGAGGAGCTGGAAGTTGTGGCATTGCTGCGGAGAAAATGAAACTTACCGCCAGGATCTGCAGAAGCATAGAGCAGATTAGAGGCATCCCAAAATTAGACATCCTACAGTCTCTGATCACAGCTGAGGACGTCACCTCTTATTTCAAAAACAAGATGGACAACATCAGAGAAAGCTTCAACATACAGTCCCCACAACCTATCTACGTTCAACCTACTTCTTCACAATTACTGATGAAAAACTTTCCATACTACTCTCCAAATCACACCCCACCACCTAGGCACTTGACCCAATCTAACCAGATCACCATTACTAACCACTGGTGCCTTCTCTTCCATCACGCTCATCCTTAAGAAGCCATCCCTTGACCCATCCTCTCTGCCCAATAGTCGCCCAATCTCTTTACTCCTGTTTGCCAAAAATTCCTCAAACAACATGTCTACCATAAACTGTTCTCCCAACTCTCATCCATCTCAGTTTTTCTTGGCTACAATCTGTCTTCCGGTCTCACCGCTCCATTAAAACCGCCCTAAGACAGTAATGAACTACCAACTGTCAGAACCCAACAATGATACCTAATAATGCTCTTTCTAGACCTTTCCTCTGCCATGTGTAACAAACTTTCTTAGCATTACAGACCTTTCTTGGATCTCTTCATACCTCACCAACTAAACATTTAGTGTCCCATCTCCTTATCTTTCCCCATCTCTGTTGATGTCCCTAAGCCACTCATTGCCTCTCACAAAGCCAGCCAGTTCACTTTGCTCTGCACTGATGAGGGACAAAAAATCTCGAAACGGCGCTGTATGCAGATAAGTGAAATTGGCTTGGCTAAAATCCCATTTTCTGTCTCAAGACTCAGTGAGTCAAAAGCAAATTGAGGATCTGTTACATCCAACAGAGGGCGTATGAGCTCCCAGCTCCTTTCCCATAATGCCTTGTGATATGTAGATGCTAAGTAGAGGGCAAAAGGCAATTCAAACTCTACACACCTTCACTGGTGCTCTCCTCAATGTGAGAGATTCTTGTCCCTAAGCCACTCATTGCCTCTCACAAAGCCAGCCAGTTCACTTTGCTCTGCACTGATGAGGGACAAAAATCCCGAAACGGCGCTGTATGCAGATAAGTGAAATTGGCTTGGCTAAAATCCTATTTGCTGTCTCAAGACTCAGTGAGTCAAAAGCAAATTGAGGATCTGTTACATCCAACAGAGGGCGTATGAGCTCCCAGCTCCTTTCCCATAATGCCTTGTGATATGATGTCCCTCAAGGCTCTGTCTTGTGATCCCTTCTCTTCTCTATCTGTACCATCAACCAGGGACAATTCAATAGAGCCCCATGGTATTGCCTACTGCTATGCTCACAACACTCGCATTTACCTCTCTTGCCTAGTCGATACCTCTCTGTTATGAGTGAGTTTCTCTTGGAAATGTCATCTTTTTTCTTCTTCGACTTTCTAAAAGTCAACATGGAGAAAAGAGAATTCACCATCTTTCCCCATCTCACTAATCCCTCACCCCTGACCTATCAAATACTGTTAATAGCTCCACACTCTCTCTAATCTCAAAAGTTCGCTGCTTTGGGGTAACCTTTTTTTCTGCCCCATCTACTGTACATCCAAGTCCTTACTGCTTTCTCCCACCTCCAACTAAAACTATTTCTTAAAAATCCTCGATCTCAGGTCAATAGAAATACTAGTGCATGCCCTCATCATCTCCCACCTAGACTACTGCAAAACCCTTCTCTGCGTCCTCTCTTGCTCCTCTCCAGTCTACCCTTAACGCTGCTGCCCACTTAACCCCAATCCCACCACTGGCTACCCATTGCCCAAAGAATTCAGTTCGAAATATTACCAATTAAATCCATCCAAATCTTATCCCCTCTAGACGTCTGTGATCTAATCTTCCAATACCTCCCCTGACTTATTCTCCGATCCTTACAAGATCCTTATACAGCTGTCTCTAGTGCACCCCATAATATAGAAGTCACTGCCCCAAGAACTCAGACTGTCCCCCACAATCGAAACCGCCAACCTGAAGACCCACCTAATGAAAGTCTACAACCCACTCTAACCCTGCTATCACTACACTACTATTCGAGGATCTTCTACTTTCACCTATTCTATCCATCCCATTACCATGTAGATTGTAAGCCCTCACGGGCAGGTTCTCTGTGTACATCCTGAATTGATAGCGCTACATTGTCTTGCATTGTAACTCTTCCTAGCCATTGAGGGTTTGTAGAAAGCTGGATGGTGACCTGTACATGCAGTGTAATTGCAGCCATTAATGGTTGTCACTCAGCATCTGATACCGTGTAGGAGACCAAGGTATCTTCACACTTGAGGTCTCAGATGGAAAAGCTGCTCTTTTAACATCAAAACGTTGTAAATTGTCTTTAATCCCCTATTTCAGATGTCGCCTCAGTTGCCTGAAACCTTCTGACAGTCTTACATTACACAAGAGGTAATGGTGGACGCCCTCACTTAGCACCTGGGCGCAGGCAAAGACATGTTCCTGTTGTAAGCTTTCAGGGCTGTCTAAGCATAGCCAGATAAACAGCGAGAGTGGAACGCGTGGCTCTGTGTAACGTTTTCCATAAAGCGTTCCAGTCTCTGTAATGCAAGACCTGGCTTTATACAAAACTGTAAAAGTGCAAATACTGGCACATGCCAAAACACATCTCAGCAACGTGCAGGTCAGAAAAGTAAGAAATAAATTCCTACATGAGGGTGTTTCATGGCTTGGAAAATCCAATAATGTCCAGCATGTCCAGAGCACGACATACAGTACTAAGACCTGAAAATCAACTGGACATTTCAGTAGATTCATGAATGGAGTCGGAAAAGGGTCTTCCCATTGCAGTGAATGAAATCCTTATTTGGTCGATAAGGGTCCCACCGTTGGGACCGCCACTGAGACTAAAGCTCATGTGGGTCTAGGTGGTCGGACTCCAACAATTAGGTAGTGATGGCAAAGTCAAGTCATATACTATTATTTCAAGGGTTTTTACACAAATATACACAGAATAAGTGATAAGTGTCTGGGACTTCAGCCCCATAGATTCTGAGCAGAGCAGCAGCATGGATGCGCGACTACCGCTCTACTTAAAGCTCACGATACAGTACACATAAATAATGCTGCCATACTACACAAATAAAAAAAGTTACTATATAGAATGACAACATCTAGAGGGGCTCCATGAGAGATGAGAGGGTGTATAGAGAGATGAGGTATAGAAGGTCCACCTTTATAGGGTCCTTATCAGTATCTGTGGGAGGACAACAGGGAGCCCAGATGTGTTGTTGGCTTGTCCCACCACCCCATGACCAATAGTGCATGTCTCTTTTGTAAACTAGGAACAAGTGGGGTCATGGGGTGTAAAAAGAGATGAATGTGGTGTATGTAAGCTCCACCTTTATCGGGTCCCTGTCAGTATCTGTTGGAGGACATCAGGGAGCCCAGATATGTTGTCTGCTCTGGGTCCCTCAGGCCCCTTTCACTTTCTGGAACTTGCTGAAAGACAAAGACTCTAGAGGTTTTAAGAATAAATACGTGACATGTCTGTGGCCTCTATATGTCATGTGGTTGTGCTATGGACATATCAGGTTTTGTAGGATAATGAACGCGTTTCAGTCCTTGTTTGCATTACGGATTGGAATGTGGTATGAAAGCTTCACATTGTGTGCACAAAGCCCAGAGCCACGCGTATTGTGCCTCGCCAGCATTCACAGCTAAGCTTACAGCCAGACATGCCCCTGCCTGTGCCCAGGTGCTAATGGAGGGTGTGCACATTTTCCTGTTGTGTAATATAATATTGTTCGAAGCATTCACAAGGATATCCTATGGGGCCGTGATAGTAGCACAGAAGTATAACATACAACAATTCATTAAGACTTGGAACTAATATATTAGTCATTGTAGTAAGAAAAACTCCTTATTTAATGTGCCTGCTGAGAGGGCTTGGCCTAAATATAAGGGGTGCCAAGGTGGCATTGGAGCTTAAACCCTCATACACATTAGATAGTCAATCAGTCCTACTGAAATTGCCAGGGTCAGCTGACATTAAGTTCTATTGTGGAAGCTTTTTTATGGAGGACAAGGGGACCCCAGCCAAATCCTGTGGGATCTATGAGAAGAGAGCTGAAACCAGACTGACCATGTCCTTCTTTCCGATTGACTGAGGGAACCTGCAATAACTTACCCCACATAAATATAATAATGTTAGAATATCAATGAAATTTCCAACCAGAAGCATGGGAATAACTACCAGGGTGAATTATTATCTCTGTAGTGCGACATCACCATGTTTATTATCCCTGTACTGTGACATCACTGTGTGTATTATCCCTGTACTGTGACATCACCATGTTTATTATCCCTGTACTGTGACATCACTGTGTTTATTATCCCTGTACTGTGACATCACTGTGTTTATTATCCCTGTACTGTGACATCACTGTGTGTATTATCTCTGTACTGTGACATCACTGTGTTTATTATCCCTGTACTGTGACATCACTGTTTATTATCTCTGTACTGTGACATCACTGTGTGTATTATCTCTGTACTGACATCACCGTGTTTATTATCCCTGTACTGTGACATCACTGTGTGTATTATCTCTGTACTGTGACATCACTGTGTTTATTATCTCTGTACTGTGACATCACTGTGTTTATTATCCCTGTGCTGTGACATCACTGTGTGTATTATCCCTGTACTGTGACATCACTGTGTTTATTATCCCTGTACTGTGACATCACTGTGTGTATTATCTCTGTACTGTGACATCACTGTGTTTATTATCCCTGTACTGTGACATCACTGTTTATTATCTCTGTACTGTGACATCACCGTGTTTATTATCCCTGTACTGTGACATCACTGTGTTTATTATCCCTGTACTGTGACATCACTGTGTGTATTATCTCTGTACTGTGACATCACTGTGTTTATTATCTCTGTACTGTGACATCACTGTGTGTATTATCTCTGTACTGTGACATCACTGTGTTTATTATCCCTGTACTGTGACATCACTGTGTGTATTATCCCTGTACTGTGCCATTGCTGTGTTTATTATCCCTGTGCTGTGACATCACTGTGTGTATTATCCCTGTACTGTGACATCACTGTGTGTATTATCCCTGTACTGTGACATCACTGTGTTTATTATCCCTGTACTGTGACATCACTGTGTGTATTATCCCTATACTGTGACATCACTGTGTTTATTATCCCTGTACTGTGACATCACTGTGTTTATTATCCCTGTACTGTGACATCACTGTGTGTATTATCCCTGTACTGTGACATCACTGTGTTTATTATCCCTGTACTGTGACATCACTGTGTGTATTATCCCTGTACTGTGACATCACTGTGTGTATTATCTCTGTACTGTGACATCACTGTGTGCATTATCTGTACTGTAAAACCACTATGTTTGTTCCCCTATATGTAAAGGAGACCAAAATAATCATGCACTTTTCTAGTTTTCTAACTTGCTGCTTAACATGGTCATGATAGAGTGGGGCCCCATGGTAACTTGTTACGACCCTGAGGATGAATATGTGATGGGGAGGATAACAAATGCTGTGGTCTTCAGTATCATGGGGACAGAGGTGTAATTTGAAGCTACTAAGCCTGATGAGAAATCTGTAATGGGGCCCCTACCTTGTGCCATTTATAGTAATAATAGGATTTTATGTGTCAGAAGAACCTTTGGGCCCCCTCAGTATTCAGGGCCAGGTGGTGATCGTTATCACTGTGCCCCCTATAGCTGCGCCCCTCCATGGGCGGTGACACCAAACAGTAACATCAGGAGGCCTCACTTAGGTTGTGTTTCTTAGTTTTACATATCAAATGCACAAAATCCACGTAGTACACACATCAAAGTGTCACAAGCTCATTTATGTGATAAAGCAATATTTACATAGACCCCACCATAGTTTGTGCCCCCCTCACTGTCACTATCCTATATATCTGCTGCTCATATTTTACCATATTCCTGCATTCTGTCATTGAAATGAATGGCATCTATTGTTAGTCCAGCCGTGACCTCCGACGAGTTGACTTTTTGACCTTTTGTGAATGAGGTCACCCAGACTAGCGTCTTCCTGAGCAATTAGAGGCAGGTAATTAGTTATACAGGTTACTTGGAGGAAGGAGGACATCCTCGCCATGTACACAGCACACAATAAGACTTTTGCAGACAGTATTGAGAAATTTATTGTGCATTGTTTTTCTTGTGGTTACTTTGTGTCTCGGTATTCACATTCACTATTATTGGTATCTGTGCCAGGGGTATGAGGGTAGTCAGCGTAGGTGTGGGCACACACCCTGGATCCCTAATGCATAGTTATAATGGAGATGTATTATTGTTGTGCTATGCCGGATTTACACTGTGGTTTGCAGATGTATCAGACTATGGCGGCTGATGTGCTGTCAATGGGACAATGGTGTATTATTATTAATGCTCCCAGCCCCCCGATGCAAAATCTGCAATCGGACCCCCAACAATGATCAACAGTTTACAGTCCTGCTCTTATATTACATTGCAGAAGGGCTTTGGGGCCCCCTTAGGCCCAAGGATCTGGGTGCAACTGCAACCTGTGCACATGCTCACCCCATAGTTACACTGCAAGATGCAACAAATCCCATTTGTAATTCATGGATGATCCCACTCTATGACTCCCATAAGCCCAACAAAGACAAATGTTGTCTTAGTGAGACAACACTACTTGTTAAAAGCTTTCCATTACAATAAGCTGATCACTAAGTGTCCCCCTGCTGGGACCCCCAGTGATCAGCCATGGTCTATAGGGAAACCTGGCTGCTCAATTTCTTTTCAGCGCCACCGCAGAGCAAATAAAGTATTACACAGTGCGGAATTACATCAATGGGCTATCTGTGCAGAGATGTCAACTAGGGAGAGCCCTTTACCTGGTGATTCACGAGTCGTATTTTGCGGAAAAGGTAGGAGTGGTCTTTATAAAAGGGGACAGCTAACGCTAGGTTCACACCTTTGTAATAATATAACAGTCACTGGTTTGATTGTTGTCAATAGAACATTTTTCTCTTACCTAACTTCAATAGTAAGCATACAATGTTGAAGTTCGGTAAGAGAAAAACCTCCCACCTTCTTCCATACATCATCATTAGGTGATGTCACAGTGCAATAAATACTAATGAGCCGTCAGCGGGGTAAAAGTGAATGCTCATCGTGTGAGGGTGTCTAAAAACCATGACACTCCTGGGAAAGCCAGGTGAGTTGAGATCAGGTCCTCCAGAGAGGGAGACACTCTTTGTAATCATTCTCTACTTTGGTCAAGAGATGAGGATTCTGAACGGGGAACCCCAAAGTCACTAATAGGGCATGCAAAAATGGTTTTCTTAACAAGACATCCTCTTCTGAAAGGTAAACCCACCTAGATAAACTTGCACACAATAACATACCATCTCATGGTTTGCTGTATGAGAGTGCAATCCTTTTGGTGGTGAATGGAGGAAAACACCAGGTCTGCACCCAGGCGAAATCATCAGGTGGATAAGTAAGCTGGAAAGCGTTATTACTCCCCGGATAGTCAGAGGTGTAACTTTAAGCAGGGCAGTAGTGGAGACCAAGACTATACTCAATGGACCTGCCACCCGAGGAGAGGAGTCTGTGACATCAGCAAAGGTAACATCAGGACTTCACTGTATATTAGAAAAAAAGCTTAACCAGTTTAAGGAATGTATTGGTATGCTTTATTACTCAATGGACAACCCTTTTAAGTAGGGCAGAGTCAATGGACCCTGCTACAGACATATGGTAAGGTGGACTGTTGGCCCTGCATTGAGTATTACACTTGTATAGAGAGAAATAAGGCTCCCAGAAGGTAATGGTTATCCTTGAAGAGATCTAACTGGTGTAGAGGCAATGCTTCCTAGGAAAACATATGCAAATTATGCAAGTAAGCTCTCCTCCAGATGGAAGAAAACTGTCTCCCTAGTGCTAACTATAGATAGCTACCCTGTATGTCAATGCCTGGCCCATTATAAAGCCGTAAACATGATTAGGGATACCATCAAAGCCTGATATGGAGTATATATTATAAATAAGAACCTTAGCGATGAGTGGCGTACGAGAGGACCATGAGGCTACGACATGAGAAGAATCACAATGTACAGAAATTTAGATGAACTTCAGAGACCAAGGGTCATAGGGTGTATTCTGAAACTCCTGCTTAGGGCACCAAGAGAACTTGCTCGGCCTTCACAAAAAATTTTCCTAACCTCAACCCAATGCAGAGAATTCGGGAAGGACTTAGATCTATGTAGACTACGATGATCTCCAATGTAGATCTACGATGTGACATGTTGGGTGCTCAAAATGTTAAGACAATTTCTTTTTATTTCTTTAGGTGCCAGAACACCAAGAGATTTTTTGTAGGATCATGGATGAACAATGGCTTCAAGATGAAATGGGCAGATTTCCGCAAATGGGAATCTTTCACCGCATGGGATCCAGACGAGGTATGGTAGAGCTAAGACTACCCATGATGTTGCCACAATTACATCCATTTCCTGTTGTATTGATGTGACATATTTCAAGAGGAACACTTTTTAAACTAGCAAATCAAAAAGGAGTTGGCCAGGAACTGGAGCAACCATGGTAAAATAAAAAATAAACCATACTCACCTGTCCCCATTGTCTACCATCCGTGTCCGTTTGGTCTTACTACAGTGCCTTGTTGCCGGAAGTCCTCAGTCTCACATGACCACTGGTATCAATCATTGGTCAGTGTCTGCTGGAGGACTGATGATGTCACTTACATACTGTATGTTACCGATTCCTTGCCAGTGACCACTGAGGCCACTGATTGGTGGTCACTAGAGGCTGAGAACTTCCAGCATCAATGGACTGGCGCAAGACCAACATCAGCGATGGACAACGCAACGTCGGGGACAGGTGAATATGCTTTATTTTTTTATTTTACATCTGCCACGGTATCCCCACGGGTTGCTTCAATTCTTAGACAACTTTCATTAATGATGTGACTTTTTAGCCTTGTAGACCTTGTAGTGCCCATGACCATTGAGATCTGGTCATATACATTAGATGAATGTCAGCTGCACCCACCAATTTCAGTAGGAATGGCCAATGTATATGGAGGTGTTCTGGCTCTCCGTAAAAAATTGTTGGATTTCAATATGCCCAATTCTTTTGTTCTCCAAGGAGTTCAGTCACTACCAAAGGTATCTGATAGAAACATATTACCCTTATTTCCCATCTTGGAGAACTAAGCACAGATCTTCTGTGGATGTAGACTTTCTCCAATCCTTCTGTCTCTTCATGTCATCCAAGACAGACTGGATGATGATGAGATCAGGGCTATATCTATGTGGGCCGTATCATCACTTCCAGGACTCCTCCTCCAAAGGGCAAAGGTCACACCAAATATTGATGAGCTTTACATTTCTCTTTTCTTCTTCACTTAATTTTGTTAATTGTCCCCAATAAATTATTAACCCTTCTATTTCTACAAGCATTCTTACTTTGTTGAATTTGTCCACACCTGTCCAAATCTTTTGCACGGTATTGTATATATGTTGTGTTACTTCCTGTAGTGAAATTCTTTTATATGTACACTGCGGAGCCAGGATCGCCTCATTCCTACCTATCTAATGAACTGTGATAAACCTGAAATGTTTGTGGTGTGTTTGACTTTGCTGGAGGGTGTGAGATAAGCCTGAGGTTTCAATTCACAAACTGCAGCTAGACATGGCCTCGGGGCCTCCCTCGGGCACTTCCTTTCACATCAGTCATAGCTAATATAAGCTGAAATAATTGCCAACTTCCCGTTCATATCACAACTAGAAGCAATATGAAGTACACATAGTACTTTAGTACAATATGCTCATACATCAGTATAGAATGGATTATCTATACAACAGAAGTTTATATTTGCAAAATACAGTAGAGCGTACGCACCCTACAGGGTAACTGTATATGAAAGGAACATTAAGACCCCATGCACATGACCGAGTGTGCACCTGATTTGAGGCTGAGTTTGCAGCGGATGCATCCGAGTGCATTCTGTTATGCATTCACATCTATGGGGGCTTCTGATCACAACAAAAAGAATTGGAAGACCCTATAGATGTGAATACATAATGGAATGTACTCAGATGTGGATGGGGCCTAAATGTAATATACAAAGAAGCGATAAAATCCCAGAAACCTCTCTCCTAATCTCTACTAGCTTTGATCCTAGTCTGTCTGATATAAAAAATGTATGAAATGTATAAAAAAAATCTTCGCTGTGTGTCCTTCAAGATCAGTCGTCTCCCCCTACTGCTTTTCTCAACCTTTTCTCTGCCTATAAGACAAGTGGCTGCAGCAGGAGCCTCCCCCCACTGCTGTGTCTGCAGTAAGAGACAAGGAATGCTAAGCCTTAGGCCCCCTTGACTAAATAATAATCCTCAGAGCTCCTTATCTTATCTATTAGATGCCCTAATAAAATAGTGCTGGCCACTAAATAGGCCCCTGGACTTTCAGAGACGTGTATGGGGTAATACTCAATAGTATTTTTACCTTACCTTAGCTATTTGACAAAACATGGCCATATGCCTTAGACAGCTGATTGACTGAACAATTATTCCTCTCAACCACCCCATACATATGCTCGGCACAACCGAGTAGGGAGAGGCAGGTGTTGCCAGATATCTCCGACAGTGGCTTATCTCCAGTGTGAACAAAGGACTGGGCGTGTTAAAATCATCTAATCGGTGCTGTCATCCTGAGGATTTTGGTGTTTCGTTTATCCAAATCCGTTCAGCCACTCCAAAGATATAAGCCCTTTTAGTGTTGAGTAGTGTTACTGCGGTTCCTCTGGGGCGGGGTCTCTGTGTGCCATATGTCATGCTGTGTTACCACCCTCTTGGCTAGTAGACCCTAATTTGCATCAACACTAAAAGGGCTTATATCTTTGGAATGGCTGAACGGATTTGGATAAACAAAACATCAAAATGCTTAGGGTGACAGCACCGATCATTTGATCTATGTCAGTGGGCTGTTCATACCTGGTGACAGGTCCTCTTTATATGTTATTGCTGCAGATGCAGTTCATGAGGTTCAGTGCAAATAGCTTATTTTGCTGTGGGGAGATTCCCTTGTTTTGTGCTGCTCATTTTCCCTGCAGCAGCCACTACAGGAGAAACGTAGTATTACATGACGTTATTCAAATGAGAACTGTCCACATAATAAATGGGCTAGGCACCAATGTCACCCATATGCCTCATTTAAAGGAGGACTGGATTTTTTTTTTTACACCACTGCCATCTATTGTGCCCACCTCAATTGAAAAACACTGTATACCTCTGGCATGAATACTGAGCAATGTCCTCTTCCAAACATCCATCAAACGTGGGCAGATGTAAGGTACACACAACTGTACAAACAGTAATTCTCAGCCACATGCGGATGAGTTCTCACCCTGCTGCTGCCCGAGGCAAAGGAAAAACTAAATAATCTTTTCACACTTGAAGGAGGTTTATACTAGAAAATAATTGCTGTGAATACAAATCCCAGATGTTTCCGTGCAGTGTCTTGTATCATTCGCAGAACAAAAGTTTCTTTTGAAATTTTGCAAAGTCTGAAATGCTTCGCTCTCTATTAACACATCACAAATACTGTGCCCCTTTAAAACTAAAACCAACCTGGTGATCAACTGATCGCTGCACATCTGGCTTCAGTGACTCCCAACGATCAAGATAAACCATGACTGGTTATGTATTTCCTCTGCAGTGGCCACTACAGGAAAAAAGAGGTATTACATGGTGTCCATTCAAATGAATGACTGGCTATAGTGATAGCTGCTCTTTTTTGCATTTATCAGCTATCCATTGGAGAGGTCATAAATGATAGATCAGTGGGGGGGTCAAAAACTCGGAATGGAACGGCAAAGCGTATGCTCGATTACCTCCATATTACTCCTACATGTGTGACTGGTGGGGATCATAGTAGTCAGCTGTAATGTGCAAGTGATGGACACAGGAACGTCAACTAAGTAAGGATTATGAATGGAACCACCATTGATATAGCACTTAACCAGTTATCTGTCCAGGTTTATAAGACCAGTCCTCTTTGGCGTTTCAGGAGCTAGTCGCTCTCCAAACTACAGGACCACCACTGATCTAGCACATAAGTTATCCAGTGAATAGATGAGTAAAGCTTTTATCTAGAATACCCCTTTAGGCTAAGGCCCCATGTAGCGAGCCACTGCCAAAGAGCACTGCGAGAAAAACCACGGCGTGAAACGCATCGTGGTTTTTCCCGCAGCACTTTTCTTGAAAAGTCAGCAGAGTTTTCCTCTGTGGACTTTCTGCCTCTTTTATACCTATAGGGAAACCGCCGGCGTTCCCATAGATATAATTGACATGCTGCGATTTACAAAAACGCAAAGGTTTTTTAAATCGCAGCAGGTTTGCTATGGATGTTTTTCTGTTATGTGTGGATGGGATTAGCCAGAATCCCATCCTCTTTGCAGGGACTGTTTAAAAGCTGCGGTTTTTGCCGCGGCAGAATCGCGGTGTTTACGCAACGTGGGGCCCTTGCCTTAATGTTGGTTCAGCTCTGCAGTTCTTACATTGTGCAAAAATACAGAAAAGTGATACGTGCCCTTTAAAGAGGACCTGTTACCATTCCTGAAATGTTTTACAACATACTTACCTTCCCAGGTGCTGGAGCACCTGCAATGTGATGTCCCTCTATTACTCCTCCTGGAAATGGATGAATAAATTGACAACTGGGGCTTACCAGTTTACCAGGGTATTTCTTTACAATCTGTCCAACATCTGGCAGGAAAAAAGAACACCACAAATATTGGGGTTACCCTTTAACCTTGCCTTTAATTGTCTCTTCTGGATGTGATAACAGAGGCCTGGAAATCTATGCGTAAAATTCCTGATCTTCTGCGAGTCAGGACTAGGAAATTGATTTAATCTGATAAAAAGTCAAGCAGCCCACGGCCTGGCTCCGAGACAGACCCCCTGATTCAGCCACTGTCGGATCCCACGCCCCCACACAGGCCTTTATTGCGACTGTTTGCACTTGTTTCTCTTTAATCCACTCTCTTAGGTCGATTTTTCTATCAAAGTGCACGGAGACAAAACAATGTATTTTTCTACTGATGTTTCTTTCATGTTTTAATAATTTAAGATGATAAAAGAATGTGGAGTTATTGCTGGATTTATCTGCTGCGGCTGTTGCTTGGCAACCGGTGAGAAAAAGTAGAAAAAAGTGTAAATGTGTCTAACACTCATTTTTCCTTACTGACGTGTGTGGGCAGACAGTTGTGAACTTAAAGGAACATGTCATGAACCGGATTTTTTAAGATATTGAGTAATGTAAAATATTCAATTTGCGAGATATTAGATTTGGTTTTCAGTTTTTTACTTCTAAAGTAGAAATGCACAAGAAAATAGAAAGTCTCTTCTGTCAGGTGCAGCTTAGTGGACCTGGAGTCTAAAAGGGGTGTGGTCTCATTTAAATGTGGGTGGGGCTGCTCAAATACGGGTGTGGCTTAGGTCCATCCAAATAATAATAGTGTATATAATAATATAATAATGTAATAATATGTTATATAATAATATCATATTAAAATAAAATAATATAATAGTGTAATATAATAATATATAATGTAATAATATACAGGTTATGTACAGGTCACATACAGGTTATGCACAGACAATGATAATCCGCAGCTCTGCTCCTTCCCCCTCCTTCCTCCTTCACATAGCTCTAAGATACAGCCTGAGGCTAGAAGGGAGAAGACACTTTAGAGCCTCATATCTCAGGATCCGTTAGAGCTATGAAGATGAGCTTGGATTCTTTTTAAAGATGAGAATCTCATCATCCTGTCCTTACAGACTCAGAGCGATTCGCTGTTAAAAAATTCCGTCGGGAATTGAGATCTG
Organism: Leptodactylus fallax; assembly: GCA_947044405.1. Lineage (NCBI taxonomy): Eukaryota > Metazoa > Chordata > Amphibia > Anura > Leptodactylidae > Leptodactylus > Leptodactylus fallax. The sequence continues at coordinate 823,226 of CAMRHE010000133.1, read as the reverse complement.
CATTGGGATCTCAATGGCAAATAGTGTTTTCACCAGGGAATCGCTCCGGATCTGTAAGGACTATCATAGTGATCTTGGTATCATTGTAAAGATGAGATTCTCATCTTTAAATTAAATCCAAAGTCATCTTCATAGCCCTGTAGTTGTCCCCACAGTTTAATTCCTCCCTCCTACCACACAAAAATAAAAACCCCCACTAACACTCTTCCCGCCTCCCTGTTGTCTCGGTCCGGAGTCTTCAAGGGCTTCTGCAGCTCCCAGTGAAGACTAGATGAATGGTGAAGTAGGGAGCAGGCGGCTCCCTGCTTCATCATTGTATGCAACTGGAGCAGCCCCGCGGGAATGCATATGCAGGCTGTCCCAACGGGGCCCCTGCTACCATAGGGCCAACGGTGCACTAAAGCGGCCCTGTATATTATATAATGTAATATTATAATATTAAGATATAATAATATAGTAATAGTGTAATATAATAATGATCATATTTTATAGGCCTATTAGAGTCACACGGTGCGGCCCAAATCTATCTCTACCTATAGGAGGTGCAGAGGTAGCAATCGCTACTGGGCCCTGGAGCCTGAGTCTGAGCCTGAACATAACAAGACACCAGTATTATAGATGACACATGGTAATTGGGGGCCCCCATTACAAACTTTGCATAGGGTCCCAGGAGCTTCAAGTAACATCTCTGATCTGCCCCTCATCGAGCCCCCCATATTTGTTCTTCTTATTACCATCTTTAGGAAGAGGGCCCTTTCTTTGACTTTGGCCTTCCCAAGATTGGTAATGGCATTGAGCTAGGTGGGGATGGAGTGACCAATGTATTGTCAGACAGCCCTAGGATCTGTATGCAGCTTCATTGGTCAAAAATATTAGGATTTACATGAATTTTTGCTTGTCGTACAGGAAGCTGTAATTCCAATAACATGGCATCTGAATTCTGGACAGATCAGCCAGGTAAGGCAATGATATATTGTCCACCTTCCCCCAAAGCCGGCATTATATATTGGAAGTATTTTCATTGTATACATTACCTTCTTACATTGATCAGTAATCCCTAATGAACCCTGTAGTAAAAGGAGAAGGGCCACTAACAGAAAATATGGGCTCTGTCAGGATGAGGGTCCCATAGATGTCCCCGGAGAGAGGACAGTCATTTCAGTGTGAATAGATGATTCATGGAGGGGGTAATGGGGGCCCCCATTATGCTGCCAGGTGAGAGTCCCAGAGATTGGACAGAGACCTACCAGGCACATACTAATTCCCAAGATAGAAAAAAACCCTATAAAAGGGTTTTCCTACTAATAACACTTGTGACCAGGACAGGAGATAAATGTCTGATCACCGGCGACCTGATCATTGGGACCCCCAGCGATCACAAGATCACGGGCCCCAACTGCGCCATATGAATGGAGTGGTGATGGCCATGCCTGACCACCAGTCTATTCAGTACCCTGGGGCCGATAGAGATCTGGAAGTCCCTTAGAAGTAAATGGAAGGGTAGCCATGTATGCTCAACACTTCTTCATTTATATGGGGCACTTGGAAAAACCATGATCACTGGAAGTCCTTGTAGTCCAACCATCAGTGATCAGAAATGTATCCCCTATCCTAAGGAGAAGCATCAATAATGGAAAAACCGCCTAAACAGGGGCTAAAATATTGATGGCCTATTCCTAGGATAGCTCAACAATATGTGATTGGTGGAGGTCTGACATCTGGGTCTCACAAGCTTCTCAGGGCTGATGAGTCCCAGATGTACTATATCATAGGTGATATAGTACAGCGTCAGCTCAGTCCCATTCAAGTGAATGGGGATGAGCTATAATACCTACTGTAGCATGTAGCTTACAGTAGGTACATGCTGGGTCCCACAGACATCTCAGCCCTGGCGGACGTTGGTGTTCTTTGCATAGATGTCCTTTTTTTGTTTTACGTCATTTTTATATTTTTTTCCCAAAACTTCTTTTTACTAACAAAACCACACCATCCCTTTGCCCCTCGCAAACCTTACTCCTCCATAGACATCCATTTTGATATAAATTGATTTTTCATCATTTATCATCAGCACCAAATGAAACAACAAGGACAATCCCTTTAAATTTGCTATTAGACATTTGTGACATTTTTGCCCCGCTACACTGAGCTGATCATCGCCCATGCTTGTTAGTGAAGCCGCCGGCAGCGCCAAGTCCGTCTCATAAGTCGCTTCTGACCTTGAATACCAAATATAATTTGCAGAAAGCCCTTCATCCCGGCAGGCTCCATCATCCTGAGTGCAAACCATGTAAAGTTTTAATCCATTTTGCAGCAGACTCGTCACCTCCCAGTCATTCTTTCCCTTATCAATAATTTGCAGCCATTTTTGTTGGAGACTATTGTATTCTGTACCTGCAGCGTATTTCCTAATGCATTGTCTGTGTTCCCTTTTGGGCGCTCATACATAAAGTATGACATATGGCGCTGGATGACGACATTGACTTAGAGACTTGGAGGAAGTAGAGGTAAAGGAACACCGCAGGAAAACTGGTTCTCATGGAAGATATCCAGCTGGTATGTGGATTACATACAGGCAATGCTATATGGGAAAATGGTATGCAAATCAGCTCTCCTCCATAAAGAGGAAAACTGTCACAAATTGACCAGAGACCCATATGTGAAGAGATGTTTTGGGGCTCTTACCCCCAGTGTTGGAATGGCCCACCAGAGTACCAGAGGATCCTCCAGTGGGCCCAAGCTCCAACACAATAATGGTCAAGGAGAAGAAACTCAAAATTTGAAAGGTACTATGATCTATTTCCTTTGGGTTTTTGGAGGGTGAGCCCTCAATCATTTTATATGGTGGGCCCAAAAAACCTCAGAACACAACGGTTACCCCTCATCAGTATAGAGCTTTTATACAAACCTATGTGTCTCCATAGTGACAGACTACAAACAAACTCTGTGTAGTCAGATTCTGCAGTCGTGTGTTATTACGCCCTCTTCCTGCTAACCTTACTAGTACATGGAAGGGTTGCAAAACTTTCTAAAGTTTACATAGCTATTAAAACTGAGGCCGCTGTATAGAGGAGATGTGTCTGTGTGCTGTTTTTTGTCCCCTACAGAGAAATGGGGAAAACGTTAAAGGGGTTGTCGGGCTAAAATTTTATTTTTTAATAAGCCAGGGGAGGTGAAAAACTTTTTTTTTAAAAAACCATACTCACCTATCCCCGGTGCTCCGGTGTCCTCCCCACGCGGTCCAGTCCTGCAGCTTCATTGTTTTCTTCCAGTGGAAGTCCCAGTCGCACATGACCGCTAAGGCCATGTGACATCCTGTGACATCCCCCGAAGCCCTTCCTTAGGCTACTGAGGCCACTGATTGGCCGAGCTGCAGGACCGGACCGTGCTGGGAGGACACCTGAGCATCGGGGACAGGTGAGTATGTTTTGGTTTTTTTTTCACCTCCCCTGGCCTAATTAAAAATAAAGTTTTAGCCTGAACAACCTCAACAAACTACTATTCTGGGCTGGTAGTCACCTCGCAAACCAATTAACGCAACATATTAAAAACTAAGCTGAATATTTTTATTACGGTACAATAAACTCCCACCATACTGTCCCCTATGGGTAAGATTGCGGATCTGAACAAGCAGTATATTTTTATACATGGAATCATCCTTTAAAGAGGACCAAGTCTGAAAAGCCCAATGACATCCATCATCTGATCGGCGCTGTCTCCCTGAGCATTTTGGTGTTTTGTTTATCCAAATCCATTCAGCCATTCCAAAGATATAAGCCCTTTTAGTGTTGACACAAATTAGGGTCTACTAGCCAAGGTGGTAAGACTGTGGTTTCTCCGGAGGCGGAGTCTCTGTGTGCTGTATGTCATGCCCACTTGGCTAGTATACACTAATTTGTGTCAACACTAAAAGGGCTTATATCTTTGGAATGGCTGAACGGATTTGGATAAACAAAACACCAAAATGCTCAGGGTGACAGCGCCGATCAGATGATGGGCTTTGGAGATGTGGTGACAAGTCCCCTTTAAGAATTATAGAACATGAAGCGGACCCATTCTTGACTGGTTCACGTGAGTTAGAATATAGCGGGGCAGGGAGACGATCAATCCCGGATTACTAGGGCTCTTGAAGTATTTTAGATCTAATGCTTATTTGCTCTCCATCTGCCAAGCTGCACTATAAGACGACATAATCCAGCAAGTGGCATAAAATGCCGCTGGATCCGCCGCGCTCTCCCCGGTAATACGCAGACAGCTGTTTTTCTCTCTTGTACACTAATCTTCAGCTGGATAAGCACCAGGGAAGCAATAATTGTACAGTATACAGTCATCGCTCTATACAGAACAGGCCGAGAGAGAACCAGGTCACATTATTACAGGCCAACCAACTTTCTAGAAGCCAGATATGAAAAACAGATGTGCCGAGACGACGAAGCCGAGACTTTTTTCTTTTTCCACATACTGTCTTTTTTACTTTACTCACTCTCGGGCGCGGGGGGAGGGGGGTATTTACACTTGTCTCTATGGAAAATTGTGAACTGGACGCAACCTTCACAGCTATAAAACCCTGGACTTTTCTAGTGACGGAAAATCTCATCTGATTCATAGATGAACTACTAGTATTGGACGGAGGCCCACAATACATGGAAAGGCCTTGAATTCAGCAGGACCCTGACCCCGGCTAGAAAGGTGGTTACGTGTCAGATGGTCATTTGTATAGAGATTTCTGGAAAATACGAGTTATTGCTGTCCAGGAGAACAGCAGTAATGGACACCCAAAAAATTTTCACAGGTCGTCAAAAAAAGTGTGACTAACTAGTGGCCCTCCCCCCACTAACCCTTAAAGGGAACCTGTGAGAGTGTCTAGGACCACTAAACAGTCAGCATGTTGTTAAGGAGCTGGGATTTAGGGTCCCATACCTTTGAATCCTATCACCACTCACCACTGGTATCTTTAGCAGTTAAAAGGTGAAGATCCCCAATGCGCATGCGCCGGAGTCCATCAGCGGACTCATCTCACCAGACACTGGGCACCTTCAACCTTTGACTGTTAAAGGGGTATTCCCATGAACATAATCATATCTATATTTGTAGATAATTAAAAGTTAAACATTTTTGCAAATATAAGTAGTAAAAATTCTGCAGAGTTTTAAAGATTTTCTCTAACCATCTTAGTGGTGACAGTCTATTGTCTTGATCGGTTGCCAATGGATACGACCACAAATGCAGAAAATTTCTATGGTCTGGGACTTGTCAGGAACCCAGCCATGATTTTCTTATTGTAGCTGGATTATCAGGCAGGGACACTACAGGTATCAGAAGATATCCCGGCCACAATAAGGAAATCATGGCTGATTTTCTGACCTTAGAAAAGTCCTGCATTCATGGTCGTATCCACTGGTAACCGATCAAGACAACAACTTGTGACCACAAGATATTTATAGAAAATCTTTAAAATTCTGCAAAATGTTTAATGACTTATATTTGCAAAAATGTTTAACTTTTAATTATCTACAAATTTAAAAATGGTTATGTTCATAGGAATACCCCTTTAAGGATACCGGCAGGAGTAGCAGTAGGATATAGAGGTTTGGGACCCTAAACTCCGGCTACATAATGGCATGAGGGCAGTTTTGTGGTCCCAAACAGCCTCACAGGTTCCCTTTAACCCCTTCCCACTGCAGGAATTTTTTAGATTCTCGTTTTTGACTCCCTGTCTTCCAAAAGCCTTAACATATTTATTTTTCTATTCACAGAGCTATATCGGGGCATTATTTTTTGTGGGACAAATTGTACTTCGTAGCGGTACCATTTAATATTCCTTGGGATGTACTGGGAAGCTGGAAAAAAATTCAGAATAGGGTGGAAATGGAGAAAAACTACATTTTTGTGACTTGTCACTGTATTCTATGGGTCTGCGCAATTACAGCAATGCCACAATTATGTAAAAAAAAATTTTTACATTTTAACCCCTTTTAAAAAAATCCAAAAAAATTTATTTGTTTTTATTTATTTACTTTTTTTTAACCCTAGGGGGTCTGATCACTAATACAACAATGCATTGTAAAATTGCGGGACTTCTATTACAGGCTCCATAGAGCAGTCTGTAATACAAGTCTATACCAGAGAAGCCTGGGAGTCTTCAATAGGTTCTTGGCTGTCATGGCAACGGATTGCTAGCCCCAGATCGCGATCCATTGGCGGCGGTGGCAAATTGGTGCCTCGGACAGCTTTGACTGAGACGTCAGGGGGGTTAATGCCCGCAATCAGTCTCTGTATAATACAATGGAGACCTGGCTGCTATGGTAGCCGCGGCTTAGCTGTTGGGAAAGGGTTAAAGGGGTTTTTCACACTTAATTCATAGGATAAGTCATCAGACCCCTACCATCTCCTGCCTACATCACCCCTTGCAGTAGGAGTTGATCCTCCCACTGCTATGACATCACCCATCCTCTGCCTGAGCAGCCAGAGCAGTGCTCCCAGGGATGAAGGCCCACCCCCAGTGCACCAACTGCCACATTTCATAAAAATTCAAAGTGTTTTTTCTCCAAATCTACAAAAGTGACCTATATAACAAAGGTATGGTGTGCATCACTGTAATGTGCTCTGTAACATGGTGGTGACAGTAGAATATGCTTGGAGGAGGTGATGGTGAAGACCTTTCATGTCCTCGCAGATCAGTGGTATTATACTGCTACTGAATTCAGTGTAGTGTCAGCTTTGCCGGTACATGCCCGGGTGCTGGAGATATCGGTGCTGTTAGTTTCAAAGCAGAATTTGTTAAAATCCACTTGCTGAATTTGCCCAATAAAGGCAAAATAGACCAAATACAGTGTCACGCTTTTCCAAATTCTGCTTCAAATTCAGGGTTAAAAATCAGCTTCAAATTCAGTATCAAGCGGAAAAATCTGCTTCAGCAGCAAATTCCTACGTGTGAACACTCTCTTACGATCAGGGACAGCCTATAAGGGCACGACACACTAGAACTGCCTAGTTACAAACACGTGAAGAATATACAGGCAACCAATCACAGCACAGCTTTCAATATTCAAGTGCAGAAGACAATATGTAAGCTGTTCTGTGATTGGTTGCTATGGGCATTATCCAGAATTAGTGAACGCAGACTACCCTTTTTCCGGAAACGGCGCCACATCTGTCTATGGGTTATACCTGGTTTATCCCTATTCAAGTGATCTGCCAAACTGACCCAAAATGGGAAAAAAACACATTTCCTTCGCATTTCTGGACAAACAGCGTAAGTGGAGATAAAGTGCAGCAGAATTTTGAATGCAGCTTTGGGTGTGATTGGAGAATACAGTGCCTTGCGAAAGTATTCGGCCCCCTTGAACTTTTCAACCTTTTGCCACATTTCAGGCTTCAAACATAATGATATAAAATTTAAATTTTTTGGTGAAGAATCAACAACAAGTGGGACACAATCGTGAAGTGGAACGAAATTTATTGGATATTTTAAACTTTTGTAAAAAATCAAAAACTGAAAAGTGGGGCGTGCCAAATTATTCGGCCCCCTTAAGTTAATACTTTGTAGCGCCACCTACTTTGCTGCGATTTCAGCTGCAAGTCGCTTGGGGTATGTCTCTATCAGTTTTGCACATCGAGAGACTGAAATTCTTGCCCATTCTTCCTTGGAAAACAGCTGGAGCTCAGTGAGGTTGGATGGAGAGCGTTTGTGAACAGCAGTTTTCATCTCTTTCCACAGATTCTCGATTGGATTCAGGTCTGGACTTTGACTTGGCCATTCTAACACCTGGATACGTTTATTTGTGAACCATTCCATTATAGATTTTGCTTTATGTTTGGGATCATTGTCTTGTTGGAAGATAAATCTCCGTCCCAGTCTCAGGTCTTCTGCAGACTCCAACAGGTTTTCTTGCAGAATGGTCCTGTATTTGGCTCCATCCATCTTCCCATCAATTTTAACCATCTTCCCTGTCCCTGCTGAAGAAAAGCAGGCCCAAACCATGATGCTGCCCCCACCATGTGTGACAGTGGGGATGGTGTGTTCAGGGTGATGAGCTGTGTTGCTTCTACGCCAAACATATCGTTTTGCATTGTGGCCAAAAAGTTGGATTTTGGTTTCATGTGACCAGAGCACCTTCTTCCACATGTTTGGTGTGTCTCCCGGGTGGCTTGTGGCAAACTTTAAGCGAGACTTTTTATGGATATCTTTGAGAAATGGCTTTCTTCTTGCCATTCTTCCATAAAGGACAGATTTGTGCAGTGTACGACTGATTGTTGTCCTATGGACAGACTCTCCCACCTCAGCTGTAGATCTCTGCAGTTCATCCAGAGTGATCATGGGCCTCTTGGCTGCATCTCTGATCAGTCTTCTTGTTTGAGATGAAAGTTTAGAGGGACGGCCGGGTCTTGGTAGATTTGCAGTGGTCTGATACTCCTTCCATTTCAATATGATCGCTTGCAAAGTGCTCCTTGGGATGTTTAAACTTCTCCACAACAGTATCACGGACCTGCCTGGTGTGTTCCTTGGTCTTCATGATGCTCTCTGCGCTTTAAACAGAACCCTGAGACTATCACAGAGCAGGTGCATTTATACGGAGACTTGATTACACACAGGTGGATTATATTTATCATCATCAGTCATTTAGGACAATATTGGATCATTCAGAGATCCTCATTGAACTTCTGGAGTGAGTTTGCTGCACTGAAAGTAAAGGGGCCGAATAATATTGCACGCCCCACTTTTTCAGTTTTTTATTTTTTAACAAAAGTTTAAAATAACCAATAAATTTCATTCCACTTCACAATTGTGTCCCACTTGTTGTTGATTCTTCACCAAAAAATTAAAATTTTATATCTTTATGTTTGAAGCCTGAAATGTGGCAAAAGGTTGAAAAGTTCAAGGGGGACGAATACTTTTGCAAGGCACTGTAAGTTATCAGCAAAATGGAGCTCTGACCGCTATAAACCTATAGTAATCAAATCAGCTCCGCATTTGGAGGTGGAGAGTGACTTTAGCGTTTGTTTTCTTGTCAGTGAAGTCGCTATGACATGTTCTCATCTCCATACGAGGTCACATTGTGATACTGCTGAGCCTGTAAATGTCTTCATTATGTCGGCTCTGTGTGTCATTCTCAGCAAGTTCTGCACAGACGAGAGGAAGGAGCCAGATGTCTGTTCACACTAGGCCTGCTCCTCATACCGGGTCTTATGTGATGCTGTCATAGACCATGGAGAGGTCTAGGGGCAGGGATGTCTAGAGTCTGGCTTCACCTCTCCCAATAGGACATAAGAAATCATGGCGGCGAGGAACAAGTCATTGCCCACAATCAGGGTAGGACTGGGCATCACGGGAAAGGCCATAGAGACCATGGCCATGGGGGCCCACAGGCCTTTCGGCAGTTCGAGCGCTCTAGATCAGGTGATAAGGGCTCCGCTAGTGTATTTTACTAATGCAAACCATCATGGCTAAAGCCAGAAGCGTAACTTAAAGCTCCTGGGGCCCAATGCCAAATAGGTAACGGGGCCCCCACTTACCATGTGCTACCCATAATACTAGTGTCTTGCTATGTTGTAGAGAAGCCTTTGGGCCCCCTGAGTCTCCTGGGGCTGGTAGCAATGGCTACACCCATTAGGTCTGCATTTATATTGTATTGACTAGGGGCATAACTACCAAAAACCGGGCCCCTTTGCAAACTTTTGACTGGGCCTCCTCAGCCCTCACATGGTGTAGCGCCTCCTTTCCTGGCCCCCACGCAGTATAAAGCCCCTTTTCTGGCTCCCACGCAGTATTAACATCCTCTTTACCAGCCCTCATGTAGTATAACGCTGCCCTTTACCGGCCCCAACCAGCCCGCACACAGTATAACACCTCCTTTACCAGCCCCTATTTACTGGCTCCCATATGGTATAATACCCTCTTTACTGGCCACCTTTTACTGGCCCCACATGGTATATTGCCTCCTTATTGGACCCCATACAGTTTGCTGCCTCCTTTACTGGCCTCCACATAGTAAATGCCCCCTTTACTGACCCCCCACACAATATACGACATTTACTATAGTTTACACCAGAAAACAGGTATAAATTATAACTGAAAACAGCCCCAAAGCAGGCACCCGAGAGCTCCCAAGGTGTGCCTAATAATAATTAAGAGGCAGAGTCTCTTAAATAATTCAGGCGCATCTCGTGACAGCAGGGGAATGGATTAGGATATGCCGGTCTTAATAAATTCCTCCAATATAATAAATGTCTGGCTATCTGCACCCACCACCAGGGGGGGCTTAGGAGCAGTAATAGAACAATAGGCAGTAATCCCATAGGCTCCACCTGGTGGCCAGGATTTCAATGTGTCTATGTCCATGATGGATATTTGGTGGGACTTGGTGCAGAGTTTTTTAGGATAAAACTTTTTGCTCCCATATAAAGATTACATGTTTAGTGACTAAGAGTGAACTATGTGGATGCGAAAGAAAGAAGCTGAGCTTTGTGTGATGTAGGCGGCGGCAGACAGTCAGGCCAGGGTAAGGCTTGTCATTAATTTAGCAAATCACAGGGGAGCCGGCAGCCAGACGGCCTCTCTCTAGTTAGTCATAGTGAAGTAACACAGAATTTGGCAAATGTTCCTATCAAACGTGCGGCTGTGATCCATTATTTAGGGAAATGTGTTTAATAACTGCCTGTAACATGGACTACAGATAGATAGATATGAGATGGATAGATAGATAGATAGATAGATAGATAGATAGATAGATAGATAGATATGAGATAGATATGGGATAGACAGATAGATAGACAGATATGAGAATTATAGATGAAAGATAAATAGGTAGACAGATATCAGAATGATTTTCGGATGGATAGATAGATTGATTTATAGATAAAATATAGATATCAGATAAATTTATAAATAAAAGACAGATAGGTACAAGACATAGCTAGATATATCTAGACAGATTTATAGATAGATAGACAGAGAAATTCTTGATAGATTGATTTACAGATAAAAGATAGTTATTAGATAGATTTATAAATAAAAGACATAGATAGAAGACATATAGCTAGACAGATTCCCAGATTCATATCTATCCATAGATAGATAGATACATAGATAGATAGATAGATAGATAGATAGATAGATTTGTGCGGTTTCTGTGGCCATACTCCTGTACATTACATATGATCCACCCTCAAAAAGTAAATTGACTGATTACCATAGTCCGACTACTGAAACTCTCATCATCCATACTCCCATATTGCGGCATAATCTTCAGACTTGCCTTTCAGGAGTGTGAAAAGTTGGGTGACAACCTATATACAGCCATCGTAAGTATGAAAAAAATCTTATTTGTCCACTAGACTAGGGCTACATGGCGACTTGTGACCGCGAATCATAACATCGCAATGGCACACTATTACCACATCGCAACTAGCAACAGTGAATGTGGTTGTGTTACATGACTACGAGTACAACTAACAAAATGGATTTCCACGTGACCACATACACATTGCAGCCTTAACTGCTGTAATGATACGGTGATATTTCCAGAACAACGAGGAGTAGATCAAAAGACAGGTAAAGAAGAAGGCATTAGGACCCAGATAAGTGAATTTTCAGTGTAAAATCGGCACTAGGACCTGAAGTTGTCAGGAGCACATATAGTGTACTCTCCATAGTGTAGTGCTGCATACACTGTGGGCACTAGGACCCCGCGATGGCCGTTCTACTAAGATTTCGTTCATGCTGTCCGGCACTAGGACCCGGGGCGGCACGCAGCTCTCTGAGCGTTCGGCTCTAGGACCCCGCGCGGCTCGCACATTCCTCTCATTCCAGTGAATGGGGCTGATTGTTGGTGCAGAGCGCTGGAGTGCAGAACACACTGCCCGGTGTGACGGGACCATGCTGAGACCCCCGGCCGCCCTCTGCCACCCCTGCAGCCAAACTTACTCCATGGGACTAGTGTGAGAGGTGAGTGCACTCTGCAGAGCCAGGGAAAGTAGTGAGAGGGCTGGGGGCAGCAAGAGGGGGCATAGCTGCCTGCAGGACACGCTGGCATGGGATCTCTGCCCCCTCTGACATGCTGCCAAGTCACTGCTGTGATGGGGTCATCTGTCATGTGTACAGCTCTGCTACATCTGTATCCTATATATATATATATATATATATATATATATATATATATATATATGTCAGTGCTGTGGTGGTGTTATCTGTCATATCTACAGCTCTGCTACATCTGTATCATACATACATATATATATATATATATATATATATATATATATATATATGTTAGTGCTGTGGTGTTCTAAGTCATAATACAGCTCTGCTACATCTGTATTGGATGTAGGATCTGTATTATATTTGTTATTATTGTAATATTATTATTATTACTGGGTTTTATGTTATAATTGGCACCGCTTATCACCTACCAGTCATTATAATGTTATTATTATCATTATTTTATTATTATTTTATTATTAAAGGCAACACTTATTGTCTATGAGATCATTATAATGTTATTATTGGCACCGCTTATCATCTACCAGCCATTATAACATTATTATTATCATTAATGTTATCATTATTATATTATAGGCACCACTTATCATCTACCAGTCTTTATAATGTTATTATCATCATTATATTATTATTTTATTATTATTGGCACCGCTTATCGTCTGTGAGTCATTATAATGTTATTGTTGGTACCTCTTATTGTTTACCAGTCTTTATAATGTTATTAGTATCATTATATTATTATTATTATAGACACCGCTTATCATCTACCAGTCTTTATAATGTTATTATTATTATTTTATTATTATTGGCACCGCTTATCGTCTGAGTCATTATAATGTTATTGTTGGCACCTCTTATTGTTTACTAGTCTTTATAATGTTATCATCATCATTATATTATTATTATTATAATTATTATTGGCACCGCTTATCGTTTAAGTCATTATAATGTTATTGTTGGTACCTCTTATTGTTTACCAGTCTTTATAATGTTATTATTATTTTATTATTATTGGCACCGCTTATCGTCTGAGTCATTATAATGTTATTGTTAGCACCTCCTATTGTTTACCAGTCTTTATAATGTTATCATCATCATTATATTATTATTATTGGCACCGCTTGTCATCTACCAGTCATTATAATGTTATTATCATCATTATATTATTATTTCATTATTATTGGCACCGCTTATCATCTACCAGTCATTATAATGTTAATGTTGGCACCGTTTATTGTTTACCAGTCTTTATAATGTTATTATCATCATTATATTATTATTATTATTATTGGCACCGCTTATCATTTACAGTCATTATTATGTTATTATCATCCTTGTATTATTATTATGCTACTGTTATTACATACATAAATTACAGCCCCACACTGACCTATGCCATCCGCTGCCAGTCCCTAGTCGGTATTGGTAGCATTATTGCCCCTCGCCATGCCCTGGCACCAGTAGGCCACGTGCACAGGGGAACATCTCTGACAGATTTTGTTGTGAATTTGCCTCAGATTTCACCCCATGCAAGTATGAAAAAAATTGTCGTAGATGTTGGAAAAAGTGGCATTAGTGTATGAGAAATATGGCATTCAGCATGGAAACTGGTATTATGGCATCGATAAACCTGCCCTAGTAGTGTCGCATGACAAAGTCAGCTCTGCTACATCGCTATTACTTTCCTGTAAGTGACAACTACAGCTCTGCTATACTAAGGTGATCTGTTTTCACCCATCCATTAGAACGGTTGAAGAATAACATGTTTTTGATTCACGCCACTGCTGGACTGGCGCGTGCCGCCGCCGCAGATGTTTACACCTTGACAGATTGGTGTCAGGTTTGGGGGCGGGGGTGCACTGTTGAGAGTCTGCAGATGTGGAGATGCTTCGGGTGTCAAGTAGCATCTTGATTCATATAGGTAGGGCTGTAGGGTTGCTGTCCTGTGGCGGGGTATCTTAACATTCATACTGAAGCTAATGGAAATGTGGTGGCCAGCGGCGACTTTTGGAGAGGTCTCTGGCACTGTGGCCATGATGATTTTGTCACCTTGTGCCACTAGTCCTTCATCCTTCCAGGTGCCAGTGCTATGCCATCGCTTCAGCAGGAAACTCTGCCAATAGTTTTGATTATAAATCTTCTATCATTGTGTATCTACGGCTCCTATATAAACATGTGTCTCCATGGTTACAGACTACAAACAAACCTAGCGTAGTCTGATCCTAAAGTCATACTTCTTTCCATCTGTCCTCTACTTTTTTCTAACCTGCTGACTGTATATACGCTGAGAGGTAGACATAGCCTTAAAATTTGGGACATACCTATGCAAATTCAGGATGGTCTCCTCTGCTGGTTGTGACTTGCCTCTTTGGAGGAATCTGCACATTGACAAAACAGCAATATCTCAGCAACGGAGACAGCGATTCACAAGGGGGAAACACCATTGGATTCAGGAGACCCTAACCTACCTATCTGTGTATACACTGGGTCCTAGTATCAACTCCCTTTAAGGTGCATCGGGGACGTAGCACAAGTAGAGAACCCCTTTAACTTGTATCTCCTCTCTGTTGTGCCACTCTTATTCACATTGATACATAGACATTGTGATAGTGATGTCACTCATAGGTGCGGGCGTTGTAATGTGATGTGTCACACATCCGATTCTCTTACTCAGTGCCCATTGCATCTATATACTGAGTAAGTAGGTGGGCATCTAGTGTGGAGAGATCCCTATTGTACTGCTTGTGGCGTATCTGATGTATGAATCACTGTCCTTCATAATACACAGTAGAAGTATGACCGATCAGGCTCCGGTATTATAACAGGGGGCACAACATGGCGGCATTACTGTATATCCTGTCTGCAAAATACTGGAGCCTCCAAAAAAATAGCTCAGGGAGAATGAATTTGGCACAGTTGCTGTGTGCAGAATTGGCGCATTGTTGGATTATCTGGTATTGTGGATTATTGGATGATGAATTAAATGACTTTGTAAATTTCTCGTGTAGTTATGTACAAAGAAGAGAGGGGGCGCCATAACAAAGATCAAACTGGGAGCTCCTTTTTGGTGCCAAGTTTGGGCAAATGGACCTGATGTTTGATCCTCTTTCACCGCATTTCGTTTTTGGGGAGATTTGGGGAGTCCTCTGCACTTTCTTACCACCTATTACATTGGGGTGCGCTGACTGGCTATTTGGTTTACGGGCTGTTTGTCTGTTTTTTGAGGTTTTTGTTTTATGCTTGCAGCCAAGGGAGGTGAGGATTTGTGGCCACGGGGACCCACGGAGGTGCAGAGCAATTCCTGACTAAGTGACCCCACTCCTAGCACATGGACACAAGACTGGCCTTAGCTATGTGTGACCCGCATGGTCACAAAGGGTGCCAGATTGTAAGAGGGTGCCTCTAAGCTCAGTTGTATCTGTGCAATTGTGGCGCTGTATTGCACCCATTTCCTCCCCCAAAAGAAAAAAAAATTTAAACTATCAATAAATTATGTGTACCCCAAAATGGAAAAAAACTACAACTCATCTCACAAAAAACAAGCCCCCATGTGGCCAGGTCAATGGAAAGAATTATGACTCTTGGGATTCTATGATGAAAAAAATGGTTAGACCTTAAGACCCAAGATATGTCCTGTGTTTCTTAAGATGAATTGGGTGAAACAAAAGAGGATTCCAAAAAGGGCACCATACAACCTAAGGCCGGCCCTGCATGGACGGGATGTGCTGGGGTAGAGGGTAGCCTCTGTAGTGTCAGGCAGTGTCACTTAGGTGTGTCCGAGGAGTTTGGGATTCCTGACTCTAGTGTAAGGACCACGCTGAAGATCATATCAGTTGTCAGTCAAGCCATTGTCCAGCTGCAACGTCTGTGTCGTTCTAGGGAGCCCCAATGGTACATGAGGCCGCCGGTCATCTCAAGCCCCTCTAGAAGACCCTTCTGACCTACTTTGGGCCATTCCCATTATTTACACCATGCCTTCCCCCTCTCTCCAGAGGTTGACACTAGAGCCCTGCCGGTACATTACCACTGACATCCCCTGATCTAGGACATGCTGGGACTTGCAGTTTCAAAGGGACACAAGACTGACTGACCCTCCCCTTACTCTATGTATAGGAAATATCCCCCGTCCTGATGTTCCGTCCATAGTGAAGTAACGCCATTGGCCGATGTGGTCACATGACTCTACGTTACACTGGAAAGTTGCTTACCTGCAGTGAGAGACGGAGGAAGACTTTATATGGTAAGTAACGTATTACAATTTCTGCCTCCGTGTAGGTCCCCTGCGTCTAGAAAAAAAAAATGCATCTCAGCATATTCCTACAGACTACAGATCCTAGACTGAAGGCGATATTTGTCACTCTTTTATTTTTCCGAAGCCCCCGACCATAATTAGCCAGCCCCCGAGCCGTGTCCCGCAGTCCGTCTGCCGGCTGTAGGTAGTCTAATGGTTTAGTAAGGGCAATAGATCTGTGTCCTGGAGATAAACGGAAGGAAGAGAGAGGCAGGAGGGGTACAGAGAAGGAGGCAGGATATGGGAGGCAGACAGAGCACATAACGTGTTGGACTTGGCGTTTTATCGTCGTCTTTCGCTCGGGATTCATCAGCGAGGAGACGTCCTACAGCAGTAAGTAGAATTTCACGGGTCTAGAACGTATTGTGTGATGTGTCGGGAGCGCTGGGTTCTAGCTCCGTCTTCACGTGCGTTCTATTGTTACCGGGTACACCATACAGAAAACATCTGGATGGTATTTAGCAGCAGAGAGGGGCAGCACTTCGGATTTAACCCTCGGTGGTAGGGACAAAGACTTGCCGAGCGTTGTCCCTCACTCCGAATATAATTCACAGTTCAGACCTAATGTGCAAAGCAGTTCTGCAAAAATCTGATATCACACTGTAGGAAGCTGGGGGAGGGGGTGGCGAGTACTTTTTCACATGGACGTGGGTTCAGTGTGGTGCTATAATAGGGACGCTGGGCAAGTTCCTTGTGATTTTTTTTTCACAGGGGACGATTTAGGTAATGTGGGAAGCCATATTACATTTTTCCTAAAGTTGATGGAGGAGGGGTATGCTGCAGTTTGCGTGAACGTAGAATTCTTGCAAACATTTTGCAGTACAGTAACCATACAGCTTTGGGTACGAGGTGCCGCTTCCAGTGGGTGAGGACTCCTGGTCTCCATACTACTGTTTGACGTTCATCGGTGTCCCTGCCAAAGTAGTGACCCTGGGGGGCGCCATGTACAGTGGTCTGTTGGCATGGACACCTGGACCCCACACAGATCAGATGCTGCAGCAGCCTCTGGGTGCCACAAACTGCTAGTGGACGGAAAGTGTGCAGTACCCCTCCCCATTCAAGTAATAGGAGTGGGGAACTGCAACACTGCTTCTACTACTTGTATAGGAGCGTCGCCCCATCCATTTGTAGCTTCTGTTGCTGCAAAACCTTATCTGTGCGAGGTCTGGTGTCAGACCCCGACAGATCACGTACTGATGGTCTAGGTTATCAGTATGAAAAAAACAATTTGGGTACGGAAAACCCCTTTAAGGCCCCACATTGCGGAAATGCGGCTTTTTTGGTTGCAGATTTTGTTGCGGTTTTTGAGCCAAAGCCAAGAATGGCTACATAAGGAATGACATACTGTATATATAACAAGTTCTTATACTTCTACCTTCTGCTCCATCCACTCCTGGCTTTGGCTCAAAAAACCGCAGCTAAATCTGCGACAAAAAAGCTACGTTTCTGCAACGTGGAGCCTCAGCCTAAGAGTCTCCGGCCTCTTAATAGTTCTGGTGCACCCCCATGTGCCAGAATTGCAATCCATGCCAGTCAGGGGCTTTCATAGATTTCTGGTATAAGTATTGGAGTACATTAGTGGGGCCAGGGTGACCCCAACCTGCCTTCACCCTACTCTGCCCATTTTGGTGAATGGGGTGCAGAACCAACAATACGACACATCTTTGGAGCAGAAAAGAAAGGGCTGTGCACCGAAAATGTGCCACACTTACATCAATCTGGAAAACTGGTATAGATAGTTTAGTAAATCTGCCCCATTTTATTCAGCTACTCCCCAAATGTAAAAAACTGACTTTTTTTTTGTCTTTTAACCCCTTCTAAACATTTTCATCAGCTGTTCGAACTGGCGGCGGCACTTCACGGGCCAGTGATGTCACGTTCGTCTATCACAAGTAAATGAGCTGAGCTGCAGTCCCTCGCACCGCCACTATACAATGTATGGCACTGTGCCTGGTCATGGGGGTGATATCAGATGCCCTCTGATCTAATATTGATGACCTATCCTAAGCCTAGGTCATCAATATGGCTGAAGCCCTATGTTGCGAAAACGCTGCCTTTTACAGTACCTGCAAAGTGAATGAGATTCTGGCTAATCCCATCCACACATTGCAGAAAAAAAAAAAACCTGAGATGGTTTTGATACACAAGTTCCTATGGGCCACGACACTGTCCACAGAGGAGAATGAAGGTAGCGGTTTCCAGTTTCTAGTCGCCATGTTTTACTCAGTACATGGAAGGTGTCTTGGATGATGAGAGGACTTGAGTGTACAGCTCTTGAGACACCTGTTTAGAGGATGAGCGCTCCTTTAACTGCTTTATGGCTGGGCTTTCCTGTCAGGGGCACATGTGGTTAGAATTTGCCTTGATTTATGGCGGTTTGGTCATTTTTTTTGTATTCTGGTTTTTGGCCTGAATAAATATTTTTATTCCTTTAATTGATCTCAGGTGCTTGTCTTGTAAGGTCTTGTTTACACATTAAGGATTCTGTCAGGATGTTGGCACGGATTTGGTGCCTAAATCCTGACAGAATCTGCTGACATAACACTGGTAATGCGAATAGATGTGATGTTTTTAGTGTTGGACTGAGGTACTTTGGGCCCACCAGATAAAATGGCCGCCTTCAAACAACCAGTAGGAAACAGACCATAGTACCCTTTAAATGTGGGTGTCTTCTGCTGGACCCTTGTATTAGAACCTGTCAGGGGCGTAACTTGAGGGGGTGCAGAGGGTGCAGTCGCACCGGGGCCCAGGAGCCTTAGGGGGCCCATAAGCACTGGCATCAGTATTAAGATTGCAGCTTTCACCTGGCCGATAAACCAAGGAGACCCATAGATTACCCTAACCATACTAAGGTAGATTAAACTCCTTAGCACCCGTAACCATCACTATAAAGAATTCGCTGTAGGGATGAGGTAGGGTGCCCCGGACAAAAGATTGCACTGGGGCCCACAAGACTTTAATTACATCACTGGAACCTGCGCACCCTGAAAAAAAAAATCAGGAAAAATCAGCATGGCATAATGTATGAGCTGCACATTGTAATATGCGTCTGTCACCGGACTCCACACAGAAATGGCGGAATATCAACGTTAACAACAACACTATTCCGTGTGCCAAGCTGCCAGCTGATCTGAGGCAGAAATCTGATTTTCAGGCTTGGATTTCTGTGAATAACTTTTTGAAGTGTATTTACCTAAGACAAATGCAGCCCATGTGAATATACCCCAAGGGGCTAATATGCATAATGCAAATCCAACATGTATTTACTTCGGCACTACAGAGACTGAGGATTGCAAAACCATATTTACACTAGGCTCATACTACTCTAGTCCATTCGAGGACCAGAACAACGGATAGGAGGACTGCTAAAATAGCAGTTACACACAGTCCGACAGACCCCACTGACTATAATGGAGTCTGTCGTTTTAAAACTGGCGGAGAAAAAAGTTCTCAGTACAGGACTTTTTCCTCCGCTGATTTTCAGACGGACACCGCAACAGAGACTCCAGCACAGATGTGAACATAGCCTTACATGCATTAGATGCAAAATGCTTGCAGATTTTGACACAGTCGAGGGCGAAAAGTGGTGAGGGCTGCATAGCACATGGGGGAAAAAGGCGAAAATGCTTCATAAATGAGGCGCAGGGTGGAAAAAGACCTCAAAAAGGTGCACATAGCTTAATAAATGTGTCCCAATGGGGGTAATGGGGGCGGCACGGTGGCTCAGTGGTTAGCACTACAGCCTTGCAGCGCTGGAGTCCTAGGCTTGAATCCAGCCAAGGACAACATCTGCAAGGAGTTTGTATGTTCTCCTTGTGTTTGGTGGGTTTCCTCTGGTTTCCTCCCACACTTCAAAGACATACTGATAGGGAATGTAGATTGTGAGCCCTATATGGGACAGTGACTGACAATATCTGTACAACGCTGCGGAATATGACAGTGCTATATAAGTAAGGGTGGGTTCACACCTGCGCTTGCTATCCGTCCGTTGCCAATCCAGTGAAAATCTTGGCGAACTGGATTGGCATCGGATACAGACCGGTCAGCGACGCATTGGTTAAAAACCCATTCATTTAAATGGGTTTTTAAAGCAATGCGCGGGTGTGCGCTTACACCCTCTGCGCTGCGAATCCTTTTTTTTCGTCGGAAACAAAGTCGGACACGCAGGACTTCGTGTCCGACGAAAAAAAAAAGGATTCGCAGCACAGAGGGTGTAAGAGCACACCCGCGCATTGCTTTAAAAACCCATTTAAATGAATGGGTTTTTAACCAATGCGTCGCTGACCGGTCTGTATCCGATGCCAATCCAGTTCGCCGAGATTTTCACTGGATTGGCAACGGACGGATAGCAAGCGCAGGTGTGAACCCACCCTAAGAAAAATAAAATAAGAATTTCCCAACCCATGTATTTAATATTTAATGGCATAGATGGGTGTAAATGTTGTACATGTTCAGCGCACATCTTATTTTTGCAACCCGCTCACCAGTTTTTGCGAAAGTGGGCAGAATGGGGAGTGACCAAGATGGCTGCAGCAGGGTCGCCTCCACATGATAAATTTAATATAACTCACTGAGCCTCATAGTCACCTTATTTATTAAGGAGATTGCTCTGTTAGTTTGGACTCTTCCCCAACCATGTGCTCTCCCGGAGTCCGGCTGCTGGAGCACTTGGCTTCTTCATAAAAAGCAAGGGGACCTCTTTCTATGCTCACCATATGTCTGAATAGGGTTCTAAGACCCCTTCCTAAGTGATATGGAAATAAGCAGCGTCTTGTAAGGTGTGGACCAGTTGTACACCTTGCAATAACCCAGTGACCAGCACAAGATTAAGATCTTACAAGGTGCCGGTCATTTGCATTCTACATGAGAAAATTGATCATCTCTCCAGACACAATGGTGGATAAGTCATTGATGGTGAGGCGACTCATTGCCTCTCGTTCCCTTTATGAAGTGGAATATTTTTGGGCATTTATTATGGATTTGGGGCCTTTTCAGCCGACAGTCAGACACCTGATGTTTAAGAAAGTCCGCCCTTATATTTAACAGAGAAGGCAGCGCCCTGGGGGAACATTAGGTTTCTAGTCAAAGGGATGTTTGTTTTGCCAATATTCATTTGGGGCATAAAACAAGGAGATCAGATTGCTAAGACAGTGATCAGTATTGTGTGTGTGAGGCGGCAGACACAACAGTCTCCTCCAAGGTGTATCATTTTTCAGTCGGCTGCTTGGATTACAGGTGGACACCATGCTCTTTTCATCAGCTTCCATGTTGACTAAGGCTAGGACTACACAGCGATATGTGTGTGCGACAAGTAGTTGCACAACTAAAACAGTTGCGACTTGCATGACATACATGTCGCAGTCTCAAGCAACTTCTATTGAAGTCTGTGGTAAAAAAAAATTGTCTTGTGCAACCAAAATCCAAAGGATTTGGATTTTTTGAGACTATGAATGGAACATGTTTAGACCTAGCCTAAAGGTGGCCATACTTCTTAGTCTAGACGGCCACTCTGGTTGTAACTCCTTTTCTGACCAAAGATCACCGGGTCGGAGACTCCTTTACTAATGTTAGTGAAGGGAATTGCTGGAAAGGGTGAAAAGAAGGAGTCACAGGGTGGTCTTTGGTCAAGTGATGGGAATCCCAGCCAAAGTCTCTGTGTAGCCCTAGGTAGGGCTATTGGCCAAATGGTTGTTTGCCCAACAGATGTTCTTTCTGAATCCCTCATCCACGTGCATACTTGGCCAAGCATGCATTTGCTCAACATACAGAGAAGAGAATTATCAGACACCTGGCTTATCTTACCTCCCTATCATCTGGTATCCAATGGCCCCATCTCCGCAATGTCTTGCTGTCATGAATCAGGACACCCCCATAGGGTTGACCAGTCCTGCCGAAATCATGTATTGTGTATGACCATTTTAAGGCCCAGAAAACCCTCCGTCTACTCTCCCCCAAACCAAGCAGTTCATTTTTAGGCTGAGGCCCATGTTGCAAAAATGCAGCTTTTTTTTGTTGCAGATTTTGCTGCGTTTTTTTGAGCCAATGCCAACATTGGCTACAAAAGGAAAGGGAAATATCTAGGAAGTTCTTATATTTCTCCCTTCTGCTCAATCCACTCCTGGCTTTGGCTTAAAAAACCGCAGCAAAATCTGCAACAAAAAAAGCTGCGTTTCCGCAACGTGGGGCCTCAGCCTTATAGAGTAAAGACCTATATAGCCTGCATTGGTTAGAGGTGCTCCTGAAGGGCCCGGCTCAGCATGGCTTCACGTGGCCTGTAACAGGTGTTTGGTGTTTTTTTTTGTATAATATTTGGGTATATATAAGGGCCGTAAATTCCATAAAAGACTATGGGGATCAGTAGTAAAGATTTGTAGCTAAAATTTATTCATGTCGCACATACTGACAAGCTGGCAGACGTACAAGTGGCCTCCAGCCCAGGCATATATCATTTATAATAGGTCAGAGCCTCAGTGTGTGTGTGTGTGTATATATATATATATATATGATGGCTGTAGAAATATGACTTTATCACCTATGAAGTGCTTAAAGGGACTGTCCACTCTATTATCACCTTTAGGATAGGCCATCACTATATGATTGGTGGGTGTCTGACCCCTAGTGTCCACACCGCTCAGCAAAAAGAAGAGGCCGCCAGAGTCACTTTCATCCACACACATGGACACTGCTAAGTTGGTTCCTGCAGTGAAGGGAAATCTCCCGACAGATGTTTTTTCCCGTAGTCGAAGCCCCACTCATCACCTCTGCCATTGTACCCTTTCCCCCCTATCGATATAAACATAGAAGAATGGAAATGCGAGTGCAAGTGTGAACCTAGCGTAACTTAAAATCTTATCAAAAATATAGGTTCTAACGACACCTTCCCTTTAAGAGGTAGGAAATGAGATTGAGATATAAATAGGTTATACACACACAGTGGCTGTAGGTCAAACGTTCATCCCATCCTTCTATGGGGGCACTCTCTGCTCACACACTATATACGCGCTTTATAACTCCTATAAACAGAATCGGACATGTTGAAAGTCAGCATGTCCGATCATAGATCATCAAATACACATTAGATTTGTGGCCTGTTCTGCAGAAACTGTCAGGTTAGCCAGACTTAGTCTGATGTGTATGTCCCCCTTTAGGCAATGTTGACACTTGCTTTT
This sequence comes from Leptodactylus fallax, assembly GCA_947044405.1. Lineage (NCBI taxonomy): Eukaryota > Metazoa > Chordata > Amphibia > Anura > Leptodactylidae > Leptodactylus > Leptodactylus fallax. The sequence goes on along the minus strand of CAMRHE010000133.1, from coordinate 799,768 downwards.
AGGGTTCACCAAGGTTTCCGCCACTTTCGACAGCAAGACTAATACAGAATGATGTCACAATGGCAGAAACATTGACAGAAATCTGATATAAATGAGCAGGGGTCTGTTATGCGACCTTAGATCTCTTGCATGGCAGAAGCCTTGGTGCAGGTGTGAACTGGGATCTGTCAGGCGACCTTAGGATCTCTTGTATGGCGGTAGTTATAGTGCAGGTGTGAACTGGAATATGTCAGGCGACCTTAGGATGTCTTGTATGGCGGTAGCTATAGTGCAGGTGTGAACTGGGATCTGTCAGGCGACCTTAGGATCTCTTGTATGGCGGTAGTTATAGTGCAGGTGTGAAATGGGATCTGTCAGGCGACCTTAGGATCTCTTGTATGGCTGTAGTTATAGTGCAGGTGTGAACTGGGATCTGTCAGGCGACCTTAGGATGTCTTGTATGGCGGTAGCTATAGTGCAGGTGTGAACTGGGATCTGTCAGGCGACCTTAGGATGTCTTGTATGGCGGTAGCTATAGTGCAGGTGTGAACTCGGATCTATCAGGAGACCTTAGGATCACTTGAAAGGTGGAAACCATGGTGCAGGTGTGAACTGCTATCTATCAGGCGACCTTAGGATGTCTTGTATGGCTGTAGTTATAGTGCAGGTGTGAACTGGAGTCTGTCAGGCGACCTTAGGATGTCTTGTATGGCGGTAGCTATAGTGCAGGTGTGAACTGGGATCTGTCAGGCGACCTTAGGATCTCTTGTATGGCGGTAGTTATAGTGCAGGTGTGAACTGGGATCTGTCAGGCGACCTTAGGATGTCTTGTATGGCGGTAGCTATAGTGCAGGTGTGAACTGGGATCTGTCAGGCGACCTTAGGATGTCTTGTATGGCGGTAGCTATAGTGCAGGTGTGAACTCGGATCTATCAGGAGACCTTAGGATCACTTGAAAGGTGGAAACCATGGTGCAGGTGTGAACTGCTATCTATCAGGCGACCTTAGGATGTCTTGTATGGCTGTAGTTATAGTGCAGGTGTGAACTGGAGTCTGTCAGGCGACCTTAGGATGTCTTGTATGGCGGTAGCTATAGTGCAGGTGTGAACTGGGATCTGTCAGGCGACCTTAGGATCTCTTGTATGGCGGTAGTTATAGTGCAGGTGTGAAATGGGATCTGTCAGGCGACCTTAGGATCTCTTGTATGGCGGTAGTTATAGTGCAGGTGTGAACTGGAATATGTCAGGCGACCTTAGGATGTCTTGTATGGCGGTAGCTATAGTGCAGGTGTGAACTCGGATCTATCAAGCGACCTTAGGATCACTTGAAAGGTGGAAACCATGGTGCAGGTGTGAACTGCTATCTATCAGGCGACCTTAGGATGTCTTGAATGGCTGTAGTTATAGTGCAGGTGTGAACTGGAGTCTGTCAGGCGACCTTAGGATGTCTTGTATGGCGGTAGCTATAGTGCAGGTGTGAACTGGAGTCTGTCAGGCGACCTTAGGATGTCTTGTATGGCGGTAGCTATAGTGCAGGTGTGAACTGGAATATGTCAGGTGACCTTAGTATGTCTTGTATGGCGGTAGCTATAGTGCAGGTGTGAACTGGAATATGTCAGGTGACCTTAGTATGTCTTGTATGGCGGTAGCTATAGTGCAGGTGTGAACTCGGATCTATCAGGCGACCTTAGGATCACTTGAAAGGTGGAAACCATGGTGCAGGTGTGAACTGCTATCTATCAGGTGACCTTAGGATCTCTTGTATGGTGGTAGCTATAGTGCAGGTGTGAACTGGAGTCTGTCAGGCGACCTTAGGATCTCTTGTATGGCGGAAACCATGGTGCAGGTGTGGACTAAACCTTGCATATCTTTCCCAGTTTGAATGTGGATGTCCGATATCAGAAAATTTTCCTAAAAACCTTGTATGTATGACCTATTTCCACTGCTGCCAGTTTCCTTTGGTCCCATGTGTTCACTAGATCGCAGTGACCTTGTGTTCTCAACATAAGATCGCTATGGGTCGAATATCATGGCATCCTATGGTAGTCACATAACATATGATTACTATTGACGCAAGGTACTGGATGTTTATTATAAATACCCGAATCCGAGATGACCCCCGCTTTGAGCTTGGTATGACAAGGCAACTTTTTCTCGTAATTTATAAACAGGCACAATTTTGAGGAAAAATATCTTGCCCTGCTCTATAGCGGCCGCCATTTTTTTTCCCTAAGATTAATTATTACAAGGCTCTTTTTTAGACATTTTGGAGCTGACCCTCAAGAGATCTCTGAAGAGCATGAGAAAATATTTATCCGGGTTTATTTTTAGTATCCTGGGAGTCGCTGGAAACCTAAAAGTGCAACACTGAGACATTGACTGAAGGGTAACGTCCTCCCTCCTTCCCTGGCGCGAGGGTCCCCGGTTTAATACTTGGCACTGGACGTTATCACGGCTCAGCAGAAGTGATACCTGCAGGAAACAGGAGATGAATGGAACATGTTTATGTTTAGTCCAGCGAATGTTCAGGGCTCAGATTACATTCTGCCCGAGAAGTCGAAGAGTACAGGAAGTCTCAGTGGAAATTGTTGTTCCAACCAGAAAGGCAGTGTGCTAATATAACACAGCAATGATTCAGTCCGCTCGCCGGGCCTCCTCCTGCACTGACTCCTATAGAAGGTGTTCATGTATCAGAAAGCAAAATTTTAAAGGGACAAAATACCTAAAAAGAAAAAAAAGTTAAAATTCGAAATGAAAAAAAAAAATCCTTTTAATCTTTAAACTTTTTGTAGAGACATGGCGGACAACAGGTGTCCTTTTAACACTCGAATCCTCCATTTTTAGCAAGACACAGACAGGGGGAGTGGTTTAACTTGGAGGCGGGGCTCTGCAACCAAGTCTGATACAGATGGGAGAACTGGAGAAAATTCATGTTGTAGCAAGTTACATAGTAGATGAGGTTGGATGAAGACACAAGTACATCAGGTCCAACCTATAAGGGTGGGTTCACACCTGCGTTCCAGTCCGTCCGTTGCCAATCCGAGTGAAAATCTCGGCGAACGGGATTGGCATCGGATACAGACCAGTCAGCGACGCATTGGTTAAAAACCCATTCATTTGAATGGGTTTTTAAAGCAATGCGCGGGTGTGCGCTTACACCCTCTGCGCTGCGAAGCCGTTTTTTTTCGTCGGACACGAAGTCCTGCTTGTCCGACTTTTTTTCCTACGAAAAAAAAAGGATTCGCAGCGCAGAGGGTGCAATCGGACACCCGCGCATTGCTTTAAAAACCCATTCAAATGAATGGGTTTTTAATCAATGCGTCGCTAACCTGTCGGTATCCGATACCTATCCCGTTCGCCGAGATTTTCACTGGATTGGCGACGGACTGGAACGCAGGTGTGAACCCACCCTTCCCTTACCTTACAGTGTTGATCCAGAGGAAGGCAAAAATCCCCATGAGGCTGATGCCATTTGTCCCATGTCAGGGGAAAAAATTTGTTCCCGACTCCAAATCTGGCAATCGGTATAAAACCCTGGATCAACTTGTCTTTATTAAAAATCTAAAACCCGTAATATTTTTCATTCAAGAAAGTCATCCAGGCCCTTTTTGAACTTGCAAAATGAATCCACCATCACCACATCCTGTGGCAGTCAGTATCACTGCTCTTACAGTAAAGAATCCCTGTCGGGGGGACCCGAATGACAGAGAACCCGTCCACTAAAACAGTGTTTACCCGCAGACCCAATGGACCCTGTGCTGGACTTTTCTCTCCAACAATTTTCGGCGGATTCCCCTATGCAACGTAGGCTAGGTTCACATCAGTGTCAGAGTCTCCTACAGAGACTGCGACGCAGATATGACTATAGCCTAAGTTGCACCTCAGGGCATGTTCACATCTGCAACCTTGTCTCTATTTTTCTGGTCTACGGCAGGATCACAAGAATAGAAAAAGCATCTAACGGACAGCAATGGATCCCAAAGGACCCCATTGACTATAATGGGGTCTGTTGTGTGTCCATTTTTTTTGTTCTGACATCACTGGACAAAAAAGTACCCACCCACCCTGGCCAATGTCAACCATTGGAGTTTGTGGTCCAGCTTTTACTTTATCAGCAGCTACACTGACTACCGTGGGTGAGGGTTTCGCACATACTGGTGGATTCAGCGCTCGCCACAATTCTTAGCCATGTGTTTCATGGATCTGGGTGGGATTTGTTTTTTTATGAACTTATTCACCTCTGTGAGCAGAGAGGCCTATCCTTGAAAACATAGAGTGTGTCTTCTACAGTATGTCTAGAGGAAAAATGTTTATATCATAGTCATAGACTGGGATTCTTTACAGTAAAAGCGGTGAGGCTATGGAACTCCCTGCCACAGGAGGGATGAGGCGATGACTGATAATGTGTACATGCCCAAGAAAGGCCTGGATGAATTTCTCGAGAGTAACAATATCATAGGTTATGGGAGCTAGAAATTTTTGGGATAGGATGTTGATCCATGGACTTGCCATATTTGGAGTTGGGAAGGAATGGTTTTGGGCTTTATCAACTATGTTGCTATTTTTTCCCTGGCTTAGAATCTTGCTCGTATGAATAAACTCTTACATTGACCAATGATGAAGAACAAAAATTTGCACGCCTGTTTTTAGTATTTGGCCCAGTGAAGTGGCCCTCTCGCAAATGCTTTGGCCTTTTCAAACAGCTGATCAGTGGGGGTGCTGGGCATTGGATCACCATCAATCTTATATTGATTGCCTATCCTAAGGCCATCAATTTATAAGTCCAGGAAACCCGCCAACACACCTTTCTTTGGAACTGGAGCCCTAACTGGGAGCCAGATATCATCCGGTCTCATTGTCCAGCGTCAATAGTGCTCTTGTGGCTCAATAGACAAGGTTGTTATAGGAGGAAAAGCCATTGCACTGGTCAAAAGAGAACTGTAAAACGGGGTAAATCTTCCAGACAGCCAAGTATAAGTGCAACATGTTATCTTGCATTTGAAGGTAATATCACAGGCCTGGCACCACACAGTCTGGCAGACTCTAGTACAAAGACCTTGGGATACTAACAAAATAAAATTGTTGCGCTCCAAACACGCTCAGTACGTAGATGTGTCGGCTTAACGGCAATTGGCATTAATTATAATAACAAACAGTGTTAGATAATCTCTTGCAGCTATGTGCACTGGAACATGGAAAGCTCAAGTTCTCCAGAAAAGCTTCTCAACAGCTTTTCTATTTGTGAACACGAGAGGACTCGCGATACAGATGTAGCAGGCTTTAGCTTGACATTTAATGCAGCCAACTTTTACCAGCAAACTTTGCGTAACTTTGTAGTACAGGCGAATGTAAGAGACTTTGTGCTATGTATTATTAGGGAAAATGCCTCTCTCTCCACTTTTCAGACTCCTTTCCTCCTCCCTCTCCCTATTAAACTGATCAGTCACCATTTTTTGCTAAGAGTCTATGCACACAACCATAATACTTTTGGACAGATAGCACACTGACGATTCTTTTCTATAGTGCCATACACATGACTGTATTTTTTCACAGGTCCATGAGCCTAGGCAAAAAAAATTCGGGACAGGTCCTATTCCTATCCATTTTGCAGTTTCGGTTCATTCATTGAAGTGAATGGGTCTGTAGAGAACACGGACTGCATGCAGATACCATCCATGCGCTGTCCGTTCCTTATAGAGCACACGACCAGGTAGCCTAAATCCTATATGGATAAGCTATAGATAACTTGCTGAAATATCAGGTTAGATGTGCCCATGGAAATTTATGGAGAGGGAAGGGGGAGGAGATATGCTGCTGCAGCTAATAGTAAGTTTTCTATTTTACCACAAGTGCTTTATTGACATCAGTACTTCTCTGGAGTGGCCTGCTGCTGTTTCTGAGCGAGTGAGAGTTAGGAAAATCTCCTTTTCATATGGGAGACATCATAGGAGCTAGTCTACACCTACCAGATCAGGGAAAACTGAGAATTAGAGCCTACAGAGCGGAAAACCGCAAAAAAAAAATGCAGAATACAAGTAGTGGCCAGAAATACTGTTACTCCTCATGTAGACACACAGCAGCTTATCCTGAGCAGTCATCTGGAAGGTTAGGCACACTTTAAGTTATTGCAACAGATGCCCTAAGGCCTGTAGTTGTGTTTAGGTCAGTGGAAAATGGAACGGATGGCACATGGATGGCATCATCTGTGGTTTTCTTGGACCCTATCAATAGAATAGATGAACTGAGCTGCAGAATTGGACAGGAATAGGGTCTGCTCCATTTTGTGCAGCTCATCCTATGGCCCAGACACGGGTCTGTGTAAAAAAAAAAAAAAAAAAAGCCCTTGTACATGGGGCTGTTTAAATGAATGGGTCCGTATGGTATCTGTTATTACGGTTCTGTAGTCACGGATAACGTACAGACCCAAAATGTGGTCTAAAAAGACTGGCGCTCTTGTGTCCAGTAGCTTCATTTACCAGCACACTACAGCATTGAAGTAGTTAATGTACCATGCTTTTTGGCGCCACCTATCGGCTTCTTTTTTTTAGGGTATCTGTTGTTAAAGGAGTCTTCCCCTTTAAGCAGCCACGAAAATTTTAGTTTTTTTTTTTTTTATTTCTTCCCGTATTCCCCGGCTGGTTTCATATATAATAACTTCGGAGAGAACTTCGTATATCGCGGGGAAGAAATTGCTGATGCATCTCACACCTTGTCTCACTGTTAATTCACAGCCGATTGGAGACGTAGTATATCAGGCGGCCGTTAAGTGTAGGTGTACGCCGCCTTGAGTGTCATCATGGTGATGAAGTGCGGAGGATTATACGACTTCTCTACTTCTCATATGATAATAAACTCCACATTTTTCATCTCTATAGCCCAGTAGCTCAGATAGCCGGCCATTCCGCACGTCCATAGATTACACGTAACGTCTTTGTGATGACAAGTCTGCTGTAATAACCGATGGCCTGGCTTGACCTCTTCATGTAATGGGAAAAAGTGAACTCAGCTGTATATTTTAGGAGACTGCGGTGAATGTATATTCTTGAGCAGTATAGTGCCCAGCCATGGGGAGGATCTGACTCCAGTCATAACTAGCGCACTGCACCCTCTGACAACACTTCTGTACCACAGTTGTGTTCTCCAGCCACCAGCTATATACTGGCACCATTTATAGCTACTGTCTTCTGTGAATGCCTGGGAAGGATTGTGGTGCTAAAGATCATTTGCTCCTCAAGGGTGGGCACTTAAAGGGAGTCTGTCACCAGAACCCAGCATATTACCTCACCCCACAGATAGATAGGTTAGGGTCACCAGAACCAGCATATCACCCCAGCCCTGCAGATAGATAGGTTAGGGTCACCAGAACTTGCATATCACCCCAGCCCTGCAGATAGATAGGTTAGTGTCACCAGAACCAGCATATCACCTGAGCCCTGCAGATAGATAGGTTAGGGTCACCAGAACCAGCATATCACCCCAGCCCTGCAGATAGATAGGTTAGTGTCACCAGAACCCAGCATATTACCTCACCCCACAGATAGATAGGTTACTGTCACCAGAACCAGCATATCACCCCAGCCCTGCAGATAGATAGGTTAGTGTCACCAGACCCAGCATATCACCCCAGCCCTGCAGATAGATAGGTTAATGTCACCAGAACCAGCATATCACCCCAGCCCTGCAGATAGATAGGTTAGTGTCACCAGACCCAGCATATCACCCCAGCCCTGCAGATAGATAGGTTAGGGTCGCCAGAACCAGCATATCACCCCAGCCCTGCAGATAGATAGGTTAGTGTCACCAGAACCAGCATATCACCCCAGTCCTGCAGATAGATAGGTTAGTGTCACCAGAACTAGCATATCACCCCAGCCCTGCAGATAGATAGGTTATTGTCACCAGAACCAACATATCACCCCAGCCCTGCATATAGATAGGTTAGGGTCACCAGAACTAGCATATCACCCCAGCCCTGCAGATAGATAGGTTATTGTCACCAGAACCAACATATCACCCCAGCCCTGCATATAGATAGGTTAGGGTCACCAGAACTAGCATATCACCCCAGCCCTGCAGATAGATAGGTTAGTGTCACCAGAACCAGCATATCACCCCAGCCCTGCAGATAGATAGGTTAGTGTCACCAGAACCAGCATTTCACCCCAACCCCACAGATATATAGGTTAGGGTCATCGGACTCAAATTGTATTTTCCCCTTGTGAATCACAGTCTCCATTGCCAAGATATTGACATTTTTGTCAATATGCAAATTAGCTCTGGAGGAACAAGGGTACTGCCATTGCTCCAAAGAGTTCATTCGCGTAAGACAAAAACAGCGATATGTCGGCAACAGAGGCAGCGATTCACAAGGGGAAAACACCATTTGATTCAGGTGCCCCTAACCTATCTCTCTGTGGGCTGGGTTCTGATGACAGACTCCCTTTAACCTTTTACAACAAATCTATTGTTAAGGAGGCCATGGGTGGTGCCTGCTCTCAATGCCAGGACTGTGTTATACCCCGGCTAAAGGTGGCCAGCAACAAGCAGCGCCCAAGGTATCTGAGAGTCACTTACCCCTGCCCCTAGCTTATATCAGTGAGGCCTAGATGTTAATACCTAGATATTGGCTTTCTGCTACCTTAATACAGTTTGAGCTGTGGCTGAGATCTACCATATTGACTAATGGGAATCTGAGAGAGTCTGTAATCCTCTGAAACTTCTTTTTGCTGACGTTTGCCATGTGCTCCTAGAAACCTCCTAGCATACCCGCTAAATATGTCCATAAGAAGCCAAGCACTCCGTATATACGGAAATAGTGTCCTTGTGGTATACTGTACTATATAGTAAGGCACAGTTAAAAAGACAAACCACCATGTGTAAGTTCTTTAGGTTTAGTCAATTACTGACCTATGGCAATGTAAACTTATACAGTGGCATACATTGGAGGCTTTTGTCAGAGGTACAGTACTGTGCAGAAGTTTTAGGCAGGTGTGGGGGAAAAATGCTATAAAGTAAGAATGCTTTCAGAAACAGAAGGGTTAATGGTTTATTTTTGTCAATTAACAAAATGAAGAAATGTAAATCCCATCAATATTTGGTGTGACCTTTGCCCTTTGGAGGAGGAGTCCTGGAAGTGATGATCCGGCCCCCACAGATACAGCCCTGATCTCCTCATCATCCAGTCTGTCTGGGATGACATGAAGAGACAGACGGATTGGAGCAAGCCTACATCCACAGAAGATCTGTGCTTAGTTCTCCAAGATGGCGGGAACAACCTCCCTGCCGAGTTCTGCCAAAAGCTGTCTGCAAGTACCGAGAAGAACTGATGGAAGGCAAAGGGCAAAGGTCACACCAAATATTGATGGGATTTACATTTCTATTTTCTCCTTTCACTTCATTTTTTTAATTGACAAAAATAAACTATTGACCCTTCTATTTCTGGAAGCATTCTTACTGTGCAGCATTTTCCCCCACATATGCCTAAAACTTTTGCACATCAGTGTATAGGTGGGGGTATCCAGTCTAGGTATTCCTTTGACACGGGCTCTGTTCACACCTGGTTTTTGGTAGTAATTATTTGTACGGTATAGGACTGATCTCATCAGCTTGGTAGTCAGGGCCATGCCTCAGAGTATTAATCCTCTCCGGAGAGATTTTCTTGCAAGAACCAAACATGAAGCCTTCTGTAAGCGGCATCTGTATGCGAGCAGACAAACACTATGCATCTTTTATGAGGCTTTGATTGAAATTGGACGTACGGCGGTTTTAAATCAGGAAGAAACTCCCCATGTGACCGAGAGCCAAACTTGTGAAAGGTCGTGTCTACATGATAGACTGTGGGAAGCCGACCTAAGGAGAAGACATTAAGGATAACGTAAGGCTGAGGCTCTTAAAGCAGGAGCAGCTGTGTTAGAAACATTGAGAAGATGGCCTGCCAATATTTAGGCTGGCCATGCACTTGAGATGTCCCTCTTGACTCCGCTTTTGCCCATAGACATATAGTACATGCTGGGCTCAGCCGAGTGTGCATGTGTTCTGAATGGGGAGTGGGGAATAAGCTGCTGCCAGACACCTCCTTGAGAATAAAGGTAACGGGCGTGTTGAAATACAAAAATCACGAGATCTCCATATACATTTAATGGTTGGCTGGTATTGGCAAAATTGTTTCTCATTGACTTCAATGGGGGGTTCCGTTCTGCACCGTTCCGATGCTAGAGAGCAGGATAGAAACTGCTCTGTAATGATCGAAACGGAGGATCCGGCCCCCGTCAGAAGTAAGTACAGTACCTACTGAAAGGGTTAAGGAGTGCCCCACTTTTGGGATATACAGCTCATTGATGATTCACCATGGGTCCTGGTAAAATACAGGAATGGTTCTTTTACCCCAAAAACCAAAGTTCTTTTATGCAAATCAACCTGTACTTAACTCTTTGTAGGCAGGCTCCGGCCGTGTACTCCTGCCTGACTCCGAACAGTAGCCTTCAGCATTTAGCTCTTTGACTCTGCCTAGACTACTGTAGGGCCATTTTTGTAAATTTTTGGATGGGTATTGCGGCCATATCAACCAAATCTCTCACAGTTTTTAATTATATGTATTTCTAATCCCATGCAGTGCTTTAATACCCATCGATGGCGTATACCTTGCAATAAATCTGTATTTCCTATTTCAGGAGCCTCCACAGCCTACTACAACCTCTGTGTCCCTATACCTTGTGATGAGAACGTCTGTGTCTACCAGGACTATCCTCTGTACATTACCAACAATGACCAAACCTCAGTAGTCGCCGAGTCACCAGGCCCCCTGAAAGACCAGGCTGGAGGTAAGTTATTCTCTAAATCAGCACATGGTCAGGGTAACTATCGCTAGGGTATAAGGGTTGTCCAAACTAGGGATGTTCCCACAGGACGGCAGATATGTGTCTTGTTGTGGGGTGTCCCAGTAGTCAGACCCACATCCTGTAGATAAGGGATAAGTGTTTCTAGTGGGAAATATCGTAAGTCTGTGATGTTCTTACTCAACTACGTAGTCATGACCTTTCTCGAAATTTGTAAACTGATGTTTTTGCTTATATATGTTTCCAATTTTTTTTTTTTTTTTTTTTTTTAGAAGAACAAAGGTCTAACTTCATACCTCAAGATTTCCTCAGAATATCAGAGGTGGAAATGCGAGGTTCTGAAGATGTTTCAACAGGAACTGTACTTCAGCGATTGATCCAAGAGCAACTGAGATATGGCAACCCCAACGAGAATATGAACCTTCTGGCTATACAACAAGCCACAGGAAGTGCAGGACCAACCAATATCCCCGCCAATTCCGTTTCATCTACTGAAAACCTTACCCAAGAAGACCCACAAATGGTGGGCCAGTCAGCGAGGCAAGAACCACAGGGGCAAGAACATCAGGTGGACAACACTGTGATGGAGAAGACCCTGAGGGCATCTCAGCCCCAACAGAATAACGAGGAACTGCCAACCTACGAGGAAGCCAAGGCTCAGTCCCAGTTTTTTAGAGCTCAGCCTACTGGACCTATGGGACCGGGTTTTTACGTTGCTGGTATTGTGGCCAATCATAAATCCAAAACGGAAGGAAGGCCGACCGTCAGTCGGGCCAACAGTGGACAGGCTCACCAAGATGAGGCACTTAAAGAACTCAAGCAGGGTCATGTTCGCTCTATGAGCGAGAGGATAATGTTATCCCTTGAGAGGAACGGAGTTAAGCAGCACTCCTCAGGCAGCATCAAGGGACTTAAAAATGGGGCACCATCTCCAGCACCGAGCTTGGGAAAAGGGGAGCAAAGAGGTCCCCCACCGGACTATCCCCATAAGATCAAACAAGCGCCAACTCCTGTGAATAAAATTCAGGAGCAAGGACATTATTACAATGATCAACAGCGGATGGTACATGAAATGATAAAACCCTACCCCACCTCACAACCCACCCGAACTGAGGTGTCTGTTCTCCGGTACCAGCCTCCTCCAGAATATAACATCAGGTAGTAAGCCATTCTTCTGCTTCTTTTACTTTTTCATTGGTAAGGGTTACAAATGTGGCCTTACATAGGATGCTCACAGACAACTACTCTATATATTTAAGCTGAAATATCTCTACATATAAAAGTGCCAGAGCTATTATTATCCTAAGGATAGGTCATCAGTTTGAGAACGGTGAGGGTCTGACACCCTGAGCAGCTGATATGCGGAAAAATGGAGGAGGAAGCAGGCAGCTCCGTTACTCTGTGTAGTGGCCGAGACAAGTCACTGCAGCTTATCTCCAATTCAGGTAAATGCCAGTTGACCTGCAGTATCTGGTCTGACCACTACACAGAGAACGGAGCTGTCTGCTTCCTGCTCTATTCTCCATGTATGATCAGTCGGATCCCAGGTGTTGGACCTCCACCCAATCTAAGCCTAGGTCAATCAATATATTTGGTCCAGAAAATCCCTCTAAGGCATAGTTTTGGTCACCTCACGTTCACAAAAAATAGCAATATAAAGTGATCAAAAAGTCATACATACCAAATAATTGTCCCGCAAATAAAGAACCCTGACTTATCTCTGTTAACAAAATAGTAAAAAAAAAAGTTATAGGTGTCAGAATGATTTTCCAGGGGTCACCGTATTTTTTTTCAAAAAGTGACATTTTTTTTGTAAAAGCAGTAAAAAATGACAAAACCAATATAAATCTGGTATCGCCGTAATCGTAATGACCCGCCAGACAAAGCTGCCATGTCATTATAATTGCAGAGTGAATGCTGTAAAAAAAAATGCAAAAAATTATGATAAAATTGTGGGTTTAGTCACATGGACCCCCAAAAATGTTAATAAAAGCTAATGAAAACATTATATGTACCCCAAAATGGTGCAAAAAGAATAAGCCCTCACAAACTACCCTGCGCCATTAAGGTGTTAAAGAGGACCTTTCACCACCTCCACCAACATCTGTTAATAGCCGCCCCTACACTGAATTTTTTTCTCTAGCTACCACCGTTCTGAGCAATCAGTGCCATTAGTTTTGGTGTCTGATGTGTTACTTAGGCTTTGTACAATAAGGGGGCAGAGGCAGACAGGGGGACATGATTCGGAGCACCATTCGGGGGTAGACAATGTCAGAGATCAAAGTCACATCCCCCTGCCTGCTCCTGTCTAACACTGCTCACCTGACACTAGAGATCCTATGTAATATATCAGGCACCAAAACGAACTGCACTGATTGCTCAGGAACGGCGGGGGCTAGAGAAAAAATTCCAGCTGTGCCAGAATCAGTGGAGGGGCAGCTATTAAAGGGGACTTGCTAAAGTATTATGTACCAAGCAAAGATCTGATTCCATCAATAATATTTATTGGAACCATAAATTCTAAATTTTAATGCGACTGTTGCAGAAATGTTGTCAGGACCGCAGAGATTTGGATGAGTCCCTAGTGTAGACTGATGGCCAGTAGTGATACAGTATGTCTACCAGTAATTCTGAGGTCACCGGTATGGGACTATATGTCTTGCTGTTTTTCTTGTTATGACGCTGCCTGTCTCTCTCTGTGACCATTCATGGTCGCACACTAGTTCTGTTAGATGACAACTTTCTCATAAAAGTGAAAAATTAGGCTTCCCCTTTCTCATGCTCTATGTCCCAGCCAATAACGTAACATAAGAAAAAAACATAAAAAAACACATTCATAGATCCAGCTGGGATCAGGCAGGACATGGGATGTGTACCATTGGGATTATTAATCACTAGATATGAGCGGGGTCCAGGAATCCAAAAAATGTAAAGTCTCCTGATAATTCCCTAATACATGGTTACTTTCAGGGGGACCTGACACATTGACTATGTAGTCTGATCTGAGTGAAGCATGTTATAGAGCAGGAGCAGCTGAGCAGATTGATATGTAGTTTGTTGGTAAAATATTCAGTATAACCTGTATTTTATCCATGTAAATCTCTGCTCATTTAGTGCTTAAGTCGAGGGGCAGTCCTATCCCGAGAGTGTATGGAGATGTCAGTCACTGTAGCTGTCAGTCACTGAGTAGGACCGCCCACCAGACTCAAGTCTAGAAAGATCAGACATTTTCATGGCTAAAATACAAGGTATACTGAATATTTTCTTACAAAAGTATATATTAATCGGCTCCTCTCTCTCTATAACATGCTGCCTGCAGGTAGGACTCCAGGTTCAATATGACATATTGTGATTAATGCACATGAAAACTGTATATCTACATACTGTTTTATACACCTACAGTGAAATAATGGCTCATTATAGAACACATTGAAATACACCCCCTTGCCACCCAGATTGTAAAGTTCCTGGCAATAATGTTTGATATTACAGTTATAGCGGCACATTTTATTGCCATAGAGACTGGACCTTGGTGGCATAAAAAAAAAAAAAGAGGTAAAGCTGTGAGAAATGTCAAAACTGGTTATGTCAATATCAAATGGATCCAAAGTTATGGTTATAGGACCTGTATTAATGTGAATAAAGCATTTGGGGTGAGATAGAAACTTACTATTTAGTTCCAGCAGCCTCTGTCTGTGCCTGTGGCTCTCCTCTCATACTTAGCTACTGCTTATTCCTCCCTAGCCATAGGCTTCTATTGTAAACCATTGTCTGATACCTATCTCGGTGCGTGTCAGTCTCATTTTGCTCTTATAAAATGTATTAAAGGGGTTTTCCATGGTCAAAAAATGTTTGCTAAAGAACAGGGAATGCTGAAAAATAACAATAGAGGTTATACTTGCCCAGCCACTTCCAGCCCTGAGCTCTAGGGATTGGCTGCAGTAGTGATGTGTGTATACCGTCACCTCCTCGCCGCAGTCATGTTAACAACTCCTGGTGGGGGAGATCGGTGACAGAAATGGTGGCCGGGTGGTATAGCTTCTTTTATTATTTTTAAGCACTCCCTGAACTTGGGCAAAAGTTTTGATAACTTGGACAACCCCTTTAAGCAGAGATTTTCAGAGTAAATGTCAATTTAGATGGCTGGAGAAGCAGCAAAGCCTAATAAGTAGAGAAAGAAGCATTTTTCTCTAATAAGATATATTACAAAGTTTCTTATATTCACTTGTACTATTCATTTATGCAAAGTTTGTTGAAAATATAGTGATCATGTAAATACTGTAGATTGTCAAAACGGGACCCTTAAAGGGAACCTGTCAGCTGGGACACTAAACCACCCACAGGTCCTTATAGACCAGGGGTTCAGTGGCCCAAATCACCCTGTTTTAAATCCATCCGTGCCCGCATTTAAAAAAATAACCCTTTAAACTTGCCAAGAGATGAGTCTCCTCGGACTCCTCTCTGGTGCTCCCGTCGCCTGTGCAGTTCTTCAGTGAAGCCCAGGACTAACACCCCATCGACTTCACGGCGCAAGTGCCAGAGGTACAGCGCATGCGCACTGAAGCTCAGGTGTACTTTTCTGGCTTGAGTGAAGAACTATGCCGGTGCGAGGAGTACAGCAGCAGGGGGAGTATAAGGCTTTTTTATTCTTATTGCGGGCACTGATGGCTTTATAACGGGGCGATTTGGGACACTAAATCCCCGGTCCATAAGGGCCTGTGTATGCTTTAGTGTTTCATATCGCCCTAACAGATTGTATTCCTTTCGTTCACTCAGGGTGTGTATTCACATGTTGTGGTCATATCTTGTTTTTAACCACAAGTTTTGCAATATTGTGGCCAATCCTATATTTTTACCATAATTTTTGAAACAAATGTAGCACAGACAGCATTTTGATATTTGACGACACCCTTAGTATGCCAGTAAAGGGTCTTGTGATAAATTTGCAATCTGCACTTATGCTTATTTTAGTTTATGTTGCTTCTGGGGTGATAGGGGTTGTATGGATTAAGCATGGTTTATGACTAACCAGCAGGATCACAGATGCCATTACACTGGGGTATCAGGGTCAGATATCTATGGGGCAATATAATTATTAGTGTGAATACCCATTCAAGCATCCCTTGGTCATGTATAGTCTGGGTCCACATGACTGGCGTGGTCCTTTATTTTTGCCTGCAGGCCATGGCACCATGATCACGGCGATCATCTCACTAGTTTCTGCACTGAAATCAGTGGAGGCCGTATTTCTGCATAGAGCCTGTAAGTGTGAACGCGGCCTTATCCAGATAATCATGTTACATATCACAGCAGTGAAGCAGAAGCAGAGAGTTAATTGCCGGGACAGATTGGCGCCCCGCATCCCTGCATCACATGACCAATTAAAACAACTCTATGCACATGTAAAAAAAATCTGTTCATTTCAGCATTGACTAAATATATTTCCCCGTCTCTCGCGGCGCTCACCTTGTACTAATATTTTATGTTTGCTTTTATCTGCAGCCGGCAGCAGCCTCAGATCCCGTTCCCCTCTGTCCCATTGCGGCTACACAGTCCAATGTCATCTCAAGTGTCTTCAGTCAGCAGCTCCTTGCACTCGGCCTCCCTGCCCATGTTTCCAGTGACTATGGCTTCCCACCCCACCCCATCTCCTTCTCCGTGTCCAGGCCAGCAGCTTCCTCCCGAAGCCTTTGCCATTGTGGAACGGGCTCACCAGACG
Organism: Leptodactylus fallax; assembly: GCA_947044405.1. Taxonomy (NCBI): domain Eukaryota; kingdom Metazoa; phylum Chordata; class Amphibia; order Anura; family Leptodactylidae; genus Leptodactylus; species Leptodactylus fallax. The sequence continues at coordinate 783,236 of CAMRHE010000133.1, read as the reverse complement.
GTGGAGATGTTAACCAAGGAGAACAGCACCTTGAGGCAACACCTAGAAAGCTGCTACGAGAAAGCGGACAAGCTCCAGAAGGTATGTTATCTATGGGTTGTTGGGTGACATCTGACAATTTAAAGGGTGGAGGTACCATAGACGCAGGTTATGTCTTATCCATATTTTAAAGATTGTTGAGAACCTATCTAGGAATGTGGCCTCTAGATATACTGTTATGTTATCTGACAAAAAAGTGGAAAATTTGCGCAAAATTTCTGGGAATTGGGATGGAGACACTAGGACTTCCTGTCTTGAGTATTTAGGATTTTGGTGGTCTGGAATAGAACCTAAATTTTTAGCTTTGTGCAAGCACAGTGGTAAATATGACGGCACTTGTTCAGTGGAGCTGTACCAGTTCCAGAAATGGACAACACTTAAAGGAGTCTCGCTGTAAGGCGGTGCATACATAAACCTTATACTTTTGCATTATTGCATGGGAAAGTTGACCCACTGTCCTAACGCAGCACAGCACAGCATATTGGTGCACTGTATGTCATCTGGTGCACGTCATTGCACGGTCAGTGTTCTAGTGCTTTCTAGAAGCCATATCGTGTGCTGACGACTCAGACATGGAGCAAGGTTGCGTCTATGGGTTGCGCCACAGGAGAAGTTGTTTGTTGCTCCCAGTGGTGAGACTGATTGACGTCAGGCGTTAGCCAGGATGGAAATGGCTCCCCATTTAAGGGTCTGTTCCTGTGCTTGGAATGGAGTAGGCCGGCTTGGGGGGACAGCTTTTGAGGAGAACAGCTTGGAGTGTGACCAGCTTGAAATCTTGTTGGACTGCTTGAGAAGTCTTCTCTTAGTCGAAGACTCCATTCGGTTCCAAGAACGGGACACCCTGTGGGTAACAGCATGGGTTCTCCGGTGGCAGGCAATGCTTCACCCATGCATCCTTTGTACATGTCACATCTACCTTAATAAAGAGGACTTTAATGAGAGCTGAGAGTTTGTGTCCTTCATCAGTGGGGGGGCGGCTTCGGGTGAAGACAGGGTAGACACAGCAGTACCTTGGTCGCCGATGGGTGTGGTGTTGGTCACAGTGGAGCAGCCTTATTGCCACCACTGCACGTCAGTGCTTATTACATCGCTATAACAATCCCTTTGAGAAATAATTTTGGAAATAACTGAACAACACTAAACTTTTGTACACACTAAACAACCAAAGCCCCTCTTTGTGAAATGCCGCCACCTTTGTGGGTGTGACATAGTCATTTTTTTAATTTTTTTTTAACATGACTGGCGCAGAAAGTGCTCTCATTACATCCAATATGGCCAAGAGCCCGGTGGGTGCACAAGCATAATGCCAGACCTGGGAGATGTCCCCACTCTTTGGGGATGCTGGGAAGTCACTCCTTGGAGCCTCTCGGATGTTTCAGGAAAGTTGAGAAGTTTGGCTTAACCCAGCTCAGCTTTCTACATTTTTTTCTCGTAGCTGGTTGACAACCACTATTGCCGGCATTACAACTCCCACAGGGGTTGTCACCGACTCTTGCAAATTCCTGAATGCTAAATCCGTTATACTACGCAGAGATTTTTCCCCAGTAAATAACCACATTTATCAGATCCTGTCTCTTGAGGGCAGTCAGGATAATTTGTGGGAAAAAGCTTAGAGAAGTGTTGAAATCCCGCACACTGTTTACAGCTTAGAGAACCTTTCCAAACTAAGTTTATTTTCTTGCACGTAGTAACAGCGGTAACTCGTTGTTTGGATCGCCACCGCATCTTGGTTGTGTGTAGGGAGTACGATTCCCTGTTACTAGTGCGGTGTATTATGTGAAGTGTCAGCACCACATGTAGCCCAAACTCCAAAATGGGCTGGTTCAGAGCTGAAATATACAAATCTACGGGCTCATTCACATTGTAGTTTTTACCAGGGCTGTGGAGTCGGAGTCATGGAGTCGGAGTCGGTGCCTATTTTGGTGGAGTCGGAGTCGGTATAAAATGGACCGACTCCGACTCCCAAAATATATAATAAATTGGTACAGTTAGTAGTACAATGCAGTATGTGCTGAATATATTTTCATAAGAATTTGGGAAAATGATGAAATGTTGAAAATGATGAAATGTCCGGTAAAGGTCTGTTCTATTCCTCATATAATGATGGGACTGAGTTCTGAGTGAACCTATAAGGTTTAGCACCATTATCTGGAGTAAGCAAAAGATACAAGTGTTGTGATTGTGAGGACTGAAAAGCTTGACTTTATCTGTAATTGTGCTGGAGACCCACCCACAGCCCGAGGACACAGAGTGACTGCTTGGCAGGCTGTGGAGTCGGAGTCGGTGCCTATTTTGGTGGAGTCGGAGTCGGGGGAAATTGAGGAGTCGGAGTCGGGGCTTTGGCGTACCGACTCCACAGCCCTGGTTTTTACATCCATTTAGCAAATTCGTTTAACGAATTCAAAAAAATCCCAAATAGACGTCTGTTTACATAGAGATCAGTGTGAAAAAAAAAAAAAAAAAAAAGCAGATCCGTTTGTTGTCTTCTTTTTTTGGGGGACACAAAAATATATACCATACTTTTGTGCCCTTTAGAAAAAAAAAATATAAAAAAAAGTCAGGCTGAAAAGGGTACAAAATTCACAGTGAACAGGCTGCACCCTATAGAAAAGCAGCTTGGAAAGACCTGCGCTGTGCCAGTACACACAACAACCTGTATTACATCCTACATTGTACAAAAAACCTGAGTGACCTCAAGTGGGCCCCAACGACTTATCCAATAGGATCTGCATAAGGGTATGTTCACACGTTCAGGTTTTCAGATGCACTTTTTGAAGCCAAAATCAGGCGTCGATCATAAAAGGAACAAGTATAGCGAACAGGTGTTACTTCTCTGTTTTTTTTTCAAAACCTGACTGTGTGAACTCACCCTCATTTCCATGTTTTTGCAATAACTAAAAAAAACATCCCATTGCTGAGACTTTTTGATTGATTTCCTTCTAGGTAACAGGTGCTACAGAGTGTAAAGTTTCACACATGGAGTCAGCTATCGAAGTGAGAACACTTGGCTTGGGTTTGCACAGGTCTATAGGGGTATGACTTTTTTTTTGTCCAGGCCACGGTTGCCCAGGGTGGGGGTGAAAGGTGCTGCCTTCCTCAGGAGAAGAGTGATGGGATGATGGATACATCTTTTGTTTTTGTTGGTTGTATATACAGTGTATATAACACATAAGGCCCCATTATTAACCACTTCCGGACCGCCCATTGGGTATATACGTCTGGAAGGTGGTTGCCTTGTTCTGCAAGGACGTACCAGTACGTCCAAGCAGAAATCAGCAGCTACATGAAATCGTGCAGCTGCTGAAACGGGGAGCCGGCTGTAACTTCAGCTGGAGCTCCCAGAGAGAAAACAGGGAAGGTTTATTACCTTCCCTGCCATCCCCGATCGCTGTGTATACAGGGTTACAGTTGCAGGGGAAATCTGCCTCCCCCACAAAAAAAAAAAAAAAAGTGGTCAGATGTCCCCAAAGGTCTATTATGACCTTATGGGGACACAATGTTAAAAAAAAAAAAAAAAAAAAAAAAAAAAATAATAGAAAAGTTTAAAAAAAAAAAAAAAGTAAATAAAATAATTAAAAAAATAAATAAAATAATACTATTAAAACGCCGTTATTAAAGGTTATAGCCCCACCCCCGACGACGCCAAAATAAAAATTACCGTAATGGAGAGGAAAAACTATTTTTTATAAAGTTTTTTATTAGCACTTTCTGTTATTAAATAAAAAAAAATGAAAAGTGAAAAACGGGCAGGTTTTCCCTCTTCTTTTGTTTATATTTTTATATTTTCCCGGATATAAAAAAAAAAAAAAAAAAAATGAAAACACATGCAAAAATAAAATCAACATAAAAATAAAGCCCTATGTGTCACCAAAAAAAGACGCAGAAAGTAGTTGAATAACGCAAATGATAAAAATGTTACAGCCCTCAAAACTGCACAAACAAAAAAAAAAAAAAACGAAAATGTGTCTGGTCCTGGACCAGAAATTGGCCCGGTACTGAAGTGGTTAAATAAAAAGTTCCCTATACAGAAACGTAACTCCTCGATCTCAGGGCAACAAGACCCAAAATTGACCATGTGCCATTCGTAATACTGGTGTTGTCTTAGGAAGATGAGAGGCCTTTGGGCCACCTCAAAGCCCAGGATTTTGGTGGGACTTCTACTTCTGCATCCCCTATAGTTCTTCTCCTGGCCCCGTATGACCAGACTTTTTGTAATCCCAATATGGTATGGTAACTTCCTTACACAATTTTTCAGGGAACGTTATGGTGTATCCGCCAGTAGACTGTCCTCAGTGTGGTGGAGGATCACGTTGGCCCAGTATACAGTGTAGGCGGAGGTAGAAGGCCTGGCCTCAGTGTCCATCAATGAACAGAGGGAGCCTGAAAGGAAATTGCCGAGCTTCAGAGAAACATGAACATGTTCATGTCATGTCCGACCTCCCCTCACATGCCGCTGCAGACAAAAGCCGCACTCAGAGATATTCTGGATGCGCTCACGTGCCAGGCTGTTTATAACCCAGACATGAAAGGCTGGCTGTGTGCTGGATCAGGGTTATGTTATGGGGCCGCGCTATTTACCTTTGCAGGACTGAGGAAACCACAGGAATTCTACAAAAGCAAATCTTATTATATCCTGTTACCATGGTTACCACAAGTTAACTGTTCCACCGCCGCAGTAGACTTTAGATGTGGTGACCTGGGCTGCCACAAATCTCTGTAAAATTCATAAAAAGTTGAAAGTCAGAATTTTTGATGTTTTTGTTTAGTTACTTTGACAAATTTTTAGCGTAAGTGAAACATTTACTACTTTGTATATAGAACATAGTTTTAGGATTACAGCCGTATAGGGGGAGATTTCTGAAGTCTAGGGTTTTCAGCGCTAGTTTTTGTATCCCCTGTGACAGTGAAGGGTGCGCCTTATTTATGGGGCACTCTCATAAGTGCGGCACACCCTCCGCCACGCCATGCCTGAAGTGTAATCTATGCCAGCTGCTGTAGATTTCCATCATCATTTACACCAGGCGCATGGCGGGGGCAGAACGTAAGCGACAGTTGCGACAATTTACATCATAACTAGCATACAAAAGCTTGCAAAGCCGCGCTTTGTGTTTTTTTTTTATTTTTTTACACCAAAAAAACTAGCGTAAAATGATAATAAATTTGATCCATAGTTTGAGTGCCAAGGCACAATGTACACTAAAGTTAAGTTTACATGACAGATTTGGCATGGGGACCTTCCATATAAAATCCACCCTGGAAATCTTCTTTCCATAGACAGAAAAATTTCCTACTCCCATTTACTTCAGTGGGAGGTTCGGCCGAAACCCACCCAAAGATAGGGCAGGACTCTTCATTCAGCTGGACAAGAAAGAAGCGCCTGCCTCCTATTCAAAGAAAATTTGAAATTCGAAATTTATAGACTCCTCCCTCTTCAACCTGATACATCACATAACATGGGGCGGAGTCCATTTCAAATTCAAAATTACCGCCATGGCAACCAAAAGGCACAGCAGTCTTGGCCCTTATCACTAAGCCCTACAACGGCTGCTGTGGGATGTGAATGTTTTTGCTGAGAATTCTGCCTCGAAAATTCTGCTGTGTGAACTTGCCCTAAGATTAAATCCTGTTTACAGTAAGTAGGTTACCTCTTTAGGGCATATTCACACTGATATTGTAAATGGTGTTGTATGAAATGAAAATTTATACAAGTTTCTGGTATATTTTCAGTATATATAATATATATATTTTATGTACGGTGTGTGTGTATATATATATATATAATTTTTTTTTTTTTTTTATTGTGATTTTCAAGATTTCTGCTTGCTGTCATTCAGTAGGACCCTCCATTGTTTATTTCGATGCAGTCTGTGTCCGTCACATTTGGATACCAGTCTAATGGACCAAATTGTTCTTATCCAGGCATTAGACAGACATTTGGTGAAAGAACCCAGAGCACCGTCTATTTTCTGCCAGCCACCTGCTGTAGCTAATGGAAAAAGAGATTTTCTGTGCAATTACTGCACATTTGTCTCGATTTGTCCTCACAATCTCTGCAGCGGCCATCGGTTTCCAGTGCTCAGAATGATTTTACCACCTAGTCTTGTCCCAACTGGTGCTGTAGTAGATGATGCACTCTTTCTGTAAGGTATTCCAGGAAGACTTTAAGTATTTTATTCAGAAAGGCCAGACTATGAATTTATGATCTCCCACCATTACCCATTTGTCTGTAAATAAAAAAAAACTGTGTGGTTTTGCAAACTCAACGAAAGTGATCATATAAATGCTGCCATAGTGCCCCAAAACACCACTATGATGACCCCAGGATCAGTGGCAAAGTGTTCCCATATAACACCAGTGTGGGCTTGTAAACCCTACCAAGTCTCCAAAAATGGCCCCTGATCGCCCCCTAAACCAAGCCCATATTAGTGCTACAACGCTACCATAAATAACACTAGTGTAAGTTTGTAAGTAATAACAGTGAACCCATAAATAGTGCTGTGTCAGAGTGCCCCATAAACACCAGGAGCAACCTCTAAACAGTGCCAGGGGCCCCCAAACACCATTAACTAGTCCTCGCACCCAACAAGGCCCAGACGAGGGAGGTCCTTAGAGCTACCAGATCTGGACTAATTTGACCTATCATCTTACCTCCGGCCATTTACCACCAGATTTCTCTCTTTCCGCACACATATCCGGCCAGACCAAATGCCCTTGCAGCAATAAATTCCAGGGAGTCCAAAGCCTTATTGGCTCCCCCCAACCTCCAGAGACCATACGTCACCACGCCAACTCCGAGGACTCACCCGCCCTAGCTGCCATGACAACAAGCTCCCCATCTGCCACATGGCCAATCCTGTCCATTCAACACAACCAAGATGACACTACCAATCCCGCTACAATCACCCCAAGCATAGGCAAAACGAGGGAGGGCAGGAGATTGCACCGTCCCTTGTCACAACCTTCTGAAAGTGACAATTGTTTTGCGGGCTTTTCTTCTTAAAGCCTGCCCCCTCATCCCCAACTATCTTCCCATCTAGACATTAACCCTTTCCAGTCCCTTCAAGCCCCGTCATGCTGGCCTACCCCTAGGTAAGGACCTAAGTTCAGCCATACCTGACTGTTACTGAGTTTTTCCTGTACTAATACACGTCTGTAATAATAGAAGATGGCTCCATTCTTGGTAGTCAGTCAGTATAGTAAGGGGTTAACGTTTCCCCTCGGCAGGCTCTTATAGATTTCCTCTCCTCCCGTTGTTTATATGATTTCTGCGCCTGTCACTTACGGGCAGGACTTGGCTCTCCGCTGTGTCTCTTACCGATCTCATCTGTGCCTGTAATGTACGGTGCACTTCCAGCATAATGTAGCTGCAAAATGTGAGGATGCTATCTGGAGAGCCGTCATTGTAACTTTTCAGAAGGGTCCCTGACAGCTGTACATGTTTAATGTCCTCACTGACATGGCAGCGATATTACAGATGAACCTCTATAAAGTGCATATAGTGCCGCAGCAGAGTATGCTACAGAGCTGGTCGGCCAAATAAATGACCCTTGACCATAAAGGAGAAAGACTAATGTAAGCGGATATTGATGTGGATGGTGATTTGGATTTACACAATTTGGAATATGCCTATTCCCCAATACTAGAAAACCAAATGCAGCTGCATATAAGTATGCCAATCCCAACTGTGATGATACCTCTGGAAATAATACTGTAATTTTGGTGTCATATGAAAGCTGAGAATCACTTCTTTCATATGACACTGGATGCACTGTCCTGCCTTAATATATAATATTGTTCAATATATATACCTCCAAATTTAGACACAATTTGCACAAAATTTTGTAACAGACTTGTACTAATGAAATTCCTTTGATTTTCTTCTGTCTGCCTGGGCAGGGTCAAGCGGTTGTGAGGGGAGCAGCTAATGCTGGGCTCTGTAGAGTTGCTACAGAGCCCAGCATTAGCTGCTCCCCTCACAACCGCTTGACCCTGCTCAATACAGTGGCTATAGACTGGGCCCACCAATGTGTTAAAACGGCCCTGGGTACAGTTGTCCACCCTGCTAGAGTTTGGGTGATGTCATGGGAGGGTGGGCTTTCGCAAGGGGTCGTCTAAACCAGATATTGTGATATGGGTAATCTAACACAACCATGAAGAATTATTGGTTACCCAAAATTGAGAGGTTTGAGTTGAGTACCCCTTTAATACTCATTCCCCATATTTCACATGCTCCATACTCAGAGTTCCTATGAGATATTAGAGGGTGTATGGTGGTATACTCACATTAATTTCACAGCTTCATGTCTAGTCCAGAATAGGATCATATAAAAAGGGCATACATAGTCCACCATTTATAGACCTTCGTCTATCTTCTGCTTCCAGGCCTTCACCCATGTTCTACTTCAAGGCCAAGATCACCAACACAAGCAATATTGTGTTGTCTTGGTAAATCTAAAATGAGCATTGAACCAAATTTGCAAGTAGTCTTAATTCAATATTTAGATCTACAGCTCCTCCACAGACCTATGTGTCTCCATGGTAACAGACTATGATCCAGCAGTAATATACTCTTCATCGGTTCCTTATTTCCTTCCAACATACTTTTGGTAGTAGAGGACAGATGGGTGGCAGAATAAGATTATTCAGGGTTTCATAGGTCTGTGTATAGGCTGTAGAAAACAAAACTAGAGGATCTTGGCCTTGCAAACATGGATGTCACCACTATCCCCCATCCATATCTGCATCTGGATGTTTCCAATAGAAATGATATCATTTATAGTCGCCATAGGTGGAAGAAAGAGAAGGCAGTGGAACCCTTTAACTTTTACAAAGCTACTGTATATCTCGTAGAGCACTTTCCCTTCGTTCTTGGAATGTGCTGTATAACTGAGCTTTAATTACTAGGACATCTGCCAGAGCGGTTAATTTTCCAGCGTAATCTCATCACCTCCCGGACATCTTCATTTCCTCACCAGTTATTCATGCATTCGCTTGTTTCTTTATCTAGTTTGAAGCTGAAATCCAGAAGATTTCGGAAGCTTATGAGAACCTGGTGAAGTCGTCCACGAAGAGGGAAGCGTTAGATAAGGCCATGAAAAATAAGCTGGAGGGTGAAATCCGGAGGCTGCACGACTTCAACCTGGATCTGAGAGGTACGAGGTCCTGGTGTCCTAACCACATGATACCGGCTCCATCAGCTGACGCTCATGATGTCGTAGCAATCTGGAGAAGAGACTTCTTGTATCTTCCAAGGAAACATGGACATCATAAAGGGGAACCTGCCCCTTGGGGTAAAATTGGCTTTAGGGAACTCAGCCCAGGCATGCATTATATAGTCGGCTATTAATGCCATGTAATATATACTCCCTCTCTTGCATGAGTCCTTGAAGTGGCATAGTACTTTCAGTGCTGCCCCTTCAAAATGGAGACTGGTAAGTGTTTCAGCTCACTAACTCCCACCAGTGATCATTCAGATGATTAAAGGGGTAGTCACAACATAGACCTTTATGGCCTATTCACAAGATATGCCATAAATGTGTGATAGATTTGGGTCCCACCTCTGGGATATGCAGCTATCTCCAGAACAGGGGTTGGAAGACCTTCATTCCATATTGTGAGGTGACCTCTAGCCACCAAGGAGAAGTCACGGACACAAGCCCAACCACCTCTATATTCATTCTCCACTTGGATTTGTGACCACCTTATTGGGTTGGTTGGGGAAGTCTACCTTTCTTTCTCGAGATAGCTGCATGGTATATTTTGAGTACTTGAATGGGAGCTGCAACTATAAAGTGTACAGAGCCGTATACTGTGCAGATATCTGCTGATGTGGTGTCAGACCTCCACTATTTTTATATCGATCACTTATCCTAAAGATAGGCTATCGATGTGTAGTCTTGGACAAACTATTTTCTTACAGGATGTAAAGATTGGGGTCAAGGCAACCATCAACGTGACATTCTGTCCTTTAGCCAGCGATGCACACCTTCTTTCTAACATTAGGTGGAGGTCCCATCCGTTGGACCACCATCAGTCAGTAATATCCCTTTACCTACTTTAAAGGAAACACCCTTTTAAAGGGCAGTACCTCTAAATTGGTCCTCACCAGTTTCGTTCCTATATTTCTGTGGCTTGCTATAGCCAGTACCAAAAACCCATTGGCGTTATTGAAACAAAGGGTATGCTGTGTAGAGTCAGAGTTTCAGGGGTCTAGAAGCCAGTTAACTTGCAGGACCCCTTTGTTCAAGGTATAAGTTGGAGCCTTTTGTCCCAGAGCCCCATCAGTACATGTACATTACAAAAATAGACATCCCCTTGAAAGATTCCTTGTAGGACATGTGTATAAAATTGGGTGTCCTAGCCCGGCTCTCAAGATGTTGTAAGATCTTGCCCATAAAATACTAGAACATAGAAACTTCATTACATGCCAAGGAGTAGGGGACAGATTCGGTGTGACTGAAGAGTTTACTACACTTGGTGAATTTGTAGTCTGTTACCATAGAAACAGATAGGACTGCCTAGGAGCTGTGTACATAAAACGGCAGACGGTTTTTCACCAAGACTATTTGCAAAGTTGTTTCATTTTTCACTTTACATGCACTGGAGCTATAAAGTAAAAGTGTTTACACCCTTTAAAGCTACCCATCCCCAGACGGCTCAAAGGGAAGCATATGTTCCATCCAAAATAACAAGTTCAGCACAGAGCGGAGTTCCTCTCATTAGTCCGCCGGGTCAGGGAATCCTCTTTCCAGCCCCTAATCTTTCATTCTTGTTTCCTGTCTTTGTGCAGATCGGCTTGAAACGGCCAACAGGCAGCTGGCCAACAGAGAGTATAATGGACACGAGGACGCATCGGAAGAGGGGCACTATGCCTTGAAAAGTGAGTGCTGTATTTTTAGATTTTTGGATAAGACACTGAATTGAAACTTTCTCCTAAATCGCCGGTGGATACAGAGGAAGCTGCACAATGCCCTAGAAACCTGAGAAATTGTTTTAGCTATTTTATTATAATAGGGTTTGTCATATGCAGGAGGCAGGGCATTACCTATACAGGGTGCAGGCATAGTGTTCACTGTGGTGCCACATTATATCCGAATTATAGATGACCTATGATAGGTTCGAGGTCTATTAGAGACTTTTCATTCTCCTAAGTTTAAGGTTTTGCCTCTGGTAGCAGTTTAGGTACCCCAATAGGCTTGTAGACAGGTATTGTCCTGGTGGGATGACCCCTTGAAAGTGAATTTCCATCTTTTAACACTGTCTCATGCTTAGGCCCAAGATTTGATACAAAGCTCCGGATCTCTTGCATTAGGAATAAATGATAATATTTCAATGTCTGCAGCCACCACTAGGCGGCGTTTTAGAGATTACTGCATACTGTTTTATTATTGAGTTCATTGTATAAACCAGGGCTATTCAATTACTTTTCGGTCCACTGACCTGGATCTGCCACCAGGAAAAGGTCCAAGCCAAGTTTGTCCAGTATTTACATATGTTAAGACACGCCTCTAACCCTGGCCAGTCCCATCCATGCCCCCCTCTGACCCCACCAAGTTCCTTTTGTGTCCCCATAAAGTGATCGTGCCCTCCACTAAGTAACATACAGTGATGAAGCCTCCTTCGTGCACCCGCACAGTATAATGCTCCACATACACTATAATGCCCACTTAGTGGCATCAACATCGTATAATGCCCCATTGGTGCCCCATACAATATAATGCTTCATAGTTTCCTCACACAGTATAATTCCACTTTAGTAGCATCCACACAATATAATGTCCCCTGGTGGCTCCACATTGTATAATGCCCCATTGGTGCCCTATTACTGTACAATGCTTCATAGTGCCTTCACATAGTATAATGCCACCTTAGTAGTCTCCACACAATATAATGTCCCCTGGTGGCCTCCACATACAGTAGTATAATGCCCCATTGGTGCCCCCTCACTGTATAATGCTTCATAGTGCCTTTACATAGTATAATGCCACCTTAGTAGCCTCCATGTAGTATAATGTTCCCTGGTGACCTCCATATGGTATAATGTCCTATTGATGTCTCCACACAGCACAATACCACATTTGTGCCCATACACAATTTTACACCCCATTAGTGTCCCCTCACTGCATAATGCCTGCATAGTTCAGTTCCCCCTCTTCCAAACTATTAGTGCTCCACACACAGTATAATGCCCCCTTTAGCGTTCTCTACATGGTATAATGCCTGATTGGTCCCCCCATGTTTATGCCTTCACATAGTTTGACATAGGTGGCAGGACCGCGATCTGCCCGTTAAGTACCCCTGGTATAATCAGTATGCAGTAAGCTCCTCAGCTCCCCCTAGTGGAGGCTGCAAGCAGACAGAATTCCAGAATTCATGCTGATGCTATCTTTATCACTACAGTGTAATATCCGGCTACTCTACTAGCTTTTTAAAGTAGTCGTAGTGTCGCTTTAACTTTATTGCACAATATCCTCTCGTATAAAGCCGTTTATTTCACACCATGTAACTCGAAGCTCCACTTGTTCCCAGAGGCTTCTTATCTTCAAAAGCATTCCCCGCTAGGCATGTTGTGATTATCTGAAGCCCGAAATGGAGTTGAATATTAATCCCCAGCACTGATACAGAAATCTGCTGTGATACCGAGGCCTGCCACTCTGTCATGGCACAGCAGGATCAGTCCTCTAATATTTACCATTGGGGATAGTTGCTATGCTAAACGTTCCATAGTAACCGCACAGGGAGACGAGATGAATATAAGTGATAGCGGGAATCTATGGGATCAGCCAAACCCATCCTTTTCATATTGACAACTATGTAATGTATTATATCTAAAGACCACCATTGGATAAAATATCTTTCAATCCATAGATTACAGCCACATAAACCGTCTTTTGATCCATCCTTACACAATAGCAACAGCTTCAGTCTAGTCTAAATACACTTGGGCTTTAACAGTTCCTATAGTACTGTGACTCTTGATCCTCCTGGTTCATGAATAGAATGCCATAACTTCAGTGAGGGCTGACACCTACTCAGAGTGAGTAAGTGGGCACATGACAGTCATTCGTGAGCTATATAAAACTTAACAGCATTGTGTTGTTCACGTTGCAAAGTTTATTGAAGCGAGCATTGTTACTTTGCATTAAAGGGACGGTATGTGGTTATCATGGGGATGTTCTTGTCACACAAGTTGGAATTTTAATTTTGGGAAGAAGGTACAAAGCCAGATGTACGTTAAAAAAGAGATCTCATCTATACAACCCCTTTTTTAAGTGAAGACCCTTCACTAATCAGCTGATCGCGGCTGATCTAGGAATCAAAAAATATGGTACTATATGTCGTCGTTTTATTACACCCTGGATTTGGCTAATGGGGGCATCAGGTATTAATACATAAAGATACTAAGTGTAAACTATCGGGTGTGAGTAAAGCTGCCCATAAACATGAGATAAATTCCATCCAAAATGGACGATTTTGGCCGACGATCATTTTGGTAAACATCTGTCACACCCGTATTTTTCTTATTAAACCTTCCCATGTTAACGGTGGGATCATTTATGCAATGGATAAGCGGCATCATGGCTGACCTTTATTGCATGTGTATGGGAGCTGTATTTCGGCTATGTCCCGTAATTCCATTGAAATGAACGGAGTGTTGCGTGATGGTCCGACAACCTCTTCATTCAGAATGGGGGACTAAACTTCCCCATTGGTGGTCGGACTCCCATTAATCTGGGATAACTTGTTAAGGTGGGAATACCCTTTAAGGCTCCATACACATTGTTTAGCATATAGGGCTACATTTACCCAAAAGAGGCCAAAGGGTGTCCCTTTAGTCTCCATCAGGGAAACTGTTAAGAAAAGTACAAAATAATGTATACCTTGCACCATTTTTTCTTACTTTTACAATAGGGCCCTATGGTCAAATGCTTCTGATGTTAGGCTTAGACACAGTGTGCACGAAGCCGAACCATCCATAAAAAATAGTCCTCTGTACTAGCAGCCGTCCCATTCACACTTCTCCGAAATTCAACCCCTACTCAGTCAAGACAAATTTTACAAATTGAATTTGAATATTTTGTGAATTAATGTAGGTCATACGGTCGTGACAATAGGACATAGACATGAAGGTCATGTGACCACTCAGCTGATGCCGGCAATGCGTGAAATCATTATAGGAACAAGCTCAGCGTTGTCTGCCCGTAGGAGGAAAGCTGTGACTCATTGCTGATGAGAAATTTCATTTTGCAGCAATTAGCATGGAAAAGGCTGGAAGGAACGGCGAGGACAAAGTTGAGGGGAAGGCACCATTTTAGCTGTCATAATCATAACCCCTAAATCCGTAAAATTTCATCAGGGCTTCCTAATCCAAGTTGATCATCTAATTCCAAGCCACTACTGTCCATGGGCTATGTCTGGTATTGCAGCTCTAGCCTATTCATTTCCATGCTGCAGTACCAAACACAGCCTGTGGACCAGAGTGGTGCTGTTTCTTGTAGAAAGAAAAGCAAACCTTATTTTCGAATTCTGGACAACCCCTTTAACAATTCAGCTAGGGCTACAAATCCATACACCGTGACCCATCATGTAGACTTGCCAACATTTGGCAAGGATTTTCAGGTAGAATGGTGTGCAAAAACCACTATGGGAATTTTTGGCCAAAGCCACACCCCTATGGGCATTGTTACAACCCCTTTGTGCATGGACACTCCATCTTTTTCAGACGTAGGCATAAAATGTGCCAGTTATACCCCCTTTTCTAACATGACTGGTACATAAAATGCCAAAGTGACCTTGGCATCCGCCGGCCCCAGGAGTTTTTCCAGCTCTTCTGGGAGTCTGAGAGGTCACCCCTATTTTCGGGAGCTGCCACGCATCAGATTGAAAGCGAATAGAGTCATGTTGCAACTTGCAGGTTGCCATGACCCTTACACTGTAGTTGCAGCAACATGGGAGTCGCAACCTGACCCCACTCACATTCATTATGCATGGGGAAAGAGCGATCTGTGGTTGTGCAACGGGTGTCATGGCCAAAATTACATTGTAGCCTGATATACACATTTTACTACAATAGGCCTCAGTTATCAGAACTGCCCTTGTTCCTCATAGCAACCAATCAGAGCACAGCTTTTATTTTGAAATCTGCGGTTGAAAAATGAAAGCCGTGCTTTGATTGGTTGCTATAGGTAACAAGGCTAGTTTTGCTGTTATCCAATTTTGTTTATAAAAGAAAGACTGTCGTTGTTGCCCATAGCAACCAGTTACTGCGCAGCTTTCATTTCTTATACCGGTAATATGGGCAACAAAGACAGTTTTTCCTTTAGACAGTTTTCATAATTCTGCCCCAAAAACGGCATGTTTCACCCAGATGTATTCCGCACCAAAAATCCCCCCACTACTAAGTGGTCACATATTTTTCCACCAGAAGACATACAATGCCATTTATTATCAGAGATAGCTCCTGAAATGGCGGCGGATGACCACATGCAAATTGGCCCCATTGAATGGCTTGTCAAACTATAAATCCTTGGCGGAAATCTCAGGATTGGCTTTAGTTTTCTGCCATGGATTCCTCAGCAGACTGGAAAGTCCTTTGTATGAACATGGCCTGAGACAGTGCAGACTTATATACAGTCATATGAAAAAGTTTGGGCACCCCTATTAATCTTAATCATTTTTAGTTGTAAATATTTGGGTGTTTGCAACAGCCATTTCAATTTGATATATCTAATATCTGATGGACACAGTAATATTTCAGGATTGAAATGAGGTTTATTGTACTAACAGAAAATGTGCAATATGCATTAAACCAAAATTTGACCGGTGCAAAAATTTGGGTACCCTTATCATTTTATTGATTTGAATACTCCTAACTACTTTTTACTGACTTACTGAAGCACAAAATTGGTTTTGTAACCTCACTGAGCTTTGAACTTCATAGCCAGGTGTATCCAATCATGAGAAAAGGTATTTAAGGTGGCCAATTGCAAGTTGTTCTCCTATTTGAATCTCCTCTGAAGAGTGGCATCATGGGCTCCTCAAAACAACTCTCAAATGATCTGAAAACAAAGATTGTTCAACATAGTTGTTCAGGGGAAGGATACAAAAAGTTGTCTCAGAGATTTAACCTGTCAGTTTCCACTTTGAGGAACATAGTAAGGAAATGGAAGACCACAGGGACAGTTCTTGTTAAGCCCAGAAGTGGCAGGCCAAGAAAAATATCAGAAAGGCAGAGAAGAAGAATGGTGAGAACAGTCAAGGACAATCCACAGACCACCTCCAAAGAGCTGCAGCATCATCTTGCTGCAGATGGTGTCACTGTGCATCGGTCAACAATACAGCACACTTTGCACAAGGAGAAGCTGTATGGGAGAGTGATGCGAAAGAAGCCGTTTCTGAAAGCACGCCACAAACAGAGTCGCCTGAGGTATGCAAAAGCACATTTGGACAAGCCAGCTTCATTTTGGAAGAAGGTCCTGTGGACTGATGAAACAAAGATTGAGTTGTTTGGTCATACAAAAAGGCGTTATCCATGGCGTCAAAAAAACACAGCATTCCAAGAAAAACACTTGCTACCCACTGTAAAATTTGGTGGAGGTTCCATCATGCTTTGGGGCTGTGTGGCCAATGCCGGCACCGGGAATCTTGTTAAAGTTGAGGGTCGCATGGATTCAACTCAGTATCAGCAGATTCTTGAGAATAATGTACAAGAATCAGTGACGAATTTGAAGTTACGCCGGGGATGGATATTTCAGCAAGACAATGATCCAAAACACAGCTCCAAATCTACTCAGGCATTCATGCAGAGGAACAATTACAATGTTCTGGAATGGCCATCCCAGTCCCCAGACCTGAATATCATTGAACATCTGTGGGATAATTTGAAGCGGGCTGTCCATGCTCGGCGACCATCAAACTTAACTGAACTGGAATTGTTTTGTAAAGAGGAATGGTCAAAAATACCTTCATCCAGGATCCAGGAACTGATTAAAAGCTACAGGAAGCGACTAGAGGCTATTATTTTTGCAAAAGGAGGATCTACTAAATATTAATGTCACTTTTCTGTTGAGGTGCCCATACTTTTGCACCGGTCAAATTTTGGTTTAATGCATATTGCACATTTTCTGTTAGTACAATAAACCTCATTTCAATCCTGAAATATTACTGTGTCCATCAGTTACTAGATATATCAAATTGAAATGGCTGTTGCAAACACCCAAATATTTACAACTAAAAATGATTAAGATTAATAGGGGTGCCCAAACTTTTTCATATGACTGTAGCTACATGTATGCAAATGGTGGTCACCCATATGGAAAGTTAAGATTTGCCTACTCTTCAGGGAGGTCACCCTTTTATTTAAGAGCCTCCAGGGAGAGTTGGCAAGTACAGTAATGTAATTTACCCTTCATAGAGTATAGGGTATATCTGGGATATATTCTGTTTATACAGTATAGGGGATAAATGTCTGAGCGCAGGGACCCCTTTATTGGGATTGTTGGGTTTGGATATCCTCTCTCTAATCGTCCCAGCATAAAGATAGGTGAGGATGGGCCACCCCTTTTTGCCAGTTCCCATTTACCCTAAGCTAGGGCCACCTTATCCCCTTCCCCAAAACCCATATTAGCCTCAGGATCTAGACCCCCCCCGTCCCCCCCGTCCCGGCCGCAGTACAGCCTTAGAATCGTGTGTATGTATACATGTATATTTTTGTCCTTCATTTACATTCCGTCTGTAACAAGAATGAATGGGCCTGAAGAGGTTTTCATTATGGCCTTTATTAAGTTTTAGTCCCGTCACAATGGCGCCGCCTCCAGTGCAGTTAATTACTTCAGATTTCACAGTGTTGACCGGACAGAATGGACCGGGATACAATAGGAAATGTCAGCACGTAATTAAACTTGACAAAACACAATTCACACTGAAGAAGCCGCTTCTCTCATGTGCAGCCAAATACTTCTGCCTTGTTTGCTTCATTTGAATATGGGGATCAAAGGCCGAGCTATTCTACTGCCGGGATGTGCACGTCGCTATGTGGTCTACGTCTCGTCTGCAGGGGACACAGATGTCTCTTATATGCCTTTATCTCCGAAGTGCACAGATTTGCAGAATTGTAAGCCGTTAATATCATTAATATATATATATTGTGACAGCTTGGGGAATTAAACTCAAATGGCGGCAGGCTCCTGGTCCTAACAGCGGTGGTTCGTGGTACTGGGCGCCGGAAATATAGGGTTCAGACGGTCCAAGTGAAACATAAAAGTGGCTTTATTCAGCTCAAACTGCAACACAGCAAAACAACAAAAAAAAACCTATGCCACAGTTAGGGCACTCACTGACTCCTTGAGTCCCTAACTAGCCTCTGGGGCAATAAGAGCCTGACTTAGTCTTTGTAAGTCTTCTCTGGAACCAAGCCCTCTGGGACAGACTGCCTCTCTGTCCTAGGCTGGTCCACCATTTCCTGCTCCAAGCAGGTTTCTCCAGCCTTCTGGAGATACACGCCCCACCCAAAGGTGTGGCTGAGGGCCTTTTCAGGGCTGGCCTGGGTCACTCCCTAGCGCCCTCTAGGTTCTTACTCTCACAATATATATATATATATATATATGTGTGTGTGATCTCGAGCAGCTGAAAACTAGAGATATGTCATTTGAAGACGGACATAAAGTGCAATAATTTCAGAATTTTTTAAATTTATTTTTCTGGTACAGTGCTACAAATCCCCTAAAAAAAACTATATAGGAAAATGATAAAATTGTGTGTGGCTGCAGCTGCCACTGGGGGGAGCTGAAGAGCTAACAGTGTATACATGAAACATAATAATTCAGTATGCAGCAAGCTCTTAAGCCCCCTCTAGTGGCGTTTTCAAGCAGGTGAAATTTCATAATGTTTTTAAGGGTAGGTTCACACGAGGCTTCAAAATTACCTCCAAATTCGGGTTGGAATATGCCCATATAAGCCATATGGTTGTAAATGCGCTACATTCATTTTACTGGGACCGTTGGAGAGGGCTGAAGCACACCGCTCATCTGTCTCCAGTGGTCTCATTGAAATGAATTGACCAGCACAAGTATTTCCATTTTAAAAGGCTTTTCCGATTCACACAACCACTGCTATGAGACGTTCCAGCAACCAACCATAAACCTCAGAGGAACCTGACAACAATTGTTCATTTTTCTTATAGCACCACCGCAGGGGAAATGCAGTATTACACATTTACCATTGGAATCAATGGGCAACTTATGTAAAGCATGGACGCGCTGAGTCCTCCAGAGTGAGAGACACACTTTGTAGATGAGGGTCCTAAGCTGAAAATTGCTCGGTAATGGGTACATATTGGGTACACGAAGTCTTATGCCATACTTTGCTTTTATTGTTACTGTTAGCTTTTTGTGCACCTTATGCCTTGTCCAGTATCCATCTTCGCAGCGTCTCGTATGCTTATTCCCCCCACCATGCATGAGAGGTTAGGTTTCTGCATTAGTTTGGCCCTTGGTTACAGCTTTTCAATAACTTTTGACATAACCGCAGGGAGCCGCATAGATGTCTGGCTGAGCGCTGGTTATTACTGATGTTCACCAGACAACGGGGCAGAGGAACACAGAGGCCCTGTAGTCACCTACACATCTGCTGCTTTCCATGTCTTTATTTTTTTCCCCTTATGCTGGTGCCAGAGGTAAGTTGGCATTAGGCCCAGATTCCATGAAGGATTCTGATAGAAACTGTTCTGTTTTCATCCATTCTCTAGACAAAGAACACTTGAAGGAGATGGAGGGGCTGCAGCGGGAACTGGCAGCTCTGCGCACTACCAACGAAGAGCAGCGGAGACATATCGAAATCCTAGACCAAGCCTTGAATAATGCCCAAGCCAAAGTTGTCAAACTAGAAGAAGAGGTGAGATCGGGGCAGACACAGATCTGTCCGGGGCGCTTTTATTTTTAGTGAAGAGTCTCGTCACGTGTCACAGTCAGGCCAGGACTATGGATCCAGTATGTCACTGCTGGATTTGGCTAGGGATAAACAGGGGATGTGATTTTGAAGTCTTCAGGGGTCTTGAAGTCTTCACATTCTCAGAGTAGTCTTTAAAAGCTACTGATTTACAAATACCAAGTAGAATTTCTAAAAAGAAGTGTGAAAATACGAGCAACAGAATACGACCGACATAAGTCAGGACAGGCAGTGATCCCAGGTCTACAAATGAACAAGAACCAAAGGGTGAATTCACAAGTAGCAGTTGTGCCCCTTTAGGCTGAGGCCCCACATTGTGGAAACACAGATTTTTTTTTGTTGCAGATTTTGCTGCGTTTTTTTGAGCCAAAGCCAAGAATGGCTCCAAAAGTAATAGGAAATATCTAGGAAGTTCTTACACTTCTCCCTTCTGCTCAATCCACTCCTGGCTTTGGCTCAAAAAACCACAACAAAATCTGCAACAAAAAAAGCTGCGTTTCCACAACTTGGGGCCTTAGCCTAAGGCCAAAGCCAGTAGGGGATTTACCAGACAGGGAAAAGTATAAGAACTTCCTTGATATTTTCCATTCCATTTCAAGTTTTGGCTTTGGTGCAAAAAAATGCAGCAAAAGCAGCAACAAAAAAAAGCAGCTTTTCAGCGCTGTTTGACATCAGTCCAAGGGAATGTGTATCACCAGAAAATTACCCATTTTTAAACCTGGTTTTTATGTTCAACATTTTTTTTTTTTTAACTATTAAGATCATTTTTATTTTAATTTTCAGTGTCACTGTCTATATTTTAAGAAAAAAGTACTATATTCTGCAATTTGAACTCTGACCACCAAGCCTAATAATAGACTAACACTTGCCGGTTCCATAGAGGTTTTCTTTGCAGTAGTCACATCACAGACAGGATTACAATAGAAGATAACACCTCTATAGATAACACCACTGAGCCATTATTGCATCCACTACCGATAGATGATGTCACATCTCCTCTCCCTTCTAACGTAATGGAGCTTTTCTTATATACATTTTTGTTGCATTTACTAACCCCCCCCCCCCATGTTCTAGAATGTGACCAATTCTGATTTTTGATAAATAGCCTTCAAAGCCACATAAAACTAAATAGCCACATTTTTTTTTTTGTATTGATTTTTTTTTCTCTTGTAGCATAGGTAAATCTTCCGCCTTCAGTTACTGAAGAAAATAGTTTTAAATGATCAATGAAACAATAGGGGGAGCAAAAATCACAGTGTCAAGGGTAATAATAATAATAATAATAATAATAGTCCTTTAATAGTCCCACAATGGGGAAATTCAGTGTGTTACAGCAGCAAAGATAAGCAGATACAAATACAAATACAACATGTACAGGAATGTTCCAAGGTGAGAGGCATTACATTGATAGCAGACAGACAGATAGGGCGTAGCAGAGGGGGGGGGGGGGGGGGATTTAACAGGCAGAGAGATATTTCAGTTCTCTGTGTGTAATGATCTCCGCTTAGGTCGGTGTTGGTTGTACAGCCTAACCGCGGTGGGGAGGAAAGACTTCCGATAGCGCTCCTTCTCACACCTAGGGTGGAGCAGTCGGTCACTGACAGTACTGCCCAGCGCGATCACAGTCTCATGCATGGGATGGGACTTCTTCTTCTGCATGGAGCTCACCACGGACAGTATCCTTCTGTCACCCACCACCTGCACTGGGTCCAGGGGGCTCCCCAGGACAGAGCTGGCCCTTCTAATAGCTTGTCAAGTTTATTTCTGTCCCCGGTTGATATACTGCTCCCCCAGCAGGCCACTCCAAAGAAGATGGCTGATGCCACTACCGAGTTGAAGAAAGTTCTAAGAAGTGCCCCCCGGATTCCAAAGGCTCTCAGCTTCCTAAGCAGGTAGAGCCTGCTGTGGCCCTTCCTGTACAGGGCCTCCATATGATCTGCCCAGTCCAGCTTATTATTAAGGAGCAAACCCAGGTACTTATAGGTGTTCACAATCTCGATGCCCGTCCCCAGGATGTCCACTGGTTTAGGAGGGCTTCTGCCTTTGCGGAAGTCCACCACCATCTCCTTGGTCTTCCCTGCGTTAATCTTCAGGTGGTTCCGGTGGCACCAGTCCACAAAATGCTGGTTCAGTTCTCTGTACTCCTTGTCATCATCATCTGTGATGAGACCCACTATTGCAGAGTCGTCAGAATACTTCTGTAGGTAGCAGCTGGATGAGTTTCACCTAAAATCTGCAGTGTACAGTAGAAGTTGTAGAAGTAGAAGATGGATTTTTTCACGCCTATGTCAATAGTGTTCCATTAGATGAAGGATGTGGGAGCTCTGCATGGATGATCTAGTCGGTGATCCCTGTGGTGCCTCCGTAAATCTCTTCTGTCCGCCACTATAAGGCTAGGTTCAGATCTGCATTCGACCTGCAGTCCCTGATCTATCATATGATGGACACCAATGGTGCCTAAATGGTTCCCTTTGACATATAATGGGATCCATCAGGTTTCCATTGTGATGTCTTAACATTTTACTGCAAGCTGCGCTATTTTTACGGGATTTACATAGTTGTGAACGTACAGTAGCCTTATAAAGTTATAAGTTATCAACTAGTTTGGTCTGTTTTCCCGTGATAGCTCCTCCCCCTTCATGTAGAGAACATCTTTACTTTTAATAAATACATTTGTTTAGGCCCCGCCCTTGGAGCCCACCTTTAAACGGCAAGAGCACACCCCTAAACCAAATGGGACTCTGCCCACATTGGGGTGGGGTTTCAAAGGCCACAGTTTTTTTCCTGACCACCACATGCCAAAATTTGATAGGACTGCTTCTGAAAATTAGGGACTGTCCTGGGAAATTTGGGACAGTTCTTGCTATGCTTATAATTAAAGGGGTTTTCTAGAGACATTAATTTTACTGTCTCCATGCATTTGTTGAAGTTGGACCTGGGCTGGCTGCGACTCTGGATCATGTGATCAGAACCAGCACCCTACTCTCGGGTCAGTTTCCTCCCTCTCCTCCTCTTTTCACAGGTGTGGGGCCTGGCACACTGTAGTAAAGGCACCCCCCTATAATCTGTGAATATATCTGGGTGCTGGCTCCGATCACATGACCCAGAGTCGGAACATTGCTGGGGTTCATCGGGAACTCAGACCCCTCTTTGATCACTTGGATGAAGTCCCTAGAACATTTAAGTCTGATATTTGGGGTCTTCCAGGAGAGATGGAAAGGCCCACCTACCCCCTATTATTTATAAGCTGGATGTATAAGTATATCAGGACTAGTCATATAGAGTTGATGTCTGTGTATTGTGACACTTCTATCCTCTATCTCTTAGCTGCGTAAGAAGCAGGTCTACGTGGAGGAGGTGGAGAAGCTGCAGCAGGCCCTGACGCAGCTCCAGGCAGCGGGAGAGAAGAGAGAACAGCTGGAGCGGCGGCTGCGTACCCGACTGGAGAGAGAGCTGGAGTGCCTGAGAATGCAGCAGGTAACCGCAGTCTGTGTGTAGTGTCACCTCCGGGTGACATTGCAGCAGAACCGCAGACTATCTCAGAAAGGCAAAACAGCTTGTATCAAGCAATTGGGAACGAAGCGTCGTACCAATGAGTATGCAAATCACCCACCGACACGTGAAAAGAAATGTTAACTCTTAGTGTCAAGCGACCCTGCAATGGATATTTTGGAAAATTATATTGCCAGGCATTCTTAGTAACAACATATTATTAGAATCACTGCAGGATCTGTCAGTGCTGTTCATTAAAGCTGCAGAATTGTTATATTATGGCTAAAACAAGTATTTATTAAAAAAAAAATGTCTGGAGAAGGGGGTGATCCTCTTTAGAAAGGACCTGTTCCGAGGTGTGAAAAGCTCAATGACAGACATCATGTAATCGGCGCTGTCACCCTGAGCATTTTGGTGCTTTGCTTATCCAAATCTGTTCAGCCTTTCCAAAGATATAAGCCCTTTTAGTTTGATGCAGATTAGGATCTATTAACCAAGTGGGCGGTAACCCTGAATGACATATAGCACACAGAGACCTCGCCCCCAGAGAAACCACAATGTTACCGCCCACTTGGCTAGTAGAACCTTTGCTTATTTGGATAAGCAAAACACCACAATGCTCAGGGTGACAGCACCGATCACCTTGTGACAGGTTCTCTTTAAGCTTTAGATGGTCACTGTTTTTTTCAACAAACTTTGCGTGGATCGAAAGAAGAGGTTATAAGAAACTGTAATATATATTATCAGAGTAAAATGCTTCTTTCTCTTCTTTTCAGGCTGTTTCTTTTCTCCCCTTCCCTCAGTTAAACTGACATTCACTCTGAAAATTCTGCTGTATTTGTCTCCAGATAGACTGCAGGCCACACGCCTCAGATTACACATGTTTATAGAAGTCTATGGATAGGGTAAAGGGGAGAGGTAGCAGCAGAAACTCAGGTTTAGTGTGATTCTGGATCTAAATGGGAGCTTTATTCACATCACTAGATGTCAGTAATCTATATATGTCCTGCATTGTCCTGTAGCTGTTTCTGAGAGGGAGACAGGTATAGAGCAGATTCTCCTCTACTAACTGTGTGCAATGTACACCAGCTAGCTTCCATCCAAAAGCTCAGAGAGAACTGCAAACTACAGATAGAGCTTGCAGAGGGGAAAACTGGTAAAAAAAAAAAAGTGGAATGAAAGTCAAACAATAGCCAGAAAAAGTGTTAACCTTCATACACACATGGCAGCTTATCCTGAAAAGTCACCTGAAACAACACATACACTTTAAGGCCTCATGCACACGACTGTGTGCACAGTCAGTGTGCTAGCCATGTTTTTCAGGGCTAGCAGACTGACCTATTCATTTCTACGGCCCCATACACATGACCATATATTTTCAAAAACTCCGGACAGGTCCTATTTTTGTCCATTTTGCGGACACTGCCCCGCCCGTGCCGCTCAATCAAGGCTCGGCGACACGCGTACAGTCGTGTGCATGTTGCCTAAGGCATCCCTTTTCATTTTGAGGTCCAAAATTCTGTGCTGATTTATTTGTAATATATTTATGATTTTTTTTATTAATTAATTTACAACTAGGCGTTACCCGTCCCTGTGTCATAGGGGTGTGTCTCTACACAGTCTGACGCTGTTACCATTGTTTGGACACCTCCAACTGGTAATCAAATTACACCAGGCCAATTGTCAATTTATTCCCATATTTCCAGGCGGAATAACAGAGAAATGGCAGAAGACAGAATTCTAAGAACTGTCATATTAGGGTGGGATACAAGTATTTACTAAAATAGAAGTGACAGGTCCTCTTTAATTTTAGCTGTCTGAAGGGAAGCAGAGGTTTTGGATCTGTGTAACAGGAAAACAAAGCCCCAAATATTATAAAGATATATTATACAATGAACCAGAACAGAATTTTGTACCTAAGAATAAAATTATGTTAAAGGAGTATCCCGGCAATAAGAAATTAGCCCTTTCCAAAGAATAGGGGGTTAACTTGCTGATTGGTGGGGGTCCAACCGTTGGGACCCCTACTGATCATGAGCACTGGAGTGCTTAGCACCCCAATTTGAGCAATGAGACATAGTGCTTGGTTTTCTCTGCAGGTTCCCATTGAAATGAGTGGTGCCTGACCTGCCTGATCCTTTGGATAAGGGGTCATTTCATGTTACTGTAATACCCCTTTAAGGTTGGAGTTATACTTCAAGAACGTCATTCTGATATTGTTCTTGACATTGCTGGGATTTATAGTTCTACAACAATCCACTGGTCTGCTACCACTGATGGGGACCAGTGACTTCTCTGAACCCTGGGGTCACTAGTCACACAGCAGGCTGTCAGGTTGGAGCAGTAACAGATGATCCTCATTATAAATGTATCCCCCGGGGGCTGACAGTGAATGGATGTCATGCGGAATCCTTATTTAATTTGTATAGATGAAGCGCTCACAACAGTCGCCTCTCGGTTAGTCAGAAATTAGGCCAATTACTACAGATGTGACAGTATCGTTTCTACACTCGCTTTGAAGAACTTTCCAAATGAGCTGATTCGTGCGGATATAAGTCCTGTGTGTGATCCTCATCTTCACTCATGTAATTGGATTTGTCTCCTACGCATAGAATTACATTAACTTCTTAAAATTTGACTTTTTTTTTTTCTTACATCAGTGATCTAAAATAGGTTTAAGGCCGGGGCCCCATGTTGCGGAAATGGTTGTAAAATTATCATTCATATTCATTGCTATAGTCAGTGTCAGCCATCTTTATATTTACAGCATTTATTCTATGGTGGTCATGTTAGGTGACTGATCTTCTATACCTCAGTAGATGTTAAAGTGACAATGAGCTGTGCAGGAATATTCGGCGCCAGGTCCAGTGATGTCATTATAAATTTACATTTTTTTTCACATTTGAGGCTATTTAAAGGAACACTCCCAGAAAACTCATACACTGTGTTAGCCCTCTTGCAGACGACCTAGATCAGTGTGCTATCCGGGTTTTTCCCGAATAGCACACTGACCCATTTATTTCTATGGGCCCGTACACATGACCGTGAATCACACGGTCACGTGTGCGGGCCGACAGTCCGGGCCGCAAAATATGGAACAGGTCCTATTCCTGTCCAATTTTGCGGCTCTACTTCCACAGCTCCTATTCAAGGAGCCGCGGAAGCAGGGCCAGTGCACGGGTGACATCCGTGTTACAGCTGCGCCGCCTGTGTCGTTCATTCACGCCCGCCGGTTAGCACACGGTCGTGTGCTGAGTGCAGAGCTTGAGGAGCGGTGCCCCCAGACACTGCATTGTCTGGAGTGTTCCTTTAAATACTCTGAAGTTTGTAGCAATACCATCCAGTGTACATCTTCCTGATCAGCCTAAGGCAGAGAGAAAAGTTCTGCACGAAGGACTTTTCTGTCTGCCGGTTTCAGTATAAAAACGGTGGAAACCCCATGGACACTGAGCGGACCCCATTATAGCGCCTGTACCCGCTGTTTTAGCGGATGGGTGACCCGAGGGACCCAAACAATGGAGATCCCAGCGCAAGTGTGAACTTAGTCTTACCTGGTGGCATCCTGAATGGATTCATTTCAGCTAAATGTTTTGTCCTAGAGACATTTAGGAAAGAAAGACGACTCCATTCATAGGTAATAACGTTACTGAAAATGTTTCTCCATACAGAGACAAGCAAACAGTCCGGCATCTACCAGCTCAGATTATAGTGCCCCTGCGCTGATGGACTTGCTGAGGAAGAAGGAGGAGACCATCTTGGCCTTGGAAGCTGATACGACCAAGTGGGAACAGAAATACTTGGAGGAAAGTGCGAAAAGACATTTTACCATGGATGCTGCCACTTCAGCCATTGCCCAGTCGTAAGAGCTTTACTTTTTATTAAATCTCATTTCATGGTAGTGATAACTAAAGAGGGGTGTTCTGACTATAAAACCATTATTGTGCTGAAAGGCCCATACTCAGAATTTATGCTGATTTATGGCAGTTTTGTCATGATAGAGAATTGACAATCATGAGTCATTCGAGGAATGGAAGCCACACCGATAACTCACTGGATGTACGAATGTGGCCCGAAGAGGAAGAGATTGTGCAGGCCAACAGGAAGTTCCAGGACATGGAACACACGTAAGTTTCATTGTTTCTTAAAAAGGTTTTCCACTGTGGACAATCCCTTTTTGTTATAAAGGCCCCTGAAAATATACCCATCACTGCTGGGACCCCCAATGATCATCTGCAATCTGTGAGGGAACCTGGCAGCAACTGTTTACTTCTTCTACAGTGCCCCTGCAGGCCAAATTAAGCATTACACAATGCAGGATGGGGCCTTAAGGGAAAGAGATGCTCTTTAGAGCTGCTCTCTGCTTTGGCTAAATAGTAGAGGTTGCAAATGAGGGACCCCACTTTAGTAAAGGGTCTCCCACTAAAGACATTTATCCCCTATTCTACAGACATTGTCAGTCATTGTCCCATATAGGACTCACAATCTAAATTCTCTATTAGTATGTCTTTGGAGTGTGGGAGGAAACCGAAAAACCCACACAAAGATGGGGAGAACATACAAACTCCTTGCAGATGTTGTCCTTGGTCGGATTGGAACTCATCACTCCAGCACTACAAGGCAACAGTGCTAACCACCGAGCCACCGTGCATGTTTTCTAATCCTGGAATCCCCTTTAAGCACTCTGGGACCCCCATTTTCATGATCACTGGGGGTCCAAGCAGTCAGCCCCCCCCCCCCCCCGACTCAAACACTTATTCCACAAACCCAAAACTTTCCACAAACCAAAACCCAAAGTAAATTTTCCTACAAAGGCTTGAATGCAGATAGACTAATCCCAAGGAGGTCATGGTCAGTCACATTGCAGAAATTCCACATAGTTTGTCTTCAGCAGCAAAAAAAAAAATATATCATTTGTACCATCAGGATAAAGAATCTTCATGCCAAAATCATAGAGCAAGACGCCATGATAAAGGTTCTCCATCAAAGGTCTCGAAAAGATCAGGGCAAGAACGACAACTCCAGTTTGCGTCCTGCACGCTCTGTGCCATCTATAGCAGCTGTGGCCGCTGTCACCTCTGGCTCGCACTCACGGCAGACGTCTCTGACCACCAATCAGGCGGCAGAAGAGAAGAAGGAGGAAAAGAGTCGTAAAGGAAGTTTAGGTGGGAACCTTTTTGAAAACTGATTTATTTTTTTATTTTGCAAAATCAGTGAGAAATTTTTGATTTTCAGGACATTGGGCATGACTGAGGGTGGAGATGAATGATTGCTGGGGGTTGGAGAATGGAGAAGGTTATAAAAATAGACAGGGTCCTGGGTAAGGGTTGCCAGTGCTAAGGAAAACTGGTATCTGTAGGAGGTAATGTCTTACACCTTAGATTGCTGTTGGCCAAACCCTTGTTGCAAGAGTGTGCATGTCTTCTCAGTAGGCGGGGTTCAGATATGAGGCATATCTTCTATTCACAACAGAAACCACAATGCTGTGCCAGATCCGACAAACAATGGATCCAAACAACGCCCAGTGGCTTGATTCCCTTGGGAAGTACATTAAGGTTTCAGTTGTTTTTGATGGCAAGACTAGTGCTACATGTGTGTGTACAGGTCCTTATGCAGTGCTTGACAGATACAACCGATGCCCAAAGGACCCCATTTACCACTTTTAGGGTCCATTGGGGTTATATCACCGCTACAGTTTACTTACCACTACTTGTGTTCTTTCCAGGACTTCTTCAAAGTAAAGATGGCAAAGACAATCATGAAAGCCCTTCACCTTCCTTGGCACTTCCACCACCTTCCTTCATGCTGCCACCACCACCCCCTTTAACCACCATGACCGTATCACATGCCAAGACTGGGAGTAAAGACAACAGCACCCAGACAGACAAGAGCACTGACCTCTTCTGGCCAAACTGCTCTTCATTACCAGGTCGGGGAAGGATAAATATGACCCCATCCAGTAGTCCTCTTTTACGTCACCCCAACACCAGCAAGGAGAAGTCAGGTATGGTCTTCATTTTCTTGATGGATGTTTCAACTCGACACAGTTATGACTGTCCATCTTATTGGTTGTCTTTGTCTTACAGAACATTCCCCTGTCCTTGGAAAGACGCTAGAACCTAAACTAAGAGCTAGCACTCCAAACCACAAGACTGATCTTTCAGAGCCTGACAACACAATGGAGGTGCTAATTTGAAGGCTTGTTCAGATTCGGAACTGCTTCCCGTGGTTTGTTGACCACATGTACTAAGACATTTTAGGACCTTGCTAAGAGTACTGAGAAAAAAAATAATACCCATGACTCGTCCGAGTTATTTTTCCAGCTGGAACGGTCAGATTATTAAGAACTTTGGATAGCCTATGATTTTGTCCATGCGTCAAAGACCACTTGACCGAGAATGACTCTCCCACCATAAAGATAACTACGTGGTATTACGTAATCTTTCCTAAGAGGAACATTTCAAGTTTGCAATGAGAGGCCATGATCTGTAAGTCTTAAAATCTGTGGCTACGATGCAATATTCCCACGTGTCTTGTGGTAGTTGGTCACATTATTTATATAAAATGCACATATTGTACTTTTTTAATTCCTAATTTATATTGTATAGACAGATACAATAATGGCAGCAAGACAAAACACACACTAAAGAATGAAACATGGTGCACATGGTCCCCTAGAAGGCAACAGCACACAACCATCTTATAATGTTAAATACAGGTTCTGGTATCGAGAGACATGAGATTGTTAATGGTGGGTTCACATGTATTGCTTCAAAATAAATTTCAAGTTGTTAAAAAAAACCTTAAAGGATATATCTACCTTAGAGCACCATCTAACAGTTTACATATAGAATTAAGCTACAAGGAAAGATGAGTAACTCTGGAAATACAATTCATTATTTATCTTGTACTAATCCTGAGTTATAGTTGTGTTATACTCCGGAGCTGCATTCACAGTTCTGCAGGCATGAGACTTGAAATCTCCCAGCATTCTTTACTGGCTCAGTGTGTGTCCATTGCTTGCTCTGTTGATTTTGGAATGAAAATCTTTGCAGCAGGGGCCATACAGCTAATGTTGGGCAAGCCGTCTCTGCATTAGAAGACCACAGCTAAGCTCATAGACATGTGTCTGACAACATGCTTGTTGTCTGTTTCCAACGACAACTAGCAGAATTTTTGGTTCAGCTTTGCGCTATAATACAGGATGTAACTCAGGGTCAGTACAGGATAAGTAATGTAATGTATGTAAACAGTGAAAGCACCAGCAGAATAGTGAGTGCAGCTCTGGAGTATAATACAGGATGTAACTCAGGATCAGTACAGGATAAGTAATGTAATGTATGTACACAGTGACTGCACCAGCAGAATAGTGAGTGCAGCTCTGGGGTATAATACAGGATATAACTCAGGATCAGTACAGGATAAGTAATGTAATATATGTACACAGTAACTGCACCAGCAGAATAGTGAGTTCAGCTCTGGAGTATAATACAGGATGTAACTCAGGATCAGTACAGGATAAGTAATGTAATGTATGTACACAGTGACTGCACCAGCAGAATAGTGAGTTCAGCTCTGGAATATAATATAGGATGTAACTCAGGATCAGTACAGGATAAGTAATGTAATGTATGTGCACAGTGACTGCACCAGCAGAATAGTGAGCACAGCTCTGGAGTATAATACAGGATGTAACAGGATCAGTACAGGATAAGTAATGTAATGTATGTACACAGTGACTGCACTAGCAGAATAGTGAGTTCAGCTCTGGAATATAATACAGGATGTAACTCAGGATCAGTACAGGATAAGTAATGTAATGTATGTACACAGTGACTGCACCAGCAAAATAGTGAGTGCAGCTCTGGAGTATAATACGGGATGTAACTCAAGGTCAGTACAGGATAAGTAATGTAATGTATGTACACAGTGACTGTACCAGCAGAATAGTGAGTGCAGCTCTGGAGTAAAATATAGGATGTAACTCAGGATCAGAATCAGATATGTAATGTATATGCAAAGTTATAAACTGGTGTTCAAGGAAAGACATACCTGTATTATAAGAACATTGTATCAGACAACCCCTGTGACCACACATTTTAGAATTCTGGGCCTGTATCCATCACAAAATATGTGAAACGCCATTTTCTGACATATAACTGTGCATAGTACTAAAGTTGCAATGAGAGAAATTAATGGTATTTGGTAAAAGATGGACAACATGGTAAGAATTTCATGGTAACCCATGATTTTACCACAACCATGCAAATTTCACTTGTGGCCCTGGCATACGAGGCAGAAAGTGTCCATACACAGTTGCATTGGGGAACGCACAAAAGCAGGGACAATTTTTTTTTTTTTATTATTATTATTAAACATTATATATATGTACTTATAGACTGCCAAGTGACAATCCACAGTGGCCAACTATAGGGTCTTAAAAAAGTCTGTCCTAGTTAGACATGGAGAGGAGTATATCGATCTGCCGGCCCAGAAGAATACAAGGACCGTGTTATAGCTTGTTCTTATCCCCCTGAAGTGAACCCGCAGGGTACAGTTCCAGGGGATGTCGCAGTCACTTCTGAGCCCTGGAGCCTCAGGAGGGCCGTGGCCCCTCTGACACCTAAGACACCAGTATTATAAATGGGCCATGGTAGGTGGTGGCCTTGTTACAGATTATTCATTGGGGCCCTGCAGCAAGATACGCCTCTGTGAGCCCCTGTTACGTCTTACGGGGGTCTGGTCTTTAAAAGTTTTTACATTTCTATTGGAATCCTATTTTTCTGACTGATACACTGCAGTAAAGATCAGAAAGAAAGTAGTTAAATTGTGTAATGGCTGCCTGTTGCTAGGCAACAGTACAGATTCAAAATGGCTGGCAGAGACAAAACCTAGAGCAACAACAAAACTTTATTGTGCAAGACAAATGTTCAATGATGAACAAACCGTTCCTGTCATACGGGGCAGCTGTATTCTGCGGTAAGACTTGAATAGAAGTGTTAATATACGGAAACCCTATACATGTGTATATATATTTATATATATATATATATATATATATATATATCAGGTTCCCAGACGCTCTGTCTTGAATTTTTGGTGCTTTATAAGGAGACAGAATATCCTTGTGCACAATATCCATTTTTCTATATATTAACCGTACGATGGCAATATGATTTTCATACAGTATTTCTAGTACTAAGGGTATATAAGGGCCCTAAGGTATTTCTAGTGTGTACCTCCCTGTAGAAGTATGAACCCCATCATCCCATGATGAATACTCTCATTTGGTGAAAGCTGATATATAATAATAAAATTATTATAATTTGATAATATACATGGCAGCCTTCATAGTCATGTAAAAAAGGCACGGACCACGCATGGATGAAATCCGTGTGTTGCACGTTCCTCCATGGACCCATTCACTAATGGGTCTGGGCCACAATACGGACATGTATAGGACCTGTCCTGAGTTTTGCCCTGGGCCCATAATAATACACAGCTGTGTGTATGGGGCCATAGAGACAAATGGGCCAGTGTCCTGGCCGTGAAAACTAGGCTATGTGCATAAATCATAGGCGTATAGAGCCCTAGTGGCGGTATAAGCTGGATGCTCATAAGCTGTTTGACTTTGTTAGGACTGATCGGTATCGGACTTTTTGTCTCATTTTATCAGGCATTGATTGTAATGATTGCTGTGTATGTTACATTTTGTAGCCAATAGCTGCACAGCACTGACTGGGGGTGTGGCTTTGACAACCACTGCTGCTATCTCAGAACTGTGCAGCAGTGGTTGTCAAAGTAAAAAATGATGGTCCTCACTTTCTAGAAGACTTTCATGTATGATTTATTGCTGATGGGAATGTTCATTGTTTGAGGATGAAAGTCCGTCATGGCACAGGATGGATTTTTAGCCTAGAATAATGGAGGTTCCTATTCAATGACTGCAAGCAGAGATTACAAACAGTAAAAAACATTGTTGAGTGTATCCGTGAATGTGCCAGTCCATAGCTCAAAGTGAACTACAAGCAGATCAAATCAATTGAAGGGGTTTTCCAGGCTTAATAATTGAAGACCTATCCTTAGGATCAGTCATCAGTTGGAAATTGGCGGGAGACCGAAGAGGCTGCAGTATTCAGGAGACCGAAGAGGCCGCAGTATTCGGGTGACTGATGTGTCTTCTTCACTACTTACCAAGCACGGCACCGTACATTTCTACATCGGCAATGCTTGGTATTGCAACTCAGCCAATTCACTTGAATGAGACTGAGCTGCGATCAGGTCATGTGACTGATGAACGTGACATCACATGGCCTGTGAAGCGTAAGCAGCAGCTCCAGACAACTGATCTGCAAGAGTCCTGGTTGTCAGACCCCCGCTGATCCTCAATTGATAGGTTATCAATTAATAAGTCCTGGAAAACCCCTTTAATGTATGCCAGGAATATTAATCGATTCCTGAGTATCCTCACTCATCTCATTTGATAGCTACAGAATACTATTCAAAGATCCTACAAGCATGCAGCGCTTCTTACATGTATGGGGAGGGGTCAGATTTCTTGCAGTCATCCTCCGATGTCAAACATGGCTGAAACGTATACTAGATATATGCAATTCTTCTCCTGCAAAGTGTTGATGCGTCTTCTACTTTTTGTGATATGCGCACCGGTCCTGCTACCTGCAGTTGTGAGGTCATCTATGTGCTATGGTGAGCAGTCTTTGCTTCTGTATAAATCTTACTCAGCAGCTTGAAGCTTACATTTACTATTGTGCACATTTTCCTTCCCCTTTGTCTTCCCCGAACCTACTTGGAATATATTTTTATAATTAAAAGCTTTTTCTTTTGTAAAAAAATTGGAATAAATACTTATTTAAAGAAATATTTATGTACGTGATGTGTTTTTTTGTGTCTTTTGAGTAACAAACTACATAATGTAGAATGACGTGGAAGAAGTAGCCCTGTCTGCCTCTCTCCCAGCGAGAAATCCTAGCAATAGATAAAGCAGTGTTTCTCAACCTGTTCAAGAAAAGTACCCTCTAGTGAGAAAAAGTCCGAAACGAGTACCCCCAAAGTAGCGACCACTTATAACTGTTAACAAAATAAGGCTTTGTATGGAGCCTCCATCGATAATAATATAGTAGCCCCCACATATAGTATAATGGCCCCCTCAGTGCCCTCAATATGCTGTATAATGATTCTCTTTGTGCCCCTACATGTAGGAGAATGGCCCCCTCAGTCCCTCAACATGTAGGAGAATGGCCCCCTCAGTCCCTCCACATGTAGGAGAATGGCCCCCTCAGTGCCCCCGCATGTAGTATAATGACCCCCACAGTTCCTCCACATTTAGTACAATGACTCTCTCTGTGCCCTCAACATGTAGTATAATGAATCCCTTAGTGTCCCCATATGTAGTAGGATGGCCCCCTCTGTGCCCCCACATGTAATACAGTGGATCCCACACCCACTGATGTTTAAGGATCAAGTGGTGAACTACATTCATTACTCACCACTTTGCTCCAAGGAAGTGGTGAGTAATGAATGCCACTCCTTGAGGCGACTGTAACTGCAATGAGCTCCTTCATTAGTACTGATGGAAGTGCTCAATGTGCTTCTAAAGTAAGGAACGTGCCAGTGCTTGTGCATGGATGTCTACCCTCAGGAAGCATATAGCTCTGTTCTATGTGTAGTGGTGGAAATGAGGTACTGCAGCTTAGTTCACATGAATAGGAGCTGTTCTGCTGTAGTAACCTGGTCTGGCCACTACACAGAGAACAGCACTGTCTGCTTCCTGCTCCATTCTCTGTGTATCAGCTGCTAAGAACAGCTAATAGATGGGGTTGTCGGTTGTCAGATCTCATATTAGTGATCTATCTTTAGGATAGGTCATCAATATTTTTAGGGTATCAAGTACATGTATGTTCTCCTCTGGTTTCATCTGAATAGGGTTGAAGCTTCCAAAAATCAGTCAAGTAGGTGTGGCTAGCAATCTTTTTGTCCTATTGCTCCTGCTGCAACCAATTGACTTAAAACTAGATAAAGGACAGGGAGGAGGAAAGAGGACATGGCTGATCTCCTGGGGCACATATAGAAGATTTTTTTTTATACATTTCTAAGTTTTAATAGTAATATGAGACATAATAGGGTCACCGGGGCATCCATTTTCAGGGATAGACTGTGAAGGGCAGAATCGCTAAATTGATCAATCAGGATCAGTGAGGGTCCATGAGGTCGGACCCTATAAATCGATTACCCTATGCCATCCCCATATAAGATGACAATATCCTTATTTATGGGTGAAAATCCACTTTAAGGAACCATAGTGCATGTGTGTGTAGGTAGTGGTAGATTTATGGAGATGGTGGAGATTTACTAGCTATGAATGAGGCTTGGCAGACATGGATGCCTGCGGTGTCAGGCAGGGCATGAGGATTAGGACATCTGCCAGGGTGAAAGATAAGAGGAAGTGTACACTAGAACACAAGCTAGCTATAGAGTTACCGAGCCGCGGCCAGCTGGCAGCTGCACCTGGGATGCCGAAAATTTGGTTTTCCCTCAGGTAAAAAAAGAAAACTGTCAATGAACAGAACACAGGAGGAGCAGAGGCACTGCAGGGGGTGCGTGTGCGGAGGCCATTTTGTGGCGATATCACTTTCCTACCTCAGGGCAGAATGGAGTCTGGTCAGAAGACCAAAGCAAGGTCCGATGGCCCACCAACATGGAGATGTATTGAAGCCCCGAACACTGAAAATTTGCACCGCTAATGTTTTGTTGGCAGCGGATTAGGAGGATTAAAGTGCGCACCGACAGGTATCATTATACCCCATCACAAAAGGCCCATTCATGAGGAGGGATTACTGGGATTACTGAGACCTAAGAATAACCCGAAAAAAGCTGCACAAACCCTTTTTACTCTTAAAGTAACCCTGCCTTATAAAGAATAGACCAGGCCGGGTATGCACAATGGTTTATCATGGTGATTGCTGGTAAAGAAGTGCTCTGTCTATATGTCAGGGTTATATATGGCTGTGAGGGGTACAAAAAGTCTGCTCGGAGTCCTCCTTGACAATTTTTTGCTGTCATGATGTCTGCCTGTAGTCACCTATAGGGGGAGCTGACTGCGTACAGAATTCTACAGCTAAGTCTACGTTCACATCTGCGTAGCAGTCTCCATTCTGCTATCAATGTCTGATAGATGTTGGTCTCACCTCTCCAGAATGGTGGTCCTCCGGAGGCCATAGCAGTCAGTATAGTCAGTTTTGGACCAAGACTGCAAATTTTGTCACCTACGACATAGATAATGTATGGTAAGTAGAGATGAGCGAATTTCTCAAAAGTTCGATTCGAAGTTCAAAAAAAATTTGCTTCGATCTAAGTTACTTTGCGGAGAATAAACAGCTATTTCCGGCTGCAGAGAGCCGGGGTGGGCGGCAAAATGGCGGAAGCCCTTGGATGCCGCGGTCATGTCTCTCTCTCTCTCTAGCACGGACAAGTTTTATTCATGTGGAAGGATCTGCTAACAAGCAAAGACACGGCTACCCAATCACATCACTAGAGAATATCATGTAACCGTCTGATGTCACAAAGGTCCTTACTAAATATTCGTTACCACGAAGCATCAGGAAATCCGGAGAATCGAAGATTTCCTGAAATTCGGATCGAATTCCACTTCTGCAGAATCGATTCGCTCATCCCTAATGGTAAGTAAAGCGCAGCACGTACGGCTTCATACCAAATACCTACCACAAAATGGAGATGACTTGGAACAAGTTCTTCAAAAATTCCTGGCCTAGCCTTCAAGTGGACAATGTAAGTAATGAAGACAACGATCCTGACCTCAGACAGCACCGGCCCCCGTCACAAACATGTCATTAGCATATATCGGGTGACCGGGCACAGGAGCCCCGCTGCGCAGGCATGCCGCCCTCTGCCTGACATGAAGTGCTGCTTAAAATAGTCTGCGGAAGGCAAAATATCACAACGTGGTCTCCAAAACAGACACTCACGACATCTGTTCTCCTCAGACGCTGGACAAGAGCGACCTGAGCTTATAAGTACATATAACTATAGCCGTACATGGGGCCCCCCAGAGGAGATGATTCTGAGGACCACCCCCCATCTATGCAGAACATGGGGCCCACTTTTATATGTTATCACTGTATATACGGGATATATCATCAATAAGGCCTGCTGGTTTATAGGTGAATTTAAGGGGTTTTCCAGGACTTACAAAGTGATGGCCTATCCTTAGGAGATCAGCAGAGTCCAACAAGCGGGACCCCAACAGATCAGTTGTTTGAAGTGGCAGTGGTGTTCCCTGGACACCACATGTGCTTCACAGGACATGTGAAGTCATGTTCATTGTAACAGCTCAGTCCCATTCAAGTGACTTCAAGTACAACCACTATACAAAGAACAGCGCTGTTCTTGATAAGCAGTGAAGAGGTTGCAACGCTCACTGGAATGCTGTGACCTCTTCAAAGAGTTGACCCCCAGAATCCCCACCAATCTTCAATTGATGATCTATCCAAGGGATAGGTTATCAATTATAAGGCCTGGAAAACCCCCTTTAGGCCAAGGCCCAATGTAGTGAAACGCAGCAAAAAAACGCTGCAGGAAAAAAAAACACAGCGAAACTTGTTGCATTTTATTCCGCAGAGTTTTTCATTGTCTTTTTGCTGAGTTTCCTGTGTTTTTTTGATTTCCCTAAAATCAAACGCAGGTAAAAATTAACATGCTGCGTTTTTAAAAAATATAGGTTTTTTTTTTTTCCCAAAACAAAATCCCATTCATTTTGCTGGTGATGTAAAATGAAGCTCTTTTTTTTTCTGTTGCGTTTCTGCAATGTGGGATCATAGCCTTAAGGCTGTGTTCACACGGTGGAAAATGAATTCATTTTCCGCCGCCGGAATTTTCTCTGCGGTCTAGCCGCGACGGGATGCCAATGCAGTAGGCCTAACCAGGAGGGAGTCTCGAGTCGCAGACACCGCAGGTGGAATCCACGGCAAGATCGAGCAGGACGCTTCTTTTTCCGCGTCCTGCTGCGATCTTTGCCTCCCATTGAAAACAATGGGAGGCAGATTCAGTAGGAATCTGCCCCGGATGTGGGGGCGGATTCCGCCCCCAAATCTGCGGCGAATTCCTCCGTGTGAACACACCCTAAAGGGATCTTACAGAAATCAAAAATATTTCATGGCATGATGTCATTGGGCCATGAGTAAGTTGGAGCTTGGGACGAACTGATTTAAAGGGGTTATCTGGGACCATTATACTTACCAAGCACAGCGCCATACATTGTATAGTGGTTGTGCTTGGTATTGCAGATCAGGCCCTTTCATTTGAATGGGACTAAGCTGTAGCCATGGTCATGTGACCAATGAATGTGATGATGTCACTGCTTGAGACTCAAAAGTGGAGCTCAATATCACAGTCCTGGACAACTCCTTTAATAGTCATATAAAAGTCTGATCCCAGAAACCCCTTTAACACATAAAGCTGATGGCCAAACCTGTAGATTACTGGCTACTTAAAGCACCACTAGGGGGCGCTGCATACAGATTTATACAATTCCCATTGAGTTGGATAAAAGCTGTATAAAACCATGTGCAGTTTGCTCCCCCTAGTGGCGACTGTGTGCAGCCAGAATGTATCACTTATCAAGGCCCCCTATACAGATATCTTATAGAATTATTCAGGGCACAATGTCGGGTCTAAAAATGGAAAAGAATGAATTTGTAGTGAATTTCGTGAGGGATAGGATGAGAATGTTACTGGTTTAGGAGGATACAAAAGTTAGATGGCAAATTTCAGAAGGCAAGTGATGATAGATTGTACACAGTGCCAGCTGGTATTAATAGTATCTAGCTGGCGGCCATAATTGCTGGCTGAAATCCTACTGGGGATGAGCTCTCCTCCTCCTGTGAGAATACTGCCCGAGCCTTCCCTCCACACAAGCCCATGACATTACCAGAGAAGTGACGCTAATCCCCCAGTAATCTACAATATAGTCACAAGGACTTGTAAATGCTAAATCTGATGGGAGTCTGTCACAGGGCAGTACATGCCGACACTACAACTCCCAGCATGCCCTGACATCCACAAGGGATTTGGTACAAGACAGAATACTTTTAAGGCTAAGACCCTACGTAGCAAAACCGCAAGGATTTTTTGGTGGCCGATCCTCTGCACAAACTGCTCCCCCTATGGCTTACACTGCTTCATAGTGCACAGCGCTGTCACACTCATAGTGGCTATACATGGTATTACACTGTATTGTACTGTACCTCTGTACTTACCTGCACAAGATTGTATTCCTGATCCCAATAGCTCCACAAAAACTTAGATGCAATGTCTATATATTTTATTTATGTCACTGACACTAGTGTGTGTATATATATAAAGTTTGGGCACCCCTATTAATCTTAATCATTTTTAGTTCTAAATATTTGGGTGTTTGCAACAGCCATTTCAATTTGATATATCTAATAACTGATGGACACAGTAATATTTCAGGATTGAAATGAGGTTTATTGTACTAACAGAAAATGTGCAATATGCATTAAACCAAAATTTGACCGGTGCAAAAATTTGGGTACCCTTATCATTTTATTGATTTGAATACTCCTAACTACTTTTTACTGACTTACTGAAGCACAAAATTGGTTTTGTAACCTCACTGAGCTTTGAACTTCATAGCCAGGTGTATCCAATCATGAGAAAAGGTATTTAAGGTGGCCAATTGCAAGTTGTTCTCCTATTTGAATCTCCTCTGAAGAGTGGCATCATGGGCTCCTCAAAACAACTCTCAAATGATCTGAAAACAAAGATTGTTCAACATAGTTGTTCAGGGGAAGGATACAAAAAGTTGTCTCAGAGATTTAACCTGTCAGTTTCCACTGTGAGGAACATAGTAAGGAAATGGAAGACCACAGGGACAGTTCTTGTTAAGCCCAGAAGTGGCAGGCCAAGAAAAATATCATAAAGGCAGAGAAGAAGAATGGTGAGAACAGTCAAGGACAATCCACAGACCACCTCCAAAGAGCTGCAGCATCATCTTGCTGCAGATGGTGTCACTGTGCATCGGTCAACAATACAGCACACTTTGCACAAGGAGAAGCTGTATGGGAGAGTGATGCGAAAGAAGCCGTTTCTGAAAGCACGCCACAAACAGAGTCGCCTGAGGTATGCAAAAGCACATTTGGACAAGCCAGCTTCATTTTGGAAGAAGGTCCTGTGGACTGATGAAACAAAGATTGAGTTGTTTGGTCATACAAAAAGGCGTTATGCATGGCGTCCAAAAAACACAGCATTCCAAGAAAAACACTTGCTACCGACTGTAAAATTTGGTGCAGGTTCCATCATGCTTTGGGGCTGTGTGGCCAGTGCCGGCACCGGGAATCTTGTTAAAGTTGAGGGTCGCATGGATTCAACTCAGTATCAGCAGATTCTTGAGAATAATGTACAAGAATCAGTGACGAATTAGAAGTTACGCCGGGGATGGATATTTCAGCAAGACAATGATCCAAATCTACTCAGGCATTCATGCAGAGGAACAATTACAATGTTCTGGAATGGCCATCCCAGTCCCCAGACCTGAATATCATTGAACATCTGTGGGATAATGTGAAGCGGGCTGTCCATGCTCGGCGACCATCAAACTTAACTGAACTGGAATTGTTTTGTAAAGAGGAATGGTCAAAAATACCTTCATCCAGGATCCAGGAACTGATTAAAAGCTACAGGAAGCGACTAGAGGCTGTTATTTTTGCAAAAGGAGGATCTACTAAATATTAATGTCACTTTTCTGTTGAGGTGCCCATACTTTTGCACCGGTCAAATTTTGGTTTAATGCATATTGCACATTTTCTGTTAGTACAATAAACCTCATTTCAGTCCTGAAATATTACTGTGTCCATCAGTTATTAGATATATCAAATTGAAATGGCTGTTGCAAACACCCAAATATTTAGAACTAAAAATGATTAAGATTAATAGGGGTGCCCAAACCTTTTCATATGACTGTATATATATATATATATATATATATATATATATATATATATATAACACACACACACACACACACGTGGACAAAATTGTTGGTACCCCTCGTTTAATGGAAGAAAAACCCACAATGGTCACAGAAATAACTTGAATCTGACAAAAGTAATCTGCCTAACTACATGTTGACAAGCCACAAAGCTTCTGGGAGAATGTCTTATGGACAGATGAGACAAAAATCGAAATTTTTGGCAAGGCACATCAGCTCTTTGTTCACAGACGGAAAAATGAAGCATATCTTGAAAAGAACACTGTCCCTACTGTGAAACATGGAGGAGGCTCTGTTATGTTCTGGGGCTGCTTTGCTGCATCTGGCACAGGGTGTCTTGAATCTGTGCAGGGTACAATGAAATCTCAAGACTATCAAGGGATTCTAGAGAGAAATGTGCTGCCCAGTGTCAGAAAGCTTGGTCTCAGTCGCAGGTCATGGGTCTTGCAACAGGATAATGACACAAAACACACAGCTAAAAACACCCAAGAATGGCTAAGAGGAAAACATTGGACTATTCTGAAGTGGCCTTCTATGAGCCCTGACCTAAATCCTATTGAGCATCTTTGGAAGGAGCTGAAACATGCGGTCTGGAAAAGGCACCCTTCAAACCCGAGACAACTGGAGCAGTTTGCTCATGAGGAGTGGGCCAAAATACCTGCTGAGAGGTGCAGAAATCTCATTGACAGTTACAGGAATCGTTTGATTGCAGGGATTGCCTCAAAAGGTTGTGCAACAAAATATTAAGTTAAGGGAACCATCATTTCTGTCCAGGCCTGTTTCATGAGTTTTCTTTTTTTTAAAATTCTGATGAAGCCTGGTTGGAAAGCAATGTCTGACTTTCATTTGTTCATTTTCATATAATTTTTATATATTATTACTTTTGTCAGATTCAAGTTATTTCTGTGACCATTGTGGGTTTTTCTTTCATTAAACGAGAGGTACCAACAATTTTGTCCACGTGTGTATATATATTAGCAGAAGGATCTGGCTTTACACGGGTATATTTCATTTTTTGCTTGTGTAGTGGCCCCATAAGAATTGGCACTGGTCTATTTTGTATGTCGTTTGTGTGTAGTTTAAATACGTTTCAATTTATAAGAATGCTGACATCCAGTATGGCAGTCCAGTATAGGTACAGTCTATTTATGGCTGTTTTTATGGAAACCTGGTAAATTAAATGTGAACTTATATTGGCTGATACACGTCATGCAACTGAATATTTAAGGGCCTGCGAACGGCTACTGACTAATAGAGGTCATAAATGGATTGGTTTTCTGTGTGTATGTGACTTTGTGTAACAGTGTCATCCACAGCGCTCTGTCCCTTTAAAGCTGACCTACAGCAGTAAAGAAAAATGGCTGGGTTGTTATGGAAACCTGGAGTAAAGCTGTGTGCATGTGGAGAGTAAGCGCCTGCGAGCTTCTATTGGCTGATAAGGGACATATGACCGTGTGTGTATGGCAGCTGGAATATGAGTGAAAGAATTGCAGGCTTTTATTGGTTAATGCAGGCCATTTTTTGGGAATACTGTATCTCAGGAACGGTACGTCCTAGAGAGCTGAGACCCGGTCTAAAACTTTCCCGGACACCTGATGTACATGTGTGCCAAATTTGTGAGAATTGGTCCAGTCGTTTGGTCGCACATAAAGAACAGACAGACAGACAGACAGGAACTCATTTTTATATATATATAAGAGATAATATATATATATATATATATATATATATATATATATATATATACATATCACACATTGCAGATAATCTATGCACGTCTTAAGGCTCTGTAAAATGCAGATATTTGGGGGACAGCTCTTCATTCACAGTATAAGTTTGAGCTTGCACCACACAGATTTTCTTAAAGTGCATTTACTATAAATTACAAATCTGCAGAGCAAGTCTATGACTGACCTGCAGGTGTCACTGTTTCTCTGACACATCTACCATTCTATGGACAGTAGCGACACCTGATGGCTACATGGAGGTATTGCACCATTATACAAGGCAATTACATACAATTATTGAGCTTTGTATGTGAGTGAGTGCTATAGCGCCACGTATAATGTATAGTACTGTGTGTAAGCATGATAATTTATCTAATAAAGTGCTGTTATATCATATAATGTCAGCACATGCTAACATTCAGGGTAACGTAAGTGGCAGGTAACGAGAGGTTGTGTGAACACTAGCATCTGGTCATGCATGGCAGATTATACCCTCCGGTCACTCTGCATAGGACTTCACTAACTTTCCTTACAAGCTTTGTTGCTGTTGAGATGGAGCCGTGACCAAAGCCTTGGAAGCCTCCGGAGGAACATTCTGAGCGATTATTGAGGTGGACACATCCACATTCCCTCATGACTAGGCGTTTCTTCAGGACTGCCATGTAGGGCTGAAGAATCCCGCAGACAGGCACGGCTTCCACGGAAAAGCCAATAAGCTTCCCACATAGCGCGCTCAGGCCAGCTGATGACCCCGGAGGAATTCAGAACTTCCTGGGTGACAGGTGGAAGGCCAAGAAATACAGAAACCACAGGAGGAGCAGGCTGTGACTCTTCACTCCTAAGGAATGGTCCTGGGCGACTTGCTGCACAAAGCACATGTACAGAGAAGATGGTTGGAAGATTGCACCATTGGAAGAGGACTTTTGTATCTAGCAGTATTGGGACCCGCTCACACTAGTTGCTTTTCCTTCCATTATAGTTATTGCAGCCATTCACACATCACTTTTTTTTTTGTCACATTCTGAGAGGCGCTGATGCTAAGTTGATGCTAGCGTCGGGTATCCATTCTCCTGAAGGATCAGAACAGACCCCAAGGGCCCCCACTGACTAAAATTAGGTCCAGCGGGTGTCCATTTAACTGAAATCAAGGGGTCCGCACACACTGAGACTCGTCTCCACCACTACAGTATAGGGGCCTGTGAAAAACAAACAGCACATGGATGACGTCAGGGGTTTATTTATTTATTTTTTTTTCACAAGCCCATAGACTTGAATAGCCACGACTAAAGATGGGTGAACGGCTTCGTCACGAGCCAGGTTCAA
The DNA here is from genome assembly GCA_947044405.1 of Leptodactylus fallax. NCBI lineage: Eukaryota > Metazoa > Chordata > Amphibia > Anura > Leptodactylidae > Leptodactylus > Leptodactylus fallax. Next base: position 738,668 of record CAMRHE010000133.1, on the reverse strand, counting down.
CCTAAATTGTTTGTTTTTTAACTAAACCAAACAATTGGGGATTCGTCTCGGATGAACCAAAATGGCTGCCGTGGCATGATTTGCAGTAAATTATTATACTCTGGGACCCCTCACTTCTTTTGGGCCTCCTTGCGGCGCCCAGTGCTCTCTGGGTGATGTCATGCGCCCTGGGTCACCACTGAGGCCTGTCATGACACTCAGCATACCCATGTGGCCCAATCACAGGCCTCAGCAGTGACCCCGGGCACATGATGTCACCGAGGAGGCGGAGAGACAGCGTTGGACATTGCAATGAGGCCAAAAAGTGGTGAGGGAAGGGGAGTATGAATGTTTTTGATTTTTTTTTCCACCTCCCCTGGGCCTCCACCTATATAATAATTTCACTTACGATTCTATCCGAATGAATCAGGGACCCGAGCCTCCCGAATATGAAATGAATCTTGGGGGGGATTCGCCCTTCCCTAGCTGCGACAAGTAGAGAAAAAAAAAAAATTGTGCACGCCATTATTATTATTATTTTTTTTTTTTCTCTCAATGCCTCTCGGTCCATGAAAAACAAGACGTGTAAATGGCCTCATGGACTATAATGAATCCATGAGATTTTTTTTTTTTTTCCACGGACAGAAAAGCAGTTGGTGTGAACGGGCCCCTAAGGCTGGAATCACACATGCAGGTTTTGATGCAACTTTTTGAGCCAAAGTTGGATCCAGTAGGAAGCAGAGAACTGCCTGAGAACCAGCGGCCGTCACTTACTTACAGACATGCAGGTAGGTCCATGTGGGATAAATTTTCTTTTATGGTGGAAAATCTGCTGCATTTACAGCAAAGTAGATGAGATCTAAACAAATCCTATTCACATGCTGCAGATTTTTACAGCAACCATCAATGAGCAGGTAAAAATCTGCTGCAATTCTGCACAAGTTGGAGCAAAACCTCAAGATTTTTATCCTCCCCAGAATACACCCGTATGGACACACCATAAAGCCAAAACCAGACACAGATCCCTATAACGTTGCTAGTAAGGGTTGCCAAGATGGGATTTGCAGCCATAACACAGGCCATATAATACAGGGGTCTTACAAAGCAGCGCGTCAGCACCTGGACTGCAAGTCCTGGACGCGGCCCATGATCTGCAGCAATAACATCATGGATTCCTAGCATGCACCATTATACCCAGACTATTGAATTCACTATTATAGACAATATGCAGTACCTCCTCCTAGTGGTGTCTGTAGGAAGCCAAAATATCTTACAATCTTACCAGTATTGCTTGTCATATAATGACACTATGGCTAAGGCCCCACATTGCAGAATCCCAGGTTTTTTTTGTTGCAGATTTTGCTGCGGTTTTTTGAGCCAATGCCAGGACTAGATTGAGCAGAAGGGAGAAGTATAAGAACTTCCTATATATTTCCCATTCCTTTTGTAGCCATTCTTGGCTTTGGCTCAAAAAACTGCAGCAAAATCTGCAACAAAAAAAGCTGCGTTTCCTCAATGTGGGGCCTTAGTCTTAAAGGAGTTGCACCACTAATAAAAATGACCCACTGTCCCTGTTCCTCAGAATTGAGGGAGGGGGGGTGTCACATGACCTCTAGACATATATGGAGCCTTCAGGCAAATCTTCCTAGAGGTCAGACCTCCTCCAGTGATCTGATACTGATCCTCTATCCTGTGGACAGGGAATAAGTGGCATTTGTGGCACAACCCCTTTAACAAAGTATAGGGGGATCAACAAGGAATAGACTAGGAAATAGGACCCGCGACCTTCCTGCTGTTGCAAAACTACAACTCCCAGCATCTACTGACCGCTATAGGCTCTTCCCCCGAATACAAAGCTAAGCCATAACTCAAACTACATTTGTTAGGTTCACGTCACATTTTTACAATACAGTTCATGCCTACACTTTGGGAGGAAAAGTATATATCTGTCCATATATTTCACAGGACACACTACGAATACCCTTTTCATGACCTAGACAACCCCTTTAAGATATCCCAGAAATATAAAGAATACTTTCTGGGGTGGCCATCTTGCCTGGACTGTTCTTACCAGCATTTACAGATTTGCCCTACAGCAGCCACATAGGAATCTGTAGTTAGAACAAGACTATGTCTATGTGACAGTGTTGTGGGCATGCTCTGTGACCTGTGCAGGAGGTGGTGAGCGGCGACATCACCTATTGTGAATAATGGATCCTGTGTTATATCTATATAGGCTATACCTGACATTGTTATTCTGCCTGTGACAATAATGACGTAACTGCTAAGAAGTGATCTCTACAGAACAGGAAGTATCAGACTATTATGAGGATCAGTGTGAGAACTGCAAAATTGCAGAACCTTTTCAATAAGTGATCTGTGGGGGTCCAACACCTGGACCTCACCCCAATCAGCTATTCCAGCAACTTCCAGGTGCCAAAAACTAGAGCATCCTGCACGCACTCCCTGTCCACTGCAAAAGAGTCTAGTGTCTGGAGATTACTGAAATAGCTGATCGCTGTGGGGTCCAGGTATCAGACCCCCACAGATCACTTACTGATAAAAACTCCATTTGGGGTCAGAAAACCCCTTTAAATGGGTTTTCATACACACTGAATTATCAGAAATTCTGGATTACCAGAGGTCAGATTACAGGAATTTCATATACATATTTGACAGTTTAGAGACGAGATGACACACGGCCCTAATAACAGAGGGGGAGATGTTCAATTACTGCTCCACAGAGGACAGGGGAGGTAACGCAGCTTCGGGTCTTTGTCTGAGACCCACACTACATAACTGGGACATCACTCGCCTGCGTACTGGGTGTGATGATTCTGCTTAAATATGGCTATAACTCAGAGATGTATTTTGATCTCTGGGTATCGTATCTACCGCTTTCTTCCATTCATTCATAATGTGCACAGCCTACTCATAGGTATATTGCCAATAGTGGCCGGACTGGAACAATAGGGCTTTGTATCCATCCCAGCAGGGCTCCATCGTATTCCTACACAGCCCTGAGTGATCAAACAAACATGTATTGATCAGTCTGCACTGGTAGATCAGATATGGTTGATAACATTGTATCATTTCACTTGGTCTCAGCTCTTTACAAAGAATCTGGACTTGAGTGCATTAATCCATCAGACTTGCTGTTGTTGATGACCTCATTCTGGGTGGTGTCATCAAGGGTATAAAAGATGAGGTAAGAGGCCAGTGGGAGTATTATTATTACAGACCATCACAGACTACAGCAGACTACAAGAGTTTTTTACAGAGACAGACTGACTACAGGAGATTACAGACAGACCACTGTGAAGAGCATGCAGGCTGGATTATTGTATTGATGCCACATGCTAAGAAGCCTCCACTGGTTATTCACACATGACAGAGCATGTGTGAGTGTTGGATTATAGAGCCACATCAAGGAGATGCGTGGTAAAGTAATTATTTCACTTTAATGCCCTTTTATTTTATTGCACTGTATCTTGTAACTAGTAACTGTTAATGCTTGTATATATCTACATATCTGTTCTGAACTGCATGTGATAGATGTTAATACCGACCCATTTAGGGGTTAATAAATATATAAAATTTAGAAAGCTTGTCTTGTATTTATCTTGTGAACCCAGCACTCACTGGCGGTGAGTGTGGTTTTTATATGAAAGAAGTCTCAGGTGTGGGCCAACACGGTGTTGGCGCACTGAGGATCTTTCACACTGGGTTTTGAGTGGAGAGGTTTAGTATGTAAAAGGTGTTTCAAGGTATTGGGGTTTGCTTTTCTTAAAAGGAGTTGTCTGGGCTTAAGATATTTATGGCCTATCGTTAGGATAGGCCATAAATACCTGATTGAGGGAGCCAAGAGCTGACCCCCAGACCGATCAGCTGTACGGAGCCGTTCAGTAGGCTCAGACCCCACTGACTTCAATGAGTGCAGAGATGCAGTGACGACACCCAGTTACTACTGTATAGTATAGGTGTTGAAAGCAACTCCATATATCTGATCGGTCTGGGGGCCAGCTCTCAGCCCACCCCCCACCCCACCTGAGGATAGGCCATAAATAGCCTAAGCTCTGACAACCCCTTTAATACACTAAATAACACTCTAGCAGACTAGATACTGCAGTACATTAGTTTAATAGAACACATCCAGGTAATACGGGATCTTCACACAGAATAAAAACAAAAAGAAAAAAAAAAACAAACAATGAGACTTTTATTCACATAGAACATGCAGGTACAAGACAGGGGGCGCCACATGACAAGTTCTCCTGAACATTCCCATCACATTATATTGGAGATGTGAAAGCTAAGTGATGTCTGCAGTCACTGGGTTAAAAAGAAATGGCCGTCCTCGTCTTCTGCCCGGAGCACATAAAACTGTACTACTTAATATACTTCTCCATGAACTTCTTGTGGAACTCGGAGCGCAGCGTGTCATTGACAAATCTCTTCTCCTTTTTCATCTCGTCCACACCTTTGGCGCAGTTTTTGAAGACCACGTCGTCGTCCCACCTGGAAGGAGAGAGATATGTCAGGTGTGAGCGGCAGCCATAAATAATATATATTATAAACAGATCTGGGCCCTGCTGTCCACTTCTAGAGGAAGCCTGTGCGTCCTGCATCCTGCTCTGCACAGCTAGCACTGACATCACACAGCAAGTAGGGCGCCATCCAAGGGCGCTGTGACTGGTCACCACTGCAGCGTTGCCCAGACGACCTCCTTTTCTCCCTTATCGGGCAATTTCTGCAGAGGCAGGTCTACAATGGTGTCCACAAGCAGTATACAGCAGCAGCACGGCAGGAGCAGGACCAGGCCATTGTTTAAAAGGACACAATGTTGGGATTTTTTTTTGCCTAGAACCAGCAAGTTTTTTTTTTTTAAATGTATATTTTAATTTAATTAATTTATTTTATTTTGATTTTTTTTTTTTTTTTTTTTTTGGGGGGGGGGGGGGGGGGGGTCTTGTTTTTTGCAGGACAAGTTGCAGTTTCTACACTTACTATTTTTTGGGGAACATACAGTAGGGAAAAAAGTATTTAGTCAGCCAACAATTGTGCAAGTTCTCCCACTTAAAAAGATGAGGCCAGCCTGTAATTATCATCATAGGTAGACCTCAACTATGAGAGACAAAATGAGAAAACAAATCCAGAATATCACATTGTCTGATTTTTAAAGAATTTATTTGCAAATTATGGTGGAAAATAAGTATTTGGTCACCTACAAACAAGCAAGATTTCTGGCTCTCACAGACCTGTAACTTCTTCTTTAAGAGGCTCCTCTGTCCTCCACTCATTACCTGTAGTAATGGCTCCTGTTTGACATTGTTATCATATAAAAGACACCTGTCCACAACCTCAAACAGTCACACTCCAAACTCCACTATGGTGAAGACCAAAGAGATGTGGAAGGACACCAGAAACAAAGCAGCTTGGTGTGAAGAAATCTCCCTCGATCAGGGGCTCCAGGCAAGATCTCACCCCGTGGGGTCAAAATGATCACAAGAACGGTGAGCAAAAATCCCAGAACCACACAGGGGGACCTAGTGACTGACCTGCAGAAAGCTGGGACTAACGTAACAAAGGCTACCGTCAGTAACACACTACGCCGCCAGGGACTCAGATCCTGCAGTGCCAGACGTGTCCCCCTGCTTAAGCCAGTACATATCCGGGCCCGTCTGAAGTTTGCTAGAGAGCATTTGGATGTTCCAGAAGAGTATTGGGAGAATGTCATATGGTCAGATGAAACCAAAGTAGAACTGTTTGGTAGAAACACAACTCGTCGTGTTTGGAGGAGAGTGAATGATGAGTTGTATCCAAAGAACACCATACCTACTGTGAAGCATGGGGGGACAACATCATGCTTTGGGGCTGTTTCTCTGCAAAGGGACCAGGACGACTGATCCGTGTACATGAAAGAATGAACGGGGCCATGTATCGTGAGATTTTGAGTGCAAACCTCCTTCCATCAGCAAGGGCATTGAAGATGAAACGTGGCTGGGTCTTTCAGCATGACAATGATCCCAAGCACACCGCCAGGGCAACGAAGGAGCGGCTTCGTAAGAAGCATTTCAAGGTCCTGGAGTGGCCTAGCCAGTCTCCAGATCTCAACCCCATAGAAAACCTTTGGAGGGAGTTGAAAGTCCGTGTTGCCCAGTGACAGCCCCAAAACATCCCTGCTCTAGAGGAGATCTGCATGGAGGAGTGGGCCAAAATACCAGCAACAGTGTGTGCCAACCTTGTGAAGACTTACAGAAAACGTTTGACCTCTGTCATTGCCAACAAAGGATATATAACAAAGTATTGAGATGAACTTTTGTTATTGACCAAATACTTATTTTCCACCATAATTTGCAAATAAATTCTTAAAAAATCAGACAATGTGATTTTCTGGATTTGTTTTCTCATTTTGTCTCTCATAGTTGAGGGCTACCTATGATGACAATTACAGGCCGGCCTCATCTTTTTAAGTGGGAGAACTTGCACAATTGCTGGCTGACTAAATACTATTTTTCCCCACTGTATGTTCTTTCTTAAAGGGTTTTTCTGGCCCCTATTTTTCATGCTGATTACCTATGAACAGGATATATCATCAGTATGAGATCTGTGGGGGTCGGACACCAGGACCTCACATAGACCAGCTGTTCCGGGGGCAGGGACAGGGACCGTGTGCAGCCTCTGATGTACAATTATGTCAAGGTGAGGGAAGGGGTTAAGCACCAACATAAAACTTACCTCCGTTTCACTTTAAAACTGGCTTGAGCCACTACGGGAGATGTGAGGTTCAGTAGGGGGTTGCCACTTAAAATGTTCTCCATCCGAATTCTCTCCTCTTCAGCTTTCTGCTCTAGTTCCTTTTATTAAACATATACACATTAGGGTTCTCCTCGGGGTTATGAAGATTAGATCATACAGATTAGAGAATATCCTGGCGTTTATACTGTTAATATTAGTGGGAATGCTGATATAGCTCCGCCTTGAGGTTACAATGAAATATTGCGTGTGATTTTATCATCAGAAATACAACTAAGTTAATATATGTATGCAACATTAATACCAAAATACCTTTAATAGAGCATGTGATTCTGGACCAAAATGCGATGGACTTTAATTGAAATTGTGGCTGCTTTCTGCCAGAAAAACCCCTCTAAAGTTCCTGCCACCTGGGGTCTCCCTTCTAGCTAATATGCTTTTCGCTCCCTGTTACTAGGGAAGTACATCCATAGAGGCAAGTCGGCTTCACAGTGAGTGGAGGGGACTGTCCTTTTATCTCTCTACACAGTAAATAGAGAGGGGAGGGGTTGATTCTCCTCACAGACTTCACACGTCTGCAGATTAATTGCTCTATGCACTGGAATGAACATTCTGCAAATCTCGCACCTTACAATGTAAGAAAAGTCTTGTATGTCTTGAGTGGTTACAGATGGCACATATCAGTCCGTCTTCCTGAATGTGTTCATATTCCCATGTCAGGCATTTTTCTAGCTGATTGCCTGCATGTCATTGCCCGGTATTTGAAGCTCAGGGTTCCTGGATCTCCTATATTATGCTCGCCTATTTGTTTGCTATTATACAGTTACTCCAGGCAAAATTACATGTAAATAACCCATTAGTAGTTATAATGGTTAGGGGACAGGGCAGACTGCTTATTGTACACACCCACAGCCTCAGAGACAAATGTAAAATGTGCTGCAGCTATAATGTGATTATTAGCAGCAGTAACACTGATATGACATCATGTATGAAGGTATATATAATCATAGAACAGACTGCCCAGCAAGACCCTGCACATATTTCTACTTTTCATGGAAACTCAGGTACCCTATCACCTATAAAATGCACAATAAGGGTGAATTCAGACGCTGTAGATTTGCAGCTACATATAGTGGAAATTTTCTGCACAGAAAAATAAGCATGCAGAAAATTCTCAAATCCACAGAATGCTAAATTTGTTCTATAAAGGCAGAGGTTTTGGCTACAGATTTACCATGGAGATCTGTGGGGGGGGGGGGGTCCAACCATTGCACCCCTTAATACTCTATGGGAGCTGTACACAACTTGTCCTACAGTCATGGCCAAAAGTTTTGAGAATGACACAAATATTCTATTTTCACATGATCTGCTGCCCTCTGGTTTTTATGTGTGTTTGTCAGATGTTTTTATCACATACAGAAATAGAATTGCATTCATATTATGAGTAACAGAAGCTTATATTGACAGTTAGAATGAGTTAATGCAGCAAGTCAATATTTGCAGTGTTGACCCTTCTTCTTCAGGACCTCTGCAATTCTCGCTGGCATGCTCTCAATCAACTTCTGGACCAAATCCTGACTGATAGCAGTCCATTCTTGCAGAATCAATGCTTTCATTTTGTCTGAATTTGTTGGTTTTTGTTTGTCCACCCGTCTCTTGATGATTGACCACAAGTTCTCAATGGGATTAAGATCTGGGGAGTTTCCAGGCCATGGACCCAAAATCTCTATGTTTTGTTCCCTGAGCCATTTAGTTATCACCTTTGCTTTATGGCAAGGTGCTCCATCATGCTGGAAAAGGCATTGTTGAGCGCCAAACTGCTCTTGGACGGTTGGGAGAAGTTGCTCTTGGAGGACATTCTGGTACCATTCTTTATTCATGGCTGTGTTTTTAGGCAAGACTGTGAGAGAGCCGATTCCCTTGGCTGAGAAGCAACCCCACACATGAATGGTTTCAGGATGCTTTACAGTTGGCATGAGACAAGACTGGTGGTAGCGCTCACCTCTTCTTCTCCGAATAAGCTGTTTTCCAGATGTTCCAAACAATCGAAAAGGGGATTCATCAGAGAAAATGACTTTCCCCCAGTCCTCAGCAGTCCACTCCCTGTACCTTTTGCAGAATATCAGTCTGTCCCTGATGTTTTTTCTGGAGAGAAGTGGCTTCTTTGCTGCCCTCCTTGAGACCAGGCCTTGCTCCAAGAGTCTCCGCCTCACTGTGCGTGCAGATGCACTCACACCTGCCTGCTGCCATTCCTCAGCAAGCTCTGCACTGCTGGTAGCCCGATCCCGCAGCTGAAACACTTTTAAGAGACGGTCCTGCCGCTTGCTGGTCTTTCTTGGGCGCCCTGGAGCCTTTTTGGCACCAATGGAACCTCTCTCCTTGAAGTTCTTGATGATGCGATAGATTGTTGACTGAGGTGCAATCTTTCTAGCTGCAATACTCTTCCCAGTTAGGCCATTTTTGTGCACTGCAATGATGACTGCACGTGTTTCTTTAGAGATAACCATGGTTAACAGAAGAGAAACAATGATGGCAAGCACCAGCCTCCTTTTAAAGTGTCCAGTGGTGTCATTCTTACTTAATCATGACAGATTGATCTCCAGCCCTGTCCTCATCAACACCCACACCTGTGTTAATGGAGCAATCACTGAAACGATGTTAGGTGGTCCTTTTAAGGCAGGGCTGCAATGATGTTGAAATGTGTTTTGGGGGATAAAGTTCATTTTCTAGGCAAATATTGACTTTGCAAGTAATTGCTGTTAAGCTGATCACTCTTTATAACATTCTGGAGTATATGCAAATTGCCATTAGAAAAACTGAAGCAGTAGACTTTGTAAAAATTAATATTTGTATCATTCTCAAAACTTTTGTCCATGACTGCATAGAGATGTAAGGAGCAGCAGTGTGCCAACATGGCCGCTTCTCCAACTTGGGGTGTGGGGGGTTGGAGAGAGAGAGAAACAAGGGACCCCTGTTTTTGTGATCAGTCGGACCCCCAACACTCTACAACTTATCCCCCAATCCCTTGCACTACCCCTTTAAGCCGTGAAACAATGTGACTATGGAGCAGTTGCCAATGGCAAGCAATCCGATTTCAGCTCAATTTTCAAATGGAAAATGAAAGTGGCAACCTGACTGGTTGCCATGGACAACAGCTCCACATTCCCTTTGCACTAAACACCCAAACAAAATGGCTGCCAGAGTTTACATGGCTTCTGTAAAATCCTTTCAGTCCGAAGCGTAACTTGAAGACAAAAGAGAAATTCAGAGCAGTCGGCCATCTTAGAAATGGCCATAATGGGAGAAGCGATGACGAAAATACGTGACGGTGGTGAGCGGTAATTACGGCGCGGTCACAGAGGACGCTTCAGTTTCCATTACAGGGAGATTAGTGAATGGACATGATGTGTGGCCCCGTACATCATTATACAAGGGCCTGAGGCGCTCCGCTGGAGATGCTTTCTTCTGACTTCAGTGAAAAGCGCCGCTCTGCATGTCGTCCGGCCTGACCTAAATTCTGCGCTCCCTCGAAGACAACACAGCAGAGATATAATTACAACTCAATGAGCCGTAAAAGCACGCCAAGCAGTGTAATAATGGCTATAAGAGACCGACGTCCTGCTATTACCGGTGTCTGTAAATGTAGCAGAGCTGATGGCGTCATCCGGTATAACAGCAGGAGACATTACATGTAAAGGTTTTTCTAGGAATAGTAAAAGGGTCTGCTTTTTAACAGCGCCACTCCTCACGACTGGCTGTGACTGGTATTGCAGCTCAGACCAATACATTCAGTGCCTCATGTGGATGTCAGGCCATGTAACATCCCAATCATCGGTTAAACGGACTGATCGCACTCAGTCCCAATCAATTAAGTGGGCTGAGCTGTGATACCAAGCACAACCACTACACAATGTACGGCGCTGTGCTAGTAAGAAGCTGCAGCACTCACCAGAACATTGCAGCCCTTTAAGGCAGTTGTCGGCCAAGAGTCTGGGTATCCTAAGGATAGGTCATCAATTATTTACCATGGAAAACCCCTTTAAAGGGCATTCTCAGCTAAAAGTGACACCTACGCCATAGCTTTATGACTGGTGAGGGGGTCCAGCCTGACGCTAAGAACGAAGGGGCTGCAGCAGGTATTTAGTAATGCAGCCTCTCTCAGTCTTTACCTGCACAGCAGTATGGCCTCTTCAGAGTCAGTGGGGGCCTCAGGGGCCCGACTCTCACGGACCATAGAATGCTAGACACTGCCTGGTACATGGGATGCCAAGCACCTAACCATTCCCTCCACTTTAACTTCTTAGCCCTCTCCTAATTCAGGTTCACCTCTCCCACAGGGGGCACTTAGACCCATTCAACAGCTAATTTCATGCCACAGCTGCTGCAGAACATCTTTTTAAAGAGGAAACTGACATCTCTATGCCATTCATTGACTGACACCCCTAAGTTCACCAGTACTAGAGGGTGAGTAATATACAGGCGCCTGATCCTAGCCATCACAGAACCTCCTACACACATTCCCAGCTGCTGAAGAACCTCTTTGAAAAAATGACAAATCTTACACATGCACCTAAGCCAATTTTATAATGTATCTTGTGCCATTTTTAAAACTTAAAGGGATAGCCCGGGACTATAATGATGGCTGTAGCCTCTTCACTACTTACCACGCACAGTGTTCTACAATGTATAGTGGCTGTGTTTGGTATTGCAGCTCAGTCCCATTCATTGTAACGGGACTGAGCAGCATAATGACCATGTGGCCAGTAGACACAGTCACTGGCCTGAGAAGAGGAAGTATTTAAAGACATATTCCTATCTCAATGCTAACAATGGAAGGGCCGCAGAGCTGGTTTAGTGCTGCAGAGCTGGTTTAGTGCCGCAGAGCTGGTTTAGTGCCGCAGAGCTGGTTTAGTGCCGCAGAGCTGGTTTAGTGCCGCAGAGCTGGTTTAGTGCCGCAGAGCTGGTTTAGTGCCGCAGAGCTGGTTTAGTGCCGCAGAGCTGGTTTAGTGCCGCAGAGCTGGATTAGTGCGGCAGCCCCTTCACAGCAGCACATCTTCATTCAGGTCAGTAAAACCTGAGCAAATATTTGTATTCAAAGCCACAGCCCTGCGAGGTTGCCCCAGAGACCCCGTGTATTATCAGTGATTACTCAGACGACCTATCCAATTATACGATGCCAGGCGACCAAAGCGCGGCCTCTGTGCCGTCCACTTGTGCCCGATACATAATGTGCAGGATATGTTGCTGAGATTAGATTATGTCTCCATCTGCTGCTGGCAGCGGCAACAGGAATGTTAATTAAAACTGAAAGGCTCCGAGCCTTCTGCCGGGGACAGGGGTAAAGGGTCACTTCTAAAATATTTCGGAAATTATGGCATCTTTGCAGAGCTCAGGCAGCTGTCTGAATGAAAGCGGCCTACAGCCAAGGGCATGCATACCATAGAGGAAGACTATGGCGCCCTTAAAGAGAGGGAAGGAATCATGGTTGGTTCACATTACTTTGCTTCTGGGTAACTAGAGCCCCTAACCCAGAGGATCATCATCAATATAGTAGGGAACAGACCCCTGGGCCATGGAAAGGGAGGCGGGTGGAGGGGCAACAAACTCACCTGACCCGTCTGTCCTGCATTGCAAAACCTTGCACCGTGACAGTGGCTCATTTGCACATTTGCCGCCTCTTGTCTACGTACCTCAATAGTCAGTCTATGCATAATGTACAGCAGCAATGCCATAAAGAATACAGAATCCAATGTATGTGTGTATGGAAGTGTCCAGTATACATGAAACATATAGGAAATGCTACCCAGTCTATCACGCTGCCGCTCACTTGTATGGTGACTTGTTAGGGTGCATTCACACTGCATTTGCTGTGCATGTCGGAGGTATATGCCTGATGCACACAACTGTACAGGTATACAGCGGTATATGTTGCAACAGTGTTTACTGCATGCTGCTGGATGGGTATAGAATATATACCAGCCCAACTGTAGCTGAAGGGGCGCTCCTTTGGCCTAAGGATATACTTGATGTATATGGTCAGTGTGAATGCACCCTTTTCTTGCCTAGAAATAATGGCCCAGATTTATTATGCCTTATATGCCAGTTTTCTGTCTCAATTTTTTGCGCAAAAATTGCAGCTTTTTTTTTTCAGTCCCACGAGATTTATCATTTATGCCAGAAATCTAGCGTAGATGATGTACGCCAACTATGTGCTAGTGTATACTTCCCTCCAGTCTGGCGGAAGGTGCGCCCCAGGTCATAAATGAGGTTCACCCTCTGCCAGCTCAGTGCTATTAATAAGACCAGTCTTCATAAACCTGCCCCAATGTTTCTATCATCAATTTATACCAGATCAGTCCCTGCCCTCTGGTGGAGTAAAAGAAAACTGCAATAGGCCCATTACCTAGCTTGTAAAAACAAACACACTATTGATTCCTGGTTTTCAGTATTATGGAGACGCCGAACACCTAAACTTAGTGCAAATAGACACTATTAAAATACAATAGTCTATGGATACGTTCGGCGAATAGATCAAGAGCTGTCATACATGTGGTGAGAACATAGTCTCCTCTGCACCCAGAAGATTCCCGTCCCGATCCCCATGACCTACCTTATATCATACTTACAGCATATAGTAGAAGTGAGCAATATGATGTGCACAATTATACAATCAAAGAGATTATTTAAGAGGCCGCCTCTGCACTACTTACCAACAGCTCCTTACAATGTATAGTGGCTGTGCTTGGTACTGCACCTCAGCCCCATTCACTTGAATAGGACTGAGTTGGAAACAGGCCATGTGATTGATGAACATGTTGTCACATGTCCTGTGAGCAGCTGATCCATAGGGGTCCCGGGTGTAAGACCCCACCACTCTGATCTTGATGACCTATACTAAGTATCGGCACATCATTATTTTAGACCTGGAAACCCCTTTAACATTACCGTCTGTTTAGTGCATAAAGCAAGTTTCTACATTCAGGATCACAGTGCTCGAAATCCATTAAGCCCTGCACCTTACAGTAAAATCCACAAGTACCAGGAGCTCTGATGTGTATCGGACTGAAGAGTCCTTAGAACTAACATGGCTTTGCCAGTAAATCCTGAAGTATGCCAGTGTTCACAGCATATATGCACTTTACTGTAATAAGCAGCTTGCTCTCAGCAGATCTGGAGCGTGGGCTCTTTAGGATTATCTGGATTTTCTAACTGCAGCCTGGGTTGGCGGACAGAGCCAAGATTTCTCTCTCTCTGTATCTTTAGCTTCTAGAAACTGAAGCTGTAGATCTACATCTGGAGGTGAAAAAGGAGACGTAAAATTTTGTTTTAATGCTATAGTTATTTCTTTTCTATTTCTAAAACATACCTGAAGTGGCCATATTCGCATGTGTAGCTGCTTTTGTATGCAATGAATGGGAATTGGGTTTTCCAGGCTAAACAGTTGATGATCTATCCTTAGGATAAGGATATTCTATGTTTCGGAACGATTCCGGGGATATTTATTATGTTTTATTTACATTTTAACCCCTTAACAAAAATCCAAAACTACAGTATGCAAAAATTTTTATTTTTTTTTTTAAGTTGCCATATTCTGACAACCATAACTTTTTTATACTTCACTGTACGGGGATGCATAGGGCGTCTTTTTTTTTGCGGGACCAGGTGTACTTTTTAGTTATACCATTTTGGGGAATTACTATTGCTTTGATCACTTTTTATTCAAATTTTTATCAGAGGCGAAACAGAGAAAAAACAGCGGTTTGGCACTAGAGTAGCCAGCAATAGAATTTAATGAAAAACAGGCCTGGGAGCCTTCACAAGGCTCCCGGCTGTCATAGCAACGGGACGCCTGCACCGGAGCTTGCTCAGGGTGCTGGCAAACCGCAGGAAAATGGCAGCGCCCGCGCGCCGCCCGTAAAATGGCGCCTCGGTCAGCTTTGACCCGAATGGCCGCCATATATAAGCACTTGACATCCGCTGTACTATTACAGTGGATGTCGGGAAAGGGTTAACACATAAATGTGGTCACAGCATGTACGAGTTTTATGCAGATTAAAGCAACTTAATCAATGACCTAAGACCTAAGGTCAGTGGGAATATGACACCAGGGACCGCCGCAGATCAGCCATGTGATATCACATTCATCAGTCACATGCCCAGTTTGCAACTCAGTCCCATTCAAGTGACTGGGTCGAGCTGCAACAACAAGCAGAGTTGCTATACAGAAATATATGGTGCTTTGTTTGGTAAGTAATTAATATACTACAACGCTCACCTGAACGCCCCACAGCTGATCAGCAGGGGGTCTCTGGTGTCAAACCTCTTCAATTGATTACCTATTTTATGGTATTCATCGTAAGCAGATAGTAAATGATTCAGGGAAGAGAAGGATCATGGCGGCAAGCAGCAAACAGATCTAACTAAACTGTCACAGTCCCCTCAACCAAAATGCCAGGTGTACATGGTAAGAGTCTCCAGCTAGGAGGGAGAGATTTCAGGACAGAGCTGGAACATATTTATGCCAGAGAAAAGCGACCACAGACATACAAGGAATATCTATCTTAAGAGATGATGATCTTACTTTACATTTCAGAAGACACACAGAAACAGAGTCCTCTAGCAGCTTCTGTGTCTTACCTTCCGGGCCTGCTCCTCTGCCCGCTCCTTCTTAATTTTCTCCAGCTCTGCCAGGAGGGCTGCGGTGTCATCATCACTGTCTTCATCTGAGTCATCATCTTCATCTTCCTAAGGGGGAAAAAAAAATAAATCAATCAACAATAGAATTCAAGAACCTGCCAAGATAATCTCCTGACACATGACCGCCCCTGGAGTCTTACAGAAACCATAGTAGGCGACCTCGGGCTGCCCATGACCCCCTCACCCCTCCCCTGGGGGACTAGCTACATAACATGATAAGTCTGTAGGGAGGCAAGTAATGACAAGTGCAAAACTCTGAAGAAGCTCATGAATCCTTCTTGAAAACCAAAGGCTCCAGTGCTACAAGGAAGCTTGGAAGGACCTTCAGCCAGTACTGACATACAGTACATGCCATATATATGATGTAGTCATGGATGAAACACTTCAATATTTAAAGGGGCATTCGATATACTGCATATCTTTAGGAAGATGCACATGGCACAGATTGGGCCTGAATTTGGGAAAACAGACCCACGTTTTTTTGCAGTATACATGTCATCCAATGGTGTGAATGCACGTACAATGCAAACCAGCACAAAACCTGTCAGGGACCAAGGACAGTATACAGAACCCCAAATGGAAAGTGCTGGGATTTGCAACATATGCCCTATATGGTTCACAGGTACTGCAGGATTCAATGGAGGTGGCCACTCGCGTGTGTAGCATTTCACACTATTGTGGGCAGGGGTAAGCAACCTTCGGCTCTCCAGCTGTTGTAAAACTACAACTCCCAGCATGCATACTTGCTCTGCTGTTCTTGAAACTTCCATGGAAGTGAATGGAGCATGTTGGGAGTTGTAGTTTCACAGCAGCTGGAGTGCCGAAAGTTGCTGACCCCTGGTGTAGGGGATTGTTTACATTGTGAACAGTTTTGTAATATATAAATGTAAGGGGTTAGAGAGAGGAAAACATACATCAGTCAGTGGATCGTCTGCATCCAGATTGGCTGCTGGAATCTGATCTAGACGAGGCTTCTTGGACACCGATGACGTGTGCTCTAAAAGGGGAAAAACAACAGAAAAAGTTACACTACACACCTCCTAAATAACAGGAGCAAGATTCACTTACAGTGCCAGATAACACATAACATAAGTTTATAAAAGGAATTCTTTAAAAACATTCCCATATACTGCTATTACATACTTGTTATGGTGCCCCCTGGTTTTCTAGTGAATGTACACGTAACGTCAGCAAAAAAAAAAATCCCACAAGCCCCATGACTGGTGAGAAAAGACAGAATCCAGATGGCATGTATAATAGGAAGTTTCACTCTGCCCTTGACTGCCACCTGTGGATTCACACAAAGTGTTTTTTTGTTTTTTTTTTGGAAAATCCCCACTGCAGTTTTCTAAGCCATAGCCAGAAGTACATAGGGCAGGAAGGAGAAGTACAAGTCCTGTTCCTTTTCAATCCACATTTTCCTACAAAGATGCTGTGTGAAATCAACCTTAGGCAAAGGCTACCCAGTGACCTGAGACCACACAATATAAAGATGTCCGACTGCACAAAAATTCAGCAGAGCAGGATTTCTGCCGACTGTTGAATCACAGAAACTTGTCGGCTGCAAAGCAGTCAGATTTACCATCACGGAGTTAAACACGACTATTGTGCACATATGAAAAACCCATATAAAGACCGGTTCCATACCTCTTGGTGGTCTGTCTCTGTTCTTATCTCTAACAGCTACACGTTCCCTTTCTTCCAGTTCCCTCCTGAAGTCGCGGCTTCTCACCTCCTCGGGGGCATCCTGGGTGGTCTGTCTACAAACACACAGCAACACATTATAATACATACAGTGGGGGAAAAAAGTATTTAGTCAGCCACCAATTGTGCAAGTTCTCCCACTTAAAGAGATGAGGCCGTCCTGTAATTGTCATCATAGGTAGACCTCAACTATGAGAGACAAAATGAGAAAACAAATCCAGAAAATCACATTGTCTGATTTTTTAAGAATTTATTTGCAAATTATGTTGGAAAATAAGTATTTGGTCACCTACAAACAAGCAAGATTTCTGTCTCTCACAGACCTGTAACTTCTTCTTTAAGAGGCTCCTCTGTCCTCCACTCATTACCTGTAGTAATGGCTCCTGTTTGACATTATCAGTATAAAAGACTCCTGTCCACAACCTCAAACAGTCACACTCCAAACTCCACTATGGTGAAGACCAAAGAGTTGTGGAAGGACCAGAAACAAAATGGTAGCCCTGCACCAGGCTGGGAAGACTGAATCTGCAATAGGCAAGCAGCTTGGTGTGAAGAAATCAACTGTGGGAGCAACAATTAGAAAATGGAAGACATACAAGACCACTGATAATCTCCCTCCATCAGGGGCTCCACGCAAGATCTCACCCTGTGGGGTCAAAATGATCACAAGAACGGTGAGCAAAAATTCCAGAACCACACGGGGGGACCTAGTGACTGACCTGCAGAAAGCTGGGACTAACGTAACAAAGGCTACCGCCAGTAACACACTACGCCGCCAGGGACTCAGATCCTGCAGTGCCAGACGTGTCCCCCTGCTTAAGCCAGTACATATCCGGGCCCGTCTGAAGTTTGCTAGAGAGCATTTGGATGTTCCAGAAGAGTATTGGGAGAATGTCATATGGTCAGATGAAACCAAAGTAGAACTGTTTGGTAGAAACACAACTCGTGGTGTTTGGAGGAGAGTGAATGCTGAGTTGCATCCAAAGAACACCATACCTACTGTGAAGCATGGGGGTGGCAACATCATGCTTTGGGGCTGTTTCTCTGCAAAGGGACCAGGACGACTGATCCGTGTACATGAAAGAATTAATGGGGCCATGTATAGTGAGATTTTGAGTGCAAACCTCCTTCCATCAGCAAGGGCATTGAAGATGAAACGTGGCTGGGTCTTTCAGCATGACAATGATCCCAAGCACACCGCCAGGGCAACGAAGGAGCGGCTTCGTAAGAAGCATTTCAAGGTCCTGGAGTGGCCTAGCCAGTCTCCAGATCTCAACCACATAGAAAACCTTTGGAGGGAGTTGAAAGTCCGTGTTGCCCAGCGACAGCCCCAAAACATCCCTGCTCTAGAGGAGATCTGCATGGAGGAATGGGCCAACATACCAGCAACAGTGTGTGCCAACCTTGTGAAGACTTACAGAAAACGTTTGACTTCTGTCATTGCCAACAAAGGATATAGAACAAAGTATTGGGATGAACTTTTGTTATTGACCAAATACTTATTATCCACCATAATTTCCAAATAAATTCTTAAAAATTCAGACAATGTGATTTTCTGGATTTGTTTTCTCATTTTGTCTCTCATAGTTGAGGTCTACCTATGATGACAATTACAGGCCGGCCTCATCTTTTTAAGTGGGAGAACTTGCACAATTGGTGGCTGACTAAATACTTTTTTTCCCCACTGTATATATCTTATATATATATATATATCTCTTTAACCACCTGGCACTGGCGGCCTTGTTTTTTCATCCTAACCTTCCAAGATCTATAATTTTTTTCCTTCTACATAGGATAGGTCATTAGTATCTGATCTGCTGGGGTCCGACACCCAGACCCCGCACAGATCAGCTATGTAGTGGACGGGACGGCAGCACCACTCCTATTACTTGAATAGGAGTAGCCTGCACATGTTCACCATCCATTACAGCAGCTTCCGGTGCCTGTAGGCTGCCCGAACAGCTGACAGTCCAGGTGTCAGGCCCCCATGCATCACATACTAATGACCTATCCTGTGAATACATCATCCGTAAAAAGAAAAGCCATTTGCTGATGGAAAACCCATTTAAGGCGGCTTTTATTTAACAGAATGAGTTATAATTTTTCATTGCACATTTAATGTATATCTGGAGTGAAATATTTAAAATAAATAAATAAATAAAAATAATAATAATTTTGTTAGATGTGGCACAAAATTAAAAAAAATTTATTGTTTTGTCACCCATAGTTTATTATTTTTTTTTTTTTAATTTTTCAATCATTGGAGCTGTGTGAGGTCTAACCTCACACAGACAGCATTCACCATGCAGGATTTAAAAAAAATAATAATAATAATAATAATAATTTATATATATAATTTTAATAGTTTTGACTTTTACAGAATTGGGCTTACCAATTGTGCTGCATAATACATGGATTTTAGTACTGCGGCACTGCCCCATTGAAGTGTATGGAGCTGCACTGCAGTACCTACACCCTCCACTACAGTTTGTATAGGCGAGAGAGCAACACGGCTCCTGGCATGTAAACAATACAGGGAGTCATGTTTTCTTGGTAGAGCTGATCAGCAGGAGTCCTGGGTGTCAGACCCCCACAAAAACTGAATAAGCCCTCTAGGCCATCAATTTCAAATCAGTAAGGGGTCCATCTGTCTGGACCTCTGTCAATCGGTTGTTTTGAAGGGACTGCAGCAATCATTCGAGCGTCGCTGCCTCTTCATTTGTTTACATGCCAGGAGCTGCTTTACTCAGTTCACCATCTTAGCATATAGGTCTGAGTATTGCAGCGTCGTCCCTTTCACTTGAAACTAAGGGCACAGCTTGCTGTCAGTGAAATGAAACATTGCGGTCCTGATCCTACCCAACTGATACAATGGATCTCAGATACTTGCAGGCTGGGTATCACGTATTACCTGTATTTGATCTTGGTGTGTGATGGAAGGTCTCTGCTAGAGTACTGCTTGGAGAGCTGACTCAAGTCTCCTTCTCCTTTTCCTCTGCCGCCTCTGGCTGGCTCAAAGGTTGGCCTTGCTGCGGTCGTCATCCTCTAAACGGCTATCTCATAAACAGAAGAAAGAAGTGGTCATTATTCATGTGCATTCACTGTGCCCACAACATGTCTGACAACCCATAATAAATGGAAGATCACCCTCTCACTAGCGGCAGTCACCGGCTGGCATCTCCACCATGCATTACAATGAGGATGCCGCAGGTCTCCAGACTACCCCTTTATTTATAGAAACTCCTAGTGCCTGAGACCCACATATATTATCTTAACTACCAAAGATTTGTGCAAAATGTGCACATTCACTTGTACCAGTAACTTGATGGTGCTCCGGAGAAGAGAAATACTGCAAAAGATTCTCCTGCATACAGTCTTTGGGACAGAAAGTAGCTCTCTATCTGTAAATGTCATGTTAGTCACCCAGTCGATGCTTCCAGAGTGATATAGGCCCACCTCATGATCTCACACAATGTGCCAGACTTGCTTGGTTAATCCCTTGCCTGTTCAGTGATGTCACAGAATCTGAGGGACCCAATGTTAATATCTTGTGTCAGACAAGGACGTACACCCGCATCTATTGCCACAAAAGTAAACATTTTGGCTGGATCTGTCAACCATCTCAATGTGTATGGGGGTGCCCACCCTCTTAACCCGATGTCAGGGAAAGAAGGACTGGGCATACAGGAGTTAAACACACCCAATTCTTTGTTCCCACAGTAGATAAGCCACCACCAGCTTGTTCTCCTGCCCCCCATTGAAAATAAAAGTGTATGGGACAGCTGGGTGTAAGCGCATGAAGGAAGCAGCTAAGTCTCCTCCAACACACTTCAATGGGAGACCTATGTGTAACCCGCCGGAAGATCAGGCAGGATAAGGAAAAAGAAGCATCTGCCACCCATTGGGGCAGTAATTTTGGGGCAGATTCTGTTACCTGAATTGTACCCAAAAGCTATTTTCACTACTAATGGCTGTGTGACGTGGCCATTTTTTAACGGACGTCACATGGCACCATTAAATTCAATAGCTGTGAATGGGGCTATTCTAAGTTATATAGGTCACGTCCTATTTTTGTCTGTTTTCACGGATCCCTCCAGACACTAATGTTTGGGGGATCCATGAAAATGGGTGCAATGTGGGTGCAAGATGGCCATGAAAGATGGACGTTAGCCTAAGAGTATGTCCACATGGGGCTGAAAGGTTTCTAATTTTTCGTTCCATAAAGATCCGCACGAAATGACGCATTTTTAAATGTGGAATTCATAACGTAATGACTACGAACCTGCCACAAATTTCACCCTACAGACTGCAAAAAGCCAAATCCAATATTACTACATAAACTGAGACGCTGCAGATTTATAACCCGCAACCCTGGTCAGTTCATGCTGCTAAGTTTTTTTTACAATGTGTAACAGATTTAGTAAAATCTCATTCATTTGGCTGGTGCTGTAATAGTCTGCAGAGGAGGAAAACCTGCAGTGTATATGTTGTGTGTGAACATAGCCTGATTATTTACGTGGAAAGATTACAAACACAGAGCATCTCTCTGAGGGAGTCAGTGTCTCCAGTTGGGGTTACACCTTATGCATTATTCCCATGTCTATATGAACACAGGAGGATCTGATACCTGTGGGTGTAAGCGATGGGGGACTGCGGCATTCAGTGAACAGCGCTTTAAGCCAACAGATCCCAAAGAGATCAGCGGGTCCTATAGAGCCGACAGTGTCATGGAGTTTGTCATGTAACCAACAAGCTGAGGCATACCTGCCATATTACATATGTAGATTAGCCCACACTCCTCCAAAAATTTGGGGGTACCATTAAAGGGGTTGTCGAGGAATAATAATCATACTTAGGGTCAGTTCACACTAGAGTTTGGGGACTCCGTCCCCCACTGCACTTAAAGCAGGACTTTTCTCTCTGCTGATTTTGGGCAAAAACCTGGCGGACCCTATTATAGTCTATAGGGTCTGCGGGAAACCACTTTTTAAACAGATAGGGTTTACATTTTTTTGGGTCCTCAGACCTGAAGAACGGAAACCCGAATGCTAGACCTAGTGTCACCAGTCCCCATTTAGTCATCATTGGAAGTCCTGTACCCCATGTGAGGGGCCCCTCTCCAGCACCCACTGATTGGTCCCAGAGGTCACATGGGGTGCAGGCATTCCAGCAATGAGGGCACAGCACAAGGGCCGAGCGGATACCGGAGAGCCGGGGACAGGTGAGTATGATTGTACATGATGTTACATCTCTCCCAGCCTACAATTCCTGGACAATCCCTTTTACATTAGGAATATCAGTGAACCCCAATAACTAAAAGGGTCAGTCCAATGCCCAGACATCACTAGGTCAGGAGTAACGTATTCCCCATCCATACTGTCTAATGTATGTCTACAAGCCAGCGCTTTCTGTAATAAAGGAAGGCCATCAGTGGAACTACAGGTCCCAGCACGTCCCTACCTGACTCCACATCACATCTACACACCATGCTACCAACACAGACGCCCCGTTCACACTGATACTACATGGAGCGTCTTCAGCAGTGGCCACATCCCCGGCCCCTCGTACACACATACCCCGCAGGCTCCCGTGCCTCCAGCTCGGAACACCGCGCTGATAAAAAAAAATTACCGGAATCCGACTGAGTACGTCAGTACAAAGCGACGCGGAACATTCAATACTAGGACATCCGGCGCTGGGTAATGACGTCACGGCAGACGGTTTGCACCGCCATCTTTCTTGTGGGCAGTGTTTTAGTACTGTGTCAGTGCAGTAGGAATTGGGTTGATAATACTAAAGTTTATACTTTGTCATTAGGATAATAATAATAACAACAGGTTATAGTTCAGGTTCTAGTTATGTTCTAACTGCAATTGGTGACCATGAATAAGAACTTCAGATTGCCCCTTACATTGTCCTGAGGCTTGTACAATTCTGATGTTTGCCAACTTTAGAGGAAGGAGATTATAAAAAGTAGCGTATGAATACTACACATTTATATATATCACACACCAACTTACAGAATGTCAACCACAAATAGTGCAAATGGAGGGGGAACATTAAACTGGTGGCAGATGAAGGGGGGACAATAAACTGGGGGAGATAAAGAGGAACATTAAACCGGGTGGGGCAGATGTTGGGTGTCATTAAACTGGGGGCAGATGTTGGGTGCCATTAAACTGGGGGCAGCTGGAGGAGGACATTAAACAGTGGGGTTTGTGGCTTGGGATCCGATGGAGTAGGACGCACTTTGGAGGAGCTCCTACCTTACCGTCAGCTAAGTGGGACCATTTGGGACATACAGAACCCCATGGCTAAAAGAACGAGCCGGACACTGGCTGTGGGAGACCCTGCACCCGCGGACAGGTCACAATCTACCCTGTCCGCGTTCCTGCAGCCGGCAACAGCTTCAGCAGCGCGGGCCTCCACGAGGTGGCGGCCATCTTCCTCCGCAGCAGCGCCGACCGCCTCCGGAATAACTACAGCGGCAGCTCCGCTGGCAGCGTCAGGGGCTCCCGCGCTGCAGAGAGGTCTCCCTGTTAGGCCTCCTGCTCTTCTGGAGGCTGAAAGCCCGGGCGCTCGATCTCCACCGCCGGGTAAGACAAGCGCTGCGACCGCTCACACCGCAGCGCTGACTGCTCCCCCTCCCCCGCAGCTTCAGCCGGTACACTCCTCAGCGGGCTCCCCCACGCAATATCAGGGGGGACCCAGCGTCCCAGGGGACCTCAGCGACTGCCTCTCCTCCCCACATGTCACCATCTGACCGTGGGAGTCCTCCTAGCCCTGTGGGGGATCCTCTCACCTCCCGGCAGTCCTTACAACTTCCTAGCCTCATGCCCTTGCAGCAGCCCCCACCCCTCCTAGGAGATGAGGAGGCAGACTTGGGGACGACTCCTTCTTTGTCCCCCCTGGCTATCTGTACCCAGCTCTTCCCGCCGTCTGCACCGCCACCCCGACTTCCGCTACAATCTGCTCTGGCAGCCTCTTCTGACCCTCCACCATGGCTTGATTACCTTGCTCATCTACCGTCAAAAGAGGACTTTGACTCCCTGGTTGCTAAAGTCACAACGGCATGTCGTTCAGAGATACGCACTGAAATCGCTGTCCTGCGGCAAGATCTCCAGCATATTGCAAACCGGGTTGATACCCTTGAAGATGATCATGACCAGACCCGTTCTCATGTGTCTCACCTCCAGGACACTGTCCTCTCCCAATGCCAGGTGGTTAATGACATGCAGCGCCATTTAGAGGACTTGGACAACCGGGGCAGGCGCAATAATATCAGAGTCAGGGGGCTGCCTGAGGCTACCCAGGAGGAGGATTTACATGCTACCTTGGGGGAGGTTTTCAACTCCATCTTGCAGGAACCACCTACGCATAAAATTAAACTGGATAGAGCGCACAGGGCCCTGCGTCCCAAGGGATCTGGCCCCACCCCCGCGTGATGTTATTTGCTGCGTACACGATTATGCATTGAAGGAAACCATCCTTTCCAAGGCCCGTCGTCTTAGAGACTTTGAATTTGAAGGAGCCAAGATTCAACTTTATCAGGATCTTTCTTGGATTACGCTACAGAAAAGGAGATATCTGCGCCCTCTGCTACAGCTTCTGTGCGACCGGCAGATACCGTATCACTGGGGATTCCCCTTTTCTTTGACAGCTAGGCACAGTGGACGCTCTGCTACCCTGCAGTTCTATGCAGACCTGGAGCCATTTTGCACTGCTATGGATATTCCTCTCCCTGACCTACAGAACTGGGAACTGATTGCTCCGCCACCACCGCCTCCCCCCGGTCTGGACGGTCCAGAACCCGGCTAGACGCCAGCAACGTTCTTCCAGAAGATCAAGGGTGGAGGCCCCCCCCCCCTCCGTGACTGTATCTTTTTTTCTCAGCCCTCCTAGTTTCTGGGAGGGATATGTCTACTTTGCTCACTAGGGGGTTCTGTTGTTATTGCTGTTTATGTTTATACGCATTTTTCTTTTAATGGTCCCACTACTTTTTTGCATTTTACTTATGTTTCAGTTTGGGCGGTCGGGTGGGTTAGACTCCCCCTTCCCCCCCAGTGACTGACAGATGTTACTATCCTTAGGTCCCCAACTGTCTATTTTGATCTGCATATTGCTGATCCTCTCCCGCCTCCCACCCACTCCCCCCTCTACTGTGGGGGCTTCGTCCAGCTGTGGACCCACTGGTTGGGCCCCGGAAGGGTCATTTGTGGCCCTGACTTGGACATTTTTTTTTTGCCCCCGGCCGGGAGATATAGTCCCGACCACTAGATTTAGTTTAATTGTGTTTTTTAAATATTTTTGTTTTTTATTTGTTATGCCTCGTCCTTTTGTGTGTCTTTTGTCTCTTTCCCCTCCCCTTCTGTCCCTTCTCTTTTCTCCCCTTTTTCAGGTTCGGAGACTCGTTTGGCTACAGTGGCCTGGACCCTTCACCTTTATTTTTTTCAAGGCTTCCGACTCTCGATGGTTGGGTGAGATTTGCCTCTTCCTCATTTTTCCTTACGCTAGCTACAAACCCACTCTGTTTTCTCTATGGTTAAGTGCATTACATTAAATGTCAAGGGCCTGGGCTCCAACTCAAAACGGCGAATGGTCCTGCGGGAGCTTCGCTCCCTACAGGCAGAGGTAGCTTTTCTCCAAGAGACCCATTATGATCATACTGGCACGTTTAATTTTGCTCGCCATTACTTCCCCTCCGCTTACTCGGCATATTGTAGTCGTAGGAGGGGGGGAGTAGCTATTCTGCTTTCTCGTACCTGCCCTATCACTGTTTCGGCCTCTCATTTAGATCCCCAGGGTCGATATATTATCCTAGAGGGGCTTTTACGCGGTCAACCTATCACGTGTAACATATATGCCCCTAACTCTTCTCAGATCCCCTTCCTTAAACAGGTCCTGGGGAAATTGCAAATGTCTGAGGGATCTGCACTGTTACTGGGAGGAGACTTTAATATGGCCTTTTCTGAAAATATGGATAGATTCACCCTCAATAATGATCCTCCTGGACCCTCGCAGACAAGACTAGCAAAGGAGTTTCACTGCCTTGTACGGTCGGCTGCCCTCTATGACCTTTGGCGGGTGGACAATCCCTCTGCTCGCTCTTTTACATTTTACTCCCACCCCCATAAAACCCACTCTAGAATAGACTACTTTTTCGGTAACACATTAACCCTTCGCTTATTCAAGTCAGCTGACATAGGCCCCATATCCTGGTCCGATCACGCGCCCGTGCTGCTAACATTGTCTCCCTCCTGCCCTCCGACAAAACGTTGCCATTGGCGACTTAATGAATCCCTCCTTCATTCACGAGAGACCCAGGGTAAACTTCGTACCCACCTCCAAGAATACTTTCGAGTTAATCTTGAATCAGTCCCCGCTATATCTACACTGTGGGAGGCCCATAAGGCAGTAATGAGAGGTCACTGTATTGCACTGGGAACACAGACCAAGAGAAATCGGAGGGTCAGAGAGGAGGCTTTAATTAGTAGGATCAGATCCCTAACCGAGAGACCAGCGTCACGACCCACAGTATCCTTGCTGCGTCAATTGGTAGCTGCTAGGGCGGACCTCCGCGACCTCGCTACCCAGGCCACCCATCGCCTTCTCCTCTACAGCCGCCAGAGGTATTATGAGAGGGGAAATAAGGCCCATACACTCCTGGCCAGAACCCTGAGAGACCGCCGGGTTTCCTCTACGCCTCATGCTGTCCGAGATTCCCAGGGCACCCTACAACACCATCCCGACACTATAGCGACCTTGTTTAGAGATTATTACACTACACTGTATAACCTTCCCTCGGCTGCTGGGAGAGGCCCCTCCGCTACAGAGACAAACTTGCAATCCTATCTGACCTCCTGTCGGCTCCCGGTCCTCCCGCCCTCAGCTCTCTCTTCACTTAATGCTCCAATATTGGGCGAGGAGTTAACTGCTGTCTTGGAGGGTCTCCCTAATGGTAAAGCTCCGGGCCCTGATGGGTTCACTTATGCTTATTATAAAACTTTCCATTCTGATCTCCTCCCTCATATGTGTAAACTCTTCAACTCTTTTTTGGATGGAGCCCCGATCCCGCATACTATGCTGCACTCTCACATTTCCTTGGTCCCAAAGCCACATAAGGACCATCAGGAATGTTCTAACTATCGTCCCATTGCCCTCCTGAATACAGACCTCAAACTATTTACAAAAATTTTGGCAAATAGGCTTGGCCTTTGGCTTCCGACTCTCATCCACAAGGACCAGGTGGGATTTGTCCCCTGTCGCCAGGGAGGAGATAACACTAGAAGGGCGGTGGACTTGATTGATGTAGCTAACCGTTCTTCCACCCCCACTTTGCTTTTAAGTCTGGACGCTGAGAAGGCCTTCGATCGCCTTGATTGGTCATTTATGATAGCCACCTTCGAGAGTTATGGGTTCTCGGGGGCCTTCCTCACGGCCATAAGGGCTCTCTATTCCCGCCCCTCGGCAGTGGTCAAGCTACCTAATGCTTCCTCCCAACCTTTATCCATTCGTAATGGAACCCGTCAGGGATGCCCCTTGTCACCTTTAATATTTGCATTGTGTATTGAACCCCTGGCGGCCCAAATTAGATCTGCCTCAGATATCACCGGGGTATTTGTGAGGGATAGGGAATTTAAAATTAGTTTATTCGCAGACGATGTCCTGTTGACCCTCACTAAACCCCATACCTCCCTCCCGAACCTTCTCCGAGTTTTAAAGGAATATGGAGTCCTATCGGGCTATAAGGTTAACCCTAGTAAAACGGAAGCCCTGCCTCTAAATATCCCAAGCAAGACTTTGCAGTTACTTAAGACTAATTTTGCTTTCCAGTGGAGGGACCACTCATTACGTTATTTGGGGGTCCAGTTATCCTCTTCATACCATACACTGTATTCAGTCAATTATCCTCACCTGTTTCATGAGCTCCGCTCTCTCCTAGATAAATGGCGTCCTCTCCATATTTCTCTCCTAGGCCGTATAACTGCGGTTAAGATGACCCTCCTCCCCAAGCTTCTTTATTTCTTCGAAACCCTCCCAGTGGCAGTCCCTAGGTCCGAACTGAAATCACTACAGAAAGCAATCTTCCAATTTATATGGAATGGCAAACGCCATCGCATTCCCCGATCAGTGATGCTGGCGGGTAAGTCGGACGGGGGACTGGGGGCTCCACACCTGCTGCATTATTACTGGGCTGCTCATTTGCGGAGTATACCGTTTTGGGCGGCATCCCAGGCGCACACGAAATGGGTGGAGATAGAGAAGCTTTGGCTAGCTCCTGTTCACCCCAATGCATATCTGTGGTCCTCCTCCCCCCCCCCCCTACCCTCTACTCCGCTGCTAGGCCCTATCGGCTTTACCCGGTCTATCTGGAATACTTGTTCTAAGCTCTTTCGATTGGCCGCTCCGCACTCATCTATGATTTCTTTTTTATATAATCCACTCCTTCCAAGTGGACTCACCGCCGCTATGGTCAGGCCCTGGAGTGGGCTGGGTTTGTTCCACATAGCAGACTTGGTGGACCCGTCGACCTTGGAGCTCAGGTCCTTCGACTACCTCACTTCCATACAGCACTTGCCTACCTCAGAGTGGTTCCATTATCAGCAAATAGTCCATTTTGTTGTTTCCCAGTTTGGGTCCGCCCGGGTCTCCCTCCCCACAGTTTTTGAAAGACTATGTCGGGCAGGTACTTCCACTAGAGGCCTGATTTCAAATATTTATAGGCTCTTGACCTCTCAGGGGGGGCAGACCCCGGTGGCCCACAAATATATGACCCGGTGGTCTGGAACCCTGGGCACCCATATTCCGCACAGCCAGTGGCAGGTCATATGGTCCCATGCAGCTAAATCCTCTTCCTGTGTAACGTTTAGGGAAACGCAATACAAAATACTTATGCACTGGTATCATACCCCAGCTTTATTACATACTCTTAACCCCACTATTTCTTCTAGTTGTTGGCGATGCCGGGCAACACTTGGAACACTGTTTCATGTTTTTTGGGAGTGCCCCTTAGTTCGCCCTTTCTGGCTCGAGGTTGAGAGGATGACTCACATTCTTTTCATCCAGGGTATACCCCTGGATCCCATGGTTTATCTGCTTAATCTCCCGCCAAAAGGTCTCGGTAAAAATACATCTAAATTATTCCTTTACTTGTGTACCTCGGCCAAAACACTTATAGCACGCCATTGGAGAAAGGCTCTTCACCCAGCAGTCTCAGAACTGATAGCCCGTCTGAAGGACATCCGCAGTCTGGAGTACTTGACCGCCTCCCTCAACCATACGGTAGAGGCATTTGAAGCAATTTGGTCCCACTGGGATTCCTACTGTGCCACACAGGGTCTCTGATGCCTGACTCCCAACTTTGTTTCTCCCCTTATTGTTTCTTTCCTTTGTCATGTTTTTTGTTTTCCCCCAAATTGAGTCTTTCTGTTGTTGTTTTCTCTGATGTAACAGATTATTTGCTTTACATTTGCCTTGTATTTCTTTTAAAAAACTTTTTCAATAAAAATTACAGTTTAAAAAAAAACAAAAAAAAAAAAACAGTGGGGGTTGCTGGACAGGGACATTAAACTGGGGCAAATTGAAAGGGGACATTAAACTGAGGGCAACTGAAGGAGAACATTAAACCTCTAGTTGCCCCCAGTTTAATGTCCCCATCCAACTACTGTACACCCACGGTTTAATGTCTCCCCCCAGCTGCCCCAGTTTAATGTCCCCCTCTAGTTTCCCCAGTTTAAACTGAGGCACCAGGAGAGGGACTTCATACTTTGGGGCAATTGTAGGGGAACATTATAATGTGGGGGCATATAATGTTAGGGTGACTGTAGGAGCATTATACTGTGTGGAGGCACAATCTGTATACAAATACAGAGCCCAGACCATGTAAAGAAATACTGATCCCAACCAGACATTCTAAACAAATACTGACCCCCCACGAACAAATACAACCCCATTCCAGAACCCCAAGGTAATATAAACCCCAAGTTCAGACCCCCTAAATATAGTACAGATCCTAAATCCAAACCCTCTAAAGAACAGCAGACCTCAGACCAGGTGGGGTTTCAATTCTTTGTTTTTTTGTTTTTTTTTTTCAACTGTAATTTTTATTGAATTTTAAATTTTAAATTGTACAATAATTCAAGAACTTAAAATACAGTAAAAAACAACATAAAGCGGGTACCAATTCTTTGTTTTAACCCCTGTAAAGGTTTAAATTAACAACCTCTCCCATTTGGCCAGGGATCAAACAGAGAGTCTCCTTTCAGGTCCCCAGTCTGTGTTGACATATATACATCTGTAAATATGGAATAGTTGGCATGCCCCTTTAAGGCTGAGGCCCCACGTTGCGGAAACGCAGCTTTTTTTTTTGCACATTTTGCTGCGGTTTTTTGAGCCAAAAGCAGGAGTGGATTGAGCAGAAGGGAGAAGTATAAGAACTTCTTATACTTCCCATTCCTTTTATAGTCATTATTGGTTTTGGCTCAAAAAAAATCATAGCAAAATCTGCAACAAAAAAGCTGCAATTCCGCAACGTCAGGCCTTAGCCTAAAGGGGTTTTCTGGGACTTACATATTGATGACCTATCCTTAGGACAATACAGCAAGCACACATTTTTTTTGTGTTTTCTATCTAAATCATCAAAATGTGATCAGTGGGGGTCGGACACACAGGACCGCCGCAGATCAGCTGTATGAAGGAACCATGGTGCCCACAAGCAACATATTTATCCGTTATATGGTACAGCAACATCTTGGTCCCATTTAAGTAAATGGGGTTAAACTGCAAACCCAAGGAAATCCTCTATACAGTGTACAACGTGGTGCTTGGTATTCAGTGAAGAGGCTGCAGCGCTCTCCTTTAGCATACATATGGTTAATATATGTTGCTATACCTTAGTTTTAACTTTTGAAAAGAGCAGTGAACTACATTTTTTATTATCCTACAATACATGTATACCATACCGTATATGTTTGTCTACAATTGAAGTCGGCAACAGACATATCCAAGTTTGTCATCTAATTCATATCTACAGCAGCACGCATGAAACATGTTCACAGCACATATGTTCTGTATGTGTTATGACCAAAGCCTAAGTGGAAGTTGTGAGCTGTGGACAGCAGAGGGCAGTAAAGCACTGATAGCAGGATAGCATCAGGCTGATATACATAGGTTGACATTCCCTAGGCCAGTGATGGCAAACCTTTTAGAAACTGAGTGCCCAAACTGCAACCCAAAACCCACTAATTTATTGCAAAGTGCCAACACGGCAATTAACCTTAATACTGTGCGGATCCACAATTGCGGACAGTTACGGACCTGCAAAATACGGTTATGTGAATGAGGGTTTACAGAGCTTTCAATAATACAAACAACATTGTACTGAAAGTTTTATAATGACCATGCAATGTTATTACAGCCTGTAATAATATTACATGTCTGCTATAAAACAGATAGTGTGTGATATAAATAGTGAAGTCAGTACAATCTGCTCCACAGTGACCCCTACACAGTACAATCTGCTCCACGGTGGCCCCCACACAGTACAATTTGCTCCGCCAGCCAGTACAATCTGCTCCACAGTGGCTGCCAGCCAGAACAATCTGCTCCACAGTGGCCCACAACACAGTATAATATACTCCACAGTGGCCCCCACAGAGTATAACATGTTCCTGTACTTACCTGCACTCCCACGAAGAGCATCCGGGCGACCTCCTTCCACAGCAAAGCAGGCACTGATGTATGACGTCATCATGTCTGCATTGGGACAGAGGTTATAATGTTCTACACTGACAGTTTTTAGGTGTATGTGTATTTGCACATACACCTGAAAGAAGCGCTCACTCCCTCGCCGAGCAATCCAGGAGCCTAGCTTGGGCGACGGCGCATGCCCACAGAGAGGGCTCTGAGTGCCCCCTCTGGCATACGTGCCATAGGTTCGCCACCACGGCCCTAGGCCAAAATAGTGGCATACTGTATATAAAAGGATAGTCCTAGCCAACCAAGGGTGAGTTCACACTAATGTTATGTAATGTCCATTCTCTCATCCGTCACTGGATGAGAGCAATGGACATTAAAAGACAGATGAAAACGAAGCCCCCTCTGTCAGGTGTTATCCGTCTGTATTCACCCCCATGTGAAGAACATGACGGAAGCTTTTTGCAGAACTTTTTGTTCTGCTACAAAAGTAAACAAAAAATGATGGACGAAAGTGTCCACCATGTTGTTTACCTGGGAGTTGACGAAGTGTCCATTACTCTACTACCGTTAATGTCTGATGCTGTCAGCTTATGACGGACAACAGCAATGGAAAGTAATAACAGTAGTGTGAACATAAGCCTAACTCCTTAGGGTGGGTTCACACTTGCGGCGGTACTCCGTCCACCGCGAATCCGACCTAAATGTCGGAAAACTGGATAGGGAAAGGTTTGCAACGCTTTGCTTAAAAACTCATTCACGTGAATGGGTTTTCAAAGCAATGCGCGGGTGTGCGCTTACACCCTCTGCGCCGCAAAGCCAGTTTTTTTCATCGGACATAAAGTCGGACATGCAGGACTGGGTTTT
Organism: Leptodactylus fallax; assembly: GCA_947044405.1. Classification (NCBI taxonomy): domain Eukaryota; kingdom Metazoa; phylum Chordata; class Amphibia; order Anura; family Leptodactylidae; genus Leptodactylus; species Leptodactylus fallax. The sequence goes on along the minus strand of CAMRHE010000133.1, from coordinate 705,971 downwards.
TAAGCAAGTGAATGGGTTTTTAAGCAAAGCGTTGCAAACCTTTTCCTATCCAGTTTTCCGACATTTAAGTCGGATTCGAGGCGGACATTGTATACAATGTATAGCAGCTTCAGACAATGCCTGTACACCACTAGTCTACTGCATACAAGTAAAAAATCATCTAGATACAATATTCAGATTTTGAACCTTTTTTTGTAACAAAAGAAAAAATAAGGAAACCTTAGAATCTTTAGATATTTGACAGACAAAATTTTTCAATGTTGTATGCTTTGTTGTGTAGAGTTTCACATGTAGACTCTTCTTTACAGCAACATTTTTGCTGACATTGTCTACACTTGTCTAGTATAGAAAACGCATGTTTAAATACCCTATTATTTCATCCTGTAGGCCCTTTTACATGGGCCGATGATGGGGCTATTATCAAGAGCAAACATATGTAGGAATTTGCTTTCCCGATAATCGGCATATGTAAATGTTCCAGGCTATTATAATGTGTACTAGCCTACTAGTATGATCATAACCCACGCAGGGCATACCTTCAGTATACTGGTAGGCAGGAGCGTAACAAGTAACCATGGGGCCCTATAACAAAACTTGTAATGGAGTCACACTGTACCGTGATCACCTTAAAGGGGTTGTCCGTGATTGGTGAGGGGACAACAGACGCCCCCGCATACCAATCAACTATACCAGGGAGCTTCCAACACCAATATACAGTGGGGAAAAAAAGTATTTAGTCATCCACCAATTGTGCAAGTTCTCCCACTTAAAAAGATGAGGCCGGCCTGTAATTGCCATCATAGGTAGACCTCAACTATGAGAGACAAAATGAGAAAACATTGGCTGGGAAGACTGAATCTGCAATAGGCAAGCAGCTTGGTGTGAAGAAATCACCTGTGGGAGCAATAATTAGAAAATGGAAGACATACAAGACCACTGATAATCTCCCTCCATCGGGGGCTCCACGCAAGATCTCACCCCGCTGAGGTCAAAATGATCACAAGAACGGTGAGCAAAAATCCCAGAACCACACGGGGAGACCTAGTGACTGACCTGCAGAAAGCTGGGACTAACGTAACAAAGGCTACCGTCAGTAACACACTACGCCGCCAGGGACTCAGATCCTGCAGTGCCAGACGTGTCCCCCTGCTTAAGCCAGTAGATATCCGGGTCCGTCTGAAGTTTGCTAGAGAGCATTTGGATGTTCCAGAAGAGCATTGGGAGAATGTCATATGGTCAGATGAAACCAAAGTAGAACTTTTTGCTAGAAACACAACTCGTCGTGTTTGGAGGAGAGTGAATGCTGAGTTGCATCCATAGAACACCATACCTACTGTGAAGCATGGGGGGGCAACATCATGCTTTGGGGCTGTTTCTCTGCAAGGGGACCAGGACGACTGATCCGTGCACATGAAAGAATGAATGAATGGGGCCATGTATGGTGAGATTTTGAGTGCAAACCTCCTTCCATCAGCAAGGGCATTGAAGATGAAACGTGGCTGGGTCTTTCAGCATGACAATGATCCCAAGCACACCGCCAGGGCAACGAAGGAGCGGCTTCGTAAGAAGTATTTCAAGGTCCTGGAGTGGCCTAGCCAGTCTCCAGATCTCAACCCCATAGAAAACCTTTGGAGGGAGTTGAAAGTCCGTGTTGCCCAGCGACAGCCCCAAAACATCCCTGCTCTAGAGGAGATCTGCATGGAGGAATGGGCCAACATACCAGCAACAGTGTGTGCCAACCTTGTGAAGACTTACAGAAAACGTTTGACCTCTGTCATTGCCAACAAAGGATATATAACAAAGTATTGAGATGAACTTTTGTTATTGATCAAATACTTATTTTCCACCATAATTTGCAAATAAATTCTTAAAAAATCAGACAATGTGATTTTCTGGATTTGTTTTCTCATTTTGTCTCTCATAGTTGAGGTCTACCTATGATGACAATTACAGGCCGGCCTCATCTTTTTAAGTGGGAGAACTTGCACAATTGGTGGCTGACTAAATACTTTTTTTCCCCACTGTACATGGGGTCAAAAGTAGTTGGATACATGCCTTGTGTAGTGGTTGGTAGTGCAGCTCAGCTCCCATTGGCTGTCTGCTTCTGGCCCCTTGTTGTGTATAGTACGGGTGTTGGAAGCAACTTGTAAAGCTGAACAATGCAGGGGCCATCTGTTGGGCCCCCACATATATTTATGGTCTATCTTAAGGATAGGCCATAAAAAATATAACCTGGATAATATGTACAGGGGTAATACACACAGTGATGTCACAGTACAGGGGTAATACACACAGTGATGTCACAATACAGAAGTAATATACACAGTGATGACACAGTACAGGGATAATAAACAGTGATGTCACAGTACAGGGATAATGCATACAGTGATGTCACAGTACAGGGATAATAAACACAGTGATGTCACAGTACAGGGATAATAAACATAGTGATATCACAGTACAGGGATACATAATACACATACAAAAAGATCGCTGTGTACATGGTGACATCACAGCATATAAAGAAAGTAATTATAATGATGTCACATGCAGGCATTAAGATGTCCCAGTGAAGTAATGGATGCACACTCAGTTTTCCACATCCCCTTCCATCCATCATCCATAGTCATCTCACGTTGCACATTAGGTCTCAGTGGAAATGGGTCTCCTTAGCTGTTAGGCCCCATAGTAGCTGCCATGTCTGCTTTCCTGTCAGTTACGCCCATGCTGGTAGGTTTGTACATAGCTCACAGAGCATTGTCTACACTACATAATATTGTCTCCACTTCTCAGAGCAGGACTAGCTATGTACAGGTTTACATGGTCAGTAAATAAGAATCACTCTCCACATTGTTTGACACCAAAGATCAAGAAGATTTATCTGATCCAGACATAGCTTGCACTGTGTAAGAAAGTGTCTCAAGGTTCACATATATCATCTGTAAGTATCTGTGCATTAGGCCGCAGGCTCCTCAGCTCTGCTCAATGTCCCCTATGACAGTGTTTAGGAATTACAGCCCTGTAAAATAGAAACACTGAGGTCTTCATGAAACGTCCATTACTGGGCTATCTCCTGATGCTATTTTGGGATATGTTATAGGAAAAATGGAGTCAAATAGAAATACGATTGGTTTTAGTTCATTTCACAAAAATGAAACTAAGTGAACCCCATACCATTTTATTCAAAGACCCTCTATGGGGATTTAGCTCCCTGAGACATGGCTAGATGTTTTGTATCTTCTTCTGCTCTGCCCATTGTTCAAGAAGTATATCTTGGTTATCCTCCTTTATGATGTCTTCCTATGTTATAACTTACACTGACCTCTTACAGAAGATGACCACTACTAATGGCAGCCAATACATTGACCAGGGCATAGCTATAAGGGGTGCAGATGTAGGAATTGTTACTGGGTCCTGGAGCTTGACGAGAACCCAAGACCTTTCTACACCATAAAAAGATACTATTATTATAGATATCACAAGGTAACTGGGGGCCCCATTAGAGATTTTTTTCTATTGGGGACCAGGAGCTTTATGTTACTCCTTTAATATTGACCATACAAGTGGTCACTCAGCTTCATATGGACTTATATCCTTGGCAGAGGTGTAGATAGGGGTTCAGCACATGACACCACAAGCACCCATTCCTATACACACGTGAACAAAATTGTTGGTACCCCTCGTTTAATGAAAGAAAAACCCACAATGGTCACTTGAATCTGACAAAAGTAATTTGCCAAACTACATGTTGACAAGCCACAAAGCTTCTGGGAGAATGTCCTATGGACAGATGAGACAAAAAAATCAAAATTTTTGGCAAGGCACATCAGCTCTATGTTCACAGATGGAAAATGAAGCATATCTTGAAAAGAACACTGTCCCTACTGTGAAACATGGAGGAGGCTCTGTTATGTTCTGGGGCTGCTTTGCTGCATCTGGCACAGGGTGTCTTGAATTTATGCAGGGTACAATGAAATCTCAAGACTATCAAGGGATTCTAGAGAGAAATGTGCTGCCCAGTGTCAGAAAGCTTGGTCTCAGTTGCAGGTTATGGGTCTTGCAACAGGATAATGACCCAAAACACACAGCTAAAAACACCCAAGAATGGCTAAGAGGAAAACATTGGACTATTCTGAAGTGGCCTTCTATGAGCCCTGACCTAAATCCTATTAAGCATCTTTGGAAGGAGCTGAAACATGCCGTCTGGAAAAGGCACCCTTCAAACCCGAGACAACTGGAGCAGTTTGCTCATGAGGAGTGGCCAAAATACCTGCTGAGAGGTGCAGAAGTCTCATTGACAGTTACAGGAATCGTTTGATTGCAGTGATTGCCTCAAAAGGTTGTGCAACAAAATATTAAGTTAAGGGAACCATCATTTCTGTCCAGGCCTGTTTCATGAGTTTTCTTTTTTTTTAAATTCTGTTGAAGCCTGGTTGGAAAGCAATGTCTGACTTTCATTTGTTCATTTCATAGAATTTTTATATATTATTACTTTTGTCAGATTCAAGTTATTTCTGTGACCATTGTGGCTTTTTCTTTCATTAAACGAGGGGTGCCAACAATTTTGTCCACGAGTGTATTTAACCTCTAATAATATTAAGGGTGGGTTCACACCTGCGCTTCAGTCCGTCCGTTGCCAATCCGAGTGAAAATCTCGGCGAACGGGATCGGCATCGGATACAGACAGGTCAGCGACGCATTGGTTAAAAACCCATTCATTTGAAAGGGTTTTTAAAGCAATGCGCGGGTGTCCAATTGCACCCTCTGCGCTGCGAAGCCGTTTTTTTTCATCGGACACGAAGTCCTGCATGTCCGACTTTGTTTCTGACGAAAAAAAAAGGAATACGGAATATGTTGGCGTTATATAAATAAAGTTATTATTATTATATTGAATATTATATTGAATAATAATACGCCCTCTTTCTGCAGGTGTCCCACAAGGGTTTGTCCTAGGACCCCTCCTATTCTCCATTAACACCCTCGGCATTGGCCAACTCATAGAATCTCATGGTTTCCATTACCATTGCTACACTGACGACACCCAAATATATCTCTCTGGACCAGACATTACCTCTCTGTTGTTCAGAGTCCCAGAATGTCTAGCAGCTGTAGCCTCCTTTCTCTCCTTCCACTTTCTCAAACTCAACATGAAGAAAACGGAGTTCATAATCTTCACCCCTCCTCGCACAGCCCCTCTACCTCATCCATCGATCAAAGTTAATGGAACCACACTCAACCCAGTCCCATGGGTCCGCTGCCTTGGGATAACCTTAGACTCTGACCTATCCTTCAAGCTGCATATTCAAACCCTCAACACCTCCTGCCGCCTCCAACTCAAGAACATCCATCGAATCTGCTTCTTCCTCACCCCTGAAACTACAGTCATGGCCAAAAGTTTTGAGAATGATACAAATATTAATTTTTACAAAGTCTACTGCTTCAGTTTTTCTAATGGCAATTTGCATATACTCCAGAATGTTATAAAGAGTGATCAGCTTAACAGCAATTACTTGCAAAGTCAATATTTGCCTAGAAAATGAACTTTATCCCCCAAAACACATTTCAACATCATTGCAGCCCTGCCTTAAAAGGACCACCTAACATCGTTTCAGTGATTGCTCCATTAACACAGGTGTGGGTGTTGATGAGGACAGGGCTGGAGATCAATCTGTCATGATTAAGTAAGAATGACACCACTGGACACTTTAAAAGGAGGCTGGTGCTTGCCATCATTGTTTCTCTTCTGTTAACCATGGTTATCTCTAAAGAAACACGTACAGTCATCATTGCAGTGCACAAAAATGGCCTAACTGGGAAGAGTATTGCAGCTAGAAAGATTGCACCTCAGTCAACAATCTATCGCATCATCAAGAACTTCAAGGAGAGAGGTTCCATTGGTGCCAAAAAGGCTCCAGGGCGCCCAAGAAAGACCAGCAAGCGGCAGGACCGTCTCTTAAAAGTGTTTCAGCTGCAGGATCGGGCTACCAGCAGTGCAGAGCTTGCTGAGGAATGGCAGCAGGCAGGTGTGAGTGCATCTGCACGCACTGTGAGGCGGAGACTCTTGGAGCAAGGCCTGGTCTCAAGGAGGGCAGCAAAGAAGCCACTTCTCTCCAGAAAAAACATCAGGGACAGACTGATATTCTGCAAAAGGTACAGGGAGTGGACTGCTGAGGACTGGGGGAAAGTCATTTTCTCTGATGAATCCCCTTTTCGATTGTTTGGAACATCTGGAAAACAGCTTATTCGGAGAAGAAGAGGTGAGCGCTACCACCAGTCTTGTCTCATGCCAACTGTAAAGCATCCTGAAACCATTCATGTGTGGGGTTGCTTCTCAGCCAAGGGAATCGGCTCTCCCAAACAAACTTTTAAAAAAAAAAAAAAAAAAAAAAAAAAAGAAGGAAAAGAATTTTCCACAAAAAACTTTTTCCCACAACCAACAAAGGGGGTTTGGGGGAAAAAAATGCTTTTTCCAACATGATGGGGGCCCTTGCCAAAAAACAAAGGTGGTAACTAAATGGCTCAGGGAACAAAATATAGAGATTTTGGGTCCATGGCCTGGAAACTCCCCAGATCTTAATCCCATTGAGAACTTGTGGTCAATCATCAAGAGACAGGTGGACAAACAAAAACCAACAAATTCAGACAAAATTAAAGCATTGATTCTGCAAGAATGGACTGCTATCAGTCAGGATTTTGTCCAGAAGTTGATTGAGAGCATGCCAGGGAGAATTGCAGAGGTCCTGAAGAAGAAGGGTCAACACTGCAAATATTGACTTGCTGCATTAACTCATTCTAACTGTCAATATAAGCTTCTGTTACTCATAATATGAATGCAATTCTATTTCTGTATGTGATAAAAACATCTGACAAACACAAAAAAAAAAAAAAAAAAAAAAAAAAAAAAAAAAAAATATTATTTTATTTTTTAAAAAAAAAAAAAAAAAAAAAAAGAAAAAAAAAAAAAAAAAAAAATAGAAAAAAAAAAAAAAAAAAGGGAAAGGGGGCCACCCCCAACCCAACAAAAAGCAAAAAAAAAAAAAAAAAAAAAACCTTTATTAAAAAAAAAAAAAAAATAAAAGATTTAAAAATTTAATTAATTTATTATTTTTTTTTTAAAAAAATAATAATAAAAAAAAAAAGAAAAACAACAAAACGGGAATAAACCCCTCTTTTTTTATTTTTTAAAAGATAGGGGGGGAGGAGTGGCAAGAAAAAAAAAAATATGTGGAGGGGGTTGGTGGGGGGGCTGTTCTTTGATTATTTTTACCTTCATACATGTTGTCATATCAGTGTTACTGCGGCTAATAATCACATTTTAGTTGGAGCACATTTTACATTTGTCTCTGAGGCTATGGGTGTGTACAATAAGCAGTCTGCCCTCTCCCCTAACCATTATAACTACTAATGGGTTATTTACATGTAATTTTGCCAGGAGTAACTGTATAATAGCAAACAAATAGGCGAGCATAATATAGGAGATCCAGGAACCCTGAGCTTCAAATACCGGGCAATGACATGCAGGCAATCAGCTAGAAAAATGCCTGACATGGGAATATGAACACATTCAGGAAGACTGACTGATATGTGCCATCTGTAACCACTCAAGACATACAAGACTTTTCTTACATTGTAAGGTGCGAGATTTGCAGAATGTTCATTCCAGTGCATAGAGCAATTAATCTGCAGACGTGTGAAGTCTGTGAGGAGAATCAACCCCTCCCCTCTCTATTTACTGTGTAGAGAGATAAAAGGACAGTGTCATTCTCAAAACTTTTGGCCATGACTGTATAAAGATGCTAGTCCATGCCCTCATAATCTCCCGCCTAGACTACTGTAACACCCTTCTCCATGGCCTCCCAGCAAACACTCTCGCCCCCCCCAGTCCACCTTAAACTGTGCTGCTCGCTTAATACACCTCTCCCCCCGTTCTTCATCGGCCGCTCCCCTCTGCCAATCCCTTCACTGGCTGCCCATTGCCCAGCGAATAGAGTTCAAATTACTAACCGTGACATACAAAGCCATCCACAGCCTGTCCCCTCCATATATCTCCGACCTAATCTCCCGCTACCTGCCCGCACGTAACCTCCGATCCTCCAAAGACCTCCTACTCCACTCTGCTCTCATCCGCTCTTCTCACAAACATCACAAATATGCCATAACACATTATCCTTAACTCATCACACAGTCTCTAATTGAATATATAGCACAGTAAATGCCTTATCACATAGTCCTGACTCTAATATAAAGGATGTGCCATAATCCCTGCCTCAACACATAGTCCCTACTTTAATATATAGGATCCTTGACTCTTAACACACAGTCATCACTTTAATATATAGCACATGACATAACACAAAGTCCCTATCTCATTCTATACGTAACCTCCGATCCTCCAAAGACCTCCTACTCAACTCTTCACACAACCGTCTCCAAGACTTCTCCCGTGCATCCCTCATACTCTGGAACTCATTACCAAGACACGTAAGACTGACCCCCACAATCACAAGCTTCAAGAAGGCCCAGAAGACTCACCTATTCAGGAAGGCCTACAACCTCCAATAACACTACTGTCACCACACCACCATCTGTACAGCCTCTACCCCCACCTTCTGTCTCTATCCCTCTTCCCTCATAGACTGTAAGCCCTTGCGGGCAGGGCCTTCTATCCCACTGTGTCAGTTGGTCACTGTTAGTATTATATCTGTTTTGTACATCCTGTGTACCGTATGTAAACCCCCAAATGTAAAGCACCATGGAATTAATATAATAATGTACAGCACCATGGAATTAATATAATAATGTACAGCACCATGGAATTAATATAATAATGTACAGCACCATGGAATTAATATAATAATGTACAGCACCATGGAATTAATATAATAATGTACAGCACCATGGGATTAATATAATAATGTACAGCACCATGGAATTAATATAATAATGTACAGCACCATGGAATTAATATAATAATGTACAGCACCATGGAATTAATATAATAATGTAAAGGACCATGGAATTAATATAATAATGTAAAGGACCATGGAATTAATACAATAATGTAAAGAACCATGGAATTAATATAATAATGTAAAGGACCATGGAATTAATGGTGCTATATAAATAAACAATAATAATAATAATAATTTTCTTCTGAGATAATACTATATGTGTTCTTACTAACAACCTGACGCCAGGACAATTAACTGAATGTCAAGTGTCAAATTACCTGTGTGAGGGTCACATGACTGACGCCATGATTAGTCCATTTCAGTTTTCCTATGGGTGAATTTCACAGGACTAAAAACAGACCGTACCTTTTTTTTCCTTTAGACAGGCTACTGCACTGATACCAAGCATGAGCAAAATATTAAATACATGTATATTAGAGAAGTGTATGATATCCTCTAGACAAATAAATGAAGTCATGAAAACCGGAATCCCTCTTTAAATAATGATGTCCTATCCCTAGGATACGTTCTAATAAGTCTTAGAAACAAACTACATCTTAGAAAACACTAAATTGCGGTAAAATATGGAGCTGGTTAATAAGTCTGCTCGTCTGGCGTCTTGCCCAGAAAAGATTTTACCGACCTCCTCTGAGGCCTGTATGTAAATCATGAAGCGCTGTATCTTTGCTCACAAGGTTGTGACATTACCAGGAGACTCACATACTGAAGATTCTTACAGTTTTCTTAACCTTGGATGAATTAATTCACTTGCCATATCCCAACTGCTTATATTGTTGAAATTTCACAGGTTACGAAAGAAACAGAGGACCTACAGTAGTCGTACATGACTTTATTCACCTTTATTCCAGACTTTCTACATATTATTTGTCATATTTCAGAATGCACCATAAATAGAATTAAAACTTAACAACACAAGGAAAAAAAGATGTTACTAAAAAGTACAATTTAAAGGGGTTGTCCATTAGGATAATCCCTTTTTGTTAGAAGGGTCCCTAGATGTCCCACTCCATGGAATTACCAGGAATCAGATATAAAGGAGTCTATGAGCAAGTGTTCAGTCTCTATGCAGTGCCACTACAGGAGAAATGAAGTATTACATATATTCAGCCAAATCAATGGACTATTTGAGTTAAAGGGGTCATCCAGCTTCCAAAAATATCTGCAAATACATTCACAGCAGTGCTAAATCCTCACTGTTCCCTTGTCCACCCTTTGCTTGGCTTTATTTTACTTGCCACTCCTTACATGCAGTGAATCTGTGGACAAACTACATTTCCCATGATTCATCTGCACTCTCTCTGTACCCCTCCCTTCTCCACTCTCCCCTGTGTGCAAATTCCTTCCCTGCTATAGGGTCTGTTTTGTGCCTCACTTCTTCAGTCCATGCAGTCCCACACATCTCACCAGCCAATGAATTACGAGGAGGTCATGTGTTTTTGCTGTGATGTTTTGTTTTCTTGCTGAGCTGCTCACAGGGAGGGGTAGTGAGCTTGTAAATGAAACATCACAGCTGTGGTTAATGACCTGAAAATAAATCAGATAAACGGTGTCGAATTTAAACAAAATATATATGAGGAAGTGTTTAATATTGATGCATCCTGTTACATGGCCCATATTTTTTTTAAATACTCTATAACCCCTAATATTTTAAAACGGGTGGCTAAAATGTGGTTACATTTGTCTTTTTAATTTACCTTAAAGGGAGTCTGTCAGCACCAAAAACTTTATTAAACCAGCCCTGGAACCTTGCAGTGCTAACAGATGTGAGCACCGTGCTATCTATAACATGTTTGTAGAATGGCTACTTGATTTTGACAAAAAAAACAAAACGCTTTTTATTCCTATGCAAATATTCTAAGAATCCATCAGGTATGTTCTGGGGCATTTGAGTATCGCGGCAAGATCTTCCTCTCGCTCACTACCCTGGAGTTTTCCACCGCCTCCACCTGAGCAAAAAGAAGATTTTGTTGCAATGCTCAGCTAGAGCAACGCTGTTGTAACTCCCATAGAGATGAATAGGAGCTACAGAAACAGTGTGCTGTATCTCAGCTGTGCTACGCTGATTCCGTAGCTCCCATTTACCTCAGTAGGAAGTATGGAAACAGCATGGAGCGTCACTGCTCAGAAGTTCCTTTAAGTCCCGTGGTGTTGGTCAGGACTTACTGTATGAACAGTTATATCCATCCTGAAAGGGGAATAAACCTTACATACAGTATATAGAGGAGCGGCCAGATACAGAGGAGCAGAGTAAGATGTGGCCTGACATATAGAAAACTCAGCCAAGATATGGCCTGAGATATAAAGGAGCCAGGGAAGGCAGGGCCTGAGACACAGAGGATCCAGGGAAGGCTTGGCCTGACATATAGAGGAGCCAGGGAAGGCGTGGCCAGACATATAGAGGAGCCAGGGAAGGCGTGGCTAGACATATAGCGGAGCCAGGGAAGGCGTGGCCTGACATATAGAGGAGCCAGGGAAGGTGTGGCCTGAGACATAGAAGAGTGAGGGAAGGTGTGGCCTGAGACATAGAAGAGTGAGGGAAGGAGTGGCCTGAGATATAGAAGAGTGAGGGAAGGAGTGGCCTGAGATATAGAAGAGTGAGGGAAGGAGTGGCCTGACATATAGAGGAACCAGCGAAGGTGTGGCCTGAGACATAGAGGAGCCAGGGAAGGCGTGGCCAGATATATAGAGGAGCCAGGGAAGGCGTGGCCAGACATATAGAGGAGCCAGGGAAGGCGTGGCCAGACATATAGAGGAGCCAGGGAAGGCGTGGCCTGAGACATAGAAGAGTGAGGGAAGGAGTGGCCTGACATATAGAGGAACCAGCGAAGGTGTGGCCTGAGACATAGAGGAGCCAGGGAAGGCGTGGACAGACATATAGAGGAGCCAGGGAATGCGTGGCCAGACATATAGAGGAGCCAGGGAAGGTGTGGCCTGAGATATAGAAGAGTGAGGGAAGGAGTGGCCTGACATATAGAGGAACCAGCGAAGGTGTGGCCTGAGACATAGAGAAGCCAGGGAAGGTGTGGCCTGACATATAGAGCAGCCCAGAAAAGTGTGTCCTGACATATAGAACAGACAGCGAAGGCGTGGCCTGACATATAGAGGATCCAGGGAAAGAGTGTCCTGAAATATATAGGAGCCAGGGAAGGAGTGGCCTGACATATAGAACAGCCATGGAAGGCGTGGCCTTTCAGCAATCCAGAAAAAAATGTGTGAAATGTCTTGGTCAGCTGTGACATTCCTCAGACCGTCTGATGTCTTGTGTCACGTAACAGGCATCCAGAGCTCAAAACATAAGAAAAAGTATTGGGTCTAAATGTGCACACATTTACCAGTATATTATATATACTATATCCTCTGAGCCAGAATGAATGCTGCTTATAAGAAGCATCTCCCAGTCCAGTGGGCTCACCCTGGCCATGAATCTCATGATGTTCATTTGAATGGTCTCCATGTAAGGCTATGTTAACACTACCGTTATTAATGTCCGTTGTTGTCATCCATCATAGGATCATAGGAATGGACATTAATGGTAGTAGAGTAACAGACACAGACGGAAAGCCCTCCATCTGTGTCCATTCCCACTGACTCTAGTGTAAACAACATGGCGGACGCTTTCTTCTATCATGTTTGCTTACTTTTGTAACGGAAGAAAAGTAAAAAACATGATGGAATAAAGTTTATGTCATGTTTTTACATTGGGCTGAATACAGACGGACTCCCAACGGGACGGCTGGTGTTTTCACTTTTCCTTCCTACAGTTTCATATAAATGTCAGTAGTGAGTCATCTAAATAAAGCATCCTTACCGCATATCAAAAGGAAGGAAGCATGAACGTTGTCTTGTCAAACTAATATGTGTTACTATTCTTCAGGAAACATATCAAGGTTTACAGACGTGGATATTATTGTTCCATAAAGTATTAAAAAAACATCTTTTTCTTAATCCAATTTTTTTCTTTATTCTACACATTTATTTTAAATATAAAATAAATCGATTTTGCAAATAGTCTTCATTCTAAATCTCCTACCTTTGTGTCTACAGCTCTGTGCACCCTATGTGTCTCCATGGTCACAGCCTACAAACAATCTGTGTCTTCTGATTATTAAATATTATTCCATATCTTACTAACCTCTCACAAACTAACACATTTGTTTTAGCCATAAATGGAAGAGAAAGTAAGACTTGAGGATCAGAATACACAGGGTGTGTTTGTAGTCTGTTACCAAGGATACACATAGGCTTATGTAGGAGCTGTAGACACAAAATGGTAGTGGTTTAGATTTTAATGAAGACTATTTGTAAAGTTCTCATTTTAAATGCATTGGAGCAATAGGTTACGAAGGTGGACATATGCCATATTTTTTTAGGTTACACCTTGCTAAAAAGTCCGTCTTTTAGTACGAAGTCAGTGGGATCCAGCTTTGCTATAACCCGCTAACAGGTTGCTTAATGATTGGGAGAAGCGCTGATACAGTCCGTTGCAGCTCCCAGTACCGTGTCATTAGCCTGGAACCTTTGAGGATTTGGGAGTGAGGAATGACAAGTAAATGGAGTGGTCTGTGGTCTAAATTTATTTTGGAGGGTTTAGATTTACTTACGGTTCTGGTTTGGGATCTAAACTAATATTGGAGACTGGTCTGGGGATCTAAATTTATTCTGGGGTCTCCATACAGTGTCGGACTGGGGTTCCTTGGACCCACCAGATAAAATTAAACTAAACTATAGTACCTTTCAAATTTGGATGTCTTCTGTTGGACCATTATTCTGTTAGAGACTGGGCCCACTGGAGGTTCCTCTGGATATAGTACTGTATATTTGGGGCAGATATGGTGGCACAGAATATTTCTGGGATAAAGTAGTCTGATGATGATCTACTGTCAGACCATGCTGGGAGTTGTACTTTTATTTTAACATGAATCAGGCCATGTTCACATCTGTGCTGAACTCTCCATTGGAGTGTCCACCTGAAAACTGAAAAAATCCTGCATGGTTAGACAACGCTAGTGTGAGCCTAGCGTTAGGCTTTCTCATGGGGCTGGTAGAAGGTCTGAGGTGGGCCCATACACCTCATTGATTTTCGGCCATGTTTTTTCACGGCCAAGTCAGCTCAGCACCAACATGGATGAGTTTAGTCCGTGAAAACGGAGCAGTGTTTCCGATTCCTGAAAAAGTACAGCCTGCTCTACTTTTTCACGCATTACAGGCAACACTTGCCTATGAACATCGGTAGTGTGAATAGAGCCCTATTATACTGTCCTGCCATAAATATTCTTTGTGGGAGAATCTGAATTTCAGCACAGATGACATTCATGTCTATAACTACTATAAATCCATTAAGACTTCTAGTGGGAATGTCTGGATATGTCTGTATATCATCCCATAGATCAGAACCTTCTATAATACAGTTATCTCCTTTTTATAGTACTTATATGTACAGCTTTGGTCAATGAGCCTGGTTATTAAATAAGCCTGGCAGTATTCACCCAGATGAGGACAAGTGCAGACAGAAAAGCGATGTATAATGATCTATAAAATTCAATTAAAAGTGCACAGAATAATAATTGCATCCATATGTGGAGCGGTGCTGGAGACAAAGGAAGCATAAGAAGCCCATACACGTTCCATGTATGTCTAGTGAATGTGCTGATTTCAGGTGAGGGTGTGTTCACACTTGCGGCGGCACTCCGTCCGCTGCGAATCCGACCTAAATGTCGGAAAACTGGATAGGCACTGGATAGGGAAAGGTTTGTGACTCTTTGCTTAAAACCCCATTCACTTGAATGAGTTTTTAAAGCATTGCGCGGGTATGCGCTTACACCCTCTGCGCCGCAAAGCCGTTTTTTTTCGTCGGAAACAAAGTCCTGCATGTCCGACTTTGTGCACCTCAATCTCGCACTCATCCCTCACTCAGGCTGGAAATTGAGCGTAAGGGGGCATTCACACTACCATTAGTGACCATCAGTAGTGTCCGTTGCTATTGTCCGTTACAAGATTTTAGCATTGGACACTAGCTGAACCGTCAGACATCCGTTAAAATTTCCATTCATTTCAATGGGTTTTTATATTGTGTCCGTTTACACCCAATCCGACAGAAGTCCGTTTTTTTTCGCAGACAAAAAATCCTACATTCAGGACTTTTTTTTCCGTTTGGAAAAACGAATTCTTGATGGACAGCAAGTGTCCGTTATTTTTTTAACATTGAAGTCTATGAGTAACGGACTGTAACTGATAGCCATCAGTTATTTCCGTTATTTTATGTCCGTTTTTTTTTTCTGCGCATGCTCAGAAAGCAGAAAAAAAAAAACAGACAGTGTTAAAAAACAGACCTTAACTGATGATAACTGATGCATTAATTGGATCAGTTAAAAAAACGGACACATTAACATGAGTTAGTGTCCGTTAATGTCCATTATGATAGGTGTCCATTTTGGGTTTTTTTAACGGACACCTTCATAACGGAAGCCAACGGTAGTGTGAACCCTGCCTAAGTCGCACCTCAACACAGTCCACACACCCCAAATACACACTGCCACCACCACTGATTTACTGGTTCAGTGGAGACCTCACTCGCATATACACTTCAAAAAGGTAATGGGTTCATAGAACATACACAAAGTAACCTTAAAGGGGTTTTTCCAGGCAAAAAATGTTTTTTTTTTAAAATGTCTGTTAGTGCTATTACCAGGACATCACCCACATACGTCACCTGTGATGTCCTGTGTCCTTTCCTTAGGCCGCTGATTGGCCTCGGCGGTCACGTGTGGCGAGGACTTCTGCTGGAACAAGACCCCGGAAGCAGCAGGACTGGACCGTGGTGGGAGACACGGAGCATCGGGGACAGGTGAGTATGGGGTATTTTGTCTTGTTTTTTTTTAATTATTTCCATCTGGTGTAAACTGCTTTGTAACTGTGGAGCTTTAACTTAGATGGAAAGGTGCACCATTTTTTTCAATCTGTTGTATCCACATATGATCATATAATATTTGCAGAGATATTGTACCACTGTGATTTTTGCTCAGTTCTCCGAAGGTATTCAGGCCAAATGAGTTACCAAGCCATATGTACTGCAAGTATGAACACTAGAAGGACAATCTATGGAGTCACCAAGTGTGATGGAAGACAGGTCAGGATCAAAGGCCACAAAAGATCAGACGTTGACCGTGTGTCATCAAAGTGACGCTTTATACAGCTCCAAGCTATAATTTACAAAGAAACATTGTCTATTATTTCTGTATTTTTACCAGTCATCTCATAACACTGACACATTGCTGAAATACGTACAGGGCAGTGACTGCCACACTGACCGCTATGACATGAAATAGTCGGAAGTCCTTGAAGCACCTAAAACAATCTCTGTTTTTGTTAGAAGAATCTCCCGAAACTAAGTCGATCACAGGCATGTCATTACCTGTGTCATGACATGCGTTATTTTCCAGCATGGTGGCTCAGTGGTGAGCATTGTTGCCTTGCAGTGCTGGGGTCCTGGGTTAGGATCTGTTACGTTTGTGTGGGTTTCCTCCAGGTATTCTGGTTTCTTCCCACATGCCAAAAATATACTGATAGGTAAATTGACTTCACTGACCATTGTGGGTGTTGGGGATGAGCGCCTGTATGGCAACCACTAACTCCCCTTCTCTACAACACTCCTTGCGCTTAAAGTCCTTATGAGAAAAGCACATTATTTACATGCAGTGAATCTGTGGAATAGCCTACCCCAGGAGCTGGTTCTATACTGTATGGCTTATGACTCTGTGGAATAGCCTACCCCAGGAGCTGTTTCTATACTGTATGGCTTATGACTCTGTGGAATAGCCTACCCCAGGAGCTGGTTCTATACTGTATGGCTTATGACTCTGTGGAATAGCCTACCCCAGGAGCTTGGTTCTATACTGTAAGGACTGTCACTCTGTGGAATAGCCTACCCCAGGAGCTGGTTCTATACTGTATGGCTTATGACTCTGTGGAATAGCTTACCCCAGGAGCTGGTTCTATACTGTATGGCTTATGACTCTGTGGAATAGCTTACCCCAGGAGCTGGTTCTATACTGTAAGGACTGTCACTCTGTGGAATAGCCTACCCTAGGAGCTGGTTCTATACTGTATGGCTTATGACTCTGTGGAATAGTCTACCCCAGGAGCTGGTTCTATACTGTATGGCTTATGACTCTGTGGAATAGTCTACCCCAGGAGCTGGTTCTATACTGTAAGGACTGTGAATCTGTGGAGTAGCCTACCCCAGGAGCTGGTTCTATACTGTAAAGACTGTGAATCTATGGAATAGCCTATCCCAGGAGCTGGATCTATACTGTAAAGACTGTGAATCTATGGAATAGCCTACCCCAGGAGCTGGTTCTATACTGTATGGCTTATGACTCTGTGGAATAGCTTACCCCAGGAGCTGGTTCTATACTGTAAGGACTGTCACTCTGTGGAATAGCCTACCCCAGGAGCTGGTTCTATACTGTATGGCTTATGACTCTGTGGAATAGTCTACCCCAGGAGCTGGTTCTATACTGTATGGCTTATGACTCTGTGGAATAGTCTACCCCAGGAGCTGGTTCTATACTGTAAGGACTGTGAATCTGTGGAGTAGCCTACCCCAGGAGCTGGTTCTATACTGTAAGGACTGTGAATCTATGGAATAGCCTACCCAGGAGCTGGTCACGGAAGTCACAGCTGACAGCTTCAAAAAAGGATTAGATGCCTTTTTAGAGAAAAATAGCAATGGTGGTTATGGAAATGTATAGATTGTTATGTTATTTCCCATCCCCTGGTTGAACTTGATGCACATATGTCTTTTTTCTGTCGTACTATGTAACTTTTCTAGAGGATATCTAAGTGATAATCCTAGTAGGCCATATTGGCTCCCACTAGGGATGTAAATTGAGGGTGTGCAGCAGCCTTTGGTGGTCTATAAGGTGTATCTTCCCAATAAGTGGAGACCAATACTACAAACAATACATTACAGTTGGAGGGCTTGATCCAGGTTTTGGATTGAGGCCCAGCTTCAAATAATGTCTCTCGTTGCCATTCAGCTTTCCTAAAAGCAGATAAACAAAGAAACAGGTGGACACAATTTAGAATTTACCAAGACTCCTAGATTTATACTTACTGCTATATTCTATTATGTGATATTTCTTATTGGCATGCCTTTTATGTTTTCGGCGGTGCTCAGTATCTTGCAGGTTTATATCAAAGCTATTTTGTATCTCATTTCTTTAGAACTATTCTAGGGAAATGGTCTCCAGAATAAAAGATTACATTTCTTGTAGAAAACATGCGGCCGGCTAACAGATATACACAGAGCGGCTTCCATGACATGAATTATTCATGGAGAATATAATGACCTCAGGATATTATGGTAAGCAGATATCGAGCCTTGAACATCCCTGACTAATGCCTGCAGCCACAGACCAATCTACCGCTAGCCATGGGTGCTTGTCATGGCGGGATGTCTGGCTTGCCATTAGTATGATGTCTGCCAGTTACATTTAGCCTGGGTTTAGGCTTCTAATCACATTTTCAGGTCATTTCCAGAAACGTGCGCAGCATTATTAGAGCTGTGTGCGCCATGTGATGAGAGAGGAACATGTAGACAAAGCAGTGCACCAATGATACAGATATCCCTGTCAGACCTTGTTATACAGTGATACATGCCTGCTCCAAATGTGGTATACACAGTCAGACTTGCCTATCAGGGAGCTGAAAAAAATTGGGTCATACTGTAATATACCTGGGTAATACTCTACCAGGAGTACCTATAGTAACAAGTTCAGAACACAATTGCACAAGAATAATAAACACAGTGAAGTCCCAGTACATAGATAATATACATGATGATGTCATAATACAGAGATAATAAACACAGTGATGTCACATTACAGGGGTAATAAACACAGTGATGTCACAGTACAGGGATAATAAACACAGTGATGTTACAGTACAAGGATAATAAACAGTGATTTCACAATACAGGGAAAATAAATACAGTGATGTCACAGTACAGAGATAATATACACAGTGATGTCACAGTACAGGGATAATAAACAGTGATGTCACAGTACAGGGATAATAAACACAGTGATGTCACAGTACAGGGATAATAAACACAGTGATGTCACAGTACAGGGATAATAAACACAGTGATGTCACAGTACAGGGATAATATACACAGTGATGTCACAGTATAGAGTTAATAAACAGTGATGTCACAGTACAGGGATAATAAACAGTGATGTCACAGTACAGGGATAATAAACACAGTGATGTCACAGTACAGGGATAATAAACAGTGATGTCACAGTATAGTGATAATAAAAACAGTGATGTAAACAGTGATGTCACGGTACAGGGATAATAAACAGTGATGTCACAGTACAGAGATAATACACACAGTGATGTCACAGTACAGAGATAATAAACACAGTGATGTCACAGTACAGGGATAATAAACACAGTGATGTCACAGTACAGAGTCTCACAGGTTTCAGCCCCCCTTACCCAGGTCATTAGTATTCATCGTTCTGTGATGTCACCTCACTGCAGTGAATATTAATGAGGAGGTTGCTGGGAGATCCTCTATTAATTTAAAGGTTAACTTTATTCATTAGGTGTGAATCCGGGATTTTACCCTTCTCGCCTCAGGCATTTTCGTTTGTGACTTCCCACTTTCCAAACCCCATAACTTTGTTATTTTTCCATTCACAGAGCCAAATGAGAGCTTAATGTTTGTGGGACGAATTGTTCTTCATAATGGTACCATTTAATATTCTGTATGATGTGCTGGGAAACTGGAAAGAAATTCAGAATGGGGTGGAATTGGAGAAAAACTGCGATTGTGTGACTTTATTAGCGGCTTTCTTTTCACGGCGTTCACTGTACAGCCAAAATGGCATATCACCTGTATTCTATGGGTCGGTACAATTCTAGGGATACCAAATTTATTTTAAAAAATCCAAAACTTTGCAAGAAAAAAAAAATTAAATTCATAGAGTCGCCATATTTTGACACCTGTAACTTTTTCATATTTCCATGTACAGGAATGCATAAGGCGTCTTTTTTTTGCAGCGCCAGATGTAAGTTTTAGTTATACCATTTTGCAGAGTGTCTAATGTTTTGATCGCTTTTTATTCAAATTTTTATGGAAGGTGAAACATCGAAAATACGGGGATGCATACATTTTTTATACGTTTGTTTTTGTTTATTAATCTGTATTTTAAATCTAGGGAATGGGGGATGATTAGAACTTTTAGGTTTTTTTTTTATATATTTAAATTTTTTTTTTTTTTTTTACTATTCTATTAGCTTCCCCTAAGGGGCTTGAACCTGCAATCAGTTGACTGTAATGTAATGTAATCAGTTGACTGTAATGAAGTCTGTGGGAGATTCACTACATTACTATTGAAACTGGTCATAGACCATCCGCAATAGTAATATTCCAATAGAAGGCCTGGGAGCCTTCATAAGGTTCCAGGCTGCCATAGGAACAGGTTGGTTCCTGCAATCTCGCTGTGCGGGAGCAGGCCTGCAATGGCAAAGGGAGCAGTTTTAATACTTTGGGAGGGACACAACGGATGTCATAATAGTAAGTGCAGGACTTTTCTCTCTGTCAATTTTTGGCGAAATCTGCCAAGGAGAGACTCTGCTGCAGATGTGAACCTAGCCTAAGGTGCTGTTCACACCTGCAAATTTGACACAAATAGTGTAAGTAATTTTTGACTGGTGTTTTCACTTAAGAGAATCAGCCATCTTGTGTTACTGGGCGTCTTCCAGCTATGGAGACAAGTATTGCATAAGGCCCGGGTGCGGCCCCGAAGATATAAATAAAAAAGTCTCATTTGGTATTCAACAAAAGAAGTTACTGACTCAGGAACCTGCATAATGTGGAATATACCTGGGGCTATTCCATCCAAAGCAAATACATGCTAAACCAGTTCTGTCCTTCAGATATTATTACCTGTAAAGCAAAGGAGATGTTTTAGAGTGAACTGATATCTAAGACCTGGTAACCAAAGGCACATTTTAGTGGGCTAGTGTAAACCTTAGGCTGGCCATAAACATTAGATAGCTGTTGGCTCAACCTTCAGTTGGCTAACAGTTATTCCTCCCAACCCCCCCCCCCATCTGCATGCATTCTCTGCTTGGCCCTGCATGCATGTGTTGTGAATGGGGAAAGGGTGGTGACTTACCTCCCTGAGAACCAAAGGATCACACATGTTGAAACCCAACATGTTCAATTCTTCCCTTCCATCTGCTTTCAGGGGAAATCAGGACAACCTAATATACCATAGAGATTGGCTAGTATCCAATGTCTATGGCCAGCTTTAGAAGTCCAATGGTCTTCTGACACATCATAGATACATGCGAGACGATGACATAGGTGACCACATTTTAAGCCAAAGGGCTTTCAGAATTCTATGAAGCTTCTTGATGATGGAAAACAGTGATGGATGGAGATCATTGAGTCCACCAATGTCATCGTCTTACATAACCTGCCACCATTGTAGGACTAGTCTACAGCTTAGTAGAAAGAACTCAGCACATTACTGCTGGGAGGGAGGGAATGTGTAGTAAGAAATTTAAAGGGAACTTGTCAGGGCTATTTGGGACACTAAAGTACCCACAGTGGCCACAGTGATCCTTAGTTGCCTAGTGTCCCAAATAGTCATATGTTAATGCTGCTCTGGGATAAAACAAAAAAAAACTTTTATACTTACCTGGCCATGTCTAAAATATGCCTAAAACTATGAATGGGACAAAGATCGACAGTATTGATAAGTAAGCCACATTGTGTGGGAAGGTGTGTACAAGATAGTAGAGCTGGAGCAGATTTTGAGAAGTAGAGTAAGTGGTGCTGAAATCAAAAAGTTGCAAATTTCTGCTTTGCAACTTTTTTTTTTACGCCAGAATTCTGGAGTGCAGGGTAAATTCCCCCATTGTATACAATGCGATATACAGTACACATTACTCACAGCACAGGGTAGCTGGCACAGAAAAGCCTGGTGCACTAGGTCCTTGGCACAGACAGCAGTTATAATATTGTATAGAATGCCATAGCTATTGATATTACCCTCCACAACATAGGTGGCATAGGACAGTCGGGTGTCGCAGGTCTCTGGCACAGGCACCTGTCATGATACTGTATGGCAGGGGTAGGCAACCTTCGGCACTCCAGCTGTTGTAAAACTACAACTCCCAGCATGCATACTTGCACTACTGTACTTGGAACTCACATGGAAGTGAAAGGAGCATGTTTGGAGTTGTAGTTTCACACCAGCTGGAGTGCCGAATGTTGCTGATCCCTGCTGTATGGAATAGTGCACATATGCTCTTGATATCCGAAATACCTACAGCGCAGTGGCACAGGAGAGCTTGCTGCAAAGGTCTCTGGCTCAGTCGCCTATGATACTGTGTCACAGATGATTTAGATATAAAGTACATTAACCCACAGTACAAGGTAGCAGCTGCCTTTTGCTGGGGTACAGTGTAGTTCAGGAGGTCCCTGGCACAGGCATCTGTCATTATACTGCATAGACTGGTGTAGCTAGCACGTTGCACAAGTGCTCTTGATATACACATTACCCATAGCACATGGTAGCTAGGGCCTAATTCCTCTGGCACAGGCAGCTGTTATGATATTGTATACACCAGAGTAGACAATACCCCTGGCACAGGTGCTCTTTGATATACAGTACACATTGCTTACAACACATGGCACGGTGCTTATCCCCCTGGCACAGAAGGGTCTTGTGCAGCAGGTCTGTGGCACAGGTAGCTGTCCTGATATTATATAAGCTGGTGTAGCCAGTACCTATGGCACAGAAGCTCCATATATATATATACCTTACCCACTGCACAGCATAGCTGGTGCTTATCCTCCTGGAACAGAAAAGCCTGGTGCAGCAGGTCTGTGGCACAGGTAGCTGTCCTGATATTATATAAACTGGTGTAGCTATACCCATGGCACAGAAACTCCATATATATACCTTACCCACTGCACAGCATAGCTGGTGCTTATCCTCCTGGAACAGGAAAGCCTGGTGCAGCAGGTCTGTGGCACAGACAACTGCACTTATATTATAAAGACTGGTGTAGATAGTCTCCCTGCCACAGGTGCTCCATCTATACAGCTTACCCATAGCACAGGGTAGCTGGTGCTTATCCCCCTTGCACAGGAGAGCCTGGTGCAGCAGGTCTATGGCACAGGAACCTGTCCTGATATTATATAGACTGGTCTGCCTAGTACCCTCGGTACAGGGGCACTTCATATACACTTTACCCATAGCACAGGGTAGCTTGTGCTTATCCCCTGGCACAGGCAGCTGTATAGACTGGTGTAGCTAGTCTCCCTGGCATAAATGCTCCATAGATACACCTTACTCATAGCACAGGGTAGCTGGTGCTTATCCCCCTGGCACAGGAGAGCCTGGTGCAGCAGGTCTGTGGCCCAGGCACTTTTACTGATATTATATAGACTGGTGTGGCTAGTACCCATGGCACAGGGGCACTTTATATACACCTTACCCATAGCACAGGGTAGCTTGTGCTTACCCCCTGGCACAGGCAGCTATATAGACTGGTGTGGCTAGTCTCCCTGGCACAGGCAGCTGTATAGACTGGTGTCTCCCTGGCACAGGTGCTCTTGATACACACATTACCCACAGCCCAGGGTAGCCTACCCCCTGACACATGACAGCCTGGTGCAGCAGCTTTGGCACAGGCTACATTGCACTAGTGAGTGCCAGGCTGCATCCTGATAGTGAGCAGTGAGGAATCTCCCAGCAGCCTGTGCGGCCCTGCAGTCAGTGATACTGCAGCACAGCTCCTGTACGTGTGGTGGCGGCAGGGGAGCGGCTCCTCCAGCCCTTCTCCTCCTCCTCCTCCTCCCCCTCCCAAATTCTCCTCTCCTCCTCTGCCAGTATCTGCATCCTCGGCCAGGCAGGTAGTGTGTGCAGCGCAGGGACCATGACGGCAGCCGTACTGCTCCTATGCCTGGCGGCTCTGCCCTGTGCCCTGCACGCCCGGCTGGTGCAGGAGGGTGAGGACGGCTTCTCGGAGTGCAATGACTTTTTCCACCAGGGCAGTCCACCCCAAGGCTTCAGCCACCCGTCAAACGTCAAGATCTGCCAGAGGTACCAGGGGGACAAGCACTATGCCACCTTGTACAGCACCGAGCACAAGATCCCGGTATATTCTGCATTCAGATACCAGGAGGATGCGGGGGGCGCATGGGGAGACTGGATGGTGGAGCCCCAGGTAAGAGGGGGACCGGGAGACAATGGGAGGGGAGATGGGAGACCCTGTGTGTCACTGCAATACATGACATCATCTGCTGTACAGTCTGCACTGGCACAAAGGGCTATGTACAGCTATAGAGCGGGCTATATGTGTAGTCGGGGAGGTGCACCAGAGCTGTGTACGTCTATAGAGTGGGCTTTATATAGTGTGTATATAATACACACCTCGCCCCTTCCATCCATCCCATAGTAATGTATGATCTGTGTAGTCGGGGAGGTGCACTAGAGCTGTGTACGTCTATAGAGTGGGCTGTATATAGTGTGTATATAATCTACACCTCGCCCCTTCCATCCATCCCATAGTAATGTATGATCTGTGTAGTCGGGGAGGTGTACTAGAGCTGTATACTTCTTTAGAGGGTATGTTTGTGATGTATACAGAGTATATACTGTGTATATAGTGTACAGTTTGGCCCTTGTCTCTATTCAGCCCATAGTAATGTATAACCTGTGTAGTCGGGGCAGGTGCACTAGGATGTGGTGGTGCAACATTGTTTCCAAACAAAGACATCACAATAGTATCTATTCATATACATTGTATCAATATGAATTGCTAATTGTAACACCAAGGTTGGTAACTAGATTCAGTTGATTGTCATCACCTACTGTATATAATAATCTTACAAGGCAACAAAACTGACGTCATAGATAGATAGCAGATCCTGTGTGACAACTTTGCACAGACATTGAATGACATACAGGGTTGTGCAGAGTTGTATCCTCACACCAACCAATCCTGTTCGACCAGGAACCAGGAAGATCAGGATGTCTAGTTTCGATCTAGATAGGGACAGGGAACAAAAATGGGTCAATGTAAATACTGCCTCCTTGACTACAATTTCCTTAAAGGGATTTCTCCTTTTGGACAACCTTTAATATCTCCTATGCGGGTCATCATAGACATGGTCCCCTCCTATGAGTCAGAGCAGCTGGCGTTCTGGCGGACTCAACATGACTATGGCCATTCCTTTGAATGGGTGGCATGTAATACTACATTTCCCCTCTAGTGGCTGCTGTTATCAAAATGAGCAGCAGCTCAACTGTTCCCCTGGTGATAAGATCTGATTGTCAGTGATTTCAGCTCTTGGCTCTGCAATGATCAGTAAACCGAATGGGGTGGTTTTAGGCTATATTCACATGTGGCTTTGTGATGTCTGTAACCCGTGAAAAAATTGAACATGTTCTGGTTTTTGATGGTTTGGTCCCAAATTGCCTATTGTAGTCAGTGGGGGTGTGGAAAAAAATGGATGCCACACAGGATGCAAATCTACATGATCAAGAATCCGACAAAGTTATGCGAATTTTAAAAATTCATAGGCCCAGTGGAGCGGCCCTTTTTATCAACTATGCTCCTTTATCTATGGTTATTTTTTATCTTTATTTATTTTTATTTTTTTTATTCATTTTTTTATCTTTATTTTTTCTTTTTATTATATTTATTATTTATCTTTTATTGTATTTATTTTTTATCTTTCTTTTATTGTATTTATTTTTTATCTTTATTTATTTTTGCTCTTGTTACACTACGTATTGCCAATTCCAGCCTCCAGTCTGATCTGTAGGGCAGATCTGCAACCCTCCCTGTACAGCAGTGTTGCCATAGTCCTGTATAGTCAGTATACAGAGACCTATATCACGGTGTCCTCCCTCTTGTTGCGTCACATTGTAACAGTTTGTTCTAAGGATATATTTTATTGCTATGATTATGGAATACAGTGCATTACAAAGTAGGGGAGGAAAAAAAGCTCTAACGCCGGTCTCTCCTATTTATGGCCATGCAGATGACTGCTGGGCTGAGCTGCTTTGATGGGAGGCAGCGTGTTGTGACAGGCAGAGAATACATTCCTGATGGATCAGCTGAAAAGAATTAAGTGCTTGTATCTGCTGTCACAGATTTGCCTGACGTCAGCTGTGAACAAGAGGCATTGTCACCACGCCTTGCCTCCTCCTGCTGGCTGTGCGCCCGCTGCTGCTGTCACTGTACTCGATGGTGATGAACCGAGTATCAGCGAGTACAATGACATTTTACAGCTCTGCCCAGCATGGCTTTGTTTGTACAGATATAGACACATAGGAAATCTAAGAGATTTATAGACAGTTACTGCCTGTGGTGACAATGTATCAGTACTGTCGGGCATAGACAGTAGGGCTTCATTCACACAAAAGTATTCTGCATCAAAAAACTATTCTATTTTGGGCTATGGCTTACAAATACTGATATTGTGTGAATGAGGCCTTAGGCTGCGGATCCATGGAGATTGTTTGTTGTGCAGCATTCAGCGGAAAATCACGTGACCCGATTATTTCTCTACATGGAAAATGTTGCGTGACAATGGCAGGAATTCCAATACAGTCACAATTATTGCAAGTCGCGCACAATTTCACAAATAGAGTAATTCCCATGATATTAACGTGACCATGGCGTGGTAGAAAAAAAATCCGTGTGGGCTTAATCTTGCAGCTTGAGTTTACCCAACTTTTTAACATCATTTTTCAAATTTTTATAACTTTTTTTTGCATTTTTTTGTTTCGCCATTCAGTGACAAATGAATGTGCATTTTTAGTTGCATTTTTTTAAAATGCAAGTTATATTGAAAAGCCCATGAAGATAGACGCTGGTAAAAAACATACCTTGCGCATGCAGCAATTTGATAAATTCGCCATTGAACCCAAAAATGCTATAGCCTCAGGGGCTGTGCATATACCAGTGCTTTTTAAATTGTGAGGCGCGGCTCACTGGCTGGTCAGGTGCAGACCCCTGCCAGTGTCAGCTTTGGCACAAAGCAGGGACTTTAACGCTAAGGCCCAATGGAGTGAAACGCAGCAATAAAATACCCTTGGAAAAAACGTAGCGAAAATTGCATTTTTTTCCACAGCATTTTTCTCTGCTTTCTTCCTTCCTCTATTAAATCTATAGAGAAACACTCAATTCCGCAGCTAAAATTAACATGCTGCGTTTTTGAAAAGGCATCTTTTCCACAGCTCTTTTTTTCCGCACTGTGTAGATTACCGTAACCAAAATCTCGTTCACTTTGCTGGTTCTATAAAATGTAGTGTTTTTTTTCTGCTGCGTTTCTGCAGCATCCAAAAATGCTGTGTTTCTGTAACGTGGGGCCTTAACTAAGGCTGCATGATGTGGAAACAAAGTGTTTTTTGTTGCAAATTGTGCTGCATTTTTTTGAGTTAGAGTTAGGAGTGGCTTGAAAAGGAATGGGAAATATAAAGGAAGCTCTTAGATATTTCCCTTCTGTGTAATCCACTTGACCTTGGCTCAATAAACTGTAGCAAAATCTGCAACAAAAAATGCTGCGTTTCCACAACGTGGGGCCTTAGGCTAAAGCAGAAACTGCACTGATAATGCCAGCCTTGCATTATCAGTGCAGTCTCTGTGTCTAGAAGGGCTGAAGGACCTGTCATAACATGAAAAATCATGGACATTACAGTCCATGTGCTGTCTATGGAGAACATGGACAGAACACGTATGTGACAAACAGAAGCATGAATAAGCCTTTACACTACATGTATATGAATATGTTATTAATATATTATTTTTTTTTTTTATTATTTTAGTGTTTTTTATATACCTATTTTTCGGTCATGTCATACAGTAATTAAACCTTATATACAAAGACACATCTAAAATGCCAAGGGTTAAATCTGAACCTTCACTTTAAGTCCGATTTTTACATGTCTGTAATACAGGAGCATATTCGTGTATGTATTATGGCCTCAACTGGACTTTCCATGGGTCAGCTGACCCATAGGGTATTATGGTGATCTAAGTTTGGTTCGCTTGGCATTTGGGAGGTTCCAGCATTGTGTTTGTATTACGGTTGCAGGAAATAATCCTTTTATTTTTATACAGGTACAGTTATTGAGAAAGATGAGGACAGATTACCATGCCAGTATCCTTGGATGTGGCCGCAGCCCTAGGCACATAGATAGAGTTACAGCTGTGTGTAACTATCCTGTAATGGTGTTTACCAGATTTTTATCCTTTTATACTTGACAAGCGCCTTGGGTGTTATCGTAGAGATGACTCCAACTATCCGTTTTCACTAAACATGTCCATTATGGCCGCCTGTTCTAATGATATATGAGACTGTATTAACTGTACCAACCCCTGGATATAAGATAACTTTTAGGAGACAGCTAGACCTCAATTTGGTCACTAAATATGTTAAAAAGAAAAATCAGACAATAGATAAATTTGTATACCTAGGCCTCATTTATCAGGACAGAAAAATAGGCCGTGTTGCCCATAGCAACCAACCAGAGCTCAGCTTTCTTTTTCTAAACAGCTCTGGGAAAATGAAAGCTGGTCTGTGATTGGTTGCTATGGGCAACAAGGTAAGCTTTTATATAGTTGGGAGCCAATGGCGGCTGGAATCTGTCCACCCGTGTTACAGGCCTCATTCAATCAATACGGTTTTAACTTTAGCCAAAACCAAAAGGGAGGAACGGTGGGCAGGAAAAAAAAATCTTATTTTTTTGGTAAATTTTTGTCACCAACCTTAATTTTGTTATAAGAAAACAGTTTCAAAAATTGCAGCAGATTAGCTCTGTGTGTATTAAGTTGAAGAAAGGGGGCGCTGGACGCCAGTCTTCATATTCCCTGTGCCGGCGGAAGAGCCGCCTCACTTAGAAGAAGGTGCTTGCCTCTTTATAAATACGGCAGCTTCTCTGCCTGGTCGGGTGCCTGTGATGGAAGCTGGCATAGATATCACCAATGATTTGTGCTGGTAAACGGGCGTAAATGATATTAAGGCCGGGGGCCCCATGTGGCGTAAAAGCGGCGGACACACATAATGTCAATTATACCTACAGAAACGCTGACGGTTTCCCAATAGGTATAATGGAAGCATTTTCTGTGAGAAGCGCCGTAGGAAAAACCGCAGTGCGTTGTCACGTGGTGTTTCCTGCAGCGCTTTTTTGCTGCAGCCCGCTACATGAGACTTTAGCCTAAATCTAGCTCATGAAAGTGGCATGGGAGGTGCAAAAACTCCAGTTGCGACAATTATTATTTTACACCAAAGTTCTTTTACACCAAATATCTGGCATACACTTAATAAAAAATCTGCCCCATTGGGGGGAACTATGTTGACCAGGGTTCTGGTCTTGAAAATCCCTGCGCCGCCAGGAAATGTGCCTAACTTATGACTAGGCAAGCACCTCCTCATAAATCAGGCGTACCCTCCAGTGGGCTGTACGTCTACTGTATACCGGCTCGTAGCCATTCTGCGCTCTAAATGGCTCAGATTACTTACTTGACTTTATGCTACATCCTGGGATCGTGTGTCCATGCAATAATATATTAAGAAATGTCATCTCTCCCTTAAAGTTTTATGAGTCGGTTAGATGAGGTCAGTCACCTCGTTGGTGCCTATGTCTGGCTGCACAGAGATAGCAGGCTCTTCAAAAAGTTATGTGGTTTGCTGGCGTACTGATATGAATGCCCTGGATGGGTGTGACCGCTGGTGATCCTCAACACTGCTACATGGGATTCCTATTAAAGTATATAGAGAATATACAGAATATATTGTAATATGTGACCATCCCCTGACTCAAGCATCTGCGTGTAAATACACCATTAGGTCTTATACATACTCGCATGTGTATTTCGGACCATGATATAGAGCCACATGTCCACTGTATTGCTGCTGCATGTGAGTGCAGTGTATTGTGCCTGACTACGTTACCTACCTAAATGTAGTCAAGCACACCATATAGTTTTCCTGAAGTCAAGCCTGCTTGTTCAATCTGTGATACTAAGGCTGGGTTCACAGTGTTTTTATTGGGGCAGAATTTGAGGCATTTTCTCCCTCCAAAATCTGATCCCAAGACCTCAGTCAGCTCCCCATTGTTTTCTATGGGAAGCAGTGACCACCGCGTGGCCACATGCTGATATACCCCATTAAAGAGGCTGATAAGCGCATGCAAACCAGCAACAGAAACTAAAGCAGCATGACTTTGGGATTTTATGCCACAGTTTCCGAAGGCAAAATTCTCCTCAAATTTTTCCAACAAGTATTTTGCAACAAATGCAGTGTGACCCCAGTTTAACATAGGGAAGAGGTACACATGTGGACAAAATTGTTGGTACCCCTCGTTTAATAAAAGACAAAACCACAATGGTCATAGAAATAACTGGAATCTGACAAAAGTAATAATATATAAAAATTCCATGAACATGAACAAATGAAAGTCAGACATTGCTTTCCAACCAGGCTTCAACAGAATTTTTAAAAAAGAAAACTCTTGAAACAGGCCTGGACAGAAATGATGGTTCCCTTAACTTAATATTTTGTTGCACAACCTTTTGAGGCAATCCCTGCAATCAAACGATTCCTGTAACTGTCAATGAGACTTCTGCACCTCTCAGCAGGTATTTTGGCCACTCCTCATGAGCAAACTGCTCCAGTTGTCTCGGGTTTGAAGGGTGCCTTTTCCAGACGGCATGTTTCAGCTCCTTCCAAAGATACTCAATAGAATTTAGGTCAGGGCTCATAGAAGGCCACTTCAGAATAGTCCAATGTTTTCCTCTTAGCCATTCTTGGGTGTTTTTAGCTGTGTGTTTTGGGTCATTATCCTGTTGCAAGACCTATGACCTGCGACTGAGACCAAGCTTTCTGACACTGGGCAGCACATTTCTCTCTAGAATCCCTTGATAGTCTTGAGATTTCATTGTACCCTGCACAGATTCAAGACAACCTGTGCAGAACATAACAGAGCCTCCTCCATGTTTAACAGTAGGGACAGTGTTCTTTTCAAGATATGCTTCATTTTTCCGTTTATGAACATAGAGCTTATGTGCCTTGCCAAAAATTTTGATTTTTGTCTCATCTGTCCATAGGACATTCTCCCAGAGGCTTTGTGGCTTGTCAGCATGTAGTTATATCTTATTACTTTTGTCAGATTCAAGTTATTTCTGTGACCATTGTGGGTTTTTCTTTCATTAAACGAGGGGTACCAACAATTTTGTCCACGTGTGTATAGTAGGGTTATACCTTATGTACATGACGCTGTTAGAAAGTTTAATTCTGATTTACATAAAAAAGGTACAGGTGATAAAGTCTCAATCACAATTGTGCCAAAATTGCACATTTGTCCTAATGCCGTATCAAAGAAAACTGATGTTGAGGCTACGGCCCTATGTTGCGGAAATGCAGCTTTTTTTGTAGCAGATTTTGCTGCGGTTTTTTGAGCCAAAGCCAGTAGTAGATTTAGCAGCAGGTAGAAATATAAGAACTTCCTAGATATTTCCTATTCCTTTTGCAGCCATTCTTGGCTTTGGCTCAAGAAACCGCAGAAAAATCTGCAACAAAAAAGCTGTGTTTCCGCAACGTGGGGCAGTAGCCTAAAAGTGGGCATCGTCAAAGCTGTAAATGTACAGGTCACACATTGCGGAAAGCTGACTTTTTTTGGCAGATTTTGCTGCGATTTTCAGCTAAAGCCAGGAGTGAATTCAGCAGAAGGAAGAAGTCGAAGATTAAGTTCACACATCAGAATTTTTGCAGCGGAATCTTGCTCCGATTCATTCCAATGGGGCACTTCTTTTCCACCTAAACCTCCCAGTGAAGTGAATTGGAGTAAATAAAAATTCTGCTTGGTGGCAGGAAGATTTCCCTGGTGAAATGTGCATGCAGGTCCGACCACAGAATCCGTCTTGTGAACTTATCCTAAGTGTTTCCTTTTCCTTATACTTTTCATTCCTTTTGACACTACTCTTGACTTTGGCTTAACAAAAACACAGTTTTTCCTCAATGTGTGGCCTCAAAGGCAATAGCATAAAAAGAATACAACTCCAAATACACCAGATTTATTAAGAGGCATGTCCCTTTAATAAATTAGGGGTCATTCTCATCAGTTTCTTTACTATTGTCATTGTGACGGCTGCTTATCTTGACTCGTGTCAAGTTATCAATCACCTTCCACCTGGCAGTGATACTTAATACGTTGGTTCAAAATACACCATTATTAAAAGGGTGATCCAAGATCAGAAAAACATGGCTGCTATGTTCCAAAAACAGTGCCACACCTGTTTGTTGGTTGAGTGTGGTATTGCAGCTCAGTCCCTTTTACTTCCCTAAAGCTGCTGTGCCAAAGACAACCTGTGGACAGGCATGGTTGCTTTTTTTTTATTGTTTAATCCAGTACAACCCCTTTAATAAATGTGGGCTGTGTGCAGTGGCGTAACTAAAGTCTTGTGGGCCCCGGTGCAGTCTTTTATCCGGGGCCCCCTACCTCATCCCTACAGCGAATTCTTGATAGTGATGGTTACGGGTGCTAAGGAGTTTAATCAACCTTAGTGTGGTTAGAGTAATCTGTGGGACTCCTAGGTTTATGGGCCAGATGGAAGCTGCAATCTCAATACTGATGTCAGTGCTTATGGGCCCCCTAAGGCTCCTGGGCCCCGCTGCGACTGCACCCTCTGCACCCCCTCAAGTTACGTCCCTGGCTTTCCCTGTGGTTCTGTACTACACACTCCATTTGTGGGATCTCATATAACTCCATATTACAAAAATATTCTTTGTTAGATGGTTCTAGAAGAAAGTTGTCTGATGGACCAAGACTATGGTATAGGGAGATATGGTTGTGCCTCACAAAAGTCTTTAGGTTGTATGAAGGTGTAATACGCCTGGCTGCAGGAGTCCTAAACCGCAGTCACACCTACATTTTGGGAGCGAGGCCTTATTTTCTATCAGGTAATTACATGGTATACACATAGTATAATGGCTACCTCCATATTAGTAGATGTATAATAGCCACATACCAAGCCCTGTTTCTCACCAGTGTTATATAAGCGTCTACACCCTCCTGTGTACACACTGACATTCAGTAGCCTGTTTATAGGCCACGCTATGATCTTTGCGCGCCGGACGCTGGAGGGCTGGGCTACTCCACATGCCTGCTATTCTGCTTTACCTGTCATTTGGAGAAAAGGAAAACTCCTCACCCTCAGGGCCGCAGGCGGCGAACATAAGAGAGAGACTTGTAACTTGTACAGTATTTATGTTATTTAGGGATTTTTAGGTTAAAAAATTGGTCTTAAGGCTGAGGCCCCACGTTGTGGAAACGCAGCTTTTGTTGTTGCAGATTTTGCTGTTTTTTTGAGCCAAAGCCAGGAATGGATTGAGCAAAAGGTAGAAGTATAAGAACTTCCTATATATTTCCCATTCCTTTTGTAGCCATTCTTGGCTTTGGCTCAAAAAATGCAGCAAAATGTACAACACAAAAAGCTGCATTTTCGCAATGTGGGGCCTAAAGTTGTTAAAATGTTTCACAATGATGACCATGGTGATACAAAGTTACAAAACCTTGGTATAATCAATGTGATAAAATGGGCTATCCTTAGCACAGGCCATCAATATTAGATCTGCAAACTTTAGTACCAAAAGTCTTTAATATACAGATTTGTGACTCTATTATCCCTCCTTTGTCCCCTTGTTGACATATAAGATGGTGCCAGCTCTACGCTAGCCAGGAGCGGCGGCTGTAGTTAGGGCGAGGCACATACCTTGTAACCACTCAACTCCTCAGGTAGGATTAGTGTGAACAGAGTTCCTGTAGATTGCGCCAAGGCTCCTGTACACACTTCAATTGTCATTGCAGGGTAAATCAACCAAGGTTTCCAGAAGTGTCCCCATACTACAACAATCTACAAAGCTGTCTCCGGATAAAGGAGTTGCATGAGATTAAGAAAACCTAGCTGCTTTTTTCCAGAGACAGCGCCACTTTTGTTCATGGCTTGGGTTGGTAGTGCAGGTTTACCTATTATGCTTTGTACTAAACTCTCTGGTATTTGCTGACTGATTTCATCTTCTTCTACCTCCCTGATGTCCGCATTATATGTAGAATACCATATCATGTAAAAAAAAAATGTATGAGCCATCGGAGTAGTCTCCATATTAATCTGTTGTGACGGCGTGATCCAGTAATCTGTCACCATTGGTCATTCCATATACAGGTTTCTGAATCACATTACACTCCATTTATTACGTCTCAACTAGTTACACATCAGTTTTGGTATTATAAAACATTTTATGAAAAAATTACCATGACTACTGATGCAGCGTTTAAGCATGGTTCTTGCGTTGTATGTCAAGGGAATGCTATTTTATCATATCTTTATATATCTGTAGTCACCGCTCCATTTCTGGTGATACAGAGCTCCAAATCCCCTGCTTAGATAAAAAAAAAAAAATTAAAAGATAATGGTAAACTGTAGCCACCACTAGTGGGAGCTGTGGAGCTTACTGCATACAATATATACATTAAACTTAATAGTAACACAGTATACAGTAAGGGTCCTCTGTTATGAAGATAATAGTCCATATGGGCTTCATACAAGTGAGTGGACTTGGCATCCATGCATGTAATGATCCCCATGTAAAATTACGTTTCCCCACTACAGGAGTAATGTATGGACTGCTTGTTGCAGTCGAGCATGCATGTGTTTTCATTAGGAACAAAAAAAAACATAAAATCAACATGCCAGATCCATCTTGATGTTGATAGAAAGTCGTCAGGGTCATGTACACATAAGGCCCCATGCGCATGGAGTCCAGTCCATACATTAGGTGGATTTGTCATCCTAAACTCGATCAGAAGACATTATGATAGTCATGTATGATATGGGGAGCCTCACTGCGGTTTTACAGTCCCGTACTGTATAGTATAGGACAGTAGAGTTGCTGGGAAGCAGGGATCACTATGATGCTAGGAGTCCCGATCAAGCTATGGGCTTGGTTTTCCTATCTGGATTCTGCCGTGTCCAAAGGGCCTAAGATAGTTGGCCAGCCTCAACAGAATCGGCGACTTTGGCTGATTTTGCACTAACATATATGTGGGTGTTTAGAGATGACAGAGCTGAGGCGACTAGATGGAACAATCAATGAACAAGAGACTATAATTTTCTCTTTTCCTGTATTCACACTGACCAGTTATACTCTCGATCACTCGAAAGCAAGGAACGCATAACCATAAATTGCCCAAAAATAATGGATTATTTTTATCTTCCAGATAACCTGAAGATCTTTAATAAAGCCTCTTTCTATTGTCTTAAAAATATGATATTAAATCTTTAAAAAAAAAAAAAAATTCAAAAACATTCCTAAGGTTTTTCTGTTTTTGAGTGGACTGAGCATTTTTGATGCCTAGAACGCAATTGTTCACTATTTTCCCGGATCGATATCCAAGCTGCCGAGTCAACATCTGAGATGTCCCTGGTGACGCGGGGATTGTGTAAACTGCATTTCAGAACATTAGCTAATTGCGTTAAATGGACATCCATCAGTCTGTGCCGCACTGCGCGGCCTGTTCCTGTTGGTTCGCATGCTTCGTTGCTCATAGGGGGAAGCATTAGGAATTTTTGCTAAAGGCTGTTATTGACCACGCTGTCACTCAGGAGAGCTTTTAAGTGTCTCTGTCATATTTCAAGGTCATTAGCCAAGGAGAAAAGCTAAAATCTGGCGTGGGGGAGGGGGGTTAAGACTACCTTATCTGAACATGGACATTGTGATCAGCCTTTATTTAGAAATTGTGCGTATTTTAAGAACACACAGAATCTAACAAAACAGGAAAACATGGACAGACAGCAAGAGATAGCAATAGTCTAAAAAAAGCAACAATATCTATCCCTACACCACCACCTTCTACAGTACAATACTGTTGCATTGTTGTTGCTTGCAGTACCACGTGTCACCACTAACAGTAGCAAACACTTCCCACAAGCACTAACGCAACAGCGCCCCCAGCGATTGAAAACGTTTCATATACACTGTCTACCAAATTTGGTAAAGTCATTATTTTACTTTTATAGCATAACTAAGTAATATCTAGGCTTTTATGTAGTTGCTAGTATAATCCCTTTAAAGAGATTGTCCGCTTTGTAGCAAGTGTTCAAATTTCCTGCAGCTCCACCACAGGCAGAATGAAGCATTGCCGAGTTCACATTAAAATGAACAGGTTTTGGTCCTCCGGACAGTGGGACTGTCTTTGTAGTGACTCTCTGCACTGGCATAAAGGAAGATCCTGAATGAGGGTTCCTCCTCCTCTACTAAAGGGGTTTAGGATAGGTCATTAATTGAAGATTGGGGGGGTCTAACACCCATGGGCCGAGCTGCAATACCAAGCACAGACACTATACAAATGTACGATGCTGTGCTTGGTAACTTGGTAACACCAGAATGCTGTAGCCTCTTCAAACAACTGATCGGTGGGGGTCACCGGTGTCGGATCTTCAATTGATGACCGATCCTAAGGATTGGTCATCAATTATTAATTCTGGAAAACCCATTTAAGAATTCAGAATTCACTAACAGGGTATTTGAAATGGGTTTTCTAAAGTAGACAACCCTTTAAGAAGGTGTAGGCCACATTCCATCTGTTGTCCTGGGATAATGTCCTATCTGTAGATGTTTGCCGTACTTTTTGAAGTATGCCCTTGTACTGAAGTACCTTTCACAGAGGAGCCTCTTTGGCTACTTCAGGTTGCTTAAAATTCTATTTTTTACATTTACTTACAGTCCCTATCTTCTGATTTTTTTTTATAGGTGGACGATTCCAAGAGCAGTTTGGATGAAGTCAGCAAGGGTTCTGACGTGACAGAGCAGGTTCCCGGTCTAGGAACGAACCAGGCCTTAGAAGAAGACTATGCCTCAGCGGAGCACCAGCCTGGTTCACTCTACCACAGAGCGCCCCCAGCTCTCACCAGCTCTGTGCCATTGACACCAGACTTCAAGGAGAAATGGGCCGCAGATGTGGATCTTCTGATTAAGGAGAAGTTGTTGCCTCACTGTGAGAATGGAGAGAACCTTCACCTTATTGCTGGGGCCGTCCCATCTAATAGTAAAATAAATGATAAAGTGACTGTTCCAGAATATGTCTGGCTTGCGGCTTGCTGTAACGCCCCCGAAGCTTGGTCCTTGGGGGTTATTAAGAGAACTGGAGATGTTGATGGACTAGAACAGGTCACCATAGAGGAACTGGAAAGCCAACTCTCTGGTGGTGTGAAGTTGTTTTCTAACCAGTGTGGTGGTGGCGCCCTCCACCCAGAACTGAGATCTACATCCGAAGCCTCAACTCAAACTGAGGAGGAACCACCAGTTAAGACCCCAGGAGCATTTTCTAGATTTTTCCAGTTCCTTTTCTGTATTATATATGAAATTATCAAGAGTTTCCTGTGCTTGGTATGGTTCCTATTCAAGCAAGTCTGTAATTTAATCTTTGGACGACTGTATTGGATCTGGACGGCGCTCACCACCTACATCTTCGCCCTGAGCAAAGTCTTGCTGAACATTCCTTGTGATGTCCTCCGTGTCTTTGCAAACATTCTTTGTGGCTTTGTACGAATCCTTAACAATGCGTTGTCAGTTGTGTGTCTCATACTCAGGCTGCCAACAAGATTCCTCTGTGACATGGCCAGCTTTCCCTATTATACCATCTGTGCCATACCAGATGTTGGTATCGACATATTAAGTGGTGTCTGGGGGGTGTTCATGTTGGGGTTCTCAGCCGTGTTCGGTGCATTCGGGGGTTCGTTCTCGATGGCATCATTTGCAGGGAGCAGTGTTTTCCAAAGGTTCATTGGACAGTCCGAGGGTTACGAAAATTGACCGGTATCGTGAAATAAGAGCTGTCAACCCAACTTCTGATTGATAGGTGTGCTCGCACTTTACTGCAAGTCATTGAGAATTCTTGTGGAATTTCTATGAAACTTCCATTTATTTTTATCCTGCTTATCGGCATTTTTCGTCAGTCCACGGGAATTCGATTCCTTTAGATGCCATGGTAATGCTGGCTTTATGGTAAATTTATATAGGAACGAACAGCTGGCGCTTTCAGTCTAATTTCTCTTTTTTATTGTGGCGGGCATAACAACTCATGTGATGAATCAATGGTTTATGGCTCGGTGAAAATTTGAAAATCGGGCTATTTTTGGATGATTTGGTTGAGTAGACTGAATGCAGGGAATTGGCATTCTAGGTAATGGCGTAACCTTATAGGAATATTTGTTTGGCAGGTGGCTGCAGGTTGCAACGTTCTGTAAATTATAAGGGAGGTATGTTTGTTTTTCGGATAAAAAAATATTACTATTTCTCGGGAAGACATAATATTGATCCTATAAAATGGCGGTCTGTTTCCGGTGAATTTATACCTCCTTTAAAAATGGAGAACACATTCACTGTAGATGTTACTAATAACAAAATGATCCTAAAGCAGCTGGTGTCGCAACACTGCAAACCGAAGGGGTACATTTTTTTTATTTTTTTTAATTATGACAAATTTTAATTGATTTTATTTGAACTCTAATTATTTGAAATTATTTTTTTTTAAACTTTTTGTTTTAAAAATACAGTTTTTACATTATTTTAAAATACATCAGTGTTACTCCAAACAATCTAAAATACAAGATTTTGAATTTGGGAATTTGACAAATTTTAATTGATTTTATTAAAATTCGCATTATACAAAATTAAAAAATGATGATAAATTCTAATTGATTTAATTTGAACTCTGATTATTTGAAATAAAAATCTTGTTTTTTTATTCGTTTTTCCATTTTTTAAACTTTTATTTGTTTCATAAAAATTACAGTTTTATACGTCAACCCTTATAGATTATGTTAAAACGCATCAGTATTACGCAAAAAAATTTAAAAAAAATGCAAAATTTTTTAATTTGGAATCAATATTTTGCGATCAAAGCTCCTGTATTTTACTTCTCATGTTATGCTCATGTTTCACTCCTTTTTATTTATTTTTGGTTTACTTCTGTTTGCACTGAAAGAAAATGTCCTGTTAAATTCAGGAAAATTCATTATTCCTGGAGACAAAAAAAAAAATAAGGGAATTTTTTGGGAGCAACCTGTCAATAAAAAAATGAATATGTAAATTTTGCTGACTGTCAGTGTTCCTGTACTCCACTACATGTATGAGACATTGCTATGATTTTGGTATTGTTTGAGGATCTGTTGAAGAAGCACCAGATCGTCCTCCAGTGTTTGATTTTAATATTGAAAAAATAAATTGTATAAGTTGAATTTTTCTGTGACGGCCATATATTTTACCTTGTAGTGTCATCATAATGGACCCCTTACCCCAATAAAAGTAAATTACCATACTGAGCCAAATGTGCAGTGTAACTTGAAGTTCCGGGGATGCAAAACCTGTAATGGGGCCTCTTCCTACTTTGTTCTATTTAGAATAGAAGTATATTTTATGTGGCAGAGGGCCCTTTGGGCCCCCTCAGGGTACAGGGCTCGGTAGCAACTGCTGCTGGTGCACCCTTATAGCTATACACCTATTAATGGGGAAATTGGCTTTAAGATCACTTATTTTTTCCAGACTCTTTGGTTATATTCCACATTCCATTTTTGTATTCTACACATGTGTCGGGATCTAGCCAGGTTTACATAGATTTGGGTTTTGACTTTTAATTTTCATGTAAAATCCCAAATTACTGTTTAGTAGTCGGTCACTGGAGTAACAGAACTAGAGATTTGCTCTCTTATACGTAGTCAAGAGAACCTGATGGTATCTGCGGATATTATCAAAAAAAATTTTCAGCA
The DNA here is from genome assembly GCA_947044405.1 of Leptodactylus fallax. Classification (NCBI taxonomy): domain Eukaryota; kingdom Metazoa; phylum Chordata; class Amphibia; order Anura; family Leptodactylidae; genus Leptodactylus; species Leptodactylus fallax. The sequence goes on along the minus strand of CAMRHE010000133.1, from coordinate 666,129 downwards.
TATTTCATCTGAATTTAGATGGCTTGCACATTTATTAGTCACTGACTAGATATTACAGAGTTTGAGATCCATATAAGGGTTGTCACATCATAAAGGGGGTTCCCTTCATTGGCAGGATCAATGGAGGAGATATCTCCTGTGCTGACAGAGGGTGCACTTCATTTATGACAAGGGGCACGCCTCCTCATAAATTAGGTGCAACCCTCCGCTGAGCCTTGCGCCTGCACTGAAATCTTCACCAGCTATGAGCATCAAGCTGGTGTAAATGATCATAAATTTGGAAGGGCCAGCGGCCCTGTCCACACCATGCCCCTTTTCAGGAAAGCGGCAAGGGAGGCAGAAAAGAGGAAAAAAAAGACTTTTTCATGGCTTGTACACCAGAAAACTGATGTACGAGACATAATAAAACTCCCCCAATGTATTACATGGCTGAACATTTATTGGAATTGGAAAGGACTAGTTAGGCTAAGACCCCACATAGTGAAACACAGCTAAAAAACACGGCGGGAAAAAATGCAACCAAAAAGCATAGCATTTTTCTGCGGAATTTTTTATTGAGTTTTTGCTACGTTTTTCTGTTTTTTTTTCCTTCCCCTATAGGAAAAACGCTTGCGATTCCGCAGCGAAAATGAACATGCTGCGTTTTTCAAAAAGCAGCTTTTCCCGCAGCTCCTTTTTTTCTGCAATGTGTGGATGAGATTTACCAAAATTTCGTTCTCTTTGCTGGTTCTCTATGTTTCCGCAACAGCCAAAAACACTGCGATTCCACAACGTGGGGCCTTAGCCAAAGGGCTATTCCTGTCGTAACAAGTTACACCCTATTTCACAGGATAAGGTAACTTGCTGATCAATGGGAGTCCGATTTTTGGGATCCCTACCGATTACAAGAAGTGGAATATTTTGCACCCCAGCTTGAACGTAGTGGAGTGAGCACCACGGCTCCTTTAATTTCCGTGAGAACCACTGAAGTACAGCGCTTGGCTATCTCCGGCGGTTCCCTTTGAAATGAAGGGCATAGCGGTGTTCATTTGCGATCTTCCGCTCCATTCAAACTGAGGTGCCAAACACCCCAATTACCGTGATCAGTGGGGTTCCAAAAGTTGAACCCCCATCGATCAGATGGAATTAGGATAGACATTATGAAGAAAGAAGGGAACACACAAGTTACTTTTTTTTTGTCTCATTCTACCCATTACTTATATCCATTATGGCAATGGGGCAATGAGTTTCGTCTTGCCCCCAAACTCCGTAGATGAGTCCTCGCAAAGTTTTGTCCATTTCACAGAATCCACTCAGAAAATTTTTGTTAAACATACATAGACTATATCTAAAAATGATATTCACCAACCATCATATTATACATATTCATCACCATCTGGACCCCAAACCATGACCCCCCCATTTTGCCAAGAAACACCCCTTTTAATGTAAATTTGCATAAACAGCGCCCCCTTTGTTATTCATTTTTCAAAAGTAAGACCAAAGTAAAGTGAGCAGCCATTTTTGTTTATCCTATACCTCAGATGAGGCGCTCTAAAAATTGTGTTCCTAAATTTTATCGGACATGTGATGACAGACACTAGCAAACCATTGGAAATGTTAGCACAATCACTACTCATAGACTTGAAATAAATTCCTTGAAGAAGCTACTGATTGTTGGTGGATTTAATAGTGTGATCATGGTCCAAGAAACTGCATGCAAGTTTAGGCCTTAAAGGAATTGTACAGGATTCAAAATCATTGGTGCTTCCAAAAACAGCGCCACACCTGCCCATGGGATTTGTCTGGTATTACAACTCAGCTTCACTGAAATGAACGAGCCACAATACCACACACAACATGTGGACTGCATAAAGCAGCCATGTTTTTTAACCCTGTACAATCCCTTTAATTTAACATCACTTCCTCTGTACAGCCTGAGTTATGACGATAGATATTTGCTCTTGATCCGTTTTTATGTTTTCTTGTAATTTTTTTCTTTTTTTTTAGTAAGGAACCATGTTATTAAACTTCCCCTGTATTTATTAGCTATCATTACTGGTCATCGCTGCTTACTTTGTCACATGGGATGTCCTGGTTAGATATATGACTATGTATGTCCCTTGTATCCAGTTATTCGTCCTTTTATATGTGTATATAGTGTGGGTCAGTATAACTTTAGGATTTTACTTTTAATCTAAACTATATTCTTCATTATTACTTTATCACCTGCTGTAGATTCGTAGGGGGTACATTAATCTTTTGCAATACATAAGCTTTTCTAACTATTACTGACTTGATGTCATCAGATTCCTCCATTTATACAACTGTGATGTCATCAGATTCCTCCATTTATACAACTGTGATGTCATCAGATTCCTCCATTCACATAACTGTGATGTCATCAGATTCCACCATGTATTGCAGAAGCATCACTTTATATTATAACCATCATAAATCTTGCTAACCGTAATGTGACAATGGGGTCAAACATTAGGACTATATTTTGTTTTCTAATATACCGACCATCATTAATGTAACCGATGACATCACATGACAGCACATTCTGGTTTGTGCTATCCTTATAGAACAATTTCACTTATATATAGTAGGGGTCATTAAGCCAAGCCCCACTAAAGATTGGGGTCACAGTGCTCTATAGAACTTTCGAAGCCCTTTCCCCTTTAACATGGCTTAGAGACTTCTAGAAGTGAAAGTCTGAGTCGTGCGAAAGGGGTGTTTTCCTTTTAATTTCCGAATTTTATAATATAATGGTGACACCAGGATTCAACCTTTGTAAAGGTAATCCTATTATACATATATTCCCGGCTCCTGTGTATAATATGGAAGATGATGTTGTATTCGCTAATCCGTACGTGTAATGAATTACTGGGGTCTTGTTTGCATCCTACATGCTTTGTCTGATCTTGTATTACTTATGGGGTGGTCTATGTTACTGTTACCAAGGGTCTTTTTCATCGGGTCCATGTAAAGACGCCATATTTGATGTGTCTCACTGTTTTGTCTCTGGACCGGATCTAGTAGGCCGAGCTCAGTAAGTGCTGTGGATATTGAACCTGAAGCTAACCTTCACCTGACTAGTTACCGTATATACGGCAAGTAGAGCCCATGGAAGGATAGTCACCAAGATCCTAGGATTACAATTGTAAATAATTTGTAAAAATTTGCCTATATATCTCCAATATGTATTCTGTCATTTTGGACTAATGTATTATTTATATTTATATGTTTTTTTTTTCCTTTTTTTAGTCTTATGTTTTTCCTAAAGGCGTTTCCTCTGTAGTTGTAGCCGCGGTGGCTATTTTGTAGGCAAACCCCACCGCTAGACACCGGTGTATTTGTATACTAATATCTCATGCTTGTAGATTACTCCCACAAAATGGCCGCCTTCAGAGTAGAGGGCACAGGCCTGTTTAGATTTCCATAGCAACATCCGCAAACTAGAGTATGTTACAGCTTTAGTGGCCGACAGGTCAAGCTTTTTGCAGCATTGACTTTCGTGTTGCGTGACATGAGCTACTAAGCAATAGGATAGCCTTCACCATTCAGGAATGACGGTGCGTTACGACATCCATGCTGCACAGCAATAAAGTACAGACCACTTACAACTGACCCCTGTGCTTGTGCCCTCTTGTGGAATCTGTCATGTGACATTTGCCATGTCCTGTATGTAAAATATGTTCACCTTTTTTTTTTTCACATGTATGATTACAAGGAAATAAAGTAACTTAAGACATTGGTTTTCTGGTTTGTGGTCTATTATTATAATGGATGGGAGTGAAGAGTTGTTTGTTAGGCCTCATTCACATTTGGCATTGGTGTGTCTACAGATATGCGCCATTGGAACATTAAAGAAACAAAATGTTGAATACCTGGGCAAAGGTTTTACTGTTTTTGTACTGCTGTTTAAAATTTTGCTTGTTGCCCTTGGCAACAGACAACAATTTAATGCCACTGCTGTCAGACATGTGACCAAATAGCTAAGCACCCACTGTGTAACAGTCCCCTGAGATCCCACAATGCACCACTCTCTGATAATAGAAGAAGAGCAGAATGCTGAAAAATATCAGGTAATTCCAACTCGGGATGAAATAAGCAAAGAAAATTATTTACAGTCACAGAACTTTTATGTTGCTAGGTCAATATTTCAATTCTGGAAAACCACTTTAACCCTTTCATGCCTGTGTCAATTTTTGTTTTTGCATTTCTGTTTTTCCCTCTCCCCTTTCCAAGAGACATAATTTTTTCATTTTTCAGTTCACAGACTCACATGATGGGTTATTGTTTGCGAGACAAATTGTACTTTGTAATGTCAACATTCAATATCCTGTACAATGTACTGGGAAGCTGGAAAAAAATTCTAAATGAGGTGGAATTGGAAAAAAAAATGCATTTGCGCCAATTTCTTATGGGTTTAATTTTTACGGCATTCACTATGTGGTAAAAATTTCATGTTACCTGTATTCTGTGGGTCAGTACGATCACAGCGATACCAAATTTATATAGTATTTGTAATATTTTGTTCATTGATCACATGGCCTGTTCGAAGCTCAGTCCCATTAAAGTGAATGAGACTAAATTGCAATACCAAGCACAGCCACTGTAAAATGTACGGCACTGTGCTTGATTTTGAGTGACAAGGCCTCAGCGCTCCTGATCAACTAATAAGTCTGGAAAACCCCTTGACCATACCAGAGAGGACCCAGTGTTCCCCCATAAGGTCATATGTACCGTTCTGCCTGTCTTTCCGAATCAAGTAGATCTACAGCGCTGCAGTCTGGAGATTCGCTGTAATCTCTGTAATTGGAATAGTCCACGGGCCCGAGATAATGAAGCAGATTATTAGATTACATTACAAGCCGCAATTTGTTACAGTTTGTGGGGTATTACCATAATAGGATTCACATGACTTTCATCTGAGGCAACCAAACACTCTGCTTTTTCATTGCTGAGAAGTGGCGTTGCCATTGTGGTCAAATCTTCACATTTCTGAGATGTTTTGATATAAAAAGAAACATAAGAGCGACAAAACCGTAAGGTAATAAAAGAGAAGGACAGGTCATGATGTACCCACCCAAGTGATGGATCAAGAGGGGTCAGGATGTAGGATATGCCTGCATAAGGGTGGGTTCACACCTGCGCTTGCTGTCCGTCCGTTGCCAATCCAGTGAAAATCTCGGCGAACTGGATTGGCGTCGGATACAGACCGGTCAGCGGCGCATTGGTTAAAAACCCATTCATTTGAATGGGTTTTTAAAGCAGTGCGTGGGTGTGCGCTTACACCCTAAGAGAGTTTCTTATGTGTTGTCCCTCTGTAATTCCTCCTGGAAATATATAATTCAATGGACAGTTGACATGTCCCTTACACTCTGATGCTGAGAAATAGTGATACACACCCTATCGGTTACACCTCATGTACACATCCATTTTTATCTTCACTGTCTGTTTTTTATCACTAATAGAGCACTGACCCCATGGGTCAATGCACACATTCATTTTGTTTAATGGATCCTGGGTCCATTCCATTTATTAGACAGCATGTTCAATTCTTGTCCATTGTTCACTGAAGATTTGGCCTATTAAAGTCTATGGGACTTGGCCTATTAAAGTCTACTGCTGCATTTCCAGGAGATATTATAGAGGATCACCCCAAATCAAAAAGAAAAGATGCTTTAACTTTGTGCCTGGACACTGTATATGTGTATTATTACTAGTGCACTCTATGGCGTTATTATTTTGTGCCTTGTAGGGCGGTCATATATGAAAACTGCAGAGAATACTTTGCCTAGGGGTCTCTACAGACCATGCTCCGGCCCTGTTTAGAAGGGTGTGTATCTAGAGGGATCCCAGCCGCCTCGGTAAAATGTAACCTCTGTGCAGGTCCAGATTCAATAGTTTTATTCACAATCTTTTTTATTGCGAAATCTGCCGAACAAGGAATCTATTTATAAAGAGATTTCTCCTTCACGTTGTTCAAAGGCTTCATCATTTCCCTAAAATTCCTCTAGGAAATGCAGATTTCAGCTTTTTGAGGCAGATCTGTTCTCAGCCGGGTCTAGTATGTAAGTAACATCAGTCAGTTGTCATATTACGGAGGTAAAGGTGACACCATGGGGACGATTTCAGCTCTGCAGGGTCCCAGGCTCTAGTTGCCTGTGTGTTCTCACGCCGTATGCAGCGGCACATGACTCAGCTGCGGGCGTTGGCAGTTATTGGCACCAATACATGGATGGCAGAGATCCAGTCTACTCTGAAAAATAACCAGTCACTTCCAAATATGTGGAAAACTGCATTTTTTTCCCTTTGATTCTATTTCCTATTTTTAACAACATGATGAGTCGCATTAACTGCTCCCTAGGGGATCGTTCACATGACGCTGCAGTGTGCAAAATTAGAGAATCATATTTGATAAGGATGTACAGGAGAAGGCTGGATTTACATCTGCAGTCTTCACTCTGGTTTTTAGCTCTATCATAGGAACAGAAAAAGGGAAAGCTAACCCTTTAAGGGTATGTTCACATGTAGGAATCCACGGCAGATTCTGCCCCGAATCTGCCTCCAATTATTTTCAATGGGAGGCAGAGATTGCAACAGGACTTGGACAAAATCAGCGTCCGGATCGATCTTGCTGTGGATTCCGCAGCTCGGTAGTCCCTGCTGATTAGGCCCATTCATCTGAGCCTAATCAGCAGCGGAATGTCCCCCTCTAGATACCCCCACTTTAATGTCCCCCTCTAGTTACCCCCACTTTAATGTCCCCCTCTAGTTACCCCCACTTTAATGTCCCCCTCTAGTTACCCCCACTTTAATGTCCCCCTCTAGTTACCCCCACTTTAATGTCCCCCTCTAGTTACCCCCAGTTTAATGTTCACCTATAGTTGCCCCCAGTTTAATGTTCCCCTCTAGTTACCTAAAGTTTAATGTTCCCCTCAAGTTGGCCCCAGTTTAATGCCCCCCTCTGGTTACTCCCAGTTTAATGTTCCCCTATAGTTACTCCCAGTTTAATGTCCCCCTCTAGTTACCCCCACTTTAATGTCCCCCTCTGATTACCCCCAGTTTAATGTCCCCCTCTAGTTACCCCCAGTTTAATGTTCACCTATAGTTGCCCACAGTTTAATGTTCCCCTCAAATTGCCCCCAGTTTAATGCCCCCCTCTAGTTACCCCCAGTTTAATGTCCCCCTCTAGTTGCCCCAGTATAATGTCCCCCTCTAGTTGCCCCCAGTTTAAACTGGGGCACCAGTAGAGGGACTTTATACTGTGGGGTCAATAGGAGGGGGACATTATAATATGAGGGCATATAATGTTAGGGGACTGTAGCCGCATTATACTGTGTGGGGGCACATGGAAAAATAGATGAGAATGGGCGGAGTCAACATTGAAGTGGGTGGAGCTACATCTGCCGCGGTGTGCTATGTGTCCACACATCTTATATCCCTGCTTGCTGTCAGTGAATTGTAACCTTTGTGATTAAACCCAGGGGCCCGAAACCTATCCTGATCACATCCACATAACACATACCCTGGATTGTTAAATGAGCCAGAAAATCTACAAGCTCTAAAAACTGACAAATCTAGTCATAACATATTCTTACCCTGGGACCATTAAATATTCATGGCGCTGTTCACATTTCGCTTATAATAGAAAGCAGTCACGTCTGTCATAGGAACATAGCCAAGTTATCATACTGTGTCAGTAGTATTGCAGCGCCTGCTTCCTTACCCAAAGATGTTCTGCAGCAGCCAAAGTATATGGCATAATATAACTAATATTGTCACTTAGAAAATTTTCTAGAGGTCATACAATATCCATGGGGTCTGACACCTGACACCCCAACCGATCAACTGTCCACAGCAGCCTGTGGTACCAGAACTGTACAGGAAGCAGAAAGCGCCATTCATTGCCTAGTGGTCGTACAGAGTTATTGCACCTCAACTCCTAAGCAAGGATAGGTGACCAGTATCAAAAAGCTGAACAACTCCTTTAAGCTGGCTGTGCACTTAGGACAGCTGGTAGATGAGTTCACCTGATATTCCTGCTGACTCTAACATCAACATGCACACTCGGATTGGCAGGGCTTGCATGTGTATCTCAATGAAGGAATAAACTGATGACAGATACCCCGGTCAATAGTTTCTCTTCCACAGGAAGAAAGAGTCGGGCATGTTGAAATCCAGTATGCCTAATCCTTTTTTGCCCACTGATTCATTTGCTTGCCTGACCTACCGAGTGTGAATGGGCCACAAATAAAAGATCCATATACAGGGGGTTTGCAAGTGACAACATAAGCCATATGATAATGTACCATACAAAGTCTTTTGTGAAATATGGAAATGAAGATCAATAAAGTTTAAAAAAAAAAAAAAAAGTATCACATTATTTATCCTGTAGTGTGAACGCTGTAAAAAAAATTGCAGTTTTTATTTTACCTTACAAAACAAGGCTGGCTAAAGGTGGCAATGTATCCCTCTAAAAGACGTCACAGCAGAAAACATCTGAAATTGTAGTATAAAGGCCCCCTTATGTCCTCACACAGTGTAATGGGCCTGTATGTTGCCATGCAGTATAATGGCCCCCACATTCCTCCACACAGTATAACTGTCCCCCTTGTGCCTGGGTGCACCAGGTGCTGACCCGACTTTGTTCCAAAAAAATGGAGTAAAGTAATCAAAAATTTGAATGTACCTTAACCTCACATTCACATGGCCCATGTGTTTGTCGGATTTACCGGTCTGCACCTTGCCGCAACCCAGTGGAGGGAACCAGAGGATGGGAGTAGTAGTGACAGTGGTGATGTCACAGGGTACGCTGAGTATACTCAACTAAACTCCTCCAGCCCATCTCCCAGGCCAGACACTGACGAGTGGGGCCTGCGTGGTACCTGATGGTGGTGGTAGTTGTTCCGGGGGGGGGTCCTTTCTCACTTTGAGCCGTGTGGTCGTGTTGGGAAGGGCCTGGTTGGTAAGCGAAGGAATGACTCAAAAGGCAGTGGTGCGGATGAACCAAGGTGAACTTTACTCTGAAAACTTTATAACACTCAAATTGTGCAGCTTCTCAGTGGGAGTAGTAGTCTCCACTTGGATGGCTATTCCCAGGCTTGAGATGAGGGAAGCCCAGTCTATGATCGTGTATGATACCTTTACTCCACTCCACACAACATATAAGACTCTGCCTCTCCCACTATCAGATATGGGGACTAAGTTAACTGAAGTTCCAGGGACCCAGATACCTGGATGTAATTGAGTCCTGCCTTGTGGTTTTCTGAGAACCATAACTCCTTCCACAGCACCGGTACTCTTCTTGCCTCATTAGGGCTAACAGCGATGTCTTCCCTAAATCAGGGCTGTATTATGTTGATATTGGGCAATGAATGTTACTTCTCCGTCAGGGGCTGCTGAGGACACTCAGACGTCTCACTTGAATCCCAAAACACACTCAACTGAACCCAAACTAACAGTCCTCTGGAGATTTAGAGTTTCCACCCCCAGCGCAGTGCATACCTCCCAACTGTCACGGATTTAGAGGGACTGTCCCGGATTCCAGGTCCTTTCCCGCCGTCCCGGTTGAAGGGAGATATGTCCCAGTATCAACTCATATGCGTCCGGGATACGCAGATGAGTTAAATACAATGATGAAGCAGGAGCCATTCACGGACAGGTCCTGCTTCATCACTCTGTGTGAAGCATATCGTTGTGTGCTCCGGCCCTGGGAGCTTCTGGCACGTTACTCACATCGCGCCTGCAGCTCCCTGTACACCCCGGAGAGGGAGACCTTAAACAGAGAAGCAGGGGAGCGAGGAGAGGTGAGTATCAGTGTTTTTGTTATGTTAAACTTTGGGGGCAAATGGAGGGGGAACATTAAACTGGGGCAGATTGAGGGAGGGACATTAAACTGGGGGCAGATGAAGGGGGACATTAAACTGGGGACAGATGTAGGGGGGCAGATAGAGCAACTGGGTGACTGTAGAAGCATTATACTGTGTGGAGGCATATAGAAAAATGGCTTGGAGTGGGCGGAGTCAACATAGAAGTGGGTGGGGCTAAAATGTGCCACGCCACACATAATGTCCCTCTTTCTGTCCTTTGAAAGTTGGGAGGTATGCCAGTGGTCCGTCATTGACCAGGGCTGTTCAAAGCCCTCTAAAACAGAGGGGTAGCCAAACAGTGGGTTAAACATACAAATGGGAAGCTGCAAACATAGAAAACAAGGGCAAATACACATATAAAATAATATAAAAACAGTATATACAGCCAGTGGCACAATAAAGTAAAAACATATAGGCAATGTCCACTGGGGCACTGCAATTTTATAGCGGTAGAGGAACTCCTAGCTGTATAGTTATCTATGATATTAGGAGCTCCTGCCTCCCAGTGACATACTGTCCCATAGTGATTATAGTACAGGATAGTATATAGCAGAGAGGCAGGGACTCCTAACATCATAGATAACTATACTGCTAGGAGTCCCTCTCCCGACACACTGTACATGCTGGTAAATCCCGCCAACACACGGACCAAGTTTCATGGTTGAAACTCGGTCGTGTAAATGCGGGGTAAAAAGGCACTTCTAAAAACTAGAGCTCATCCTGCAAAATACAAGTCCCTACCCAGCTCCATTAATGGAAAAATGAAAATGTAACGGGTCTCCAATATTTTTTAAAAAAGTATTCTTATTGTGCAAATTTAGCAATCGTATAGAAACAGAGAATAAAGCCGACATGTCATGTATACTGCACAGTGAATGTTGTAAAAATAAAACCGCCCCAAAATGGCAGAGTTTGTTTTTCTTTACGCCCAACTTCCTCCTAAGATTAAGAAACATTAATACATTATATGTACACCAAGATGGTGCCACTAAAAATACTCGGCCTGCAAAAAGCCCTCTAATGTACCAAGAAGAATCTGTCCAGGGAAATCTGGCTGATATACAGACTGAACTCCCCGATCTGGATTCCACTGTGTGCATGGGGCCTAAGAGGTTAATCCCGCACAGTTTACGGTGCTATAGATTTATATTATTGCAAATGCCTTTATCACACTCCATGTAATATGATCACTTTATTGCTAATGGATCCAGTCACCCATTAAACATATAAAAATAAGTGAGCCAAGGTCTGGTCATGTATAAAACCAACATACATCAGCTGCAGAAAATCAAATGTCCGCCATATGCTCGTATTGGCTTTGTGTTTGCTGCCACCTAGTGTCCTACATAGGTGTAACAATGTCTGCTGATGGATACCCACACCAGCAAAATAGTAGCCCACTGTGACATAAACCGCACACCATATGTGAATATTGATGTAGATAGTGATACATTTTATTTTTTTTTAGATTAGGGTCATGATCTACACTCCAAAAATTACATAGATCCGAAGAGATGAAATATTGGTGTTTGTGAAATACAGACCATATGTCGGCCAGATTTCCTGGAAAACACTGCACATAGTGCAGCCATATTTTCAGTATGGGACAGTATTGAATACTCCTGTGTGAAGTTGGCCCTAATTATATATATATATATATATATATATATATATATATATATATATAATTAAAAGCTCTTCATTACCCTCTAGTGGCCAAATATCAAAACTTCTTGTGAGAAGACCAATAACAAAATGTACTCAAAACCTTTTTGGTTTAAAAAGACTAGACTGAGCTAGAAGGAAGGCCCAGAAGTAAAATGTGGTGGAGATATTTGCATCTAACATACAGTATATTACAAGAATGGGTCTTATGTATATAGAAATATGTAAGAAATGGAGGACATAGCGGTAAAACCCCAGGCTGATTCCATGAAATAAGGAATAAGGTATCATGGACAGTTTTGAAGTCCTCAAAGTGCCCAGGTATGAATGTAGGTTGCCAATTTTGTACCACGATGCTCCAACTCTCACCAATGTCACAGACTCAGCTCTACTCCAGCTACAGGCCTGTTGTATAGAGTGGAGTCGGTCATGTGACCAGGATTGAGAGCGCCAGCAGGAGAGACATAAGAGCTCTGGCCTTCTCAGCCGCCCTCCACACAGGTTATAAATGGGGCTCTGTGGGACTGCAGTGTATATTAGTAATAAATCTTCACCAGTAAGGGAATGTATTGCTAAGCTTTATCATTCCCTGGATGACCCCCTTTTAAAGAATAATTTAGAGAACCCTGTGTATCAGTTTTGGTTGATGTACCATTTATAGTCTGCCATTTTCTTCCCGTTTTATATGGCTCTCCTAATTCAGCCTACATTTCCCAGGATGCCTCTGGCTTTGCAGAGACAGAGGGGTCAGAGTCCCTTCACACTGCATTTGCTCTGCACCAAGTTCGGTCTAAGTAATAGATCATTGACATAGAACCTCTGTCCCCTCTCACGGCAGAGTTTCAGGGTATCCTCTATGATGCAGCTCCAGACTGTCTCACCTGCCTCCTGCTTATGACCGGCTTCTCTCTGTCAGCTCTTACAAGCAGGAGACAGGAAGAGCAGTGTGTTGCTACATGTCATAGAAATACACTGGAGATTCTGCACACAGCATACACAAATAGCAGGAAGTATTATTTAAAGGAGTTTTCCAGTCCCAAATCAAATTTCCATACTGATGACTTATCCACACGATAGGTCATCGGTATGTGATCAGTGGGGCTCCGCCACCCGGACCCTGCACAGATGATCTGTTCTAGTAGCATCCAGGTGGATGGGTGGCGCAGACAGCACCTATACAAATAAAAATTCCTGGGGTGTTACTTTAATTCGAGGCTGTAAAGTTCACATCCAGCGCAGTGTCGTGTGGGGTTTGATTTAGTTGACCATTGGATGGATTGGAGTAGTTTGGTGGCTTCATGACTGTAGGTATAAACCCTATATAGTAAAAAGGAAATCGTCCCAAACCCCCTTCACCATACAAACTTTTGTGAAAGTTAATTATTTTGTTAAGATTTGTGAAACGTAAAAATAATTCCTATATGGTGTAACTACTGCCCTACCACCTGTAGCAACTGCTATGGGGCTGGTAGCAGGTAGACAATTTTCACTTAACTATCCCCTCTACTGTCCCCGGCTGCCTCTACTTAGGCCTCCAGGGGGCGTTGCGTATTACATCCCGGATGCCTCGTTCTGACACTCTGATGTAATGTGCAGCACCCCCTGGAGGCCTAAGTGGAAGCAGCTGGGGACAGTATACTGTATGGGGGCTTGTAATGAGAACAGTATACTGTATGGGGGTCAATATACCACGTGGAGGGATCAGTAAAGGGGGCGGTATTCTGTATGGGGGCCAGTAAAGAGGGAATTATACTGTGTGGTAGGCCCTAATCAAAAACTTGCTCAGGGACGCCATCTTTCCTAAACTCATTCTTTTAACCATTGATCCTTCCTCTTTTAGAAAGTGTCACAGTGTTCCTGCTTTTACAGTAAAAAATCCCTTCTATGATGATGATGATGATGATGAAGAGAAAGCCCCCTGTCCACAATTACAATCCTGGGTGTAAATAGATGGAAGAGATCTCTTTATATATTTACATGTAGCTATTTGGGCGCCATACTTTCCCAACGTGAATGACCCCAGTTTGGATAACCATTTTAAGTACGGCAGTCCATTTACTATTTTGGCTGCCCTCTTTTGAGCCTGCTTATTCACAGAAAAACGATGTGTGTGTGATTGGTGGGTCTGACAGCGATCACAAAAAAGGGGTCCTGAATGTATAAAGCGACATCATAGCCAAGCACTCACCTATCGCTAGCAGTCCCTGAGAATTGAAAGGAGGGTAACACACCGACATGACCTCCCATTCATATAGGGCACATAAGACTCCCATTCTTGTGATCAATGGGGTTGCGATGGATCAAACCTGCACAGATCAGATACTGATAGTGTTTGCATTTCTTTACACGTCATAGCGTGGTAGCTGTGTTGTGGTCCCATTTTATATATCCTACACTTTTATTAACCAACTATATCCCCTGATGAGTATAGCGAAACATGTATGTCGGGATTGCATGCTTGGTTATTTTTAATTTGTGCTAGGCGCATTTTGTAATGTTTTGTATTGTTTTTTGTTTTCTTGTTCTCTTTATATCACTTTTTGTTTGAAGGGATTTGATAGGGATTTTCAATAATAGGGCCAGGTTCCAGTCGGGGGCACATGCTATTTAGGGCAGTGGCCCCAAGATAGGATATTAGGGACAACCTAGTTTCTTGGTATAGTGTGCAATAGGGATAGTCGGGATACATGTGCTTCCTTATATAGCCCGTAGATACTGGTGCCCCTAGAATTATTGAACCTTGGACCATGTTTACCCTCTTACCTTCTGGTATATTCAGCAACATATGCATCATCTGAATCGCGGTAAGTGTCTGGTTGGTTCATCCTGTGCCAGGCTGCCGTGCCTGTTTTTGGATGCTGTTCTTTCTTGAATTTTTACATTTGATATTCTGAGGGCATTTATTGTGCTGTTTTAGGGTTAGAATGTGTTTCTGTGATATTTATACATTTTAATCAATTTATTAAAGGTTATATATTAATATATTATTGTGATTATCATTTTGGATTATAGACCTCAACTATGAGAGACAAAATGAGAAAACAAATCCAGAAAATCACATTGTCTGATTTTTTAAGAATTTATTTGCAAATTATGGTGGAAAATAAGTATTTGGTCAATAACAAACATTCATCTCAATACTTTGTTCTATATCCTTTGTTGGCAATGACAGAGGTCAAACGTTTTCTGTAAGTCTTCACAAGGTTGGCACACACTGTTGCTGGTATGTTGGCCCATTCCTCCATGCAGATCTCCTCTAGAGCAGGGATGTTTTGGGGCTGTCGCTGGGCAATACGGACTTTCAACTTCCTCCAAAGGTTTTCTATGGGGTTGAGATCTGGAGACTGGCTAGGCCACTCCAGGACCTTGAAATGCTTCTTATGAAGCCGCTCCTTCGTTGTCCTGGCGGTGTGCTTGGGATCATTGTCATGCTGAAAGACCCAGCCACGTTTCCTCTTCAATGCCCTTGCTGATGGAAGGAGGTTTGCACTCAAAACCTCACGATACATGGCCCCATTCATTCTTTCATGTACACGGATCAGTCGTCCTGGTCCCTTTGCAGAGAAACAGCCCCAAAGCATGATGTTGCCCCCCCCATGCTTCACAGTAGGTATGGTGTTCTTTGGATGCAACTCAGCATTCACTCTCCTCCAAACACGACGAGTTGTGTTTCTACCAAACAGTTCTACTTTGGTTTCATCTGACCATATGACATTCTCCCAATACTCTTCTGGAACATCCAAATGCTCTCTAGCAAACTTCAGACGGGCCCGGATATGTACTGGCTTAAGCAGGGGGACACGTCTGGCACTGCAGGATCTGAGTCCCTGGCGGCGTAGTGTGTTACTGACGGTAGCCTTTGTTACGTTAGTCCCAGCTTTCTGCAGGTCACTCACTAGGTCCCCCGTGTGGTTCTGGGATTTTTGCTCACCATTCTTGTGATCATTTTGACCCCACGGGGTGAGATCTTGCGTGGAGCCCCTGATGGAGGGAGATTATCAGTGGTCTTGTATGTCTTCCATTTTCTAATTATTGCTCCCACAGGTGATTTCTTCACACCAAGCTGCTTGCCTATTGCAGATTCAGTCTTCCCAGCCTGGTGCAGGTCTACCATTTTGTTTCTGGTCCTTCCACAGCTCTTTGGTCTTCACCATAGTGGAGTTTGGAGTGTGACTGTCTGAAGTTGTGGACAGGAGTCTTTTATACTGATAACAATGTCAGACAGGTGCCATTACTACAGGTAATGAGTGGAGGACAGAGGAGCCTCTTAAAGAAGACGTTACAGGTCTGTGAGAGCCAGAAATATTGCTTGTTTGTAGGTGACCAAATACTTATTTTCCACCATAGTTTGCAAATAAATTCTTAAAAAAAAAAAAAATCAGACAATGTGATTTTCTGGATTTGTTTTCTCATTTTGTCTCTCATAGTTGATGTCTACCTTTGATGACAATTACAGGCCGGCCTCCTCTTTTTAAGTGGTAGAACTTGCACAATTGGTGGCTGACTAAATACTTTTTCCCCATTGTATGTACACATGAGCATGGCGAACATGCAATACACGCATCAATGCTCACTACACAAACATCTGCTCACTATAAACATGTATGTGAACGTGTGTACACATTACTTACACATCACAGACTGATAACCACTAGGCACATTCCAGTGTAGCTGGGCACATATATGTGCACTTATTACCTGGGGTGCAGTTTGGCTAAAGGGCAGGGAGGCATTTAGGTATATAGATAGCAGGGGGCACATACTTATTGGCGGATCCAATGATCCCCTCTACTAGAGGTTTGTCTGGGCCGTCCAGAGCCTGTTTGCCAGGTGTGCACCCTCCTCACGTAACTACTGCTCTGAACAGCTAGAACAGAACAGTCAAGATGGCGGACAGTTAGTTGACACGAGTCCCACGACCATCCTGCTTATCTCAGTCCAATGATGCGCCCCACTCAAAGTCTGTCAACTATGCAAAATGTGCAATGTCTAGCAGTCATCAATTTCTCACCAAGGGGTACACTACCCAAAAGTAGCCTCTGAAAGCCTTTTATGGGGCAGTGGCAGTTTTACTCACTCATATGGCAAGACTCAGCATCTTTTCGGACCACACACAGGTTGATCATTGTCCAGTTTCGCAGCAATCCAACATTTGCTAGGCTAAGGCTAGGTTCACACTTGCGTTGGGCTCTCCATCGTCCGAGTCCGTTGGGGGGACCTGAAGAACGGAGAGCCGGACCACTAAAACAGCGGTTACCTGCGGAACCCGTAGACTATAATGGGGTCCGCCGTGAGCCTGTTCATTGGTGCATGACTTTTCTCTCCACTTATTTTCGGCAGTTTCTGCTGCGGAGACTTCGGCACAGATGTGAACCTAGCCTAAGAGCATTATTTTTTTTTTTTGGCAATGAGTGCATCTGATCGATGGGGCTCCAACATCAGGGCCCTCACAGATCAGCTGGTTGAAGCGGCACCAGCACTCCAATGAGCGCGACAGGCCATGTGACATCACATTCAATTATCACATGGCTTGTGTGCAGTTCAGTCCCATGTAAGTGAAAGGGGGCTGAGCTGCAATACCAAGTACAGCCACTATACACAGTACCAATGTAGTTTTTACATCTGGCCAAACAAAATGATGACATAAGACTCATCCAGTTATGCAAAATTCTCTTTATTTACATAAAATACAGAGTCTCTATAAGATGTTGAATACATTGAAATACAGTAATAGTATTACTGCGAGAAATCAGTCACATGACACGGTAACAATATAAAGTCTGAAAAGCAAATGATAAAACTTCAGCCATTGGAGCTTATTTAACAACATGGCGACGATATGCTGCAACGTAGGGCAAACCTCTGGCCGTAGAGTGATGAGTTGGTAAGTACTACAGCCCATGATCTGCAGGCCACGGTTATTAAACAAGCCTTGGTGATCAGTAGGAGGTCTCTGCTCGCCAAGTCAAGCTTTAAAGGGGTAGAATATTAGAATTTTTTTTTACATTTCGGAAACAGCGCCACCCCCCATCCATGGGTTGTGCCTGGTATTGCAGCTTTGCTCCAATCGAGGTTGAGATGTAATACCAATTGCAGCCTACGGACAAGGGTGGTGCTGTTTTTGCATAAAATGAAGATCTTTGATTTGTAATCTCATACCCCTTTAAATATCTATAGGTCTAGAATATATTGTGTGCCTAATATTTATCATGGCCAAACCCTACCTGTACCTGTCCCCATCTGTCACATTATGAGTTTATATAACACTAAAACATACTTGAACCAATTAACTCTCTTACGCCTCGTTCACACACACAGAGTTTTTGTCACACTCGGACATAGTTGCGAATGGGGTCCCATCCACACTATGTTCCAGCCCAATGACTGGGAACAGAACGAAGGCCACCCATACTGATCAGTGCTCAACTACATCTAAGTAGAGGACCCCTTCAAATTTTTACTTCCCTTGTCCAACTTTTTCAAATATATAGCATCCTTTCATGGCGCTTGTATTGGCACTTTTTGGACTGGGGGTCAGAGCGAACTTTTCCTCCACCGATCAGACTCTTTGGATTAAGAGGTCATAAATCTTAAAGGGATTGTCCAAAATGAAAAGAAAGTTTCCTTCCTTCCAAAAACATCGCCACGCCTGTCCAAAGGTTGTGTGTGGTACTGCGGACAATTCATTGAAGTGAATAAGACTCAGCTGTGGACAGGTGTGGCCATTTCTAAAGTCTATGGACCTATCTAGTATGGTCATCAAAGAACCAACCAAAAAGTCGCTAGTGATATGTCATCGCTTGTAAAAGTTGGGTATCTCTTGAAAGGGGTTGAACAAATTCTTATAAAATGCTCCAATAGCACATGCTAGCCTGATAGGTGGAGGTTTGGTCCTATCAGAACCCTTTATTTTGGCAACAAACATGGCTACCAACTCTTCAGGACCACCAGGATAGGAGAGTCAGCTGTAAAATGACCATGCTTCAGGGACACCCTTCAATATCAAAAGGAGTTGTCCATAGCCTAATCTAACCAGTCTTGGATTCCCAAATCTATATATATAGCCTGCAGTACTTAAAGGGGATGTCCAAGATTTCATATAGATGTCCGTTTTAAGGCCAACTTCACAGGGACGCATTTGGTTCAAGAGATATGGACCAGATGCCGGCTGTATTTCCTGAGTCGTGACCCAGACTCCCATATCATAATGACCTACGATATTAGGAGTCCCTGCCTCTTTGTGGCGTTACTGCGCCATGCTGAAAACATGATTACAATACAAGACGGTATAAATGGGAACTCCTATGATAGTGGGAGTCCGTGTCCCAACTCAGGGTTTGGTCGGTATGTCTTAGACCACATCCTATTGAGTGAAGTCGGCCCTAGGATAGGTCATCGATATGACATATGTGAGAGTCTGAAACTCAACACCCCCCTAACAGTTATTCGGAACCAGGATAAGATACATACACTGAGTAGATATCATACGATTGTTGAGGGTCATGGGTGTCAGACCCTCACCAAACTCATATGGATGACCTATCCTAAGACTAGGCCATCAAGATGACCATCTTGGCCAACCCCTTCAATCCCAAACCCACAGTCCAGATTGCTCCCAATTCAGATACATTGTGGCAAGGCTCATGATCGATGGCTTTGGCGTTAAATTTTTGTAAAACGTCTTTTTTTTTTTTTTTTTTTGCTGAAATATAAAAATTTAACCACAAAAACAATATTCTACGTCACCACCAACCTGGTGGTGGATGATGAGAAAGAGATTACGAAGGACACTTCAGCGTCATACAAGGGGCAAGGTGGTCGCCTTCTAATATTGCACTTTACCTTTGTTCACTTACAACATTGCATACGAAATATCACAGCTTGGAGCCATCGTGAGTACACTGATGAATGAAGGTAAAATGATCTGGAGTAAACATCTCAAACATCCAAAAAGAAAAAAAAACAAAAACATACAAATATAGCAATCAAGTACGACAGACGCCGGCCCGATGGGGGCGCTGTAAGTATGTGCAAAACTTTATATTTTTTGGTCAGCTTTTCCTTATCCAACACCCTTTTATCGTATGAGGCAGCTACATAATTACAAAAATAAAAAAAAATTCATTGGGAGGGTGTTTTAATACTTTGACTATAATAAGAAGTATGGTTGGCACCATGGTGGACGCTACTGCATGGGCAGTGGTTCACAGGAACATGTGCTGGCACAGCAGGTTATTGATATTTTTATTGCTTTTTGGCACAACTAGGGGGTCACTGTTGGCATATCAGGTGCGGGGAGAGCTTGGGAGGTCCTTGCTATATTCAGCCCCCTGGGTGTTCTTCTCACCCTCCCTCATACTCCAAGTATGGACTTATTATAAGCCATCTCTGCTGTGCCAGCACTGCTTTGCTCTTATGAACACTGGTATTCTAAAGAGAACACAGCAGCAAGTGTTCCATTTCCCTACAGTGCCTCCGCAGGGGAGATAAAGCATTGCATGGTGCCAACTGTAATCAAAAGGCTATGTAATATACAGACACTGTGTACCTGCTCTCTATTCTGGCTAATCGATAGAGGTCCTAACCGGGGTCCTCCCATCTTTTAACTCAATTATTCTAAACCAGACAACCCCTTTAAAAAGTTAGCAACCTAACTTAAAGGGGTTTCACAGCAGGAATAAATTGGTGGCAAAGAGTGGTATTTCCTGTTCCTGGCTCTATACACAGGAAGTGCCCACTCAACCAATCACTGACAGAGGTGAATCAATGCTGCATTGAGTGATTGGCTGAGAGGGAATTTCCTGTTCATCAGCAACAGACCAGTGTGGCCCCTTTAAAGTGTCGGTATGGAAGCAGTGGGAGAGATTGGTAAGGTGAGATAAGGAAGTAGAGACCAAAGGGTGCAAGATCAGTGAGATGAGACACCGGAGGGAACCAGTAAGCATTGGCTGGAGGGACAGTGAGGTGAGACACCAGGAAGTGGAGAGCAGAGGGATCCAGTTAGCATCGGCACAGGATCAGCATGGCAATCAGTGAGGTGAGAAATCAGGAAGTAAGCATCAGTATCCCTGGTGGTCTAGGGATCAGTGATGTGAGTAACGTTTTTTTCTATTTTTGTTTTAACCCGGCTCTAAGCCATTTACCACCATTTTTTTTTCCAGCTGGACAACCCCTTTAAGCTAGATAAACGAAATTTCTAACCAGTGCCAGGACAGTGCACCTCTGGTTTGTTGGT
The DNA here is from genome assembly GCA_947044405.1 of Leptodactylus fallax. Taxonomy (NCBI): domain Eukaryota; kingdom Metazoa; phylum Chordata; class Amphibia; order Anura; family Leptodactylidae; genus Leptodactylus; species Leptodactylus fallax. The sequence continues at coordinate 645,366 of CAMRHE010000133.1, read as the reverse complement.
ATTTGAACTAATCTGAAAGGGAGTTGCATTATGGGCAAATTCCTAATGAACTCTCCCAAGAATTACTACTTTAGGGAACACTTATTTTGGAGTAATCCCATCACAGTGTAGGAATATATCCAGTGAGCTGGACCAATTCAAGAGAATGTAGCCTAAGATCAAAATGAAGCAGCAATCTTGGCAGATTAAAGGGGTTGTGCAAGACTTCGAAAACATGGCTGCTTTCTTCTTCACAGGAAGTGACCTCACTTCTATTAGTCACAAGGAAATGCTACGACTCCGTCCCATTAAATAGGACTTAGCTACAGCATGGCCATGTGACCAAAGGCCATGTTGTTACTTCCTGAGAAGAAAAAAGCAGCCATTTTGAAGTCCTGTACAACCCCTTCAAGTGCCTCAACGGTGCCCCATGCTGGCCAACTGGTAGAATGCCACTGTTATGATTGCAACAGGACCTTATGAATAGACTGGCTTGGCACATATAATATAGGCCTACACTGTGTATCTGACGGGTTCACTTTAAAGCCTGACATAAGTGCACAAGAAGTATACAGCTATAGAGTAAGACCAAGTATGTCAACAACCCCATAAAAAGCTACAGAATTATATTCACAAAATATGGTCACATGTGCCAGGACTATATGTTACCGGAGTGCAAACAGTTGGTTTCCTGCAATCCCTTACAACACAGCGTCCGGCTTCGTGGGGCAGGAAGTCTGTTGTGTGCTGGAAAATGCCTTCCCCTATTATTTCCTATATCAGATTTTTATCATATACATAGCTTTTTTTTTTACATATATCTCTGTAAATATTACAGTAGCTTTTTTATATATTTTTTTTTTGTTTAGGTTGACACTGACACCTGGGTCTACTAATATGGCACATTATTTAGGTTTAGGTAGGCAATGGCTGGCTGCACAGAGAGAACACGTCAAGAAAGCAAAGCAACTCGTGTAAAATCTGGATGAGTGGTCAGTGGTGGGCAATATCTTTTCTGTAGGGGTCAAACTAGAGAATGCTGGTGCAGAAAAGAGACTACTGATGGTCATGCCTAGACGAGACCGGAGATTGTCAATTAAGTCTTGGTTGGGATGACCATGGATCAGAAGAGAAACCATTAATGGTCATGCCCAGACGAGACAGGAGATTGTCAATCAAGTCTTGGTTGGGATGACCATGAATCAGAAGAGAAACCATTAATGGTCATGCCTAAGCCAGACAAGAGGTTGTCGATCAAGTCTTGGTCGAGATGAGCATGGATCAGTACATAGACCATTGGTCAAAAGAGAGAACTGACAGTTATGTCTAGTTTGGACAAGAGAGAGGGCAGGAATGAGTAGCAGTCATTTATGGGTCAGAAAAGAGATCACTGGTTATGTCTAGGTCAGAAAAGAGACCACTGATAGTCTAGGCGATGTCAATCATGTCTTGGTCAGGATGAGTTGGGATCAAAAAAGAGATCTTACGTAAGCTTGACCAGTGAAGAGACCACTGATGGTCATGCTTGAGTTAATCAAAAGGGTGATAGCCATGTATGGGTCAGTAATACATTGGTGTGGAACAACAGGCAGGAGACCATGGGTTGCCTAAAGACTAAGAGCCTAGCAAGAGACCTCTGGTTATGTCTACGTTAGCAAAGGGACTATTGATGGTCATGTTAAAGTTGGGCAATGAGGGTGACAGTCATGTACGGTTTAGACTGGGTACGGTCAATCACATATGGGTCAAGAAAGAGCACTAGTTGTGTATCAATTAGGCAAAAAGACCACTGATTGTGTCAGAAAGAACACTGGTGTTCATGCCTGGATTGATAACCAGACCATTGGTGGTCATGCCTGGATTGATAACCAGACCATTGGTGGTCATGCCTGGATTGATAACCAGACCATTGGTCATGCCTGAATTATGCAACAAATCATCACATATGGATCAAAACTGAGAATCAGGAAAAAGACCTCTGGTCGTACAAGGGTCACTCAAGTCCAAACCCAGTAAGTTACCTACTGGTTAAACTAGACACTATTACTAGTTTCAGACAAACTGGAAAACACAGGGGGGTTCTGGGGGTGGGCTAAAATTTTGAAAAAGAAGCAACCTACCCCCAGTCCTCTGTTGCCAACATTGGGTCCCTTGTCCCATGCCTGCACTAGCTGGTCTACAGATGTAGCGGCTAAGGAGGCCACTATGGTCAATCACTATTCTCAGTGGTCATATGGTGCCTACCAGTGACATCACATGTCATGAACATGTGATCTGTGAGGCCAGTGATTGGCTACAATGGTCACCTGAGCCGCTTCACTTCTGGGGTCAGCCAGTGTGGGCACAGAATGTAGTGGGAGACCAAACGCTGGAACGGAGGACTAGAGGATGAATGTTTTTTTTTTTTTTAAACTTTCACCCAGCCCCAACGCCCCTGGGTTTTAAAGTCCCAGTTCAGATATCTTATGATCACTCTACAGCTATAACGGAATTTGCCGCCATCAATAAAGGATGCCCATGTGGTCAAAGGCAAAACTACTATATAAAGTAACTAATTTGGTTACCATTACCAAATTATCATGGTCCAAGAGATTGTTAGAGGGTCAGGGTCACCTACCTATTGCCCACCACAGACTCACACCCCTTTAATTAGCTTATGTATGTATTATGTGTATACTGCTATGTCAAAAACAAAAAAAATCAAAAAAAAAAAAAAAAAAGAAAAAAAGACCATAATGGCTTAGAGAGTCTCTCGGCTACGGTAAGTATTGAAAAGTACTCTCTACAATATTCAAAAATCAAATATATCGCAAAGCTTTGCGCTTCAGTAGGATGCTGCAAAATATTCCATAAGGGATAAGGATATTTTTCACATTTTTTTTTTTTTTTTTTTTAGCCAGCAGCTACTATCCACATTCAGTAAAAAAAAGTCTTTTTTTTGGCAGAATGGGTGTATTCTAACTACCAAGTCTGATAAGAGATCACATGGATGCGGAAGCTGCGGAGCTATAACGTAATACCGCTACGTACAGATCTACAACTCTATGGCACAGATTCAGCTTTTTAACCAAGAATTTGGCAAAAACACTGGTCAAAAAGCTTATAGAAGATTTAGACAGTACAGCTTATTTTCCTGTTTTGTTTTTTTTTGCACATTTTTCTAGGTTTTTCCTTTTTTTTTTTCCCCCGTCTCATATAAAACAAAGCACTACACGTAACTGGAACAAGGCAAACCGAGATTGGTTATACATAAACAAATGTATGTCTGTACAAAGGAAAAAAAAAAAATCCAAAAATTCTGAATCCTGTATCTAAAGAAAACTTTCCGACAAAGCAGTGTGGATTAGTTACTGCTGAAAAGTATATAAAAAAAAAAAAACTCAAAAACATCATAGTAGTGCCATTTCGCTAACATTAGATAGAGCATTGTAGAAAAACAACAGGTCATTCATTGCACATTACTGCCACATTTTGGCCAGCATGGACACTAGAAATGCATATATGTTTGATGCTACATGACAGGCGGCCGCTGTTATGGAACTGAAAAGGTGAAGTTGCGTTGCACGTCAGTGATTACACGCAAGACCTCAGGTCAGGTGACGGGTTATAGCACGTAGGGCGTAGAGAAGTTCCGCCTGCATACGGGCCTCCATGAGGAGCAGGTTGACGTGGACCTGAAAAACACAGAGAAGGGACATTAGGAGTTGGCTGTAATAAAACAGTGATAAGACATAAGCAAATCTTTCAAAATTAGGACCAAAATTTTGATTGGGGTCCAAATTGGTTTATTATGAGCCAATAAGTGCAAACTGCCCTAAAAAGTTGTGTATGATGCTCAGAGGGCAAATAGGGCTCTAACATCTGTACTGCTTTTTAGCACATTTAGTTATGTCAAAGTGACAGCAACAAATATGGCTATGGGTAAGCAGATGGTAGTCGGTTGCAATAAGCAGCTACACTGCTTTATAAAATTAAAAAAGTCCAAAAATGATCCCTTTTTGGGGAGTAGAAAATTGTTCTGTGTCTGGAAAGTGAAGAATGTACGGTGAAGAAGGAATGTGCTGAATTTGCTAAACACTGACTTAAAGTCACGGTGTCACTGTCATCATCTGAGATGATGTGTGATTCATACACTCCTGAATCTCATTTTCTTCCTCCAAAATTTTATGCCACGGCCTACTGTAACCGCTGGACAACTGTGGCCTGCTGATGCTACTACTATTTGTCAGATGGCTGCCACCCACATTCTTACTGTGGTGAGAATTTCAGCGGCACTCCTTTCAGGGGAATGTTGGGTGCTCGGATAGGATCCCACTCCTTGCAAACATACAAAGAGGAGATCTGTAGTATATACCCACATTCTTACTGGCAGTGGTGGATGTTAGTGTAGAGTATATAATTTCAATGTTGGAATACACCATATATTATGCCAGATATGCAAAAAACAGTGCAGTGCGGCATGACTAAGTCTGATCTAGGACACAGTAGAGACTGAATTTGAGTGTTTTACACTAAGAATAGGGATTGAGATTGATACAGCTGTTGCAGTACAGAAGTACAGTCACTGTCACCAACAGCCTGTGCTACTAGTGTAACAGTGTGACAGACAGACACAGAGTTGACTCCAGCTTCCCATCTCTCTTTATCGATTAAATCAAAGTCTTCTTCTTCAGTCGTTCCTAACACAGACACTACATTTCCCCTCGCTGTATTATCTGTGTACCTGTATTGCCTATCTCTCTCATTCTGTCTGAGATGCTCCTATCTGTCTAATCTCACCCCACAAAATGAACACCTTTTCTTTTTAGGTAGGCTCTTTATACTTCCTAGTCATCAGTGACCTCAGACCCATATTCCCTGATAATTGTCTGCCTCCTGTTCTCGTCTGATCCTCATGTGATCCTTCCTTCTCTGCCACCATTTTAGCCAGGTCGTGCAAATCGAGCAACAAAAAGGAATTCATACCTTCTCTGTCCCCGAGGTCATGTGATACCAGTATTTCACTAGAGATACTGGAATTAACCTTGGCCACCACATATACTGACATTAACCTCTTCAATGCCCTACACCACCAGGGATGCAGACAATAACCTTTCCATTTATCTTCTTTGTAGCACCAGAGATGGGGGCGACCACTCACCTTTTCAGAGTGCTTGAACTGGCGCCAGTACCCGTCATACATGCGTTTGGTGGCTCGTTCAGGGTAACAGGTCACAGTTTTAATGTAAACCTTAAGGTTTCTCTCAAGTAACTGATTAACTTCCCCGTAATCGTAGTCATCGTACCTGGAGAAAATCAGGTCAGACACAGAAAATTAGCAACTCAGCCATTTTCTTGAGCGCACAAGTACAGTCTACAGCAGATCAAGACCCATCATTAATCATCTCATGCCATCTACCTGCACACAAGATACCGCCTCCCCTAATGCGGTGCCTGGGAAACAGCACTTATTACAGATATATTCATTGAATAATGTTGACATCCAGCAGCAGACTGAAGTCCCTGGGCCTTATCCAGGAGTTGGATAATGATGACCTATCCTTAGGATAAGTCATCAACATCTGATCAGTGGGGATCCAACATCTGGGACCCCCACAGACCAGCTGTTTGCAAAAATCGCAGAGTTTGGGCGAGGCCTCTTCACTGTGGCAAGCACAGCACTGTACAAGGTGTAGTGGCTGTGTTTAGTATTGCAGCTTAGCCACATTCTCTTGAATGTGACTGAGTTGCAAATTGGTCATGTGACGAATGAAAGTGACATCACTGGACTGCAAAGCAGAAGCGTCTCTCACCAGAATCGTCACTGTTGCTTTGAGCAGCTCATCTGTGGGGGTCCAGGGTGTTGGACCCCCACCGATCAGATATTGATGACTTGGTCATTAATATGTAATTGACAGAAAACCCCTTTAAAGTCAAATATCACCTTTATAACGCAAGTCGGTTTACATATGGTGATAGAATGAATATGGAAATGTAATAAAATATATAAAGCAGGTAAACCACATACCTGATTCCAAACATACAGTGAACATAGTTAAATAAGGCTCTTCTCAACATGGTGGTGTCTACGTCCTCATGAGTGGCCATGGTGTTGTAGGTGAGATTATAGACCATTCGAAACTTGTCGTCTAGTAGATGGCCAATGTCAGAGTAAAGTCTGTTCACCAGTGAGAAACCGTGGTCCTCCCAGGAGTAGTCCTGCGTCACAGAAACAATCAGATCAGAACACATACCATGTAACCTAAAACTATCATCCTTCCATCTATTCCTGTTAGTAGGCAAGAAGACGGGGCAGAGGGAATGGAGTAACATGACTGTAGGATCAGACTACAGAGGGTTTATGTAGTCTGTTACCATGGAGACACATAGCAGTTTCTTAATTTTTCTATTTAGATTCACTGGAGCAATCAAAACAGTCTGCTGCATTCTTTTTGTGTCTAGCCTAAAGTGGTCAAACAGGCTACTCTGCATCAAAGCAGCATCTCATTTTACAGCCTACAGTAAACTGAGTGATCTACTCACTATCACTAGTAGGTAAGAGATTCATGACATAATGACAAGTCTTTTGTACTGGCTAAGATAAGTCACATAAGAAAGAGAGTAGACAGCAAATACAGATCGGACTGAGGTAGCGGGGTTATCTGAGGAGGACCGACAGTGTGAACAGAGCCTAAGGGTCCCTACTCCTACTGACTCTCCCATAGACTTGCCTGCCAAGTGTGCATGTTATTTCATTAAAGGCAGGGACACAAGTCTCTGCAAGATCTTTCTGGTGGGAACAAAGGATCAGGCATACTGAAATCCAACACACCAGATCCTTCTTTCCTCTAATATCTGCAGTTGAGAAATAGTGTGGTGACCCCCACACATATTAGACTGGCTGATTCAGCAGAAATTAAGCTAATGTGTACAAGGGCTTTTCACCACTTCCACCAACTCCAACTCTTTGCATCCCGTAATAGTTAACGTTCCCGATTCCAGCACAGTTGGAATTTTATCTCAATCCTCCAGCGTTCCTGAGCAATCAGTCCTGTTAGTTTCAGCACCCAATATCCTATTTAGGCCCTCACTGTCAGGTTGGCGGTCCTGGGCTGGAGCAGAGAATCAAGTATTGCCCAATTGACAAAGCATAACTAGCAGATTGGGTGCTGAAACTAACAGAAATGATTGCTCAGGAATGGTGGGGGCTAGAGAAAAAAAAATCCAACTGCACCGGAATCAGGAGAGCAGTGACTACTGAAGAACAAAAAGGTGGAGTTGGTGGAGGAGATGAAATTTCCCCTTTAAATAAACATTTTTTAGTGATAGCGTTCCTTTAAATTTGTAGACTAGTGCCCCACCCAAGAAGACAAAGCCAAGGACATTTTTATGGGCCTAAACTAAACAAGCATAAAGGAGATGCAGACTTATTGACCTATTCTTCACGATATCTATCACCTCCATTGTGTCTGCCATCACATGATGGGACTGTGAAATGTAAACTTGTTAACCCTGATGAGTATGTGAACTTTGCTTTGCTTGAAGCAAAATTTGTCTGTACTTTATTGCCATGACTGTTGTTGGGAGTGTTGACTCTGGCTTAGTAAATATTCTCATAGTCAGACTGGCAGTTTTATAGACTTGTCCTATGCAGATTAGTTCTCTTCTGGGTGAAAGAAAGCTCTCTCTCTAGTGCCACCTAGTGGATATAGCTGACTCCACTAGGTGGCAGTAGAGATAGATCTCTTATAGGAGAAAGAAAGCTAATTTGGAAATCCTTTTTCCCAGAGAGCAATATCGGGTCTAGGCCTAGACTCATACAGCGGTCATGGTGGCACAGTACCACACCAAGACCACATTCTTGTCCTATCACAGCTGCAATGGGTATAGGTCAGCTCCATGTAAACTGTCACAGCTTCTCTACAATTCACGTCTTAATATACCTTTATAGTGGCTGAATAGCAAGCTCCAAATCATAGACATACGCTTAAATACTGTATATTGCCACCACTAGGGGGAGCTTAGGAGCTCACTGCATAATGTTTATACCTTGAACTCAATAATGCAGTAGGCAGCCCCTAGTGGTGCAAAATTTTACTATATAACTCAATGCTGGAGGTATGGAGCTCTGTATCACAAAGAAGGTAGCGCGGGTGCAGCAGGTTTTAGTGTATGTACAGATAAGGCATACGTACATGTGCTCGGAATGTGGGCAGGTGTTCTTCCCCTCGCCTTGCAAAATCTTTATACCCAAATCCGGGATCTGTTATATAACGGGAGGCATTTGACATGGAAACCACATCGTCGTCAAAAGCTGCAAGAGAAAGGTACAGGAAATGTCAGGTTTTGGAGTTCACAGGGCAAATTTCCACAGTATTTGCAAGTTTGCTTTCGGGCTGCAGAATACATCATGACATTGATGTCAGTGCTCAATAAATGTAGAAAACAAAGTACATAAATGTACATAGAAATAGAGATGAGATGCAATACCACACACAACCTATAGACAGCTGTGGCGCTATTTTTGGAAGAAAGCAATCATTCTCTTCTTTATCCAGGAAAACACTTAATGAAATCTGAGTGCAGCTCTGGAGTATAATACAGGATGTAACTCAGGATCAGTACAGGATAAGTAATGTAATGTATGTACACAGTGACTGCACCAGCAGAATAGTGAGTGCAGCTCTGGAGTATAATACAGGATATAACTCAGGATCAGTACAGGATAAGTAATGTAATGTATGTACACAGTGACTGCACCAGCAGAATAGTGAGTGCAGCTCTGGAGTATAATACAGGATATAACTCAGGATCAGTACAGGATAAGTAATGTAATGTATGTACACAGTGACTGCACCAGCAGAATAGTGAGTGCAGCTCTGGAGTATAATACAGGATGTAACTCAGGATCAGTACAGGATAAGTAATGTAATGTATGTACACAGTGACTGCACCAGCAGAATAGTGAGTGCAGCTCTGGAGTATAATACAGGATGTAACTCAGGATCAGTACAGGATAAGTAATGTAATGTATGTACACAGTGACTGCACCAGCAGAATAGTGAGTGCGGCTCTGGAGTATAATACAGGATGTAACTCAGATCAGTACAGGATAAGTAATGTAATGTATGTACACAGTGACTGTACCAGCAGAATAGTGAGTGCAGCTCTGGAGTATAATACAGGTTGTAACTCAGGATCAGTACAGGATAAGTAATGTAATGTATGTACACAGTGACTGCACCCGCAGAATAGTGAGTGCAGCTCTGGAGTATAATACAGGATGTAACTCAGGATCAGTACAGGATAAGTAATGTAATGTATGTACACAGTGACTGCACCAGCAGAATAGTGAGTGCAGCTCTGGAGTATAATACAGGATGTAACTCAGGATCAGTACAGGATAAGTAATGTAATGTATGTACACAGTGACTGTACCAGCAGAATAGTGAGTGCAGCTCTGGAGTATAATACAGGATGTAACTCAGGATCAGTACAGGATAAGTAATGTAATGTATGTACACAGTGACTGCACCAGCAGAATAGTGAGTGCAGCTCTGGAGTATAATACAGGATGTAACTCAGGATCAGTAATGTAATATATGATCACAATTTCTCAATATTTCATGCAGATGATACTTATATAGGAGTCGGTGCTCATAGGTGGACATACCCTTTAATGCTCTTCACAACACTAGGTGCAGTTAATCTATCATCTGGAGATGTCAGTGAAATGTCAGGTTTATGGACTGGTGTCTCGATAGTCAGTGCTGATGTGAATGCGGTGTTTGCAGTAGCCAGGCAATTCTCTAGAGCTCTAACAATGTGTTACTAAGCAAATAAGGTTCCTTTATCTATAAAGAGCGCCCTTTATTCCTGGAGGGGCAGGTGGCCACATTGTGTAACTACTGCCATGGAGTTAATTACCCCCCGGCTGACTGCATCTGACCTTGGTGGTGATGCTCAGGCAGCTCCTCCGAGCCATGCAGAACACAGCCGCCATATGGCCTTCACTAGCTGCTAAGCGTCACTTGTTAATACAATCACGAGGGATGCGTCATGTCCTCCGCTTCATTAACTAATCAAAGCCCATTCTGCAAAGGGTTAAATAGAAGGAAGAATAGTTATATCTGTGAACCTGGTGACAACTAATATGGCTATGATAAGATCCACAGTACTGGTTATCGCCTCGGTTATCTGGACTCTTGACGGTAAATTTTACCATGTAATAGGAGATGTCCATCTGTTCTTGTTACACAGAATTTATTTATTTATTTATTTATTTTTTTTTTTTATTGTTGCTTGGATCTCTAACAATGTGTGGCAGTAGGTGCTCAAATATCCTGCAGCGCCTTCGCAGGTAAAATTAAGTATTGCATGGTGTCCACTGAAATCAATGGGATGTCCACTTACTGCACGGACATGTTGGGTCCTCCAGAGATACCGAAGACCTTTAGTGATTTATCCCAGAATCCCACAGAAAAAGATCGTCAGCTGTCTCTGAAGTCATTGTGTGGCGCCCCCCCTTAGGCAGGGGAGAGAGCTGCACTATTGTCTTAGGCCTCAGGCACACGACAGTGTGCAGGCCGAGGTTCTTCCGATGGGGGTCTGATGCTCCATTTGGAACCCCCCACTGAAGCCCACTTTTAACCATGAAATCGCCCGCTTGTGTACACCCCTGCCTACAACTCAACTCTCAGTCACATGACTGACAGCAGGGTGGAGCTAAACTCATGTCTGTTTCCAAGGGCAACTGGGATAAGTTTTACAAGCAGCAATAAATTACAAAATCCATATAAGATAAAGGATGTGGCTCTACCTTTTCTATAAATTTACACTGCCACCTTGCCAAAGGCAAAATCTTTGCAGGTTGCATACATCACGCACGCACCTGAGACACAGATGTAAAAATAGTATTAGTGTATAAAAATAGCTAGAATCCTCAAAATGTTCCACAAACTGCTGGTTTCACAAATCCTGATGGGAAAAAGGAAGAGGGTGGGGTGACATAGTTCTGTGCTTTGTAAAAATATAGATCCACCGCCATCAATAAATTTGGGATCCCCATGTGATCCAGTCTATCCGCCAGGTTGTTGTCATAACATGAAGAGTAATTACAGTGGGAAAACCCAATATGTATCGGTGTCCTTGGAAGCAGACGTCCATGTTCCCTGACATGTTGACGTTACATGTGCACGAAACACGTATCAGCAATGTGATCAGTAAACAGCTCTCGGAGTTAGGGTGTTAGCAAAAACCAGTTCTATCTTGACAAGACGGCGCTCTCAGCCGTGATCTCTGACTCCTGACTGAAGATTCAATGCTGTGAGCTAAAAACGATGGACATCCTGCAAAGGCTGCAGCTTTCTTAAAGGGGTTTTCCCATGAACATAACCAAATATACATTTGTAGACAGTTAAAAGTTAAACAATTTTGTAAATGTAAATAATTACAAAATTTGCAGTTTTACAGATTTTCTCTAACCATCTTAGTGGTGACATCTGTTGCCAATGGATACGACCATGAATGCAGGAACTATCTATGGTCAGAAACCCAGCAATGATGTCCTTATTGTGGACAGGTTATCAGGAGGGACATTACATGTATGAGAAGATAACCCGACCACAATAAGGACATCATGGCTGATTATCAGGAGGACACTACATGTATGAGAAGATAACCCGGACACAATAAGGACATCATGGCTGGTTATCAGGAGGACACTACATGTATGAGAAGATAACCCGACCACAATAAGGACATCATGGCTGGTTATCAGGCAGGGACACTACATGTATGAGAAGATAACCCGGACACAATAAGGACATCATGGCTGGTTATCAGGAGGACACTACATGTATGAGAAGATAACCCGGACACAATAAGGACATCATGGCTGGTTATCAGGAGGGACACTACATGTATGAGAAGATAACCTGACCACAATAAGGACATCATGGCTGGTTATCAGGAGGACACTACATGTATGAGAAGGTAACCCGGACACAATAAGGACATCATGGCTGGTTATCAGGAGGACACTACATGTATGAGAAGATAACCCGGACACAATAAGGACATCATGGCTGGTTATCAGGAGGGCACTACATGTATGAGAAGATAACCTGGACACAATAAGGACATCATGGCTGGTTATCAGGAGGACACTACATGTATGAGAAGATAACCCGGACACAATAAGGACATCATGGCTGGTTATCAGGAGAACACTACATGTATGAGAAGATAACCCGGACACAATAAGGACATCATGGCTGGTTATCAGGAGGACACTACATGTATGAGAAGATAACCCGGACACAATAAGGACATCATGGCTGGATTTCTGACCATAGAAAGTTCCTGCATTCATGGTCGTATCCATTGGCCATCGATCAAGACAAAATATGTGTCACCACTAAGATGGTTAGAGAAAATCTATAAAAAACTGCAAAATTTTTTATTTATATTTTCAAAAATGGTCTACAAATCTAAATAAGGCTCTGTTCATCAGAAAACCCCTTTAAAGCAGACTTACCCCTGACATATTCAGGGCGTTTTTGAGATTATATAAATAGAATTAGGTCTGCAGCATTGGGGACCCCTCCACCCAATAAGAAACCACTAATAATATAAGGGCATAAGGTAGGTGAGGCCCTGCTACCTATTGTGCATTGGGGCCCAGTGGACATACATAACCAGGGCTGTGGAGTCAGTAACCGGACTCTGACATAAATGTCCGACAGCCATGGTCAAACAGAACCAGTAAAGATCCTCTAAGGGCCCATGCACACGACAGAGTGTGCATCTGGGTTGGGGGTTGAGTTTGTCACGGAATGCAGTCGGATGACACTCCGCAACTTTTTAATTATACAAACAATAACATTTAATTGTTGAAACGGACCCGCCCCTTTAATAGGGTGAACGACCATTGTGTGTCCCCAATTTATGTATTTGACTGTTTTTTGGCTGTCACAGCTCAACATGAACTACAAACGACCTCGGGACAGTGTTTATAGAAAAAAAAAAAAAAAAAAAGCAGCTGAACACAAAAATCCAGAAATACAAGTTTTCTTTGGTAAATAAAAGCTAAAAATTAAAACTGTTACATAAAAAGAGGCAGGTCCTGTAAATCTCGATTTTCTGGTGTTGATTTGAGCAAATATTACATGAAGGGACAGATCCAGCTGCAGTTACCAAGGGGGACTTAAAGGGATAATAAATAAATAAGATACAGAGATTGTGTAATTTTCGTCACTCAAAAAGTGAAGAGAATACCTCTGCCTAAAAGGGGTATAGAAACAAATCTAGAATAAGATATTATTTTACCAGTATAGGAGAGAGCCACACCACAGTTCTATCTACAGGTATGTGCAGCTTTTCCTGCCTCCTCTCTCAGCAGGAAGTCACAGCACTATCTTAAGGGGGTTGTCCAGGATAATTTTTTTTTTTTTTTTTTAATTAGGCTTGGAGAGGTGAAAAAAAACAACACAAAAAAAACAAAAAAACAAACAAACACTCACCTGTCCACAGTGCTCCAGTGTCTCCCAACACGGTCCGGTCTTGCAGCTGCCGTTATTTTTTTCCGGTGGAAGTCATCACCGCACATGATCGATGAGGCCAACCAGCAGCCGTAGACAAGAACATGTGACATCACTATCTGTGACATCTCTGGGGTCCCTTCCTTAGGCTGCTGATTGGCCTCAGGAATGACCAGCAATGATTTTTTGCACCTCTATGGGGGTCTGTGACCACTCAGTGGAAGGGACACGGGACGTCACAGCTGGCGAGGACTTCCACAAAAGACGACAGCTGAGCAACAGGACCAGACCATGCTAGGAGGGCACCGGAGCACCGGGGACAGGGGAGTATATATTTATTATATATATATTTTTTTTTTTTTTTTTTTTTTTTCGCCTCCCCTGACCGAATTAAAAAAAAAAAAAATAGCCTGGACAACCCCTTTAAAGAGAACCTTTCACCACCTCCACCAGCTTAAGCTCCTTCCATCCTTTAGTAGGCGCTGCTTTTTGTTGGAATTTTGCAATTAAAGATAGCTGAATCTCAATTCTATGTCACCTCTGCATTTGCAGTGCAGATGAATGCAGTCTATTGTTCCCTGTTATCAGGCAGACTGGGGAGTGGCCGACTGTAAATTATTCATTTGGATTACCCTTTAAGTTGTATTAATATTTAACCATTTATAAAACACCTAATCCCCTTCCAGCGGCACAATCTCCATGGTGATGGGAGATAACTGAACGATAAATGTTACAGAAGTGCAGTCTACATAGCAAAGGTTACCCAATCGAATATCCAGCGAGCCCTTGGTTTTGCAAATCATGAAAACGCGTCCTTGGGTTGTTATGATAAGTTCTTCTTACATAACACAGTGTATTACCAGTTCAAGGTAACTCACGAGAGGCTGCACCTTAGATCTTTATCTTGCATTATATTTATCAGATAAAAACAAACAAAGGGGATATGGCCATGTTGTATAACGAAAATTCTGCATAGTACAAAAAGCACTTAAAGGCAATGTTTCATAAGCCCACGCCCGACTGTTTTAATCAAGCTCTTATGTTAAGAACATACAGTATTTTTTTTTCTAGTTTTCTATTATAAAAGGCTGTTACTTCCTGTTCTGTTGAGATCACTTCACAGCAGTCATCACAGGTAGGACAACAATGACAGGTAACACCCATATAGATAGAAAGATAAACAGATAAAGGATCCATCATTCAAAATAGGGGATGTCATAATTTACTTTGTCATCCTCTCCGCACAGGTCACAGAGCATGCCCACAATACTTTTCCATAGAACTCAATGGGGGAGATTTATGAGTTTTTCATGCCAGTCTTCATATCTCCTGTGCTGGCCATGGGTGTGCCTTATTTATGAGGAGGCACATTAGGAGCACCCTCTGCCAGAGCTTGCATGGAAATTCACACCAGCTCATTAGGCGGAAATTTCAGGCATACATAATAACAAAATCACTCCCCACCATGGCCACTTTCAGGAAAAGTGAAGAGGGCGACTAAAAGTTGCTAATTTTTGTGCAAAAAATTGTGACTTATTCAAAAAGCTGGCTTACAAGGCATGACAAATTAGCCCCAAAAAGTCATCTCCAAAGACTTCCTATGGTCCATGTGGCTGCCGTAAAGCATTTTTCTGAACGCTGTTCACAGCCGCTTGGCCAAGATGGCCGCCTCAGATTCTAGAATCATAGGCCCTTTTAAAGGAGTATTCCCATCTTATACATTTACACCAATTGGGAAAAATAAGGGCTCACACGACCTATATATTCTAGCAGAACTTACCTCCGGAGACGACTAGAAGACTCTCCTTCTTTTCTTTCTCGAAGCGTGTGGCCATCTCCTCCTGGGAGGCTTCCTCCTCCTCTCGCTCTTCTTGAAGTTTCTTCATCTTTTCCATCAAAGCTTCGATCTCACTTTCATAGTCTGTACTCTGTGAAGGATTGAAGATGATCAACTCTGAGTATATAATATAAGTCACCATCCGCTTAAAGGATCACATTCATTTATCAGTCAAAGGTCGGGATCCATCAGCTTAAAAACCCGGAAGCCGAGAAGCTCACTTGACCACTAGCCTCAGCGATCGCTGGAGAGGGACTGGTGAGCACACTCACATGGTCGCCAGTTCCTTACCAGTTACCAATAAGACTACCGATTGGTCTCAGAGGTCATGTGAGCCTCTTCGCTTCCAGCTCAGCGAGTCCCAGTATGGGAGGGAATGGAGACCAGGACTGGACAATGGAGCACTGGGGAAAAGTGAGTATGATCTTTTATACTTTTACACGCACCCTGGCAACCCCCTGAATTTGCTATAATTCCTGGACAACCCCTTTAATGATTTATGCACCTCTATGGTGGCCTGGACTTGGAAAGGGGTCTTGATGATAGACCTCTGCCTGTTTATGGCCACCTATATGACTATTTTTCATTTGACTGACCTCGGTGCTGTTGCTCATCAGGCCCGTGTTCTCTATACTGTTGTCGTTGGCAAGATCACAAACGCAAAACTTGTTTTTCACCACTAAGTGGAGCCCATTTGAAGGTTCGGCGTCTCTCTCTGGATTGATGCCACTGCCGAACACGAAGCTTGCCAATGCGTGGTAGTGAGCCAGCAGTACCACAGCGTGCACCAGCTCTGCCAGCGACCAGTTGTTCTCTCCCGTTTTCACCAATTTCTGGAACAAAAATTTTGCCAATATAAAATATAGTTACATGTAAATTGTAAAACACCTTCTCAAATCTACGCACATAAACTTTCCAAGCAACTTATTAGGCATAGGTGCCATTTTTGCTATGGAGCTGAACTGCAGTACTAGATGAAGCCTATAGACAAGAGTGGCGCTGTTTCTAGAAGACAGCATCTATATACTTATAGTCTCACACAACTCAAGACCCATCAGAATGTGATCCATGGGATTATTCCAGTATGTCCAGGGTGAATAGTAGAAGTACCCATGTGCTGTCCCCATCTGTTAGAACCATCTCTCATTGCCACCATTACCTGTATGTGATCTTTTGTTATTAACCAAGGTCTGTGTGCGAGGAGCTTGTTGATTTCGTTGAGATTTTTTAGCCTCTGTGGCACGTATTCCAACCCGCTCAGCCATTCCGAGGATCCTCCCGTGCTCAGGAACTCATCCACATGCATGTTTATCAGGTACACGCACTGGTGCCGAGCTGCCGCCTGAGGAGAGAAGTGTGACAGTGACTATTACATCCTAAAGGATCTAGTGGTCAGAGTGGTATAAGGACAGGCACAGGTGTACACTATGACATGATCCACTACAAAGTCTGAAGAAAGAGGCATGACTTGAGCATAGATGGTGCCGAGCAACTCAAGTCGTGCAGCTCCAATGCCCATCTAGTCATAGGTTACACAGATCGGGGCACAATTGGTGTATTCTCAGGACATGTCGATTATACAGAGATGCTCAATGCTTTATAGCTGACGCCCATTTTTCTTGGCAAATGTGATCTTTCACAGACTGCTGCTGCAAGTCCCTCTACCTGTGCCAACTTTGACACGGGTAGGGGAAATTTCACATGAGTGCCTGCTTTATGGATGTTCACCCTTCTTTAGGAAAGGGAGTGAACAAGGGATAGGGAATAGGGTAGGGCATTGCACGGAGGACACAGTGACACTGAATGGTGACATATGTGACTGGCACTGTATGAAGGTATATTAAGGCTGATACTGCATAAACAAGGCGTCGTGCATGAGGGAGCATTGTGACATGCATTATTTGAGAGGGCATTGCGACTGGCACTGTGTGCATAGGCAGTGGCAGGCATTGTGTGGGGACACTGTGGAGGTTACACTGCATTAACAAGGCGCTGGGCATGAGGGAGCATTGTGACATGCATTATTTGATGGGGCACCGTGGCTGACACTGCGTGAAAAGGCATTGTGGTAGGCATTGATTGGGGACACTGTGGAGGCTTTGTGAGGGGATGTTGGGGTTAGCACTGTGAGAGCATTGTGGCTAACACTTTCTTGAGGGAGCACTGTGTGAGGGAGTATTGTGGCGAGCACTGTGTAAGTGAGAATTGTGGCCTGCATTATTTGAGGGAGCATTGAGGCTAGCACTGTGTGAGATGGCCTTGTGGCCGGCACATTTGAGGGAGTATTTTGGCTGGCACTGCGCATTGTGTGGGGACACTGTGGTGGGTTTGGCTGAGCACAAGCAGGTATTAATAAATTCCCATTCACAAAAAGAATATATGGCCATTGCAGCATGAAAACCTGACCCAAAAAAAGTGTATGACTGGTGCCTAACACATCCAGATCTGAGAGCCAGAACAGGAACCATCTCAGTGCATTACAAGATGGGCAATGAACTAAAGGAATTACCAAAATCCAATACACATAGAGAAGTACTTGCCATGATGGCGATGTAGTGCCTGTAATGGTACGGCAGAGGTCCATCCATACGTAGCATATAGAACTGTGTGCGGAGGAAGGACTCCAGATATTGTGGGTGGAGGCTCATGACTCGGGTGATGTTATCCAGGCGGCCGGACGTGCTGTATTCTTCCACCAGGCGGTTGATGAATGTAACCATATCGTTGGTTTGGCCAAACTAATAGAGAAAGAACAATATTCAAGACCCTGGAAAGCAGAGACATCCTGACAAACAGCTCACAAAGCATCAGGATTTACATTCAAGAGAAAACCAGATTTACATTCAGCAAATTCCGGAAATTTCTGCCTTCTTCAGAGGGTTCAGGGATGTAAACACCACAATGTACAGAAATGAGCAAACACTGCTACATAGAATTATCACAGCTATGTGTCTATGGAATATCTTATTCAATATCCATCTCACTCTAACATCTAACAATTACTTATCTATCTCAGATCTCTCTCTCATATCTATCTATCTATCTATCTATCTATCTATCTATCTATAAGTCACATATCTAATCTCTCTCTACAGTCTCTCTCCTCTATTGTCTCGCTCATTATCTAATGTCTCTCCCCCCTCTGTCTTTCTTTATCTGTCTCCCTATCGCTCATTATCTACTGTCTCTCGCTCATTATCTACTGTCTCTCCCCCCCTCTGTCTTTCTTTATCTGTCTCCCTATCGCTCATTATCCACTGTCTCTCCCTCTGTCTCCCTCTCGCTCATTATCTAATATGTCTCCCCCTCTCTCGCTCTTTATCTACTGTTTCTCCACCTCTTTCTCATTATACTGTCTCTCTCTCATCTAATCTCTCTCCCCATCTCTCTGTCTCTCCCTCTTTATCTAATGTAGCTCTCTTTCATTTCTCTTGAATGTCTCTTTTTACGTAATATATCTCTCTTTAATGTCTCTCCCCCTTTAATGTCCCTCACTCACTCTCTGTCTAATGTCTCTCCCTCTCTCTGTCTCTCTCTTTATCTAATGTCTCTCACATCTCCATTATCTATATATTACAGATAACCCCTCGCCCTGCCATTCTGGGTAGTGACCGGTGCCAGACTACTGAATGTTCTGGACTATCAGACACCCCACTGACGCCCTGTGTGTTTGTTCGGCCTCCCAGTACATGTCATGTAATTCTATGCCGGCAGCCCAGTGCAAAAAAAAATAAAATAAAGTCATAAAACAAGCTGCCAATTCGCTATGTACAAGGAATGCAAGCAAATAGATCCGTATTCAGAGGATGAACTCGCTGACTCGCCATCCCCAAAAGAAACAGATTCCTCAAACCCACTACAAAAGGGGGTCTTAAAGGGACACTTGAACCAACTCCATATTCTCTGCAAAAATTTTTTTTGGAAGACATATAAAAGCTTGCGCATTCATTGAAACTTGCATACCCCCCCTTCTCTATTCAGCCGGGAGTATTTTTAGCAAGAATGCAAACACAGAGCCTATATTCTCCACCCGGCGTGAGATGCAAGCTCAGCACTACATTCACTTTACCAGATAAACCCAGTGACCCTGATCAGAAACTGGAGAAGAAAGAGATGGATGAGAAGACAAGTAACAAGGCCTCCCAATACAGCCGCTCTGCTTAAAGGGAACCTGTCACATCGAAAATGTGGTCCTATCTGCCAGCGGCATGTTATAGAGCAGGAGGAGCTGAGCAGATTGATATATAGTTTTGTGGGGAAAGATTTAACAGAAATTTTCATTTACTTGTCATTTAGATATTTGCTTAGGTGTCCAGTGGGCGGTCCTGATCAGTGATCCACAGCTGAATCACTGATTAGGACCACCCACTAAATGTTTACGATGATAAGACTGCACATAAAGGAAACACTAGTCAGTGACCCTGGAAAGGTTTTACTTTCTCAAAGTCATCAGACCTTACAATGATCACCTCCAGATAGTAGGAAGAGATCTCCGTTACAAAAAATCCACCTAAAAAAATACAGTGATCCCTGACGGAACTGGAAAACACCAGTGTGAACAGAGTCTTGTACATAGTCAGAAAGAGGGACAACAGAGCTTACACTGCCATGGGAGGGAGAAGAACTGTGCTGAGGTTACTTAGCTGGAAGGTCCTAGCAGGGCTCTAGTTAGCTATCACCTATTACCATATCTGCAGGAATTCGAAGGGCTCAATAACAGGACAAAAGCTCAGATAATAGATCAGATGGAATACCCTCCAAGCTAGAAGGCCCGCACGGGTCACAGATCAATAAGCCCCCCTCCTCTGAAGCCTGCCCCCGGCTTCCACACCAGCATACACCAGGAGCTGGTAATGTCTAGACCAAATGAAGTTCTTTCTACGCCGACAGAAGCAAGGAAAGGCAAGTAAGTGGATTTTGAGGTTTGGGGTTTGTATGCATTTTTGGATCTGGGATCCTGACGTATGAAAAGGCATTTATATTACCTATGGGCAAGGAACAGGTTAATAAATTCTTGTAATTCCCCTGATGTCACTGCTTAAGAGTCATTGTGGGGGAAATTGCTATAGAGGAGGAGTTTAAAAATAATAATAAAAAATATATATATTATATAATAAAAAAAAAAATTACACTATAACCACAGTAAGTTTTCCAGACTATTCTAGCATTTACCAAAGAAGCCAGATGTGAAGATCTGCACATCTGTGATCATAATAATGAAGATTTTGGCTTGACCTACTGTATATCCATGTACTGTATTGAACATGGCGATATAAACCAGCACACCGTATACCCAAATCTATATAGAGTACAGACTCCTCTAGTGTCTGCCCAAATATGACCCTGGGGGCTCAAAGCTGTTCACTTATAGAATGCACTGAGCTAGCGTGACGTCCTGCAGGTCGCAGGGATGGATAATAATGTATTCGGTTTTCCTTGATGCTCATCCCTTTCCTGTTTCCTATCCCAATTTCCTTCCTTATACAAGTGCACCAGGAGAAAGCGCTGCGTCACTGTAAAGCTTCAAAGATATATATATATATATATATATATATATATATATATATATATGTACAGTATATAGAGTTAAAAGGATTATAATTAAAAGATTAGGACCTGATGGATAACAGATAGGTAGATAGCCCGGGTGTTTTATTATTTAACTATATACCCATGTATTTTATCTAACTGCAGATTTATCATATCTACGTCTCTATCGTATCTATCTTATCTGTCAGATCAAATGTCTCCATCAGACCTATGGTATCTAATCTATCCATCTATCGTACCTAGCTCTCTCTTTCTCAGACATGAGATATATACATTAGCTAGACAGATAGATATGAGAGATTGATATAATATATCATAATTATTTCTCACTCATGTCTATCTATATTTCCCATCTCTCTCCTTCATATATCTCTCCTTCCTCCTCGTCTCTCTCCTCCCTCGTCTCTCTCCTTCCTCTTCTCTCTCCTTCCTTCTTAGCTCTCCTCTTCTCTCTCCTTCCTTCTCAGCTCTCCTCTTCTCTCTCTCCTCCTTTCTTAGCTCTCCTCTTCTCTCTCCTTCCTTCTTAGCTCTCCTCTTCTCTCGCCTTCCTTCTTAGCTCTCCTCTTCTCTCGCCTTCCTTCTTAGCTCTCCTCTTCTCGCTCCTTCCTTCTCAGCTCTCCTCTTCTCTCGCCTTCCTTCTCAGCTCTCCTCTTCTCTCTCTCCTCCTTTCTTAGCTCTCCTCTTCTCTCGCCTTCCTTCTTAGCTCTCCTCTTCTCTCGCCTTCCTTCTTAGCTCTCCTCTTCTCGCTCCTTCCTTCTCAGCTCTCCTCTTCTCTCACCTTCCTTCTCAGCTCTCCTCTTCTCTCTCTCCTCCTTTCTTAGCTCTCCTCTTCTCTCGCCTTCCTTCTTAGCTCTCCTCTTCTCTCGCCTTCCTTCTTAGCTCTCCTCTTCTCTCGCCTTCCTTCTTAGCTCTCCTCTTCTCTCGCCTTCCTTCTTAGCTCTCCTCTTCTCTCTCCTTCCTTCTTAGCTCTTCTCTTCTCGCTCCTTCCTTCTTAGCTCTCCTCTTCTCTCTCTCCTTCCTTCTCAGCTCTCCTATTCTCTCTCTCCTCCTTTCTTAGCTCTCCTCTTCTCTCTCCTTCCTTCTTAGCTCTCCTCTTCTCTCGCCTTCCTTCTTAGCTCTCCTCTTCTCTCGCCTTCCTTCTTAGCTCTCTCTTCTCTCTTCCTTCTTAGCTCTCTTCTCTCTCTCCTTCCTTAGCGCTCCTCTCTCTCCTTCCTTATCTTTCTTCTCCCTCCTTCCTTATCTCTCTCTGCTCCTCCTCCTTCCTCCTCTCTTCTCTCTCCTTCCTTATTCCTCTCTTCTCCCTCCTTCCCATCATAGAAGTGAGTGAGAAATAACCATCTCATATCCATTTGATTTATCATATCTCTCATATCTATGTGTGTCTATTTATCTAATACCTCTCTCATACCTATGTCTCCATCTATCCACTCCAGTGAAACCTTTTATATAGTCCGCTTTGTTCACACCATCCCCTCATCTGACCAAATCAATATCTTACATATACTGGCTTCCTCCTTCCATATCCATCAGCATACAGGTAAAGACACACACAGTACACGCACAGGACCACAAGGACTGACAGACAACAGCTTACGTATATGGTACCTATAGGATCCCTACAGGTGATACCATGGATTATTGTAAATTTACTATATAAATTATGTATGGATCACATCTATGGGGCACGGCCATGATCAATAAGATTGATTTTGTAGATTGATTGTGAATATATGAAGCCGTTGAAGGTATTTACCTCTTTCTCGGGTATATAGGCACTTGGTCCTCTTGATGGTTGGGATAATATGATTTTCTTATCCTAAAATAAAATGGACAAAAGGGCTTATAAAATACTGAATAATGTAAAGATGTCTTTCTGACCTCTATGAAGTGATGCTGTGCCGATAAAGTGCACCTGTGATACAATATTTATACAGGCTTACAGAAAACTGCATTTATCCTACGGCCTTGTTCACACAGTGAAAGCTCAGTGACAACCAGTGTGGCTGCAAGGGGAAGAGAGACCATGTCCACTCTCCTGATACATCCGTTTTAGTAAATAATTGCTTTCCCTATGCAATAAGAATTCTGGCATTGCTTTACAGCTGCACTGTGTCATTCCTCTTTTGTTCATCCTGGAAATGTAAGAATTAATCGACAACTGGGTTTTAACATTCCCCTCCTGCATGAGCCAAGTCACTAGACAGTCTAAAACTGTCCAATTAGGGCTGTGTAAGGACCCCCTCAGTCAATAGGAATGGTAACACCCAGTTGTTGATTTGTTCCTACATTTCCAGGAGGAATAACAGAGGAATGACAAATTGGATAGGAAAGCTAACTGGTCCACTATAGGAGCTGTTTATGGGATTTTCCCTCACAAGTGCTTCCACTCTCGCCCATAGGTGGTGTCCGATATATTGCAACCTTTTAAAGAAGACTTTTCATCACCTCCACCAACTCTAATTCATTGCATCCTTCATTAGGTGGCGCTCCACTGACTCCGGCACAGTTGGAATTTTTTCTCTAGCCCCCACCGTTTCTGAGCAATCAGTGCATTTAGTTTCTGCACAATTATGCTCTCTACTGTTAGGTGGGCGGTCCTAGGCTGGAGCAGAACGAGAGACCGCCCACCTAACAGCAGAGAGGATAAATGGGCTGAAACTAACAGCAGTCATTGCTCAGGAATGGTGGGGGCTAGACAAAAAATTCCAACTGTGTCAGAATCAGTGGAGTGGCGCCTATAGAAGGATGCAAAGAACTGGAGGTGGTGAAAGGTCCTCTTTAAGTGACAACACTATTAATAACTATAGGTGTCAAAGGGATTATCCCATGAATCATTTTCCTCCCAAAAGTCCCAAAAAGGCACAATATGTGGACTTTCTAGCATAAAAACTTCTCTCTATTTTTGGTGGGGCTTTTTCTAATCTGTGTTGCTAGGGACAAGCACAGTACAGAATCGGTGCCAAAAAGAATCAGTATCCCTGTATCTTTTCAGCTATACTGCCACCTACTGTAGAGACTCTGCTCCTTCCTGAGTAAGAAAGTTATTTCGATTGGCTGCCCTGCAGTGAACTGAGGATCACTATGTTGAGAACTGTGAGGAAAGTGACTGAGCATGTGTGTCCACCAGCACTAAGCTCATAGGTGGACGTGCACATTTCTATACACTTTGAACACCAGATGGAGATATACTATGAAAATGAATTCCATAACTCTTCACTGGATCTTTTTTAATCAGTTTCAAAACTAAAGGCTTTATATATAAAAAATATATATATTTATATATAGATATATATATATATATATATATATATATATATTTTTTTTTTTTTTTTTTTTTTTTGGTGGAATGGCTCCTTTAACAAAATAGGTAAAAAAAAAATCAAATATTTAGAAAGAACAATAAACTTGCCAATAGGTGGCAATGACGAGGCTGAAAACTAAGGGCTTTATGAAAGGTCAAGACATACAAGACAACTAAACGTTGACAGTTTATTTTGCTTGGTAGGCAAAAAAGTGGGATGGTTTGTATAAATTTAGAAAGGAAACAACAGACAAAACAGGAAGTGCACAAGAGGTTCTGCTTTACAACGCAATTCAGATATGCACCACTGCATTTTACTTTACAAATAAAAGGGTTAAAAAAAAAAATAAAGTGGACCCTTTAACCCTCCTGACAAGTCTATTTTAGCAATTACTTGTGTTCCCCACAAAATATAATGGGGCAGATTTGCTAAGCCCCTACGCCATTTTTGTGGTGTCAAAAAGTTGCAAACCTTGGGTTTGAAACTTTGATGGCACTTGTAACAAAAACCGTCGCAAGTGGTAATTTTTATGCCGCCCTAGTTCTCATACATTCACGGCTGATCAGCCCATGAACTGATCCTCTCAGCAAGATATAAGTGCTGAGGAATCCTGGATATTGAGCTGATTGACAGCATTCTCCCTATGCACAGAATAGGGAAATGGCCGTCAATCAGGGAATTGAGGTCTTTGTCGCCACTTTATGTTGCCACCAGATAGGGCAAGATAATCCTGGGAAAAGACTTGATATTCAATCAGTTGCTGGCTTTCACGCTGCTGATTGACAGCATTCTCCCTATGTACAGAATAGGAAAGCAGCTGAACGGTGGGAAGCTAACAGCTAGTGAATACAGTGACAAGGCATAGTGCCTTGTATGTGACCCTTCACTGGAACCAGGGTCTTAAATCCCTACTTATGTCACCACAAGGTAGAGCAGCGTAAACCCGGGAACAGATTCAATATTTGATCAGCTGTTGGCTCCTCACCACTGATTGACAGCTTTCTCCCTATGCACAATAGAGAGAAAAGGCTGTCAAACAACGGGGGAGTACCTGGGGAGCCAGCAGCTTATTGGTTGCCACAATGCATACTGCCATGCATGTGACCCAGCGTTGGAATCAGAGATCTTTGTCTCTACATTTAGGCAACAAAAACTACAAAAAATATCCTGTAGATATCCTCCAGATTTCTCTATCCAATGCACACACTATGGCTGAATTCCTAGAAAACAAGTAACCTATTAGTATGTTTTTGGAATGCGGGAAGAAACCATGTAGACATGGGAAGAACATACAAACTCCATGCATATGGTTCCCTTAGTCGGATTCGAATCCAGGGCCCTAGCGCTGCAAGTGCTAACCACACTACCCATAAGTATTGATATTACTTTTACTACAAACTTCCACAGCAAGATTAAAAAAAAGAAAGGAAAGATAAGTCTGTCCACTTTCTTGCCAGCTTTAATCCTTTAATTCATCCAGATTATTTGTTGACCTGGCATACTATAGGCCATCCAGCCCTAATGGGTAAACAGCGGCCATATAATTTACATGGCCTTTGGTGAACTTGATTTGGCACGGCTGACTCAACACTGAGGCTTACGGAATACAAAGAGGCCTGAGCCAGAATGTCAGCACCATGGAAAATGGAGGGCAGTTACAACCCAAAACAACACTAAGTCCAATCTTGTTGTCAGAAAGTACAAATTAAAGAAGGTCTCCTATCGGTTAGAAGGATCCTTTGACAATAAGTTGATTATAAAGTAGAACCTCCAGCAATCAGCTGTAATTGGTGATGGAACCTGGCAGTAAGTGTTCAGTTTCCCTACAGCACCACCGCAGGGGAAATGAAGTATTACACAGTGTCCATTCAAATCAATGGGTTGTCTGTGTAACGCAGTAGAGGACAGGTCCTCCAGGGAGAGAGACACTCTTTGTAACCACTTTCTACTCTGGTAAAAAGATGAAAAGAGGACTCCATCATAATTCCCTAATAGGGTAGTTTTCTAAAAAGGACAAAGCCAGACCAATGTTGATGGGGATAGGACGTCTGGTACCTCTTCACTCTTGAGGTGGTGGATGGCACAGAAACAATGCCACCCTTGTCCACGGCAGTGTCTGGTATTTTAACTCATTAAAATAAGTGCAATACCAGACACAGCCAATGGACAAGGGAGGCACGGTTTCAAAAAGAAAAAAAAAAAAAAATTAGCAAAAAATGGAATAGCTACTGTAGGTGAGTGACAGCATGACTTTTTAAGGTTTCCCAAATAGGACGCAAGGCAGTGTGCTATTGGATGGCAGGGACACTCCTTCCAGTGTTTACAAGTAAGAGAAAAATGCAGCGACCTGGAAAGACCTCTGGCCTAGAACAGTCTCGCAATCTGCAGCTCCGGTTGCCCGAGATAATAAAGTGGTAACAGAGTGCGGTATATGAACACCTGTCATACAGAAGCTGTGTACTGATAAAGGCCCTCACCACAATGACTTGCAGGATTCTCTGTGATATACATGCAAATAACTCAGCAGGCAAACTTGTGTCATTTTGCTAGGATAGGCCATCACTTTATGATCAGTCTGACCTCTGAGGCCCCCACTGATCGTAAGAAAGTAGGGCAGGACTCATGTAGCCCTATATTCCCTATGTGTGGCTGCATTCACTTGAAAGGGTCTGTGCACTGTGCAGGGAAAAACGGGATGTAGTACTAAACCAGAGCTACGTCACCTTCATCAGGATTAGCGGGAGTCCCAGAGGTCGGACCACCACCAATCATTAAGTGATGACACAGATTAGCAGAATGACATCACTTTAAGACAGGAATAATCTTTTAATAAAAATATGCTCTAATCACTTGGATTTCCAAAAAGTCACCATCAATGGCTACCTGTGCGAAGAGCAGGACAGTGGAGTCGGTAGGCTAAACCACCAACCTATTTTCCTACAGCCCAACTCCTGCTCTTGTTCCAATCACAGGCCTCAGTGGTCACATGTTGGGTAGCAGTGACACATTAGTGAGACCACCAGTACCCAACAACATGTGACCAGTGGGGCCAGTAACTGTGGTCACCTGAGCCACTTCACTTCTGGCCCAGCCAGTGCCTGCATGAAATGGATCAGGGAACCCAAGGCCATAACGGAGTACCAAGGGTAGGTTTTTGTCATTTTAACGCATCCCTGGGCCCCCTGGGCTTTCCAGCTACATAAGGACAGCCTTGGTGGAGAAACTGCCTTATGAAGAACGTAGAGAAACACAGTTTGAGAGTGGTGGTCTTCTCCATGAAGAAGACTAAATATATATGGGTGGGCCTTCTCCATGTAGTGATCTTTTGGAGAGGTTTCCCTGAAAAAAAAAAAAAAAGAGGTACTGTGGCAAAAAAGCTGAAAATGTTATGATGGCTACCACAGAAAAGTCAGAACAACTTGTCGTGTATAGGGCTATGTAGCCCCAGACTGTCAGAGCACCCATGCTGTCCTTGGTCCACCACCAAAAGTGTCTACAATGGACACGCAAGTACCAGAGATGGTTCATGGAGTACTGGAAGAGGGTGGCCCAAGGTTTTACCCTGTAGTTCCCCATCTATAGCAGTTCACCATGAGGTTTCCTTGAGGTAGACCCACCACCACCACCACCACCACCACTACTCAAAGTCAGTGAGAGGCTCGTAAGCCCTCAATCTGATCCAGTGTTATAAAAAATCCCAAAGGCATACTGCTGCACGTGAAGGAACGTTTGCCTGTATTTTATCATAAAGTATCCTGGGAATGGAAACTTCCACAGCTTAGATTACAGCGGCAGTGAAATGACAAGTCAGGGATTTTTTTTATCCTACAATGAGTTGCATTTTGCTCCGATATGAGTGGGTTGTGGTAACAGAGAAGCTTTCACAATAAAGATACGAGCTGTGGTCTGGCCTCAGCAATATTCGGTATGATATCACTGCAGAAACGGGAGGCCTGAGCCAAGTTGCTTCCATGACCTTGCCCTTGGTCATGTCAGAATTAACAGATAAAGCTGGGTGGCTTCTGGGAGTAATAGATCTTCAAGAATAGTTTAACCCTTAAAGCAGAGCGGGAAAGATTATATCGAGGTGGATCGGAAAATTGACGTTACAGTGGTTGCACAGGTTGAATGAAAAGTAGGGACCCACCATGACTAATGGGCACAACCAAACAAAGGTTGATATCACACATATTGGATGTCCATATCAACATTCAGGAGACTTCTGGAAAGGTAGGAGATCTCTCGGACTCCTGAACAAGTAGTCAAGTCTCCTGGGCACACCTGAAATATGTCATAAGGGAGACACGTAGAAACCTGACAAATGCACTGTGCCAGATGGTGCATAATTGGGTGATGTGATAGGGCACAGACACTATGGGTAGCGCTGGGATATGTTCAAACCTCGGTGCCGGTAACATACTTTTTAGTCAAATCTCAGGTCTGATTTGGAGGAGTCTAGGATAAGAGTATAGAAAAACTTTGTTGTTGTCTCTTCTGTATGTGGGGTCTGAGTTGGGGTCTAAACAGAATTCATCTGAGGGTATAGGGCCTGTAGAAAGAAGAGGTCTGTATATATGGGGGTTCTGGTCTAGAGTGTTTATTGACAGAGATCTGACAGAGATGGGGATCTGGTACAGATGGGGATCTGGTATGGGGTCTAAAATGGGATGTATATTGATGGTAGTCAAGTATGGGGTCTGCATTGATGGGGGAGTGGTATGGGGGTCTTTATGGAGGTCTGTATAGATTGGGGTCTGTATTGATTTGGGTTTGGTATAGGATCTGTATAGACGGGAGGTCTGATTTGGGGTTTTTAAGGAAAGGGGACTGGTGTGTGATTTTGTTCCCATTATCAGAATCTCCTTGATGTCCCTCCATCAGATGAGTGGGTATTACTTATGATGCCTTACCCTACTCATCCACCATTCTCTACCTTTAGAACAGATCCTTGTTGGTTTTTGTTATTTCTACTTTTTTTTCCGCTGATTTCTTTTCATCCTGCTACCTGGAAACCATCAGCAAGCGGCTTTTAACAGATCTGGTGTACTGCTATGAATGGGCTCAGAGTGAGGGGGTCTCATGAACACCTCAGTACTCCCTGCAGCCCTGTTCAATAACATAAGAGTACCCTGACTTGATGTTCACACAATGCCAAAATTATAAACGTATCTATACCCAGCACACATCCTACCTGCTGACAGTTTTCATGAGATTTCTCTCATATCAGCATAAAAAACTATTATATATACGCTCATAGTTGACACTGAATCTCGGATGCAGTTAGACAGGATGCACCTGTGTTTCAGCTTCGTGCAGGCAGTGTCCAATGTTGCGAGGGATAGATTGTCCCAAGCTACTAGTCTTAAAGAACACCCCCCCCCCTTTAAATTGTCCCTAGAAGGGGTTTACAGAAACAAGAGCCTGCAAATATATAGGTCAACCCACAAAATGATGGATTGTACCGATATTCTGTGCAGAGACCTAAAACGTAAAAACCTGTTCCAACAAATTTTTCAGGAAACGTCTCATTCTCGCGGTGACGTCCTATTGGAATCCTTTATCTTACAGCTGGTTCACTTGTTTGCTACCATGGAAATCCACTGACATCCTGGTTAGTTTGTGGCTATACACAAAGTAATCTGAAAAAGCAGTGCTGTAGTATAAAGCATGGCGGGCAGACAAGTCAAGTCGTCTTACGAGCTTCCTGACAATATAGAAATGTCGAAGTTATTTATCTTCTTCTGCTGCTTAGGAATCCTAAGAACCAACTACACTATTATCAGAGTACACGAAATCTCTGGTGACGGTGGCAAGGTCGACTGATAGCGGGTTTTATTCCTAATCCTGTGAAGAGGTCATTTGCGGTATTTTCTCAAAAAAAAAAAACAAAATATAGCAGTGATACTGAGGAAATCCAAGCTCTGGGTCCACGGCTTCACTAGATGCGCACAATCTGCGGTGTTACGATGCTGCACAATGGCGGGTCAGCTATATACACAGCAATGCTAACTTGTCCTGATATACAATGAAGCCTATAGACAGACACTAATGACTTGAAAAGGGTTAATAAATACCTGTTTAATGCGAACACCTATGTAAAAACAGAGCTGGCAAAACTGCAGTTAGCTACTATTGGGTCATGGTCCCACGTGCAAAATAGTGGGAACCCCAAGCCCCACTAGATTCCATTGACTTCTATAGGAAATCACTGCAAAAACATATATATATATATATATATATATATATATATATATATATATATATATCATGCAGGGTGCATTATTTTACTATGGTAGTCAATGGGCCACATAGGCCGTGGTATGCTACAAAATGGAAAGGTCCGGTACTTTGGGACATGTAAACTGAGCTCTACAATACAACAGGCCTCAGTATATCTAAGGCTTTGCTTAGTTAATATAAACCGTATCAACCAAGCGTGTTATCAGGAAGCAGATTAAGCCGTATCAGCTATTTCCCGGTGAGTAAATACAATGTAACAACCGGCATTGACTGAGAGCTACAAGATGAATATCACAGCTCCATATGGCCCTGGTGTGTGGTTATCTGGAGGTCAAGGGAACATGCTCTGAACAGTAGGGGGCATGGGAGACATGTCTGAAGAGACTACAAGGGGGCCAACGTGCCATACATTCATGAATACTAAACTACTGCTTGTATATGAAACCCGTAAGACATACAAAGCCATGACTTTAGGCCATGAGTAAAGAAACAAGAGGCTTTCTTCTAACAAGCCTTACAAACATGCCGTACTTGTTTACAGGTCTTCATTCACGGACATAACAGTACAGTTACAAAAAGACTAAGAGTCTTAGATGTAGCTCTTGGGTTTCTTGCAATTTCTCTGAGCGATGCAGAGTCTGACTTTGCCGGGATGCCCACTCTTCAGTCAATTGCCTTGAATGTTTTCCACTTGTAAATAATCTGTCTCAATGTAGAATGTTGGAATTCAACTTATTCGGAAACAGCCTTTCTACAATGCTTCTCTAAGATCATTGCTGATGTCTTTCCTCGCTGACATTATGTTAACATAAGCCTAAATGCTCCAGACCAGCAAAGTGCCAAAACTTCTGCTTTTAAAGAGGTGATCACATAGCAACAACTGGCAGCTACTTAAAGGGGTGGTCCAGTTAAACTTTTTTTTTTTTTTTATATGAAGCTCGGGAAGGTGAAACCCCCCCCCAAAAAAAAAAAAACCCAAAAAACCCCCAAAACCCCATACTCACCTGTCCCCCGATGCTTCATTGTCTCCTGGACAACCGCTTTAACCTCTGTTTTGATACGTAAAACCATAGAATTCAAATATGGTGGATATGTATTTTTTTTCACACTTTCTCTCTCTCTCTCTAATATATATATATATATATATATATATATATATATATATAGAGAGAGAGAGAGAGAGAGAGAGAGAGAGAGAGAGAGAGAGAGAGAGAGAGAGAGAGAGAGAGAGAGTGTGTGTGTGTGTGTGTATATTTTATATATACATATATATATATATATGCAC
Source organism: Leptodactylus fallax (assembly GCA_947044405.1). Classification (NCBI taxonomy): domain Eukaryota; kingdom Metazoa; phylum Chordata; class Amphibia; order Anura; family Leptodactylidae; genus Leptodactylus; species Leptodactylus fallax. The sequence continues at coordinate 613,653 of CAMRHE010000133.1, read as the reverse complement.
GTGTGTGTATTGTAACTATTTATATAAGCTTACTAAATTCCATCTGGCCGATAAACTTCCCTTTTTTCATGACCACATCTCCTTTTAAGAGCTAGCTTCTGCTGTTTTTAGCATTATGTGGGCAATCTTGAAGTGCAGTATATCTGCATCAATTATGCATACAGAACTGAGGAGAAAAAAAAGCAGCAAACAACAGCCTAAAGAAATGTATAGATATAACCAGAAGGAAAACAAGAGAGGGACGAAAACAAATTTATAAAGGGTTATATCTCCCTAAACTACTGCCTTACATATACCCCCAGCATCCTCAGAACGGAGAGTATGACGTATCTGGCCCGTCCATGTATTGTGTTACTTATTGACTACACTTCTCCTGCTGAGGTCCCCACAGGGCACAGCAGGCCAGAAAAGATTATTAGTGGGGGTTTCGGTAACTGAATCAGTCAATTACTCGGTCTGGACTTCTTATTGAAGGGGTTGTGGTGGTAAATGTCATTAGATGCCCAAAAAGCATCAACGTAGAAGCCACCAATGTGCGGCAGTCCTTCCATATCTGGTTTGGCCATTAACCAAAATTGCCACCAGTTTATATCAGTCCAAGAAGAAGGATCTCTAATGGTTGCCCACTCCACATTATGGCAAAAGATGGCATATCATATACTATCAACCCCAATGTTCAAGAAGACACCTGCCCAAGTCATCTGTGTGCATCATTCCAAGTGATCTGACACTATAAGCTCTCCGCATTTACATCGAAACCCAATCATGTGTTGTCAGGAAAGCTGGAGAACCTCTTTGCTTTGCCACCAAATCTTAAGGTGCCCAAATATCTTCAATAGCTTCTGGCGTCTTCACTGTACCACCAAACATCTTCAACAGTTTTTGGCCAACAACTATTCCTCACGACCACCATACACATGCACGTTCAGTATGGCCGTGCATTTGTTCTCAATCTAAAGTGTATGGCCAAGCTTTACTTGGTGGATCTCCGCTTTGGATGACATTGGAGGGTCCCAAGCAAAGGATCAACCTTGTACGATTTTCGTATGGAAAAAGGATGACTTTACGACCTAACGTTCTTTCAGGACTCTTGACTCCAGGAAAAGTCCATCTAAATTTCCGAGAGAACATTTAGCATTTTTAAAAAGTGGATCCCTCTTTGGAAGTTGATATATATCATATATTTCATAATAACAAAAAAAGTGTTTTGCATGCAAAGCAAAAAAAAAAAACAACAGTCTACATATTTGCTGTCCTAGGTTGTTTTCACAGAACAGATCGTGCAAAATGTTCCATTACAAAGCGAAGTTCACTTTTTGATGCGGTTTGTCATAAAAACTAAAATTAGTCAGCTACCCGTACCTGGTGTTAAAGCCCTGTCTAGTGTAAGAAAGCGTGCAAAGTGTTTCTGAGGAAATTAACCCATAAGTGTTTGGTGACACCACAAGCTCACCGATAAATTACGGAATAGGATGGTCACACTTCTCTTTTTAGAAAGTCCTTGTAAGACAGTATGTAAGAAAGCACGATCATCAAGATTACCGAGATCACACGATGACGTATGGCATGATGTCACTCGAACGGATCGGCACGGAAGACGCGGGGGTTCCATGAGGGATATTTTTCTCCAAAAAGTTTTAAAAAAGTGAAGCATATGTAGAACACAGTGCATCCTGCACACAAAACATAACCACATGACCATCCGAGGACACGGCTGGCTGACCGCCACAGGGATTTTGCTTTTTAGGATTATCTAGGCTATCACAGCATGTGAACTTTTAATATCACGCTCTCATTCTGCTATGTGAACTCTTGGCATTTTGGCTCGTAACCTATTTGTCTACTAAGCAGAAGAATATGAAGTCGGACAGTAGGGAATTTTTAAAAGGACAGAAACAGCAAGTGGAGATGTGCCGTGTAATGACCCTACGGGAACTTTACTTTTTACTTTTTGAACTTTTCGATATTGTTGCCTTTTGAAAACATGCCAAGTGGGAAACCTACGACACGTAGTCAGTCATCTGGTTTATTGTTATATATGCATTAAAGGGGTTCTCTACTTTAGACTCTTCTGATGTGTTAAAAGGGCTCCTTAGGATGATCACTAAGTGTCTACCTGATGGAGCCTCCTGAAATTAGCTGTCATGTCTGGGAAACCTGTATGCTCTGCAGCACCACCACAGGGGACATTAAGTATTACACAGTGCCCATTCAAATCAATGGGCTGTCTGTGTAAAGCAGGACTGGACGGGTCCTCCAGAGCAAGAGACACTCTTTGTAACTGCTCTCCACTCTACCCAAGAGGATCCTGAAGAGGGAATCCATCCCCTTTAAATCCTATCCATTTCTCTCTCATTATAAAAGAAACCCCAATATCATCTGTGCCGTCCATTCTTATACTTTCTCTGCACAGTAAAAACTCTAAGCAAATTGATTTTTTTTTTTGTTAGATGGCTAACAAGAAAAAGGTTACAAAAAGCGTGATGTTCCCCAAATGGCATAAGTAAAAACATCAGGGCTTATGCAAAAATAAAAGTCCCCAAACAACTCTGTTACACGTCTTGGAAACTGGTGATGCAAAAAGTTTTAAAAAAAAAATCCACCGGTATCCATTTTAATCGTATCAACCCAGTAAACCAATGTATCAGGTTATTTAAAAAGTAAAATTTCTTAGCATAAAAAGACAATGGCAGAATTGCTGCTTTTTTTTCTTTCCCTTCCCAGAGTTAATAAAAGTTAATCAATGAGCTATATGCACGCCATCATAGTGCGCACTACAACTTGTCCAGCAAAAAACAAGCCCTCATACAGTTACATTAATGGAAAAAATGAAAAAGTTATAGCTCTTGGTACGTGACGAAGGAGAATGCAAAAAAAAGAAAATAAAAAAAATGGCTTGGTCACAAAGGCCTAAGAGAGGCCGGTCACTAAGGGGTTAAATCCAGGCCAAAGACTCCCAACAACTCATGCCGATACTTTATCACCTGTACGTGCATCAGAAAATTTATGTTCGTAATAAGCAAAAAACATCCTCATCAGCATTTAGGAAGAGAGAATCTGCAACTTGCAAAGACAGTGAAAACAAAATTGCAGAGGCAGCGCTCAGGACCTGTGTGGGTTTCCTTACAAGTATATATTATATAGCATAAACAAGGTTCACAGTGCAAATCGCAAAGGAACCAAAAGTCATTACATTCTGCTCACGCAAAGACTATGTCAGACTGGACACTGGACAACCCAAACGCAACATTGCTCCAAACGATCACACGTGGCTGAGCATGCATGTTTTTAATGGGGAGAGAGGAAAAAAAAACCACTGGTTGAAGGGTCTACCTCTCTTGAGAACCAAGGATTGAGCTTGTTGAATCCAACATACCCAATCATTTTTCTCTCTAACATTTGCCATCGAGGCAGAGTCGGGAAACTCCCATATTAGTCAGACAATCCAGCTCTGTTGACATCTACCTAACGTATATGACCACCTTTAGACAGTGATGGTAAGTCTAGAAGTACGCAAGTCAACTGAATCTACCATAGTCATGAAAATCGATCTCGAAACCAGACCACTGAAATATTACAGGTGTCCAGGTAATACCATCCAAATATCTTCGGAAATTATATTGCTTGGCACACAGGTTATACAAAAATGACTGACCTCTTCTGCTTCAGAAGGAGTCTCCTTGCTTGCCAAGGTCATAAGATCAATCCATTGTCATCTTCACAACTTAGATCAATATTTGCACAGTACCATAACAAAGGAAACCACCCATTCCCAACCTTCAAGGTAATGGGGAAATCCACTTGTTAACATAAGGGATTTTTTTTTCTAAACTATCAGCCCATCCATTTCTCTTCCACTTGTATCACTCATATCTGGTTGAGAGCTGGCCAGATTAGAGCGTTCAGATAGTTCTTCTCTAAAGACTATTCCACCCATCTGTTGACCTTCACATTATCTCCCATGTTTGATCAATGTCATACAAGACTAATAAGGTAACAGAATAAAGAAGATAACATAGGATAACAGGTCTACATGACCTTTGAAGATGGCCTCCAATATGTGGTTCTCCAAGCATGCCAGGAGCATTCCTTTCCCAACCGATGGAGAGCCTCACGTTGGAGACCACTGATCTACATGATGGAACTAGAACTTTGCCTTCATAACCCGGATCTCACCTTATTGCTACCTTCCTATTAAAAATAAGAAAGCAAAAATATCCTGTCTTCCAGAAAGCTAAAACAAAAGTATTTCTAAACCATACCTATGCTATTACTATGGAGATGGAAACAGGAAAAATAAGGGAATTTCCACTTTATTGCCAACATTGAGTCATATTTATATGTAAATCCATAAAACGAGAAGTTATGTCACAAATATGACTTGTATTTTTTTAAGTATAGTCCTGATATTTGATCTATAGTCAAGACATGACCACAGAAATGCAAAATTTGGCATGTCCAAGCAATGTCACCACCATACTTGTACAGAGGGTAGTGACGTCAGAATCACCCCCTCCCTCTCCACTCTTCTGCCGTGCCTAATGGGCTGTTCCCTTGGAAACTTAAAACTAAAGTTTAGTAATATTATCTGATAGTTACTGCACTTATCCTAATAGGCATGTTTGCACAGACATTTACTATAATCTCCAAATAAGAAAGAACGCACAGACGCGGTACATGTCCCAGCACACACATTCAGACTATCTACAGAATAAAGCATATTATAAGCTATTAATGTGCCTTTATGACTTAGTGGAAACCATTTATAGATTGGTTTGGGCATGCTTGTCATCGGTTATGCAGTAAAACCTTCTGCGCTTTGTAGCCAGTTCAGTGTGGGACTCTCATTGTGATCAAAGAAGGCTCCATGTAGAACAGAACAGACATTAAAATAATTCTATATAAAAACACACAATTCCGGGATGTTAGAGACAATAAATTAATAGGGTTTTTATACTATGTTACTTACATGCCACCTAGACATAGATAACATTGCTAAAGGTCCATGAGGTGTAAAAAGCCAAAATATCCTGAATGAAGGGGTACCGCAATGGGCACGGCACCAGTCCCCTTTTTCAGAGATTAGTCTTGTGAAAAGTTTAATCATGATAAATGTATATCCCATATCAACATCAAAAGGTTATAGCCGTGACCTGTGCCAAGGTCCTCTATGGTAGGAAACTACACTGAGATCTATTATAGAGACCTGGTGTGGCAATTTGTACCACTTTGGACTATACAAAAATTCCAAATGAATATTATGGTCAAAAGTACAAGGTTGCTCAGGAATCTCAGGACTTGCGCAAGAAGCCAGGGAAGGTGAATTGTAACAAAAAAAAACAAAAACATACCCACCTGTCCTCCGGTGTCCTTTCTGGTCCAGTGCCTGCCAGGGCTTGAGCCGCTGAAAGTCCTCGCTGCACGTGACTGCTGAGGCCAAACAGTGAGGTCACTCGCATGTCACCGGTTCCTTTCCTTAGGCCGTTGATTGTTATGTGCGGCGAGGACTTCCGCTGGTACAAACCCCAGTGTGTGCTGGACAGACGAGTATGATTTATTTTTTATGTTCCACCTTCACCTGCATCCAGCCCCAGTACTGGAATTCCTGGACAACCCCTTTAAGATATAGCATCTCAAAACACACCCCATTCTACCATTCTTGCCGCCCAAAAAACACCCATTACTGCCCACTTCTTGGTGAAGTCAGCATGAACTCAGTTTGCTCTTACCAATGGGTAGAGATTCATAATTCTCAAATTGTGTGTTATTCTAGCTGAAACTTCCCATATTTCACAATTAATATTTTTTATTCTTCTGTATTACATATTTCATGTCAGGTCTCAATCATTGAAGATTTTTGTTAGTCGAAGCGCAGATGAAAAACTGATCACAGGGTGTCCTGCTACACTGATACAAAGCAACTGGCTGTAACCTATGGGGCAACCTTGCAAGTGTTCAAGTACTCTTCTACGCCACCACAGGGAAAATGGTGCATTACATGGTGACCATTGAAATTAACAGGTTGTCCATGTAATGACAAAACAGTACCCATCTTTGATTATGACATACAATAATAGTAAAAAATCTACTTTAACTCCCTTCCCCTCCTAAACCCAAGAACCTTGAAAAGGGTTTCACCCCTACTCTATTTTTGAAAATAAAATAAAAAAATTGATTGTACAAAAAAAAAAAAAAAGGAGAAAAGAACAAAAAACAAACATTCTGAAAAAAAAATATACATGCAGCTATACAATATAAATATAACAACAAATGGAAGTGTTATCACAAGAGTTACCGCTATGGGCACCACAACAACCCCTATTCGCAAAGGCCAGTCAAAGGATTCTACTTTCTCCATGTATTTGAATGTGTGCGTTGTCAATGTGTTAGTTGAGATTTTCATGGCTAGCACACTGACCCATTATTTCCTATGGCCCTATACACATGCCCATGTAATACTGTATATCACAGGTACATGCCTGGGGCAAAACTCAGGACATGTTCGAGCTCAATGAATGATATCAATGGGTCCATGGAGGCACAGAAGGTGGTGCCTACCAAGAAGTGGGGAACAATTTTATGTTTCTGGGCCCCTCAAGGCCTATTAATGGACAAGATTCTGTCACATTTTCAAAAAATAACGCTATATTATAGGAAAGCTCAAAACGCATTTCCCAAAAATAAGAGGAAAAATGACACCTAAATTAGAGATTCAACTACAGTGACAGATCAGTTTATGGAGGTGGTTATTAACAGAGAGACACAAGAAAGAAGATTGTGGGTCACAAATCACAACACAATGTCTCCGGTTATTCCCCAAGCCTCTGTCGCTACAGCTGTATATAACCTGGCGATATTTCCTTATCTCGTAAACGCGGACTGCAGAAAAGATTACAATCTCCCAGGCAGGAATTCAATTTGCAGTGTAAAGTCTGCCGTGAATTGCCAAATAAATACAAACCACGGGAATTGTCACAAGTGCTTCATCAGATTCGTCCAGGACCTTCTCCTCTTCAAAAAGACTTGAGAATTTCTTAATAAGTCGCCTGCGAAGGTGCTTGGACGGGAGCCAAAAGAACGCAAACAATCAATCCGCAAAGAACTAGTGATAAGGTTAGGGTATCAAAAAGTCCCAGCCGCAAGTATATGGCCAATGTAAAAGTATATATATTGAAGGCCATAAGAAGGAGGTAACTCATAACCAATATCTAAAAACGACTACCAAAAGCTGTTCCCAGCTTATTTGGGGCCAGTCGAAAGCCCCACAACCACTCCAATGCGTAAAAAGTATTTTATTGTACTCTACAACAGATGTCTATTTTTGCAAACAATGAAAACTAAAGACCACATATAAAAACATACACAATATACAGTAAAATTCCTTTACGGGTGACCTTTCACCAACTGTTTGCATCCTTCAATAGGCGAGGCTCCACTGATTCCAGCACAGTTGGAATTTTTTCTCTAGCCCCCACCATTCCTGAGCAATCAGTGTTGTTAGTTTCCGCATCTAATATGCTAACTAGATTCTCTACTTTTGGGTGGGCGGTCCCAAACTCTCTGTTCCAGCCCAGGGCCACCCACCTGACAGTGGAGAGCCTAATTAGCATATTAGGTGCAAAAACTGACTGTACTTATTGCTCTGGAACGGTGGGGCTAGTGAAAAAATTCCAACTGTGCCAAAATCAGTGAAGCGGCACCTATTAATTGAAGCAAAGCTGGAGGTGTTGAAATATCCTCTTATAGATTTTCTGGTCTCTCGACCAAAATTAGGAAAGCTGGTTACACTGAGCTATTCCAGCCACAGCTTCCCGATGCAGATCTTCTATTGCAGTCTCAGCGGTCACGAGTGGGTAGTCGGTTACATCATCACAGCCGAGGTTCTGGTTCCTCTGCAGCAATGGTGTACCCAGCCACTTGCAAGTGACCACTGAGAGAGTAATTGACTACAGCAACCAAGCGGTAGGCAAAACATGTCACCAGTGGTACGGAAGACCAACACCAGGAAGCTCAGGCTGGGAGGGCAACGCGGAGGACAGTTGAATATGTTCTAACCCCTTTTCTAATTTTTGGTAGGGGCCAGAAAACCCCTTTAATGTGGCACCAATGGAACCTAGAAGGTGTCAAATAACTACTGTCCAGTCTTCAGCATTCAGTCTCCTGACATGCCACGTGATACGGCAGCTCTACTCTGGAAACAACTGCAGAATTTGGACAGTCATTGGCAACCAGGAGATACATTATAGGTTATTATATGCTACAGGGCACGACGTATATAATGTGACATTTGTGAGAACGTTGTTGAAAATCTTTTGTACGTCAGGTAAAAAGTTGCCCTAAGCACTTCTTTACCTTTACCAAGAGGACTGCAAAATATTTTAAGGCTTGGATTCTTTGTTAACCGTATCGATGACGTCTCCGTAGATCCCATCCAGATCAGCACAGCCTACCATTTGGATCTCGCAGCAGCAAGGTCTCACTTTACAACGTATCTTCAGACAGGTCTGAAAATTCATATAGGACATCAACCTATTTCACTCTCACCAAGGTCTAAGAAGCTACGGTAGAAGGTGCTATTTGATGTCCTTAGACCAGCAGGGTGACAATCTAACCGCTGGTCGCAGTATCTCATCCACGTCACACGCCTGCCCACAGAGCAACTAAAGCACTTCTACACTTCGTGGACTCAACAAACAGCTCCCCATATCTCAGCTTCCTTAATCTTTCTGAGTGGGGCACTAGGAAAGGGAGAAATAAGGAAGATAACTGCTGTCACGTCTAGGTTCTGAGTGAAGATAGACTTATAAGACTGTAGCTGTAGATCCTAGTGGTCAACCATGGATGGTTTAGCTAACAATATGGCAGGAGAGCCCCTATAAGCGATACCCTAATATGTTCTCCTAATATGAATGTTGGTTTTTGGTTCGTGCGCAGAACAATATCCTGACTGAGTGTTCACGTGACTGAGTGGACACAGGTTAAGTAAGGTCTCCATCAGAAGATGGATTGGCTTCCTGATGGTGTCACCGGTTCGTTCAGGTATTTACATTGCAGTATCTGTTACCACTTGCAGGCCTTGGTGTTGTCTCCTCCTGCGCATACATTAAAGTGTTTTCACAAAACTGCTTTATCATCTGTACAGAGGTTAATACAGACTCGACCAATCGATCTGGGAAGTCCCTCAGGAGGCCTCCAGGAGGGGGCGCAAGTGGTGATCACATCACACTGCACTCTACAATGGGGTTGTAGAAGTTACCTGATTTCAAAAATAGCGCCACTCTTGTACATAGGCCGTGTCTGGTATTGTAGCCTCATACAGTCACGCTATTATCACAAATACTGAGTGGAGAACCATCACAGACAACCTCTTTAATGTCCATGACCACTAGGGTGAGAGGTACTGCTGGTTAGCGGCTCTCACTTCTCCAGGACCCCTCTTTATGAGAGATCTGACCCCCATCCATAACAACTATATACCCTAATTCTGCATATGGATGGGGTAGGATGGGGTCCTGAGAGGACAACATATTTAACCCCTTGAGTGCTGCAAAGAACACGTTTCTGGACCACTGGCAATTGTTGGCCCCACCAACATAATCACTGGGACTAGTTGTCTCAAAAGATGACAGGGATGATAGTCTCTCCGGCACCAGCTTTCTCCACTGTCCCAATGTCTCAGTACACATCCTGTCTAACAAAGTGTGCATGGTGTATGGGGAAGTCAGGCGAGACATCTGTGGGCCAAAGCAGCATTCAGGTGACATCTTTCTAAATTTCACCACCTCAGTCAACTCCAACTCTTTGCGCATCCTTCAATAGGCATCGCTCCACTAATTTAGGCGCAGTTGGAATTTTTTCTCTAGCCCCCACCAATCCTGAGCAATCAAAACTGTTAGTATCAACAATTAATGTGGTATTTAAGCTCTCTACTGTAAGGTGGGAGGTCCCTGACTCTCTGTGCCAGTCTAGGACCGCCCACCTAACGGTAGAGACCCTAATCGCATATCATGTGCTGAAACTAACAGCACGATTGCTCAGGAACGACGGAGGCTAGAGAAAAAAATTCTAACTGTGCCAGAATCAGTGGAGCGGCGACTACTGAAGCACGCAAAGAGCTGGAGCTTGTGCGGGTGGTGAAAGGTGCCCTTTAAGACATCTATCAGAAGGTAGATCATTTATCCCGTCTGCCAAGGGAGAGCTGACTACAGTCGAAAGAGCACAATGCTCAGCTGAGCACTTCTGCCCTCTATTTTTAGCGATCAGTGGGGTTCCCAGCACTTGGGGGGGTCCCCCGCCATTCTAAACCTGACATATCAGAATTTTTACAAAACAACAATTATTCTAAAATAGTATTTGGAGAAAGTACAACAAAATCCAAGACCTAAATTTTGTTAAAAAAAAAAAAAAAACTTTTTGAAAAAATATTGTGCAGTCCACAAGTTTAAAAACACCACAGTCCTACAAGGGGTTAATGTTTTTGTTTCCAGATTGTTTACAAAACATTCCCACACTTAAGGTCGAAACCCAACCATGAACTTAGAGGATTAGCTTTTTAAGGTGAAAGTGTGTTAAAAGTCCTATGCCCCAAGCAGGCGGCAGATGATTCCTGGTGGCGTGTTTTTGTGCACGTAAAGTGCAGTGTGTCACAGGAATACGTGCTGCAGTTTTTCACGCTATGTATGTATCAATGTGTATGAGGCAGATAACCGCTCCTCTGTGCTTTTACAATATCCTCTGGCTGTTTTTGCTGCGCCAGCAAGAATCGCAGATAGACACGAGATCATTATATGGCAGGATTATGGCTCTCGCCGGTTCATTAATCACTTCGGAGAACTTTATGAACTTTTGCCGTCCTGAATCCTGCCGTCTCTTTAGTGCGTGTTCACACATGTGCAGATAGGACACAATATATTCTGCAGTGGTGTGATATAACTAGATGTAAAATGTGGTACTTTACGGACTACAGGTAACACTACTATACCCCTTTGGTTTACAGGGACCCCAGGATTATAAATCGATTACAAGTCTCAATGATGGCAGCGATCCTAGTGATCAAAGTAGTCTCTATAGGAATCCTGTAGCAGGTTTTCAGTTTCCCTGCAGCGCCACCACAGGGGAAATGAAGTATGACACGGATATCAATGTGTTAGGTCCTCCAAAGTAAAAAAAAAAAAAAGGTCTTTATAGCTTTATGTTTGTGACTGTCACAACCAAAGAATGCAAAATGAGCCCAAAAAAAGTCAAGAAAACAATACATGGATGAGGGGTTTCCTGTGCAATAACCATGGGGGGCGGGGGGTGGGGGATCTTCTTACAGGTTATTGCAAAGTACGCACAATCTGACACCAGTGTTCACTTCCAAAGTGCAGCAGGGACTATTCAATTACAATTTTTTTTTTTAGAGGGGCAACCAAAAATATGACAGCTATGTGAGGGCGGAGGGGAGAGACCAAGTGATGACCTCTCCGAGGAACTATTTCTGTAACCAAAATGGTATTTTACTACCATCATACCTGCATTTGGCACCACAGCCATCTTTTCTTTTCCTACATTTTAGGGATTGCTACAGGTTCCAGAGGTCAGCTGTCCCCCCTTTCAGAATGTTTTTACCGGGGACATATTCCACAATCTTCAATGGAGATACTCCTTTAAGAGACGCTGCGAATGACTGAGAATGACTATGCCACCCACTGGTCGCTGTGTTTCATTGCTAAGCAACGACAGCGGCCGAACATATTCAGGATGCTGCTTAGCAAATGAAGGAGAGAAGAAGAAAAAAAAAAGAGCAATCCATTAGTCTGAAGATTTCTTAAAGGGGTACTCCACTTTGGACAATCCCTATGTATAAGGCATGTCCACTCTACTAGGACCCCAGCAATCAGCTGTAATCTCTAGGGAAACCTGGCAGTAAGTGTACAATTTCCCTACAGCGCCACCACAGGACACACTAAGAATTACACCGTGTCCATTCACATCAGTGGGTTGTCTGCATAATGCAGGACAGGACAGATACTTCAGAGTGAGAGACACTCTTTGCTGATCTCCCTGCCCAAGAGAGGAGAATTCAAAATGGAGGACCCCCTTCAATTCTGAATTTATTAACAGGGTGTATGGAAATGGGTTTAGTGAAACAGACATCTCCAATAACAAATAGGTACAATAACAATTTGGTTTTTAACCCAAGTTTCACATCACAAAATTTTTTTTACAGGTCTGAAATACACTGGGGAAGATTCACTAAGAATCCCCAGAAACAGTGCCACTCTTATTTTCAGGCTGAGTCTGGTATTGCATCTCAACTTTATTTACCAGAATGGTGATTTTTACAATTCTGATAATCCAGCAATCTTAGGCTAAGGTCACATCTGCGCCGGCCTATGTGTTAGAGGAAGAACAGACAGATGGACCTATACAATAGCGGATACAAATGGAGCCCGATGGACCCCAATGACTATAACGGGGTCCGTTGTGTTTAGACTGAAATCGGCGAACATAAACATTGTGCGTGTAGGAGTTTTTCGTCCACCAGTTTCAGGCACAGACTGCAGGCCCAAAGTTATAGCTCCAGTAAAACAAAAAGTTGAGCCCGGTTCACATCTGCGCATGTTCGGGGTCAAGCGGACTCCCCGAACGTAAACCTAATCCGCATAAAAAAGCGGTTAAATTCAGGAAACCGGTGGACCCCATAGATTATAATGGGGTCCATGTGGTTTCCACACGAAAAAAGCACAGAGAAAAGTGCTGCTTGCAGGACTTTTCTCTCACATTTTTCATGCGGAGAGGGGAACGGAATGGCCCGAACGCAGATGTGAACCGGGCCTAAAACTCAAGTCATGGTGGACACGGCTGAACTATAAGACGTTAAACATTATCCTGAAGGAGAGGGCGCGCGGTTGTCTCAGTCGGCCGCATTTCCTGCTTGTTTGATTATTTATCCAAGAGGAACCGACACAAAATAGAAGAGAGGATTTCCCCCTCCAGAGCTTCCTATGCCCCATGCGATGCCCGCCTCTCCCAGACTGTGACTAAGGAAGGCAAAGGTTGCGACCATTCCCACCGTCACCTGTTCTTGGAATCAATCACGGTAATCTATTAACTGAGACATATCAGTCCGCACATGTTTCCACAAGATCAGATGAAACAAGCTGGCGGCCGACCAGGTCCTAGAGTTAGCACAGTCACGGGCATAAAGTCAATGTCCACCACTAAGTTTTACTTCAACAAAGTCCTGTCAGAATTTCATGATCAGCCATAACATTAAAACCACTGACAGTCAAAGTGAATAACGTAGATTATCTGGTGACAATGGCGCCCCTCAGGTGGTGGCAGCAATAACTATCAATTGATGCATTGGAAGCAGGAAGAATGGGCAAGTGGAAGGATCTGAGCGACTCCGATAGGGGCCAAACTGCGAGGCTAGACGGCTGGGTCAGAGCATGTCCAAAATGGCAGGTCTTGTGGGGTGTTTCCAATGTGACGTGGTCCAAGGAACCAGCGACAAGGACATGGTCACGCAATGTCCTTACACTTCCTGGACATTATCAGACTGGTGTCACAATTTCCAGGAGGAATAACAGAGGAACACCACATAGTTCTAAGAAAAGATGCTCCAGAATTAGTATTCAATAAAACAAGCATGTCAGGCGAGGGAAAGGTCACAACGGCTTCCCTTCATATATGACTAACCACCATTATCTGAGCTCCTGCTGCTACCCAGCTTTCCTACAACCAGATATAACAACCAGAAAAAAAAGAAACTTGAGACGGCAGCTTCTTCCATTACTCTTGCTATTTATTGGCAAGGGATTTTCTGCAAGATAATCAGGTCAGAGGTCAGTAAAGCAAGTCTCGCCTGATAATGTGTTTACAGTATACTGGTTTCCAGTCGCCACAGCCCTGTGGTTTTACTGGTATACACCACGAGTAACTGGGCAGAGTATTTTTTTGTTCAGTCCGTCTAATGTGCACGGCTTTATCGTGCGTGCAAAATCGGCGCAGTCAGCAGAATACGACTTTGTGGTATTATAAGAAGGCAGGAGGCGGCGGTGGGAGCGACACAGATATAATAATTATCTGTACTGCGCACTGTCTTATGCAAGAGCCAGCTGAGGAGCGGAGTAAGCACTGACTTCAGCAAGACTGTGTGAGGAGACAGAGGCACGCTCAGGGTTACTCTCCCTCTGCAGTCTGTGCAGGTTTACAGTAGTGGTCGGAAAGCTGAGGCTCTTCAGCTGTTGTGAAACTACAACTCCCATCATGCCTTGATGTCTTCTATGCTATAAATATTGCTGGGGTCCTGCTTAGTCAACAGATGTAATAAATCTTCATAAAAAGGTGCATTGCTAAACTTGCATTCATTAGGTGTTACAGCCTGTATTATTGAACAGGGCAGCGTTAACAGTTCTCCATGCTTCAGGGCTGAAATAGCTCAGCAGTCCCTGCTGGTTTAATGGCCGGACAGAGCAGTCTGTACAGCTTGTCTAAGCGGTATGGAGTGTGACTGATGACATGTTTGTTGATTATTTCCAATGGTGACCTGTAAAATTGTGAGTACAGCTCTGGAGTATATCACAGGATGTACAGGATAAGTAATGTATGTACACAGTGATTGCACCAGCAGAATAGTGAGTGCAGCTCTGGAGTATAATACAGGATGTAACTCAGGATCAGTACAGGATAAGTAATGTAATGTACACAGTGACTGCACCAGCAGAATAGTGAGTGCAGCTCTGGAGTACACAGTGACTGCACCAGCAGAATAGTGAGTGCAGCTCTGGAGTATAATACAGGATGTAACTCAGGATCAGTACAGGATAAGTAATGTAATGTATGTACACAGTGACTGCACCAGCAGAATAGTGAGCGCAGCTCTGGAGTATAATACAGGATGTAACTCAGGATCAGTACAGGATAAGTAATGTAATGTAATGTATGTACACAGTGACTGTACCAGCAGAATAGTGAGCGCAGCTCTGGCGTATAATACAGGATGTAACTCAGGATCAGTACAGGATAAGCAATGTAATGTATGTACACAGTGACTGTACCAGCAGAATAATGAGTGCAGCTCTGGAGTATAATACAGGATGTAACTCAGGATCAGTACAGGATAAGTAATGTAATGTATGTACACAGTGACTGTACCAGCAGAATAGTGAGTGCAGCTCTGGAGTATAATACAGGATATAACTCAGGATCAGTACAGGATAAGTAATGTAATGTATGTACACAGTGACTGCACCAGCAGAATAGTGAGGGCAGCTCTGGAGTATAATACAGGATGTAACTCAGGATCAGTACAGGATAAGTAATGTAATGTATGTACACAGTGACTGCACCAGCAGAATAGTGAGCGCAGCTCTGGAGTATAATACAGGATGTAACTCAGGATCAGTACAGGATAAGTAATGTAATGTATGTACACAGTGACTGTACCAGCAGAATAGTGAGCGCAGCTCTGGCGTATAATACAGGATGTAACTCAGGATCAGTACAGGATAAGTAATGTAATGTATGTACACAGTGACTGCACCAGCAGAATAGTGAGTGCAGCTCTGGAGTATAATACAGGATGTAACTCAGGATCAGTACAGGATAAGTAATGTAATGTACACAGTGACTGCACCAGCAGAATAGTGAGCGCAGCTCTGGAGTATAATACAGGATGTAACTCAGGATCAGTACAGGATAAGTAATGTAATGTATGTACACAGTGACTGCACCAGCAGAATAGTGAGTGCAGCTCTGGAGTATAATACAGGATATAACTCAGGATCAGTACAGGATAAGTAATGTAATGTATGTACACAGTGACTGCACCAGCAGAATAGTGAGTTCAGCTCTGGAGTATAATACAGGATGTAACTCAGGATCAGTACAGGATAAGTAATGTAATGTACACAGTGACTGTACCAGCAGAATAGTGAGCGCAGCTCTGGAGTATAATACAGGATGTAACTCAGGATCAGTACAGGATAAGTAATGTAATGTATGTACACAGTGACTGCACCAGCAGAATAGTGAGTGCAGCTCTGGAGTATAATACAGGATATAACTCAGGATCAGTACAGGATAAGTAATGTAATGTATGTACACAGTGACTGTACCAGCAGAATAGTGAGTGCAGCTCTGGAGTATAATACAGGATATAACTCAGGATCAGTACAGGATAAGTAATATAATGTATGTACACACTGACTGTACCAGCAGAATAGTGAGTGCAGCTCTGGAGTATAATACAGGATGTAACTCAGGATCAGTACAGGATAAGTAATATAATGTATGTACACAGTGACTGTACCAGCAGAATAGTGAGCGCAGCTCTGGAGTATACACAGTAACTCAGGATCAGTTCAGTGTAAGTAAAGTTGACAAAGTTGCTCCAATTTTTTATATAAAACAGTCCCTGTATTAAGACTCGTGCAGAAACTAAGGAAGCGGAGAATGCCTAATAGAGATCCCCTGGTTAAAATTGATGTACATAGTACGGTTGAGAAAAAGACCTAACTATGTAACCCCTAATGCCCTGCAGCCATGACTAGAAATACACGACTGCTTCCCCTGAATGGAGCTGAGCTGCAATACCACACACAACCTGTAGACAGGCGTGGCGCCACAACAGAGCCATGATACAGTACTGCAATCTGAACCATGCAAAGGTGGAAAAATGCAACTCGCAGCAAACCCTGCCCACCCCACCTGACAGTGTATGATGGGGGTTGTAGTTGTGCAATAGCTAGATTGCAAACACTGAAGACCACTACCCTATAGCCATGGAACCGCGCGTTCTTTTAGCTCCACCATGTTGTTTATCTCCTGTACTGCCGCTGACCTTATCCCACATGTATGTAACTTTCTTCTGCCTTGACCTCAGACCTCCTGCCATTGAGCAATCACCCCCTGTGAGAGCCATTTATCTTTTTTCCTTGACACACTTCAGCAGTGCCAGTCCCTCAGCCCTGGCGCCTCCTCTACAGTATGAATAGAAAGCATTCCTGAAGAGAAAAACAAGTCATAAAAATATGCGGCAAGAGGCCCAGGGAGGCAAGGGTTACACTGAGGCACAGTCCACCCCCATCCTCCTCCTCCTCCTCCTCCCTGGACTGCTCAGTCCAATATGGGGTCCTTGAAAGCATTATATGTAATCTGATCCCAAGGGCCAAGGCGAAGAAATCTCTCCATATACCCTCCTTTCACAGGAGGCTAAAAAACATTCTTATTGGGTGTTTGTTTGTTTTTTTGGCCCTGGCGTCCAGGAAAAAAAAAAAAATTGAAAAAAAAAAAACACCAAAAAAAAAAAACGTCTGCAATTTGCAAAATCCTTCTATCTGCAACTGTTCACTTCAACAACAAGATCCTTTTACATAGGATCCAGCTGCCAAAGGCAGAGCAAGGCTCGACAAACAACTGCTGCTGGCAGCCGGCCAGGCCTCCGCAAGAAAAACATTTTTACCCCCCAACTCTTTCACAAAGGACGATAAAGCAGATATTGATAGGAAGCTGCGGCCTCTCTACTACTGTCCCAGGACTCCCCGGTAAAAACAAAAGTTTCCGGGCCTCTCAAGGGGGCAAATCTGGCCCATAAGGGCAATTTGCTGCACCCAAAAAGATTTGTCCTGACAAGTTGCCACCAATTCTCTCTTCTTAAGTTGATGAGGAACAATATGGCTCACATTACCACTGAGCCCATTACCCTTCACCAATGTAAGTGAATGGAGCCGCATTGTGACCCCGAGGGTCCTAGATTCTGCCACTCCTAGTTGCAAAAATATCCAGCAGCGCTCAATCTTTTTGTGACTAGAAGTTGCAGTCGCAGCATCATCGGGATCATGATGCGAAAGCCCTTCACTTACAGTGAAGGAATATATTATATAGTCTGTATTATACTCCAGAGCTGTATTCAAAATTCTGCCGGACGTCATTGGAAACTAACAGCACCCCAAATAGCTACATATATGAATATTTATGTTAATACATTGCATTACATAGATAGCATTTACAGTATCTTTAGTTACATACAGCCTGTATTATACTGCAGAGCCGCATTCACAATTCTGCTGGACCTCATTGAAAACCGATGACATACTTATTGTCCGGCACACCCCTAACAGCTCAAAAATACCTACAAATCATCCTGAGTTATGTGGACAGCATTACACTTCAGAGCTGCATTCGTAATTCGGCTGGATGTGATGGAATACAGTATTAGGAGTTAAATCACATACTCAGGAGCTGTATTCACAACTCTGCTAGTCGTCATTGAAAACTGACGCAAAGATCCAGTAATGCAGTGGAACTGCTAGCTCTTATTACTGTACACTTACCATGTCACCAGAAAATGCTCTGTGTGAATAGCCAGCAAGGAAGTTTGTGCAATTTCAGCTCTTGAGCCTGCAGAATTATGTATGCAGCTCTGGGGTACACAAACTGTAGCTTAGGGATAGTACAAGATATCTAACGTAATGTATTTATATAGTAACCCCTTGTTATGTAGTTTGAAAAATGCTGTTTAAAGATGGACATGCCCTTTAAGAACGGCGGCAGATGGGCGGAGGGAGACGGCGGTCGCTATATAATGCTGCGTTAGACAGATTACACAGCTGGTCCTTCGTACACCAAATAAAGTGGATAATCTTTTTCTTTTCCAATACGATTATGAAGGACGCTGGAATGTGGAGACTATGGGTGAATTAACCTTTTCAGTAGAGGTCACCACAAAGATTCCTTGCAAGGCTGAACTTAGAACAAGTGCTGCACTAAATTCTGCTCAACCCCCACCTGTCACTCACCCCCACAGAATAACATCTGATGTGGTGTCAATACGTGACTCAGAAACGTCTGTTCCAGCGCACATCTGCCTTGTTAAAGGGAACCACCACACGTAAGTAAGGAAGTAAACTAAGGGCAGCCACAGACTGGACTTTGTCTCCTTGACCTCGATGGCTGGCAAGGTGTCTGCCAATGCTCAGACCACCTGTACTCCTCTAGAATAGAGAGGTCAGACACATCCCCTCTTTATTAGAAGCAAAGACTCAGTATATTGGGGTAGAGGGAACAGACTGTGCATGGTTACAGGTTGTCCACAATTACAAAAACATGCCTGTCCTCTTCCAAAAAACACCGCCACACCTGTCTATGGGTGGTGCCTGGTACTGCAGCTCATCTCCACTGAAGTAGATGTGAAGCTAAACCCCATTCACTTCATGGAGCTGCAATACCAGACACAACCCCTAAGCAGATCTGGCGCTGTTTTTAAAAGAAAGCTGCCATGTTTTTCTAATCCTTTAAACCCCTTTAAAGTGACAAAGTCATCTCGACAACGGTTCACTCTTAATGTCTTGTAAGAAACAATTTTTTACATTTTGGTGGAGTTATAACTTGTTCTCAATAGTCATGAAAGTATTGCACTTCATGTATTGTCCTCTAGATGTCAGTACAATGAGTAAGGGTACAAAAAGTATCTCGTTTTACAGCCTACAGTAAAACAATGTTATCAACCAGTTATCTAGACAAGGTGCTTTTATATGCTTTGATAATGCCTATGAGTCAATGGTTTCCCACTTGTGCAACGAGAAGGGACATCTAAAGTTGGGCATGCACACTAGATGTGTATTGGCCTCCCCCCCGCAATCCATTTCGACAGTACCATCTACCCATCTAATGTGTATAGAGACCTCCTGACCCTCCCCTAAGATCTAGATTTCAACTTTTGTTCATGTGGACACAAGCCCCTGCCGGACGAGCCTCTTCTTCTCCAAGCGTCTATGTGTACGCAAAGTTGGGTAAGATATCCGTCGGCCAAAAGAACATTCGGCCTACATCTATCTAACAAGTATGGCTTAAGTCTAAATGGTAAGCTTACTGGTCAACCATCAAATGACTTAACACACAACAATTTGCCGATGTTAGATCTAAAATTTTGGTCATACCTGGAGAACTACGACATGACCAAGTAAAAGTTGATTCAATGCCAGGCCTACATGTTACCTAAACAACCAAGGATTCTTAGAAGACTTCCTACATACACCTCCAGTGCCAACTGGATGAAGACAACAGGACTTAGTCAGCACTATTCTACCCAACCGAATCAAAAACCTAAAACTATCTGACAGATGATATTTGTGGTAATTAATCGAATACGGTAAGAACAATCTAATGTCTTTGGGCAAAGCAAGAAAAAAATTCTGGGTAAAACTTAAAAATACAATAAAAATAGGCCAAGTAGCTTAGATGCAATAAAGGAGGCACCTAGCCGAGAAAGCTTCGACTATCTACAAGTATGGCAGGCTTAAGTCTAGATGGATAGTTTATTTGCCGAACCATCAAGTGACTTGATACAGAGTGGTCTAAGGATCTCACAACTGAAATTCTTGTCATACCTGAAGATCTGCGTTCGTGACCAAGTGCCTGTTGAGTCAATGCCAGGCCTACATTTTGTCTAAACCGTCAAGACTTCTTAGAAGACTTCATACATAGAAATTACTGATCATTCTCCTCCCACATCTCCAGTGCCAACTGGAAGAAGTCATCAAGACTTGGCCAAGCACTACTCTACACAACCTACTCCACCCTCTACCCACCCAAAAACCTAAAACTATCTGATATGTTGGGGTAATTACTTGAATTTGCTAAGAACCATCTAATTCGTATGGGCAAAGCAAGGAGAAGTCCAGATGAAACTAAAACATAGCCATAGGATAAATGGTCTAGATGCAACAAAGGAGGAACCTAGCCGAGAAAGCAAAACATTCCCATAAGTAACCCAGTAGGTCTTTTATGTATCATGATCTGTATACAAAACAGAGTAAAGAGCTCCAGATACCATCTACGGTCTTGTTAGGTCCGGAATCAAAGCAGAACTATACAGTAGCTGGTATTTCATAAGTATAAACAGCAAAGCAGAGCAGAAATTTCCATCTACAACATTTAGTAAAAGTCCTGGTGTGTAACTACGTGCCAATGGCTGACCACAAACATCTACACCAGAGAAGCCACACACCACAATGAGGCATTGCGCAACAAAACCTGCGTCCAACATGCTAGACATGGGGCTCGGCCTCCCAGCAACGTTCACTGGTCTGGACTTTGAGATACTAATGTTTAACACAATGCAGTAAATATTTCTGCACAGCTGCCCTCGAAAGAACAGATGGAAAAACCCCAAGTGAAAGGAGAACATAGCTTCACCTCAGACTGATCTTTGAGGTCTAAGATCAGAGACCCATCCCACCAAAAATAGCAACCCTACCAGCAAGTAGAAGTCCTTGGACTTCCCTCTGTCAAGTTGTACAAGTAGAAATGACAGCAAAGACTAGGTTCCTCCATAGTAGTCCTCCACTTGGGTTTCCTTCAGACCTCCAAATTTTTATCTTGTTGGCGCAGTTTGCTACATCTGCCCCCAAATTGCCCCAGGCAATTTCTCAAGCATCAGAAGCTTCATACAGGATAATAGACATGGGGCTATCAATTACTTGGCAGGAGCTGGTGTGGTGGCATTGCCCAAATATTGCCCATTGTGGGACTATTATTATTATAATTATTATATCTATATACCTAGAAGAAATGGTATCCACTGGTTTCCAGAGATCCTACTACAGAACTAGCCAAATTCATCCTTCACAAGTCCTTAAAGGCCTGATAGTAACCAGTATAGAAGGTGTACAAGTAACTACATTGGTTGTTACCAAAACAGCCTAAGAGGAGGACAACTCAAAGAGTTCAATAATGGAGGAAGTCTTAATTTTAGGTGGAAGCTGTCATTTATCTGTAGTTGGCTCCAGTTTTGGAATTGTCCTCACTATCTGTACAATCCCCAGTCCGATTCACGCTCCTGTCCATAGTCATAATCCTTCTTTTAGTGCCAAAGGTTGCACAGGCCTGAAAAGAGCCATATGGGCCACAAATGTTGTCACTTGTCCCACTCTTAGAGACTTGCACAAACTGCAGTACCCAGAAGGGGCAACACTGGAGAAAGCTCTTCCCAGAGTCATGAGACTATCTTTGGGCCAAAAGCCATTCAACTGAACCCCCCCACCACCACAGCAGGGCATGCATGTATTCAGACTCATCTAGCCACTGTCAGACTCATCTAGTGCCTGTAAGGATTGGGCATATTGAAATCCAATAGCCCAATCTTTCTTCACCATTGGTATGCCAGTCTTGCCAAAATCGAGAGATTTGTATGACCAGATTAAGAAATGTGTACTCCATCCTGAGGCATGATGGGAATAACATCCAGAATATAAATAAAGGTATTTACCTGTTAAGTAAGGAACAATTTCATTCACATTTGTATTAGAAGCTGGAGGACAACCATTTACGGGTCAATAAGCAATATTTTTACCAATCTTTACTGAAGTTTGTGCATTTTACTTTTATTAGCCACTCATTGTCATGAAGGCTCAGAACGGCTCAGATCTATAATTCTCATGTGTCAACGGGTCTTAAGACATAAGTCATAAGTACCTAAATTATAAAGTAATTGCGTAGAGTAGAGGTATAACCTACTACTCCACCAAGAGACATAGTGCCCCTCCTGACCCACATCCATGGACTCTCACCTATCCATAGTACCCGTCCTGACCCACATCCATGGCCTCTCACCTATCCATAGTACCCCTCCTGACCCATATCCATGGCCTCTCACCTATCCATAGTACCCCTCCTGACCCACATCCATGGCCTCTCACCTATCCATAGTACCCCTCCTGACCCACATCCATGGCCTCTCACCTATCCATAGTGCCCCTCCTGACCCACATCCATGGACTCTCACCTATCCATAGTACCCGTCCTGACCCACATCCATGGCCTCTCACCTATCCATAGTACCCCTCCTGACCCACATCCATGGCCTCTCACCTATCCATAGTACCCCTCCTGACCCACATCCATGGCCTCTCACCTATCCATAGTACCCCTCCTGACCCACATCCATGGCCTCTCACCTATCCATAGTACCCCTCCTGACCCACATCCATGGCCTCTCACCAATCCATTACCTCTCATGACCCACATCAATGGCCTCTCACCTATCTACAGTACCCCTCCAGACCCACGTCAATGGCCTCACACCTATAAACAGTACCCCTCCTGACCGACATCAATGGTCTCTCATCAGGCCATAGTATCCATATATCCATGGCCTCTCACCTAGTCACAGTACCCCTCCTGACCCACATCAATGGCTTCTCATCTATCCACAGTACTCCTCCTAAACCAAATCAATGGCCTCTCACCCCTCATGAAACGTATTTACATATTCCTCCCTGACTAGTAAGTAAAAGATCTAGATCTACTGGTGAGGGGGGCAGAAAGACAAGTTTTAGGAGTGCCCGGAGCAGTTGTATATGTCTGCGGTAAACAATGGACACATTATCAGTAACCCCGCTGACCTCAATAGCCTGGCCTGCATACCATCACTTAGAAAACTTCTCTGACTTCCCCCTGATTCCATAAAAACCTGATAAGAGGTTTCCATCTTCACCCACTACCAATTCAACCCTAAAACCATACAGAGATCTTCAGGTGGATCCACAGAAGACTCAACCCATGCACAAGGGTGACACTGTTTCTGTACAATCTATTTTTCTACTTCTTGACAACCCCTTTAATGCAATCTTTACAACTTCAATAGTATCCTAAGGAAACTTGGGAGAAATCTTGAATCAATTGACCATTAATGACCACGCTGGATGTCCTTGTGCTTACAAAGACCAGCATGTGATATTACGTAAGTGCTGGCAGTACTCACCACCATAGTGTCCATATAAACAGATGTGAACGGGGCCCAAGGCTAGCCATACACATAAGATTAATATTGGCCACACCTGTTGATTTTAGCAGGACCAGCAGATCACCTGAAGGTTTGAGAGGAAGCCTCCTGAGTCTGGTCTTCCCCAATGGCAGATGCCAAGGAAAGAAGAGTTTGGCTTGTTGGATTTCAACATGTCCAATCCTTTTGTTCTCAGGGGGACTCTAATGGGGCCATCAAATGAGGGCCATATCCCCATAGTTATGTGGGTATCTTCTGTATAGACTCAAACTGGTCACAGAGCATGACCGCAACACTCTCCCACTGAAGTCAATGAACTATCACCTGTTCACGACCATAGGGGCGCCCATTTTGTCTGAACAGTATTCAGAGATACTCTTTACAGCAGCCACGTGGATTATACAAAACTGTAGTCTGGAGAGGATTGATTTCTATGGGATGATGTAGTGGGCATGCTCTGTGACCTTACAGTGGTCACTGTGCAGGGAGGAGGAGGAAGTGAGCATAACCTATTGTGAATGTTGGACCCTGTGTTAGCTTGTCACTGTAATCCTGCCTGTGATGATAATGAGATGACTGAGGAGAAGTGATCTCTACAGAACAGGAAGCATCGGACTATTGTGAGGCTCAGAAGTCAGAGTGAAAATGGCAAGATTTCAGGATTATTTTAATATAAAATGAAATAAATAAATAATATAAATGAAAACATAAAACTTAAAAAACAAAAATTCTTAAAAAATATGTTTAACATAAATCTTGATGTAAACAGTCAGTTGTTTTCTATTGATACATTGGCTTCCTATGCAATGGGCCCCAGAGAAATCCAGTTATGGCCTCATACGCCAATAGCCTTCCCTGCCCAGCTCCGTACACCACGCTGGCACTGAATAAATAACAGGTGATAAATCATAAATTTATTTAAAATTTGCAAAAAATTTAATTGATATTAAAATGCCAACAAGTTCAGGTGACAACGTCTGTCAATATTGAGACCCCATGAGGGGTCGGGTGCAAACGTGTGAAATAAACAATATCTGAATCTCCATGGCGACTAACGAACCAAATACAGACATCAGAAATTAATGAAGGTAATTAAGATGTGTCTGAGCAAGTACCACGGACGTAAACAACATCCGACTACTGTGCAAGCGTGTGCAGGAATGTTCTGCAGAGTGCAGGACGCACGCAGCTCCCTGAGCCTCACTCCTCACTCCTCACCACTGGAGGGGGGCTGATAATATTCACACAATAGAAAATTTAAAGGGAGTGTCTCCAGACCCTAGCACATTATCCCAGCCCTGCAGATAGATAGGCTAGGGACACCTGAATCCAATGGTGTTTTCCCCTTGTAAATGGCTGCCTCCTCTGCCGAGATATAGCTGTTTTATCAATATTCAAATGAGCTCTTTGTAGCAATGGCGGCGCCCTTGTTGATCCTTAGAGCTCACTTCCAAATAATGATATCTCGGCAACGGAGGCAGCGATTCACAAGGGGAAAACACCGTCTGATTCAGGTGACCCTAAACTATCTATCTGCGGGGCTGGGTTGATATGCTGGGGTATGGTGACACATTCCCTTTAAGAGACCTTTGAAGTTCTGTTCTTCCCAACAAGGGTTCTACAGGACCGACCGGTATTTGATAAGGAATGTGAGGGGGAAGACCACCTTAAATTCCTCAGTGTGAACAGCTTCTTAAGTCTAAGGACACACACTGTGGGACAGAAATGCTCCCAACGGTCCTAGTAAAGCGAATGAGATTTTATTTAAGCTCAGCCCCACATTGCAGTACAATGCATATGCTTTGTCAGAATTCGCAAAAAGCTATGAAATTGCTGCCAAAACAACCCCATTCCGATGAATGGAACTGATTTTCAGTCGCAGAAATTTCTGTAGCAAAATCTGCCGTGTGTGAATATACCCTTAACCTGAATTGACATACCAGGTTTTCGGTTTGTTCCCACTCGCCTGTAGCCAGCGGAAATCTTAAAAATGGTGAGGAACTGAAACACAAAGCATATAAAAAAAAAAAAATTGCAAAACTTTTCATTATTTATTGACTGACCTTTACAGAAATCTGGACAATCCCTTACGTAATTAAAGGGGAATTCCACCTTTTAAGACAAGTCACCCATTCCGTAGAATTCAGTGGCGCCGTAGACACACTATAGATGTCAATACGCAGCCATCGCTCTACGAACAGGGGCTGCACAGAGTTAAAAACACATGGCTGCCTTCTTCCAAAACAGCGCCACACCTGTCTGCAGTTTGTTTGCGGTACTGCAGCTCAACCTGTTCACTTTGAAGGAGCTGAACTGCAATATCAGATCAACCCATGGACAGGTAGGGTGCTGGTTTAGGGAAAAAAAACAGCCATGTATTTTAACCCTTAGAGTCCATGGAGGGAAACGAGCGGTGGAGCGATGTCGAGTGCCCACCCATATGTCTTAAAATCCTAAAATTTCCAGAGAATCGCCCTTTACTGTCCAAAGCCTATCCCGCAGTGATATCTGTAACGCTAAAAGCTGGGTGATATATAGTTGTCACCCAGCTTTCTTACAGTCCTGAACATCATATACAGCCACATATCCTTGAGTGCTCATAAATTTGGCGACAACCCGTCTTGTTTGCAGAGGTTGTCAGCTTTTTCGCAGTAGAGGGCGACTCAAGGATCTTTTATTTTATAGGTAAATTCCCTTTAGTACAAGGCAAGCAAAGTGTACGATGACTGACAATGGGAAGGCGAACCGCAAGTGACAAGAACGTGTCAGGCACTCGGGAAAGCAGGATAATGGACGGGAGCAATGAGCGCAGCAGCGAGTAGCAAGCGGGTATGTTACCTGGCGTCTCAGAAAAACAAGACTCAACCTCATCATAGAAACAACAGCTCCGGCTGCAATCTCTGTGACAGCCGGAGGGTGAGATAAACGGCACTCTACAGATGTAGCAGAGCTGAGCCTGCTAGTTAACCCCTTACCATACAGTAAGCAACCACAACTAACTCAGCTCTGCTACATCTCTATGTCACATAGCGGATTAAGACATGACCATTGCATAACTGTCACAAAACACCGTTCACAAAGCCGCAGCTTAGATACATGCCAATAGCCTGAGGACACCGGTTCGAATCCCATTGCCGACTCCTGGTGACCTTGCGCTAAGAGAAGTAATCCAAATTAGATTGCAAGCTCTGTGGATCACAAACATGTGCAATACAAGAATATATCAGAGGGGGCGCAACCTTAACATGTCAGTATACGTACCCCCAATAGACCACCCTCTGCCCAAAAACCCCCCTTCCTCCATTATTTTATAGTGGGGCAAAACGCGAATCGTCGGCATATAACGTATATATCATGGCGTACCGCTCAATAATGGAACATTAACCCCGTCTATGCTGGAAATATGGGTCTAGTTGGTTCTACGCAGTTCATACAAACCAGACCGCTGCAAATCTGCCTGTGCCCACAGGGTGCCAACCGGGTACCAAGGCCGATAGGGGATTATTTAGGTTTATAGGAGGAGGGGGGGTAGTTTGGAAGAAGGAAGACGTTTTCACATAGCAACAGGATGGCGTCACACAGACATGTAATATATGGCAGGTACACAGCTGGCCATAGACGTACCGGTAAATAGCGCTGGCGGTGACCGCCACGGCCAATAAAAATCTATTGCATACATTTAAGCTTTTTTTTTCTCAGTTGCTAATGGTTACCGTCACCGACGTAATGATAATTCTAAAAATTTCGCATTGGGGGGGCATTACGGCGGATATTACGGCTATTTTGGCGCACTCGTCTGGCAAGAATTCGATATTTTACCCCCAATAGATTGTTAACCCCCCCCGACAAAGCATTTGACTACAATCTCATCCGTTTTCCCAATGAAACGTTACCCGATTGTTGCAAAAATCATCATTTACGTTGCCATCGGCGCCGTAAATGGCGAAAAACAGCCTCAGCGGCAGCTATTAGGAGCGCTACGGCGGACCTGACGTCTAGGGCGACCTGTAGATGGCCAAAAGACAGTGTAGGACTACAAGTCCCAGCATGCCCTTTGCAGGAATATGCCAGGACTTGTACTGCTACTAGGCAGAAGTTGTTTAGGACAGTTCAATGGAGGTTCAGCTGCTTTTGCAGGAGTTTTCGTCTCTCACCTTCCTCAGCACTTTGTGGCAGTTGCTGCAGATGACATAGTCGCTGCTCTCGGTTCCGTTCATGGTGTCACCTCCTCCGCCCGGTGCTCCAGCTGTGGCTCGGGGAGAAGAGAGCAGCCGGCGAGCTGTGCACTGCGGGCCGACCCGAGAGCACAGACCGGGCACAGGAGGAGGAGGAGGGCTACACTGAGTGACAGGGGCCGAAGGGGACGGACTGGCACGCTTTAACACGCCTACAAAGCGGTAGTACTTATAAACTACGTCTAGACCACACCTATAACCACGCCTACATCTCCATATGGAGCGAATAACCGCACCCACTCCCGCATAACCCCGCCCACTACATGTTCTAGCTCAGGTTCTGTCATTCCACAGGGATCCGCCTCTTCGCCTTCACGTTCCGGTTCAGCCAATCACTTCGGAGCCGCTACTTGCGTCACGCCCCCCGGTAACTACTCCGGTGGGCCAATCAGAGGACGAGAAAAGAGAACGGCGTCCTGGCCAATAGGAAAAACTCGAAAACAGGCAAAGCCACGCCCCCTGAGCTTTTAGTTGCAGGACAAAGAGAACAGTGATTAAAAGGGGTGCAGTGCCTGAGGGGAGGAGGAGGGGGCGCAGTGCTGGAGGGGAGGAGGAGGGGGTGTGGAGAATAACACCACTGAAGTTTTAGTAAACAAGGATGAATTGGGATTAATGACTGATGAAACTGGGGGGGTGAAAATTTTCCTTTAAAAGCCAAAAAAATAAAAATTTCCATTGACTATCAGTTCACACCTAGGTGTCATAAGTGTATTCTGCCATTTCTGTGTCTGGGAAAGCTGAATGACGAGTAATATGGCCACTATTGCTGCTCTCAAAGAGATAGTCACCCAGCTTTCCTAGGCTCCTGACTGACAAACACAGACAGGGGTGTCTGCGATTATTTCCGATGAGATTTTACGGTCCCATATAAGACGTATTGTAAAAAAATATAGTGAATAAGGGTTAAAAAAATAAAAAATATTGTGCTCTCCTATCCAGTCCTCTACTGATAGGTTTCTAGTACCCCGGGGGTCTTTGTTTATGGCTCTGCGGCCAATCATTAGCCACGGCGGTGACCTCAGTGGTTACCCTTTAACTAAACTTTTTTAAGGAGGCGTTCACATGGGGCAGATTTTGTAGCAGGACATTCTGGGACTGAAAATCAGTTCCATTCATCTGAGTAGGAGTGCAGTGGATTTTTGCAAGACAGATAAATGGGAAAGTTACAGAAATTTCGGCCATGAATTAAGATGAATTAAACTGATTTGGCACCACGTTGCGAGAACACAGCTTTTTTTGTTGCAGATTTTGCTGCATTTTTTTTTTTTTTAGCCAAAGCCAAGAATGAATGCTTCACCTATAGGGGGTGATGTGGCTCGAGATGTTGTCACATCATAAAAGTAGACATGGTGTTGCTGACATCACTGGTGTTACCTATGTTCACTAGAGGAGATGCTAGAGAGCATTTGATAGAGGTTTCTAGGATATAGGTAGTACTTACCGTTGAGGCCAGGGACACACATGGTATAGTCGCAGCGGGTTAGCCGCCAGCAGTCCAACTCAGTACCCCTACCATTAGATATTTACCATTGTTTACATTGATCCATCTACCTGCACACTGCCCGCTCAGTAGTGGTGGTGCAAGGTATTGCAATTTCGTCCTGTCCAGTTGAATGGGTCAAAGCTGCAATACCACGAGCCACCACTACACACTAAGGTAGACAGACCGATTTACAGAATGATGGCTGCTGATCTGCAGGGGTGCAGAGAGCTGACACCCACCACTGGCAGCAGTGCAGGCGCCTGGACTTCTGGTCCTTGAGATCCCATCATGCATTGGCCAATGAGTTGATGCTAGATTGGCGTGGTTACAGGTAGGTTGTCCCTGTTGTGGCGTGGATCCAGGATAAATTAGATAAGTTATAAGGTGTCGTGGATACTGGAGCTGAGCCAGTGCCACCTTCTGGATCTACGCCAGGCCATGGAGTACCTACTTTTAACTTCTCCATTCTAGCATCTACCTTGGCCAATGGGAAGCACAGTATTACCTCTAATATTATCCCCTTTCTGCCTCCCTTTCAGTATGCTGTTTCTATCTGCAGTCACAACTATCCTGTGTGTCCTAGCACATTGTACTGACATTACTATTGTCTATGGAATAACGTGTGTTGGCTATGAGATCTGTTTGCAAAGCTTTACTGTATTGTCTCAAAGCCCCGACATATGATGCTATAGACCAGGGTCAGGCAACCTTCGGCACTCCAGAATAGTCATGGGATACAACTGGAACTACAACTCTCAGCATGCATACATGCTCTACTCTTTTTGTAACTGTAAATGGGGCATGCTGGATGTTGTAACCCTAACCCTGCTATAGACAATAGTAGTGAAAAAGTGAAGAATTCAGGCGAAATATTATAGACAATAGTAATAATAATGCCAGTACAATGTGCCCGGCCTAGCTAGGACACACAGGATAGTTGTGGCTGCAGATAAAACCAGAATATCATTCATTTAAATGGACACTATGTAATACAATATCTTTTCGCGGTGAGTTTTGCCTGCCTGAACTGATGTGTTTAGCTGAATACCAGGGGGATTTGACCCATAAAATGAGTCAAAGAAAACAGTAGCTAAGTCCTGAAAAAGCAGTATCCTTCAAAGCCATACATAGGCTCTGTAAATCCTTGCTGTCACCAGGTTCACATCAGTAAAAGCAATGCTCTATCAGCAAGAACAATGTAATTATCCCACATAAAGTACAAGTAAAGCAATGGTGAGACAGCCTGCAGGTGCCACAGGCTATGTAACCTGTTCAGTCTAGTGAACGGCTATGACTATGTATATGATGCTAGAAATATACAGCAGTCATTAGAACGAAAGAGCTTCATGCACAAGGACTACTGCAGCTTAAGGGGCTTAGGGACATCAGGACTTAAGTGAAATTTCTATTTCTGCACCCCATACAGTTACATCCCTGTTGTTGGTCGCAAGCAACCAGGTTTCTTCACTGTAGCACTACCTGCAGTCACCAGTAGAGGGAGCATTCCACATACTGCTTACATATGATTAAACAGTATGCAGGAAGCTCTTAGACTCCCTCTAGTGGAGGCTACAGGCAGTCAGAACTGTCCATGTCTTTTAAAGGGGTTTTGCCATTACATAAACTCATCCCCTGATAAGGGTCAGATCGCTTGGGGTTCAACTGCTGGGACTCCCGACGATCAGGAGAACAGGGATCTGAAAGTCGACCTGCATCATCTCCATGAATGACGCACAAGTGTGACTCTGTGACCAGCACTTCATTCACTTCTAAGGGGTTCAGCAATCGAACTCCAAGTGATCTGACACTTATGCCCTATCCTGTGAATAGGGGATGAGTGTCTGTAATGGCAAAACCCCTTTAATTCTATGAGCATGCAAATCACCCTGCAAGTGCATCGGAATTGGACCTGATTTGCATACAAACAGGAGTGAATCAGACAGAGACTGAAACTATCAGCCATGGTGGCATTGGGCGCTGATTTCAGAGGATAGCTAGAGCACATGCAGCAATCTATAGGCAAATCTAGCAAATCAGGCTCCTCCCCCAATGCACTTTCAGGCGAATTTGCATATTCACTAAAAGATGATTTGCTTTTCTCTGCATTACTTCATCAGTTTGTGCTCATATGCTACAGGCCACTTTAGTCCTAGAGCCTATGAGAGCAGATCAACAGCGCAGACAGCATGATGACATCATCATGGCCACCTGATCCAGGTCTTCTCAGGAAGCTCAGGCCGAAGGCCAGAAGCGGGTGTAATGGAATTGGAATTTTTTTCCTTTTTTTCGCTTGTAGGTGGTGCACTTAATTTGGGGCACTATAAGGGATGCTTTATGACTGTTGGAGTTATTATTGCTAATGGGGGAATACTAGGGTAACATTATTATGTATGTGGGCACTATCACTAATGGGGGCACATTGAGGAAGTATTATTACATGTG
The DNA here is from genome assembly GCA_947044405.1 of Leptodactylus fallax. Taxonomy (NCBI): domain Eukaryota; kingdom Metazoa; phylum Chordata; class Amphibia; order Anura; family Leptodactylidae; genus Leptodactylus; species Leptodactylus fallax. The sequence continues at coordinate 581,720 of CAMRHE010000133.1, read as the reverse complement.
TGGGCACTATTACTAATGGCATACACTGACGGAGCATTATTAATATTGAAGGCATTACGGGAGTCATTATTACAAATTAGAGTACACTGAGAGAGCACTATTACTAATGGGGACACACTGGAGAGTATTATTACTATAGAGGCACTGTGGTGGGCACTATTACTAATGGGAGCACACTGAGGGAACATTATTACTATTGGGGACACTATAACTAATGGGGGCACAATGGAAAGCATTATTAATGTTGGGGAGGCACTATTACTAATGGGACCGCACTGAGGGAGCATTATTACTGCTGGGGGCACTATTACTAATGGGGACACACTGGAGAGTATTATTACTATAGAGGCACTGTGGTGGGCACTATTACTAATGGGGCATACCTAAGGAGCATTATTACCATTGAGCGCATTGTGGTGGGCACTGTTATTAATAGGGGCATACTGAGAGAACATTATTACTATCAAGGGCACTAAGGAATCATTATTAATAATGAGGCACACTGGATAGCATTAATACTATTAGAGCACTATTACTAATGGGAGGACACGGGGATAATTTTTACTATTGGAGCACTATGGAGGACATGATTACTTATGGGGCACACTAAGTTAGCATTATTAATTAGGTAGGTACCATTACTAATGTTTATTGGGGACAATACTACTAAAAGGAGAACAATGAGGGAATATTGTTACTGTCAAGCAATTATTGGAGCACTATTACTAACGTGCGAAAACTAGGAGACCATTTTTACTGGGGGAGCATTATAACTATTGGGAGCTCTATTACCAATGGAGGAACTTTAAGACCCTAGCAATGCCCGTGCAAGGGAACATCTTGTAAGAAGAAGCACTCCTTGAATACAGGTATCCCATGACTATTGTAATATCACAAATGTATTTTACAAGCGGAGTTGGGCTTATGGACTATTTACACCATGGCCATTAATGTTCTAGAACAATCAGGTTCATAGCCCATCAAGCTATCACCTATTAACTAGGATACTTTTAGTGGTTTGGGGAGGGTTTGGATAAGTCATTATGAGATGTTATGACTACATTAAAGCCGCGTGAATTCCAACATTAAAAATTAACATGTTCCCATCTCTTTGATGCTGCTAATTCTTGCCATTGAGTTGAAGAACATTGTAAGCCTATGTGTGTAATAACATGTTCTGCCTGGAGGGACTGACGTGACACACGTTCGTAAACAACATGTTGTGAAATACTTGTCATAATTCAGGATCATATATGATGGCGGATTAGTCCCCTGCTGACACTGATTTACTTCGGATGGACAGTTTGTTACATGTCGTAATATTTGGTCATTGCATTTGGGTTGTGCCATGTATCCCACATTAGTAAATTCTATCAAACCACACAAATGCCCCTATTAAAATATATCTGCATTCACTGAGGAAATTGTGTATGAAAAGTTGTCTATCCCAAGATGAGTAAGATAAGTATGTGTCTGATAAAATAGAGGTGCAATAATATAAGAGATGATTATATGTGACCAAACAAAAATTTTTAACAATTTTTTTTTATAAAATTAAACAAATTAAAGAATATTCCCAGTAAATATTAGTCAATATTGATTTGTCATCTATCAGCAAATTGTTGAAAATTCTATTCAGGAATTCCGTTTCATTTATATTTGTTTCTAAAAAACTTAGTAACAGACAGTGTGGCTGCCATTACAATATGGCTGCCATTACAGTTCCCACGGGGAATGTTACTGAGCTTAAAGGCTATGTGGCTGAGAATTCACATACAGTATAATGAAAAATGAACCAACTTTGTGGTAGGTGTTGAATAAAATTTTATTGCCGTTTTGCTTCTACAGCTACTATGTAGACTATGTGTCTCCATGGTAACAGACAACATGTAAAGTCTGTAGTCTGATCCTGCAGTCACACCCTCTTCTATCTGTTCTCTACCAAATATATGTTATTATAAAGCAGGGGCAAGTAGAAGATAAAAAAGAAGACTGAAAAACTGCAGGATTACACGACACAGAATTTGTAGTCTGTTACCATGGAGACGCACAGATCTGCATAGGTGCTGAAGAAACAAAATAATAGGAATTTGTCAATAAGACCTACTGCAAAGTTTCTACATTTTCATTTGAGATAAGCTATTGGGACAAGAGTTCCAGGGAACGTGTCCAAACTCATGAAAGTGTCTTCCTCTGTTCTACTACGTTCAATATATTGGTGACATCATTCTCCCAAAGTGGTTTGCTTCATTCCTAAATAACAGATCAATTACCTATCCTAAGAATAGATCTTAAATACCTAGTCCAGTCTCAGCAGACAACTTTGTCAGGGACGCCTTAGCCAGCCATGCTATTCAGATTATTGCCTGCTTATGTACTCTGATTTAAAGAGAATCAAGTAGAACATACAACATACATGTCAACAAGTAGAAAATGTTAAAGAACATACATTGTTTGATTCTTGATGTGCCCCTACAACCTGTGACGTGCCGTGTCCTTCCCTTAGACCACTGATTGGCCTCAGCAGTCACGTGTAGCAGAGACTTCTACTAAAATAATAGATCACATACATCAGCGATATGATAATATATCCATTTAGGTAGGGGTTCAGTAAAGGGTTAAAGGGAACATTACAAAACATGCTACTTACGCCAGGTTCACACTAGTGTTTGAATCTCAGTATGAGTATGCAAGCAGGGCTTTTCTCTCCGCCGTTTTCGGCATAAACCGGGCAGAGACCCAGCGGACCCCATTATAGTCTATTGGGTCTGCGGGTTTCTGCAGATAACCACTTTTTAAGTGTATAGGGTTTCTGTTTTTCGGGTCCCCAAGCAGATCCGATGGACGGAAACTCGAATGCTGGTGTGAACCTAGTTTTAGTCCTCATACACACAACTGTGTGCACAGTCAGTGTGCTAGTCGTGTATGGGGCCGTGAGCAAAACTCAGGACAGATCCTATTCCTGTCCATTTTGCGGACCGTTGTCACTGGGCTCAATGAATGGGGCCACGGAAACAAGGGTGGTGCGTTCAATCATGGCCCAGTGACCCGTACATGGTCCTGTGCATGCCACCGTACTCTGGCAGCTCCCCCCTTCCCGTCACGTCAAGGGGGCTGAGCTTCAATATCAAAACGCAAATCCTCATGGACAAGATGGGCGATGTTTTTGGAAAAAAAAAAAGCACACCCTTTCTAACTAATCCTTAAAACCAGTATTGGACTAGCCCACCAGAGTACCAGAGGATCCTCCAGTGGGCCCAGGCTCTAATACAGTAATAGTATCAGTAGTAGAAGGACACCCACATTTGTAGCGCACGATGGTGTATTTCCTATAGGGTTGGGCCCACAGAATCATTTTATCTTATAGCCCTAGGAACCCCATTCCTACACTTCTTACAACCCCTCCACAAGCTGCCCTAGTCCTGTATTCTCTACCCTAGCTGACGTAGAGTGTCCCTGTTGGTGGCCTTCCCCCGCCATCTTTCCTCCTACAAACAGGGCAATATATTCTTGTTTTTATTTAAAAATTTCCACAGCAAACAAAAATGTTCTTCGTCTGTGCCTGGGAAAGCCACACGACAGACTAAAGGACAGAATAAGTTAGTGCGTGTTTAGTTTGTCTCACAACCACAAATTGACAGAGCAAATAACATAAATCTGCTGTCTCTGCGCTGCCGCTTTCCAGCATTAGTGAACCCTGGGCAGACACAACAAGAATACATCTCTCTTCTGTAGAAGAAGGAAAAAACCTAAATGTAAATGTCTCCTAGAGCATAAATCACCCGACATGAAGAGCCTTCCGTGAATACTGATTCTCCTTTGGGATGGTTGGGAGTCTTTTGACAATGCACCCTGAGAATAGAATGCAAATAGCTCTCCGCAAACATGGGGCTACAAAGGCAATGGATGACTTGGTTATTAGCTAACCGAAGACACAAATCTGAAAAAAGATCTGTTTCAGACTTTTGGGCTTCATCAGCATAGAGCAGGCTTTATGGGTAACTATATAACACGCCTTGTAACTCCATGATGCCATGCAGCGCACATTTATGGCAGTGGAAAGTTCAGCATTGCAATTGTATAGCATTTTGATGGTATCTTTTTGTGTCCCCGCCATTATCTGTGGAAGGACATGAGTGATTGACATCTGGCACCCCGCAGCATCAGGGGTAACTCTCATAGATACTGTGGTCAATAATGAAATGATCTTAAGGCATCATAGTGATGCTTCATGAAGGTGTAAGCTTCCTAACTATTGCAGTTCTACTGTCCTACACACAGTGCTGTGACTACTGTACACTGGAGCTACGGTAGTTCTGGAGCTTGCAGCATCATATATCATTATGCTGAATTTAGTTATGTGAATCACTAATAGTACATGGATAATAAACACAGTGATGTCACAGTACAGGGATTATACACACAGTGATGTCACAGTACAGGGACAATAAACACAGTGATGTCAAAGTACAGGGATAATAAACACAGTTATGTCACAGTACAGAGATAATATACAGAGTTATGTCACAGTACAGGGATAAACACAGTGATGTCACAGTATAGGGATAATAAACACAGTGATGTCACAGTATAGGGATAATAAACACAGTGATGTCACAGTACATGGATAATAAACACAGTGATGTCACAGTACAGGGATAATAAACACAGTGATGTCACAGTACAGGGATAATAAACACAGTGATGTCACAGTATAGGGATAATAAACACAGTGATGTCACAGTATAGGGATAATACACACAGTGATGTCACAGTACAGGGATAATACACACAGTGATGTCACAGTACAGGGATAATAAACACAATGATATCACAGTACAGGGATAATAAACACAGTGATATCACAGTACAGGGATAATAAACACAGTGATATCACAGTACAGGGATAATAAACACAGTGATGTCACAGTACAGGGATAATATACACAGTGATATAACAGTACAGGGATAATAAACACAGTGATGCCACAGTGTAGTGATAATAAACACAGTGATGTCACAGTACAGGGATAATAAACACAGTGATGTCACAGTACAGGGATAATACACACAGTGATGTTACAGTACAGGGATAATACACACAGTGATGTTACAGTACAGAGATAATAAACACAGTGATATCACAGTACAGGGATAATAAACACAGTGATGTCACAGTACAGGGATAATACACACAGTGATGTCACAGTACAGAGATAATACACACAGTGATGTCACAGTACAGAGATAATAAACAGAAGTGATATCACAGTACAGGGATAATAAACACAGTGATGTCACAGTACAGAGATAATAAACACAAGTGATGTCACAGTACAGGGATAATAAACACAGTAATCTCACAATACAGAGATGGGCTCTTCGATATATGTTTATATGCTTTGGAGCAAGGAAGGGTGTGTTGCTCGCTGTTGCAAGGGATGTGACGGAGACCGGGCCCTTAGGCTTAGGGGCCCGCTCAGCTGCTGCAACACAGCACATTATAAACCAGAAGATGCATGGCACAGAGCTGGAGCCCGGGGGAGCCCCCAGTTACTAATTTCTGGCTGCCTCGCTCACTGCTGTACTACCAGATTATACAATGAGAGTTGCTTTTCCTATTCTCAGAACTGCCTAAATTTCTCCCAGCACTGATAATAGTAATATGCGCCCACCAGGCCTCCTGTAGAGCTGGCCAGGTGTTGGGCTCTGTTTCCACAAAATTTCTGATCCGGCAGCTTCAGAACATTTGGAGTCTACACTCCTCCCTTACCAGCAATAACTTGATAGACTGTGTAGTAGTCGGACTGCTGGAAGGTGGGGGAGTGAGCAGAGACAGGCACCGAAGACAGAACAGGAAAAATAGAAAAGACACCCGTCCTCTGCCCCATCTACCCTCTATAGCTACGCTCTTGTCCTCTGCCCCAATCTACTCTCTCCTTTACTCTACGTTTCCCCTTGTTCATTTACTGAAGGGACCCATATATTGCTGCCCTGGGATGGGTTAAGAGGGAATGGCCCTCTTAACCCTACATATCCAGATTTCGACTTTCTACAGAAAAGGTATATAGATGTGTAATGCATATACATCAGTGTGTGAACTGTGTCTGCTGTAGAAGAGCGTTTGTAATATGTAAAGTGGGGAAAAAAAGTATTTAGTCATCCACCAATTGTGCAAGTTCTCCCACTTAAAAAGATGAGGCCGGCCTGTAATTGTCATCATAAGTAGACCTCAACTATGAGAGACAAAATGAGAAAACAAATCCAGAAAATCACATTGTCTGATTTTTTTGCAAATTATGAAGGAAAATAAGTATTTGGTCACCTACAAACAAGCAAGATTTCTGGCTCTCACAGACCTGTAACGTCTTCTTTAAGAGGCTCCTCTGCCCTCCACTCATTACCTGTAGTAATGGCTCCTGTTTGACATTGTTATCAGTATAAAAGACCCCTGTCCACAACCTCAAACAGTCACACTCCAAACTCCACTATGGTGAAGACCAAAGAGATGTGGAAGGACACCAGAAACAAAATGGTAGCCCTGCACCAGGCTGGGAAGACTGAATCTGCAATAGGCAAGCAGCTTGGTGTGAAGAAATCACCTGTGGGAGCAATAATTAGAAAATGGAAGACATACAAGACCACTGATAATCTCCCTCCATCAGGGGCTCCACGCAAGATCTCACCCCGTGGGGTCAAAATGATAACAAGAACGGTGAGCAAAAATCTCAGAACCACACGGTGGGACCTAGTGACTGACCTGCAGAAAGCTGGGACTAACGTAACAAAGGCTACCGCCAGTAACACACTACGCCGCCAGGGACTCAGATCCTGCAGTGCCAGACGTGTCCCCCTGCTTAAGCCAGTACATATCCGGGCCCGTCTGAAGTTTGCTAGAGAGCATTTGGATGTTCCAGAAGAGTATTGGGAGAATGTCATATGGTCAGATGAAACCAAAGTAGAACTGTTTGGTAGAAACACAACTCGTCGTGTTTGGAGGAGAGTGAATGCTGAGTTGCATCCAAAGAACACCATACCTACTGTGAAGCATGGGGGGGGCAACATCATGCTTTGGGGCTGTTTCTCTGCAAAGGGACCAGGACGACTGATCCGTGTACATGAAAGAATGAATGGGGCCATGTATCGTGAGATTTTGAGTGCAAACCTCCTTCCATCAGCAAGGACATTGAAGATGAAACATGGCTGGGTCTTTCAGCATGACAATGATCCCAAGCACACTGCCAGGGCAACGAAGGAACGGCTTCATAAGAAGCATTTCAAGGTCCTGGAGTGGCCTAGCCAGTCTCCAGATCTCAGCCCCATAGAAAACCTTTGGAGGGAGTTGAAAGTCCGTGTTGCCCAGTGACAGCCCCAAAACATCCCTGCTCTAGAGGAGATCTGCATGGAGGAATGGGCCAACATACCAGCAACAGTGTGTGCCAACCTTGTGAAGACTTACAGAAAACGTTTGACCTGTCATTGCCAACAAAGGATATATAACAAAGTATTGAGATGAACTCTTGTTATTGACCAAATACTTATTTTCCACCATAATTTGCAAGTAAATTCTTTAGAAATCAGACAATGTGATTTTCTGGATTTGTTTTCTCATTTTGTCTCTCATAGTTGAGGTCTACCTATGATGACAATTACAGGCCGGCCTCATCTTTATAAGTGGGAGAACTTGCACAATTGGTGGCTGACTAAATACTTTTTTTCCCCACTGTATATTGTGTGTATTGTGTATAGAACTATGTCTACTATACAATAGCATTCGTAATATGTACATGTGTGTATTGTGTATAAATACATGTGTGAACTCTGTATGCTGTACAAGAGCGTTGTATATGTGTGTATATTGTGTATACATAAGTGAAGTGCATATATATTAGTATATGTAATGCCTAGAGCTGGGCAATTAGTTGAAAAATAACCAAAATCAAACGTCAACCTGCATAACCAACGTGATTTTGTGCACGTCAGTTATTTTGGTTCGGTTGGTGTAATATTTACAAGGTTCTACCTGCAGTTTTATTTGGACCAAACACATCTGAACCGGAACTGCTATTACTATACTCTGTGATTTCTTCAGACCCCAGAGTATTATTAATGGGGGCCCAGGGGAGGTGAGCCTCTTCTGGCCCACAGAGTGACATCACAGACTGCTGAGGACTGTCACATCACTCAGGAGGCCGGAAGAGGCCCGAAGAGAACATGTAGTCGCGCCGGAGCCCAGGGGAGGTGAGTAACACTGTTTTTCAGGTTTGCTCTCTAAAAGCACAGCTGTATAGAATGTTGTGCCCCCTAGTTACCATATCATCAATAATTTGCTGTGCACTATGGGCCCTATCTTTATTACAGTAAATGATTAGCAGCATGAAAAAAAGGAGTCATACATATAAAAGTAACAGGTCGATAGTGAGTAAGCTCAGAGAGGACAAAGTGCACAGTATATCTGAGAGGTAAAAGGAACGACATATAACATTCAGCACATTATACCGTACATAATGTATATAGAGAACATATCATGTAACCATAGGACCACATATTAATGACCTATCTTTATCATATTTGTAGTAGTCCAACACCCTGGCACCAGTGTCAGTCAGCTGTTGGTAGAATGTTGTCACCTCTTCACTGCCTACCTAACACAGAGCTGTACATTGTATAGCACCTGTGGTTGGTATTGTGGTTCAGTTATTCATTTATTGGGATGTGCTCAGTTGCATGGCCATGTGACCAATAAACATGGCATCAGTGGCTTGAGAAAACATGGTACTTGCTTGATGTCAAAGTATAGGGATAAAAAATACAGTGATGTCACAGTATAGGGATAATAAACACAGTGATGTCACAGTATAGGGATAATAAACACATTGATGTCACAGTACAGGGATTATGTACACTACTGAGGCCCAATCACAGCCCTAAGCAGTCCTGACGTCATTTGGGAGGATGGAAGAAACCAAAGAGGACATGAGACCCATGCCGCAGCTTAGGGGACGTGAGTAACACTGTTTGTTATGTTTCCTCAGCTCCCCTGCACCTCTGATCATTATACTCTGAGGGTCTGAAAAAACACCAGAGTCTAATAGTAGTTTGTGGGTGGTGAACTCCACAAACTACCATTATGGGGGGTGGCTCTCACTACAGTGGTACCCCTGGAGATAGCTTGGAGTTACCTCAGGCTGGGGAACATTGCTCTGAGGACTCTTCAGACCCCAGAGCATAATAAGTATAAGCTCAGGAGAAGTGTAAAAAATAACATAGACCGCCTGCTCCATCTGTACATGGACGACTATGTGGTGGATCATAGACCGCCTGCTCCATCTGTACATGGACGACTATGTGGTGGATCATAGACCGCCTGCTCCATCTGTACATGGACGACTATGTGGTGGATCATAGACCGCCTGCTCCGTCTGTACGTTGACGACTATGTGGCAGTTCATAGACCGCCTGCTCCATCTGTACATGGAGTACTATGTGGTGGTTTGTGTATCTGTGAATTATGGTAACTGTGTAATGAAATAATCTTGAAAAAAAAAAAAAATGACACTGGAAACTGGAACGGCTGATTTTATACCTTTTATTAGCAATAAGCAGAGGAACCATTAATAATAAGGGCTTGTATTATATCCTACTAAATGATGGCGGTTGTGGTTCTTATCTCAGGTCCATGGAGCCTGAGCTCCTGTGATGGTCCATCTGATCATCCATAAATAAGGTCCTGAGATAAAAGCCCCAACCCGATGATCTAGAGGAAGGCAAAGAAAAACCCCGGAGATCTGAGTCTCAGGAGAAAAAATAATTCCTTCCTGACCCCAAATATGGCGATCGGCGATATAACCCTGGATCATGTCTATCCATCTGCCTACTGCTGCCACATATCAGAAATCTGCCCCAAAATGCTTACAGTCTAGGGTTATCCTGCTCTCAAATCCTCTCTATGATGATACATAATAAGTGATGACCATGAAGGACGCTTATCTCTAGGGCGGTGCTACACGACAACTTCAGCCACAACACACAGCCAAAGATCACCGTGTAGCGCACCCGGCATCTCTGCTAATGAACGCGGATGCGGTTGTGTCTCGATGACTCACAAGGGTGCGATTGCCCAACAATACAGGTCATTTTGAGTTTTGGACCTGACCATCAGTTGCAACCATTGCCGGAACACCTAGTAGCTAATATATTAGCAGATTTATAGATGTTCTTACTTGCTCGTCATGACGCAGTCACATTCATTTCCATTAGAGTTAATGGAAAAAGCTCCACACTGCGATCTCCAACCACATGCCGCAGCCAAGGCCACCATGTATCCCGACCTCAGAGATAGGAGCCATCCTGGTCATCATTAGCCTTAGTCTAAAGAGAGGATTCCTGACAATAAAGTCAGTCTCCAGATGTCTATAGTCCAGAGATTGACTTCATGGCTTACAATCTATTTTGGAGGTTACCTTCCGACCTTCTGCTCTTCTGAGCATACAATCTAAAGAAAGCCATCATTGACCCTTTAAGGACCACTGTTATGAGTTTTAACCAACAGCCATGTTAAAACAAAAATCCTGCGGCTGCGAGCAGGCCATGAGCGGTTACGGCTTCATCTACACTGTCCCCAAGAAATCATAGGGCGCAATTTAGGAGAAAAAAACAATTGTAGACTATAAAAGCACTCATGATATGAAGTATAGTGGGAGTGGTCATTAAAAGGTTAATGTCCCTGCCCGAGAGGTTTACAATCTAAAAGAAGGAACCCTTTAATCTCCAGTCTAATATAAAATGTGCTCTGTGATTTCTTGGCTTGCGATGTGTCTTTTTGTTGCGTTGACTGTTGAAATTGTGAAGAGATGATTTTCTTCTTGAGAAGACTTTGTGTAAAGAACTTCTGTTCATTCAAAAGAAAGGAGAAAAACAAAATCAATCATTTCATCTGATCTTCTGATTGTCCTAGCCCACCCCTGAGCTGCCCAGTCCCACCCCTGAGCTGCCTAGTCCCACCCCTGAGCTACCTAGCCCCACCCCTGAGCTGCCCAGTCCCACCCCTGAGCTGTCTAGTCCCACCCCTGAGCTACCTAGCCCCACCCCTGAGCTGCCCAGCCCCACCCTTGCACTTCCCACTAACACCTCAGCTCTACTATTAGCATTTACACTTAATAACTGTTTCGGATTGGATGGTGCGGCTGCTAACACCCCGGGAATTTGTGGGATCTCTCTTTCCATTTGAAAAACACTCCTTAGAAAATCTATACTTTTACTTTGAGGTTTACTAAAACAAAGGCTATGTTATTTTTCCCTGCAGCGCCTCTGCAGGAAAACTGGAGAATTACATCTGCAATTACTGATACAACAGGACCCTGATAATGTAACCTCCCCACTCCTATTCTCCTGGAGGTTCACATCCCCCTATAGATTCTATGGAAAGACATTGTTTGTTGTAGGTAATCTGGCCAAACCCCCCTGAATAGTTATTAAGACACAAAATCTAAAATAATAATATGATATAAAAAATAATATAAAATCTATTTATAACTGAAGATGATAGGAATGATAAATGTTGGGTATAACGCTCCGGTACTTACCTCTAAATGCCTATAGAGGAGGCTGCTCCGTCCATGTGCTAATGGAGAGGATGAAATAAAGTGATATATAGAAAGTGAGTGATTATAAAACATGAAGCCGTCACCATCACACAGATATCAAGTCATTCACAATACACGGACATGAAGAGCAATGGAAAGTGAGGCCACATGACCGCCCACTGAGACCGGCTACAGGAAGTGATATCACATGTGAGTTGTATGACTTCCCGATGAAATCACCCACAGGAAGTGACATCACATGTCAGGGGGTTGTTGTCTCCATCTATTAAAACTATTTCTTGGTGGACTGGACATGAATCTTATATTTACTAACCTCCACCCTCATGTATTATACCAGAAATGAGTTTACAATCCATATTGGAAATCTGTAATAAATTTGTCATGTCTCCAGTTGCCTGATTAGATGGAAAAACTCATCAGTTCCTAAAATTTTCTTATATATAAAGCGCCAAGATTGTGGTGGGGAAAAAGTCACAGGCTTTGCTGCACATCTCATTAGTGCAAAAATTAGCAACTTTTTTCAAATAAAATTCCTTCTTGCCACATTTCTAAAGCATGGGTGGAGCCAGATGGGTGGGGCTTATCAGCAGGGGAGGGATTATTATGAGTTACACCAAAAAATAGATATATTTTTGGTTTAAAGAGTAATTTAATAAATCTCCAAGTGTTAAAAAACCCACAAAATAAATGTCATGTGCCCAGTCACTTGGGGAAGTCTCTGAAGATTTTGGAACTTCTAGTAAAATTTGTGTCTTTCCCTCTTTGGAGATGGATCCGTGGAGGGGCTTTTAAAATTAACGCTTTAGGCTGCAATCATACAGGATGTTTTGATGCAGTTTTTTGAGAAAGACACACACTCCTCCTATCTGCTGGATATTGGATTTGGCTCGAAAAAACTGCACCAAAAACTGCATATGTGGTTTAATCCTTACTAGAGATGGGCAAATTGACTCGTACAGAGCTGGGTTCAACCTGGATATTCCAAATTGTTTGTTTTTTAACAAAACCGAACAATTTGGAATTTGTCTTTTACAAACTAAAATGGCCACCAGTAAGCTATTGTACTATGGGGTCTCTTCAGACATCAGAGTATAATAGCTGGAGGCCCAGGGGAAGTGACAAAAATAAAGAAAAACATTTACACTGACATTCTGTTACCGCTACTGAGCCTCCTCGCAGTGTCCGGCGATCCTTGTCTTCCTTCTCTGGAGGATGACGTCACAAAAGAGTGACAGAGCTGGTGTCTGTGACAGCTGGGGTCACCGCTGAGGCTTGTGATTGGGTCTTAGCGTTGACATGGGCACGCCAAACGTCATGACGCCAAGACACTTGGTGTGACCATGAGGCCGCTAAGGCCCAGTCAAGGCCTCCAGCTATGATACTCTGTGATCTGAAGAGACCCCAGAGCGGGGCGTAACAGCCGGGGTAGCAGTGATAGCGGCTGCCACAGGGCCCGGGACATTACGGGGCCCCGCGGGCCCCCGATGCTTTTTTTTTTTTTTTAATAGGCCATTACCTGCTGGAGTAACCCCAGCAGGTAATGGCCCTATATGGAGTGTAATAATCGGAGACCCAGAGGAGGTGAGGGAACATAAAAAACAATGTACTTACCTCTCCTATGCTTCTCCAGGCTTCGGGCCTGTTTGGTGACATCCCAGACAGGGTTAGGCACTTGATGCCAGCCTGGTCCAACATTGAAGAAGGCCAAAGTAGCAGGGAGTGGACCAGAGTGAGGAAAGGGTAAGAAGCATTGTTTTTTTATGTTTCTATCCTCCCCTGGGTCTCCGATCATTATACTCTGGGGTCTCAAAAGACCCCAGAGTATGATAATTGTTCATGGGTGGTCCACAATGGGGCATAATACTGTGTGCAGGGGCCACTATGAGGCATAATACTATGTGCAGGAGCCATTATGGGGCATAATACTGTGTGCAGGGGCCACTAGGCCACTATGGGGCATAATACTGTGTGCAGGGGGGGTTGAAGGTGGCGGTTCGGGGGGGGGGGGCATGTCAAATGTTTGCCTTGGGGCCCAGCCATTCCTAGTTACGCCACTGCCCCAGAGTATAACAATTTCCCTTACGGTTCTATCAGAAGAAGTTCAGATTGAACCAAACCAGGTTGAAACAAATCTTCTGGGGCTCGCCCATCTTTAATCCTTACCCAAGTATTATAATAAATAAGATGCTCATTCTATGCACAAGTACAAGGGGGGAGCACTGGGGGGCGCTGTGTTATCTGATCATAGAGGAAGGTTAGATCCATCTACACTGAATCCTAAATTCTCCCCAGCATGGACACCGCCTATAGTAATGTGGTAAATCTTCTATACTGTACATACCTGGTATACTCCTCTCTTCAGCATGGACATCTTCGTCTATCACCATCCTCTGATCAACTCCTGTAGTGTCAGGGCTATTTATGCGCTTGCCATCATTGTGATGTCATCATGTTCTGGTGATGTCATAATGGTCTCAGAATTCCAATGCAAAAGGTCAATCTCATTTGCATATGCAGTAAAGGTCAACTTCATTTGCATATGCCACTGACAATATTATGTGTTTTAAACCCTGGAAACCCCTTTAATGCCCCTTTAATAATCCTTAGCCCCAGCCTTGTATATCTTTATCTTAGTACATTCTCTTTCATAGTCTTGAGTTAGGAAATATAGAACAAGTCTGAGATATAAAGAATTTCCTGTAAGATATAACATGAGACGTCAGTTCGGAGCCCTGTGATTGGATAAAAGCAGGAGGGCCTGTGATGACTTTTATACAGGTTACAGGGCTGCAAGGTGACATATACCTTATATATAGTAATGTGCAGTACAGGATATATGACTGCTAACAATATGCACCTCAGTTAAACCTTCCTGTCAATTACTGACAATATACCAGATAGCACTATCTTCGCTTTCAAAACAAGGTTCTACAATAGCGCCCCCTGTGCATTATGAACACCATATTTATCAACAACAGCACACCCCTAATTTTACTGACACCTACAACACTTGTTGGTGTCAGGTAAAAAAAACCAAACTCTGCACTGGAATATACATAAATATATTTCTCAAATTAGTGCCAAAATCACCCTCAGACAGTCCAACAACAGATCTTGCAAGGTTCACCCATTACTAATTGTGACTATGCCCATGCAGTACAGCCCCATTGATTTTAATGCCGCTGACAGGCAGTACAGCCCCATTGATTTTAATGGCACTGACAGGCAGTACAGCCCAATTGATTTTAATGCCGCTGACAGGCAGTACAGTCCCTTTGATTACCATAAAACTAATTGACTAGTTGCTTGATGTTTTTGTGACATCAGTAGTATTCAACTTCCTGCAAGAGTCATTAAAATGAACATGGATGAACTGTATAATATCCGTAGAGAAATTGATGGGCCCATCCCTTCCAGTGGCATTAAAATCAATGGGATTATACTGTGTATGTTATCCATATCCAAAGCAGAGACTCCGCCAAATAGAAGATTGACCCCATCTGTAGACAGCTGTTTATTGGTTCTTCTGCCCTTTAGAGATGACATCACTCTTATTGGTCACGTAGCGTAATGATGCATAACGTGATAGTGTCTTTACGCCACGTGACCTACATGACCAGTGAGGCCTAATCACAGGCCTTGGTGGTCCCTGACATCATCTCTGGAGGGCGGAGGATCCCCGGAGAGGTGAGTAACATTGTTTGATGTGTTTGATTACCTCCCCGGGACCTTTGCTTATTATACTCTAGGGGTCTGAAGAAACCCCGGAATATAATTGTAGTTTGTGAGTGACAAACTCCACAAACTTCCATTAAGGGTGGGGACTTCTCACCGCATGTACCCCTGGGGATAGTTGGACATAACCCCAGTGGTACGTGCACCGCGCCTTGAGAATCACTGTTCTAGTGGATATCGTGAAGTATTAACATTTTTACTTATCAGAATTCATGACGTCCTTGACCACTTTGAACAGTAGCCTCTTGTACCGGGAAGGGTTAAATCCCTGTCCCGAATGAGCTTGTAAATAGAGTGAGAGCGCAGTGCTGGAGTACTTTCTGAAAGATGGATCACACAATAAATCTTTAAAAGGGGAACTAAGTTGCATCTAAGAGATGGACTGCCAGTGAAGTTATTTGTCTGTCTTCTGTGTTGCAACCTGCTGAGGTCAGGGTTTATAGGTGCACCTCAGCAAACACCTGGTGAGCAGGAGCCTGGGCTTTGTGGTGCGTCACCCACAACAGTGGAAGCGCACCAATTCCCAGAGGCTTGCACATCCAGTGCTAACGTCCTACTGTGTGTGTTATTCCTGCTGTATAATAACATCTGCTGTAAAGAGGAGAACCACATTGTGAAGTCAGGGGTCGTGTGTGTGTGTTCTTTCTCTGTCAGTAGAACGCCAGGTGACCTGCAGGGGGCAGTGTCTTGGAGGCAGCTCCGTGAGGGCCGGACAGAGAAGCAATGCATCACAGTGCTGTGGTAAGAAGAGCAGCACCATGACCATGGTGGGCGCCATACTGCCATCGTGCTGATGCCAGCAATTTCACACCAGTGCCTAATACCCATGCCCAATACCGCACCGTTCAATTTTGTAGGACTGCCAGAAATGATATCACTGTATGCATGCAAGCTCCAGAAGGCTCCATAAAAGGGGTGATCTTTCAGAAGCTCCGGAAAGATCTGGCAAATGTCCTAGGCCTGGTAGAATACTCCGACATCTGTTGGGCTAGAAGTCTCTTTGTACATGACTTGGGTGCTGTCCGAAAAGGGGGTGTGGCCAGCACATTTAATGTCCACGTCATGGAAAAGGGGCGTGTCCAACACATTTAGTGTCCACGTCATGAAATGGGGGGCGTGGTGATCAGAGGTGCAACGCCAATGGGGCCCTCCCTACCTTTTACCATTTAGAATTGTGCTATATTTTATGTGGTAGAGGAACCTTTGGGGCCCCCTCACGATCCAGGGCCCAGTAGTGACTGCTATCGTGGCACCCCCTAGAGTTATGTCCCTGGTGGTCAAGCCCAAAAGGTGCATGGCCATACTCATAGGAGCCTTGACTTTGGTCAAATATATTTGCAGCACGCGTCGCACGCCGCTCTCCCTAAGGTTGGCAAGTATGATCATAAGAATGGGCTCTGTTGGTTGCTGGAGTCATTATAAAAAGAAGCTACAAAAATAGTGTGAACACGGCCTAAAATGCTTTAGCAACAGAAGTTGTAATCTGCAGGTGACACCACTGGACCCCCCATAGTCCCATCCAGAAACATGGATAGATTAAAATCGTACATGTCCTTTTTGACCGTGCGCCATAGAGACTCCAGCCCCCACCGTTCTCCTCTATAACTCCGCCGCCGTATTTACCAGTCACAGTGAAGCAACCCTGCACTATTATATTGCTCTATGAGTCAGCCTTGAGTCACTATGTAAAAAGCTCAGTAAACAGGAATTAGATGTACCAATATCACTTACAGAATGAACAATGCTACTAGTTAAAAAGCAGCCGCACATTAGTCTCACTGTATTATTCTTGGGGGTTGTTCACATAGCAGAGGTCGCCTCAGGCTATACTGATAATATATATGGCATGTAAGCCATTAGTGTGAATATACCAGCAGTGAACTATTGGTTATTAATATCACAGAGCCATTCTGATAAGCGAGAGAGAGGAATGAGGCTGCGATCACACCACAGTAATGCTTCAGTCTACTACATGTAGTGCACGCGGCAAACACATCCATAGACCCTCATAGGTGATAGAAATGCTGTGGTATGAAAGCAGTCTTAAAGGGGTTGTCCTGTTATGGACAAGATATAAGTGTCCGACCAGGCAATAGGGCCCCAGTGATCGCTAGTGCAATTGCGTGACTGGCACTCCATTCACTTCTATAGGGCAGCGGGGGCTCCAGGGGATTACAGTCCCAGCAGCCCCATAGAAGTGAATGGAGCGCTGGTCACGTAAGCAAAATTCAAGCACTCCATTCACAAGGAGACCTTAGGGGGATGTTCAGTCCCCCATCCTCATGTTCACTGAGGGACCCAACGATCTGGCCCCCAGCAATCGGACACTTATCTCCTGTCCTGTGGATAGGAGATAAGTGTCCATGATGGGACAATCCCCTTACAAGAGGACCTTTCACCACCTCCACCAACTCCAAGTCTTTGCCTCCTTTAATAGCTGTGCTTCCGACGCAGTTGGAATTTTCTCTCTAGACCCCACTGTGTCCCCACCTCTGGGACCTGCATTTGTTTAGAGAACAGGACCTCTTGAAAATGGATGGCCATGCGCAAATTCTCTCCACTTGTAATGGAGTTACAGAAATAGATCTGAGAATATGAAAATGCAGAACGCCACGGCAAAAACACTGCATTTTTGAGTACCTGCAAAGTGAATGGGATTCTGGCTAATCCCATCCACACATTGCAGAAAAAAAAATTCTGCGGAAAAGCTGCATTTTCAAAAACACTTGTGTTTTTGAAAATCGCAGGATATCAATTATACGTGCGGAGGTGTTGGCGTTTTCTGTATAGGTATAATAGGGTCAGAAAGTCTTGAAGACCACCTAATATATACTGATGATTTATGATGGTATAGTCCTCTTTATGTTTTTGAGCGTTTCACTTGGAATAGACCAAAGTCCCAAAAAACAAGATACAGAACTTATGAAGTCATCAAGTAACGTGTCGCCGATATCTCACACAATGCACTTTGCTGACTTTGCATTAGTCTGACAAGTCACGTCTTTCATGTGCTCTTGTGTCAGTCATCTCCGCCCTGAGTAAAGTAGCACAGACGTGCGAGTGAGCTTACTGCTCAGAATAACACAACCGCAAGGTGGTAAAAATGTAGCGCCATACTGTGAGGTGGAATAGCACGCAGAGGCAAAAGAGTGCCCAAGATGTCCGCCTAGAGTTAATCCTTCAAGAGTCAGGGATAAGCAAGGCTAGGTTCACTTCGGCACACGGGTCTCCGATGGACCTGAACGATGGAGACCTGGCCCGCTAAAACAGCAGTTATAGACTATAATAGGGTCCGTTGGGTTTCTGCCATTTTTATTCTGAAACCTCTGGGCAAAACTTTTCTCTCTGCTGATTTTTGATGGTTTCTGCAGCGGAGTCTCTGCAACAGATGTGAATGCAGCCTAATAGGGACGTCTGCTTTTCATTGCATTGTACTCTTTGCTGTACTCATGGTACACACTGGATAGATCATCAATAAGATCTAAAGGGTGAACCATCCCTTAAGAAATACTCCAAAGTCAACTCTAAGTGGGTGGTCTTCTACTGGAGCTTTGATGTGCATTATTGCTTAGAGCCCAAGGCCATCAAGGGATCGTCTGCCACTCTGGTGGGTGGGTCTGAATCCCTGTGTACTGATTTTGCTTGTGGCTAGGAAAGTTTTAAGGTCCCTGCCTACACCCCGAAGCATCATCAGATTTGTAGATTTTTTTCTAAACTTTAGGGCAATGTGTCATCACAAAATGACCTATTTTTTAAACAAGTTTCAAGTTACGTTAGGTTCACACCTGTGTTCAGGTTTCCGTTTGGGGGATCCGCTTAAGGAAACATATTTTTTAAGATTTTTTTTATGTTTTTTAATTCCATGTTAATATCAATATTTAAAAAAAATCCAAAAAATCCTGCTGTTCTGACTCTGTCCACTAAGCCAACTACTTTGCCTACACTTTCTGTTTTCTGTAGGACCACTTTCTGCACAGGTCACAGAGCATGCCTCGAAAACTCTCCCATAGAAATCAATAGAGTCTTCTCCAGACCATTATGTCTTTGTCGCCTAGTCCATCTCCAGGAAACAGGAAGAGCCTATCTTAGGCTTAGTGGCAAGGGTTGGAATTGCATAACAAATTTTTCAGACAACTTTTGATTTTCTGGCAGTATTTGTGTCATTAATACATTTTGTAATATACTTTAGTAACACATTTTGGTTCCTTTTTGTGAACTCCTGCATTTTTTCACCCTTTCCCTGCTTTTCATTGTATACGGTGTAGAGCAAAGGTGTCAAATACAAGGCCCATGGGCCAAATCCAGCCCACAGCCTTGTGTTTTGTGGCCCGTGGCGTAGAGTCACGTCAACAATGAAGCAACCTTAGGCAATAGCTTCAGGCCTCGCCTCATTGCATTATTTTTTAATCTATCTATTGGATTATTGCAATAGGTAGGGGCCGATAATTCACTCACCTATCCATGCTCCCATCTAGGGCGGTCTCTGCTGCCGCCTCTAGGTGGGGCTGTACATTGCGCCATGATGCTTAAGAACGCTAGGACGTTATAATATGGGGGCCACATGGAGGAGGACATTATATTGTGGGGGCCACATACAGGGGGGCATTATAATGTAGTGGCCAGCTGGAAGGGGACATTATAATAAGGACACATATAGAGTGGTACATAACGTTGGGGCCACATGGAGGAGAATATAATGTGGGGGCCATATAGAGGTGGACATGATGGGGAAATTAAAGTGGGGACACACATAGAGTGGTAAATAATACTGTGGGGGCTATAATGAGGGGGGACATTATACTGTATATACTGTACAGGTGACAATAAGGGGACATTATACTGTGAGGGTCAGAATGAGGGGGTCATTATACTTTAGGGATCACATTAAGGGGGGAATTATTCTGTGGTGACCACGTGGAGGAAGACATAATACTGTTAGGGCCATAATAAGGGGGCAATATACTGTGGGGACCATTATGAGGGGGGCATTATAATGTGGGGCTAAATGGAGGGGGAGATTATAATGTGGTGACCAGGTGGAGGGGGGACATAATACTATGAGGGCCAAAATGAGTGGGGAATTATACTGTACAGGCCACAACAAAGGGGGAATTATACTATAGAGACCACAATATGGGGGGCATTATTCTGTGGTGATCACATAAAGGGGGACATTTTGAGGGGGACAATATACTGTGGGGGCTATAATGAGGGAGATATTATACTGTAGAGGTGACAATAATGGGGACATTATACTTTTGCGACCACAATAGGGGGAACATTATTTTGTGGGGGCCATAAGGAGGTATGATACCATGTCAGGGCCACTAAAGGGGCATTATACTGTGTAGAGGCACCTGAATGGAAATGGGTGTGGCTACAGGGGTAGGGTTGGAGGTGAGACACAGATTTTTATGCTTATAATTTAAAGGGCCAGTACCACCCTATTGGATTAAAGGAGGCCTGCAACTCTCTACCGCCGAGGTCCTATCTATCTATCTATCTATCTATCTATCACATATCTATCTATCTGTCTATTGATCTATCTATCTATCTCATATCTATTTATCTATCTCATATGAAATGAGTGTTGTGCCTTTATCAGTTCCTTACGTTATGTACAATCCTTGTAGGGGTCATAGCAGGTCCTTAATGTTATACAGAATACAGTCACACAGAAAAGGAAAACAGATGGAAATGGAAATGTGCTCACTAATGGATTCTTCCTGAATATCAACACTCCAACCCTTCAGCTCTCCTGCTTAGGGAAACTTTATCCTGGACGGACACTTGTATTGAAAACCTCACTGTAAATATCATTATCGCCTGACAAAGCCAAGAAAATAATTTACTTTTCCCAGGGTAATTTTGTAGCAATTTCTATCTGGAGTCCACGATGACTAATATTAAAGGAGATGACTATGTTGTGCTACAATTTCTAGCCGACTCCCATAATCACATAATATAAGACTTAGGAAAGGGCCTGTTCTACAACCTCCACCTTATAAATTATACTCTTAAAGGGAATTGCCACCATTTAAAACTACTGTGCGGATGCATTTGGTAAAAGTTCCTCTTAGGGGTTGCAACATATTTTTTCTATGCAGTGCATAGACACTGTATGATAAAAGATAAACTCCTGGTTACCAGCAGCCACCACTAGAGGGAGCCTGGGAGCCACTTCATATAATTTATACAGTTTGCAGTAAGCTGAAAAGCTCCACCTAGTGGCAACTTCAAGCAAACAGACAGTGGTGTGTGCTGGATACGAAATTTGGTACATCTTTAGACAGTTTAGTCAATGTTTATACCACCTATTTGTTGGCTTACTTTTGGGGCAGAATTTTAAGGTAAAGTAAACCTCTGTTCAAATAATGCCACCATATCATGCTAACATAATACCAGATAGTACTCAAATCACACCTCCATACAGTGCTGAAATAAAGCCACCACGCAGCTCAAATATTACCACCATACAGTGCTCATACATTACAACTATACAGTGCCCAAATAATACCATCATACAGTGCTCAAATATTACCACCATACTCTGCTTATATATTACCACCATACAGTGCTCACATATTACAACTATACAGTGCTCAAATAATACCACCATACAGTGCTCAAATATTACCACCATACTCTGCTTATATATTATCACCATACAGTGCTCAAATATTACCATCATACAGTGCTCATATGTAACCACCATACAGTGCTCATATATTACAACTATACAGTGCTCAAATAATACCATCATACAGTGCTCAAATATTACCACTATACAGTGCTTATATATTACCATCATACAGTGCTCAACTATTACCATCATACAGTGCTCATATATAAGCACCATACAGTGCTCATATATTACAACTATACAGTGCTCAAATAATACCATCATACAGTGCGCAAATATTACCACCATACTCTGCTTATATATTACCACCATACAGTGCTCATATATTACAACTATACAGTGCTCAAATAATACCACCATACAGTACTCAAATATTACCATAATACAGTGCTCAAATAATACCACCATACAGTGCTCAAATATTACCACTATACAGTGCTTATATATTACCACCATACAGTGCTCATCTGTAACCACCATACAGTGCTCAAACTATTCCAACATGCAGTGATGAAATAACAGCTCCAAACATAAAGTTACAGGGGCATCTCAATAAATTAGAATATCTTTAAAATGTTTATTTCTTTCAGTAATTAAATTTAAAAAGTGACCTCCTATATTTTCTAGATTCTTTATACACAGAGTCTTCTATTTCAAGTGTTTTATTTCTGTAAATGTTCATTATGGATTACAGGTAATGAAAATCCAAATCTAAGAAAATTATTATATTGTAAATTCAGTTCAGTATTGTAAATTCAGTGTCACCTGCCAAGGTTTCCTAAGCCTTTAAATGGCCCCTCAGTCTGGTTCAGTAGGACACACAATCATGGAAGACGCTGATTATGGATTGTATTACTGAATTACTGAAATGAATGAACGTTTCAAAGATATTCTAATTTATTGAGATGTCCCTGTAACATGTCTAAATAAGGCTGGGTTCACATTTGTGCTGGGTGTCGGTCCGGTGCAGATCCGTCATAAATCGTCGGACGAAAAAATGCTTTTTTGCCTGGTGATTTCATTTTAAAAGAACGGACATGTGTCGGACCCTATTATAGTCAATGGGGTCCCTTGGGCTCCGTTTGTGTCTGCTATTTTTGCAGATTCGTTTTTCCGTTCTTCTGGTCCTTAGAAGTCGTGCCCACACGACTTCTAAGGTCAACCCTGATGGCATCTTGGGACTTGACAACAGTTGGTTAGCCATAGTTTGATCACTGGTTTACATTGTGCCTAGGAGTGCTGGGACTTGTAGTCTCACAGCATCTCTTGGAGAGCGACAGGTTACAGATCTCTTCTGTGACCACTTTGTGTCATTTTCTGAAAACATTGATTGTTTCCTGCTCTTTTTCCCCTCAAGTTTAGCAATAAACTGCTGAGATCTGAAGTCCACCCAGCAACAGGGTGTCGTCAGCAGGCAGAGGAGAGCAGCCAATGGCAGCGCACAGGCGGGGGTCTGAGCTAAGGTTGTATCCTAGCAAAACAAGTACTCTGAAGCCTGACACTTATTTGCATTTCCTTTGCACTTGCCGTATATAGGAGACAGTAAGTCTCGACTATTTCAAAGAAAAGGACATTGAGCGTATGTTGCAAAAAGACAAAAAAAGAAGCATCAAACATCTCGGCTGAGGAGGACGCCAGGCGCTGCTTCCCGTGGGTTTAGCTCGATGTAAAATCTGCTAAACAATATGTTATAAAGCGTATGTTGGGACATAAAAGACTGGCTACGAGCGCTGTTTATAACACGTCACTATAGAAGTCATCCATACTTATAGAATTGCAGATGTAATAGAGCTGAGTTTGTCATTCGGTACAACTTTTAATGATACTGTCTTGAAGGAACACTCCAGGCAAAACTCATACATAGCAGTATGCCTTGAGCAGGGCCTGAGGGGTTGCTGCGTGACTACTCTATTTAGTGCTCTTTGCATCCTTAGGTCTGGCCTTGCACTGGGTATAACAAATTACATTAAAACAAATTTCTTTAAAGTGAGACCCCATCATATTATCATTATTTATTTATAGAGCTCCAATAGTTTCATGGTGCTGTACATTATTATATTATTAACATGGTGCTGTAAATTATTATATTAATTCCATGGTGCTGTACATTATTATATTATTAACATGGTGTAAGAGACAGCCAATGTTGTCTTAAGCTTCATTTGTCTGTATAAACTGTTAATGTTGAATGTATTTCTGTGATTCTGTTCCTTTAAGACAGCAGCCATTGTAATTGTGACATGATGCTGGAGTGAGACCCCCCCCCCCTTTTATGTCAGCCTGCCTGTTCTGCAGACAGAGTGTGAGCAGAGAAGCAGGAAGTGACGAGACAGAGAGCAGCAGCCATCTTGGCAAGTGTTGTATTGAACTGGTGTGGAGATTTTTCTGTACAGCTAAGCTGTATCTTGGTCCAGAGACAAACAGAGTGTAAAGAGACAACAGGACTAGTGAGTCCACGTGAAAGGAACTGTGCTCAGTGGCTGATCAGTGAGACTGACATTGTGACTGTGTATATGGATACCACAGATAGAGACTCGCAGTGCTGTTGATGTACTGGATGGCACCTGCTAAATCCCGCTTTACATCCCAGCTCAGTGTATGGATTCGGCAGGACTGTCAGTGTGCTGAGTGGAATCTGCTGTTGGATTACATTGCATTCAGTTGGTTTCCCTGTCTGTTAAAGAGGACTTCATTTCTCCCAAGATCCTGATAACCGTGAGGAGAGGACGCTTCACTATAAAAGAAAGGACCGACTTTGGGCCCCACCGCGCGCTTCTACGGACTGTAAGCGGTCCACCTGGACCACTGGGGAAAAGGGGGTGCACCCAAATGTGAAGTCAGGGTCAGTTAGGGATAGTTTTGAGTATATTGTTCATTCAGTGTCCATACTGCAGAAGTGGACAGAGTAAAAGTAGAAACCATTGCAGAATTTGCCTTGAAATTGTTCATGCTATATTGTATATTTTGTTTGTCTTTAGCCCTGTCATTTTACCTTTAACTAGCCTTTATTAACTTATAGTAAATATATATTTTTTTCTTGAACTACCGCGTGTGCGTTCATTTCTGGTTGCGGAGTCCAAACCACCTGCCTTGCTCTCGGTTCACAAATTGGCGTAGTCGGCAGGATCCGCTTACCAGAATGGACGGTGACGCACCCGTTCGGGAGAATGGTGCTGGAGGAAGAATGCCAGCAGGGGCTATAATGAGTCAGTTAGCTAAATTTGATGGCAATAATATGTCAGTGAGTATGTGGGTGGAACAGATACGAATGATACAGCGAATGTACCAGACCGCACCAGAAGTACTAGTAGAGCTAGCAATATTGACATTACAAGGGGATGCTAAGACCACGGTGATACTGAGGCCATTTGAACAAAGGCAGACATTTGAGCAAGTAGTCCAGATTCTAGAAACCATCTATGGAGAAACTGCATTGCTGGGGTCTCTGCAGGCTCGGTTCTTCCAGAGGGTACAACAGGAGAATGAAAGCCTTCCCCAATATGCAAATGCCCTACAAGAACTGCTCCGAGATATTCAAAGGAAGGAAAGAGGGGGATCGCCAGCCTTCTGTAACCCTGATCGGACTCTCCGTGACCAGTTTGTCCTGGGGATACGTGACGGCAGTTTAACTGTGACTATGCAGGATTT
This sequence comes from Leptodactylus fallax, assembly GCA_947044405.1. Lineage (NCBI taxonomy): Eukaryota > Metazoa > Chordata > Amphibia > Anura > Leptodactylidae > Leptodactylus > Leptodactylus fallax. The sequence continues at coordinate 556,088 of CAMRHE010000133.1, read as the reverse complement.
TATACGACGAGAGACTGATGCTAAATTCCATGATGTACAGGTAGAGGCCATCTCCCGTGCCAATAGTATGGTCCCGAGGCCGCAGACCGCAGTTGGAGTTACTTTGTCACAGGGGGCTAGTTCTGGCTCAGAGACAGTAGAAAAAGGGACGGTTAAAGAAATTCTCACAGTAATGCAGAAACTGCAAGAACAAATGGAACACTTGCACACTCGTTGTGATGAGCAGTCTATGAAAATTGCAGACTTCCAGAAGACTGGAGATGAAAGGGTGAGCCATCCACACCCAGCAAGTCAGAATCACCCACCACCCCGCTGGAGGAGTGAGGATAGGACCTACCGAAGGGGTCCAAATCATTTAGTGCAGTGCTCAGGAGAAATCGAAGGGGCTTACCGAAGGGGCCCAAACAGATGGCCAGAACGACGGGGGATACGCTGCTGGGAGTGTGGACGGATGGGCCACGTTGCTGCTAGATGTCCAGAGCAGCGACAAACTTATGAGAGACCGCCGTTAAACTGAAGTCCCCTGCTGCTGAAGGGCGTGTAGTAGGGGAGACTGACAAGGAGACTATGTGGGGAGAATGCCCTGATGATGACCTGATCGCTGCAAGTCCTGTCATACAGGTGGAAATGGAGGGTATTCCGGTTACCGGGATGATTGACACGGGTTCCCAAGTAACGACCTTGAGTAGAGACTGTTATGAACGGTACTTCCGGCAACATGTGAAATATGATCCCCATACATTCGTACGAGTGGTCGCAGCTAACCAGTTACCAGTTCCGGTCGTGGGAGTGGCCTGGATGAATGTCCGGGTATGTGGCCAAGATCTAGGTAGGAAAGGCATTGTGGTGGTACAGGAGTCACATGAAGTAAAGGTCCCTGTCATTTTGGGGATGAATGTGTTAAAAGAATTAGATCAGATCCTCTTTGAAAAGAAAGGTCACGGTTATTGGAAAGAAACCACCACCCATCGGCCTACTCAAACAGCTTTCCAGTGGCTGATCCGGACATGTGGCTTACAGAAAAGTTCAGATGCACAGCGTCCTCTGGCTCGAATTTCAGTTCCTTTGCATACAAAAGTTACACTGCCACCCAGTCGGGAGACAATAGTGTCCATGCCCGTAGGCACCTGTCGGAAACTAGAGGGCATAGCTGTGTTGGTAGAACCACTGCAGGCAGCCGAAGGAGGTGTTGATCCGCTAGTGGCCCGTTCCTTGGCAATAGTTCGCAATGGAAGAGTACCACTTCGATGTGTAAACACTCAGGACCAGAGTGTGGACCTGACCCCAGGGAGGCTGCTGGCTAACATCTATGTGACTCCGGAGGAAGTAAGGAAAGTAACTCCAATGCAGCTGAAGCCGACTGAAAGGGATGAGTGGACCGTAACTGTGTCCATGGGAGAAGATGAGGAACCCACCTCTGAATGGAATGGCTGTGCAATTCGAGAACAGATGAAGATGGATGTAAGTTCATGTTCTCTGGAATGGGTGCAGAAGGTAGATGAGCTGTTGTGGGAGAACCGAGCCACCTTTGCACGGTATGCTGAAGATTTTGGATGTACCACAGGGATCTACCATGAGATTCCCACAGGAGACACCCCTCCAATTAGAGAGCGCTACCGACAAATTCCTCCACAGTTGTATCAGGAAGTGAAAGAACTGTTAGCTAAGATGCTACAGGGTGGGATCATCCAAGAAAGCCAGAGTCCCTGGGCGGCTCCTGTGGTGTTAGTAAGAAAAAAAGATGGGTCCATCCGATTTTGCGTAGACTATCGGAAGTTAAACGCTTGCACCGTACGAGATTCCTACCCCTTGCCACGGATTGAGGAGTCCCTCTCAGCGCTAGGGAGAGCCCGGTACTTCTCCTCACTAGATCTGGCTAGTGGGTATTGGCAGGTGCCGATGGCCACAAAAGACAAGGAGAAGACGGCATTCATCTTGCCCATGGGACTATACGAATTTAACCGGATGCCCTTCGGGTTGACAAATGCACCCGGAACGTTTCAGCGGTTGATGGAGAAATGTCTCGGTGACTTCAACTTTGAGTTCACTCTCATCTACTTGGATGACATTATAGTGTATTCTGCGACCTTTGAAGACCATCTCCACCAGTTGGGGCAAGTATTTCGAAGATTGCGGGAACATGGGCTCAAATTGAAACCCAGTAAATGTCGGTTGTTCCAATCTGAAATTGATTACTTGGGTCACCGCGTATCAGGAGAAGGGGTGAGACCATCAAGAGACAAGATAGCGGCTGTTCAAGATTGGCCGATACCGACTACCCTGCGAGAAGTGAGGGCGTTCCTTGGAGTAGCCGGTTACTATCGACGGTTTATTAAGAATTTCGCCAAGGTAGCAGCACCACTTAATGCTCTCCTACGAGGCACATCCGGTGGTCCAAAGAACCGGTCCGTGAAGAGGGGACCTGAACAGGAACAAGCCTTCCAGGCATTGAAGGATGCACTGACAACAGCCCCAATCTTGGCATATGCTGATTACCACTTGCCGTTCCAGCTATATACAGATGCAAGCCTGTATGGTCTTGGAGCAGTGCTTTCCCAGCTTCAAGATGGCCAGGAGAGGGTCATAGCGTAGGCAGCCGGTCTTTGAGAGATTCTGAAAGAAACCCCGAGAATTATAGTTCATTTAAATTGGAGCTGTTGGCACTGGTATGGGCCATGACCGAGAAATTCTCTGAATATTTGACCGGTGCTGAAGTTTTAGTACTGACTGACAACAACCCACTAGCTCACCTGGAAAATGCCAAGCTCGGGGCGTTAGAGCAGAGGTGGATAGCCCGAATGTCTACATTCAATTACCGCATTAAGTATCGGTCCAAGACAGAAAACCAGAATGCTGACGGACTTTCTAGGGTAACTGCCCAGACCCCCACAGAAGACGTGGATCATGAGTTGGAGCATGTGGAGGTGCCCGATTTCAGCAGATTTTCACAGGCCTTGACCGCCACTAATCAGTTTGAGATGGAGGGGACTGAAATGGCTCCTTTCTTTGGTCCCTCACGACAGGAATGGGCACAGATACAACAGACCCATGAGGGGCTGGCGCAGATGATCAAGTGTGTTGAGAAAGGCCAGAAGCCCTGTAGAGAGGAAAGAGAACGACTGACACGTGAGATATTATCTGTTTTGAGTCAGTGGGAAAAGTTGGAGATGAAAAATGGAGTGCTATGCCGAAAGGTCTATTTACCTTCTGAGATCGACATTCGATACCAAATTGTGGTGCCTAGTGAACTGGCTCGCTCCTTGGCAGTTGAGGCTCATAATAAGAATGGACATTTTGGTCATGAGAAGACCTTTCGTTGGTTACAGCGACTGATTTACTGCCCTGGTCTTCGTCAAATGGTCGAAGAAGTATGCCGCAGCTGTCGAACTTGTGAGATCCATAAGGCAATAGAACAGAGAGCTCCCCTGCAAACCATCGTGACCCAGGAACCTTTAGAAATCGTCATGATAGACTATCTAATGGTGGGCCCATCCAATAGCGGACACCAGTATTGCCTCGTAATGGTGGATCACTTCACCAAATTTGCGGTGGTAACCGCCACCAAGGACCAGACAGCTGAGTCAGCAGCTCGTGCTCTGTGCCAAGATTTCATTCGAGTATATGGGTGCCCCCAACGCATCCACTCTGACCAGCGCGCTGCTTTGAGGGACACGTAATGAAAGAAGTTCAACGTATCTACGGGATAAAGAAGTCGCACACGACTCCATACCACCCTCAGGGAAATGGGGCCTGTGAAAGATTCAACAGAACTCTGCTACAGATGCTGCGGACTCTGGAGGAAGACAAGAAGTTACAGTGGCCTCAGTTCTTGTCTGAAATGGTGTGGGCCTATAACAATCAGGTCCATTCTACAACGGGGTACTCTCCTTATACACTTCTCTTTGGGCGGTCTGGGCGAAGTATAGGAGAATTACAGTTGAATGATGTGGATGGGTTCCCTCCGAGGGATCCAACCTCTTGGGTGCGGGCGCATCGGCAGAGACTTGAGACGATCCATCGATTGGTGCGGCAGCGCCTGCAAGAACATCCCCATCCTGATAAGACCCCAGTGCAAGAAGCACCATTGCAACCAGGCGACCTGGTGCTAGTTCGTGTCAAGAAACCCCAAGGGAAATTGGAAAGCAGATGGGAGGCTTTGCCGTATCGTGTTGTTGGCCGCAAGTATGCGAATGGGCCAGTGTACCAGGTCCAGAAAGAAGGAACTGATTGTGTTCGAGTACTTCACCGAAATATATTGCGCCTGTGTCATTCTGAAGGGACAAATCACGATGGGCCTGCCAATGTGAATGAGCTCCCACAGTCAGAGAATGGAGGTGCGGAATGGGCCTCCGACGAGGAGGATGATTGTTGGCCGATCCCTGCTCCTGGGGATGTTCCACCTGTGACTACTGTATCTCCGGCCTGTGCCCCCTCTGGTGCGGAATCCGCTGGTCCTTCTCATCCCATAGCTGCAGCACCCCATAATATACCACCGGTCCTCAGACGGACCACTAGGCCAAATGCTGGTATTCCCCCTGTTCGGTATGCGCAGGATGAGTTTGTTTGGCCTGCCATACATCGGTATACTACCACCCTGTGCATAAAAGTACAACCCTCTGGATATACAGTCATAGGCAGGGACTGCCAATCTTAAAGTGGGGGGGAATATGTAAGAGACAGCCAATGTTGTCTTAAGCTTCATTTGTCTGTATAAACTGTTAATGTTGAATGTATTTCTGTGATTCTGTTCCTTTAAGACAGCAGCCATTGTAATTGTGACATGATGCTGGAGTGAGACCCCCCCCCCCTTTTATGTCAGCCTGCCTGTTCTGCAGACAGAGTGTGAGCAGAGAAGCAGGAAGTGACGAGACAGAGAGCAGCAGCCATCTTGGCAAGTGTTGTATTGAACTGGTGTGGAGATTTTTCTGTACAGCTAAGCTGTATCTTGGTCCAGAGACAAACAGAGTGTAAAGAGACAACAGGACTAGTGAGTCCACGTGAAAGGAACTGTGCTCAGTGGCTGATCAGTGAGACTGACATTGTGACTGTGTATATGGATACCACAGATAGAGACTCGCAGTGCTGTTGATGTACTGGACGGCACCTGCTAAATCCCGCTTTACATCCCAGCTCAGTGTATGGATTCGGCAGGACTGTCAGTGTGCTGAGTGGAATCTGCTGTTGGATTACATTGCATTCAGTTGGTTTCCCTGTCTGTTAAAGAGGACTTCATTTCTCCCAAGATCCTGATAACCGTGAGGAGAGGACGCTTCACTATAAAAGAAAGGACCGACTTTGGGCCCCACCGCGCGCTTCTACGGACTGTAAGCGGTCCACCTGGACCACTGGGGAAAAGGGGGTGCACCCAAATGTGAAGTCAGGGTCAGTTAGGGATAGTTTTGAGTATATTGTTCATTCAGTGTCCATACTGCAGAAGTGGACAGAGTAAAAGTAGAAACCATTGCAGAATTTGCCTTGAAATTGTTCATGCTATATTGTATATTTTGCTTGTCTTTAGCCCTGTCATTTTACCTTTAACTAGCCTTTATTAACTTATAGTAAATATATATTTTTTTCTTGAACTACCGCGTGTGCGTTCATTTCTGGTTGCGGAGTCCAAACCACCTGCCTTGCTCTCGGTTCACAATGGTGCTGTAAATTATTATATTAATTCCACGGTGCTGTACATTATTAGATTATTAACATGGTGCTGTAAATTATTATATTAATTCCATGGTGCTGTACATTATTATATTTTCCATGGTGCCTTACATTATTAGATTATTTCCATGGTGCTGTACATTATTATATTATTAACATGGTGCTGTACATTATTATATTAATCCCATGGTGCTGTAAATTATTATATTAATTCCATGGTTCTGTACATTATTAGATTATTTCCATGGTGCTGTACATTATTATATTATTAACATGGTGCTGTACATTATTATATTAATTCCATGGTGCTTTACATTATTATATTATTAACTTGGTGCTGTAAATTATTATATTAATTCCATGGTGCTATACATTATTATAATATTAACATGGTGCTGTAAATTATTATATTAATTCCACGGTGCTGTACATTATTAGATTATTAACATGGTGCTGTAAATTATTATATTAATTCCATGGTGCTGTACATTATTATATTTTCCATGGTGCCTTACATTATTAGATTAATTCCATGGTTCTATACAGTATCATATTAATCCTCTGCTGTAAATTATTATATTAATTCCATGGTGCTGTACTTTTGAGGGTTTACATACAGTACATAAAATATACAAAACAAATACAATACTAACAGTGACCAACTGGCACAGCAAGATTGAGGGCTCTGCCCGCAAGGGCTTACAATCTATGAGGGAAGAGGGATAGAGACAGAAGGTGGGGGTAGACTCTACCCGGTAGAGGCTGTACAGATGGTGGTGTGGTGACAGTAGTGTTATTGGAGGTTGTAGGCCTTCCTGAATAGGTGAGTCTTCAGGGCCTTCTTGAAGCTTGTGACTGTGGTTGTCAGTCTTATGCATCGTGGTAGTGAGTTCCAGAGTATGGGGGATGCACAGGAGAAGTCTTGCAGATGGTTGTGTGGACTGGAGGGGGGGGCGAGAGTATTTTCCAGGAGGCTATGGAGAAGGGTGTTACAGTAGTCTAGGCGGGAGATTATGAGGGCGTGGACTAGCATTTTTGTAGTTTCAGGGGTGAGGAAGGAGCGGATTCGATGGCTGTTCTCGAGTTGGAGGCGGCAGGAGGTGTTGAGGGTTTGGATGTGTGGCTTGAAGGATAGGTCAGAGTCAAAGGTTATCCCAAGACAGTGGGCCCGTGGGACTGGGTTAAGTGTGGTCCTGTTAACTTTGATAGATGGGTCAGGTAGAGGGGTTGTGCAAGGTGGGGTGAAGATGATGAACTCTATTTTCTCTATGTTTAGTTTAAGAAAGGAGGAGGAAAAAAAGGAGGCTACAGCTGCTAGACACTCTGGAACTCTGGACCACAGAGCGGTAATTTTGGTTCCAAAGAGATATATTTGAGTGTCGTCGGCGTAGCAATGGAGTTGAAAACCATGAGATTCTATGAGTTGGCCAAGGCCGAGGGTGTTGATGGAGAGCTGGAGGGGTCCTAGGACAGAGCTTTGGGGGACACCTACAGAAAGAGGGTGCGGTGAGGAGGTGGTGTGCGAGTGGGAGACGTTGAATGTGCAGTTGGTGAGGTATTAGGAGATCCAGGAAAGGGCCAGGTCTGTGATACCAAGGGATGAAAGAGTTTGAAGGGAATGGTTGACTGTGTCAAAGATGGAAGAAAAGTCAAGGAGGAGGAGGACAGAATAGTGACGCTTGGCTTTGGCAGTTAGTAGGTCGTTCGTGACTTTGGTTAGGGCAGTTTCTCTGGAGTGATGAGGTCTGAAGCCTGACTGTAGTCTGTCAAAGAGTACTGTAAGTTGGACGAGAGATAGGAGGATAGTTCAGAGGAGACGTGTTGTTCAAGCAATTTTGATGCCCCACAGATAGATAGGTTAGTGTCACCAGACCCCAGCATATCAACCCCAGCCCTGAAGATAGATAGGTTAGTGTCGTCAGAACCAGCATATCACCCCAGCCCTGCAGATAGATAGGTTAGTGTCACCAGATCCCAGCATATCAACCCCAGCCCTGCAGATAGATAGGTTAGTGTCGTCAGAACCAGCATATCACCCCAGCCCTGCAGATAGATAGATCGGAATCAAGTGGTGTTTTCCCCTTTTGAATCGCTTCCTCCGTTGCTGAGATATCACCTTTTATTTCAACATGTAAATAATCTCTTAGGAGCAACGAGGGGATTGCAGCTCACCTATTTGGAGCAATGGCAACACCCTCAGAGTTAATCTGCATACTGACAAAAACAGCAATATCTTGGCAATGGAGACACCAATCCATTAGCTGAAAACATTGCTTGATTTAGATGACCCTAATCTATCTTTTTGCTGGGCTGGGTTAATATACTGAGTTCTGGTGACTCCCTTTAAGACCTATCAGAATTAAATATAATAAAGGCTACCTTTATGACATATCTACATCTACGACTACTACTTTGGGAGAATAGGGGTCCTGTAATGCTGATAAATAATAGAAGGTCATACGATGATCGGCTGTGCCTGGTACTGCAGGTTATCCAAGTCCGTCCTATTCAAAATGAAAGGGACAAGCTGCAGTACCAGCCACAGCCACCAGTGGGGAAAAGTCACCATGCCCCATGTCCTATGGATTGGGGTGGTTGAAAGGATCGCCAGTGATCACACCTTGATGACCGGTCCTAAGGTTAGGCCATCAATGTGAAAGTCCTAAAAAGTCCTTATATGTATATCCTGGGGCACGTAACTAAGTATGGTGCCCGCTCAGAAGGAGAGCTAGTGCAATAGCCACTGGGTCTGTCTGTTTTACACAAATGCGACCACGCCATCTGGGTAGTTCCATTCACTTTCACGATCAGTCATGAGATGGCTCTTCCACGGCACAATCATACAAGACATCCAATTCCCATAGCAGCTGGGAGCTTACTGAAGGTTCTCAGGCCTGCCATAATAATAGTATTGCAGTCTGTGGCACTAGTAATCTAAAGATCACAGGTTCAAACCCCTAGCAGGTTTTTTTTCCAAATATAAAAAAAAATTTAAAAAATGAAACTTTAAATCACCCCCCTTTCCCTAGATCCCTATAAATAAATAAAAGTAAACAAACATATTAGGCATCCAAAAATGTCTGTACTATTAAAATATAAAAACATTTGTCTCATACGGTGAATGCAGTACAGAAAAAAAAAAATCAGAATATGGATGAATTGCCATATTTCTCCTCCCAAAAAAATCATCATTCATTCCCAAAATGGTATCAATAAAAATAACATATTACCTTAAATAGCTCCGTACAATGAAGTATAAAAAAGTTACTGGTATCAAAATATGGTGACTCAAACTTTTTTTTTCTTCAAAATTTTGAATTTTTATAAAATTATTAAAAAATATTAAAAAAATCTATGTAGATCTGATATCACCGTGTCATTATTACCACACAGTGAATGCCATAAAACCAATACTGTAAGAAAATAGTACTGCATATTTTTTTTTGATTCCACCCCATTCTGAATTTATTACCACTTTGATGTACAATTTGTCTCGCAAAAAACAAGCCCTAATAAGAGTATGGAAACGAATAAATGAAAAAGTTATGGCTTTTGAGAGGTAGAGAATAAAATGTGAAAACACAAAAATGAAAAGTGACTGGGTCCTGAAAGGGTTAAAGGGAGTCTACCACCAGAACCCAGCACATCAACAAGAGCGTTAACATTGCTACAAAAAGGAAAGTGACACTGTTATTGATCCAAAAAGCTAATTTGCATTTAAGCAAAAATTTAGTTCAAATTTGTTTGGTTTAAAAAAAAAAAAAAATTTGTCCCTACAGTGCCCCACTCTGAAACTATAGGTGTTATTTGTGCCGCCATAGAGTGCCTATGTATTACATCACATGTAAGAGTTATTTTACCCCAGAGGCAATGCTTTTTTTTATAAATGTAGTCTTATCTATTTTTTATCGTTGGCTACTTGTATGTAGTTACTTGTCAGATGATCTCTCTAAACTTGACTTCCTCAAAAACAAGACAGAACGTGACATTCAAGAATTAGAAAGGCTTACAGGAGACATTTTGTGAGCAAACCCGAGATTATTAACATTATTGTGTCCGGATATTATACATGTTCTAGAAACTACTGACAGTGTGTGTCGCATCCAAGAATAGACAATAGACAGGACAATAGAGCCAAACGCCCTTGGGCCTCCATCATCTAAGAGCTACCATAGCTGGGTGTAACTACAAGTCTCTGATGCTTCAAAGGGTTGTCTCACAATCAGAGGCGGATTATAATATGGGTATAAAGTGTGGTTGCCCCAGGCCCAAGACTGTAAGGGGGCCCAGCGGCAAGTAGCTGCACATTTGCCCCTATTATAATCCAACCTCATAATCAACTGTATCGGCATCTTGACAGTTGATTACTTTGGCGTGGCACGGGAGTCTACTGGAGGAGAGCATTTGTTGGGTGAACCTCATGAGATTTGTCTCATGGAGTTTGGACCAAACCCATCCGAACTGGAAATAACATTATCTGAAGAGACCGCAAAGTATAATAAGCAGAGGCCCAGGGGATGTAAGTAAAAATAACAGTGTTGCTCACCTCCATTGGGCTCTGGTACCTTATCTTTGGGCCTCTTCTGGCCTCCTCAATCGTCATTCAGGAGGACGGAAGAGGCCCAAAAATGGATGTGCTGGAGCCTAGTGGAGGTGAGTAACACTGCTGAGGCTTGTGATTGGCCCTCAGTGAACACATGTAGTGAGTCATTATGCTTGCATGACCCATGTGACTGCTGACGCCCTATCAAAGGCCTCAGCAGTCCCTGACATTATTCAGGAATACGGAAGAGGCCCAAAAATGGACATGCCGGGGCCCAGTGGAGGTGAGTAACACTGCTGAGGCTTATGTTTGGCCCTCAGTGATCACATGTCATGACGCTTGTGTCCGTGAGTCATTATGCCTGTATGACCCACGTGACGTGACCCTCAGCAGTCTCTGACATCATTCAGGAGGACAGAAGAGGCCCAAAGAGGATGTGCTGGAGCCCAGGAGAGGTGAGTAACACTGTTTGCTATGTTTACTTACCTGTGCCTCTGCTTGAAGAGACACCTGACTACAATAGTTGTGGTTGGTGAACCCCAGAAATGTTGTGTTCAGTGGTGTTATGGCGGTATTATTTTGACATTGTAGGATAGTTTATTAGTGCAGTTTATGATTTAGAGATGATTCCTGCTGTCTCTTTCCTATTTTCTCTTCCATTTTTTTTTTTCCAAAAGGAGACCATCACAGGCTTATGTGGCACCCCTGAATAGTAGGGGGACAGCTTTGTCATAGATGGCTGCCTCTGTTATTTGGGAAAATCTATAAGGATTTAGCTCAAACATTAATCCGCCCAGCACTGACACATGCAACGGATAGCAAGTTTAATAGCATTGGACTGCCTGGTATGTACAGACTCCCCTAGGGTGGGCACTGACTTCAGTGGGCTTCTTATATGACCATGACAGCTGAAGGCCAGCTGGTGGTCCATCATGTGAATGCCTCTGTGCTAATGGGTAAGGTTATAGGAAACCTATCCCTTATATCCTTTAATACAGCAATGACTTGTACATAACCCAGCAGTCTATGTTGTTAATAAACGCCCCACAGAAGGGCTTGGCCTGGACTTCAAATAATGCGGTGGGTGGCGGAAATGAGTCCCATCGGTTTATTAAGTCATTTGGCTTTGGTTGAATAACAGAATATTACTTCTTCTCTTATGATCCTCTTGTCTGATAGAGGAGCCTTGAAAACCTTCCAGGTCTTACTTAAAAAAATGTGGCTTTAAATCAAAATCTATCCAAAAAAAACATAATATTGGTCAAAAATATGTCTCTTCTCTTGTCCGACACAGTATATCTGTGTTAGAACAAAAACAAGCTCTGGAGCCATTTTTCCTTCTGCATGGAGGTAGGTCCAGCTATAGGCGGCCATTTTGGAAGCTATGGAGAACTGTATTTAGTCACCAGTCACAGAAGTGCAAACAAGTATACATATACTTCCCTAATTTTCCTTCTCCCTCCTCTACTCCCCTTGTCTGTTAACCTTGTGAATGATACTCCTATAATCTCACTCCTTGTGCCTGTTACACAAACGGTAAAGGCACTCCTACAGTGATATAGGAATACCCACATGCAGGGGCATAACAAGCAACCTTGAGGCCCCACAGCAAAACTTGTAAAAGTTCCTAATTCAACCATGACCACCTTAAGCAGCAAGTTATAAACTTGAAAAGTGTACGATTACTTTATTCTCCTTTACCTACAGGGATAATGCACATAGTGTAGTTACAGTACAAGGATAATACACACAGTGATGTCACAGTACAAGGATAATAAACACAGTGATGTCACAGTACAAGGATAATAAACAGTGATGTCACAGTACAGGGATAATAAACACAGTGATGTCACAGTACAAGGATAATAAACAGTGATGTCACAGTACAGGGATAATACACACAGTGATGTCACAGTACAAGGATAATAAACAGTGATGTCACAGTACAAGGATAATATGTTGCAAAACCACAGAACCAATATACAGTCTCATAATGAGGAATGTTCACAATTTGTGCTAGAAGAATATGTAGGACAACGTTTCGGTTGGCTTTATGAACTTTTTCAAGCTCAATCTGCATGCAAGAGAAATTGAGGCAGGAGAGATGGAGACCGGCTCAAATGGGGTTAGCAACCCCTCCTGGTGACAGATAATAAATACAGTGATGTCACAGTACAGAGATAATAAACTCAGTGTTGTCCCAGTACAAGTATAATAAACACAGTGATGTCACAGTACAGAAATAATAAACAGTGATGTCACAGCAGAGAGATACTAAACAGTGATGTCACGGGACAGGAATAATAAATACAGTGATGTCACTGTACAGGGATGATAAACACAGTGATGCCCCAATGCATGGATAATACACATAGTGATGTCACAGTACAGAGATAATAAATAGTGATGTCACAGTACAGAGATAAAAAGCACAATGGTGTGACATTACAGTGATAATAAACACAGTGATGTCACAGTACAGGGATAATAAAAACAGTGATATCACAGTATAGGGATAATAAACACAGTGATGTCACAGTACAGAGATAATAAACACAGTGATGTCACAGTACAGAGATAATGCACACAGTGATGTCACAGTACAGGGATAATAAACACAGCGATATCACGGTACAGGGATAATGCACACAGTGATGTCACAGTACAGAGATAATAAATACAGTGATGTCACAGTACAGAGATAATAAACAATAATGTTACAGTACAGGGATAATGCACACAGTGATGTTATAGTACAGAGATAATATACACAGTGATGTCACAGTACAGGGATAATGCACACAGTGATGTCACAGTACAGGGATAATAAACACAGAGATATCACGGTACAGGGATAATGCACACAGTGATGTCACAGTACAGGGATAATGCACACAGTGATGTCATAGTACAGAGATAATAAACACAATGATGTCACAGTACAGGGATAATAAACACAGTGATGTCACAGGGCAGGGATAATAAACAATGATGTCACAGTACAGGGATAATAAACACAGTGATGTCACAGGGCAGGGATAATAAAAATGGTGATGTCACAGCATAGGGATAATGTACATAATGATGCCACAGTACAGAGAAAAAGTGAAAATTAGTTAGGTCCAGAATAGGTTAAACTGTTAGGTCTATGGTTGAATAGGTTGTAACAGTGACAGACAACTCTCTAATTCAGAAATGTGCCCAGAGTAGTTGTCAGTTGTCACTTCACTTCCTCCAGACCTACAAGCTGCTCTTACTGTATAAACAATACTCAAAAGGGGGCAAATAATAATTGTATTAAAAATTGTATGAAACAATATCTGTCTGCATTTCATGTATGTTCACCCATCGTATCATCAGTATTAATAGTATTGTGGCAGCCATTCTCACATAGCTGACGTCTCCAGCCTGGCATTGCCATATCTTATACAGATTCTCGATAAAGATGTCTGCATCATCTCAGGGGCAGCCATCTCCTTCCTTTACTTCAGCTTCAGCGATCCCAGTATGAAGTCAGAATTCAGAAATAGAAGAGACAGCTGTCGTGAATTCATGGTTTATTTCTTAAAGGGAATGTATCACCTTATTTTTGTTAATTATAAATCTATACTGGAGCATATATATATATATATATATATATATATATATATATATAAAATATTTTAATTATAATTGTATATTTTGTAATCTAATTTCCATACTTGGTGGCAGCCAACTTGCTGAAGCAGCTGCAAAAATTAAATTTATAGCAAATACTTCGAATATAAGAAAAATACATTTGAAAGGAAACAACTGGAGAGTGTTGTGGGCATGCTCAGTAACATGTGCAAGGAGACAGAGGAGGAGGAGATAAAATGTGTCCATCAGATTGCGATAAAGGTGTGGTCATGTGTTATTTGTCTTCACCTTTCAATGTAATCCTAAAACCTGAAGATAATAATAGTAATGTAGGTAGGTTCTCTTAAAGGTAGTGTCACCAGAACTAAGCCCTGCAGATAGATAGGTTAGTGTCACTAGAGCCAGCATATCACCCCAGCTCCTCAGATAGATAGGTTAGTGTCACCAGAGCCCAGAATATTAACCCAGCCCTGCAGATAGATAGGTTAGTGTCACCAGAACCAGCATATCACCCCAGACCTGCAGATAGATAGTTTAGGGGCACCAGAACCAGCATATCACCCCAGCCCCGCAGATAGATAGGTTAATGTCACCAGAACCAGCATATCACCCCAGCCCTGCAGATAGATAGGTTAGTATCACCAGAACCAGCATATCACCCCAGCCCTGCAGATAGATAGGTTAGTGTCACCAGAACCAGCATATCACTCCAGCCCTGCAGATAGATAGGTTAGTGTCACCAGAACCAGCATATCACCCCAGCCCTGCAGATAGATAGGTTAGTGTCACCAGAACCAGCATATCACCCCAGCCCTGCAGATAGATAAGTTAGTGTCACCAGAACCAGCATATCACTCCAGCCCCGCAGATAGATAGGTTAGTGTCACCAGAACCAGCATATCACCCCAGCCCTGCAGATAGATAGGTAAGGGTCACCAGAACCAGCATATCACCCCAGCCCTGCAGATAGATAAGTTAGTGTCACCAGAACCAGCATATCACTCCAGCCCCGCAGATAGATAGGTTAGTGTCACCAGAACCAGCATATCACCCCAGCCCTGCAGATAGATAGGTTAGGCTCACCAGAACCCAGAATATCACCCCAGCCCTGCAGATAGATAGGTTAGGGGCACCTGAATTAAAGATGTTTTCCCCTTGTGAATCACTGTCTCTATTGCTACCATATCACCATTTTTGTCAATAGACAAGTGAGCTCTGTGGAGCAACAAGGGTGTTACCATTGCTCCAAAGAGGTAAGCGGCAACACCCTCATTGCTCCAAGGAACTGATTTGCATATTGACAAAAACAGCGATATTTCAGCAACAGAGGCAGCGATTCACAAGGGGAAAACACTATTTGAATTAGGTGCAACTACCCTATCTATCTAACCTATCAGGGCTTGATTGATATGTTAGGTTCGGGGTCAGACTCCCTCTAAGTAACCGTGAGGTTAAGATCACACAGTGATGCCCTACATAAAAGCCCTGGCTGATCACATATTTATGCTGCCTATTGACATTGATTGCTCCAGGTAAAAATACAAGAATATTTGTCAGAATATTCCATCTCAAGGATTTATCCGCAGAGACTCTTAGACTTCCAGGCAAGATTACAGGCCCATTTATGACACACAGTAACAATAATGATTGTCCGCATAGGAAAATGTTCCGACATGTCAGCTAAATCTCCTGACTATAGAAATACATTGTCTTTGGTTAGAGATGAGAATGTTTTGTTACCATAGAGAGGTATAAAGTTATAGAGAAAAACATTTGTCATTGAGTAAAAAAAAAAAAATATGTCTACCTTTGTCAGCACATGGCTATGCACAGAAGAGGAAAGTTAACTAAAGCTGGGAATGGCTGACTATCGTGTGTATGGTGGATGATGTCAAGGTAAAGAAGAATCAACATGTCCGTTACTTTCCTCTCACGGTAAATAAGTAAGGCTGGATTCACACTTGTGTTGGAGTCAACTCAACCACAGGATCTGCTTGAAATCGGCAGAGAGAAAAGCCCGGGAAGGAGGAGTTTTCTCTCCGCCTGTTTCAGTATAAAACTGGCGTAAACCGGGCGGACCCCATTATAGTATATGGAGTCTACGGGTTTCCGCGTGTAACTGCTTTTTAAGTGGACAGGGTTTCTGTCTTTTGGGTCCCTATGTGGATGACGGAAACCCGAACGCCACATACTAACATAGTAGTTGAAGTTGGACGAAGACACAGGTCTATCAATTCCAACCTATATTATTATTATTATTAATGTTTTATTATTATTATTAATTATTATTATTTTTTTAACTCTACAGTGTTGACCCAGGGGAAGGCATAAAACCCCATGAAGCCGATGCCAGTTGCCCCATGTTGGGGAAAAATTCCTTCCAGACTCCAAATTCGGCAATGAGTCTAAAACCCTGGATTAATAGGCTTCTCTCTCCACATTGAGAACACACATGCTCAGTCCATGGTGGGCCATGCAGTTGGGTGCAGTAGGTGTTGGCCAAATTGGACAACTATTGAAGGTCCTTGGCCTCTTTCAAGAGGGTTCTACATTAGCTGTAGAAGCTTGCAGGACAGGAATCTGTTCTTATAGAACTCACCTTTTAGCCCCCATTACTGGCTCAGAGAGGCGATTTCAGGCCAGCATGTATATTAGAATACTGTACCCATCAAGATCATTGCAGGGCAATTAGTGGCCAGAGGGTAGTAACGGCTGATCATGGGGGGTAAGAGAAGCCAGGGCCATGGTGATCACCTTATCGCCTGGCCAGCTTTGATGTAATAAAGAGGTATGGCCTGGACCATCGGCAGTCACTAGCATGGAGAAAAGCCCTGAAATTTGAGGCCTTCAAAAACCTTCACAAATCTGTGCATAGATAATGATGAGTGATAAAAAAAAAAAAGTTTTTGAGATGAGTGTCTCTGTATCGGGAATCTATCACGAGAAGATGGACTGTTTTTTAAGTTTTTAGGTTAAACATATTTTTAATGATTTTTTTTTTTGCTTTCTTAATTTTTTGTTACTATCTATATTGTGAGAAAAGCGCATATTTAAAAAAAAGTACTATATCCTGCACTCTGGCCACTAAACCTAATAATAGACTTTGCCAATTTCTTTGCAGCAGTCACCTCATATAATAATAATAATAATAATAATAATAATAATAATAATTTTTATTTATCTAGCACCAACATATTCCGCAGCACTGTACAATTTGTAGGGTTCAAGTACTGACAAAAAAGATACATTACAAAGAAATAGTCAATTCACACACTGGGACTGAGGGCCCTGCTCACAAGAGCTTACAATCTATGAGGTAGAGGGGGGTGACACAGGAGGTAGCAGGGGCGGCATCGGAGGTAGCATTGCTTATACAATGGTCAGACAATTCTGTAGTAGAGGTTACTGTCATTACACATATATAAAGCTGTATGAGCCGTCACCAGTCGTGTCCTTTAACGTGCAGATGATGCCTGGACGTATAAAGTTAGTCTGATACGGCATCATATCCTGTGGGGTAATGCGGGAGCGTGAACAGAGGACGGTATGTTTTAGGGATTCTGACTATGGAAGGGTTTACATTAGGAGTTGTGATAGTTCTGTCTGATAATATATGTCTTTAGTTTACACTTGAAGCTGTAGAAATTGGAGGTTAATCTAATAGTCCAGGATAGAGCATTCCAGATAAGTGGTGCAACTTGGGAGAAGTCTTGTATACGAACGTGGGAGGTTCTGATAATAGAGGATGTTAGTCTTAGGTCATTGAGTGAACGGAAAGTACGGGTTGGGCGATAGACAGAAATGAGGGAGGAAATGTAGGGAGGTGCAGCATTATGGAGAGCCTTGTGGATGAGGGGGATAAGTTTATATTGTATTCTGTATTGAATAGGCAGCCAATTTACATCACAGGCAGGATTACAATAGAAGAAAACACCCCTATAGATAACACCACTGACCCATCATTGCATCCACTGCTGACAATAGATGATGTCACAGCTTATCTCCTCCCCTCCCTGCACAGAGCATGTCTAGAAAACTATCCCATAGACCTCAATGAGTCAGCTCCAGATTATTGCTGCCTATAAATGCTGTAAAGCATATCACTAAATGCTGTTAACAGAGTAGACGAGAAGCTCAGGCAAGATGGCTGCCCCCATAATCGTGTACAGAAAATAGAATGAAAAAACAGATTTGCAAAATTGTTGCTACATTCCCTTTAATTGTACTGTAGCCTCCTGACTGGTAAATTATAGGACTTTCCCAGGAATCATTAGTCACCATCTGTCCATTATCTCCAGAGTTACTCCGAGGTTTTGTAGATTTCTCCAAGGCAACACTTGTTTTCTTACTATTGACCTACGTTATATTGTCTTCCTCACACTCTACTTCTTTATGAGCTCAAAGCTTCTTAACTTACTTATTAAACAAGACCAATCTAGAATCAAGACCAATCCAGAATCAGGCACCCATAAACCTTACAAGTACAGCCGCATCCAGTCTCCCCATAGTGTGGGGTCCAGGTGTCAAAATTCCGACACTTTCTATACTACAAAATGCTCTACACATGTATCAAGGACTAAATATCACACAATCGCTGGTGGTTCGGGATCTTAATTCCCCGATGATCCATTGTCCTTGGAGATTCCGATAATCCTTGGTGGGACAACGATTGTCCCTGGTGGTCTAGTGGTTTGGCACAACTTCTGGCACCTAGATGGGAATTCATCAATACATATACGCCAGTTTTCAAGACCCTTTCTGGCACCCTAGATGAGCCACATCCCCCATTATGTGCCACACTCGCCAATTGGGTGGAGAGCAGAGCGAGCCAAGACATCCATAGGCGACATATCCATCATAACCAACAACAGTTTTCTGGCGTGAGTTATATAGGAAGTGTATGCCAGTTACTGACTGGTATTGGTTTCCATTATGACACATGGGTGTACACCCGTGAGAGCCTCTTGATAAATGAGGCGTGCCTTATGCCTGTCGGGCCTTTATTAAGACTGGCATATGAAATGCCAGTCTTAATAAATCTGCCCACTTGATAGATTGGACATCTGGCAAACATGTAAAATATCTGCTCTTAGGCCTCATGCACACAACCATACTTTTTGTCCACAATTGCTGAAAAAAATATGGACACCATACATTTCTATGGCCCCATACACACATCTGTAGTTTTTGCAGCAAAAGAGCCGCAAAATATGAAGCAGGTCTTATACATGTCGGTCATTCATTTGAATGTACAGGTCAGTGAAAATCACCAATGACACATGGATACCAATCCGTGTGTGATCAGTGCCGTTTTACTGATCCATACACTGCACACGGTCGTGGCATGTAGTCTTATGTTGGCATCAGAAGAGGGGGCCTAAATCTTGTAAGCCCTTTGTGGTGCCCTGTAGAGTAGCAGCAGTATTCCATCATAGATAAAGCGTTCAGCGTAAGAAAAAATCTCTGAATCAAGCATGTGCCCTTTATGGTCTAAATATCTAGCATTACTGAATATGGTGGTGGGGGAAGGGAGATGACAACCAATAGGATCCACAAAAATGGCTCCCAGTAAACAGTAGTTGTCAGTTTTAGTTATCTGCTTTAGGGGATCTATTCTTCAAATAAAAATTGCTTTCAATGTTGGACGTATGCTGTATCTCGCCGTACTGATGTGGTCACCATAGTAGTGTACAGATGTAGACGTGCAAGCAGTATAGTGCATCCTGTGCTTCTATACACTTCATCTCCATACCACAACATTTCCTGTGCCTACTGAAGGAAACCCATTGGGGTCAGTGCTCTGGACAGGATTTAGGACAGCTGCTCTCACTCACCAGTACACAGGAGTATTTACTGTTCCCTGCAGAGCTCAATTACACTTTGCGGCTAAACCATTAAATGTACTTAACCACATCCTATAAACAGCACTGCAGACACGTTCACTAACATGGCCTATTTTTTAGCAGGCAAAAATAAATATACAGCCTGCTTCACTAATATGAGATGTTTATACCAGAAAAAAATAGAAATAGATACGATAGATAGATAGATAGATAGATAGATAGATAGATAGATAGATAGATAGCTAATAGATACAGTGGGGAAAAAAAGTATTTAGTCAGCCACCAATTGTGCAAGTTCTCCCGCTTAAAAATATGAGGCCGGCCTGTAATTGTCATCATAGATAGACCTCAACTATGAGACAAAATGAGAAAACTAATCCAGAAAATCACATTGTCTGATTTTTAAGAATTTATTTGCAAATTATGGTGAAAAATAAGTATTTGGTCAATAACAGAAGTTCAATTCAATACTTTGTTCTATATCCTTTGTTGGCAATGACAGAGGTCAAACGTTTTCTGTAAGTCTTCACAAGGTTGGCACACACTGTTGCTGGTATGTTGGCCCATTCCTCCATGCAGATCTCCTCTAGAGAACAGAGAAGGTCCAATTCCAATACTGCCGTGCAAATTGGAGCCTTTTTTCCCAATGTATCTATTTTAACCATCCATTTACTTTGGCACCCTGTATGCAATAGGGTTAGCTGAGCCATTGTTTTAGACACGTTTGGTAGCCCCTGCTTCATTTCATAGTGAGCTGTTCCGCAGTAACATGTTGGTCGGCCCTCATGCACCTTTGTAGACGACGTTCGCAACTCACATCAATGGCGCGTGGTACTCCGCAGTTTCCACATTGCTTATTCCCAGTAGTGCCGTTTGTCCAATCACAATACACTTCACCACAGCAGCGTGCGAAGAGATCACAAACCGTGCTGTTTGAGAAATACTGCCAGCCTTGGCTCAAAGCCAATGATCATCCCTTTGTGTAACTCTGATAAATCACCCCTTTTACCCAGACAACAACTCATGATATGTGGTTTACTTATTGCACAACTTATATATCCACCAATCCATCACACAACATATCACTTCCTTCATGGGCTACGTGCTAGTGAGGTCTACAGTAGGAGGTGGTCATAATAATGTGACCTGCATGTAGATAGATATGACATAGATAGATATGAGATAGATAGATAGATAGATAGATAGATAGATAGACAGATAGATAATAGATAGATCGATAGATGGATAGATAGATAGATAGATAGATAGATAGATAGATAGGTAGATACTGTAGATAGATAGATAGATAGTTAGATATGACATAGATAGATATGACAGACAGATACTGTAGATAGATAGATAGATATGACAATGAAAGATATGACATAGATAGATAGATAGATCGATCGATAGATAGATAGATAGATAGATAGATAGATCGATAGATATGACAATAATAGATAGATAAATAAATAAATAGATATGACATAGATAAATAGATAACTTTTATGTTCTCAGTAGTTAATCCCACGTTGACCAATGCCTTGTCTTTTTGTAGCCCCAGTGAACTATTCTAATTTGTTCTGTTTTTTTTTCTCTTCTATTTAAGGTGTAACCACAGAATAAGTATTGCTGGTAATACAAGGCATACATGCCCTGGCGTTTGCAGAGGTAACAGCTGCGACCAGGCCCAGAAGCCACGGGTGCCCCACAGGTCACCCTCACCGCACTAGGTGTGGATAAACGTCTTTGGTCTCCTATCTGATCTCCTCTGAAGCCCGGCAGTCTATGCATTGTAAATTCATTCCACCTTCCCTCTGGTGCACTGGAGTGTCAGGATTTATGATACACAGCCTGACACTGTCAGAAAGGAGAAAAATAACTCTGTCATGGCAAGAAATAGCAGTTGGTGTTAGCGGCTTATAGTCAAGGAGAGATTCTGTGGGGAGGCTGTGGCACAAAAGGGGGCATGATTATGGGGGGGCAATGACAGGAGATGGGAATGATGGGAAACTTGTGTGCACAGACATCATGGTGGTCTGGGCACAGACAAAGAAGGAAAGGGAAATGTAAATTTTGCTAAAATGTATAGGTGAGAGGTGGCTGATGGTTGTGATGTGAAGTTTTACAGGGGAGCCATAAACAGTGGAGTAACTTGAAGCTCCTGGGCCCCAATGAAAAATCTGGGGGGCCCCTACTTACCTTGTGCCATTTACAACAGCAGTATATTTTATGTGGCAGAGGCACCTTTGGGCCCCCTCAGGGCCCAGGGCCCAGTAGGGACTGCTACCTCTGTGTCCTCTATAACTACGCTCCTGACCATAAATAAAAAAAAAAAATCCTGGACATCCCCTTTAATCTTTACTCGGTTATTGGATTTATCATTCACAAACTATTTACGTGTAGCTTTATGAAGGCTTCATATCTGATTTATGTTCCCCGGGGCCAATACCTACGTTAATAATAGGACGCTCAAAACTTACATTCCATTGTGCAAAAACATCCTGATTCACAGACACATTACTCACCTGTAAAATCCCCGCCACTCCAGCGCGGATGCTTTCTCGGTCTGTCGCTTGCCTTTTTTCACGTACCTGCAGCGATGACATGCCTGCTGAAATGTGACGTCAACAGTCACGTACTATACTGGTGGTTATACTGCTACAGCTGGTGACCATAACATAAGGAAACTAAATCAATACATGATGTATTGCCCTTGAATAATATAGTGGGCATGCTCTGTAACATGAGAAGAGGTCGGTGTGCTGGGAGAGGGAGGAGGAGCTGTCACCATCATCTATGGTCTAGGGTATGATGCCATATTATTTGACTGGATAATAAGGAGGTGTTAACCCTGACCTCATACATATAAGTGAGAATTTAG
Organism: Leptodactylus fallax; assembly: GCA_947044405.1. Taxonomy (NCBI): domain Eukaryota; kingdom Metazoa; phylum Chordata; class Amphibia; order Anura; family Leptodactylidae; genus Leptodactylus; species Leptodactylus fallax. Next base: position 533,539 of record CAMRHE010000133.1, on the reverse strand, counting down.
AACTGTATATGGTGGACAATCAGCAACCAGTAGAGGAAAAGAGGAGAGACGCTGGAGGGGCAGAGAGCAGAGCTAGGGGTACTTTGGGTGGCGGGGGTACAAGTCAAGTCCTAGGTGAGATAAAAGCATATGGAGAAATATTATAAGGGATTTTCCTAACAAAACATGATTTTCCAGGTATTTAACCTTTTTCATCTTGGCGTACATCAAGTGCCTTAGGTAGTTCAGGTACATCAACTTGAGAGTGTAGGCCGTGTCCTGGTGTCTGCACTGTCACCAGCTGTATTACACAGTCTCACCTTCACCACAAGTGCAATGGCCACTGTTTACCCATTGTGGTCACGCTTCCTTGTCCCTACAGATGATACATCATTACAACAGGGAAATGGGAGACCTGCAAAATGGGAACCAAAAAAAATCTGAAAGGTATGTCTAGTTTTTCTATTGCAAAGGAATTGTCTGGGATTTCCAAAAATTTAGCTAAGAGGAGGTCACATAGTGCCCATGTGTCATTGTCCCTACAGATGATAATACATCATTACAATGACAAACATTTGTAATGTGCTTTTCTCACAGAGCCTTAAAGTGCAGGGAGCTTTGTGAAGTAGGGGAGTGGCTGCCATACAGGCGCTCATCCCCAACATCCACAATGGTCAGTTGTTTGTACAGGGAACCAATATACAGTGCCTTGCGAAAGTATTCGTCCCCCTTGAACTTTTCAACCTTTTGCCACATTTCAGGCTTCAAACATAAAGATATAAAATTTTAATTTTTTGGTGAAGAATCAACAACAAGTGGGACACAATTGTGAAGTGGAACGAAATTTATTGGTTATTTTAAACTTTTGTAAAAAATAAAAAACTGAAAAGTGGGGCGTGCAATATTATTCGGCCCCTTTACTTTCAGCGCAGCAAACTCCAGACGTTCAGTGAGGATCTCTGAATGATCCAATGTTGTCCTAAATGACTGATGATGATAAATATAATCCACCTGTGTGTAATCAAGTCTCCGTATAAATGCACCTGCTCTGTGATAGTCTCAGGGTTCTGTTTAAAGCGCAGAGAGCATCATGAAGACCAAGGAACACACCAGGCAGGTCCGTGATACTGTTGTGGAGAAGTTGAAAGCCAGATTTGGATACAAAAAGATTTCCCAAATTTTAAACATCCCAAGGAGCACCGTGCAAGCGATCATATGGAAATGGAAGGAGTATCAGACCACTGCAAATCTACCAAGACCCGGCCGTCCCTCTAAACTTTCATCTCAAACAAGGAGAAGACTGATCAGAGATGCAGCCAAGAGGCCCATGATCACTCTGGATGAACTGCAGAGATCTACAGCTGAGGTGGGAGAGTCTGTCCATAGGACAACAATCAGTCATACACTGCACAAATCTGCCCTTTATGGAAGAGTGGCAAGAAGAAAGCCATTTTTCAAAGATATCCATAAAAAGTCTCGTTTAAAGTTTGCCACAAGCCACCTTGGAGACACACCAAACATGTGGAAGAAGGTGCTCTGGTCAGATGAAACCAAAATCCAACTTTTTGGCCACAATGCAAAACGATATGTTTGGCGTAAAAGCAACACAGCTCATCACCCTGAACACACCATCCCCACTGTCAGACATGGTGGTGGCAGTATCATGGTTTGGGCCTGCTTTTCTTCAGCAGGGACAGGGAAGATGGTTAAAATTGATGGGAAGATGGATGGAGCCAAATACAGGACCATTCTGGAAGAAAACCTGTTGGAGTCTGCAAAAGACCTGAGACTGGGACGGAGATTTATCTTCCAACAAGACAATGATCCCAAACATAAAGCAAAATCTACAATGAAATGGTTCACAAATAAACGTATCCAGGTGTTAGAATGGCCAAGTCAAAGTCCAGGCCTGAATCCAATCGAGAATCTGTGGAAAGAGCTGAAAACTGCTGTTCACAAACGCTCTCCATCCAACCTCACTGAGCTCCAGCTGTTTTCCAAGGAAGAATGGGCAAGAATTTCAGTCTCTCGATGTGCAAAACTGATAGAGACATACCCCAAGAGACTTGCAGCTGTAATCGCAGCAAAAGGTGGCGCTACAAAGTATTAACTTAAGGGGGCCGAATAATATTGCACACCACACTTTTCAGTTTTTAATTTTTTACAAAAGTTTAAAATAACCAATAAATTTCGTTCCAATTCACGCTTGTGTCCCACTTGTTGATTCTTCACCAAAAAATTTAAATTTTATATCCTTATGTTTGAAGCCTGAAATGTGGCAAAAGGTTGAAATGTTCAAGGGGGCCGAATACTTTTGCAAGGCACTGTATCAGTCTATTTTTGGCGTGTGGGAGGAAACCCACACAAACACTTGGTTGGATTCGAACCCAGGACCCCAGCACTGAAAGGCAACAGTGCTAACTCCTGGAACTATGCAAAATCTTAAAGATGTCTCTAGTTTTTCTATTTTAAAGGGATTGTCTAGGATTTTCAAAAATTTGGAGCAGACAATGGGATGAAATTTTTTTTTAAAGCCCACAATACTCTTTAATCCCCTTTTGCTTTCGCACCCATGCTCTGGTGATCCCGGTTGGTCTCTGCTTACTGATTAACATGCATGTCATTGCTGCATGTCATTGATGACCACTGCTGCCAGAGACACATGACCCGGTGAATCGCTGCCGCCATTGCCAGATATTGCTGTTTTGGTCAATATGGAAATGAGCTCTATGGAGTGTTGAGGGTGCTGCCGCTTACCTCTTTGGCGCAATGGCAACACTCTCATTGCTCCAAAGAGCTCAATTGCATATTGACAAAAGAGCTGATATCTAGGGAATGGAGGCAGCGATTCACAAGGGGAAAACTGTTTGATTCACGTGACCTTAACACTTATCTATCTGCAGGGTCGGAATGATATGCTGTGGGCTGGTGACAGTAACCTATCTATCTGCAGGGCTGGGGTGATATGCTGGGGTCTGGTGACACTAACCTATCTATCTGCAGGGCTGGGGATATATTATGGGGTTCTGGTGACACTAACCTATCTATCTGCAGGGCTGGGGTGATATGCTGGGTCTGGTGACACTAACCTATCTATCTACAGGGCTGGGGTGATATGCTGGGTCTGGTGACACTAACCTATCTATCTGCAGGGCTGGGGTGATATGCTGGTTCTGGTGACACTAACCTATCTATCTGCAGGGCTGGGGATATATTATGGGGTTCTGGTGACACTAACCTATCTATCTGCAGGGCTGGGGTGATATGCTGGGGGCTGGTGACACTAACCTATCTATCTGCAGGGCCAGAATGATATGCTGGGGGCTGGTGAAACTAACCTATCTATCTGAGGGGCTGGTACGATATGCTGGGTAGCAAACTCCCTTTAAACCGCTTCAGAGATTTGTTAAAATATAGCAGGGCCATGTGAGGGGATGAATAGATTTCCGTAACTGGCAGAGGAAGAGTTAAACTATACCTACCAGCTCCAACGTTATCTACAGGCCTTAGTAGGTTTTTCCTTGTTTGACTGGTTTATGACTTCATCGTTTTTTAGAATCCAGGGAGATTTTTTTAGTTTTTTTTTCTTACATGGAAATAGCTCATTCTTCTAGATAAAAATACAGATATATTGGTGCCTGACACCCAGGTGCAGTGGAAAAACAGACAGTGTGGAGATAATACCTAAAACACATCTCCGTTAAATGATATTTACTCTCAGCTTCAAAATGAGCAATCAATTTCTCTCCTAAAACCAGGAGATAGCATTATCTCCCGTGGCGATTATATTCGCAGAATCTACGCTCCAGGGAGTGCGCGCACAGAACGTATCCTCTCTATTCCTCATAATATGAGACAGATAACATTACCTTACCCTAGTCATGCTATAATATACAGACATATGGACCTCATTTATCAAAACTGGATGTGTCACCCATAACAGCTCATTGATTGAATAGACACAGTGTAATACTTTACTTCCCCTGTGGTGGTGCTATAGGGGAATTGAACACTTACTGCCAGCTTTCCTCAAAAGATTACAGCTGATCGCTGGAGGTGCAAGCTGAGTGATGCGTTGTCCATGTATGTGGGGGGGGGGGGGCTTAATAAATATGCCATGTATTCTGCTGTATGTATACGGGAAAACATGTATAAATATGAAAAGTTTTATGGTTTTCCAATATACTTTTGGTATAAGTTACAGTGGGGACTTTCATCTCCCTCCAAAGGTTTTCTATGGGGTTGAGATCTGGAGACTGGCTAGGCCACTCCAGGACCTTGAAATGCTTCTTACGAAGCCGCTCCTTCGTTGCCCTGGCGGTGTGCTTGGGATCATTGTCATGCTGAAAGACCCAGCCACGTTTCATCTTCAATGCCCTTGCTGATGGAAGGAGGTTTGCACTCAAAATCTCACGATACATGGCCCCATTCATTCTTTCATGTACACGGATCAGTCGTCCTGGTCCCTTTGCAGAGAAACAACCCCAAAGCATGATGTTGTCCCCCCATGCTTCACAGTAGGTATGGTGTTCTTTGGATGCAACTCAGTATTCACTCTCCTCCAAACACGACGAGTTGTGTTTCTACCAAACAGTTCTACTTTGGTTTCATCTGACCATATGACATTCTCCCAATACTCTTCTGGAACATCCAAATGCTCTCTAGCAAACTTCAGACGGACCCAGATATGTACTGGCTTAAGCAGGGGGACACGTCTGGCACTGCAGGATCTGAGTCCCTGGCGGCGTAGTGTGTTACTGACGGTAGCCTTTGTTACGTTAGTCCCAGCTTTCTGCAGGTCATTCACTAGGTCCCCCCGTGTGGTTCTGGGATTTTTGCTCACCGTTGTTGTGATCATTTTGACCCAACGGGGTGAGATCTTGCGTGGAGCCCCTGATGGAGGGAGATTATCAGTGGTCTTGTATGTCTTCCATTTTCTAATTATTGCTTCCACAGTTGATTTCTTCACACCAAGCTGCTTGCCTACTGCAGATTCAGTCTTCCCAGCCTGGTGCAGGTCTACAATTTTGTTTCTGGTGTCCTTCCACAGCTCTTTGGTCTTCACCATAGTGGAGTTTGGAGTGTGACTGTTTGAGGTTGTGGACAGGTGTTTTTTATACTGATAACAATGTCAAACAGGAGCCATTACTACAGGTAATGAGTGGAGAACAGAGGAGCCTCTTAAAGAAGAAGTTACAGGTCTGTGAGAGCCAGAAATCTTGCTTGTTTGTAGGTGACCAAATACTTATTTTCCACCATAATTTGCAAATAAATTCTTAAAAAATCAGACAATGTGATTTTCTGGATTTGTTTTCTCATTTTGTCTCTCATAGTTGAGGTCTACCTATGATGTCAATTACAGGCCGGCCTCATCTTTTTAAGTGGGAGAACTTGCACAATTGGTGGCTGACTAAATACTTTTTTTTCCCCGCTGTACATACATAGGGCATTTATACAAAAGGGGATTTTTTTTTCTGCTGCAAAATATGAACAGTGTCTTATACTGACTGATACATGACAAACATTCATGGAATAAAATTATTTGGAGGAATTTATCATGCCTTGTATGCATAAGGCCTGAAAAAGTTGCACATTTTTTGACAAAAATTTGTGACTTATGTTGTCCGAAAGGAGGGATGAAGATTATGGTTTTGGGAGGGCCTCCAACCCCAGCATATCTATGATCACTTACACCAGTTTATGGGTGTAAACGATGCCTGTAACCTACACCAGCTACAAGTTGGCGTAGATTTCAGTGCAGGAGCACAGCCTGGTGGAGGATGAGCCTGATTTATGAGGAGGCATGTATCCGCTAGTGCAGGAGATATGAAAACTGGTGTTGAAAATACCAGTCCTCATAATCAGTCCCATAAACTTCTATAGGAGAGTGTTGTGGGTATGCTCTATGATATGCAGAGGTCAGTTTGCAGGTAGGAGGAGTTGAACTGTCTGCATCACCTATTGTCAATGGCGGATCCTGTGTTAGTTGTCTCCAGATTTATGATAGGGGTGTCACCTTTTATTGTAATCTTGCCCATTAATGATATTGAGATGACTGCCCCAGTGTACACAACACATAATGTGAGCTCACTGGGAGGGTTTTGTAGTCAGCATGAAAATTGTAATATTTGATTATTTTTTGATTTCTAGTTAGGTGGGTGTTCAGGTAGAACCCCTAGATCGACCCTTGCCACGTCATATACAGTAGTATTACACCCTTTCATTCAAGTGAATGACTGACTTTGAGCAGAACCATGACATTACCTTTAAGCTAAGGCCCCACGTAGCGGGCCGCAGCAAACCACTGCAGCAGCGCATTTTTCCCACTGTATTTTCACAGAAATTCCGCAGGCGCAGTTTCTTCTGCGAACTTTCTGCTTCCATTATACATATGGGGAAACCGCCGGCATTTCCGCCACGTGGGGCCGCGGCCTTAAAGACAAGTCACTTTTTTTCTCCTTAAAGGAACAGATTTTGTAAATACCCCTAGGACTGTATCTATGGGCAGCCACATGACTTATGGATATGGGATGGGCCCACATTCACTAACATAGTGACCCAAACTATGATCCAAATAAATATGCAATACACAATTTCTTGGGTGCTAAATGGCCACAGCTTTATTTAAAACCACATGACGATTACAATCACACTAGGAGTCAGGTGAGAAGCTAGGGGACTATCCATTGGGATTCACGGATACCGTGAGATGCCACAGCTGCCTGAAATACAGCGATCAGTCAGACAGCAGTTAAAGGGGTATTCCCACGATCATAACCATTTTTAAGTTTGTAGATAATTAAAAGTTAAACATTTTTGCAAATATAAGTAATTTAACATTTTGCACGGTTTTATAGATTTTCTTTAAATATCTTGTGGTCACAAGTTGTTGTCTTGATTGGTTGCCAGTGGATACGACCATGAATGCAGGACCTTTCTATGGTCAGAAAATCAGTCATGAAGTTCTTATTGTGGCCGGGATATCTTCTGATACATGTAGTGTCCCTGCCTGATAACCCAGCTACAATAAGAAAATCATGGCTGGGTTCCTGTCAAGTCCCAGACCATAGAAAGTTTCTGCATTCGTGGTCGTATCCATTGGCAACCGATCAAGACAACAGACTGTCACCACTAAGATGGTTAGAGAAAATCTTTAAAACTCTGCAGAATTTTTAACTACTTATATTTGCAAAAATGTTTAACATTTAATTATCTACAAATATAGATATGATTATGTTCATGGGAATACCCCTTTAAGGGGCAGCAAGCTCTGACCATTCTAGCAAAGCTGGTTCACTTTAAGGCTCAGTCCCACGTTTCGGAAACGCAGCTTTTTTTTTTTCCAGATTTTGCTACAAGAGTGGCTTCAAAAGTAATGGGAAATATATAGGAATCTCTTCTACTTCTAACTTCTGTTCAATCCTCTCCTGACCTAGGTTCACAGTAGTGTTCGGGTTTCTGTTGTTGGGGTCCGCTTGGGGACTGAAAAAACAGAAACCCTATCCTCTTAAAAACCAGTTACCTTCCCAGTTTCTGTCCAAAATCTGCGGAGAGAAAAGTCCTGCTTACATATTTTAAGTGGAATGGGGGACGGAGTCCCCGAACGGTCACACAACACTAGTGTGACCGCAGCCTGACTTTGACTCAAAAAACCGCAGCAAAATTTGCAACAAAAAAAGCTGTGTTTCCGCAACGTGGCGCCTTAGCCTGAGACAGGAAATTCCATCACTTCATAAAGTCCACCCTCACTACAGTAACCACCATTCACACAGACAGTCTCCTACTGCTAAAAGGGGAACCATCTTATCCTAAATCCAAAACATTAAATATAGAGAATAATTACTCTGAGAGTTCTTGGTCCTCCCTCCCAAAGTCATGTTTCCCCTTCGCTTAGTACTTCGGGGGGGTTCATTACCATATATGGGAGATGCCAAGTGTGATCTAACCTTATGCATGTTGTAATTCTGAGCTGCAGACAATATATTGTATATGTAAGTAAAAGAATTGACTTCTTATGACCCTGCCCTTGCGTCTGTAATGTATAAAATTTCCATCATGACTTTCACAACAATGTGCCATGTACTGTACCGGACCGAGAAAAGCAATGAGCACATGATCTGACTGTATAAACAGATTTGTCTCTGCAGGTATAGCCTGTCCCTATATAAACTAAATACATGACTATGATGATGACCATTGAACATCTGGTGCGGATCACTCTCTGCAGACCTGATCCTTTAACTAACAGGACCCTGTATAGGCAAACAATACCTATGTAGACAGTCAGTATGAATCTTGACTTCTGCGCTGGTTAACAGGGGCAACTGGGGCTTTAGAGCATGTTGATATTTTCATATTTTATATATGTTACCCATTGATGCCTTCTAACACCCTACATTATATCACCTGCAAATAAACCAATGTTTATGTGCACCTATAGGTAAACTGCCGGCATTTCCATAGGTATAACTAAGGTTTTTGGAAATCGCAGCATGTCCGCAGTTCGTATTTTCCCGCAATGTGTGGGGATGGGATTTGCTAGAATCCAATCCACTACACATTGACTGTAAAACGCTTTTTTTTCCCGCTGTGTTTACGCCATGTGGGGCCCCGGCCTCACGCTCACCTCCTCTTACCTTCCCTGGGTCTTCACTTATTATATAATAGTTACACTTCAGGTTTGTGGGTGACAAAAAGTTCTGGTCGAACCAGAAACTATTCGAGAATTTGAGTCAAATTCAGTTTGTTCCCAGCCTGCCCTGATGTCTGCCCTTTCTAAACAAAAATGGAGAAAGTGGGGCATTTTAAGCAAATTTTTTGTGCAAATGGCCATGTGCCAAAAATAATTTTTTTTTTTTTTAAAGTAAAATCTCGTTCCATCATTTCCTACCCTTTTCTAATCAGTACAAAGTATGGCCCATTGCTGGATTGTACGTGGGCACAATATGGTACTAGATGGGCCCTGCATAGTCCTATGTAGACTAAGCATTACACTGTACAGTATAGTTTTATATGGCACTCTCCAGGCACTGCTTGGCATTATTTCAGCACTGTATAGCTCTGTAGAACACTCTGTGCCCCTTTAATACAGGGCACTACTTGGGTTCAAGTGAGCAAAGTCTGGGCACCATGTGGCAGTATGTATACAGGGACTACATGGCAGTGGTAGTATATTCATGTATAAAATTGTCATTTATAGGGTCGAGACAAAGTTTGAAAATTTTCCCTTTTTCCTTTCAAAAACCTGAGAATATGAGTATAATTGTAACATATAGAAAAATGTCATAAAAACAGCCGCAAGCTACAAGACATCAGACGTTCCAGATAGTATGACTGCTGTGACAACGTATGACCTGCCAGAGCAAATACACAGAGTAAGATAAATATAATGTTACTTATAATACACGGCAACACCATAAAGCCGCCTGCACCAATATTTCTACATGACACAAAGTTTATGGGCCCAAGTACAGTAATAAATGAACAGTGACCCATTTACTGTACTTGGTGACACTAAACATGTCGGCCCTGCGGGGTCATCTCTTGTAAACAGAGCGGGCGGCATTACGGGAAACGAAAATCAGAGTGAAATCATTTGTTTACAATAGTGAGAGAGGGAAAAAGTACATGCGACAGGTCAGAGAGGCCAAAAAATCATTGTACTCGTGACTGGAGACCTATGCAGTCTGCAGAGGAGACCCATGGTGCAGTAGTAGAAGGATTACAATAGGGGGCATCATGATAATGTTAGGAAACTGCAGAGCAAGTTTCCTAACATTAATAGTTTAATGTTAGTTCGAAGACACAACTATTTTCTAGTTTTGTTTATTTCCTATCAACATATCCAATAAAAATATAAAAAAAAAAGTTTTAAAAAAATAATTTGCTTTGCATCATCCTATTCTGACACCCATACCTTTTTTTTTCAAATTTCTGTCTAAAATGCTCCGTGGGGCTAATTTTTGCGGGACAAGCTGTAGTTTTTATTGGTACCACTATGAGGTACATATGACTTTTTTATCACTTTTTATTCTCTTTTGTGGGACATTGTGATTTTTTTCAGTTACAGCATTTACTGTACAAGACAAATACTTTAATATTTTAGTAGTCTGGATATTTTTTATAAACAACAATATCAATTATGTTTATTTGTTTATTTTTGTAAAATGGGGAAACTGTTGTGTTTAGAATTTTGAATACTTTTTTTAGATCATTAAATTTTTTTTTTTAATTATTCTTATTTATATATACTGTATAGTGTAGTATACAGACATTTTATTGGGGCAGATTTCTATATATGAAAAAATAAAGATGGATTGTGATCGACTGAGATGGGTAACTAAGACAGTTTTGCTTTTAAACCATTTTAATAAATTTGCCCCAATAAAATGTCTTTATAGTACACTTCTATTACACCCTGCCCAGGTCTACACAGGCCTGCAAGTAGGCTCCCTGCTGTCATGACAACTGATCAACACTCCGATATGATGATATAGGGGTACCAATCGGTTTGAAGATGGCAGTCCCCATGCAATGTAATGGCTTAAATCGGATGCCATGGTCGCCATTGACTCCAGCACATAAATAGTTAAACAGCCTTGATCAGTTCTATCACCAATGGCTTCAATGCGGACTTGGCTCCCAGTGGCCAGTTCCGTGACAATCGTTCCGACAATGCTACGCTGTCTAAAGGAGGGAATTATCCTTAGAAGACAACTTTTTAAAGTGGTTCTCTTAAACTCAGACATTTGCCTCAAAAAATGTAGCACAGGAAAGCATTTTCTGCCTATGGACAGATTTATTAAACTGTCTAAAAGAAAAACTGACTTAGTTGCCCATAGCAACAAATGACAGCGTGGCTTTAATTTTTCCAGAGCACTATTACAAATAAAGGTGCATTGTGATTGGTTGCTATGGGCAACTAATGTGGCATCCCAGAGCTGGCTATGGCTGGGCTGAGGGTGATCTCTGTGCATTGTATTATTTCCTGTTGCTTCATAGCCTGTGTGACATAGCAGGGGGTCCTGAGTCTCACACAACACAGCGCCACCTAGTGAGCCTCACACATGCATTACACCTCCCATAGGATTGAATAGTAACCAAATGTCCAATGGGAGGACATCGCCTGGGAAAAGGGGAGGAGTCAGCTGATCACTGGGTCCCCATGGTAACACCCCTGCAGGAAGGTCCTGCGTGTGAGGAGTTAGAAGTGTGGAGTGTTAGGAGGAGGAGGTGAGGAGATAAGTGTGATGTCCTGTGAAGAAAGCAGTGAGTTTAGTACAGGAATCTCAAGTCCTAGACAGGCCCAGGAAGGTTGGAGAGCTGACATACTCCAGCTATTCAGAAGATCCTGTCCCCTGTCTGCCTAGCCATCGCCCTGAAGGAAGTCAAGCATCATTATCTTGTCAGCATGAGACTGTGGAGAGAACATTCTGGAACACGTGCTCCATAGCAAGTATCACAGGATCCAGGGGCCAAGGCCAGACCTGTGGAATATCCTGCCACCCTGACTATTGCACCCCGAAACTCTGAGCTATCGGGACCACATAACGTGAGTGGGGAATATTATGTACTAGTATCATGGTGGGCATCCTCCTATGTGCCAAATAGGAGCCCAGACGCACCTTAGGGCTGTAACACTGAAGTATAAGGGGCTAGGAACACCTTTCATCAAGTCTACCCTGCACCCCAGGACTTTGCTGTGTCACCAGGCGTACCCCGTTGTTTTGTATTGAAGAAACTGTTTAAGCATTTGTGCCTCCACACCCATGGAAGTAAAAGTTCAACTTTACAACCGTTTCTGTGTCTGACTCTGCACCGACAACATCAGGGCGCCCCAAACACCACCAGTCGGCACAGTATAGGGGAAGCGCCCCGGGGGAACAATCACCACCAACATTTGTGCAGCTCCCTCATCACCGGTACCAGTGGTGGTAACGTGGGACAGCACCAGCGCTGCGCCCTCGTGCCCAGAGACCGTGACAAGTCTGCGCTGTTTGCACCCCCGCAATCCCAACTGCAGCGTTACCTTCCATCTGGTCACCGCACTAATATAATTTTTCTGTTAGGCTGAGGCCCCACGTTGTGAAAATGCAGTGTTTTGTATTACCTGCAAAGTGGATGGGATTCTGGCTAATCCCATCCACACACTGCAGGAAAAAATCTGCAATGTGCTTCCGCCGTGGTCTTTTCTGCAGGGTTTTTTGGCTGTGACTCGCTATGGGGGGCCTTAGCCTTAGACAGTTTTTAAATTTAACCCTAATATACTACTATGTAAACACCATCACTGAGGCCTAGTATAGACTGTATTTGCCAACATTTTGGGAGGATCAGTTTGTGTGAAGTCACACCCCTATTGACCAACTCATGACCCTTTTTGTCATGTAGACATGTTAGCACCCCTTTTTACGTGACGTGACCAGCACATAACATGCCCACATCACATACTAAATTAGAGAGATGTGGGGGCATTCCACAGACGTGGGAGATTTACCAACTCTTCCAGGACTTGGGGAGAACACCGTTGTTTTTGGGAGCATTCTGGACATTCCTGGAGCATTAACAAGTTTGGTATATACACAAGTCTGATGGGCCAACAAGCAGTACCATATAAAATCAGAAGGAGATTTATTTCTTAGAGGTTTTTATTATTTGGTGGAAATTGCTGAATCTATTACAGACCCATTAAAATTGATTTTTGTAAGGTGTTTTTGGTGTTAGTTACTTTTGCTACACCAAACCCTCAAAAAATTGAGCAACAGAGAAACTAATGCAAAAGTTGAGCTTCTGATCATCCCACACATGTATTAAATGTCACTGGAGGTTCTGAGAAGTGTTGATATATGAGATAAGGCAGTGTGAATGAGGGCACACTTTCATTTATATACATCTGACAACTCCAGACTACATACATACAAGGTTCACCTTCACTTAGGTTAGTATGGGGCAACTGGCGGCTCCTGGGTCACAGGTAGTCCTAAGTAGCTCTCTGCAGTCCCTGGCTGTGCCCTTCCATCTCTGTACCCTACCGTATAATGGGGTATCAGGTCACCCATATAGCGATGTGCTAAAATACACCCTCTTCCAGCCCCATGTTCCCAGTTTTCAAAGATCAAGCCCCCCCCAAAATTTTTTTTCTTATTGATCCATGCTCAGTGGTTGCACTAAAAAAAGAGTTCCATAGTTAAATTTGTAATGCCCCTTCCCCCTAAGCATGAACATTTATTAGCTTAATGTGAAAGTTAAGCTAAGGACACACTGTCTTGCAACCAGGCTGCCAAGTGTGCCCTGAACCGTACAGGTTTATGAATACCATAACAAACAGTTATATACCAGACCCCAGAACAGACCCTAACATTCACTGAAATGTCAGACCCCAAATTTCATCAGAGAACCCCAGAGCAGGCCCCTAAATTCATCAGATCCCAGACCAGACTTCTAAATTAATTCATACCCCAGAACCTTAAATTCATGAGATGCCAGAACAGACCCTAACATTCAATGAAATCCCAGACTCCAAAATTCAACAGAGAACCCCAAAGTAGACCCTTAAATTCATCAGACCCCAGACCTGACCTCTAACTGTTCAGACCCGCTAAATTATCAGACCCCAGACAAAACCCTTAAATTATTAGACCCCAAACTAGATTTTTAAGCCATCACACCCCAAACCAGATGCCTAAAGTCATCAGTCCCAAGACCAAACACCAAAATTCTGACACCAGACCAGACTCCTATATTAATCAGACCAGTGGCGTAACTAGGAATGGCTGGGACCCAAAGCGAACATTTGACATGGGGCCCCTCCGAACCGGTTATGGGTCCCCAAACAGTAAAATATGCTCAACAGTGGCCCCAGACAGCATTATATGCTCGACAGTGGCCCCCACACAGCATTATATGCTCCACACACATTATATGCTCTACATTGCTCCCCCCACACACAGTATAATATGCTCCCCACAGTGGCCCCCACCCTGTATTATATGCTCCCCGCAGTGGTCCCCACCCAGTATTATATGCTTCCCACAGTGGGCCCCACCTGGTATTATATGCCCCCCAGCCATGATTTTATGCTCCCCACAGTGACCCCCACCCAGTATTATATGCCCCCCACCCAGTATTTTATGCTCTACAGTGGCCCCCACTCAGTATTATATGTTCTATAGTGGCCCCCAACCAGTAGTATATGCTCTACAGTGGCCCCCACCCAGTATTATATGCCCAAAGTGGCCCCCACACAGTATTATAAGCTCCCAACAGCCCCCCCTCCGCTTCGGTGCTATTATTATACTCCGGGGTCTCCTCAAACCCCAGAGTATAATAATCGGAGGCCCAGGGAAGGTGAATAAAAATAACAAACATTCATACTTACCTTGCCTTCCCTTCCCTTGGCATCCTCGCTCCATCCTGCAGTCTTCAGCACCTTCAGGCCCACTTCCGACGTCGCTGCTGAGGCCTGTGATTGGGCCTTAGCGGTCACGTGGGGGCGCACTGACGTCATTACGCAGCCGCGCCCCATGTGACCGCTGGGGCCTAATCACAGGCCTCAGTCATGACGGAGGAGCGCCGGAGAGAACGCTGTGCCCAGGAGAGGTGAGAATATCTATTTATTGTTTTCAGTCACCTCCCCTGGGCTGCCATCTATTGGAAAGGGGCCTGCAATATGCCAGGGTCCCTTTCCAATAACAGTATGTATAGTGGTCGGGAAACCGGTCTGTGCCGGTCACTACATTGGCTGCCTATTCAATACAGAATACAATATAAACTTATCCCCCTCATCCACAAGGCTCTCCATAATGCTGCACCTCCCTACATTTCCTCCCTCATCTCTGTCTATCACCCAACCCGTACTCTCCGTTCACTCAATGACCTAAGACTAACATCCTCTATTATCAGAACCTCCCACGCACGTATACAAGACTTCTCCCGAGTTGCACCACTTCTCTGGAATGCTCTATCCCAGACTATTAAATTAACCCCCAATTTCCACAGCTTCAAGCGTAAACTAAAGACATATCTTTTCAGACAGGCCTATCACAACTCCTAATGTAAACCCTTCCGTAGTTAGAATCCCTAAAACGTACCCTCCTCTGTTCACACTCCCGCATTACCCCACAGGATATGATGCCGTATCAGACTAACTTTATATGTCCTGGCACCGTCTGCTCGTTAAATAACATGACTGGTGACGGCTCATACAGCTTTATATATGTGTAATGACAGTAACCTCTATTACAGAATTGTCTGACCATTGTATAAGCAATGCTACCTCCGATGCCGCCCCTGCTACCTCCTGTGTCACCCCCTCTACCTCATAGATTGTAAGCTCTTGCGAGCAGGGCCCTCAGTCCCAGTGTGTGAATTGAATATTTCTTTGTAATGTATCTTTTTTGTCAGTACTTGAACCCTACAAATTGTACAGTGCTGCGGAATATGTTGGCGCTATATAAATAAAATTTATTATTATTATTATTATTATCAGATCCCAGACCGAACACCAAAATTAATTCAGACTCCAGAGCAGATCCCAGACGAGACTCCTATATTAATCAAACCCAAACCAGACCTCAAAATGAATTCATAACCCAGATCCCTAAATTTGTGAGACCTCAGACCAGACTTCTAAGTTATCAGATCCCAGACCAGATCCTTAAATTCATCAGTCCCCAGACGAAACACCAAAATGAATTCAGACTCCAGATCAGACCCCACACCAAACCACTAAATTATCAGACCCAAGACCACACACCTAAACTATCAAACTGCAGACCTGACCAATAAACGCTGGCTAGTATCAGGAATTTGTGCGCCATTTTTGACTAGGTGTCCCACGTTGCCTCTTCTCTTTTTGGGAGGCTACACCAGGGGTGGCCATGGCCAATGATGTTGATACCCATCAGGGGCATACAGAGACTTCGAGGGTCATAAGTGCCAGCTTCACAAGTAAAAATTTAACACATTGTGCTACTCCAATGATCAGACATATTTCAGTACTATGTTAAATTTTGTAAAATTTTTGGGGGTTGTGTATCTCTACAGTTGTGAATCTGTGAAACCAAACTATTGTGCACCTTAAAAACAATGAGGGAAAGCACAAAGTAAGCAGCTGTATAACAAAACATAGAAGAAGGTTTACTAAAATAGTGCAGCGTCTGGTCGGGTTTTTGTTCATCCTATTTTCATTCTGTCGAATGCAAGGTCAATGACTCTTGCAAAAATAAGGAAAACATGGATTGTAGCCCAGCGCACATCCTGCTGATAGAGCACTTCTCTGAAGCATCTACGTTGCTGAAACATTGATAGCAGCTTTCACAGAGGTCTGCAATCTTTTATCCCCATGTAATGGGGTATTTACATATCAAACTGGGCCCCAGGGTCAGCAGACCAGAAGAGATGTGGAAATATGCTGCTGTGTCTCATCATTGTAGATCTTAAAGAACATCTCGCAATACTATTCATATCTGTACAAAGCGTCAAACACTGGGCGGGCTGCACTGGTAGGTGTCAGTGCTGTATCACTCAATATCTACAAGTGTCACTGGCCCGTTATTTTGGGTCCTGGAGATAAATTATTTCCATTTGCATATGTGTTTATGCATTTAATAGGTACAGTGCCTTGTGAAAGTATTCGGCCCCCTTGAACTTTTCAACCTTTTGCCACATTTCAGGCTTCAAACATAAGGATATAAAATTTTAATTTTTTGGTGAAGAATCAACAACAAGTGGGACACAATCGTGAAGTGGAACCAAATTTATTGGTTATTTTAAACTTTTGTAAAAAACTGAAAAGTGGGGCGTGCCAAATTATTCGGCCCCCTTAAGTTAATACTTTGTAGCGCCACCTTTTGCTGCTATTACAGCTGCAAGTCGCTTGGGGTATGTCTCGATCAGTTTTGCACATCGAGAGACTGAAATTCTTGCCCATTCTTCCTTGGAAAACAGCTGGAGCTCAGTGAGGTTGGATGGAGAGCGTTTGTGAACAGCAGTTTTCAGCTCTTTCCACAGATTCTCGATTGGATTCAGGCCTGGACTTTGACTTGGCCATTCTAACACCTGGATACGTTTATTTGTGAACCATTCCATTGTAGATTTTGCTTTATGTTTGGGATCATTGTCTTGTTGGAAGATAAATCTCCGTCCCAGTCTCAGGTCTTTTGCAGACTCCAACAGGTTTTCTTCCAGAATGGTCCTGTATTTGGCTCCATCCATCTTCCCATCAATTTTAACCATCTTCCCTGTCCCTGCTGAAGAAAAGCAGGCCCAAACCATGATGCTGCCACCACCATGTGTGACAGTGGGGATGGTGTGTTCAGGGTGATGAGCTGTGTTGCTTTTACGCCAAACATATCGTTTTGCATTGTGGCCAAAAAGTTTGATTTTGGTTTCATCTGACCAGAGCACCTTCTTCCACATGTTTGGTGTCTCCCAGGTGGCTTGTGGCAAACTTTAAACGAGACTTTTTATGGATGTCTTTGAGAAATGGCTTTCTTCTTGCCATTCTTCCATAAAGGGCAGATTTGTGCAGTGTACGACTGATTGTTGTCCTATGGACAGACTCTCCCACCTCAGCTGTAGATCTCTGCAGTTCATCCAGAGTGATCATGGGCCTCTTGGCTGCATCTCTGATCAGTCTTCTCCTTGTTTGAGATGAAAGTTTAGAGGGACGGCCGGGTCTTGGTAGATTTGCAGTGGTCTGATACTCTTTCCATTTCAATATGATCACTTGCACAGTGCTCCTTGGGATGTTTAAAGTTTGTGAAATCTTTTTGTATCCAAATCCGGCTTTAAACTTCTCCACAACAGTATCACGGACCTGCCTGGTGTGTTCCTTGGTCTTCATGATGCTCTCTGCGCTTTAAACAGAACCCTGAGACTATCACAGAGCAGGTGCATTTATATGGATACTTGATTACACACAGGTGGATTATATTTATCATCATCAGTCATTTAGGACAGCATTGGATCATTCAGAGATCCTCACTGAACTTCTGGAGTGAGTTTGCTGCACTGAAAGTAAAGGGGCCGAATAATATTGCACGCCCCACTTTTCAGTTTTTTATTTTTTACAAAAGTTTAAAATAACCAATAAATTTCGTTCCACTTCACAATTGTGTCCCACTTGTTGTTGATTCTTCACCAAAAAATTAAAATTTTATAACTTTATGTTTGAAGCCTGAAATGTGGCAAAAGGTTGAAAAGTTCAAGGGGGCCGAATACTTTCGCAAGGCACTGTATATACAGAAGAGATTGTAAAGGGCCCCTCATCATTGTCACCCATGGCACAAGCGCCTCGTGTTTCCCTCTCTTGCGCTCTTTACATAATCCTTGCCCCTATTACCCCATTCCACTTTTGCCCATAATGCAGCTCCTCAGGGGTGGGGAGTTCTGCACAGGTTGTTGCTACCCAATAGGAAATAAGAATAAGACCAGTCATGGTTGACTCCATACTCTCCAAGGGACCCATAGCAGTCATATAGTCTACCCTTTGCTATATGTGCTCATGACCCATTCAGTTCACTCCTCCTATATTTGCAAAAGTTGAATCTTCTGTAGACAAGGAGGCCCTCAAGGGTTGGATCAACATCTACTTTCTACTGAACAGATAATGGTCAGAGAGGAATAGTTACTAAAATATACAGGGAATGTAAGCTTCTATTGCCTGTACTCACATGGCAGACATTGGTTTCTATTTAATCTTGCCTTATTTTAATGTGAATCGTAATATAGTACTGTGCACAAGTTTTAGGCAGGTGTGGAAAACATGCTGCAAAGTAACACTACTTTCATAAATAGAAGGGTTGATAGAATTATTTTTCTCAATTAAAAAATGAAGAAAAGAGAAAAGTAAATCCCATCAATATTTGGGGTGACCTTTGCCTTCCATCAGTTCTTCTCGGTACTTGCAGACAGTTTTTGGCAGAACTCGGCAGGGAGGTTGTTCCCGCCATCTTGGAGAACTAAGCACAGATCTTCTGTGGATGGTGCTTGCTCCAGTCTTTCTGTCTCTTCATGTCATCCCAGACAGACTGGATGATGCTGAGATCAGGGCTATGTCTGTGGGGGCCGTATCATCACTTCCAGGACTCCTCCTCCAAAGGGCAAAGGTCACACCAAATATTGATGGGATTTACAATTAAATTTTTTCATTTGCTTTATTTAGTTGACAAAAATAAAAAAGTCTAAAACTTTTGCACACCCCTGCTTTAAGTGGTACAATATGCTGATGGTTTTTGCTTGCACTATTTCTATGGTCACACCTCCATTGGAGTGTCTGCTGTTCTGGTCAGTTGGAGGACCAGAACAATGGACTGCTAAAATAGCCTTAGGCGTTCACATCTTTTACCGCAGTCTCCGCGCAGAAACCACCAAAAATTGTCAGAGGGAAAAGTGCTGCACAGAGGGCAGTATGAAAACAGCAGACACCAGTCGGTCCCCATTATAGTCAATGGGGTCTGCCAGTGACCGTGTGTAATCTCTGTTTTAGTGGTCTGGCTCTCCATCGTTGGGGTCCCCTGGTGGACCCCTACGACACAGAACCCAGCGTAGGTGTGAACCTAGCCTTAGTTGGTAAGAATCTTTCAACATATGAATTTTGAAATATAGATAGTCCCTTCCCAGGGCCTGGGGGACTGGGCACCATACCAAAAATGCACCATGTGGTCATGGTGTGCCCAAAATGGCTAATGGCTCTTGCTGAACCTTCCATGGCCACTATGGTTATAAAGGAGGCAACCCCATACCACAGCATTCCCCACCTACCTAAACATTGTCCACATGGTTGCACCAGCTCCCTGTATGTTGATGCCCAGGATCCTCTGAGGATACTTCCAACATCTAGACCATCTTCTGACCATCTACAGTTGTATACATACAGCACATTCTCTCTCTCCGTCTCCCTTGAGCTCATGGTATACACACAGGTGCTAAACTCACTCTTTATTGGAGTTCCCTCAAACGCCACCTGCAAACTGTGCGGCAGTAAATTTCCGATGCCACAATGTCCGCCGTCAGGTTAGTGTAGAACACTAGGACTATGTCTCATTCATACTGTCACCTCCTCCAACCAAGGACTTCGGTCCTGGTATCAACAGCTGTCACAAGAAGTGGCAACACACACAATTCACTTTTATGTGCCAGGGGTGCCCATCCTGTATAGGGTGAATGGCATAAACCAGTGCAATACAACAATAAACAGTGCAACAAAATCACATGCAATACATAAGAAGGGGAAGACGTCTGGGGCATCCCCATTACATGCAGGTGTTTAATATCTAGCACAACATAAACTGTGGTTTTGCAAAAGTTTATACGCCCTTTTATATTCTATAACACAGGATAAATCTTACGTCAATAGTGACAGAAGAAAAGCGTGTTGTTATTGACAAAAAATCCCCGCGTAATCTTTTAGGAAGGACGGTTTCCGCTGTTGTTTGATTTCTTGTACATCACAATTCCTACTGACTAAGCACAACCTGATATTCTTAGTTTAACAAGAAATCACTACATTATGTATACAAAAAAGTGCTCTGCAAAGTCCTCATTGAACCCACTCAGGTGCCAGGGGGTGCCAACAATGTGCCGATAATGGACACTGAAACGACAACCAGGTTGGAGTTTCAGTTTCCTTTACTGTAATGTTGAAAATGTTCATACAATTTGCAAACAGAGAAGTTGGTTTTACACTGGGGGACTTCAGCCACTTGGCTGGCGCATGCGGAGTCTATGTGTCCCTCACATGGGGTTGACTGGGATGTTGATTGGTCTGCTTCTACGCTGTGGACTCCATTGTCTGTGTCCTGGGACCCAAGATGCCGTCTTCCACTCTCCTAGTCTGGAACTCTCTTCTGGACACCTCTGGTACTCTGCCGCTTTTCTGTCTGCTTCCCCATACTGCACAACTAGTGCAGCCATAACAAAGTGCGTGCCAACTCCTGGGTTTGTAACGTCCCACAGCTCTGCCTCTCTCAGAGTCCTGGACCATCACCCCCTAAAACACTGGGTGTTTGCACTCCAATCTGCACAATAAAGACAGCCCCTTCCCATATGCCCTATTTCATATATCAATATGTTCTTTTATAGGGAACCTCTATGGTCTATTTGGGACACTAAACCACCCACAGGCCCTTATATAGCCCTATGCTAATACTGCCTGTGGCCAAAATTAAGTGAAAAAAGAACTTTTATACTTACTTGGTACTACTTACACCAGTGCAGTTGTACACTATAACTGGAGTAGTACACCTTGGCTTCAGTACGCATGCACCGGACCTTGGCGCATGCACAGTGAAGGTGAGGGGTACTTCCCTGGCTTCACGGAACTGCGCAGGTGCTGGGAGAATCAGAGATGAATCTGATGATTGTAAATGTTCAGATTTTGGCAATTTTAATTTGATAAGAATGGTATTCCAACAACTGACCCACCAGAGGAACCTCTAAAACAATAATGGTCCAGCAGTAGTTACCCAACTTTGAAGGCTACTATGGTCTATTTCCTAAGGGTTGTTGGAGGGTGGTCCCTAGTGTCATTTTATGTGGTGGGCCCAAGGAACCTCAGTCTGACACTGGAGGGACCTATAGGCACCCTCAAGATGCAGAGCCTAAGTGCATCCCCCGATGATGGAAAGTGGAGCTACGTCACTGGTCACATTATGTAACGTCTGCAGCATTTTAGCCAAAAGTGTTATTTGTTTTTGTGGCTAGATGAGAAGAAAAAAAATCCCAAAATCTCTATAATATATCAAATTTCTAGATGAGTCAGGATTTGTTAACAGATGCACAATAAGCGGAGAAGCATGTAGGCCCAGAGCGTTGCATCATCTTGAAGTATTTATTCTCTCTTGTATGCTGTGTCAGTGAGTGGGCGACTACGAGTGGGAAGGAAAGCCGCTCTGCAAGACAATCTAATACATCATTTCTGTGGCTTCATCTCACACGGTTCCTGACAAGATTATGTGCAGAGGAACAGATAAAGACTTCAATATCAGAAAATCAGAGAAAACTAAAATCATGACCAGTGCAAAGTCTCTAAGTCCAGTGCATACTGAGACAGTACTACTGCCTTAGCTGCAGGTTGATGTAGTTTAGGTTGCCTAGCAACTACTTGTTTCCTGTTTGGGTGACCACCATTTGAGTACAGTGGTCACAGAAAGTACTGTGCAATAAGCTATCTCTCCATACTATACTACTTTATTTTATGTTCCTCCATACCTCCCAACTTTCAAAGGACTGAAAGCATAGCTCCCAACCGTCCCGGATCCAGCAGGACTGTCCCGATTTTACACTGCTGTCCCACCGTCCCAGATAGCTTACGGTTTGTCCCGCTATGACCCTGAAGTGTTTTGTTGTTAAAAAACTTTGTTAGAGTAGGGTAAACGGTAAAGGCTAAATGGTAGATGCTAAATCCTAGTGGGCTAAAGGACCTTTGATGACGTCATGACCATGTGATCAGACTCTTGAGTGGGCGGAGCTATTCTGGACCCTACAGGACAGTGTGGTGTTACACAGAAAGAGGAAGCTACTGGGAACGGTTACTGATGGAAGGTAAGGAGGAGAGAAGAGACAGCATGTTTGAGCAAGAGGGGGGAACTGGGGGCAGATATAGGGGGCAATTAAACTGACGCAGATGAATGGGGCAATTAAACTGGGGCAAATGAAGGTAGCAATTAAACTGGGGGCAGATAAAGGGGCACATTAAGCTGGTGGCAGATAAAGGGGGACATTAAGCTGGTGGCAGATAAAGGGGGACATTAAGTTGGTGGCAGATGAAGGGGGACAGCTGGTGGTAGATGTAGAGGGGCAATTAAACTGGGGCAGATGAAGGAGGCATTAAGTTGGTGACAGATGAAAGGGGGACATCAAATTGGTGGCAGATGAAGGGGGAGATTAAACTGGGTGCAGATGGAGGGGGGACATTAAAATGGGAACAGATGGAGGGGGGGACATCAAACTGGGGGCATATTGAGGAGTGGACATTAAACTGGGGGGGCAGATGGAGGGTGACATTAAACTGGGGGCAAATGGAGTAGGACATTAAACTGTGGGGGGTAGCTGGAGGGGGACATGTCTGCCTCTAATTGCCCCCAGTTTAATGTCCCCCTCCAACTACCCCCACTGTATAATGTCCCCCTCCAGCTGCCCCAGTTTAATGTCCCCCTCCAGCTGCCCCAGTTTAATGTCCCCCTCTAGTCTCTGCCAGTTTAAACTAGGGCACGAGGAGAGGGACTTAATACTGTGGGGCAATTGGAGGGGAACATTACAATGTGGGGGCATATAATGTTAGGAAAAACATGGAACACATGGAAAAATGGATTAAAATGGGCGGAGTCAACGTAGAAGTGGGTGGATCTAAATTTGCCACGGCGCGCATAGTGTGCTGCACATTTTGTCCCTCTTTCTGTCCTTTGAAAGTTGGGAGGTATGCCGAAAGAGGGACAAATTGTGCAAATTTAGGCATACTAAGACCAGCCCCCAGCCCCACCCACTTCCACTTTTGCGCTGCTCATTCCAATTACAGTAGTGTCTCTTTGTGTCCCTCACACAATATAACGCCCCTATAGTGGCCCTTACATGGTATGCTCCTAAATTATAATGTTCCTATTAGTTGTTCCCACAGTATAAAGTCTCCCTCCAGTTAATCCCATTGTGCCTCCACAGTATAAAGCCCCCCTCCAGTTTCCCCCACAGTATACAGCCACCCCCAGTTGACCCCTCAGGATACAGTCCCCATACAGTTGCCCCCACAGTATACAGTACCTCACAATATATATATATTGTCTGCTTCAGGTACCCACAGTATAATGGATAAAAAACAAACAAACAACCTAATACTCACCTTGCCCTGTTTCCCTGCTGTTTGCTGCTTCAGGGAGGAGCAGGCATAATGTACCAATATCACTAACCCAGACCACCAGGGATGTATCCATTAACCACTATTCTACAACATTCAGCTAGCTATGACGGTGGTATCAATGGTGGCCCATAGCCGCCATTATGTATCACATAGGCATGTGTACTGTATGGCAGTATACAGTTGTGCTAAAAAGTTTACATACCCCGGCAGATTTTTTGTTTTTTTGGCCTTTTTTCAGAGAATATGAATGATAACACAAAAACTCTTTCTCCGCTCATGGTTAGTGGTTGGTTGAAGCCATTTATTGTCAAACTTCTGTGTTTTCTCTTTTTAAATCATAATGACAACCAAAAACATCAAAATGACCCTGTTCAAAAATTCACATACCCCAGTTCTTAATACCATGTATTGCCCCCTCTAACATCAATGACAGCTTGAAGTCTTTTGTGGTAGTTGTGGATGAGGCTCTTTATTTTCTCAGATGGTAAAACTACCCATTCTTCTTAGCAGAAAGTCTCCAGTTCCTGTAAATTCCTGGGCTGTCTTGCATGTCCTGCGCGCTTGAGATCTCCCCAGAGTGGCTCAATGATATTGAGGTCAGGAGACTGAGATGGCCACTCCAGAACCTTCACTTTCTTCTGCTGTAGCCAATGACAGGTTGACATGGCCTTGTGTTTTGGATCGTTGTCATGTTGGAACGTCCAAGTACGTCCCATGCGCAGCTTCCTTGCTGATGAATTTGCCTCCAGTATTTGCTGATAACGCACTGCATTCATCTTTCCTTCAACATTGACCAAGTTTCCTGTGCCTTTGAAGCTCACACATCCCCACATCATCAGTGATCCACTTCCGTGCTTTACCGTAGGAATGGTGTTTCTTTCATCATAGGCCTTGTTGACACTGCTCCAAATGTAACGTTTATGGTTGTGGCCAAAAAGTTCGATTTTTGTCTCATCACTCCAAATTACCTTGTTCCAGAAGTTTTGAGGCTTGTCTCTGTGCTGTTTGGCGTATTGAAGGCGAGATTCTTTGTGGCATTTGCGCAGTAATGGCTTCTTCTGGCAACTCGACCATGCAGCCCATTTTTCTTCAATTGCCTCCTTATTGTACATCTTGAAACATCCACACCGATAGTTTTCAGAGAGTCCTGTATTTCAGCTGATGTTATGTGTGGGGTTTTTCTTTGCATCTTGAACAATTTTCCGGGCAGTTGTGGCCGAAATTTTGATTGGTCTACCTGACCGTGGTTTGGTTTCTGGGCATGTTATCAGGCCAAAATCACCAGGGGATGGGAACTTTTGAACAGGGTCATTTTGATATTTTTGGTTGTCATTATGATTTAAAAAGAGAAAACACAGAAGTTTGACAATAAATGGCTTCAACCAACCACTAACCATGAGTGGAGAAAAAGTTTGTGTTATTATTCATATTCTCTGAAAAAAGCCCAAAAAAACAAAAAATCTACCGGGGTATGTAAACTTTTTAGCACAACTGTAATCTATGTTGACATTATTTTTCCACTTTATAATTAGGGCAGTGACTGTGTCTTTCAAGTATGTGTACATCTATGTGTGCATATGCTGCCTATTTATAGCCATGAACCCTAACTTGACAAAATACCGCATCTGTATCCATAAATGGTGTCTACAAATTAAAAAAAAAACCCAAGAGGGTTGACCTCACTTAAAGAGGATATTCTACAACAAAGTTTTATCACCATTCCACAGGATAGGTGACAAATGTATGATAGCTGGACTCCTAGGACCTCCACTGTCACATAAGGACGGTCCTAGCACGCCTCGCCACTGTCTTGCACTCACCCTTCACTCAGACTGCAAATTGAGCATAAATCCCACCCCAACACAATCCACGCACCGCAGATACACACTACTACCATTATAACTGCATTTAGGATCGATAGGAATCCAGGACACACACATGCCACTGTTCCCAGCAGTCAGACAGCAAATGCACATTAAAAAGGCAATGTATCTGTAGAGCATACCCGGACCACCATTAAAGTGAATATTCTAATACTTAAAGGTTTACTGCTTATATAAAAAAGACAAACAAAGGTGACATAGACAAGAAAAACAGTTGTAAAATAAAAAGGAGAAAAAAACAGAGAACTGTATAAGTTTCATGGAGCTTGGGAGGAATGACAGCAAGCTCCCAGCTATTGGCTGCTCCAAAAGGTGTGACAAAGTTTTTCTTGGTATCAACAGTTTTTGTAATGATAGGCCACTGGCTCATTTTCCAGAAATGCCCTCTCTATGTTTCCTGTTAGGGCACCCCCAGCCTTTATGAGATGGGGGTTGAAAGGTTTCCTCTTTGCCAGGGAAAGGTGTGTAACCCTAGACCTCTTCTCCCCCTTCCTCTACTGTCCAGGAAGAAGTTCCTGGCAGTTTAAAACCTCCTTATCTGTCTTGTGAATTCTGGTGCACAAACCATGGGTGACAAAACCACAGGGGTTCTCCTGCAGCCACCAAGGATAACAACCTCTTGCTTCTGAATACATGATAAACATCCTATAGACACACAACAATCAACAATATAGTTCACTGACAGTATATACAAGTAAAGTTTTCTTACATCCACTTATCACTAGAATGGCAGTCCCCTGTTTTGAAGACGTTCAATGGAGCAGTGGTCACCCTTCAGTTCCAATCAATGGGGCAGATTTATTAAAATTGTCTAAAAACAATCTGTATTAATGGAGCATGTGTGTCCACAGCCTCATTCAGTTGCACCCAAAACGGGGGCTCAGGTCCCTCTTACTAGTCATTACAGTGGTCCTGGCAGTGTGGACCCCCCACCCATCATACAGTTATTACCTATTGTGAGGACAGATGGTAAATGTGTGTCATGGGTTAACCCCTTTACTGTAGGACCCGTCTCCCACATGCATCATTTTATCCCTTTCTGTTAACTTGCTGCACTTTGCATATGATTTGGAAATACGTTTGTGTAGATTTTGTTAAGCTAATTCGCTCGTACCGTCTGCCATGATGTCCGGTGTCCACTGACGGTGGGGATGAGCCGAACACGAGAATAACATTGATCTTCTAATGTAAAGCAGATGGCAGAGCCTCTTAGCGCAGCAGAATGTATGCATTAGGTTATTATTTGCTAAACCTGGTTGGTGTAACCTCATGTGACACCGAACAGGGAGAGGGAGGCTCCATACACAGGCAGGTTGGGGTTTTTATGTGTCATTTCAGTTAAAGAGGTTTTCCAGGCCAAAATTATTGATAACGTATCCTAAAGATCAGTCATCAATATCAGATCGGTGGGGGTCTGACAACCGACACCCCCACGGATCAGCTGTTCTCAGCACCTGATGCACAGAGAACAGAGCAGGAAGCAGACAGCGCTGTTCTCTTGTGTAGTGGCTGAACTGAGTCACTGCAGCTTAACTCTTTCACACATAATCACATTAATTTACGCCATTATGCACAAAGGGGTTTATGGAGAGAGCCAAGGCCTACAGCTAAGAGCTGCAATCGGTGCCAACACCGATCGCAGCTGTTAACACTTTAGATGCTGTGGTTGTCATGGGTAATGCCATCTTTGAACGATCGCCCCCTCCAGATCGCCATCAGAGGGCAGCAATCGGTTGCCATGACAACCGGGAGCCTATTGAAGGCTCCCAGGCTTATCATTATATCCCTTTTATTACAGGCTGCCAGAGGCAGCCTGTAATAGAAGGCAATGTATTTTACAATTCACTGCATTATATTAGTATTGCAGTGAATAGTATGAGTGATCAGACCCCCCAGGGTTCAAGGTCCCTATGGGGTCTGAAAATAAAAGTAAAAGAAAAAGAAAAAAAAGTTTTTAAAAGTATAAAAAAACACAAAAATTTCCCTAGATCATATAGAAAATAAATAAACAATAATAAACATAAACTCATTAGTTCTCCGGCGCTCCAAAATGTCCGAACTATTAAAATATAAAAATATTTATCCCATACGATGAATGACGTAGCGGGGGAAAAAAAATCAAAATGGCCAAATGGCGATTTTTTTTCAACACTTTTCCTCCTATAAAAAATGGAATAAAAGTGATAAAACCATCCGAACTTCCCGAAAATGGTATCAATAAAAACGCCATCTTGTCCCGCATAAAAAAGACGCCATACCCAGCTCCATACACATAAATATAAAAAAGTTACAGGTGTAAAGTTTTAAATTTTTTAAAAGGTATCAAAACATTACAAATACGATATAAATTTAGTATCTCTGTGATGGTACTGACCCACAGAATACAGGTAATATGCCATTTGTACCACATAGTGAATGCCGTAAAAATTAAATCCATAAGAAACTGGCGCAAATGCATTTTTTTTTCCAATTCCACCTCATTTTGAATTTTTTTCCAGCTTCCCAGTACATTGTACAGGATATTGAATGGTGACATTACAAAGTACAATTTGTCTCGCAAACAATAAGCCATCATATGAGTCTATGAACTGAGAAATAAAAAAATTATGGCTCTTGGAATGGGGAGAAGGAAAAACGAAAATTGACAGAGGCATGAAAGGGTTAAGGTGCAGGAAATTCTTTCTAAGCCACTACCCTTGGGTGATGTATAGCTGCTTTTTAGTTTCAGCAGAGTTGGCAGCCTTTTAGGGGTATAGCAATGACTGCCGCAATAGACTGCATTATCTATTGAAGTCTAAGGTAGGCATTTTAGACTGTCTCAGAAAGTGTATCAATTACTGAATAGGACCGCCCACTGGACTCACAATCCCCCCATAAAACATTAATAAAATCTAGAAAAAAAAAAATTATATGTATAATATAATGGTGCAATTTAAAAATATAACTTATCATGTAAAACATAAGCCCTTATACGGCTGCGTCAACACAGAAATAAAATTAAAGAAATTTGAGATGCAGGGATGGAAAAACTTAAAAAATAACAAGTCTGTAAGGCCCAAACTAGGCCATGTTTTCAAGGGCTTTGTGAGTGTTAACAACCTGCGTGAGGGATTCTCAGGAGCTGGTAAAGAAGGAAGTGGGAAATGTACTTTGATTATGAAAATGAGATGAGGACATCAAAACCAGTACTGTGAAATTTTTAGGCACTGGTGGAAAAATGCTGCACAGTAAGTAAACTTTCAGAAATAGAAGGATTAATAGTTTATTTTTGTCTATTAACACAATAAAGTGAATGAAGAAAAGAGAAATGTAAATCCCATCAATATTTGGTGAAAGTGTCCTTTGGAGGAGGAGTCCTGGAAGTGATGATACGGCCCCCACTGATCTCAACATCATCCAGTCTGTCTTGGATGACATGAAGAAACAGAAGGATTGGAGCAAGCCTACATACTTAGTTCTCCATTGTTGTCTTTGAACTGGAAGGAGGGATGAGTGTGCGGGCCCCCTGGGAGGAGGGATGAGTGTGAGGGCCTCCTGGGAAGAGGGATGAGTGTGCGGGCCCCCTGGGAGGAGGGATGAGTGTGAGGGCCCCCTGGGCGGAGGGATGAGTGTGAGGGCCTCCTGGGAGGAGGGATGAGTGTGAGGGCCCCCTGGGAGGAGGGAGGAGTGTGAGGGCCCCATTAGAGGAGGGATGAGTGTGAGGGCCCCCTGGGAGGAGGGATCAGTGTGAGGGCCCCCTGGGAGGAAGGATGAGTGTGAGGGCCCCCTGGGAGGAGGGCTGAGTGTGAGGGCCCCCTGGGAGGAGTGTGAGGGCCCCATTAGAGGAGGGATAAGTGTGAGGGCCCCCTGGGAGGAGGGATCAGTGTGAGGGGCCCCCTGGGAGGAAGGATGAGTGTGAGGGCCCCCTGGGAGGAGTGTGAGGGCCCCCTGGGAGGAGGGATGAGTGTGAGGGCCTCCTGGGAGGAGGGATGAGTGTGAGGGCCCCCTGGGAGGAGGGAGGAGTGTGAGGGCCCCATTAGAGGAGGGATGAGTGTGAGGGCCCCCTGGGAGGAGGGATCAGTGTGAGGGCCCCCTGGGAGGAAGGATGAGTGTGAGGGCCTCCTGGGAGGAGGGATGAGTGTGAGGGCCCCCTGGGAGGAGTGTGAGTGCCCCCTGGGAGGAGGGATGAGTGTGAGGGCCTCCTGGGAGGAGGGATCAGTGTGAGGGCCCCCTGGGAGGAGGGATCAGTGTGAGGGCCCTCTGGGAGGAGGGATCAGTGTGAGGGCCCCCTGGGAGGAAGGATGAGTGTGAGGGCCCCCTGGGAGGAGTGTGAGGGCCCCTTCGGAGGAGGGATGAGTGTGAGGGCCTCCTGGGAGGAGTGTGAGTTTTGTCTCCTGGGTCTGGCTTACACAACTTTCCAGGGTTGACCATATGGACAAATAAACATTTGAGACATCCCCAGAGTTGAACAACCCCCATCCCATACAGAGGGGTGAATTAAAAAACAGGAGCAATTAATATTCATGGGACTTGCCCTCTTCTTAAATCACTGTCCAGTGACTGACAAAAGATTACAATAATGAACCAGAAGGGTGGCGCTGTAACATAAGGAGAGGCCTAACATTATAAAACTTGATGACCAAAGGTACTTTGTCCCACATGTGGGGATCAGTAAAGCTGTGTGCGGCCATCTTATTTTATCCCAGCCTCAATATAACTGTAAGTGTGTACGTTAGGACTTTCTGTTTTTTCCTTTTTATCTTAAAACCGTTAACTTGTTTTTTTGTTATTTTTACTCGTTTATGTCATTTTCATTTTGTCTCTTTTTCTAAGCCTTTTTTTTATTAAAGCGTTCACTTTAATGTTAGTCCCTGTATGCTCTACAGATCCATTGTTGGAGAGATGTGTGTGTGTCTGTGTTGGCACGTGTATTTGGGATTTGTGGACCGTGTTACGTTGTGATTTATAATAAATTTGCAACCAGAGTGAAGGATGAGCGCAAGATAAAGGGAGTGGGGTAAATTAACCCCTTGCAGTCATCACGTGCTAAGATGGTATGTATATGACAAAACTATAAACACTTTGAAAGGGGCCTAATTTTTGTCTTTCCTATAGAGCTCCCTGTGCTTTCTCATGTGGATTGTTTCATCTTGAGACCATATGGATGTCACAGAAGGAGGGGGACACGACTCCTAATTTCATCTAGATTTGCAATGTTCACACTCTCATTAGATCTTTGCTTTATTTCACTTTCTATCTTGTTAGCCAAACCATTGACAAATTCTCTGTAAATCCCGGCGGTTCTTATTAAAAAGTAATCCCAAGATCCGGTCCTACGACTCGTAATGCTGTTACTCGCTCCGAGCTGCCAACGTGATAAATGGTTCCTTACCTATTACAATATTAAAACCAAAAGGCAAGAAATATGAGGCGGCCTTATATGTCAGAGTTATGTATTTATTTAGGTTACTTGTATAGCATCAACTTATTCCACAGCGCTTTACAGATATTGTCAGTCACTGTCCTATATAGGGCTCAGTTCCCTATTAGTATGTCTTTGGTGTGTGGGAAGGAGGAAACCCATGCAAACACGGGGAGAACCCCTTTAATAGAAGTAGATAGGTATATATCTGCTGCACCATGGAGGCTAGGAATGTGAAGGGACATTAAACATACCAGGGGTACCAGGGAATGGCCATCCTATATACCTGTCACTGGAATGGACGCTGATAATAGACAAGAATAGCCGCCAGTGATGTCATGACCTACAAGTCCAAAATTTGTAGGGTTTGTCTCTGATTTTCTGACACAGTTTCTGGAAATTTTTCTAAGGGCATACCAAAACAAATCTGGGTAACTAAGCCCTCAAAAAGGTCGCCATCAGAGGCATTATATTTGGTACTGACATCAGGGGCACATTACTTCAATATACAGTGGGTACAGAAAGTATTCAGACCCCTTTACATTTTTCACTCTTTGTTTCATTGTAGCCATTTGCTAAAAGCAAAAAAGTTCATTTTATGTCTCATTAATGTACACTCAGCTCCCCATCTTGACAGAAAAAAAACAGAAATGTAGATATTTTTGCAAATTTATTAAAAAGAAAAACTGAAATATGACATGGTCATAAGTATTCAGACCCTTTGAATGATGCAACAAGTTTCTCACATCTGGATTTGGGGATCCTCGGCCATTCTTCCTTGCAGATCCTCTCCAGTTCCGTCAGGTTGGATGGTGAACGTTGGTGGAGCCATTTTCAGGTCTCTCCAGAGATGCTCAGTTGGGTTGAGGTCAGGACTCTGGCTGGGCCAGTCAGGAATGGTCACAGAGTTGTTCCGAAGCCGCTCCTTTGTTATTTTAGCTGTGTGCTTAGGGTCATTGTCTTGTTGGAAGGTGAACCTTCAGCCCAGTCTGAGGTCCAGAGCACTCTGGAAGAGGTTTTCTTCCAGGATCTCTCTGTACTTGGCCGCATTCATCTTTCCTTCAATTGCAACCAGTCGTCCTGTCCCCCATAGCATGATGCTGCCATCACCATGTTTCACTGTTGGATTGTATTGGTGATGAGCAGTCTCTGGTTTTCTCCACACATACTGCTTAGAATTAACGCCAAAAAGTTCAATCTTCGTCTCATCAGACCAGAGAATCTTATTTCTCATAGTCTGGGAGTCCTTCATGTGTTTTTTGGCAAACTTTATGCGGGCTTTCATATGTCTTGCACTAAGGAGAGGCTTCCTTCAGGCCACTCTGCCATAAAGCCCCGACTGGTGGAGGGCTGCAGTGATAGTTGACTTTGTGGAACTTTCTCCCATCTCCCTACTGCATCTCTGGAGCTCAGCCACAGTGATCTTTGGGTTCTTCTTTATCTCTCTCACAAGGCTCTTCTCCCACAATTGCTCAGTTTGGTTGGACGGCCAGGTCTAGGAAGAGTTCTGGTCATCCCAAAATTCTTCCATTTAAGGATTGTAGAGGCCACTGTGCTCTTAGAAACCTTGAGTGCTGCAGAAATTCTTTTGTAACCTTGGCCAGATCTGTGCCTTGCCACAATTCTGTCTCTGAGCTCCTTGGGCAGTTCCTTTGACCTCATGATTCTCATTTGCTCTGACATGCACTGTGAGCTGTGAGGTCTTATATAGACAGGTGTGTGCCTTTCCTAATCAAGTCCAATCAGTTTAATTAAACACAGCTGGACTCCAATGAAGGAGTAGAACCATCTCAAGGAGGATCAGAAAGAAATGGACAGCATGTGAGTTACATATGAGTGTCACAGCAAAGGGTCTGAATAATTATGGCCATGTGATATTTCCATTTTTCTTTTTTAATAAATTTGCAAAAATATCTACACTTCTGTTTTTTTCTGTCAAGATGGGGCGCTGAGTGTACATTAATGAGAAATAAAATGAACTTTTTTGCTTTTAGCAAATGGCTGCAATGAAACAAAGAGTGAAAAATTTAAAGGGGTCTGAATACTTTCCGCACCCACTGTATGCACCTTAGAGGTGGGCTGCCTCAGATCTGACATGGTATTTTGGTGCAAGGAATGAGCCCCATTTGCACAACCAACTGGGTCAGCATGAATCTACAGACTAAGCCCCCACACCAGTGAACAGATGTCACTAGTGATGTCACTAGGAGGGGAAGTCCCACCCTCCATCTTGAAACTGAAATAACTATGAATCGTCATATTTCCTTGCCAGATGACCGTAGTGTCAGGGAAAGGGTATGATGGGGTTCGTGGCGAGACCCCCATCGTATAGACACCAAGAATGAACCCAAAGAACCCTTTTGGTAATGAGTTCAGTGTCTGGACCTTTTCCCTGCACCCACCAGTACCGTGTTTGGATTTGGGGTGTTCGTCTCTGCCTTGCACACCTGAGGAATTTATCGGGTCCTCCTAGCGGAATATTACCATAAAACCATATTTCCTTTGTAGTTTTGGCTGCTTATTGTTTTCTCAGGGCTCTCCCAGCCACATCTCTGCAGGAAACCCCTGGGAAGATAATGAGTGTAACAAGGGTATGCAAACACAGGCCTGTGTAAGTGACTATCTGGGGATCAAAGGGTTTGGCTACAAAGGGTTTGATAACAGTCATAAACAGCACACTGTGTAGGAGTAATATGAGCAAGTAGTAATACAAGAAATACATAACTGGGAGTCTCTCATCATCATAGCCCCCATGGAGTACTTTCCTGCCTCCTTGTTCCTCCTGTCACTCTACCCCATGGAGTACTTTCCTGCCTCTTTGTTCCTCCTCCTGCTCCCCCTCTTGGAGTACTTTCTTGTCACCTTGTTCCTCCCCCTGCTCCCCCCTCATGGAGTACTTTCTTGCCTCCTTGTTCCTCCTGCCGCTCCCCCACATGAAGTACTTTCCTGCCTCCTTGTTCCTCCTCTCCCCCCATGAATTACTTTCCTGCCTCCTTGTTCCTCCTCCTTCCCCCCCCATGGAGTACTTTCCTGCCTCCTTGTTCCTCCTCTCCCTCCCATGAAATACTTTCCTGCCTCCTTGTTCCTCCTCCTTCTCCCCCCATGAAGTACTTTCCTGCCTCCTTGTTCCTCCTCCCCCCATGGAGTAATTTCCTGCCTCCTTGTTCCTCCTCCTTCTCCCCCCCCCCCCCATGGAGTACTTTCCTGCCTTCTTGTTCCTCCTCCCCCCCATGGAGTACTTTACTGTCTCCTTGTTTCTCCTGCCGCTCCCCACATGAAGTACTTTCTTGCCTCCTTGTTCCTCCTCTCCCCCCATGAATTACTTTTCTGCCTCCTTGTTCCTCCTCCTTCCCCCCATGGAGTACTTTCCTGTCTCCTTGTTCCTCCTCTCCCCCCATGAATTACTTTCCTGCCTCCTTGTTCCTCCTCCTTCTCCCCCCATGAAGTACTTTCCTGCCTCCTTGTTCCTCCTCCCCCATGGAGTAATTTCCTGCCTCCTTGTTCCTCCTCCTTCTCCCCCCCATGGAGTACTTTTCTGCCTTCTTGATCCTCCTCCCCCCCATGGAGTACTTTCCTGCCTCCTTGTTCCTCCTGCCGCTCCCCACATGAAGTACTTTCCTGCCTCCTTGTTCCTCCTCCTTCTCCCCCCCATGGAGTACTTTCCTGCCTCCTTGTTCATCTTCTCCCTCCCCATGGAGTACTTTCCTGCCTCTTTGTTCCTCCTCCTTCTCCCCCCCCATGGAGTACTTTCCTACCTCCTTGTTCCTCCCCCCCATGGAGTACTTTCCTGCCTCCTTGTTCCTCCTGCCGCTCCCCCCATGAAGTACTTTTTTGCCTCTTTGTTCCTCCTCCTTCTCCCCTCCCATGGAGTACTTTCCTGCCTCCTTGTTCCTCCTCTTGCTCCCCCCCATTAAGTACTTTTCTGCCTCCTTGTTCCTCCTCCTTCTCCCCCCCATGAAGTACTTTTCTGCCTCCTTGTTCCTCCTTCTCCCCCCATGAAGTACTTTCCTACCTCCTTGTTCCTCCTCTCCCCCCCATGAAGTAATTTCCTGCCTCCTTGTTCCTCCTCCTTTTCCCCCCATGGAGTACTTTCCTGCCTCCTTGTTCCTCCTTCCCCCCATGGAGGACTTTCCTGCCTCCTTGTTCCTCCTCCTTCTCCCCCCCCCATGGAGTACTTTCCTGCCTCTTTGTTCCTCCTCCTTCTCCCCCCTATGGAGTACTTTCCTACCTCCTTGTTCCTCCCCCCCATGGAGTACTTTCCTGCCTCCTTGTTCTTCCTGCCGCTCCCCCCATGAAGTACTTTTTTGCCTCTTTGTTCCTCCTCCTTCTCCCCTCCCATGGAGTACTTTCCTGCCTCCTTGTTCCTCCTCTTGCTCCCCCCATGAAGTACTTTTCTGCCTCCTTGTTCCTCCTCCTTCTCCCCCCCATGAAGTACTTTTCTGCCTCCTTGTTCCTCCTGCCGCTGCCCCCCATGAAGTACTTTCCTACCTCCTTGTTCCTCCTCCTTCTCTCCCCCATGCAGTACTTTCCTACCTCCTTGTTCCTCCTCCTTCTCTCCCCCATGCAGTACTTTCCTACCTCCTTGTTCCTCCTCCTTCTCCCCCCCATGAAGTACTTTTCTGCCTCCTTGTTCCTCCTTCTCCCCCCATGAAGTACTTTCCTACCTCCTTGTTCCTCCTCTCCCCCCCATGAAGTAATTTTCTGCCTCCTTGTTCCTCCTCCTTTTCCCCCATGGAGTACTTTCCTGCCTCCTTGTTCCTCCCCCCCCCCATGGAGTACTTTACTGCCTCCTTGTTCCGCCTGCTGATCCCCAAATGAAGTACTTTCCTGCCTCCTTGTTCCTCCTCCTTCTCCCCCCCCATGGAGTACTTTACTGCCTCCTTGTTCCTCCTCTCCCTCCCCATGGAGTACTTTCCTGCCTCTTTGTTCCTCCTCCTTCTCCCCCCATGGAGTACTTTCCTACCTCCTTGTTCCTCCCCCACATGGAGTACTTTCCTGCCTCCTTGTTCCTCCTGCCACTCCCCCCATGAAGTACTTTCCTGCCTCCTTGTTCCTCCTCTCCCCCCATGAAGTACTTTCCTGCCTCCTTGTTCCTCCTGCCACTCCCCCCATGAAGTACTTTCCTGCCTCCTTGTTCCTCCTCTCCCCCCATGAAGTACTTTCCTGCCTCCTTGTTCCTCCTGCCACTCCCCCCATGAAGTACTTTCCTGCCTCCTTGTTCCCCCCCCCATGGAGTACTTTCCTGCCTCCTTGTTCCTCCTGCCGCTGCCCCCCATGAAGTACTTTCCTACCTCCTTGTTCCTCCTCCTTCTCTCCCCCATGAAGTACTTTCCTACCTCCTTGTTCCTCCTCCTTCTCTCCCCCATGCAGTACTTTCCTACCTCCTTGTTCCTCCTCCTTCT
Source organism: Leptodactylus fallax (assembly GCA_947044405.1). Lineage (NCBI taxonomy): Eukaryota > Metazoa > Chordata > Amphibia > Anura > Leptodactylidae > Leptodactylus > Leptodactylus fallax. The sequence goes on along the minus strand of CAMRHE010000133.1, from coordinate 497,023 downwards.
CTCCCCCATGGAGTACTTTCCTGCCTCTTTGTTCCTCCTGTCGCTCCCCCCCCAATGAAGTACTTTCCTGCCTCCTTGTTCATCCTTCTGCCCACTTGGAGTATTTACCTGCCTCCTTGTTCCTCCTCCTTCTCCCCCCCCCCCATGGAGTATTTTCCTGCCTCCTTGTTCCTCCCCCCATGGAGTACTTTCCTGCCTCCTTGTTACTCCCCCCCCTTGGAGTACTTTCCTGCCTCCTTGTTCCAATTCCTGCACCCCCACAGAGCCCCTGCCTTCCATCTGGTGCCTCCTACCTGCCCCCAACAGAGTCCTTGACAGCCACTTTGCTCCTCCACAGTTCCTATGTAGACTTATGCATTCCCCCATCCCTACTGCCCCCGTAAAGATACTACCTTGCTTCTCCACTCTAAACCCCAATAATGGGGAAGGTGGCCCAGAATTTATAGCTGTCTCTGGATGGTAATATACGTAATGTGTAAATTATTTGGGGCATGCGGTTTTGTTGCCGTCTAATATCTGGAATGCTTGCGTCTCGGCCAGTCCGCGTATTATTTCCTTCTATAGACTATATTTAGAATGATTTCTTCACCCTCTTAATCACGACTAAACCAACTCCAGGATAGATTTACTTAGAAGTATTTAGTACAGCTGGGTGACAGGGCATTTCTGCCGCACGGACTTCACACGTATCACAAGATACGGGTACATAGCCAGGGGCTGATAACCATAACATGTGCATGGGGCATGTACTAAGCGCAATGGGGCAGATTGATTAAAACGGTCTAAAAGCAAAACTGTCTGAGTTGCCCATAGCAACCAATCACAGCGCACCTTTCATTTTTCTGGAGCAGAATACAAAATGAAAGCTCTGATGTGATTGGTTGCTATGGGCAACTGAGACAGTTTTGCTTTTAGTCATGGTGGCGCCGTTCTCCATACATGCGCCATAGTACCTGCTCTGGGAGAATATCTCTGCATTGGCATACTACAAGCCAATATCTCCATGAGACCCTCAAACAGGGGGCTCAGGACACCACTCATAGAGGTCTATGGACCCATACTATACCCCTATATGCTGCCATATGACATCAGAAGCCTACAGGGGTACAGTTTGGGTCCATAGACCTCTATGGGTGGTGTCCTGAGCCCCCTGTTTGAGGGTCCCAGCCCCCGTTCCTCTTCACTGCATGACTACAATCAGATGGAGATTGGTGGGGCAGATTGGGACCCCCATTCTGAAGATCGTGGAGGTCACTGTGGGAATCCCCTACGATCAGACATGTATAGGATAGGTGACACATGTCCATTGGCATAAATTATCACTCAGAAGATCCCATTTCCCAATAGGCTTATACTTGTTATAGGTGTTGTCCACTTTGGACAATGGGCAGAATTTATTAACCGATTTATGCCAGTTTTCTGGCGAGGATGGGTCTATATGTGGCACATCTTTGGTGCACGAACCTTTGTGTGCCATACATGCACCACATTGTTGGTTCTGTTTATCACTTTTTCCAAAAGTGGGCAGAACTAGGCGGAGAGTAAGGCAGGTCGGGGGCAGGGACGCCTCCGCCCAACAAGTTTACTATAACTCACACCAGAAATTTACACCAGTTTCCGAATGCCATAGATTTCAATTCTGGTACAGGGGAGTGCATCTAAATTATTAAGAGGTCGGAGCCTCTTAACAATTCAGGCGCATCATTTTTTCATACATGCAGTTTTGAAGACTATAACAATTTTTTTTCTTTGTGCTATTCCAATACTTTTTACGTCTTTTTTTGGTGATAGATAGGGCTTTATTTTTATGTTGCTTTTTTATTTTTTTTTCTATATTTAAATGTCAGAGAAAATGTAATTGAAAAAGGAGGGGAAATATGTCTATTTTTTTTTTAAAGCACAAAGTACTGCTAAAAATTTTTTAAATGGTTTTCCCTCTCCATTATAGTAATTTTTACATAGGTGACACTTATTGTAGTGGGCTAGAACCTGTTACATGGGTGTGGTAGTGATGTTTTTTTTTTCACTTCATTATTTTTTGTCTTTTTATTTAATTGTTTTATGTATTGTGCTCCCCTTAAGGTTATCATAGACTATGGGGGCGCATTTTAATGTTCCTTTTTTATCTGGTTACCCCTGTAACTGGAGCTGATATATTAAACCCCTTTATATACATATCGTGTCATGTGAAATATAAGTTAAAGAGCGCCCCCAGATGTCAATAACAGAAAAATAATATAACAAATCCGCAACCAATCCACTGCAAAAATTAGGCTGAGGATCTAAATATCCGTACCGTAAGCATGTGGATGAGATTTGTTCAAATCTACCGTAGGCTACTGTGGATGTCCTGTCTGTGAATCTGCATGACAAGCCTGGAGCAATTCTACAATGTGTGAACTGACACTGACTGTGGCTGGAATTGTAACATTAAGGGTGAAGCCCTAAGTTGCGAAAACAGCGCAGCAAAAAATACTGCATTTTACATTACCTTCAAAGTGGATGGGATTCTGGCTAATCCCTTACACACATTGCAATAAAAAAAATTGCATTATACCTGCAGAAACGCTGGCGTTTTCCGTATAAGTATAATATGGGCAGAAAGTCCGCAGAGGAAAAATCCACAAATTTTCTATGAAAATGCAATGCGTTTCCGCTGCGGTCTTTTCCGTAGCATTTTTTTTTTGCAGCGATTCGCTACTTGGGGCCTTAGCCTTAAAGGGGTTTTCCAGGATTTTAAGTGTAACTGTCATTTCACTTCTTTTTTTTTTTTCTTCCGGGTAGGGAGGTCTTTGGCGAACATTTTTGTAATATACTTTATTAACCAATTTTTGTATATGCAGCATATAAAGCTTACATTTTAACTAGTGATTTCTCCATTTTTGCTATAGCTAAAGCTGCAATCTTGGTAGTGTATTGAAGCTGAGAGTCACCTCTGTTCTAAGTGCTATGAAACCAGAGATATACACACGTGGACAAAATTGTTGGTACCCCTCGTTTAATGAAAGAAAAACCCACAATGGTCACAGAAATAACTTGAATCTTACAGAAGTAATAATATATAAAAATTCAATGAAAATGAACAAATGAGAGTCAGACATTGCTTTCCAACCAGGCTTCAACAGAATTTTTAAAAAAAGAAAACTCATGAAACAGGCCTGGACAGAAATGATGGTTCCCTTAACTTAATATTTTGTTGCACAACCTTTTGAGGCAATCCCTGCAACCAAACGATTCCTGTAACTGTCAATGAGACTTCTGCACCTCTCAGCAGGTATTTTGGCCACTCCTCATGAGCAAACTGCTCCAGTTGTCTCGGGTTTGAAGGGTGCCTTTTCCAGACCGCATGTTTCAGCTCCTTCCAAAGATGCTCAGTAGGATTTAGGTCAGGGCTCATAGAAGGCCACTTCAGAATAGTCCAATGTTTTCCTCTTAGCCATTCTTGGGTGTTTTTAGCTGTGTGTTTTGGGTCATTATCCTGTTGCAACACCCATGACCTGCGACTGAGACCAAGCTTTCTGACACTGAGCAGCACATTTCTCTATAGCATCTCTTGATAATCTTGAGATTTCATTGTACCCTGCACAGATTCAAGACACCCTGTGCCAGATGCAGCAAAGCAGCCCCAGAACATAACAGAGCCTCCTCCATGTTTCACAGTAGGGACAGTGTTGAACATAGAGCTGATGTGCCTTGCCAAAAATTTTGATTTTTGTCTAATCTGCCCATAGGACATTCTCCCAGAAGCTTTGTGGCTTGTCAATATGTAGTTTGGCAAATTACTTTTGTCAGATTCAAGTTATTTCTGTGACCATTGTGGATTTTTCTTTCATTAAACGAGGGGTACCAACAATTTTGTCCACGTGGTTTAGCTATTTGAAGTGATGCTCCTCCACCTTGGAAACTGCTCCATCTGTACACATGACAGATCTCCTAACAACACTTAGAACACTGCTAGGGAGAACTTTAGAGCCTCTTTTCTGCTAAAAGCAAATAAAATAGGTTAGTAAAATATATTACAAAAATATTCACCAAATCATCCCCTACACAATAGTAAAACAACAAGTGAAATAACCTTTACACTTTAAATATTGATGACTTATCCATAGGTCATCAACATCAGACTGCATTGTTTCCGACATCCAGCACCCCCAATCAGCTGAAGCAGCAGTGGCAGTAGTGAGCACCACTACCGCTTCACAGAACAGTGACATCACATTTATCAGTCACATGGTCAGTTTGCAGCTAAGTCCCATTCAAGTGAATGGGGCTGAGCTGCAATGCCATACTTAGCCATTATACCATATATGGCGCTGTTCCTGGTATGCAGTAAAGAGACCACAGCAATTGTCCAAACCCCGCTGGCTGATTGGTGGTGGTGTCAGGTGTCGGACCCCCAGCGAACTGATATTGATTACCTACTATAGGGAGAGGTCATCAGTAATTTAGTCCTGGAAAACTGTAGTTGTTGGGGCATGCTGGGTGTTGTAGTTCCACAACAGCAGGAGAGGTACTTTGTGGATTACTGGTGTAGACAGATTCATTTTGTTACTCTATGTATCATCGTAGGGAGGTATAGCCAAAAATCAGCCGTGTGTAAGATGAAAGGCTTCAAGGAGTGAGAGGGCTTATGTAGAGAGCGGCGAGCTATAATAACTTGCTGGGGGCCACAGGCACAAGAGCCGAGATTTACACAGACTCCAAGAATCTCACAGCTGCTCCTTCATTGCCTCTACAGATATCATCTCCTATTCTGTATCAGATTTACTGACTGAAATGTCAAATGACCAAAGAAGTTCTCGCCCTACAAAACCATAGTACACAAGCCTGTGCCACAAACATCTACTCCAAAAATGACCACGCACAGACCTTCTCATTGCTCCAATTTTCATCTGCCAATACAAAAAATACAGCAACTTTGTAAAAGTCCAAGGGCAACGTCTTATGCTTTAGATTTAGCCATGATAAAAAAAAAACAGTGTTCCATTAAAGGGTTACTCTAACCTTAGACATTTATAGCATGTACATTGATGTCTGATAGATGCAGGTCCCAGCTCTGAGATCCACATCTGTCTCCAGACTTCTGTCCTGTCTGATGCCATGGCAGGTGTGAAAGGCGAGATAGCTGCACATGCATGTCTCTCTTTTTCTTTACTATGGGATAGATAGATAGATAGATAGATAGATAGATAGATAGATATGAGATAGATAGATAGATAGATAGATAGATATAAGATAGATAGATAGATATGAGATAGACAGAGGGATAGATAGATAGACAGATAGATAGATAGATAGATAGATAGATAGATAGATAGATATGAGACAGAGGGATAGATAAATAGATAGATATGAGACAGATAGATAGATAGATAGATAGATATGAGACAGATAGATAGATAGATAGATAGATAGATAGATATGAGACAGAGAGATAGATAGATATGAGACCGATAGATAGATATGAGATAGACAGATAGATAGATAGATAGATAGATAGATACATAGATAGATATGAGACAGAGAGATAAATATGAGATAGATAGATAGATAGATATGAGACAGAGAGATAGATATGAGATAGATAGATAGATATGAGATAAATAGATAGATATGAGATAGATAGATAGATAGATAGATATGAGACTGATAGATAGATAGATAGATAGATAGATAGATAGATAGATACATAGATACATAGATAGATAGATATGAGACAGAGCGATAAATATGAGATAGATAGATAGATAGATAGATAGATAGATAGATAGATAGATAGGAGATAGATAGATATATGGATAGATGGATAGATAGATAGATAGATAGATAGATAGATATGAGACAGAGAGATAGATAGATATGAGATAGATAGATAGATATGAGACAGAGAGATAGATAGATATGAGATAGATAGATAGATATGAGACTGATAGGAGATAGATAGATAGATAGATAGATAGATAGATAGATATGAGATAGATAAATACATAGATAAATATGAGACAGCTAGATAGATAGATAGATAGATAGATAGATAGATACATCTCTTCCACTAAACACTTGATATTTTTGTGCTGTTGTCCCCATGACAACACTTCCTGCACTGTGCTCTTGTCGATCAGTCTTATCATAGGGACGTTGTGCCAATGTCAGCAGGTATACCGACATATCCGCTGCTATTCGCGCCATTAGGGCAATGATAAATATAGAAATTTGGATATTTTCCACAATAGTTGGTCAAGGGGACTCGCTAGTACATTTGTGCACTTACTTTTTAACACTACAATTTTAGGCTCTAAATTCCACGAAGCTGAAAAGTTCTTGAAAGTGAAAAGAAGTCTGACATGTTCAGGTCGCCTTCCCTGAGAACATTTCTGAAATAGAAGTTGAATGGGAGATTAAAGGGCGGCTTAACATTTTATGGTGCTTATTAGCGGTGCTATAGAGATCCTTGTGTGAGTGCTTCATGGATTAGGTCCAGCTCCAAGGGTCACCACCAGTTCAAGTCATAGGTTTCATTTCATGGTGGACGTTGAGGAGCAAAGACAAGCGGCCAACTTTCCAGTGGAGTAGAGAAGTGCCGTGAGTCACTATTAAAACATGATTAAAAACATGTTAAAACCTCCGCGCGGAGCGAGAAGCACTACTACCTCCATCCACACGGCTGGAAAGCTGTAAGTGATAAAGCCTGATTTGGTTACATTGCTTGACTTGGAACATTCTTGATGGGTTCATATTTACAGCCTGGAGTCGTCAGTGTCGGAGAAACGTCCATGATGCAGCGGGCGCTCCTTTCTCATCCAGATCCTGGACTTCTCTGCTATTGTCCAAATAAAACATTGTTAAATGTTAAGCAACTTTATGATTTTCCAGTCGGCTGGCCAAGACCGCTATGGGGTAACGGCAGATCTGACGGTTAATGGGATGCAATGAACTTTAATACGAGGGTCATTGGAAAGGGAACGTGTCATGTTGAACATGGTGTCTGATCTGCAACAAGAAGCTGCTGTGACCAACTTTCTCCTCTCGAGCTGCCACCCAGACATTGACCCCTGCAGGTCACCCAAAGGCGCCCACCATTGATGAGGGATATGGACCCCTCTTTACAGAGGTAAAAGATGTGGCTATAGAGGCTGAATGTCAAGTTCCTGCGTCCCATTGCAAAATCTGTATCAGGCCCACCAACTGTAACTCATATTGGAGAGAGACACTTTATGGGTCCCATAAGGCTTCTGGGCCTTCGTGCAACCGCACCCTCTGCACCCCCTCAAGTTACACCACTGCGTGGATACAAACTAGTATAGTATAGTGCGAAAAGATTCAGTACAACTTGTATTTCAGTCGTCTCTGCTTAGGAGTCCAGTGGGCGGTCCTACTCAGCAGTACAGGCTGTCAAACTTAGGACTGCCCACTGGACTCCTAAGCTCAAAAATTTTACTTTTTCAGCTCTGTTCTGAAATACTGGACATGTACTATAATACTGTTATAGCAGAACACACTACCAGTATCATAAGGTCACTGCCTCCCACAAAACCAGCACAATCCTCTCTTGCTGCTGTCATCTTTTCAGTTACTGGATGGGCTGCAGCATTTTCTATCTTCACTGATTTACAAGCAAGCCTATGTCTTATTCAGTCCTGTTTTTACTAATATATGTGCGTAAACAGGGCACTGTCTCCAGCAAGATCAGGACACTCCTCTCCTCCTGCCGATATTCCCATGACTGGATGGTCTGTAGTATCTTATAATCCCATCCATGTTTAGCCTTGTCCTCACCAATATAATGAGATTACCTTTTCAGTCACTGCTTCCCACAAAATCAACACAATCCTCTCCTTCTGTTATCTTCATTCCCAATCCTGGATGATCTGTAGGATTTTATAATCCTAGCCACATTCATTCTGGTCCTCATTAATATAATGACATCAGTTTATCGGTCACTGCTTCCTTCAAGATCAGCACAGTCTCCTCTTGCTACTGCCATCATTCTAATAACTGGATGGTCTATAGGATTTTATAATTGTACCCACATTTAGCCTTGTACTCAATAATATAATCACATTAGCTTATTGGTCACTGCTTCCCACAAAATCAGCACACTCCTGTTCTGCTGTTGTCATCATCATTCCCATGACTGGATGGGCTAGGATTTTATATTCCCACCCACATTTAGCATTGTCCAAATCCTCACCAATATAATCACATCAATTTATCGGTCACTGATTCCTACCAAATCAGCACACTCCTCTTCTGCTGTCATCATTTCCATGACTGGATGGCGTGTAGGATGTAGGATGTTATAATCCCGGTTTATTGGTCACTGTTTCTTTCAAAATCAGCACACTACTCTCCTGTTGCTGCAGTCATTCCCATAACTGAATGATCTATAGGGAATACCACCCACATTCAGCCAATATAATGACATCCGCTTTATGGTCACTGCATCTCGAAAGATCAACAAACTCCTCTCCTGCTGCTGTCTTCACTACCAATATCCATATGTCTAAATGATGCTCTATACCACCTGACTACTGATGATCCAATTGGCATGTTTTCTTCCACTACCTTCCGAGTGTGTCAATACTGCCCCTCCTGAAATACTCTGCACTGCTGTGATCCTCTTTAGGTTCTGGTTTTAAACTGATTATTATATCGTTCCCTTCAAATACCAAAACATGACTCTGCCTAGTTAAATGAAATGCAAATACTAATAAACTTTATTAACATATGCTGCTTAGTGACGGCTGGCGCATAAAAAGTAAAGCAGGATGGTGCCAGATACTGGCTCAGCATGATACAACAAGGCTCGCAGCCAAAGATGAAGCAATACTGCAATTACTTGACCAACACATTTGTATTTAGACTGCAGAACAAGCACAAAACAACTCACACAACTTAATTAAAGGGGTTGGCTTCACAAAGAGAAGAATACTGTGTACAGTCGGAGGGTTAAAGTCTTATGTGCTGCTCTGCTATTGTTCCCTGAAGAGGCTGTTTGTGACATAAGGTGTGCAGATCAGGTTACTTATTGCGGTTTAATATCTCACTAATGTGTCCGCGATTAATATATTGAACACACTGGTGAAGACCCATACAAATCCCCGTAATCCATTTGCTACAGTAAACAAGCCCTTTGGTAACTTTATATACAGGGCATCTGATTCATTCTTCTATGATTTTTCTGATACAGAGTTCCAAATCCACAGCATAGACAGAGATAAATGATAAAATTATAAATGTCTGCAATGACCACTAGAGGGAGCTTAGAAACTTACTGCATATTGTTTTATTATTTGGTTCTATGTATGAATAGTATACAGGAAGCTCCCCCTAGTGGGGGCTGCGGATATTAGGTTGTCTAGCAAAGTGGCACTCCTGGAACAGTCAAGGTGTGTAACTTACGAATATGTGAACAATCCACCAACAGCTCAGGTGAAAAAACTGAGACTAAGGCTCTATTCACACGACCATGTTTTGTAGCCGAATGCTGTCCGGGCCTGTGAAAAAGTAGTGCTTGCTCTACTTTTTGACAGATTGGTAACACAGCTCCATTTTTACTGACCTTTCTTTTTCCACTTGGACCATAAAAAGTAGATGATTGACATGTCCCAGAATCTCTGCACTCACTAGTTATGGCAATATCTGTAACTGTCCAGAATCTCTGCACTCACTGGTTATAGCAGTATCTGTAACTGTCCAGAATCTCTGCACTCACTGGTTATAGCAGTATCTGTAACTGTCCAGAATCTCTGCATTCACTTGTTATTGCAATATCTGTAACTGTCCAGAATCTCTGCACTCACTGGTTATAGCAATATCTGTAACTGTCCAGAATCTCTACACTCACTGGTTATAGCAATATCTGTAACTGTCCAGAATCTCTGCACTCACTGGTTATAGCAATATCTGTAACTGTCCAGAATCTCTGCACTCACTGGCTATAGCAATATCTGTAACTGTCCAGAATCTCTGCACTCACTGGTTATAGCAATATCTGTAACTGTCCAGAATCTCTGCACTCACTAGTTATGGCAATATCTGTAACTGTCCAGAATCTCTGCACTCACTGGTTATAGCAGTATCTGTAACTGTCCAGAATCTCTGCACTCACTGGTTATAGCAGTATCTGTAACTGTCCAGAATCTCTGCACTCACTGGTTATAGCAATATCTGTAACTGTCCAGAATCTCTGCACTCACTGATAATAGCAATATCTGTAACTGTCCAGAATCTCTGCACTCACTGGTTATAGCAATATCTGTAACTGTCCAGAATCTCTGCACTCACTAGTTATGGCAATATCTGTAACTGTCCAGAATCTCTGCACTCACTGGTTATAGCAGTATCTGTAACTGTCCAGAATCTCTGCACTCACTGGTTATAGCAGTATCTGTAACTGTCCAGAATCTCTGCACTCACTGGTTATAGCAATATCTGTAACTGTCCAGAATCTCTGCACTCACTGATAATAGCAATATCTGTAACTGTCCAGAATCTCTGCACTCACTGGTTATAGCAATATCTGTAACTGTCCAGAATCTCTGCACTCACTGGTTATTGCAATATCTGTAACTGTCCAGAATCTCTGCACTCACTGGTTATAGCAATATCTGTAACTATCCAGAATCTCTGCACTCACTGGTTATGGCAATATCTGTAACTGTCCAGAATCTCTGCACTCACTAGTTATGGCAATATCTGTAACTGTCCAGAATCTCTGCACTCACTGGTTATAGCAGTATCTGTAACTGTCCAGAATCTCTGCACTCACTGGTTATAGCAATATCTGTAACTGTCCAGAATCTCTGCACTCACTGATAATAGCAATATCTGTAACTGTCCAGAATCTCTGCACTCACTGGTTCTAGCAATATCTGTAACTGTCCAGAATCTCTGCACTCACTGGTTATAGCAATATCTGTAACTATCCAGAATCTCTGCACTCACTGGTTATAGCAATATCTGTAACTATCCAGAATCTCTGCACTCACTGGTTATAGCAATATCTGTAACTGTCCAGAATCTCTGCACTCACTGGTTATAGCAATATCTGTAACTGTCCAGAATCTCTGCACTCACTGGTTATAGCAATATCTGTAACTGTCCAGAATCTCTGCACTCACTGGTTATAGCAATATCTGTAACTGTCCAGAATCTCTGCACTCACTGGTTATAGCAATATCTTGGCAACGGAGGCAGCAATTCACAAGGGGAAAACACTGTGTGATTCAGGTGACTCGAATCTATCTATCTGTGGGCCAGGTTGATATGTTGGATTGGTTGATATATGGCGGCCCCCATAGCCGCCAGGTCTCTACTGAGACCGAGCACTAATGCCCACGATCAGTGCCCGACCTGATTGCGGGCATTAAGGGCCTTGGCCCCAATTTTCCTAGCAGCAGATAGCGTCGCCAATTTGGGTGGCATCACCAGCGCCTGGAACGAGATCTAGGGCTGCTGATCCGTGGCCATGACAGAGCCTATTCAAGGCTCCCAGCCTTGTCTGGCATTCATTTGTATGACAAGCTGCTTTACGCAGCCTCTCATACAAATGCTGATATTTTGCAATGCATTGCATTGGTGTTCAAGACCCTAGAGGGGTCTAATAAATGCAATTAAAAAAAAGTTTAAAAAATATAAAAAAGAATACATATAAAAGTAAAAAAAAAACACTGTGAAACACACCCACTTTAGGTATCCCTGTGTTCAAAAATGCTCAGTATACAAATAAAAATATTTTTCCAATAAGGTGAACGCCGCAGCGGGAAAAAAAATCAAGTGCTGAAGCTCTGTTTATTCGTTTGTCCTCAAAATGGTATAACTAAAAATTACACCTGGCCCCGCAAGAAAAGACGCCCTATGCATCCCCGTACATGGAAATATAAAAAACTTATGGTTGTCAGAATTTGGCGACTTTAAGAAAAAAAAAATTTTTTGCAATGTTTTGGATTTTTGTTAAAGGGATAAAATGTAAATAAAACTATATAAATTTGGTATCCCTGGAATCGTACCGAAACATAGAATACAGGTGACTTGTCATTTTGGCTGCAGAATGAACGCTGTAAAAACGAAGCCCGTAAGAAAGTCGCACAAATTCACTTTTTCTCCAATTCCACCCACTCTGAATTTTTTTACAGCTACCACTACACTGTATAATAAATGGTACCATTATGAAGAACAATTTGTCCTGCAAACATTAAGCCCTCATATGGCTCTGTGAACAGAAAATTAAAAAAGCTATGAGGTTTGGAAGGTGGGGGAGTCAAAAACGAAATTCGAAAAATGTCAGCGGCAGGAAGGGGTTAAGTGAACCCTCCCTCTTCCATACATACATTGTGCAGAGACAGGCCTGACTGACTCTTATGTCTAGCATGATAAGACCTTTCTCTTCAGGTACTTTACTGTACATCTACACGGGGAAACCTTGAGCAGGAGGGTTGAACTATGGTGAGGATAACAGGATTACGTATATTTCAGACCGACTCAAGACACGCTCCAGCTAAAAGACCTGAAATATTCTCATAGCCGGGAGATTAAGAATCACATGAGGAAGCTTGTATCAGATAGACAACATGACGACAACAACATTGTGAACCGAGAGAGAAAATCTAGATAACCTACAACTGAATTTTGTGTTTTTTTATGAATTAAAGTGGCACTCCACTGTATTAAAAAGTTGCCATGCACAGGTGACCACCCTGGATCTCTTTACTTCGGTGATGTCAAAGTAGTAACCCTCCACATAATGCTCAATATGTGCCTGAGATCCGGAAGGCGACTCCTCTTAGGCATTCTCCTGGAAGATAACAGACTGTTCCCGCAATAAAATACATAACTTTATTAATTCAGTTGTTCACAGAGATTAGAAATTGTTCAGCTGACAAGATCCTCGTAATGCTATAAAATAAGACAAATACAAGATTTGGAATAAAACAATTTTCATAAGTACCTTGACTATTTATTGCGACAGCCAATGCCCTGTACTTTGCCCTTAACATAGCAATGCCCATAAAGGTATAATGTCTAGCACCATGGAAAATAATATAATAATGTAAAGCACCATGGAATTAATATAATAATGTACAGAGCACCATGGAAATAATATAATAATATACAGCACCATGGAATTAATCTAATAATGTACAGCACCATGGAATTAATATAATAATGTACAGCACTATGGAATTAATATAATAATGTACAGCACCATGGAATTAATATAATAATGTAAAGCACCATGGAATTAATATAATAATGTACAGCACCATGGAATTAATATAATAATGTAAAGCACCATGGAATTAATATAATAATGTACAGAGCACCATGGAAATAATATAATAATATACAGCACCATGGAATTAATCTAATAATGTACAGCACCATGGAATTAATATAATAATGTACAGCACTATGGAATTAATATAATAATGTACAGCACCATGGAATTAATATAATAATGTAAAGCACCATGGAATTAATATAATAATGTACAGCACCATGGGATTAATATAATAATGTACAGCACCATGGAATTAATATAATAATGTACAGCACCATGGAATTAATATAATAATGTAAAGCACCATGGAATTAATATAATAATGTAAAGCACCATGGAATTAATATATTAATGTACAGCACCATGGAATTAATATAATAATGTACAGCACCATGGAATTAATATAATAATGTAAAGCACCATGGAATTAATATAATAATGTAAAGCACCATGGAATTAATATATTAATGTACAGCACCATGGAATTAATATAATAATGTACAGAGCACCATGGAAATAATATAATAATGTACAGCACCATGGAAATAATATAATAATATACAGCACCATGGGATTAAAATAATAGTGTACAGAGCACCATGGAATTAATATAATAATGTACAGCACCATGGAATTAATATAATAATGTACAGTACCATGGAATTAATATAATAATGTACAGCACCATGGAATTAATATAATAATGTAAATCACCATGGAATTAATATATTAATGTAAAGCACCATGGAATTAATATAATAATGTACAGCACCATGGAATTAATATAATAATGTACAGCACCATGGAATTAATATAATAATGTACAGCACCATGGTATTAATATAATAATGTACAGCACCATGGAATTAATATAATAATGTACAGCACCATGGAAATAATATAATAATATACAGCACCATGGGATTAAAATAATAGTGTACAGAGCACCATGGAATTAATATAATAATGTACAGCACCATGGAATTAATATAATAATGTACAGTACCATGGAATTAATATAATAATATACAGCACCATGGGATTAAAATAATAGTGTACAGAGCACCATGGAATTAATATAATAATGTACAGCACCATGGAAATAATATAATAATATACAGCACCATGGGATTAAAATAATAGTGTACAGAGCACCATGGAATTAATATAATAATGTACAGCACCATGGAATTAATATAATAATGTACAGAGCACCATGGCATTAATATAATAATGTACAGCACCATGGAAAATAATATAATAATGTACAGCACCATGGAATTAATATAATAATGTACAGCACCATGAAATTAATATAATGTACAGCACCATGCAATTAATATACAGTATAGTAATATACATTACCATGGAATATAATATAATGTACAGCACCATGGGATTAATATAATAATGTACAGCATCATGGAATTAATATAATAATGTAAAGCACCATGGAATTAATATAATAATGTACAGCACCATGGAATTAATGGTGTTCTAAAAATAAATAATAATAATTGTGTAAATGGTCAGTAAATTTGCATAATTACTAGTACAGAGCAACATTAAAATATCAGAGAAAAATGCCTTTTTCTACACATAGGCTGTTATCCTCCCCCCCCCACCCCAACATTCATTCTGAAATTTCTACTGATTCCATCTTGGTTGCCCCGAGACTGCAGCTCACTGAAGCGTCAAATTACATGCACCCACTGAAGTCTATAGAGAGGGGAGGAGACAGGAGAGTGCAGAGATGCAGGCAGAGGCTGCTGGAGCTAATAGTAAGTTTTCTATTTCCCCTGAAGTGCTTTTTTCACATCAAAACATGTTTATAATACTCTCTATGGTACTGATGTTGCTGTGGAGTGAGTAAGAGAGAGAATTAGGGAGCAGAGCCTTCTGTTTTCTCCATGTGCTATCAATGGGAGACATGACAGCAGCTAGTCTCTATCCACTAGGGAAAACTGAAAATTTAGAGATGAGGGCTGCTGAGGGGAAAAGTGTTAAAACTCCATACACAAGTCATATAATGGCCAGAAATAATGTTAGACCTCATGCACACACATATGGCTTATCATGAAATGTCACACTGGCCACTCCTGGTGATTTGCACTCGGCCAACAACCGATTTCTAATAGCCAAATAGGCAGCACTCTCTATAGATGGCAGTGATGTTGGTGGTCACCCGGCCCTGTATTTTTTAATATTTTGAAAAAAAAACAATACTAACAGCCTTCTATGTCACCTTAGCTCTGAGCACAGGGAATAATTTCTGTGTTTTTGTACAATTTTGTGCAGTTCCTGTTTTCCTGCACTTGGGTGGAGTGCGGTGAAGTCATCGTAAAATCATTTGTTTTGATTCCACTTTGGAAATGCTCCACGGTCAACAGCCTAATGTCAGAATAATAATATTAATAATGCAAAAATGGACATTTATTTCTGTGTTGTACTCAATGAGAAAAAACAACATGGCCGACACTGCTGTAAATTATGTCAACTACCCCAGATAGGCAGGAGGTGATAGGATCAAGTCCTTGGTCTAAACATTGGGGGCTGCCTTATCCCCTGTACTCTACATGATACCCGATGGGACGTAGGTAGATTTATAAGGAGGGAGGATAAGAAGTAAATTACTCTAATGATGTAATCATCAGCACAATGACATCATTCTCCAGGAAATCATTCAGATCAGAGCTCAAGGCCTCACACCTCAGGGGTATAGCTATAACGGTGCAGAAGTAACGGTCACCACCGGGCCCTGGTGCTTGAGGGGGCCCACAGAATTGACTCTAAAGGGTACATAGTACATGAGAACGGCCCGTTACAGATTTTGTATTGGGACACAAAAGCTACAGGTTGAACCTTTGGCGCTACCTCCACCTGTTAGAGGGCTTCTTTTCTGGTTTACCCCTTCCGAAAAGATGAAAGCTGAGGATCATATATATTCTCAAACTTTTTCAGCTGCAGTTACGATAAACATCAAATAAGGTCCATGAAGGGGTTAAAGTTCAGGATTAATATCACAAAAACTCCTATTTTCAATAAATACGAGTAGACTTTTTATTATATCCTCTGTTTACTGTACTGCCAATACCTTACATCTATGTCATGCGAGTAGCCTCTAGTGGATAAAGATAAGATTGCAACTATTAAAGGGATATTCCCATCTAAAAGTCATCATATTAGAAAGGTTTGTGTGCAAAGTGGTTCTCCTAGCCACCCAACTGAGCAGGGAAACATAGCTGGTCTTATTCACTAAAATGGAGCAATGGTGAGGTTCCCCTGCATAGTGGGTGATCAGGGCACCGCTGTGCAGGGAAAATGGGAAAAATGGTGCCTACAGTAAGACTGTGTAGTCCTTTATTCACCGGATCTCTGCCATGTCTAACTCTCCTTGCTGTAAGACAACTGGCTGCAGCAGGAGCTTCCCCTTCCCCCTGCAGTACCACAACATGTCGATTAAACCTATTCCCTTCAGCCAAAGATGGAGCAGATCAAAAGCTCTATTCCTTGGAGATGGACACAACGGTGTTTCAGCATACAGTACATTCATGATAAAAACTAAGTCCACCCTCTTTGAAGACTGGTTTGACATAATATTATTACTTATTAATAGAGCACCAGTAATTCCATGGTGCTGTACATTATTATATTAATCCCATGGTGCTTTACATTATTATATTAATTCCATGGTGCTGTACATTATTATATTAATTCCATGGTGCTGTACATTATTATATTAATCCCATGGTGCTTTACATTATTATATTAATTCCATGGTGCTGTACATTATTATATTAATCCCATGGTGCTTTACATTATTATATTAATTCCATGGTGCTGTACATTATTATATTAATTCCATGGTGCTTTACATTATTATATTAATTCCATGGTGCGTTACATTATTATATTAATTCCATGGTGCTGTACATTATTAACATACAAAACAAACACAATACTAACAGTGATCACTGGCACAGTGGGATAGAGGGCCCTGCCCGCAAGGGCTTACAATCTATGAGGGAAGAGGGATAGAGACAGAAGGTGGGGGTAGAGGCTGTACAGATGGTGGTGTGGTGACAGTAGTGTTATTGGAGGTTGTAGGCCTTCCTGAATAGGTGAGTCTTCAGGGCCTTCTTGAAGCTTGTGACTGTGGGGGACAGTCTTATGTGTCTTGGTAATGAGTTCCAGAGTATGGGGGATGCATGGGAGAAGTCTTGGAGACGTTTGTGTGAGGAGCGGATAAGAGCAGAATGGAGTAGGAGGTCTTTGGAGGATCGGAGGTTACGTGTGGGCAGGTAGCGGGAGATTAGGTCGGAGATATATGGAGGGGACAGGCTGTGGATGGTTTTGTATGTCAGCGTTAGTAGTTTGAACTCTATTTGCTGGGCGATGGGTAGCCAGTGAAGGGATTGGCAGAGGGGAGCGGCTGATGAAGAACGGGGGGAGAGGTGTATTAGGCGAGCAGCACAGTTTAAGGTGGACTGGAGGGGGGCGAGAGTGTTAGCTGGGAGGCCATGGAGAAGGGTGTTACAGTAGTCTAGGCGGGAGATTATGAGGGCATGGACTAGCATCTTTGTAGTTTCAGGGGTGAGGAAGGAGCGGATTCGATGGATGTTCTTGAGTTGGAGGCGGCAGGAGGTGTTGAGGGTTTGAATATACAAGACTTCTCCCGAGTTGCACCACTTCTCTGGAATACTCTATCCCAGACTATCAGATTAACCCCCAATTTCCACAGCTTCAAGCGTAAACTAAAGACATATCTTTTCAGACAGAACTATCACAACTCTTAATGTAAACACTTCCGTAGTTAGAATCCCTAAAACATACCCTCCTCTGTTCACGTTCCCGCATTACCTCACAGGATATGATGCCGTATCAGACAAACTTTATATGTCCAGGCACCATCTGCTCGTTACAGGACACGACTGGTGACGGCTCATACAGCTTTATATATGTGTAATGACAGTAACCTCTATTACACAATTGTCTGACCATTGTATAAGCAATGCTACCTCTGATGCCGCCCCTGCTACCTCCTGTGTCACCCCCTCTACCTCATAGATTGTAAGCTCTTGCGAGCAGGGCCCGCAGTCCAGTGTGTGAATTGACTATTTCTTTGTAATGTATCTTTTTTGTCAGTACTTAAACCCTACAAATTGTACAGTGCTGCGGAATATGTTGGTGCTAGATAAATAAAAATTATTATTATTATTATTATGTGCGACTTGAAGGATAGGTCACAGTCTAAGGTTATCCCAAGGCAGCGGACCCGTGGGACTGGGGTGAGTGTGGTTCCATTAACCTTGATAGATGGGTCAGGTAGATGGGCCATGCGAGGTGGGGCGAAGATGATGAACTCAGTTTTCTCCATGTTGAGTTTGAGAAAGCGGGAGGAGAGAAAGGAGGCTACGGCTGCTAGACATTCTGGGACTCTGGACAACAGAGGTAATGTCTGGTCCAGAGATATATTTGAGTGTAGCATAGCATTGGTATTGAAAACCATGAGATTTTATGAGTTGGCCAAGGCCGAGAGTGTAGATGGAGAACAGCGGTCAAGCAAAATAAAGTCAATCAAAGGGTGCACAAGGGAACAGTATTAAGACACTTCTGCGGATGTATTTGCAGATAAATTTTGGAAGCTGGATAACCCCTTTAACACTAACGGAGGTCTGTAGGGTCACTTGTTGAATTT
The DNA here is from genome assembly GCA_947044405.1 of Leptodactylus fallax. Classification (NCBI taxonomy): domain Eukaryota; kingdom Metazoa; phylum Chordata; class Amphibia; order Anura; family Leptodactylidae; genus Leptodactylus; species Leptodactylus fallax. The sequence continues at coordinate 478,043 of CAMRHE010000133.1, read as the reverse complement.
TTTTTGCAATTTCTCAGAGCTTTGCACTGACTGATGTTGGGATAAATTTTCTTGGACATCCACTCTTGGTAAGTTTGTTAACTGTCATGCATGTTTTCCACTTGTGAATAATATCACTGTAGAATAATGGACTTTAAATTATTTAAAAATGGCCCTATAACCCTTGAAGGGCAGAAACAATTGTTTATCTACGATCATTGCTAATATCTTTCCTCTTTGGCATTGTGTTAACACAAACTTGAATGCTCCAGGGTATTTGCTGATAAGCAGTTCAATCAAGGGGGTTTCAATAACAGCACCTGATGGAGACAGTCACTTAATTCCTATGGAAGCAGGAAGTGTGTACTTCATTTTTCACACTGATTCTGTATTTTTGGTCTAAATTTTGTTAAAGAGCATCTGCCACCAGGAATGAGCAAATTAAGCTTATACCTTATATTCAGCTGAAGTGCAGTTTCAGCTGAAAATCCTTTTTTTTTTTCAAATTTGATTCTCCATTGTCCGAAAACTTTAATAAATGAGCAGCTTGGAGCAGAGGGCGTCACCGACACTCCAGACTGCTCAAACCCCCTGCATTTTGCATAGCCGCCTGGCTGCAGAACATTGAGGAATGACTGGCATCTCTGCCTGACCCCGTATTCTTGTGGCCGCGCCGTGAGTTCCCCCATCGGCGCATGTGCACATCCTCTTCAGTCTGGAGCGGGTGTAGAGCGCATGCCCAATACTACACCCAGAAGTGAAGGGGATGTCCATTTCTCACCCTAAGTGCAGCTGTTTTCATGGATCGCTCATACATTAAGGTGTACGGAGGGATCCGTGAAAATGGGGGGGGAAAAAAAAAAAAAAAAGGGAGGAGAAAGGCCCTCACATGGCCGATTTTTGCTGCCATGTGAATATACAGTTACATCACCCTCTATACCTGTGGTAGACGTGTGGCCCCAGTCTCAAGATGTGTTTCCTTCCCCTTTATTTTGAGAGACGCCAATAATTCTGGAGTCGGTTTCATCAACAAAATACACAAGATTTTTTGCTTTCTCAATATTTTTTATTGTGAAATATTGGATTTAGAAAAAAAATATACAAAATGCCAACAGTAAGATGTGCAAGTACAGTATTCAAATAATCTATACAGGTGAAAAAGCAGACTGTCAAGTTGAGACTGCATATTTGGGACAGATATACATGATGGAAGTTAGGACAATGCATATTCACAAGCATCAAAATGCACAGAAAAAAAAAGAAAAAAAAAGAAAAAAAAACAAAATCTCACGGGGTAATACCACTAAACATCTGAAAATATCCAGAACGAGCACAATATAGTACATCTTATCCAATCCACATAAAATAAACTTCCATCCATTGCAGTTCACTACAGACCTAAGAATAGATGTCAAATATATTTTTTTCATCTTTTTTTTTTTAATACAATTTTAAAGTTAAAAAAATGAGGTTAAGATATAGTAACATTTACTGTGGACTTAATACTGTGAAGCCCCTAAAAAATAAAAATTATATATAAAAACATTTTTTTTTTTTTAAATAAAAAGTTTAAAAATGTTTAAATATCCAATTCAAATATTTAGATATCCGTGTTTAAAGGAGTTTTCTAGGATTATAAGATTTATGACCTATCCTTAGGAAGAGGAATTGGGCTGAGCCGCAATACCAAGCATAGCCACTATACCATGTAGGGCGCTGTGCTCATGAAGAGGTTGCAGTGTTCATTTAAACTGATCGGCGGAGGTCCTGGGTGTCGGGATCAGCTGCGGCCTCTCCACTGAAAACCAACCACAGCGCCGTACATTATATAGTGGCTGTGTCTGGTATTGCAGCTCAGCTCCATTCACTTGAATGGGACTGAGCTACAAACTGACCATGTGACTGATGCACAGGGATCCCAGGCACCTGACTTCTGTCCATCTTTGACTGCTGGAAAAACCCAGAAAACCCCTTTAAAAGTTATGTTTGAAGTTATTCTTATGACCCTTTGAGCAGAAACGGTAGCGGAAGAAAAAAATAATAATAATTTACACCCACTTAAGCTTAAAGTCTCCTAATAAAGTTAACCCTTTAAGTACTGCTTTTTAATATTTTTTTTTTTTTTTTTAAATACGCTAAATATAATAATTCAGACAAATCCAGTTCATCAGTCAGATTAATAAGACAAATGACGCTTCAGTTACAGTGTTGGGTACTAAATATATATAATATAACTTTATACCGATTCCAACCCAAAATTAAATAAAAAAAAAAAAAAAATTATAAGTCAGAAACAGCTCAATAACTTCTACATAAATAACAGGAGCCCTTGAATATATTAGAGATGAGTAAATTTGTCAAATACTTAAGGGGGTTGTCCATGAACAAGTAGCCCCCCATTCACAGGATACGGAATAAGTGGGATTTCAACTACTGAGTCCTCCCCATTTGGAGGGAGCAGCGTGCATGTGTGACGGCTGCTCCATTCAAATGGAGGGGCTCTTGTGATGGGTGGGGGTCCCCCAATGACCAGACTCCATCACCCATCACACCTTTAAGGAGTATTCTATCCACACAAAGCACTCAGTCTATGAAGAGGAGACTAACTATGGGCAAACTGCAAGACTAGTCAGGTCTAAAATGAATGCTTCACTTTGAAGCCACGTCTGTGATATGGATACGGCTGCGTTCCCACCATCGAGACGCCATGGAGTCCAATGGATCCCATTATAAATCAATGCTGTTTATTGGGTACCAATAGTGTCCATCATTGTGATGGATGAGACACTGCCGCTGTGGGTTCAGAAAGCAGTGTGAACAAAGCCTAACCCTCTATGTATGTTATAGGGCAGGAGATTGTGAGAAGACCCTCTAGGTAAAAATACTTCTGCTAATAGATGGATCTGAGCGTGGGATAACCCCCACCCCTCCATTATATCCATATACCCACATTCCTAAGCCTCATTCGTGCAGACTGGCAATAGATGGGGGGACACCGAATAAGCTTCTACTTAGAAGTCAATTACAAAGAAAGTCATAGAGGGGCGGTATAGGAAGCAGCGCTATATTTTGTTCCTTACATCCCTTCTAGAATTATATAAATGCCTTTGGTATAAGAAATGCCAACAAAAGTAAATATATACAATATAAGCAATTCTGGGTGATGAAACTAGCAAGGTCTATAAGTAGTTGTCAAGCACTAAGGGAATCGGAAAATGCAGACAAGCCAGATTGTGCAGGGCTGGCCATAGACTACCCCCATGATGAGGACATGTAGAGTTCCTGTACATTCACAGTACCAGAGCAGCAGACTGAACCAACGATGAGACGGGGGAATGTCTTAGACAAACACAGACTCCCTGTAGACACGGCAGCTCAGCTGTAGTCACAGACCATGGCGTACATCTATGGCTGCCTCTGTACACATATTCCTCTTGACGCTCTGCAGTTTTCCTAGCAGGCAACCAATTTGATAGAAAAGAGGGGAGGGGGGGTCCTCATGCACCAAACCGAACATTAACACGACTACACCCGAACATTTATCACATCACGTGTCTGCATGCTGCGGTTCTATTTTTTTTTTTTACATAATAATCTTGTTGATGTAGATGGAAAAAAACCTCAAAAGATTCTTATGAAGAAAATATTGAAAAAAAAAAAAAATTACACAAAAATAATAATTCACCCCAATTATTTAATCTCACCTGCAAACATAAACCCTCTAGTTTACTATAGGCCTAGATTTATTTTCTCATCAGGAGTCTGGGAAAGCTGGATGACAACCATTGTAAGGGCCTATTCATACTGCATTTTTAGGGTACTTCTAACCACACGATATACATTTACTTACTGGATGCCCCTCTATGGGATTGTACTGCGCTACTCCATAGACATAAGATGGTATACAGACTTACGCCAGCCTCTAGGTAAGTAGGGGGGAGCCTATGGGCAAGTATGAGCCATGCATCATAGGCAAATGGAGACTACAAATGCAGAATATTACAAGTCTTCACATAATAGGGGCTTATATTTACAGCTGAGATTTTTTTTTTTTGGGGGGGGGGGGGGGGGGGGTGTATCTGTCAGATGCATTATTGGCTTGTGTCACACGGCCATTACTTAGCTGCATTTTATAATTTGGACTACTTTGCTCCCCCAAACAAAAAGTTCAGTCGCCTTAGTGTCACTAGACCTTACAATCACAGGGACGGGTGTCTGATTTAAAGGGGTCTTATGGGGCTATGCTTAGGATAGGTGATCAATATGTTATCAGTGGGGACCCCACAGATCAGCTGGATGAAGAGGCTGCAGCGTTCACTGAATACCAAGCTCAGCACCATACATTATATGGTGGCTGTGCTTGGTATTGGATCTCACCTGAACGGGACTGAGCCACTGCTGTACCATTTGACTGATGAACGTGACATCACTGGCACAAGTAAGAGGCTGCAGCACTTGTGGGCGCCGCAGTCTCTTCAAATAGATGATCAGTGGGGTCCCAGGAATCTTAAGAAGTGATCACGTCCCTTTAACACTTATTCCCTAGCCACAAGATAAGTGTCTGTGTGAATGTGGCAGTAGTCCGCCTACATGACTACCACCACTGCATTCACTTATGGGACTGACCGATCGATGTACTGTGCCATCTCAGTCAGTCCCACAGAAGTGATCGGAGGGGCACATTCAGACAAGGAACTCACCGATTCCGTCCTTGTGCTCAGTGGTGGTCCTGGCAGTCGAACAAGCAGCCATATTAAGGATCCTATAAAACCGTCTGGCAATGGGTTACCCAGTTCAAGTCCTGCTCGCCTAGAAAGGCGACCCACAATGCCTGAATGAAGTGAGGCTTGCCCTGCCCTTTGGCACACAAGAGGTTAAATAATACTTGATTTCTACTTAAAAGTTTCTGTACAATAAAATTAACACACGATCATCCGGATACAGACGAAAGATTTCTATGTACACAACTCCCTCAACACTCCTATAAATTAAAAGGTACACCAAAGGCACTTGCAAGTAAAAATCCACAACAGATCATACAACGCCACACCATGTGTCACCTCGCAGGCACCGTACGAGAGACACGCTCGACACAGACATGATAGATAATTTAAAGTAACCTACGTGTGAATGTCCACACCAGAACATCATCCAAACAGGGCTGAAAATCTCTGCAGGTTTCATCAAAAATCTTTATATTTTAATATTTATTATATTAACTTAGTTTCTGACACAGAGATCCAAATCCTCAGCTGAACCAGAGAGCCCAAGGATAAAAACCCAGCGATCAGTGCAGACAGTGGGGGAGATTTATCAAGCCTTGTACACCAGTCTTCATAAATCTACCCCAGCGGATCTATCATATATTATATTCTCTGTACATGATTATGGGGAGACATTTTGCACAAGTGACTGTCGATGTACATTACCGCAGCCGCATGGGCATAGGAGCCTGTAGTCTGAAGAGGACTCATTGATTTCTGGTTACAGGTGGACAGTCAGTAAACACAAGCCCTTGACCCATCCCATCCTGTATATGACCCGTCTCTGGGAAAGCTGGGTGACCACTAAAATTATGAAGCACCAGCAAGAATATTAAGACAAAACCAAAAAAAAAAATTCCCTAATTCACTAAAAACCAAATACAGCAGTTCTGTATTGGTCGCAGCAGATGTCACATGCCCACTACCAATGTGAGCCACCTAATAGGAGGAGGCTGGCTGCGGGTTCAGAGTTTCTCTTACGTCTTATTGCTGTCTGCATTTCTGAAAAAGGCGCTACAGTAGTAATGGGTTTTGCAGAAATGACCGGGTATCTTCAAGCCAGTTGAAGTTGTTATTTGTTGTGAAAAAAGCGAGGAACAAGTCCGGTAAATAACTAGAAACCAAAGACTAAAAGATTCCCTTGTCACTAGGTCATTTTTAAGGGCTTCACAGAATATAAAAAGAAAAAAAAACAAAAAAAAAAAAAACCTAAAAACTGAGTCCTCCAAGCGAGTTAGATTCTCAAGGAGAGGTCAGGATGCTGCCGCTTTTGTCAAATTTTTTACCCTTGGATAAAGCTGCCACCTGCTTCAGCAGTTCCCGATTTTTGCCCTAAAAAGATGAAATAAAAAGCAGTGTTAATGCGGGAAGGTTTATGGCTGGTCACACACACACCAATGAGAGCCCTGACAGTCTTCAGGTCATGTATGTGCAGGCAGCAAAACCCTGCAACCCTCATGCTGCGAGTCTGCGAGATGTAGGCTGGCTGGTACTGTGGGTTTTAGACGGTTTACTGTTCAGTTAACCTGAGATCCCCCTTTGCATTGCAAATATTGAAATCCAAAGGGAACACTCTGCAATATCCACAGCTCGTGAGACTTGGAGCGGTATTTTATTTTCTGCGCTGTGTGGACAGGATTTGCTTAAATCACATCCATAACATTGTTACTGTACATTGTAGTGGGCTAGCCGCCTGCATAAGCTAAGCCACTGTGAGTGGCCTGAGACTAAAAGGTTGACCTATTATCTGATCAGCAAGGTCCAATACCCAGGAACTCCACAGAAGAATTGCTTTTGCTTCACAAGTCAATGGCGTCAATTTCATTTTTTCACATGACCAGTTTTCAGCTCAGTCCCATTCAAGTGAATGAGGTTCAGCTGCAACGCCAAAAACAGTACCGCCACTACTGAATGTACAGTACCGTGTGTGGTATTCAGTGAAGAGACTGCACCGCTCACCTGAACACTGCGGTCTCTACAAACAGCTGGTCAGTCAGGGTGCAGAGTGTCAGCCCCCACCGACATGATACTGATGTATCTATTACCGTGTTTCTCCAAAAATAAGACCTACCCCGAAAATACGCCCTAGCTAGATTTTCCAGGTTTTTTGGAGTAGGCTTGAAATATGAGCCCTACGCCAAAAATAAGCCCTAGCTAATTTAACCCCTTCCCGACATCTGCCGTGCGATTACATCGGATGCCAGTTTCTTCTGCCGTACCGGAGATCTGAAGTTACTGCCCGCGGAGACCCGAAGTTAATGCCCGCGATCAGTTCCTACCCTGATCACGGGCATTGTTCAGCGTGACCCCCCCCCCCCTCCTTCCCACCAAAGTAGCACAACCCGGAGTTAATGCCCTCGTTCAGACTGGACTCTGACCGCAGGCATTGCTAAGTGTGACCTCTGCATCCCCCCCCTGCAGTCCCTAGGGCCGGTCCCAACCGCCTATAGCTACTACACTATAGCTACAGTCCCTATATTTTACCTTTATGGTGAATGCCGTAGCGGAAAAAAAAAAAAAAATCAAAAGCGCCGAACTGCTGTTTTTTCGCTGTTTCACCTCTGATAAAAGTTGAAATAAAAAGCGATCAAATGTGATTGTTGTTCATGGAAAAAATTAAGACCTACCCCGAAAATAAGCCCTAGCCCTTTTTTCAGAGCAAAAAATGCTATAAGACCCTGTCTTATTTTCAGAGAAACACGGTAGTAGCTCTGCTAGAATCAACTGTGCCTGGTGATGAAGAGGACACAGCATTTGTCTGACCACTACTCAAGGTCTGTGTAATCCAGGAATAAAATAATTTATTCTGATTCATTCTGATCACTGTAAATGTGTGCAAAATCCTTAAGTACAAGAAGGAGTATACATAAAGGAGGAAAAGGAAGTCTGTCTACCACACAGGGACACAGTCCATACCTGCAGCTGCTCCACAGACTCCTTGTGAGCCTTTTCCATGCCGTTCATCTTTGTCCTCAAATTATTCTCTTGGTACTGGAAGTCTGCTTTAAGCTCCGTGAGCTGAGATAAAAAAAACAAACAAAAAAACAAAGGAGTTTTAGCACAAGTAAAAAGGAAAAACAGTCACCACATAAAACACAGTCCTTTCCTATGCCAATTTTAATCCCCCCACGTGCACCAGATGTAACAGGGTTTTCATGAAGCTCTGGACTCTTATTTTTGGTGCATCTCAGGAGCTCTCATGGGCCACAATTGAAGTCTGCACTAGCCCTTTAAGGCCTTCAAACACATAATAGAGAAGTTGGCAAAGCCAAAACCTCGGGACTGGCAGATGGTTTAGAATATCCCCGAATAAATGATACCAGGGGAAGGAAGGATCAGGCATGTTGAATTTTACCATGCCTGATGCTTTGTTCCCTTAGCAGATAACTGCTGCTAGGCGTCTTGCATCTTACGATGTTCTCACCACTGAAAACACAAGTACGACTGGCTGAGCCTGTATACTTATGTACGAAGGAGTAGAAACATTCCTGCACTCTTAAACCAAATCCATTTTATAGAACCTGGTTAAAGTGTTTTTTTGCCTCAATTATACCATATCCTCTCTCCACAAGATAAATGTCTGATCAGCGGGGGCTGGACCACTAAGACCCCTGCCGATCACAAGAATGAGTGTCTCCTGCTTCCTTCTTCACTGGAGCCGTAGTCAAGCATGTGCCCCACTGCTCCTTTCATCTCTATAAGACTGTTAGAGATATTTCAGCACTGTACTTTGCCATCATTATCAGTCCCAGAGACCGAGTGAGACTTAATTTAAACAGGGGGACACAGGGCCTCTGTTCCAATGACCTGTGGGGGTCCCAGTAGTCAGACACTCATCCCCTTATTCTGTATATAGGCCATACATTTTGATCATGGGAAAAACTTTGAAGTTATGTTCCCAAACTCCTTAAGGGTACATACATGTAAAGTTGAACAATTATATTGCAGCAACAGACTATGGAGCTAATTTATAACATCTTGTAACTGGCGCCAAGCCATGAAAAAAAAAACATGCAATTTGTGCATTAAAAATTGATTTTTTTAATTTTTTTTTAGTGTTCTGTCCTGGACACCACTTTTCTTGCACCTCCTGTTAAACACTGGTCTTGATAAATCAGGCCCTATGTGAATACAAGTGCTATTGTATTGGAATACACGCACATGTATTTACATGCATCTAGTTGGGCTCTCTACGAATGTACTCCTCAGCTACATGAACTGCTAAACACCTGGAATTTAGCAAAAAAAAAATCCTGCTAAAGCTGGCCATACAGTAGATTTATCTTCAGGTCATTGGCAGATTCAGCTACTCTTAGTAGCAGCTGCCATTAACCTTATGTTTATGACCACCGAAGACATCAGATTGCACCAAATTTAGTTGGATCTGCCGATAAACCACTTGTGTCTGGCCAGCTTTAGCCACATAGAACACACTTGATCTCTGTAAGAGATAGTCCAACCTGTTGTGTTTAACAGTACGTGACACCGGCAGGAAATTGGTGGATGAGACCCATTTTTCACATTATATGGTACAGATTGGAGGGTGGCAATGGGCTGGAGTTGCTCTTGTGTTGGCTGGCAGCAGCAGGTCACTCACCTTTTTATCCTTTTCCAGAATTGTCTGATCTCTTTGCTGCAAGAGACGTTTCAGTGACATAACTTCCTCTTTCAATTGGCTGATAAGGACAAAGTTGTCTGTACCGCCGCTGTCCGTCGACTGATTGATCGAACTACTAAAATAATACATGCTGGAATTCAAATATTTATTGTAATATCAAAAAATTAAGATGATTTCTGTAATATGAGCATAGTTTACAAAGGAAAATATCACAATACACATGTAAATAGCTTAACAAATAGGTATTTACTATTCTGGCCAGTAGTGGGCGCACCCGCAGCAAATACATCCCCCATGTCAGATATGAACGAGAGCAACAAGTCCTCCTTACTGGCCAAGAGGATGCTTCTATTATCCGCTGTCCCACCAAACTCCCAGATCTAGCACACCCACTTTCATACAATCTGTTCTATAATCACATATCTAAGCCTCAGATCAGGAGATCCTGTACATAAGGGCATACAGAATGGACCCCACTTAAGTGGCAGGAGCAGCTACTGAGACTACAACTGGTAAAACCAAAGCTACCATGGACAGCTAGAAGGGTGATGGTTCAGGATAAACCCTGGCCAAATAAATAAGTAGGGAAAATGGTAAATCAGATGGGCTGTTTAGTATGCTTTAGGGCATATGAGCAGGGTGCTTTATGTACTCCATAACAAAGTGCTCTGAACACTGCACAATATCTACACTATGAGTAAAGGAACAGATACAAGAGACAGGGAGAGTTTTAGGATTCCCTGTAATATACACACCTGTCTCCGTTGGATGGCTTGGATTCCAATTTAGGCTTTTTCTTTGGAGTTTCATTCTGAATTGCTGTAGTAGATTTATGACTGCAATAAGAAGAGTTCCCATAAGTCACCATGAGGTATATCATATTTAAAGCCTTAAAGGGGTCCCCACCAGATAGGTTAGGGTCATCTGAACCTTACAAGAGCAACTACAACAGCTCATTTACATATTGACAAAAACAGCAATCTCTCTATTCACAAGCAGAAGACACCATTTGATTCAGGTGATATGCTGGGTTATGGTAACAAATAAAATCAGCACTCCGGACCCCCCCACCTACCAGGCGAAAGTAGCTGTGGTGTTTGAGCAAATGTTGCAGCCCATTCATTGTTTACCAGAAGCCATACACTCAGTAATGGCAGTGCAGAATATGGCAGCTTTGCCTCAATTCAACTGAATGCCATGACAGCTGCAATACTGTAGACGGCCACTATGTGCTCCATGTTCTAGTGTATAGACCAATGTAAACAATGAAGAGACTGCATGGCTTACCTGAGTACTTGGGCCCCCTCAAACAGCTGAAGGGTGGCAGGTGAGAGAACAAAGCTCTCAAAGCAAGCTTCTCCATGTACTGATCACTGCAGGCTTCACAGCTGAAATCCCCAGTGATCAGTATTACATGGTTCCATTGAAATGAATGGGTTAACACAAAACTCCTTCAATGCAGAAGTCATTTTTGACATGTACTTCTACTTTGTTGCTGTATCAATTCTTATACGGTCTCAAGGGTACGTACCTTTGCTTCCAAATTCCCTGGTCTCCTTCAGGACTTAGACTACTTATTCTAAAGGAAAGAAGATACAGATTCGTTATGACCTTACATATTTGTAATACAAATGTAATAAAGTATGCTGCTGATGCTCCATTAAAGTCTATGGAGCTGGTGGAGATAGCTGAAGTACAACCCTCAGACTCCCACCAGCCTTCAGCTTATCCCCCTCCTATGGATAGGAGATAAGGTGCTCTTGTGGACAGACTCCATTAAATTGGAAATAGTGTCAGGAAATATTCAATTCTGAAGAACAGCAGCTTTATGTATACAAGCTGTCCAAGAGTGACCATGTGGTGCATAGATGGACATTTAACCAGGGTAGTGTATACAATAAAAGGGTCAGTGAGGTCACTTTTGTCACACACAAGACCCAACAGGATTTCAAAATAGGCTTTCAGCAATTTGCAGTGGTGGTCTCCAGCCTGTTAAAAGTTGTAGTACAGCAATATATGGGGAGCCTCAGATTAGAGAACAGTCCCATGATGTTAGGTTAGCATATATGAATTCACCTTCAGTTTTGGAGGCTGGTAACATGTACATTAAAGGGGTATTCGTATCTTTCAAAGTGATCTATGTATAAGATTCACGATCAGGAGTCCCCGAGGTCTCGTTACCAAAGGCCACCTTCTCGCTCTATAATACATCCATCTTATGGCTACTAACCCCCCGATAACTGCAGGTCTAATGACCCGAACTCACAGCATCATAGAGAACGAGAATGTATAGACCACAGAGCTTTACTATTTCCCCTGCACAGTAATGCCCCAGGCAGGAAAAGCAGCAAGGCTCTAGTCAAGTGAATTGGACCAACTGCAGGTCTTTGCACAGCTGAGTGGCAGGGCAGCGACTGCACAACGAAAAATTGTGAAAGGGTTACAGAACTAAGACCCCTTCATTTTCAAGATTGGTGGGATCTGCCCCCTGCATTTGTAAAATGATGCCACATATATGCCATTTCAGAAGATAAGAACACCCCTTAATTTTAGTTTATGCTAAAAGATCCCATCAGCAAACTGCTATGTTGTGTAGTCTGTCAATGGACTATCAAAAGCAGTAAACCAGCCCGTAGCCTATGGGCAGACATTTTAGATAAGCCCTACTATATGTACTACTGTATTATCACACAATGTAATAGTGCAATAGTTCCAAAAGGCCAGATGTGAGATCTGCATGTCACACTTACTTGTGGTGGCTGCTGCTGTGCCTGTGGTGGTGATGATGATGGTGGTGATGATGGTGCTTAGAATGATGCTGGTCCTTCTCAGTAAGAGAAGAGGATGACGAATTGGAGTGGGTGGAGCCTAAGCTTTTCCGCTGCTCCTTAGTCTTCTGGAGAACCCTCTTGTAGGAAAGCGTGCAAAGCCAACACAGCAACTTCCCATCAACCTTTATAAGAATACACCACAAGAGAGCGGATCAGGATTTTAACCAACTGCATCACAACATGAGGTGCCTTTAAGCAGAATATGGCGGGGTATGTTCTAGGGAACACGGTGAGAATAATGTTCTTTGATTTCGCCAGTGCTTTTAACACCATACAGCCCAGGTTACTGAGAGACAAGCTGGGCCTTGCTGGAGTGGACCACCACCTCTCCAACTGGATCCTAGACTACCTCACAAATCGACCTCAATACGTGAGAGCCCGAGACTGTGTGTCAGGTACCGTGATCTGTAATACGGGGGGCACCTCAGGGTACGGTTCTCGCCCCTTTCCTCTTCACACTGTACACTGCAGATTTTAGGTGCAACTCATCCAGCTGCTACCTACAGAAGTATTCTGACGACTCTGCAATAGTGGGTCTCATCACAGATGATGATGACAGGGAGTACAGAGAACTGAACCGGGATTTTGTGGACTGGTGTCACCAGAACCACCTGAAGATTAACGCGGGGAAGACGAAGGAGATGGTGGTGGACTTCCGCAAAGGCAGATGCCCTCCTAAACCAGTGGACATCCTGGGGACGGGCATCGAGATTGTGAACACCTATAAGTACCTGGGTTTGCTCCTTAATAATAAGCTGGACTGGGCAGATCATATGGAGGTCCTGTACAGGAAGGGCCACAGCAGGCTCTACCTGCTTAGGAAGCTGAGAGCCTTTGGAATCCGGGGGACACTTCTTAGGACTTTCTTCAACTCGGTAGTGGCATCAGCCATCTTCTTTGGAGTGGCCTGCTGGGGGAGCAGTATATCAACCAGGGACAGAAATAAACTTGACAAACTGATTAGAAGGGCCAGCTCTGTCCTGGGGAGCCCACTGGACCCAGTGCAGGTGGTGGGTGACAGAAGGATACTGTCCGTGGTGAGCTCCATGCAGAAGAAGAAGTCCCATCCCATGCATGAGACTGTGATCGCGCTGGGCAGTACTGTCAGTGACCGACTGCTCCACCCTAGGTGTGAGAAGGAGCGCTATCGGAAGTCTTTCCTCCCCACCGCGGTTAGGCTGTACAACCAACACCGACCTAAGCGGAGATCATTACACACAGAGAACTGAAATATCTCTCTGCCTGTTAAATCCCCCCCCCCCCTCTGCTACGTCCTATCTGTCTGTCTGCTATTAATGTAATGCCTCTCACCTTGGAACATTCCTGTACATGTTGTATTTGTATCTGCTTATCTTATCTTATCTTTGCTGCTGTAACACACTGAATTTCCCCATTGTGGGACTATTAAAGGACTATTATTATTATTATTATGTAGCTCTTACCTTCCTTCTGCCTTCTTCCTTGCGGTCAAAAGCGCACTGCTGTTTGCATTGTTCGCAGGTTTGTGGAGGTCCGTATTTTTTCTCTGAGTTGGTGCAACGTTGACACTTTGTGCCAATGAACGCTGCTATAATGTTACAGTACTGACAAGGTTTGGGCTGCAGAGAATAAGAGAGGGAGAAATGTGAAACAAAATAGAATTTTGAATTATAATATTGTATCAAAGGGACTTATAAATTGATGGTTTATCACTAACATGAGATGAATGGGGGTCCTGGTTATCTGAACCTCACTGATCAGCTGTCTGAAGAAGGCTTCTTCTCTGTGCTGATGTCAGATGGTACAGAGCAGCTCAGTCTCATTCAAGTGAATGTGGCTGAGCTGCAATAGCAAGCACAGCCGCAATAAGCACTGTGCTTGGTATTCGGTGAAGAGGCCACCCGAATGCTGCGGCCTCTTCAATCAGCTGATCAGTGGAGGTGCCACTGATAACATGCTGATGACTTATCCTAAGGATAGGTCACCAATATATAAGTCGTGGAAGGTGTGCCAAGTGGGCAAACACTCCACAGCCACTTGTTAGTCAGGTCCGTGTGGATAAGTTGATCAATAATATAATACTGATAGTTGCTAAAGTGTGAACTATTAATAAACCTGTCCCATAGTGACAGAGAGAGAAGGGTGTACAGAGGAATATGATGGTATGCAGACTTCAAAGCTACATAAGAGTCATAAGAAGCAAGGTAAATGTCCTGACCAGGTAATGAGCCCGACTGGGATCAAATCCAGGCTGTATTATAGTTTCATCCATGTATGCATATAATTTCTGGAGAGAATACAGATACACAATCCAGAAATGTTGTAGTAAACTACCAATGTATGTCCAAGTAAATGTACTATCAAATAAAAAGGCAACTCACCGTTCCAAACTGCTTTACATTTTGCGCACATTTCTTGCATATAGTGTTGGTTTTACTAGAGAAACAAAAACATGGATAGAATCAGCAACGGCATGTAACATGATGAGAGCCCTTTACACCTGGCAGCAAACTGGGTCAGCAGAGAAACATGCAAATCAACCCATAGGTGTGTGACCGGGCTGCCATGTAAGGGGAGACTTCCCAGTATTTACAGCATCTGCTCATGTAGTATATGACCAGGACAGGCATTGCTCAGAGAACAAATTTGCACACTGCCCAATATGGCCGGTGCAGCCTATAAAGGTCAGCAGGTGGTGGTCATGGCCAGAATTGCCTTCTAATTTCTTGGTGACGACTGACCTCATCTGTACAGGTCTGTTGGGTACGGTGTAGGATACAGCATGCTGCTGGGATTCCCAGTGATCACTAGAAAGGGGCCCCGAAGCCTTCTGGTTCTCTTCAGTACTCCACCAGTGAGGCATTTGAATTGACTGCAAGTCACGCTTGCGAGGCGGGGGGACCCCCATTCTTGTGACCGAGGTCCCAGCAGTGAGGCCCCAAGTGATCAGACGTCTATCACTTATCCTGTGCGTTATAGGGGTTTTCTGAGACTTACATATTGATGGCTTAATATAATGGTACCAAATATCTACAAAGCAGAGACAGGACACACACTTACCTCTCCTGCTGAAACTCTGATCTGCAGTATGTGCATTTCACGATAGGATGAGCAATGCGACACTCCTAAAGAAAAAATAAAAATAAGTATTAACATCAGGATCTCAGGCTGTCCTGTTCAGTAGATTTAATAATAATAATAATAACTTTATTTATATAGCGCCAACATATTCCGTAGCACTTTACAAATAGATTTGACGGCTTAGCCCCCGTTCACTTGTATGGAAGAACAACATCAGTACCGGACCTGTCACTACTCAGTGTATGGAGCCGCCTGCGTCCAGCTCTGTACACTGTCAAGGGAAAGATGCATAGTGTCCCCCTTTAATGGGTTGTCCAGCTCATTTGTATTGATGTCCTTTCCTCAGGATATGCTGTGACCCCTTCACCCTTTACATTGCACACAATCTGGTTCATAGCAGCTATGCAATGCAATGACAACCTTTTTCTATAAAAGTGAATGGGACATTGCACGGACACTCTGAAACAGTCAGCGTAGGATGTAAGTAGCGAGCAGGTCATACCACTCGCACGAGCACCGCGCCCCTTCATAAAGCTGAGCAGCAGGAGCCCTGAGCGATCTCTTAGTGATCTATGATGTATCCTGAAGATATGTCACCAATATAAAATACCTGAACAGCCCATTTAAACAGCTAATAAGTAGGAGGTGCAGAGTCAGACCCCCGCTGACCTGCTAACCTAATAGACCACCACTCCCTGAGGACCCCTTTAATGACTAGGCAGAGATGAGCGACAACATAGGCACTGCTTATCTTTTCCTACACGGGCAATCAACTTCTTTTCCCCGACCACTGACTGGCCTATACTGCGGCATCTCCTAACAAAGAGGTTCTGTAGCAGCTGCAGATCAGAATACACCCCTCAGCTGCAGCAGATCCTCTATGTAGAAGAATTATACAATTTTGTTCTATCAACATGAGCAGAAATGACCCCAAAAGAAGTTCTGCAGCAGCTGAGGCATCATAACACCCCCCTCAGCTGCTGCAAATCTTTTAACAAAAATAATAATTACTTTATTTCAGATCAATAGGGAGCAGAAATCAACACAAAAGAGGTTTTGCAGCAGCCGCCAACGGCCGCAGATCTTATATATCTTTATAAAGAGACAATTTTTTGCCAATAGGAGCAGAAATCAACCCTGAAGAGGTTCTGCAGCAGCTGCAAAATATCGGCTGCTGCAGATCTGCTTTACAAAATGGATAAGACTCCTTTTTTTTTTTTTTATTAACATGAGCAGAAATCACTCCCAAAGAAGTTCTGCAGCAGCTGCAAGTCATCCTAATACACCTCCCTGCTGCTGCGGAACTTCTTTAAAAAAAACAAACATTTAAGACGACACAATGAGAAATAGACCAAAAAGAGGTTCTGCAACAGCTACAGATCATAGTATACATCCCTCAGCTGCTGCAGATCTTCTTTGTAAAAAGGATAAGCTTTTTTTTTTTTCCTTTAAATCAATGTTGGCAGAGATTACCCCCACCCAAAAAAAAAACAGATCTGCAACACCTGCAGGGCATTATACTACACCCCTCAGCTGCCTTCTTTATCAAGAGGTTCTGCAGCAGCTTGACAGGTGTCTTATAATCTGTAGCTGCTGCGGAACCTCTTCTAGGACGATTTCTGCTTACTCTGATCAAGGATCTGACCATTGTTTTTTTTTTAGCAATATGAGCAGAAAAGTAAAAAGAGGTTCTGCAGCAGCTACAGATCATAGAATACATCCCTCAGCTGCTGCAGATCTTCTTTGTAAAAAGGATAGGCTTTTTTTTTTTTCCTTTAAATCAATGATGGCAGAAAATTACCCCCCACCCAAAAAAAACATCTGCCTTCTTTATCAAGAGGTTCTGCAGCAGCTTGACAGGTGTCTTATAATCTGTAGCTGCTGCGGAACCTCTTATAGGACGATTGCTTTTTCCTCTGATCAAGGATCTGATCGTTGTTTTTTTGTTTTTTAGCAATGTGAGCAGAAAAGTAAAAAGAGGTTCTGCAGCAGCTGACTATGCCGTCTAATGAATGACAATCCCAATTCCTATGAGTCACCTGGCCGCCCTGTAACCTGTCAAAAAGGCTGGCACAGGGTCACGTGACTCCGCAGTGCCTAATAAGCCCCTTCTAATATACGGTTTGCACATATAACGGGTGCCGTGGAGGAGATGACGGCTCTCCGGGCGGACATGGCGCCCCCGCTGCTCGGAGCCGTCCTTTAGTCCCTGTAGGCAGATCAGCGCTTCCACCTCCGCCCGGCCAGACGAGGCCTCTACGGGGGAAACGCATAGCCGGGGCTGGAGCCCCCTGCTGGGCCTCACATCCACACTCACGGACCTTGCAGAGCTGTTGACCCTGGGAGAGCTCCTCGAACGGGTACCGCTGGTTACACTTAGTGCAGGCGTACAGAGCCGAGGCCATCCTCCGGCCGGCAGTCACTGAGGAGGCGAGGACACGGAGCGCGGGGGCTGAGCAGCCGTCACGGCGGGGCTAGGTCACACACTGAGCCGCCCGACCACTTCTGGAGCTCTCGCTGCCTCCCGGACGGCGTCTCCGGATTGTAGTTTTCAGTGTGGGGCGCCCGCCCGTCGCAGAATTTCCTCCCCTTCGCCTCACTCTGTCCTTCCCCTTCGCGTTACACAATCCGCCCACAGGCTGGGCCAGGAGGCCGCACTGAACACGACGACTCGGCCGGACGCCTCTTTCTCCTCACAGCTCCGCTTTGGTTTCTTCACCGCTCTACCCGCTCACCAAAGAAATAAAACTAAAAAATAAACAAAAGAAAAAAAAAAAACAAGAAACCCGTAACCGGATACTGACAAATCTGCATCACCACAAAGGAAGAAGCGAGGCGGCCAATCACAGCGCTCCTCTTAGAAGCGGGAAACACCCGTTTGAATTTACTGGCCAATAGGAACGAAGGATGAATGTGCGCTCCGCCAATCAGGGGGCCGAGTCCAAGATACATCTTGAAACGCTATTGGCTGCTTGAAGCTAACCAATAGAAATACAAAAAGGCGTTAAGTATTTGGCCACGCCCATCGACATTCCCATTGGTTCATCCTGGCTCCCTGAGAAAATCAGCTATTTACTAATTTTCACCGTCATTTACAAATCTCTACATAAAGTAATAATAATGGCGACAGACGCTTCATAACCGAGAGTCACCGTCATCGTCACTAGAACAGCTCACGGTACGGGGATGTCGGTTGTTAAGATGCTGGTATGAGGCCCCGCCTCTTTCGCATTTCAGTATTTTGATAGGCTGGATAATTTGTCAATCATTCTGGATAGTGATGACGTAAACAGAGCTCTGCCTCCACCTAGTGGTTAGTTTTGTGTATTGCAGCCTCTGTATTATGGATGACCCGGATTAATACTGCTGTTGTTTCCCGGAAGAGAGATGGCGAGTGGTGTCTTCCAGACCAAGACGGTGAGATGTGTTTGTTTAGTTTCGTGTAGGTCATAGATAAGGGAGGTATCAGTGTTTGAAGGTGGACTACTGGTCTCAGCATGCCTGTATTGCAGCTTGCATGCCCATACCAGATGGAGGGAAGAGGCTGTATCTGGGGATGTAGGATGTGCAGGTCTTTGGTGCTCTCATTACTAGTATACAGTGTATATGACACAAACATATAATCTCATGCATATTGCTAGGGGCAACCGCTGTTGCCACCATGACTACCCAGCCTCCCTATAGTCCTGAAGGGCACATGTACCTAGGTGTACTGCAACATAGCTCCACTGCTTATCTAGGCATATGTGCCATTCAGGACCCTAAGAAAGCTGGGTGGCAGTCCATATAGCATCTGTAACTGCAGCTGTAGCCAGTATCCCCATGTCTACCATCTTTAATACTTTTCACTGCTTTGTTTTAGCAGCACAGTACGGTATCTGGGACATCTAAAGGACTCGTCAGTAAAGAGGCGCAATCTTCAACGTCTTACGCCTCGTACCCCAGAGGGAACCTGTCTGTGACCTCTGACCTGCAGCGTTCTCCCAGCAGACCGCCACTGGCGTATCCAGAGAGCAACAGCAGAGGTAATTATAAGGCTGGTGTCACTTACCCGAAATTCACAGTGCTCTAGATTAACAAAAATTAACCTTGGTACCTAAATTGACAAAATTAGGAGCCAGATTTAAAGGGATAAGTGTACCATTAAAGTGACTCCTTCCCTATCCATATCACTTATCCCTATCATCCCCCAGCTAACTAGAGAATGGTGAACTGAAAGTCCTCCAAGCCTCCTCCATGGGAATGAATCGCCAGTACATTTATGTGACTTGTGCGCCATTCACTACTACGTTTGTTGCAGCCCCATAGGAGTGAATGAAGACCCAGTCATTCAAGCACACTGATGCTTCATTTACGTGGGGAACTTTCAGTCCCCCATCCTTCTGATCGCTGGAGGACCCAGTGGTCGGACCCCCAGTGATGTGACACTTATCCTTTTTTCTTGTGGATAGGGAACATGTGTTTTTAAAGGGATAACCTCTATATGTTAGGATTGGTGCTAAATGTTTGATCACTGGAACCCCTACTGATGACTAGAACAGGGATCCTGTTTCCCTGCCAGAATCGAACGGATGCATGGAGAAGTCACTCCATTCATTTAGGAGTACAAGGGAACCCCAGGGTCCCATTGGTTGGACCCCCACTGATCAGCAAGTTAGCCTCCTGTACAGACCTATCTCACACTTAGTATACAGCCTAGTAATCCTCTGCCGCCTGTGTTTCCATGATAACACATGTGCATGGATTTGGGTACCCCCAATCTTGTTATGAGTTAAGTCCCAGATGTCAGACCCCCCCATGGCTGGTCACTCATCAGGTCACTTGTTGGTTCCAGTGCTGGGGCGGTCGCTCTGTCTGTAGCCATATAAATAATTCAGAGCTTGGTTACTGCCTTAAATATTCATGAGCGTGCTCCTCATAACATCTGCTGTGAACAGGCCACGTGTACTGATACCTATACTGACTTACATCTTAAAGGGACACCACACCTAAAGTCATTTTCTTTTGGGTATTGTTTTCTTCTCCCTTCACACCCAAAGTGGAAGCAGACACTCTGCTAATTCTGTGTGCGGTGTAGTCAACCTGAGCTCCCATAATGCATTGCTCTTGAGCTTTCTGTGTGAATTAAAATTACATATTCATTTAGAGCTCAGTATTTGCAAGGATTTTAGATCTACAGTGCATGTATTCAGTGCTTAGATCAGGTCTGACCTCTGGCTAACAACCAGCAAAGTGGCCATGGTGGATCTGCCTGCTCTTCTATGGATCTGTAGTGATCACCTGGTCACATTTGTGCCACCGGCTGTTTGTCCCAGTTTTCTTTAATTAATTTTTCTGCTCTGCCCCATTAACTACAGCCATAATCTCAGCTTTAAAAAACCTCCAGGAGAAGATCCGTCAGCTTGAACTAGAAAGGATAAAAGCCGAGGATAACATCAGACTCCTGTGCAAGGAATCGCTGGACTACAAGCAGCAGCTGGAAAAGCAGACGCAGTCCGCAGATCATGTCAGAGATGATGTCTCCAGGAGGAACAGAGGTAAAGTAACGTCCCTTTTCAATGACTTAAAATGGTTAATAATGGAAGCCTTGATTCCAGAGCAGATATAATACTAATAAATATGTATTTGAGTCTCTATTTTTATTGGATACAGAATGAAATTTACAAAGAGGGAGGAATAGAACCCACACCTCCATTTAGTGTAGTGATGTGATAGAGAAGGAAGGTCCTGGCAGGGCACTACATAGCTATTTCTTATAACAGAAAAGTCAGTGATAGTAAAACCTCAGCTTTAATATCCCCTGCTTGTTGTATCTTGTTCAGATCTCTCCAGACAGTTGTCAGTGGCAGAATCTCGGTGCAGCCTTTTGGAGAAACAGCTGGAATACATGAAGAAAATGGTCCAAAATGCCGAAACAGAGAGGAATTCAGTCCTGGCAAAACAGGTACCTGGATGGTAGATGAGTAGATCATGGGCTACATGTTTTATGGATGTCACTGATGTCCTTAAGCCTAGATTCACACAACCGAGTTTGTAAGTGCTGGATTTCCCGGCCTGAACAGTATATGCATATAATCTATGCTGCTAGGAGTCCCTGCCTCCCAGTGACATACTGTCCTGTAGTGATTATAGTATGGCACAGTATGTCATTGGGAGGCAGGGACTCCTAGCAGCATAGATTATTATAATGCTAGGAGATCCTCTGCCTGCATAATGTACAGGCGCGTGTGTGTGTGTGTGTATGTAAAATATATAAATTTTATAATTTTTTTTTAATTAGGTATCGCTTGAAGGAGACAAAGCACTTGATAAATCTAACTTACAAGCCAAGCTGGAAAAGTTGGATAAGTTAGAACAAGAATACCTGAAGCTGACCACAATGCAAATCCTGGCAGAGGTGAGAGTTGGAGAATGGGAGGAAACACAAATACTCAGATTAGAAGGGATGACCGCTGTCCTGAGGAAACGCTGCAACCTTCCTGCACTCACAGAGCTCAGTTAAAGGGGTTTTCCAGGACATGAAATGAATAGTACAGGTGACTATAAGAAACTTCTATGGAGAGGTGAGCTTAACCTAATAAATGGAAAAGGAAACCTATATATTCACCTGTACTATTTATGAAACGTTATTTTATAATTGGAGATACAACTATATATATATATACAGCACAGACCAAAAGTTTGGACACACCTTCTCATTCCAAGAGTTTTCTGTATTTTCATGACCATAAAAATTGTAGATTCACACTGAAGGCATCAAAACTATGAATTAACACATGTGGAATTATATACTTAACAAAAAAGTGTGAAACAACTGAAAATATGTCTTATATTCTTTATTAACACTTTTCTGTGAAATCCTGCATTTTGACCCTTTCCATTGCTTCTCACTATGTATGGTGCTGAGGCTTGTGCTATATGAAGCTGCATAGAAATATCCCAACTCCGACACTGTTTTCAACCAGTGATATGTCTGGAAATTATAAATCCCCTATACCTCTTGGTGGCATGGCCACTGTTAAAGAAAAGATGGCTGCTCATGCACATCTCCATTCACTTCTGTGGGAGATGCACAAACAGCCAAGCATGGAAGCCCTTTTTTCATGACACCTTTGGCGTTACTAAATGATTCCTGTCACATATTTTTGGCTTTGTTTTTAGAATAAAATCCGGGATATAGAGCAAAAACTGCGAGAAGAGGAACATCAGCGGAAACTAGTCCAGGAGAAGGCAGCTCAGGTAAGTGGGTAGCAAGGTAATGGATTTGGTGGAACCCAACATGCTCACTCCTTTACCTTCAATGCTGTATAATCTTAGTATAAATGCTACACCTTGTGCTTGGTTCTTGGCCGGATGCTTAACTTGTCTTGTCTTGCAGCTGCAGACGGGTCTAGAGACAAATCGTATCCTGCTCAAGTCTTTAACTCCTCCTACAAAGCAAGTGAAGATCAAGAGGCGAACATCACACGGAGAGAAGGTAACCACCGAACCCTTTGTATCCAGATGGGGTAGGGGCCTAAGGAAACCAAGGATGGCACAATGAAAGGGAAACTAGAAAATACAAAGAAATGTGACGTAGAGCTGAGCATGTTTAAAGGGAATTCTGCCCTAGCCTTGAAATACTGACAGGCTCCGTAATTGCAGTGAACCGTATTTTACTTTTACGCTCATCAGTGGCATGTTTGTTGCAGTCCCATTCAAGTGAATGCAACTGAGCTGCAATACCAAGCACAGCCACTACGTATAGCGCTGTGTTTGGGAATAGGTTGTAGCATTGTCCAAACACTGCAGCCTTTCCTAAGAAAGCTGATCAGTGGAGGTGCGGTGTGTTGGACCCTCACAGATCTGATTTTGATGATATCAAAAGGTCATCGATAATGTAGTCCTGGAAACCCCTTTAATTTTTTTTTTTTTTCCTTTTCCTATTTCAGAAGTCTAGTCATCAGAGCTGCAGCCATACACAGCCTCACTACAGGTTAAGCCTCGGAGATGTGCCTTTTGTTGCAGGGAAGGTGAGCAGTATGGTTGTGCATTGTGTGTTTTTTTTTTTTTTTTTTTTTTTTTTTTTTTTTTTTTTTTAAAAAGAGTAGAATCCAGTGTTGGAATATCAGTCTGTGTAACCCTGGTTCTTGTAGTACTTGTGAGGAAGAATATAGCATGACTACTGAGGACCCAAAACCACTCTGACCAAGGCTTATTAGATTTTCATGATGGCATAGAATTAAAATAACTGTTTGCCTCCAGTGGTGAAGTGTAGGAATTGCACTTTGGAAGTTAAAGGGGTTATCCGGGGACTGTTGAGAAATTTACTTCTCTCAGGTGGTGTTTAAACCGAATCTCTTCTTTCTGGGGCTGGTTCCAACAGGTCACATGATCAGAACCAGCTACCCAGCAACCAAGTCCATCCTTCTTTCATGTTTTCACTGGTACCTGTACTATGAGGGCTGGCAGACCAGATCATTATAGTAAAACCAGCCCCGATAGTAGAGGTAACCAGCAGTGAACAGCGAGAGGAGGTGGAACAACTCTGTCCCGGTTCCGATCACATGACCGAGTCAGAACAAGCCTGGAAACTCGTGTACCGCCAAAATAGCATCCGGGAGAAGTGAGTTTTAACACCGTCTAGAGATCGTGTTTGATTCAGGTGACCCGAACCTGTTTTCCCATTGTGAATCGGTGCCACTGTAGCTGAAATATCGCCACTTTTTTCATAATGCAGATGAGCATATCTGGGCATTGCTCCACAGAGGTCAGCCTCCGACCGCTCTGTGGCACCCTCTGCCCCTCCATCCTTTGCTGGACAATCTTGCTTGGCCCTGAGTTCTGTTGCACTCTCCGCTGTTCATAGTCTTGGCACAGGTGAATGTGAGTGTGACAGAACTCAAGGCCAGGCGAGATTAGATATACAGTCCCTGACCCTGTCACTCAGAGGATGGAGGGGCAGGTAGTGCACAGAGAGGTTGGAGGCTGACCTCTTTGGGCAACAGCAACACCCTTGTTGCTCCAAAGAGCTGATTTGCATATTATCATAAAAGGCGATCTCGGCACCAGAAGCACTGTTTGATTCAGGTGACCATAACATATCTGTCTGCAAGGCTATGGGCACCTTTGCTGTGGAAAAAAATTAGATTTTTCAATATGTCAGCGATTACCTTACATTAAGAGTTGCACTAAATTTCAGGCTACAGTCCCCATTCCTTCAGTCACTTTCAGACTCTCTGTTCACATCCTGCTCCTAATTTCAGACTTTTCTTATGTGGACATGTCTCTTCCAGTAAGACATGCAGGGTGTGAAGTCTGGGTGTCCAGGATTCTAGCTCTCATGGATCATCACATCTTCACCCTTGGACTGATTTGTCCTCTTACAGCCCCTGAAGGATTTCTTCTACCTTATGCTGAAAGACACTGATGCTGAGGAGTGATTTTCCTCCTCCCCCTACAAACTGGTGTGTGTCTACACTTTGATACAGTTCAGCCTCTGTGATCTTCCCTCCCAGACAATTTCTTCTCTCTTCACACTGATCTGATATCTACAACCTCCTCCCCTTGCCTGGTGCTAACATTGTGAGAAGTAGGAGAGCCGGGAGCACTGACACAGCCATTAGTAGTCTGCAGTCGGATCTATGTTAGATTCAGCAGCACAGTCTACTAAGTACAGGAGGTACACAGACTGTACAACAATACAGTGGTAGGAAAATGTTTAGAAAGTTGCAAAGCAAATGAACAATTCAGTGCAAAGGTCTCCATAGCCTGTAAAGGAGTTATTCACTTTTCTAAAATGAATGGACTATCCTTCCAATATGCCATCAATTTTGGATCTGTGGGAGTCTGGGACTGCGCCGCTTCTGATTATGTTTGTATGTCAGGAGCTGCACTGCTCACTTGCTGTACACTACAGCAGTGGGTTTAGATACTGCAGCATTGTCCCTCAGACTTCAGTGGTATCACCGCTGCAGTACCTAAACCCACTGCTACACATTGTATAGCGAGTGGGCAGCATGTAAACGATACTGGGAGCCATGCTGTCCCAGAATAGCTGATCTGTGGGGCTCCTGGCAGTTAAGCCATCAATGTTAGATCTGTCTGTATTATCAGTATTAAAGGTGGATAACCGCTTCAGGGTATCTTACATAATGTTTGTGAAGGTATATGGATGAACGTGGTTCTCGTTTCTGTATTCCAGTCTACCGCTCCCAGTCACTCTGTTCGGGCCAATGTCCAACATGTCCTACACCTGATGAAGCAACACCATAAAGTCTTCTGCAATGACCGGGTGGTGAGCGATCAGCCTTTAGAAGAGAAAGAGAGCGGTGTCAGGTGGATTGATAATATGGCGCTGTCCTCTTCATCCTATCGGGAGCTTTCTGATGTTCTGCTCACACTGGAGGATGAATTTGGGCAGATGAGTTTGTGAGTATTGATGGTAGCTGCGTGTATGAAAGATATCAGTACAGAAGACAGAGTGGGGCGGTATTATAGACTGGTGGTGATGATAGGTGACCACTGCATAGGAAAGAGATGACGCCAAGGCCCAGCAGATGAGGTAAAGCTGCTGAATACGTTCAGGTGTGATCTTGTCTGTATCTCTGTCTCACTAGTGATCACCAGGAATTGGTGAAACAGATCAATGAAGCACATTCCGACCGCCTGAAAGAAGATCTAGAGGAAGAACTGGAGGTTTTAGTGAGGAAAATGGAGGCAAAAGCAGACCAGATAACTAAAGTACGCAAGCACCAAGCCATGGTGAGTCACCTGTTCTGCACAGTAATAGACTTGGTTAAAAGGGGATATTACATCTCCGTATTTATGGCTGTGTCCATAGGCCAGGAGTTGGCAACGCCTGTAACGTGCGGCAAGAGTGGTACGCACCATGATTCCCTGGCACAGCTACTTCAACTTCTGTGTCATGTTCTTTCTAACAGATGATCACTTTGACCCCATTCTGTCACCCTACAACACCTGCAGACATCGATCCAGTTCATAACTTGGTGGCAGGTGGAGGACCATGTGACTGTACACGTTACTCGGCCTCTTCGATAGTAACACACTACACACTAGTGCTGGCTGAGTTACGTGGATAGTCACATGGTCCTCCATCTGCCGCCAAGTTATGGGATTGATGAATGCAGATGCCGGAGGCTGACAGAATGGGGACAGGGGTGGTCATCAGCACATGGCATATACAGAGGCATACTGTGTATTACACTGTATGGAGTACTAATGGGACATTATACTATGTGAGGGTAGCTAATGGGGCATCATACTGTGTGTGAGGTAACAATGGGCCATTATACTTTGTTTTGGGGTCCTGGTATTCTACCACACAAAATAGTGTTGTGGTGTGTGTGTGTTTTTTTTTTTTTTTTTTTTTTTTTGTAAATGGGTTTAGGAAACCTCCATTAACATGCATTAGATTCAGATTGTCAGTGAGTCTGAGGATTTTTGACACAGAAATCCTCATCAAGTCCTGACAGTCTGAACAAGACCTTATGCAGATATTACACAGTCTAACAGATCTGCTGCACAATTGGCATACAGCACCAATGAACACTTCATGTACAATGGCTACTCCCTTTATGGGTGTTCTATAGATGTCACTGGAGGGATTTATTAAAACTTCCCACATGATCAGTGTTGCCTATAGCCACCATGTTGATCCCAGCTCTTATTTTTCCCATAGCTTGGAAAACTATTAAAGGAATCAAAGCTGAAAAAGAAATCTTCTTGTGAATCTTCCAAAACCATTCACAGTAGAAAAGACCAGCACACAAATAAACGTGACCCGAACAGGGCGAGTCCTGGAGAGAAGAGCAGGAGGAGTCTCCAGTTACTGCGAGAGATGCAAACGCTGCAGGGCTCCTTACAGAGGAACGACGTACACTGGGAATAATGTGTGGCCCTCACTGGCGACCTCTCAGGGATAGTGACTGTCCCCGCACTGAGTATATCACTGACCGAAGCTGCCGGAGCTTAAGTGTCCATTCACGGTGATGTACTTATAGGAGGCGGCGGAATAAAAATAATCATCTACCAGATGTCCAGCAGGTGGCGCTCATTTTGAATGTACTGTATTTTATTTATTATGAAGCTTTTATTTCTACATCCAAAGGCGACTTCTGAGATTCTTAGTGAGACTTTAGAAGCCTTAAGGGGTAATTGGAGAATGTCTGAAGCATTGCACTGCATCCACCCTAGAAGAGCAGGTGATTGGTCTAGACCTGGGGCACTTGGGGTATGCTGGGAGTTGTAGTTTTGCAACAGTTGGAGACCAAAGTGGCCAACCATGATATGCTACACACTCCTCAGCTCCTAATAGGAGTGTCCGGCTTCAAGGGGAGGTCCTCAGGTGGGGAAATGCTGGTAGAGAAGATGACAATGGCACACACAGGGACACATCAGATACTACTTGCTTTCTAGACGTCTGGCTTTGGGAGGCAGTTTTGTTGATGTATGAGACTTCTCAGCCTATCAGAGTATCTTAGAAATGGGACTTACCTGTTTTTATATACTTGCTGGCATAGGCAGCACTCCTGCCCCCATAACAAACACTGAGAGGAGAGTTTGCTAAGAGTATATTCACACAGGGCAAATTTGTTGCAGTATTTTCACATATACTTCATTTATATGGAATGCATTTTCTAATGCAAAACCTTGTACAAATCTGCCGCATGTGAATAAAGCCTAAGGGTAAATTCACACACTGCATATTTGTTGCAGAAATTCTGTGAATAAAAATAAACTCCATTCATTTCAATGGGTGATTTTTTTTTATTTTTTATTTTTTTATGTGGAAGTACATGACTTTCTGCAAGTGCCCATTGAGATAGAGGACGGTCACAGAAAGATCTGCTGCATATAAATATACCCTTCAATCCCATGCACATTTTTGGTCTGTGTGCTATTGGTTATTATTGGTTATCTGTAATAGTGGATAGCATATGGACCCATTAATTTCAGTGGCTTCATACATATGATCATAGTTTTTATGGATCTATGTGGGGGGGTGAAGGACCAAGCCATGGTAAATACAGCAGGTCCTATTCCTGTCCGTTTTTCCAGCTTGATCCATCTATTCTATCGATCGGGTCCATGAAAACACGGATGGCGCACAAATGTTTCACAGGCCCGAAGATCGTGTGCATGGGACCTGAAGGTTAGGATTATTAGGGCGTTTTTACCTTAATTTTAAAGGAGTATAAATGGGCTATGACCCCAATGGATTTAGAGGAAAGTAATAAAACTGAAATTGTGGCAAAAAATGTGAAATTTTGTAAATTTGTATAAGGAATATATAACATCTGCAGATTATGTCCTCTGTATAGATTCTGTATAAGCTGCTGTATATACCTCCTCTGCTGCCGCCTTCTGGGTGATTTGGGGTCTGTTGCACAGTATGTAACTTTTTACACTGGTAGTACTTTTTCATAAAAAAAATTCTCTGAAACTTGTTTTAGGCCGAAGCCACATGTTGCAGAAATTCTGCATATTTGGTGCACGTTTAGTTGCGTTTGTTAAGCCAAAGCCAGGAGAGGGGTTAGCAGGGGGGAGAAGTATATGTGACTCCTTTATATTTCTCATTCTTGGCTTTGGCTCAAAAAACTGCAATAAAAATAGTTTTTCTGCAATGTTTTTCTGCATTCACACCAGGAGACTGGCCAGTAAATCAGGCCAAAACATGGACCAACGACATATTGTCCCATAGTGATTATAGTATAGGATTTATATAGCAGATAGTCCGGGGCTCTTAACATCATATATAAGTATACAGCTAGGAGTCCCTCTCCTGGCATAAGGTGTAGGACAGTAAATCCGGCCACGACACTGACAGAGTTTCACGGTTGAAACGTGTTCATGTGAATGTGACCTAAGGGTATGTTTACACGGTTATGGATGGTAACCAACGCTGTCATTCTGCTTTCCCATAATCCAAAATGACAGATCCCACCTAATATATGTGGAAGGAGGGGAGAATGTCTCTGCATAACAAGTCCGACGTGTAGTCTGGGAAAGCTTGGTGGCATTCCCAGGGGACGTTTTGTGTTTTTACTCTCCTTTCCCAGTGTCCTGAATGGTAAAGCGACATTCACATAAACATGCTGATTCTCAGCCATGTTTTTCATGTCTTGCATGTCAAAAACTGGAGTCTGACATTGTGGACTTTTTATGGTGGTTAAACTGGTTTCATCCAGCTTTCCCAGAAACAGATGTATTGGATACAGAAGGCCAAATGACTGGTTTATATTTTCTGGTGGATTTTTATTTTCTGTTTACGGATAAAATGCTGACATTTTGGTGTAACATATAATGTATCATATGTACCTATTTATATGGCGACATTTATATACATGTGCTGTCTGTTGCCCATAGCAACCACACAAGAGCTTTTACAAGAGCACTATGAGAAATGAAAGCTGAGCTCTGATTGGCTGTGGTTTCTCTTGAAAAATGAAAGCTGTGATTGGTTGCTCTGGGCAGTGTATATAGGATGTGTTCTTACTTGTCGGCGGTGGTGCCTTATTTATTCTGTACATGACTTGTTCACTTCTTATATGGCAGCTACTGACTATATTGCCTCTAGTAAGGAGCTTGCGCAGTGAAAAGGGTCCTCTGCCACTCCCCCCCATCCTGTTCTCGCTTTGTGGATAACACCTTCAAGAGGCTCCAACCTCTTAATAATTGTGGCGCAACTTGTCTTGTTCCTGGCTTATAGTAAGGCCTATTGCAGACGACATGGTCGAGATCAGTGTGCTATCCGTGTTTTTCCCAGATGGCACACTGACCCATTCTTTTCTATGGGCCCGTACACATGACCATGAATTACATGATCATGTGTGCGGGTTGACAGTCCGGGCCGCAAAACATAGAACAGGTCCTATTTTGCGGCCCTGCTTCCATGGCTGCTATTCATTTAATGAAAGGGGCCGCGGAAGCACGGGCGGCACACGGGTGAGATCCGCGTTCCCCCCACGCCTTTAATTCATGGCCGGCTGGAAGCACACGGACGTCTCCAACCGGCCTTAATCTATTAAACCAAGCCATCCCTGGCCCGCCTTAATCTCTGTCCTACTCTACTCACTTTTCTAAAAAGTGGCAAGCAGGTTGGAAAATTAACCAAAAATAAAACCTATCAATGTATTTTATTTATTTTTTGTCAGTGTGCTACCCATTTTGTTTAACGGATAGCACAGTGACCATTTCTCTGGCCCCATGCACACAGGCATGATTTTCACGGGTCTGTGTGGTAACTGAGCCGCAAAAGTCAGCACAGGTCCTATCCCTGTCTGTTTTGTGGCTTGTCTCATACATTGAAATGAAAAACACAGATAGCACAGGGATACCATCGGGTTACTGTCTGCCACAGTCCTGTACGTGATTATGTGCGTGTAGCCTTAAGGTGCCAAACCTGCTGACCCCAGTCCCGTTCATTGCACAATTTAGCAGTTTAAAGAGGACCTTTCATGTCCTCGGAAATCAGCAGTATTTATAGAAGCTGACCGTGCACTGAATTCAGCGCGCTGTCAGCTTTGTCGGTATGTGACCTGGTGCCAGATAGATCAGTGGCATTAGTTTTGGCGCCAATATCCCTCCACTGTCAGAAGGGCAGGCCTTATAGCCTAGCATCATATACTGGGGCTTGAGGAACTCTGCTCCCCCCCCCCCCCCACACCAAATTCTCTCCAGCAGCTCTTGGCGCATGCGCAGTGCACCATTGAAGCTGAGAAGGGTTCACCTCTCCTCATTGCACATGCGCAGAGTATATTCCTGTTTATTGCACTTGCACCACCAGGGATTTGTCTGGGATCCACCACCAGAATAACATTTAAAAACCTACTGAATGGTGTGATGGATGGGACTGCGGTCATGAGGTTTTGGGCCCTAATTCCCAGCAGCATATGGACATACTGGAGACAAGTTCCCTGCACTGTGCATACAAATGTGTGCTTTGTCAGTCTGCTAGCTGTTTTTTTTCACAGCTACCACACTCGCCCATTATTTTCTATGGCTCCATACATACGGCCATCTATTTTCATGGGGCCTTGAGCCTGGGGCAAAACTCAGGACCGTTATTATTCCTGTCTGTTTTGTTACCCTGACTCGGTGAAGAAAGTGAATCCATCTTTTTTTACCACTGACCCGTCATATATATATTCCTGTGCATATAGCCTTAGGCTATGTTCACACGTAGGAATCTGCTGCATATTCTGCCACCCATTTTTTTTCAATGGGAGTCAGAGATTGCAGCAGGCTGGGGCAAAAATATCAGTATCCTGCTCGATATTGCCGCAGATTCCGCGGTTCAGGAGTTCCTGATGAATAGGCCCGTTCATCCAGGCCTAATCAGCAATCCCGCAGCGTAAAATTAAGAGACATTTCTCTTTTTCCGCTCTGTGGACCTAGCCTTATATGATGTGATAAGATGCAGCCCATAAGCCAGAGTGGCACTTTTTGGGGGGAAAAAAAAAAAACTGACCGTTCTTTCTAATCTCAATCTCTTAAAGAGGACCTGACACCTCTCCTGACATGTCTATGGTAGTAAACACTTTGATTTCACATGAAATGACAGATCTTGAGCAACTATTCTTAGAATACTGCATTATCATTCCTCTGTTGTGCCTCCTGGAAGTGTATGAATAAACTGACAACTGTGTTACCATTCTTCTTCTCAGATGTGTCCCTACACAGTGTGATGCCGGAATACAGAGTATATAAACAATGTTGGGTTACTTCTGGGGGTACTGCTGGATAAAGAGTTGTAAATTACTTAGGTGCAAGAATTACCCGCGTGTTAAAAGACTGCACCGATCTGTTCACCAGGGTAATTCACCATGCGTATGAATGAGACTGAGAGGCTATATATGCCTGAAAAAAAAGGCAAGGTCCACATAAACCTGGAAAGCGCTGTAGGTTCTGTATTGGTCTGTGGTGCTTTCTTCTATCATCTGCTATAACATCCATATGGACAGGGTCCTACTCTGATGTAATGCACTTTTTTTTCTATGATGTAATGTATGTGTCCTCGCTTGCACTATATAAATAAAGCTATGTATATGACTAATTGGGCCGTTTCATTAAACCACTTATTACCAGTTACACCAGTGGTGCGTTCTAGAAGGGGATTGTGCCGTGTGTGTGTGTAATATAAATCTATATTAGTCTGATGTTTACTCTACTATCTTACCTTCATCTTCGAGATGGTAAAGATGATCAGGTAGCAGGCGGCAGGTCATTCCCATAGATGTGACTTAAAGGGGTTAGAAACAGTGCCACATCTGTCCATGGCTTGTGCTTGGTATTGCAGCCCAGTTCCATTAAAATGGGACTAAACTGTAATACCGTATGCAACCTGTGGACAGGTGTGGCAAGGAAGGAAGCAGCCATGTTTTTCTAATCCTGGACGACTACTTTGACGATTTACCCTAAGGTTGGTAACTGCTATCAGATCAGGGTCTGACACCAAACACCTTCACCAATGAGCTATTCTCAGCAGCGCTGTTCTCTATGTAGTGGCCAAACCAGGTTACTGCAGCTTAGCTCCCATTCAAGTGAATAGGAACTAAACTGCAGTACCTGGTTTGACCACTACTCAGAGAACAGCGCTGTCTGCTTCCTGCTCAGAACAGCTGATCGGTGGGATGTCTGGTGTCAGACCCCCCCACCAATCTGATATTGATTACCTATCTTTGGGTAGATCATTAATATTTTTTAGCTCAGAAACCTCCTTTACACAGTTATCATCATCAAAACTGAACATATGTGAGAAAATGGTGCTAGTGGGCCAGGCTGGGATATTTATGGACTTGTTAGTATTCTTATTGATCGTATGTATCTACACACCTGGTATAGTAAACCCATTTGTAGACACCCTATTAGGGTGATTATTCAGCCAGAGAAGAGTCACTACACAGAGGGCCTGACTTACTGTTGTGGTTACAATTAGACACTGGCAGAAACGTGGCACAGTGTGGTTCCTCTCTGGCATGTAGGTTGGGCTAGAATTTGACATGTGGGCGTGAAATCTCAAAAGGGGGTGTGGTTTAAATACGCCATGTTGTGACCAAATAGTGTCAAACTTCTGCCACAAAGTAAGCCAACTAAATGCAGCCTAGTCAGTTCAAAGCTACGTCAGATTTGTCATCCAGCATTAGTCACTGTGATAAACCTGGTGT
Source organism: Leptodactylus fallax (assembly GCA_947044405.1). Lineage (NCBI taxonomy): Eukaryota > Metazoa > Chordata > Amphibia > Anura > Leptodactylidae > Leptodactylus > Leptodactylus fallax. The sequence continues at coordinate 444,625 of CAMRHE010000133.1, read as the reverse complement.
ATTTTCAGACAGCCTAGGTTTGCACTGTGTAGCTAATAGTAAATGTGGGGCACTGTGTGTCTCTGGACTGGACCTGGTCTGTCCACTTATTACATAGACCGTCTATTGTTTTCCACTGGAACTGTGTCATACTTTGGTGGCGCTGCAGGGAAATCTATTCAAAGGCAAAGAAGCTCTCGGTGATCCACTATACCAGGGGTAGGCAACCTTCGGCACTCCAGCTGTTCTCAAACTACAACTCCCAGCATGCATACTTGCTCTGCTGTTCTTGGAACTCCCATGGAAGTGAAAGGAGCATGTTGGGAGTTGTAGTTTCACAGCAGCTGGAGTGCCGAAGGTTGCTGTCCCATGCGCTATACAGTGGATGGGGATTCTGCTCTCCTCTTATTACTTGAATAGGAGCAGACCGCTTGTGGCACCCACCAGAACGGCCAATTTGTACAGGGCCCCCTGTATTGAACCCCCTTAGATCAAATACTGATGACCTATCCTGTGCTCTTACTGAATGTATTTTGGGCCATCCTAACAAAAATGGATTGTTAATATCGATGAACCCTCTTGTGGTGTGTCAGATGGAAAAGAACAAGTGCGGCACTGCAGTCAGATAATAGTTTATTAAGGTTTTAGCATCCCAAAAATCTACAGTTTTAAAGTAAAGCACATCTTATAAACAAGTAATGCCATAAGAACCTCTTAAAATATTACAGTAAAATCAGTGCAAAGTCCTGCAGGTAACCATTTGCATAGTGTTACTTAATACAATGGGAATCTACCGTGTCTCCAGACAGACCCACTTACATGAGAGCAGTAAGGGTAAGTTCACACTGAGGATTTTGAGGCATCTTCCATTCATTTTTATAGGAATCAGGAACAGATTTTTTTCCCTCTAGCTGTTTTTATTTCAGCAAGAGGGGGGAAAAAAAAAAGTCTTCAGGCGGATTCTGCCTTGTAAAACCCATAGAAATGAATGGGCGGTGGAAAAAAAAAAATTAAATTAAACATCCTACGCAGAAATTAGACCAATGTGAATGACGACTTTTACAACTGCTCAGATTTAAATGGGCCTGTCCTTTTAATACGACATTAGTAACGTGGCTCTATAGTGTTGTCCGTACAGATTCAGGAGCCGTTTCGATACCCCCACCGAGGTAACAGCGATAAGGCACTATTTAGTGATCCAGTCAATATCAGTGACTGGGTGTCTGTATAGAGCAGCGGTTTCTGTACAGTATATAGTTCTATAGAAGTGCAGGTCTCTATATCCTCCATGGCCAGTGGTCTCATATATCCACTAGTGGGAGGAATCGCTGCACCAACATCATAAGTCTTTCACAAAGATGGCAGAATCCTAATAGTCCAGTACCCTAGAAAACCAATCTGCCTCACATGGTCCCAAACATGTCAGTATAAGTGCCAGACTATCAGAATCCTCCAAGGCATTGCTGCTCCTAGGCTGAATAAATAAGAGTTCAAAGTGAATTTTAAGGGGATATATAGGCTTTAACAAATGATCTGCAATTTCCCCAAAACAGTGCCACTCCTGGCGGTGTCTGGTATTGCATTCAGTTGACTAGAACTGGGCTGCAGTAGACCATGGCCAAATGCGGCTAGCATGTCTGGAAAAAATAGCAAATCCTGGGGTTGTCTAGTAATAAAAATACAGGGCTACTTTTATCCAAAATCATCGGAGCTCCAGTACCAGATACAACCCGTGTGCAAGTGTGGTGCTGTTTTTGGATGAAAACAGCCATGTTATTCTAAAGGTGCATTCACATTTAACTTTGTTTAAAAGGGTTGTCCTGTTATGGATACTTGACCCCTATCCACAGGACAGTGGGTAAGTGTCCAGTCGCTGGGTCCCCCAGTGATCACGAGGATGGGGGACCAAAAGTCCCCCTAAGGCCTTGTGAATGGAGATCCAGTGCACTATCCTGATCGGCACTCCATTCACTTCTAGGGGGCTGCGGGCCCTGCTGGAGATTACAGTCCTGGCAGCCCTCTAGAAATGAATGGAGCGCTGGTCACACAAGAACACTGGAGCTCCAATTCATAAGGAGGCCTTAGTCGGACTTTCAGTCCCTCGTCCTTCTGATCACTGGGGGACCCGGCCCTCGGGAACCTAGTGATTGGACACTTATCCCCTGTTCTGTGCATAGTAACGGAATAATTGTCCATAACAGAACAACCCCTTTAAGCATATGTTTGGGAACTATATGGTGACAGATGCCACTCTATGGCTTCTTCTAGAGGCATCCAATAACATATACAGTACAGACCAAAAGTTTGGACACACCTTCTCATTCCAAGAGTTTTCTGTATTTTCATGACTATAAAAATTGTAGATTCACACTGAAGGCATCAAAAACTATGAATTAACACATTTGGAATTATATACTTAACAAAAAAGTGTGAAACAACTGAAAATATGTCTTATATTCTAGGTTCCTCAAAGTAGCCACCTTTTGCTTTGATTACTGCTTTGCACACTCTTGGCATTCTCTTGATGAGCTTCAAGAGGTAGTCACCTGAAATGGTTTTCACTTCACAGGTGTGCCCTGTCAGGTTTAATAAGTGGGATTTCTTGCCTTATAAATGGTGTTGGGACCATCAGTTGTGTTGTTCAGAAGTCAGATGAATACACAGCTGATAGTCCTACTGAATGGAGTGTTAGAATTTGTATTATGGCAAGAAAAAAGCAGCTAAGTAAAGAAAAACGAGTGGCTATCATTACTTTAAGAAATGAAGGTCAGTCAGTCCGAAAAATTGGGAAAACTTTGAAAGTGTCCCCAAGTGCAATGGCCAAAAGCATTAAGCGCTACAAAGAAACTGACTCACATGAGGAAAGGAAGACCAAGAGTCACCTCTGCTGCGGAGGATAAGTTCATCCGAGTCACCAGCCTCAGAAATCGCAGGTTAACAGCAGCTCAGATTAGAGACCAGGTCAATGCCACACAGAGTTCTAGCAGCAGACACATCTCTACAACAACTGTTAAGAGGAGACTGTGTGCAGCAGGCCTTCATGGTAAAATAGCTGCTAGGAAACCACTGCTAAGGACAGGCAACAAGCAGAAGAGACTTGTTTGGGCTAAAGAACATAAGGAATGGACATTAGACCTGTGGAAATCTGTGCTTTGGTCTGATGAGTACAAATTTGAGATCTTTGGTTCCAACCACCGTGTCTTTGTGCGACGCAGAAAAGGTGAAGGAATGGACTCTACATGCCTGGTTCCCACCGTGAAGCATGGAGGAGGAGGTGTGATGGTGTGGGGGTGCTTTGCTGGTGACACTGTTGGGGATTTATTCAAAATTGAAGGAATACTGAACCAGCATGGTTACCACAGCATCTTGCAGCGGCATGCTATTCCATCCGGTTTGTGTTTAGTTGGACCATCATTTATTTTTCAACAGGACAATGACCCCAAACACACCTCCAGACTGTGTAAGGGCTATTTGACCTAGAAGGAGAGTGATGGGGTGCTACGCCAGATGACCTGGCCTCCACAGTCACCAGACCTGAACCCAATCCAGATGATTTGGAGTGAGCTGGACCGCAGAGTGAAGGCAAAAGGGCCAACAAGTGCTAAGCATCTCTGGGAACTCCTTCAAGACTGTTGGAAGACCATTTCAGGTGACTACCTCTTGAAGCTCATCAAGAGAATGCCAAGAGTGTGCAAAGCAGTAATCAAAGCAAAAGGTGGCTACTTTGAAGAACCTAGAATATAAGACATATTTTCAGTTGTTTCACACTTTTTTGTTAAGTATATAATTCCACATGTGTTAATTCATAGTTTTGATGCCTTCAGTGTGAATCTACAATTTTTATAGTCATGAAAATACAGAAAACTCTTGGAATGAGAAGGTGTGTCCAAACTTTTGGTCTGTACTGTACATAATGCATATGCATTAAACATGGGGTGAAAAACGAGATGGGAATGCACCCTAATCCTGGCCTACCCCTTTAAAAACACAGGGCCTCATTTATCAAAACCATCTTGTTGCCCGTAGCAACGAATCCCCAAGCAGATTTAATTTCATTAACGGATCAGGCAAAATGAGAGCTGTGCTGTGATTGGTTGCTATAGGCAACATGGCCGTATTTCTGTCAGATTAATACATAAGGTCTATGAGCTGGTCGGGGTTCTTGCATAGGTCTATAGAAGTTACACTAGATGTAATAGTATTTAGTATAAAGTAAGGCAGAGTAATACCTCTACATGTAGTAGTGAGGTCACAATAAATAATGTAAGGCAGCAGCAGTCACATATTACACTGGTCTATGGCTACGACCTGCGGATGAGGAGGGGGCGCTTACCACAGACATAAGACCTGTGACTTGTCGTCATCATAAATAAGTAGTAGGTGACCGCGTTCTTTGGTTATTATGATGCTAGTAAGGTAATTAAAGTTTACAATAATCAAGTAAAACAGATAAGGCACAGTGACATTGTATTTATGTATAGGGTCCGAGGGGCGGGGCATTACACAGGAAATCCCGCCCCCCTGACCGCGCACTAGGTATAACACACCAGCGCAGGTTTATAAAATGGTCTATAAGTAAAACCGGCCTTGGTGACCATAGCAACCAATCATATTACAGCTCTAATTTTATCGCCGCAGCTTAAGAAATGGCTGGTTGCTATAGGCAACAATACCAGTTTTGCGCTAAGTGTTACATTAAGGCTTCACATGACCTGGTGAGGATAGAGGAGTACTAGCTGGCTGCTGGTGATCTGGACAGTTACGATAACTGCACTGGAGTACAGACAGGGGGCGTCATACATTTACAGGTTCATCTGTAAGCCTATTGTTAATGTGCAGTATTGGCTACTTAGTGCGGTAAGATGACGGGTGACATGAGTCACCCCCAAATTAGAGTTATCACCATTCACAATCATAGTAAGTGAACTTTTCTTATAACATATGGCTTCAGGACCTCACTAGTGACATTGTAGCAGACTAAGGTTTTAATCACACTTCTGGTTTTTTACATACGTGTTCCGCCTGTATGTTTTATGGTTGGAACCGGGACACATTGATCTCAATGTAATTATTCACACGTCTATTTTTTTTTATGGACCGTGAATCCGTAAAAATAAAGACAGCGACCTGCTCTATGTTGGTCTGTTTTACTGACTACGGATACGCAGTAAGCCTACAGTCACACAACTGTGATACAAAATGGCCCTTGTTCACAACCGTTTTGCACCCGAGGGGTGCCCATTTTCCTGGATCCCTCACATTTTACTGTTTTGGGGGCCCTGTGAAAACAGATGAAAATAGGACATGACCTATTTTTTGAGGGTCCATTAAAACGGTCACATGGCCGATGTAGGCTAAAAGGGTTATGGGAAGATGGAAATTTTTACAATGCATTCAGTGCTTACTGTATAGCAGATGGTGCCCCAATAATTAGCTTTGTAGAGTACAACAGGGAGGAAGTCTAATTCCTCAGCCTCCCCCGCTGACGCTCTGACTCCACTTTACTCTATGGACCTGCAACAGGAGTAGGGCAGAGTCAGTGACATCACAGGGAGCCAGAGTGGCAGCAGAGCTGAAGAATGAGACATCTGCCCTCCTAGCTGCCCTTTACAAAGCAGATCATCGGGGGGCGCCAGTGGACTGTCTGCTATACAATAAGAAAGGTCATGCAGTGCAGTGAGTGCAGTGTAGAAAAATTTACATCCTCACAATAACCTCTTTCATATTGATGTCACCTGTTTTCAGATAACTGGCGTAAAAAAGTTGCAAATCTAGGGTAAAATAATTGTCACAACGGTCACGACAGTGGTGTGGGAGTTGTGCTAAGTTTAATATCATTTATGCTACTTCACTGGCGCAAATGATCACTGAAATCTACCCCAACTACAAGCTGGCATAGATTTCAGCACATGGGCACAACCAGGCAGAGGAGACGTCGAATTTTGGAAGAGGTGTCATGAATGAAGAGGATCATCCACTGGGCTTGGGAAATAAAGACTGATGTCCGATACGCCAGTCTTCATAAACATGCCCCGATATGTCCATTTGCTGTCAGTACAAAACACTGACGTAAAAAACAGACATATGAATAAGGCCTAACACTGGCTATACAGGCTCTTTATGTCTAACTTTATGAGATTAGCACTACATGGATGTTTTTAGCACCACCTTTGTCCATAGGCCGTGTCTGGTAGTGCAGCTCAGCTCTTTACAAATACAGGAACACACTAGTTCCTATAATGGATAAAAGATCCATGAACAGCAGCATGTTGTTGATGGTTTTATCGGTAGACTTTTTTTTTTTTTTTTCATACTACACAAGCACACTGGCAACAATAGGTTTATGCCAAATTTGCCAGTAGTCCTGTAGTCTTAGCACATGTTGCCTACACCACTTTTATGGTGCAAAAAACCTCAAAATTGTTGCAACTGGCTTTTTTATGCCGCCCTCGCCTCTTTCCGGAGGTGGAGCTATTGCCAGATTTATCATCATTTACGCCAGAAAACTGGTGTAGTGATGCCTCAAATCTACACTAGCTTGGAGTGGTCATAGATTTCAGTGCAGGTACATGGACCACCAGAGATTGCGCATGGATTTATAAGGAGGCGCGTGCCACGTCATAAATCAGGTGCATCCTCTGCTGGGATAGGAAATATGAAGCTGGTCTTCATAACCCTTCCCCAGTATGATTATTCCTCTTAGTGTTAAAGGGTTTATATGGATAGAGTTGAGCGGTAATACCAGACACAACCACTAAACAAGAGTGGCGCAGTTTCTGGAGTGCAATCAGTTCTTTTTTCCAATCTCATCTTACAATGCCTATGTTAGTCTGTTATTGATGTAACATATCACACTATCCTTTTACGACTCCTAACAGACTCATCATTTACTCTTAACCTTGAGTAAGACTTTTAAGATTTCTTACAGTGACCACCATATTTGCATTAAACAACGGTCTGAGTGACGGACGCCACAGACCCTCCCCTCTCAGAGGACAGCGAGCGGTTGCTCATCTCTTGCTGAAGCTCTTCCAGTTTCTTCTGCAGCTCTGCACGTTTGGCAAGTAAATCCTTGCAGCGGCTATTGATGGTATCCTGGAGGAAAGAGATAAGTCAATGCATGGTGCTTACAGGAGTATTCCCACTACTAACACGTAGGGGACAAGTGGAGGATCACCGGGGGGCCCGACAGCTGGGACCACCAAGGGCCCTTTATAAAAGAAGCGGTGGTGTGCATGCGTGGCCACCTCTTTATTCACTTCTATTGGGACTATTAGATCACCAAACTAAGCCCCACAGAAGAGAAGGGAGTGGTAGTCATGCATCCGACCCCTGGCAATCAGACCCTTATCTCTTATCCTATGGAGAGGGGATAAGTGTTAGTAGCAGGGACCCCTTTAATACAACCCCTTGTCCCAACCACTTGCTGCACAGGAAATTTCAACACATTCCAGTAATTTTTCTACATGATTGAACATCCAAAAACCTGGCAAAACATATATCTACAGGTATTATAAGAATATACAGATACCTGGGGTTTAGTTCTTGGGTTCCACCTTACATAATATCCAGTCCATAGCTGCAGATGTCTAGTGGTGGTCACAGGATACAGGACGTGGTCAGAGTAATCCACATAGAAAGGATTGGTGAAGTCTTCAGGTTGGCTGTTGATGTAGGACCAGACAGAGATGCTTTCCTGTGGCACAGTCTACAAAAGGAATAAATGCTGACACCTATCATATATTACAAGATGGCAAACTGCTAAAACTTCTGTAAAGTATCAAAAGCACAAGTTCACACATGATGGATTTGTCATAACAGAAAATTTCTGCAGCAAATTCAACAAAATCTTTAGGGAAATCCATAGAGGCAAATTGACCCCAAATCGCTGTGCATTTCCCTTTTGTAGGAAAAAGCATTACATGCACCATATTAAACCCCTATCGCTCTTGTGGCAAAGCCTACCTGATCCACTGCCACTCTCTGTATCCTTGGCCTTCTCACATGACAGCTGCAGTGGTCACATGTCAGTCTGCTAGGTTCAGTATAAGTACTGCCGCTCCATCATGAGACTGCCAAAGATAGCCAAGTACAGCTCTAAGCTGTCACCCAATTCAGCGGCAGTGTTTATGCTTCATTCACATTGGGGACTTGGGACCCCCATTCTCATGGGGGTCACAGTTGCTGGACCAGCAGCAACCAGACACTTATTGTCTATCCTGTGGATTGGCAATACGTTTAGATTATGAGAAAAATGGTGCCGCGACCTGCAGACACAGAAACAGATTCTCCATCCATAGTTGCAGATCACACACATATCCGATCTCACCTCCTCTACTCTCTGCTGCTCGCTGTCACATAGAAACGTTCCAAACAGACAGCTGTAAAGATGATCCAGGATGGTCACCAAGAAGTGCTCATTGAACTCGAACGCATTAGGGAACTGAGGACATAAAAGATACAGCATTGTATGAGGAAGTGCAGCATAAACTGACAACTACCGAAAGGTCACATGACACTTTATTGTAATGCACAGGAGTATTAACCCCTTCTTTACACATTTATTTTCTGGGGGGTTTTTTTTTCTCTCCAGCCATAACTTACCCTTACACAGTTATGTGAATGGGAATGTTCTTACGGCAGAATTTGGCACTAAATTTGAGGTGGATTCCGCCTCAAAATCTGCTCCAAACTCCACCTGAAACCAACTTCCACTGATTTCAATGGGAAGCAGATGCTGATTTTTTTTTCCTCTAGTGGCAAAAATGAGCGTCACGCTCGATCTTCAGGCGGATTCTGCCTGATAACTCCCACTAAAATGAATGGGAGGCAGGTGCGGAAATGGACATGGAATTTGCTCAAATTCCTGAAGCTGAATTTTTCAACTACAAAAATTCAGCCGTGTGAACATTTCCTAAGGTTTTTTTTTGCACGACAATTTGTATTATTTAATGGCATCAATTAATGTTTCATATAATGTATTGGGAAACTGCTGCTGAAACTGGGGAGCATTATTACTTATCTGGGGGCCAATGGGAGCATTATTACTTGCCTTGGGACCATTGAAGAGCATTACAAGGTGTCTGGGGGCCACTGGGGAGTATGATACTATGTGAGGGATGTGAGGGTGAGTAACAGAGCATGGTGATGGTAAAAGATGAATTTTTAGATATGTGCTTGATGGGGGTAGGTGGGCGAGAAGCATTGGATGGTGTAGCTTTGAGAGTACATTCAGTTGGTATGGTTGTGGTGCAGTTAAAATTGCATGAAAACTGCATTGGAAAAAATTGAAAACTATTTTAAAATTTGAACACTGCATTAAAAACTGACATTTTTTATCTTTTGGTAAAAATTATTTGGAATGGGTGTCCCAAGGTTTTTTGTTTTTTTTTGACACAGGGGTGCTCTGTGTCTGCCAAGATTGGGAAACACATTCGGGATCAGAACTAGTATTATAAAGCTGACACCCATCCAGACTGTATGATGTACCGTTATATGAAAAGGCAAGAAGGGGTTAAAACACAGTCTTTACTTCTTACCTGTATTGTCATTTGCCAAACACAGTCGATAAACTGCAGAAACACCGGGGATCTGTCGGCGTCCGGGTGATTCTTGTTGCCATGTCCAATCCTCTAAAATGAGAAAAACATTGGTTAGGGAATCGGCAATGTGGATCTGGAACTATAGGGTATAGGTGAAATGTCCCTATCCTAAAAAAAATGCTGAAACTAGAAATAGGCTTATTAAGTATTAATTATTAATGATGATAAACTACATTTATCACTCACAAGGAAGAATTTATGTCCAAAGCTCAGCCATTCCTTCTCCACCAGCACTTCAAACCCTCGGATGGTGCGATAATAGCCATCGAGCATGATCATAGCCAATGAGGTGAGCTGTGCGGTTCGATCCCAGCCATCGCTGCAGTGAACAACTACTGACGTCTTCCCCGATTCCACTTTGTCAGCAATTCTCAGAGCACTAGAGAGTATGCACTAGAAGGGAAGCACAGTTACATAACAAGCAACCATTAAAATCCCTTAAAGATCAATGGTATCCCGTGGATATGCCGGGTCCTCCAGGGAGAGGGAGACGCTCTTTGTAGCCCCTCTCAATTCCACTTAACTGATTGAGATCCTGAGCAAAGGATATTAACTCAGAATGCCCAAACTGAGTAGTGGAAGAGGGGTTTTGTAAACCAGATTATCTGACATAAACCCCGTTCCTAGTCCTATATCACCTACCTTAATATGTTCCAGCCAGTGAGTGGACTCCAGGTTAGACAGCCAGTGTGATTCCTGAATGATGGGATAAGAGATTTCCTTCAGCTTCCTCAGAGACTCCCTCATGACGTGAATATTGTGGATTTCCAGGAAGACCAGCTCTGCGTTCTGATAAGCATCCTCGCTCTCAAATCCTCCACCTTTTGACTGTAGAACAGATAAACTGATATTTGTCACAGGCCACCATACACATTAGATGGCCGGTCAGTCCATTAATAAAGGTTTCATTGTTGTGCCAATGAGATCACATTCATAGGTCACATGGTACAGCGGCAGCTCAGGCCCATTCAAATGAACGGGGCTGAGCTGCAAATACAGGTATTCAGTGAAGAGGATGCAACGTTCACACAAACACTGAAGTCTTTTCAATAAACTAACTGGTGGGGGTCCTGGATGCCAGATCCCAACCAATCTGATAAAGATAACCTATCCTCAGGATAGCTTATCAATGTCCAACTTCTGGAGAACCCCTTTAAGGCTCATTTACACAAATGAATTATATCTAAGATCTGAACAACTGCATCACACATGCCCAGTGTAAACAGGCCAAGCTATCAATCAGAATAGTTAGATATAGATAATGAGCTGGACATTGTAAAACCATCTTAAAACTAGACATACCTTACTGGCTATAGCATTTGCACTAGGCCTTGCGTCAAAAATAAATATTTTGTGGGACTGTGCGTTGGCATCCATGATGGACTGCAGATACTTCTCATCCTCCTTACATCTTCTCCCACTGATTCCCGGCATGGGCTGACTGCACCGCACAATGGTAGCCTGCGTCTCTGGATGGATCCAAGATAAGGCCTAATGGTAAAGGAATCTCATTAAAACTGTTCAGAAATATCCCCCACACATGGATTATAATCCGATATGGCTCACGTGGATTATAATCTGATATGGTTTATCAGGGATTTAAAGGGAAATATAGGGCCTGTGATGCTGTACTGCCTGTAGTGTTCCTCATCTAAGACAACAAGGATTTTATAGCCTATTTAGTGCTGACATATTCCACAGGACTGTACACAGATTATGGTAACCCATGTTAAAGGGGCTTGTACGAAATTGGAAATACATGGCTTTTTTCCTCCCCAGACAGCATCACAACTGTTCACAGGCTGTGTTTGGTATTGCAGCTCAGAACCTTTGAAGTAAATAAGGCTAAACTGCGATACCAGATGCATCTGTGGACAGGTGTAGCACTGTTTCTGGAAGAAAGCAGCCATGTGTTTTTCACCCATTACAATTACTTTAAGGCTGAAGCCCCACGTTGCTGAAACACAGCTTTTTTTGTTGCAGATTTTGAGATTTTGCTGCGTTTTTTTCTTTTTTTTTGAGCCAAAAGGAATGAGACATATAGGAAGCTCTTATATCTCTACTTTCTGTTCAATCCACTCCTGGTTTTGGCTCAAAAAAACCACAGAAAAATCTGCAACAAAGAAAGCTGCGTTTTACAGTCCCTGCAAAGTGGATGGGATTATAGAGAATCCCATGCACACATTGCAGAAAAATACACGCAGCGGACACACTGTAATTTCCAAAACCATTGCGGTTTTGGAAATCGCAGCATGTCAATTATGCCTACAGAAATAGAAGAAACTTTCTGTGAAAAGCACTGCAGGAAAAACCACAATGCGTTTCCGCCGTTTATTCGCTGCAGCCCATTACGTGGGGCCTTAGCCTAAAGGGGTTTTCTGGCCCCCAAGTGGTTTCTCATCCTGATAACCTATCCAAATGGTATCCAGACCCCACACCGATCAGCTGTAGTGCTGGAAGCTACAGAGAAGGACAGAGCTGAAAGCTGCGGTGCTGGAATTCAAGTAATAGCACCAGCGTTGCAGCCCTGTCCACTGTATAGCTGTGGTGCCGGGTACTGTAGCTCTGGTCCTTTTAATACCTGTAGGAGCAGAGCTGCTTTCGGCCCCATCCAGCGCAATAGCTTCTAGCACCCGAAGGCAACTGATGCAGATGTCAGACTCTCCCCAATCAGATACAGATGGCCTATCTGGTGGACAGGTCATCAGTATGGATAACCAATGAGGGCCAAAAAAATCCTTAATTACTGTCCCCAATAAGGCTTAAATGCAGATGCATAAGATCCATGCAGAAGTTACCATGCTTGAGTTATTGAACTCAGGACTGCAATACTGAAAGGCAGGAATGCTACCCTCGAAATCACTGCCTCATTCTGACTATCAGACTATTCTGCATAATAATTATGGTCATGTACTCTCTCCATTCACCATGGTGGCCAACTTGCAAATGAACAGACTCAAACTCTTAAACCTTTTATGATACATCCCCCCCACCTCAGTTTTGCACTTAGCTACACACAGGGATTCGGTCTTTGGCTCTGAATGCGGCCACCCTCCGTAATTCATCATCAGACATAGTCACTGGGACGACTAGAGTGGCTGGGTAGCTGTCACATAGCTCGTACCGTTCATTCAGTCTCGTAATTCTCCAACTTTCATTGGGCACACCCTGTAATAATAGATAATAATAATAATCACTGTACACATAAAATATAAAAAACTCATATATAGAAATAATTGGAAGTAAAGTCTATCCTGATTGTGATATACACAGAGTATACAGTATATACTGGCTGCACTACTCACCTGCCGTTTGTATTCGGTGATGGGGTCATACACTTTCCAGCCATTTTCAGGGAAAGTTTCTTTATACTCAAAGGCAAAGAGTGGCTGAGGGAGGAAGAAACCGTTTAAGATGAAAAAAGGTCTTTAGAGGGATCCTGTCACATTTTATCTTAAAAGGGAACCCATCAACGAAAAGTCTGATTGAGGCAAGGCATTGTTGGCAAACAGAGAGAAGAAGGGTCATGTGACTAGCGGTCCTATAATCTTCATTCCTAGGAATCCTATTACACAGGCAGATATGTTTTGAGTAACAAGTGTCAATCTGCAATTTTGTCGCCTTTGCATATGTGCTGCGATTATGTCCTTTGCAAGTCATATGTATTCAAAAGACATGCACCTAAATGGCACGATTTTGGATCAATATTGCGATCGCCTCCATCCTCATCTACACCTCATCTCTGACCTCCTAATGACTGGCTGATTTCTGAGATATGGCGGCATATTGTATATTGACAGCTTTAAGTATCAATATACAGCACTATCCACATCATCACTCTCAACCTAACAGCAGAGAAAATCCCGCTTAGCATGTAGCTATAGCAGGGGTCGGCAACCCCCGGCACGCGTGCCAAGAGTGGCACGCGAGGCTTATTTCCCTGGCACGGCAGCGATGTGTTCACATATGTCACATCTGTTTCCCTCCGGCATGATGCACACAAGCTGGAGGGAAACTGATGCCAGGACGGATCCCATAGTTTTCTATGGGATCGGTTCTGGCACAAGAGGCATCAGTTGTGGCGCCGGATCTGTGCCTCAGCCGGATGGAAAAACGTTACCTGCAGCGTTTTTCCATCCGGCTTCCTTAAAATTTCATTAGCGCCTGGTGAAGATGGATGCGGCAGTACAGTAGTAAAGCCGGTAATTGCCGGTTTCACTACTGTACCTGAGCGAATTGCTCAGGATTGGTTAAAGCTATAAAGAAACACTTGGATTAATTTTAATGATGAGAATCTCCTCTTTAAAATGATACCAAGATCACCATGATCGTCCTTAAACATCCTGAGCGATTCGCTAGTGAAAACGATGTTCTGCATTGAAATCCCAATGCAGATCTCAATTCCCGACATCGTTTTAACAGTGAATCGCTCTGAATGTGTAAGGTCAATCATGGAGATCTTGGTATCGTTTTAAAGATGAGATTCTCATCTTTAAAATGAATCCAGTGGCATCTTTGTGGCCCTAATAGATCCTTAGAAATGGGGCTCTAAAAGTGTCCCCCCTCCTACCTCAGGCAGCATCTTAGAGCTAAGGAAGGAGGGGGAGGAGGAGCTGCAGAGACAATGATAACTCATCATTGTCTGTGCATAAGCTGCAGATGACCCCAGGGGGGGGATAGCAGGGACTTCTGTCCATGTTATCCCCTCTCCTATCAATCAGAGGGCATACTGTACTTTTTCTCTCTGATAGTCACATAGAGGGATAATGTAATACCCCTCTGAGCCTAATCACATAACCAGGAAGTTATTGGCGCTGTGACCCAGACATTTACCATCGTCCAGGTCGCAGCGCCAGAAGTGTCGCACCAAACACTTACACAACACATGCACAAAGTCACCAATAAAGTTTACATTTTTTCACTGTCTCTGTCCTGTCCATACCTGATAGAGTAAAATACGCCGCTCGCCTCTCTAGTGATATCTGTTACACGCTAAAATAATAGTAATAGCAATTATCACTAGTATTATCACCATAATACCGTGTGCAGGGGCCGCTATGTGACATAATACCGTGTGCAGGGGCCGCTATGTGACATAATACTGTGTGCAGGGGTCGTCAGACTTACAATTATTGATCGGCACTCCGAGTACCTCAACTTTGATTTTTTTAATCAAAATCGGCACGCCGAACAAAAAAGGTTGCCTACCCCTGAGCTATAGCATCTAAATATCATGCCAAACCTAAATATCAAACCCTTTTTGGTAGAAAAGTCCACTAATAGTAACCTGATGACAGGGGATGCTGCTAGGTTTCCCAGTGATCAGCTGTAATTTGTGCGGAAACCTGGCACTGAGTGTTTAAATTCCCTGTAGCGCCACCACAGGGGAGCCGAAGCATTGCATAATGTCCATTAATATCCATGGTATGTCTGTGTAATGCAGAGACATACTGGGTCCTCAGGAGAAAAATAGTCTCCTCCTAGTAGTCCCTCTACACTCTGGCAATAGGTGAGGGTCTTAAATGGGGTCTCCTCCCTATTAGATTAGGGTGCCTGAATAAACCAGAGAAACTATTTAATTTCTTCTTATTAAAGTGACCAAGTCCCATTATTTGCATCGCACTCATGTTTGAAAAAAGTCATGTTTTCTGAGACAAGATGAGATTACTGACATTATTATTGATTATAATGTCAGGCCCTACCTAGGAGCAAAAATTTAAAAAGTTGCAATGCGTTGTAAATGCTCACAGCAGTCCTACCAAGTCATGATTCAAGGCGAATGCATAAGCCACAAGGCTTTCAAACACAGTTTTCCGTATGCGTCCATCGTGCTTGTAGGCAAATCTCATGTTTCTTATGTCCTGAAAAAGAGCAGAAAAAGTTCAGAATTAGAAAAATAATTTTACCACATTCAAAGTCATGTATTCTATGGTATGGGGTTTATTACCTTGCACACAATTTCAACCCCATGAGAATTGTCTCCACGGCCGGCCGATACGCCAATCTTTTCAATACGACTTATGATGCCAAGAGGAGCGTCCAGTATCAAGCGGTGGTCCTAATGAGAAGAGAACCTTAAAATAGTGGCCTCTACTGCCCCTCACTACACATCATTTACCCATTTTGGCATAAGTGAACACGAATATGGATCTATGGCATAGTATGGCGGTGTTACAAAAGTCAGAACAATGGGGGACCAGCAACAGGGACCCCTTACCAGTCCCCAAAACAAGAAGAACCTAGTCCCATGTCTTAATGGAGATGTGTATGTTACTAAGTGATACAGCTTTTCAGTAACGTCATGCCAGACTTACCCGCTCCAAGCTCTTGAAATACAGTCTGTAGTTGGTAACTGTGAAGCTTCCACGAATAGCCCCTGTGAACGGACAGATGTAAGATATGTCCTTAGCTGTAAAAAAGAATAGAACATTAGTAGTGAATATCAAAATAAACCCAAACCCAAGATAACTAATCCACTGCCAGGACCTTTCACGTTTTCATGCACATGCGGTTTTATACCGCTAGAAAGCCGACAGCGTGCTGAATTCAGTGCACTGTCGGCTTTCCCGTTATGTGCCCTGGGGCTGGAGATATCGGTGCCGTTAGTTTCAGCACTGATCTCTGCCCACTGTCAGAAGGGCGTTCCTGACAGTCTAGCAGGGCTGTGAGGAACGCCTCCCCCCTGACAGTAATCGTCCATAGCCTTATACTGTCAGAGGGGCGTTCCTCACAGCCCAGTGATTGATTTTTGAATGGTGCAGCTCATCGGGCCACATCTGCCACTACGTTTATTTCAATGAGTGCAGTGTTTTGTGTGATCGATGTGGATAGGAAGTAACTTGCTGTGACCAGACAACCCCCATGACTATGCTGCATTAAAGTGGTTATGCTGTTATGGACACTTATCCCCCTGTCCTATGGATAGGGGATAAGTGTCCGATTCCTGGGGGCCCAAAAGTCCCCCAGTGATCAGGAGAACAGGGGACCGAAAATCCTTCTAAGGCCTCCTTGTGAATGGAGAACCAGTGCGCTGGCGTGACTAGCATTCCATTCACTTCTATGGGACTTCCAGGATTATAATTTTTGGCAGTGCCTGCAGCCCCCTAGAGGTGAATGGCGTGCCGGTCAGTCAAGCGCACTGGCGCTCCATTCACAAGGAGGCTTTAGGGGAACTTACGGACATATATTTCAATGGGACCACTGGAGGTAGCCGGGTCCTGTGGATACAGGATAAGTGTTCTTAATGGTACAACCCCTCTAAATTAATTGCTAACTATTCCAGTCATAACATGACACATATTACAGTACGTGCTATGAGAATCTACACTGGCCATATACTGTATGTCTTATTCAATATAAAGGCTCATACACACAGTAAATCCATCTACACAGATGCAAAAATAGCTGCACACCTAGCCCCTATGGGTATGTACTATGCATCAGTGCACCTACAGAGGTTCAGTATAGGCCCATACCAGATTATGGATGGGTGCACTGTATAACTGTGTGCATGAGGCCTTACATCGGTCATACACATTAGATGAACATTTACCGAACCTGCTAATTTCGGCAGGATTGGCAGACCAGCTAATATGTATGAGAATATCCTGACTCTCCCAGCAGAAAGACAGGTTGGGTATGTTGTGTTCTTTTGTTCTCACGTTAGATAAGCCACTGTCAGAGGTGTATACAGTGGCTTATTCCCCTCTACCAATTAAGAATGCCTGCAAGCTTGGCCAAGCTGAGTGTGCATGTGTATCGGGGAAGTCAATATACATAAATGTGTATGGACACCTTTAGGCCTCCCCCTGATTTTCTGGACTGTATCACGGCTGCAAATTCCGTGGGTGAAATGACCCAACTTACATCATCATAAGGATCTATTCTGATGTACACTCAGGTCATTAGATCTGAGATTAGAGCGAGATTTGCATCGGTAATATGATCAGGAAATTCCAGATGCATTATGGCTTTGTGCAGGAGGCCTAAAGGTGAGTATAATGTGTTTTGTACCTTACCCATATCTTTTACCACCTCTCCGGGTAGCAGCAGTAGCTCCTCCATCCCAGCCAGCATAGTGAAATCTAAAAAGATACAAAAGAACATGAAGCTGTAATGTAGCTAAAGTGAACCAAAACCTAAAATCTACCTAATGCTCCACATCTAAATATAATCTATTGTTTCCTGTTATCAGCCAGTGCAGCCCGAGTGGAGGCTTCAATGGGAATTACGTGCAGCTCATGTGTGATCATAAATCCCTTTTACCTAATAGTCATTTACCTGTCATTTTCTGTATCCAAATATCTTATGCAAGTGAGTGGGGAGGGCTGTGTATACCTCTCCATTCAAGTGGAATCAGCAGGGGGTGTCAAAGGACTCCCATCCTCAAGGTGGATATGCCATAATTATCTGACACTTGGTTCACACTAGCATTTGGGTTTCCGTTCTTCAGGTCTGCTTGGGGACCCAAAAAAGGGAAACCCTATCTGCTCAAAAAGCAGTTACTCGCGGATCCCATAGACTATAATGGGATCTGCCTGAAAACGGCAGAGAGAAAAGTCCTGCTTGCAGAATGGGGAACGGAGTCCCCAAACGGTCACACAACGCTAGTGTGACCGCAGCCTTAGGGAGCGTTCACACTACCATTGGTGTCCGTCAGTAGTGTCCGTTGCTATTGTCCGTTACAAGTTTTAGCAACGGACACTAGTTGAACCGTCAGAAATCCGTTAAAATTTCCATTCATTTCAATGGGTTTTTATATTGTGTCCGTTTGTGTCCGTTAGTGTCTGTGGACCAAATCCGTCAGAAGTCCGTTATTTTTTCACAGACAAAAAAAATCCTACATGCAGGACTTTTTGTCCGTTTGAAAAAAACGGATTCTTGACGGACAGCAAGTGTCCGTTATTTTTTTTAACATTGAAGCCTATGGGTAACGGACAGTAACTGATAGAAAGGGGAAACAAACAAAAAAAAAACAAACTAGCAGTGTTAGAGGACATTTCGTGTCCTCAGGCACATGCGGTTTTACATACCGCTAGAAAGCCGACAGCGCGCTGAATTCAGCGTACTGCCGGCTTTCCCGGTATGTGCCCCGAGGCTGGAGATATCGACGGTGTAATGTTTTACTGTTAGAAGGGCTGCCTGATGCTCATCAGTTAGGGTTCGTTATGATAGGTGTCTGTTTATTTTTTTTTAACGGACACCTTCATAACGGACTCCAACGGTAGTGTGAACCCTGCCTTAGGCTCTATTCACATTGGAAATGCAGGGTTTGTTTAGCATAAGTGCCAGGAAAGCTGGCAAATGCGGCTAAACAGGGTTTCATTGGGAGAAAAGCAAAACCTTTTGGTCACCCTGGTACATGTTGCATCCCTTTAATAAGCTCACCCTTGCTGGTCTATGTGACTCCGGTATTTCTATGCAGAAGACTCGTATCTGGGAGCGGGGTCGCTCACATGGTCTTGGCCGGTAACATCATCTTCATCCGACCTGTAGATATTAGAAATGTTATTATTGTGAAGGTTTTTACTTTCCCACCGGGCTCACATCACACGTCTGCTCAACCAACCAGTTTACACTTTCAGGTATATTGTCCCTGAAAGATGTAACTGAGTGGAACAGCAGAGGTTACGCATGCAAGGTATATTTAAAAAGGGTGTGCCCGTCTCTCCAAACCAACCCAACCCTGCTGGTTCCCAACGTCAGACGCTTCCTACAAAGCTGGGAAGTATCAGAATTGGCCCCAGTAAATAGTACTACAGCAGAGATCTCAGACCTGGGGCTTGTGAAACTACAACTCCCAGCATGGTCTGACTGCCTGCTTCCTGACAGGTGTAGTTTTCAAGGCTAGAGATCTCCACAGGGTTATGCCTACTGTCCAAATTCTCCTCTTGTATCCGTCTCTCTTACTACAGGTATCCTGCACAATGGTGTTACGACTGTAATGTCACATGACCATGGCTAAATCAGAGCACGAACAAGATTGATCAGGACGCTTATTGTTTCAGCGTGCTGCTTCGATCTCTGCATTCCATTGAAAACAAAAGTAGGGGGAATCTGGATGGAATCTGCCACTGATTTTGGGGTGGAATCCGCCTTAAAATCAGCGCCAGATTCCACCCTGTGAACAGGCCCTTACACTAGTATGAATGGTCATATAGGACTTTGGAATATACCCTAAGGGAGTCTGGATTTAAGAGAAGAGGAATGCAAACAGTAAGACTATGTTCACACTATTAACATTAACGGTAATAGAGACAGACTGATCCCCCGCTGCCTGTTCCCATTGACTATAATGTAAAAAACACGATGGACACTTTCTTCTGTCATATTTGTTTACTTCTGTAACAGAAGAACAGTAAATTTATTTATTTATTTATTATGCTTACTTATATAGCGCCATCATATTCCGCAGCGCTTTACAGACATTGTCAGTCACTGTCCCATATAGGGCTCACAATCTACATTCCCTATCAGTATGTCTATGGAGTGTGGGAGGAAACCGGAGTACCCGGAGGAAACCCACGCAAACACGGGGAGAACGTACAAACTCCTTGCAGATGTTGTCCTTGGCAGGATTCGAACCCAGGACTCCAGCGCTGCAAGGCTGCAGTAAAAAACCAAAACAGAAAAAAAGCTTGGGTGTGAATGCAGATGGACACCTGATGGAGGGGGCTCCATCTGCATCTGTCTTTTACCACCCATTGCTCTTATCCTGTGATGGATGAGAACAACAGACATTAAATAATGATAGTGTGAACTCAGGCTTAGGCTTCCATGGAAGAATACAGGCCAGAAAATCTGGTTCACACATCAGTCCAAACTCAGTCAAGAGACCCAGACTCCTTGAATCACAGTGATCTATGATGCTAGGAGTCCCTGCTTGCCCCATGGCCAGGGACTTCCAACATCATAGATCACTGTGATTCAAGGAGTCCGGGTCTCCAGGCCAGATTCAGTCTGGGAAATGCAGGCAATATACAGGATTGTATTTGCCCGTGTGTTCATGGGGCCTTAGGCTTGGTTCACATCTGCGTTCGAGTTTCCGTTCGGTGAGTCCGCTTGGGGACCCCCTGAACGGAAACCTATACACATAAAAAAGCAGTATACTTGGGGAAACCCGCAGACCCCATAGACTATAATGGGGGCCGTGTGGTTTCCGCACAAAGCAAACGGAGAGGAAAGTGCTTGCTTGCAGCACTTTTCTCTTTGCTTGCTTCATTCGGAAACCGAGCGGAAACCACACGGCCCCCATTATGTATCCCCAAGCGGACTCCCTGAACGGAAACCCAAACGCAGATGTGAACCGGGACTTAGTATAGTATAGCAGGCATTTTCTAATATACTAATACGTCATATTTATGAAAACAAAATTCTGGCCTTGTTGCCCATAGCAACCCGTCACAGAGCAGCTTCAATTTGTCTAGAGCAATCATGTGATTGCTTGCCATGGGTGACAAGATCAAGTTCACTTTAAGTGTATATTCACACAAGCTGAAAAATATGACCCTGAATCTCCAAAATCACCACCAAGGCTGATTTCCTAGGACGCCCAGATTTTGCTATTTTCTGCCCAGTTCTTGATGCACATGTTGCTTTTTTTTTTCCCGCTGAGCAGATTTTTGTTGTGTTTTGTGTTGTTTTTGATACAATTATTACGGTATTATTTATTGCTATTGTATTAAGAGGTTTTGGATTTGTGTCAAGTTGTTTAATTACACATAAAAAAAAGTTCAGGATCAGCATAAAAAAAAAGTCAGCGTGACTAAACCTCCATTTGGACATACAGACAACTGTGCTGCAAACGGGCGGCTATGAATTAAATTTGTCAGTGTGTGGAATACACGGATAGCATACTGATCACGGTCGTCTGCAACCAGCCTAAGGCTGAGGTCACATGTTGCGAAAATGTAGCATTTTTTGGCTTTTGCAGAAATAGGGAAAAAAACAAGTGTTCTTGCTGCTTTTTTTGCAGTGGTTCCCTACATAGGGCCTTAGCCTAAAACTGCTCGGTTCTCCTGACATGTCCATCCAGTAAAGAAAATCACAACGTTGAACATCTTTTCTTAAAAGTGATGCCAATGTGCCATTCCTCTGTTATTCCTTCTGGAAATGTATGGCTAAATATGGCTGTTACCTGATAACACTAAGTTGGATGATGCCAGTGTCAGATCATGTACGGACATGTCCCTTTGACAAGAGGAATAGTAACACCCAGTTGTCAATTTACTCATACATTTCCAGGAGGAATAACAGAGAAACATCAAAGCGCAGAGTTTAAAGAGAAGTTAGTTTTACTGGGAACAAGCAGTACTAAAGCAGACATGTCAGGAGAGGTGACAAGTCCTCTTAAAAGTCAATGGTAGACAGAGAGAGGACCTATAGCACCCATTACCTTATAGGGGTTGTAGAAGAATTTTAGGAATAGGATTAGCCATAGATATCAGCTGTTCGTGCCGTACCTGCAGCTCAGCCTCCATTGAAGTGAATCAGAGCTATGCTGCAGCACCAGCCCCAGCTACTATACAGCGACAAGGGCTATCTGCTCTGTGGTGTGTATAGTGTCAGCTGATCTGTGCGGGGGCCTCCTGTTAGCCCTCACTGATCAGATATCCATGACCTATGCTAAGGATAGGCCATGAATAAAAATTCCTGGGCCCTGAGGGGGCCACATAAAATATAGCACTATCCTATATAGCACAAGGCAGGAAGGTGCTCCATTAAATAAATATATATATATATATATATTACATACATACTATGTCACGTGTGTGTATATAGATAGATATATATATATATATAGATAGATAGAGAGATCACACATATATATATATATATATATATATATATATAGTGCATCTGTCACATGTGTGTGTGTATTTATATATATATCTATACACACACACACACTATAGATATATATATAGAGAGAGAGAGAGAGAGAGATCACACACACTAATATATATATATATCCATACACACACACATCAGTCTCTCCCACTCCCCACATATCAGTGATTTGCCTTCTTGACTACTACAAGTCCCACAACTCTCCACAGGACTCGCACCGCCTGCTGGGACGTGTAGTCCAAGCTCTGCACACGCTCCTGTAACATTGGTCCGCACCCCAGGCTCTCCAAAGCTATGAAGTAACTACAACTCCTATTATGTGACAACAGTCGGGTTGTAGTTTCCCCACAGGCTGCCCCAGAGCGTCTTCTTCTCCCTCCCACACAGACAGACCCTCCCCGGCTCCTGCCCCCTCCTCACCCGCACTGATAAGTAGGAGGACTCGGCCGGTCACTCTCCAGCACTTCCGAGCGCGAATCTCGCGAGATTTCCACCTAGCGGCGAGATTGTGCGCTGCGTAGGAAAGGAGGGAGAGCTGACGGTAGAGGGCGCTGCACACGCTGGCCTGTGTGCTGAGGGGAAGAATCTGAGGTTGTGATAGAATATCCATAGTGACCTATCTTTCAGGTACACTGTATATACTATGATTTTTGTGCAAAATTTGACCAGTCAGGTTATGGACGGTAAAAAAAAAATGGAGCAGATTTATTTTTATTATTATTATTTTTAATAAAGGATGCCGTAATTTATGAAATGACAGAAATGGAGCATAGGGTGACACATGTATCAAAGAGGCCTGGTTGCTGAAAGTCCTGCACCTCACCTGACCACAGAGACCAATCAGGTGAGGCAAGGTGAGTATAAGTCTGTGTTATTTTTTACACCTCCCCTGGGCCTCTAATTATTATTATTACTCTGAGGAGACCCCAGAGTATAAAAATAACACCAGGCCACTGTGAAGCATATAATACTGTGTGGGGGCCACTGTGGAGCATATTATACTGTGTGGGGGCCACTGTGGGCATATTATACTGTGTGGGGGCTACTGTGGGCATATTATAATGTGTGAGGTCACTGTGGAGCATATAATACTGTGTGGGGTTCACTGTGGAGCATATTATACTATGTGGGCGGCCACTGTGGAGCATATAATACTGTGTGGGGTTCAGTGTGGAGCATATCATACTGTGTGGGGGGCACTGTGGAGCATATAATACTGTGTGGGGGACACTGTGGAGCATATACTACTGTGTGGGGGACACTGTGGAGCATATAATACTGTGTAGGGCCCTTAACTATTCACATCACAAGCCATCTGTTTTATAGTTGCCGTGCACTATTATTACAGACTGTAATAACATTGCATGGTCATTATAAAACAGATACTGTGCAATGTAAATAGTGAAGGCGTCACGGCGCTTGCAAAAGCACCAAAGTATCTATAAAGAGTTGAACAGCAGGAGCCCCAGGTGTTGGACCCCTACTGATCTCTTACATCTCTTAGACTGTTAGGACCCTGCAGATCAGCTGTTTCCCAGCACTTTCAGCTCCCAGTATTGTTTACATGCCGGGCACTTCACTGCTCACTCACCATATTCTTGATAACCGCACTTGTGGGTACTATAGTTGTATCCCTATCAAGTATCTGAGATACCGCTGCAGCACCTGTAACTGTCACCATCAGGGCGGGGGCCTCAGACAAAAGTTTGCAGTGGGGATCACATGACTTTAGTTACGACATTTTTATCCGTTTTTTTATCTCTTTTTTTGAGTGAGCATAAAACGTTTTTGTTACCATATATCTCTATGTAAACCGATGGCATCTGCTAAGTGGATCTTCTGAACGTATGTTGTAGACGTGATATGAATGGAGCCTGCATAGCCCTGCAGTGGGAAGAGCTGCATGAGATCTCCTAGTAATAGTGTAATAAGGGCTCACAATTTACCACTAAGCAGCACTTAGACTAAGATGTGGACATGTTGGGAAGATTTATCATAAAGGGAATTTTTACACCCAGTGTTGCTGGAGTCTACTCTGCTGTAACTTCCGCCAAAATTATGAAATCTTTATTATGCCACGTCTTGTGGCATTTCATAAGTCACATTTGAGAAATCTGTGGTACATCAGCTAAATAGGATAACTACAAACCCTTTCCAAAAGTGGAGCGAGCGATGTCGGTGGGTGGGTTCACATTACCGTTGGAGTCCGTTATGATGGTGTCTGTTGAAAAAAACAAAAACGGACACTAACAGACATTAACGGACGCTAACTGATGTTACTGTGTCCGTTTTTTTAACTGATTCATTTAATGGACACATTAGCATCAGTTACTCTAGGTTCACACCTGCGTTCAGGTTTCTGTTCGGGGGGTCCGCTTGGTGACCCCCCCCCCAAACGGAAACCTAATCTGCTTAAAAAAGCGGTTATCCGCGGAAACCCACGGACCCCATAGACTATAATGGGGTCCGCCGGGAAATCGCAGCATACCTATGGAAACGCTGGTGGTTTCCCTATAGATATAATTGAAGCAGAAAGTCCACAGAGGAAACCTCTGCAAACATTCTGTGCAAATGCTGCAGGAAGAACTGCGCCACGTGGGGCCTTAGCCTTAAGGAGTTTTCCAGCTCATTTTTATTGATGATCTATCCTCAGAATAAATCATCAATAAGAGATAAATGATTCCCCACTGATCAGCTGTATGAAGGGGCTATGGCGCCTGTTTATATCACACGCTGTCTGATTATAGTGACCGTGTGATGTCATTCCAGCCTTGTCACATAGATGTGTATAGGACGAGGCTGTAGTTACATGACATGGCCGCTATGAAAAGAATGACACTGTGTAATCAGAGAAGGGGTCACGGCGCTTACACAGGTACCACGGTTCATTCAATCGGCTGATCCTCGGGTCCGGGGTATTGGAACCCCAATAATTATTTTTACCTTTTGTTTACTTTTTAATTAGGAAATACCTGGGGCATTATTAATAAGGGGCACTATTTATGGGTGTGTACAGGGAAGTTATTAATTTAAAGATGCACTTGGGAATATTATTCATTATGGGGGGTATATTATATATTTTATAATTGGGGGTAGCAGCAGGATGGGGGCTTTGTGCAGGTGAGGACAATGTGGGTCGGTGCCCGGAAAAGTGAGGAGCCGAAGATGTCTGTGCTGCAAACTTTACAGAGACTGGAAGAAGTGGTCATGGCTGTCCAGATAAAAGAGATGGGAAAGTGAACGATTAGTCAGAGACGTCACCGGTAAGTCACTAAATGTTACTGCCCTGTATTTGCCTAAATCTTCTGCAGAGCCCTGTGTAGATCTGATATATACCACTATACGCTCACCGTATAGTGATAATATCGGTATACCTAAGTTGGGGGCCCATTTGGACATGTTCGCCTCCCCTGTGCTGAACCCCTAGCTACGCCTCTGAATGACACATTTCCCTCTAGGACTTTGTTTTTACTAACTTGACCCAGGAAATCTCTTGTGCCGGGTATGTTAGTGACAGCGCAGCGTACATTTCAGGTGTCCAGTAGATGTACCACTCTATTAATAATAGATAAAAGAGCGGACGGACACGTTACTGTAAAGGTAAAAGCTTTGCCAAAAACTATTATCCAAAAATCAGCTCATGTTTTCTGGGAGCCCCTTCAAAGGCTTATAGTAATTCAAAGCATAGTGGTGCAACCTGCACATAAACAACATGAGGAGCGATTCTTCTGCTTCCAAATTTTTTTCGTACAAGTTATGTTTAGTGCCAGAGATCCACTGTCTTGGAAAAAAAAGGCCTTACTGCAGGGAAGCGAATAGTAATAAACTAATAGTAGTGCAGTAGGTCCAGCGGGTCCGCTGTTATCAGTGCTGGGGATTGTGGCTAGCCATACATTTCGTGGACAGGCCGGGTTCATTGATACTTAGCAGCTCTCCATCCAGACTCATAGATCCTATGCTGTTCATATGCCCTAACAGGCATATGAGAGCACCCATTTAACAGTACATTGAAAGACAACCTAGTACAAGGAGCTAATGGGGTCTGTGCCCAGGGTGTCGGATGCCAGGGGTTCAAGGTGACTCTGATCACGGGCATTTAACTACTCAGTATCGGCATTTAAGTGGTTACTTTCACTTTCCTTATCATGTTCGGTAACGGGGCGCCCCCGACCCACCGTTACCGAACATGAACGCTCCCAGTCCTGCCATAGTAATGGCAGGCTTCAGTAGTTACATAGCGAATCTAAAGATCACATGTTCAAGCCCACTAAAAAAAAATATTCCTAAATCCAAAAATGCCCAAACTATTAAAATATAAAAACAGTGGTCCCTTACAGTAAATGTCATAGCAGAAAAAAAAAAATCAAAATGGCTGAATTGGCGTTTTTTTTGGAATGGAATAAAAAGTGATCAAAACAGTATACATTCCCCAACATGGTATCAATAAAACAAATTGTCCTACAAAAAAAGACACCATACACAGCCCCGTCCTCTGAAATATAAAAAAGTTACAGATGTCAAATTATGGCGATTCAAATAAATTTTTTTGCTCAAAATTTTGAATTTTTGTAAAGTTATAAAAACATGAAAAAAACTATATAAATTTGGTATGCCCGTGATCATAGTGACCTGGAAAATAAAACCAACATAGAATTTTTACCGCAGAGTGGACAAAACCTGTAAGAAAATGGAGATACTGTATTTTTTTTTTTTAATGCCTCCTCATTCTGAATTTTTTTCCTGCTTCCCAGTACATTGTACAGAATAATAAATGGTACCATTGTGAAGTACAACTTGTCACGCAAAAATAAAGCCCTACGTAAATGGAAAAATGAGAAAGTTATGGCTTTTGGAAGGCAGGGAGTAAAAAAACGAATACACAAAAATGAAAAATTTCTATGTCACGTAAGGGTTAAAAAGACACAAAAAAAAAGTTCTGGTAACCTGATGGGGGACCCTGTTACCCTTTAACAAATATTTCTTATCACAATATACTTAAGTGCAGAATGTGTGTAGAATAGATTTCAGTGAGGAGGGAACTTACTATAGAAATGTATATGATTAATCCAGAACATACCTCAGGCCCACACTCTGCAGCGACGGCTCGGCTCAGGCCGGACTCTTACTGATAATGTGTCATGTCCTGCTCTTTGAACAGAGGTATACGGGCCCTGACAACTCTGTCATGGAGCTGATTGGTAATGTGTGCGGGTGATAAGACTCAGACGCTTTCCTGTGTGGATAGCATTGTGTAAGAGTCACACAGAGCAGGCAGGAATAAAAAAAAAAAAAGGAAAAAAAAAATCACGTCTAGTCATTTTTCCTTCATGGAGAGGAAGTGGTAATAATGCAATAGCACATGTCCTCGGGTGTATCGCTTCACACACTTGTATAAAATTGCTACTAAGTACTGCTATAGAAGATGAAGTCATTGGTGTAATCCTAGGCTATCAGTTCCCTTTATACATTAAAGAGCATTGCCCACTTAGGGCCAAGGTGTAACAAGAAGCTCCTGGGCCCCAATGCAAAATCTGTACCAGGCGCCCAACTATAATTTATCATTTATAGTACTGGGCTCCTAAACTGACTCCATATGGGCCCCCTAAGACTACATGCACAGTCTGAGGTTGGTGTCCAATGCTCCATTCCATTCCGGTGATTATAGAGTAGGTTCTATCCTGGCTCCATGACATCGGAATGGAACCCCCCACTGAAATCATTGGGGGACAGAAGGCACATGGATGTTATCCAAGTGCATTCTGCTATAAAATCGCACCCCCCCCTCCTCAGTCGTGCGCATTAGGCCTTAGGCACCCTCACAAGTTATTCCCATGGCTGTGTTGTAAAGATCTGTAATACAGCTCACCATGGCTGCTGCGGGCCAATATTGTCCCACTGATTTTTGTTATCATACTTTTCAAGTTTCCCAAAAGTTGGCGACCTCCTGGGGTTCCGGAAGAGTGTGAAAATCTCATAGGCCAGAGTCTTACTGATAATGTGTCATGTCCTGCCCTTTGAACAGAGGTATACGGATCCTAACAACTAATTATTGCTATGGCTTTGTTGTAAAGATCAGCTCCCCATACAGCTCCCCATGGCTGTTGCGGGCCAATATTGTCCCACTGATTTTTTTTATCGTACTTTGCAAGTCTCCCGAAAGTTGGCGACCTCCTGGAGTTCCGGAAGAGTGTGAAAGTCTCCTGGGCCTGGTAGAATACTCCCACATCCTCCAGGCTCTCCGTCATGATACATGTGATGTGGGCACTTTATGTGTCACCCAGCGCATTTTGTGTCCACATCACAAAAAGGGGTGTGATATGTAACAAAAAGGATGCGTCACAATCCTACAGGGGTGGGGCTTTAGTAAAACACGCAACTTATAAAAGTTGCCAAGTATGTTTTATATGGAGGCACGTTAACATCTTCATTCACAACGACATAAGTATACAAAGAATTCCCCCATAAATTCATGCCATACATATATAATGTAGGCACAATAGCTGTACCTGCGTCATCGGCACCATGTGCCTACTGTAATATACATCTGACATCCCGCTGCAACGGCTGGAAATGGTCAAGAGCTACTGCAGCGTCTAAGAGGTGTCACAGGTGGAGGACGCTCCCTCTGCCAGCCCATTGGCACCTCCAGTGTTGGACTAGGGCTCCTTGGGCCTACCAGATAAAATGATTCTTGGGGACCACCTTCCAATAACCCCTAGGAAATAGACCATAGTACCCTTCAAATTTGGGTGTCTTCTGCTGGATATTATTGTGTTAGACCCTGGGCCCACCAGAGGATCCTCTGGTGCTCAGGTGGGTGTTTTCCAAATGCCACTGGCATAACCTGCCATGGTATAAGCCTATTAGGTCCTGCATTAGTTGGCTCATAGCCATAGGCTATTTGCTATAGAGCCTAGCCTAATAGGGCTAAGTGAAACTACAACTCCCAGTATGTACCTAATAGTAAGGCCTTAGGCACACGACCGAGTGTGCTGACTGAGAGGGGTCTGATTGTCACAGAGCTGGATAGAACATGCTCCATATTCCATGGAACGGAGCACTGGCCAGCCTCCTTGGTCATGTGCATGGGGTCTGGAAGTTGAGAACAGAATTGGTTTCGTAAGGGATTATGGATGGCGGAGGCCTCTTATGTCACCAGGGAACATGCCCTTTGTTCCCCTTTCACATGAAGAGGAGAGACATACGAGGATAGGACCAACTGGAGCTGAGGACGCCTCACCCTATATGACGTACAGTGGCCTTGCACATTATATTATCAATAAGCACAAATACTGTAAGTAGGACCCATCACATCCCAGACCCCTAGAGATCCATGCAACGAAATCTACCACCAAAAACCTCCAGTCTTCAACGCTACGAGAAATATAGGATGATAGTGTCACACACAGAACCACACACATAGGTTTGAAACGTAATATTTTATTATATAGTCAGTTTTACGTTTGTGTTAATATAAAATAAGTCAGACATGAAGAGTTTATAGTGAAAACAGTATTTACAGATACAAAAGGTAAAAAAAGAAAGAACACAATGATATACTGAGTACAATGCACTTGATATAATGCAATACACATTCATCCTAAATATTATATCATAAAATTCCTGTACAAAAAATAAAAATAACAATAATAATACATGGGAGATTGCGTAGGTGACGGGGCAGATGAAGCTTATGGATACTGTCGCAGCTTATGTGAGTTTTAGTCAATATAAAGTATCCAGGAAATCCTTATAAATACAAAATTACACAAGTATTATACAAATGCTGGTAGGTAGGTAAAGTGATACTGTGGCAAGTGCCAAAAATACGCTACAAGCACCCACCTGGGCCCCAGAGCCTCACCTTCTTTCTCCAGCGCCATTCCTATAGCCTGCCTGAAAGTATAGGGCCACAACTATGATGGTTTTGACAATCCCTGGAACCTGTGTAAGGAATGATTTATTATAAAAGTATGCTTGTGTGTTATTTCCTATACAGGTTCCCGGGTAGGTCATGACAACCACTGCCTGGAATATGAATAAAAAAAAAATGCTGCAGATAAATTTCCACTATATACTATGGGCAAAATATTGACAAGGTTACTTGCGACTTCTCATGGCTGACGGTATATACTATAAGTGGACCTTATATTATCCTCGCACCTTCACAACCAATTGTTTTCAATACTGTGATATATCTGAAATAAACATTTACATAATAGACAACTTAGCGAACAGTCTTAATGACACATTCTATTGTTTTGT
This sequence comes from Leptodactylus fallax, assembly GCA_947044405.1. Classification (NCBI taxonomy): domain Eukaryota; kingdom Metazoa; phylum Chordata; class Amphibia; order Anura; family Leptodactylidae; genus Leptodactylus; species Leptodactylus fallax. Next base: position 413,930 of record CAMRHE010000133.1, on the reverse strand, counting down.
GTTCACAGCTCTGATGCAGACCTATTTGTCTCCACGGTAACAGACTACCAACACTTGTTAACAAGAGATGGGAACAAAACTACACAAGCCTGTAAGGGTAAGTTCACACAGAGGAATGTGCCGCGGATTCGGGAGTGGATTCCGCCTCCGAATCCACAGCAGATTCCACCCAGATTCTGCTTCCCATTGGAAGAGGCAGAGATTGCAGCTAGAGATGAGCGAAGTATTCAAAAATTTGATTCGGCAACTTTGCCGAATTTTCCAATACGATTCTATTCAATCTGAATTAAATCGCGGCGAATCGCGTTAAAAACACAGCTATTTATTGGCTGCAGAGAGCCGGGGTGGGCAGCAAAATGGCGGAACCCCTTGGATGCCGCAGTCATCCTTGACCGCGGCATCCAAGGTGTTAAAACCCCGATAGGTTATGGAGCAGGGTGTTATCTGTAACTGACACCTAACACCCTGCTCCATAACCGATCGGGGGTTTTAGCGCCTTGGATGCAGCGGTCAAACATGCCGTGGGCGCTCGCGAAGGGGTTAAAGCGCTGTGACATCACAGGGCTGGCTGCTGATTGGCTGCTCGCATGGCATTGTGGGTGATCCCGCGTTCCCAGAGTTCCTTGCCCAATGTCCTAACATGTACAGCAGCCATTTTGAACTAAATGCGATTCGTTACCACGAAGTGTGAGGAAATTCGGATTTGATGCGAATCGAATAATTCCTGAAATTCGGATCAAATTACATTTTGTCAGCTTCAATTCGCTCATCTCTATTCGCTCTATCCTGCTTTGGATTCCGCGGCTCGAGACCCCCTGCTGATTAGGACCATTCCTCTAAACCTAATCAGCAGTGGAGAACCGCAACGGAATACCGATGCCACTCGGGAATTCATGTGAACTTACCCTAGCACAGGTCTGCATAGGAGCTGTCGTGTAATAAAAGCTGCAGAAATAGATAGAATATGAGGGCTAGAGCTTAGCTTTTGGTGTCATATTAAAGCTGAAAACCTTAGCTTTCATACTAATGTTCTAGGTATAATATTCTAGTTTGGGGAGAAGCATCAGTTTTGCTTCTTATTTCTGGGGAGCGAGTGGCAAGTGGCCTCAGAAAAAAAGATCACAGCTTGGTACTATCATCTCTCCCCCTGTGTAGTGACCTCTGGGAGACACAGGAACGTTTCTCCATGTTATCACCCTTCTTACCAATCACAACCTGTTACTGTTACTAATCGTGGTGATAAGGACACCGGAACTCTTCTTTATATTAGCACCGCTTACCCTAACCAGTCAGGCTGGATATAGGCTCTCAATGGCCCCATTTAGGGTGTATCTTTATTTACTATAGAGGAGTAAAGATGAACATCTAATAACCCCCTACCCTCAATCTGCACATTTATCCATGGATGTTAACCGGCATCTGAAGCATGGAGAATTTGGGTCTCTGGTAAATATGTGCTACTATGTACATGTAGACTACCTCTGAAGATTCGTGTCGTCCTGTGTTTAGACTAAGCGTTCCTCCTATTTGGTTCAGTCTGAACTTATTTGGATAGAACCGGGCGATACATTATTATACTTTGGGGTCTCTTCAGAACCCCGAGTATAATAGGTGGAGGCCCAGGGGAGGTGCTGTGACGTCATGCGTCCAGGGTCACTGCTGAGGCCTGTGATTGGACCTCTGCAGTGACATGGGCACCCCTAGTGTCATGACATCACAGCAGAGCACAAGAGTGCCCGGAGGAGGAAGACACAGATCGCCGGACGCCACAAGGAGGCCCGAGGGAAGGTGAGTATAAATGTTTTTTTAATTTTTCGCCTCCCTTGGGCCTCCCCCTATTATACTCTGGGGTCTAAAGAAGTATAATAATTTATGACAAATCATGTCGCGGTGGCCACTTTAGTTTGTCCGAGACAAATCCCAAATTGTTGTTTTTGTTAAAAATCGCACAATTTGGAATTTTCAGGTCAAATCCGGTTCGTTGCAAACCGATTCGGCCAACACTAATGTAGACATAGGCATACGTGGTATGTATGAACTCTGCACATCCTGTATTTTAAGTTTTAGTAGGATTTGTTCATCTCAGACTTGGCTTGAGTCAGATTTTTAGCCACAAGATGTTGGTTCTGCACACCGTATAAAATGTTAGGGTGCCATCAGAAGGGCTTATCAGTCTCTGGGCATCAGTGGTCTGAGATTTTAGGTGGATTCTCTCTTTAATTCCTATGATATGAGAATTTTTGCATTGCTGTCAATAGATGTTACAATTTCTTACTTGAATATTAATGAGTTATTTTTTATATTTTTTACCATTACCCACAGAGCTCACATAGAGTGCAGTTCTGCAGTCTGACCACCAGATGGCAGTGTAAGCTACAGCCTTGTATTGTTCCATCTTGTACTAGTGACTTCAGCAGATCCTAATTTGGAGGATGTGGTTTTTGGTTTTGTTTGTTGTGTATACTACTTTGGATTACAAACCAAGAACACGCTGCTCCGCTGGTAAAAATCAGAGCAGAATTTAATAGTTTGTATACTGTACGAGAAAAGATTATTTTGGCAGCGTGCGGCTGAATCTAACTAAGCTTGTAAGTGGAAATAAGCAGCGCTGCGTACACTATGGGGATTTTACGGCTCGTAGATTTGGGCTAAAATAAGCGATTATTGGTTTGTAGATTGTTCCATTTTTAATCATTACAGTACGGTCTCTACTTCTTGTACTATAGACAAGGAGGACCAGCTGTTAAAAACGTCGTACAACAGTGAAAGACGGCATAGTCGCTCTCCTGATATGTATGTTTTAGTAAATACTTGCATTCCCCAAGTAAATACCATTTCTTAGGACGCTGAATTGTGTTGCTCCTCTGTTATTCCTCCTGGAAATCTATGAAAAAGTTGGCAAGTAGGTGTTACCATTTTCCTTGTCGCTCTTCATCTCTGGCAGTGTCAATCTATTGCCAAGGAGAATAGGAACACTCACTAATTTTGTCATACATTTCCAGGAGGAATAACAAAGGAATAATACAACTCAGAACCCAGAACTGTACAACTGGTTACATGGTTCAGTTCATGATGTTAACCATATGTCCTCAGAAGACATCCTTCCTTAAAGAAAGGTTATCAGTTCAAGATCCTTGGGGGTCTGACACCCGGGACCACCATGGATCAGCTGCTTGAAGTGGCAGAGTGCCTATTCCGCTTCACAGGCCATGTGACATCACATGCATCGGTCACATGGCCTGATCGCAGCTCAGTCCCATTCAAGTGAACCATTCATGCACCATTCTCCCTGAAACCCTTGCTCCAGTGTTGACAAGTCTGACCCCTGGAAGCAGGAGCAATGTAATACATGTGTACAAGGGAAATACTTCATGTCCTGCAGATTCCTATTGGTAGGCAGACTACAGACTGTTGTAGATCAGAGTGCTTCATTTAAAGGAGTTGTCCAATATTAGAAAAACATGGCTGCCTTCTTCCAAAAACACCACATATGTGTAGTACTGCAGCTTAGGCCCATTCACCTTCATGGAGCTGTGCTGCAATACCACACCCAACCTGTAGACAGATGTGGAGCAGTTTTTGGAAATAGGCATCCATGTTTTTACTAATCTTGGACAACCCCTTTTAATAACATATCATCTAAACCGCTATTCCTTAAAAGTGTTTGCAAAGTAGAGCTCCCCTTTAAGTTGCTCAATGGTCAAATTTTGCCTATGGTTACAGTCTATAAACTTTACTTTTTTTTTTTTTTACTAAACATCAATTATTTAGAGATCACTTTTTTTGATTTTTAGTTAAGGTTTACTACAGCAATGGACGTGAAAGACTGGATTGCAGTGTGCCTTAAAGGGAACCTGTCACACTGAAAACACAGTGTAATCTGCATGTTATAGAGCAGGAGGAACGGAGCAGATTTATGTATAGTTTTATGGGAAAAGTCCAGTATAACCTGTAGTTTATTTATTGAAACCTTTGGTCAATCTTAGGAGTCCAGCAGGCGGGTCTTCTCAGTGATTGACAGCCTTCCTGTATCTGTCTGCTTAAAGAGATAGCTGTCAATCACTGAATAAGACCACCCACTGGACTCCTAAGCCTCCTAATCTGCTCAGCTCCTCCTGCTCTATAACATGCCATCTACAGATCGGCATACATTTTCAATGTGACCGGCGCCAAATCTTAAAATATGGTGGCATGTCATGAATACGAGCCTTTAAAACACAAATAGTACCAAGACATAATGTAAACTGAACACAGTACCATGTACTCCACCAGTACCATCTGCATATGAGTTGAATTATGGCAGAATAATGAGAAGTTACATGTTGGGTTATCAAGGATTGATACGGAGATCCACTTCCTCTTCTCAGGAAGTGACATCACGTCTGTTGGTCATGTGGCCAAGCTACGGCTCAGCCGGCTAAACTGGAGCACGGCCATGTGACCAACGGACGTGAGGTCACTTCCTGAAGTGGATTTAAGTATCATAGTTCTCAATAACCCCTGTAAGTCAATTCCAAATTGCGGGCTTGCAAAGAACGGACAGTAAGTCAATACCTTAAATATTGTATGACCAGCAAGGGGCAAAATGGGGAGAGGGCCCAATAACAAAAATGAAAAACGTGCCCTCTGGCGTAGGTTCATGCTACAATTCCCACTATCCGGGACAAATTAGTCCTAATATAGAATGTAGAAGGGAAAGACGGATTGGTCATGTTGTATTTCAACATGTACAGTCCTTTTGTTCTCATTGGAGACAGGCCACCACCACAGGTCTGGCAACAGCCAAGTTGAATGTGCATGTCTACGTGGTGTGAGAAGACCGACAGACATCTATGACAACCTTGGTGTGTCTGTGAGAAGAAGGTCATGTGCATGAGGTTGAACGTTCCCCTAAAACCTACCTCCACTCCTACTGGGGCCACTGGAAACCAAAAATGTAAAATTCTACAGCACTGTAGGATGCCCCTATTTGGTCCACCTTGGACATCTATGTATAAAAATAAAGCCAAAAGCATAGACAGCTGCGATTACTTACAGGCCACCTCTAACACCCTTCACCCCTGGATACTGAGAGGAGTTAGTTCTAAAAAAAAACCTTAAAGAACTCTGAAAGTAACTGCATGTATAATCATGGTTGAGTTATATTACCTAAAATAGCAACCCTTCCCTTTTATCTGCATTTAGGAAAATCAACCTAATATACACCATTATTATATCACATAACATCTTATATTTTCACCCTCTAGCCACAATGTGTTGTAGATTATTGGCCAGTAATACAACAAGCAAATGCGGGAATGCTGCAGTGTAACATAAGAAGAAAAATATACAAAAATTTTACATATTACTGCAAAATGTATTATTTTTTAATGGTGAGCTTCAAACCTATATACATAGGAGTATTATCTCAGGAAACTGTGCTATATACACCGTGTAGTACCCTCCAGTCTTGCTTGGTAAGTATGTGCTTACAGTTACATGGAGGAGACCAGGAGGGGTACAGGGAACTTCATGTCTCCCTAAAGGAGTTTAACCCCTCCCCTGCTTAAGCAAATGTCACCAATACCACTTACCCTTTAAAATCTGGTGACTATACCTTTTTGTTAGAATACCATGCAGCATGTGCAATATTTTTTAAATGTATACAACAAACTTTGATAGGGTTTCAGGAATGGCCTTTAAAAATTTCATCCAGATTAATATCTTTCATCCAGTCATCATTGATGTGGCCGGTTTTCAGTAATGCATCAATGAAGTCAGAATCGCCATTCGGAGATGAACCCAATCCACCATTTTGGGACAGAAAATCAAATGAACCCAAGTCATTGCTAGAGTCGCTCCGTGGAAACGCTCGAGAAATTTGATTGGCGGAATTAAAGGAGTTAGGCGACATGGGCAACCCTCCACCAGCTTGGCTCATGCTTGGTAACATCTGTGATCTCAATGGAGATTGCCCATGATTAAAGCCCCGTAGTGGTTCAATCGTTTGCCCACTGTTGGATGGTGCCATTGTATTTAAAGGAGTCATTTGTACCCCGGGGTTGACTTGGTTGGGCATCGATAGGGCACGTTGAGGGAACTGCTGATGACCCATCATACTTTGAACTGATTGGGTAGGATATTGGTTGGTGTTGGCATAGCCTACCATATCCTGCCGTTTTACTTCTGAACTCATCCATTTCTGGGTGGGAGATGAGCTATTGATGACATTTTGAGGTCTCTGTCCTGCTGCGCTTGGTCCATTGGGCCTAAATGGTGGACCATTATTTCCAGATTGAGCAACAAAAGCTGGCATGTTTGCCCCAGATGTGACGGCTGGTGGCCGTGACACAATATTACCATTCTGGTTGGTTCCCATCTGGTTTGGACTTGTTTGGCTCATACCATTATACATAGATTGTGGTGGACATGACACATTCCCATACATGTTTGGACTTCCCTGAAGAGGTGGCATTCGAGATCCATGGTTTGTTGAAGAATGGCTTTGACTCTGGGGTGCCATATTTGCAGAAGGTGAATTTGGTAGAGTAGAATCTGGGTTAACACCTACTGTTGGCAAACCACCTGCCAAATAAAAAGTGTATTGAGTAAAACAAATAGAAAACCGCATATAAAACATAGCAGGCCAGATCTATATTGTGTATATATATATATAGTGCATACACCTATATGTGTACTCAGATGTCAGATAATGCAAAAGCCGAATCATGGGTTTACCTAAAATCTAAGAAAAAGCCAGGAACTACCTAAATATCACTCAATGTTACTTAATGAGGATCTTCCATGTCCTCGCAGATTGGCGGTATTATATACTGCTAGAAAGCTGACAGTGCAAAGGATTGGACATGCTGAATTTCACCATCTAATCCTTTCTTTCTTAGGGGAGACAGACCACTTTCAGATATCTCTTACTCCCCTAATTTCTTACAAGCACACTGGGCCAAACCAAGATGTCAGAAAGAAGCTGTTGGCTGAAAGATTTTTGGGTCAAGAGAGTTGTCCAGGATCTGAAGCTATCTGATAATGATGGATAGGTTATCAGTATCAGGTTGGTCGGGGTCGGACATCAGATGATCAGTTCAAGTGAATGTGAACAGGGCCGCGGCTCCAGGCACGGCCACTACACTATACGGACCAGACATGCAGTGTACAGAGCTCCATACAATGTAGTGGCGGCTCAGGGGAACTGCAGCCCCACTCCCATACTTTGTATATGGCTTCCAGCAACTGCATCAGCTGATCAATTCGAGGTTTGGTGTCCGATCGACCCAATCTGATACTGATGACCTATCCTCAATGTCTGGACAACTTTTTAAAGTTGTATGGCTACCCTAAGAAAGACAAGTTTTACATTGCTAACTCTTGTCATATGTGCCTGACCCAGGAGCTCATAGCAAGTGATATGGTCCTTAGTCTATGTTCAACTGGCAGTGACATTGTCTTAACCACAGTGCTAAGTTTCAGTATCCCGAATATCTTGTATGTATCTTGTGCAATGGCAGTGTATATTTTGATAAGGATTACACGTTACGGAGGAGAATTTCCTCCTTCATCATGTCACTTATGAAAGATCTGATGAAGGAAGAAGTTCTCTGCCATGGGTAATCCCTATTTAAATAAACACTTCCACTGCACCCTATGGATGTTTGCGGCATCTTTGACAGTATTTATGCTCCAGAAAACACACTTGACATGGCTTTTATCCATCTAGTTGGCGTGGCAATAATGATCCGGAATTTTTTAAGAGAAAGGCCACACTACTTGATCTGACCTCACAAGAAGTTTGGCATAGACCTGGATGGTAGCAATAGTGCAGGTCGGACGCATCAGCTCTTAAGGCTTTCTTATAGAGTTGTGCCTACCTTAGCACAGCTCTTTAAGGTGAGTCCCCATTTTTGGGGAAAGGGTGAAAGGTTTGTCCCATTTACCACACTGCACTGCCCTATGGTAGCGCCGTCTCCTGCTTTTAGGTTTTCTTAGCCTGCCAAGTTTTAGTATAGGCCCATGCAACTGGTCATAAAACAGATCCACGTTATAAGGATTCATATTTAAGGAGTGATCCAAGATTAGAAACCATGCCTGCTTTTCTGTTCTCAGGAATTGACATCATAGGTCAGTTAGTCATGCTGCAGCTTGGTCCTGTTCATATGAATGCGACTGAGCTGTAGCATGTCCAAGAGACCAACAGAAATGATGTCACTTCTTTAGAAGAAGAAAGCAGGCATGTTTTCTAATCCTAGAGAACCTCTTTAAGGAGCCTATAGCCTGCATTTTGTGCCTACGGTTATATACAAAGCATATGGAGGGCTTCTTTTTTGTCAGGTTCCAAGGCATGCTTGCTCACATGTCTTATTTTAGAGGTATCCCCATCTTGAGGCTTTGCTTCTTGGAGAAAACACAGGGCCACACTAAACTTCTATAGTGGAACATGGAAAGCTTATGCCTCTGTAATACTAAACCAAAAGGACTTGGTGGACCACTGTGTAGTAAAGTTTTGCCATGTAATTGGTAGGTAATAATATATGAACATTTCTGAAGAAAATAATAATAATAGAATAAAATAAAAATAAAAAATAATATCAGAAGAAAAAAAAACTTGCAGTATTCTCCATTGGACTGGCCTTGTATGAGAGTTTTCTGGTGTACAAAGCATAAAAATTTTAAATTTTTTTGGGAAAATCGTGTTTTTGCGCAAAAACAATATGCAATTTTTTGTTTTCTACTCCACCCTTGTCAATTTCCCAAAAAGGGGGCATAGTGAGGATGTGCAGGGGGCCAGGGTCATCGACCCCGCCAGATTTATTATCATAAATGTAGATCACCTTCCAAGAGCACGGCCCAGAGGAAGGTGCGCATCTTTTACAATGAGGTGCACCCTCTGCCGGTGATGGGGTTATGAAGACTGGCGTTCATGACGCCATAAATCTGCCCCAATATGTACGGAGGTGTGGTCACCTAGAAGACGGGCTTGTGTGCCTCCTCGCACAGCCTCCATACACAAGTCTCTGCTATATAAAGGAACTCTTAAGCTTTATTTCCCAATAAGCGTCACTTTTTTTTCCCTCTTGCAAATGAACCATTCTCTACATAACATAGCCCATGATGTATATTATTGCCCGCCGTATTTCTTGGTGCTATTCAAATGAAAGAGCAGCTGTCAGGGGACTTGGATGAATTGCTAATTTTATTCAGAATTTTCAGCTTTTTATTTACTAACGTATTTCTACAAGGATTCCTCTCTTCTGTTTTGGCAGCGGGGACAAGAGCTGATTTAACAAGTTCAGTAAGGCTGTCCGAGACGGTAACAAATTAAAGTTATGTGCAGCTAGCCAATAAAAATGTCACTGCGAGATCTGAAAAAAAAAAAATAAAACTTCACACTTGTTTGTGCTGGTCGTATGTCTATGTACGCAGCTATAATGAGCCGCATTATAGTTCTGCTTCTTCACGACGAAAATTTAGGGCTGCAAGGGAATCACATCTTAACAGGAAATAAACAGAATCTTTAAGAAGCTGACATCTGCTTTTGGTGCCAGTTCGTAGCACCCAGGATCATTGTCCCTTCCCGTCCCCTGCACAGAAGTGAAAAATGACCGAGATCTCCAAGTCTGGGTTGGAAACCCACCAAGGCCATGAGATGTTTGAGATGAATTTGGCTTTGACAAGTGCCAAGCTATGTAACCCCTGTTGTCTGAAATGTACAAATACATTTCTATATACATTTTCAACCAGGATATATTTTTAGTGCCCCCATATAAGGAGATGAATTTTGTTGGCTTCTTTGGTTTTGTTTGCAAATTTTTTCATTGAAAAATGAGTAATCTTTGCATATAGTCTTAATAAATATCTCCTTTGTTTCGTGTCTATAGCCACTAGGCAGACCATTGAGTCTCCATGGTAACAGACTACAAATAAAACATAAGCAGTCTAAACATGCAGTCAGTAAATTTACAATACTGTACAAACGTTTTAGGCAGGTGTGGAAAAAATGCTGCAAAGTAAGAATGCTTTCGGAAATAGAAGGGTTAATAGTTTATTTTTGTCAATGAACAAAATGAAGTAAAATAAGAAAAGAGAAATCTAAAGCCCATCAATATTTGGGGTGACCACCTTTGCCTTGCATCAGTTCTTCTAGCTAAACTTGCAATTTTTGAAGGAACTCGGCAGGGAGGTTGTTCCAAACACTTTGGAGAACTAAGCACAGATCTTCTGTGGATGTAGGCTTGCTCCAATCCTTCATGTAATCACAGACAGACTGGATGATGTTGAGATTATAGATGGGCAAACCTCTCAGGATTTGTTTAGTTTCAGGGGGCTCAGGTCGAAGATTAATTTCAGGTCGAACAAGTTTGGCATGAACCACACATTAAAATGGCTTAAAACATAGAGTAGAACACTATTAGGGCTCCTAGGAATCTATCTATAAAACATAATGTATAACACTATCAGGGCTCCTAGGAACCTATCTATAAAACATAATGTATAACACTGTCAGGGCTGCTAGGAACCTATCTATAAAACATAATGTATAACACTATCAGGGCTGCTAGGAACCTATCTATAAAACATAATGTATAACACTATCAGGGCTCCTAGGAACCTATCTATAAAACATAATGTATAACACTATCAGGGCTCCTAGGAACCTATCTATAAAACATAGTGTAGAATACTGTCAGGGCTCCTAGGAACCTATCTATAAAACATAGTGTAGAATACTGTCAGGGCTCCTAGGAACCTATCTATAAAACATAGTGTAGAACACTGTCAGGGCTCCTAGGAGCCTATATATAAAACCTAGTGTATGACACTGTCAGGACTCCTAGGAACCTATCTATAAAACATAGTGTATAACACTGTCAGGGCTCCTAGGAACCTATTTATAAAACATAGTGTATAACACTGTCAGGGCTCCTAGGAAGCTATCTATAAAACATAGTGTATAACACTGTCAGGGCTCCTAGGAACCTATCTATAAAACATAGTGTATAACACTGTCAGGGCTCCTAGGAACCTATCTATAAAACATAGTAGAATACTGTCAGGACTCCTAGGAACCTATCTATAAAACATAGTGTAGAACACCATCAGGGCTCCTAGGAACCTATCTATAAAACATAGTGTATAACACTGTCAGGGCTCCTAGGAACCTATCTATAAAACATAGTGTAGAACACTGTCAGGGCTCCTATCTATTTCTAGCTCTCTAAGGCAAACACAGCCGAAGTTATGTCAAAGTGAAAGTGACATTATTATACACTGGGCTCTCTTCATTTGTTCGGTTTCGTTAAAAAAAAAAAAAAAAAAAAAAAAAGAACAATTTGAATATTGGGGTCAAACCTGGTTATGGACTAGTCTCTAGTTGAAATCAGGGCTCTGTGGGGGCCATATCATCACTTCCAGAACTGTTCCTTGAAAAGGGCAAAGGTCACACCAAATATTGATGGGCTTTACATTTCTCTTTTCTTCATTCACTTCATTGTGTTAATTGACAGAAATAAACTATTAACACTTCTATTTTTGAAAGCATTTTTACTTTGCTGTACGGTACTGTAGGTCACGGTAACACCCAATTTTTCCATGCCTTTTGCCTAACCAAAAGCCACAGTGGTGCCTAAATATAAGAAACTAGGTCATACTTACTGGGAAACTGATTTGCTTGCTGAATGCCAACGGAGCTTCTTCTTTGATCCTTGTAGTCAGGTGGGGGTCTTGTCAAATGCCGGTTTAACTGATCCTGGTTTTTACACTTCTCCTTCAATACCAAAAAAAAAAAATCATAAGTATCAACTATAAAAATCCTACAGCAGGCATTGCATGTATGAAAGAGATGAATTTCTTTAGGACATTCCAGCATACCCAAAATTCTACAGAAATGTTTCTATTGTACTGTAAAATGTCCCGGATTCTGTTTGAAGTTCACACTGAAAATCCATAACTACTGTGCCACATCTGAACCAAAGATAGGACTGTACAGGAGAAATTTTGCAGCCAGAAACTAGTCAGGTGAATATTCTAACTAGACACGTTATATGTCCTTCCATCTAAGGCCTCATGCACACAACAGAATCTGCAGTCCGAGAGGGGTTTAAAGGGAATCTATCATTAAAAAAAACACTTTTAAGCTAATGGCACGTTGGAATGGCCTTTAAAAAGACCATTCTTCTCCTACCTTTCATTGTTGTCTTCTCCCAGCTGTTTCTGTAAAAATCCGTTTCTTCAGTTATGGAAATGATCCTCACGAAGCACCCGGGGCGTTCCTCCGTGGCAGCAAGCACGACCGCGTCATCACTTGTTACCGCCCATTAGTCTGTTGTGGTGACTCCCATCTTGGTCTTCTCTTCTACTTCCTCTGACGCAGCGCTGGACGGCAGCAACTGCACATGATGGACCGCTATTTTCCGGTGGTCCGTACTGCACCTCTTGTGAAAGACCATCGGAAAATGGCGGTGGTCCAGCGCTGCGTCAGAGGAAGTAGAAGAAAGAAGATAGAGAAGAACAAGATGGAAGTCACCACAACAGACTAATGGGCGGTGACAAGCAATGACGTGGTGGGTGCTCGTTGCCAAGGAGGAACGCCCCGGGTGCTTCGTGAGGATTATTTCCAGAATTGAAGAAACAGATTTTTACAGAAACGGCTGGGAGAAGACAACAATGAAAGGTAGGAGAAGAATGGTCTTTTTAAAGGCCATTCCAACGTGCCATTAGCTTAAAAGTGTTTATTCAATGATAGACTCCCTTTAAGTGCTCCATTCCGTTTCAAGGATCATGGAGCATGTCCTGTCCAGCTCTGAAAAAAAAACACATCAGAATGGATTCCTATCCCCACTGAAATCAAGGTAGCACAGAAGGCACTCAGATGTCATTCATTCCGTTAAAAAGTCAGGACCCCCTCGGCTTGCACATTAAGACCCTGTTCACACCTTCATTCAAAGCTTCTGTTGGAGATTTCTTAACAACTGTCAGATAATTGAGTATCAACAGAACCCGACACAAGTCAATGGGGTCTGGATGGGGCCACTAAGCCACAGTGCTAATGTGAACAGAGTCTAAATCTACAAATATTTTCATTCTCTATCCCACACACAAATTCCTTCTTCCTCACATTCCCAGACCATCTCCTCTCTCTATCTCCGCTGCCTCAGTGTTAACGCTCTCAAGAACATATTCCGTTTTCATTTCACATTGAGATCTTATATCTTCTCCATGTAAGCAATTTCCTTGTTTGTTTTTTTTTCTTTACCCAGACGGACCCAGTAATGTGATCACAATTTTTACAGAGATTTTTCCATCACAGAAAGTGATGGCTTATCCCGGAATATACCATCACTCTCATGTTATTTGGGGTCAAACTGCTGAAACTGTCCTCATTCTTAAAAATGAAGGCCTACTGCAGTTGCCTACACCTATGGTGGGTTGATAGCCATTTCTGGTGAAGATTTATGGCCACCAAAATGGTGGCCTTGGTGATACGGCAAATCTAAAAAGTTTAATGTGTCCATAATGGTAAAACATTGTTAGGTTCTGATGGGCCCATTACCGTTCCGGGTAACATCTGTTGCTGCATCTGTCTCTGCATAATACTTGTCTTCTCCATCATTTGCTGGTTTATTAATGCCTGTTGGGTGTTGTAACCATTTGGACTTGAACAAGAAGCAGCGCTTGAGCCGGTGCCGATACTGGTGGCGTTACACTGCTGATCCTGTAAAAAGATAGAAATCACAACCTTATCAAAGTGACCTCAGCACATGAAGGGATACACAAGGAATGTAATGGAAATGTAATAGGAAAATTACCAAAGGATGTAGAAGAAATATATTGGGAGATGTCTAGTGGTGGTGACAACCAGTCTCGTGGCATTAAGGATCAAGCCTATTTAATTACTTAAAGGGATATTCCAGACACAAAGATTTTATCCTCTATTCAATAAATAGAGGAAAGTGTTATATTGCTGAAGGTCTGACCACCACTGATCGTTGGAGCAGGAGAGCTTGGTCCCCAGTTAGCCACGCCGCTGCGGCAAGGAAGAGTCAGAATGGAGCAGTGGTTAAGGGAATTTTCTTAAAAATATAATGCATTCCCTAGTCTCAAGGTAGGGAATAAGTGTCTGATCCTATGAAAAGGAGCGTGAATAGAGGATAAGCTGTGTTCATGGGAAAACCCCTTTAAAGGGCGTTTCCCATCTGGGCAAGTTATGCCCTATCCATTGGACAGGGCATCATTTATAGATCGGTGGGGATCAGACTGCTCAGACCTCAGCCAATAAGGAGAACGGAAGAGATTTGTTCCCTGTCCTGAATGGCACGGTGGTTGGGAGCACTGCTCCATTCATGTCAATGAATGAGTGTGATGGAGATATTTCTGGCACGTCTATTGAACTGAATGAAATGGTGTGCATGTTGTTCGACCGTTGCTCTATTCAGAATGGGGGACAAAGCTCCCCCATTCTGATTGGTCAGAGTGGTTGGATCCCCTCCGATATGCAAGCGACTTGCCCAGATGGGGAGAAGCCTTTATGTAAGCAGGCTGCCAATCCATTCAAACCCTATGGAGGTGACAAACAGCAAGCCAAGAGTTAGGTGGAGGTCTCAATGGTCAGACCCCAATAATAATAATACATTTTATTTATATAGCGCCAACATATTCCGCAGCACTGTACAAGTTGTAGGGTTCAAGTACAGACAAAAAGATACATTACAAAGAAACAGTCAATTCACACACTGGGACTGAGGGCCCTGCTCACAAGAGCTTACAATCTATGAGGTAGAGGGGGTGACACAAGAGGTAGCAGGGGCGGCATCGGAGGTAGCATTGCTTATACAATGGTCAGACAATTTTGTAATAGAGGTTACTGTCATTACACATATATAAAGCTGTATGAGCCGTCACCAGTCGTGTCCTTTAACGTGCAGATGATGCCTGGACGTATAAAGTTAGTCTGATACGGCATCATATCCTGTGGGGTAATGCGGGAGCGTGAACAGAGGACGGTATGTTTTAGGGATTCTGACTATGGAAGGGTTTACATTAGGAGTTGTGATAGGCCTGTCTGATAAGATATGTCTTTAGTTTGCGCTTGAAGCTGTAGAAATTGGGGGTTAAGCTAATAGTCCAGGATAGAGCATTCCAGAGAAGTGGTGCAACTCAGGAGAAGTCTTGTATACGAGCGTGGGAGGTTGTGATAATAGAGGATGTTAGTCTTAGGTCACTGAGTGAATGGAGAGTACGGGTTGGGCGATTGACAGAGATGAGGGAGGAAATGTAGGGATATTTATCCATCATCCAGTAAATAACACCCCTTTAAAGGGCCCATTACACGCATTTCTAGCATTTTAAATTGATAACAATTTGTCCGGCCCCATTCCTGGAGAAGAGGTAGCCATAAATGTAAGGCAATCTCAAAGCAAAAAAGTCACTTCATTCTCAAATGTTCTATGTAAATAGCCTGACCAAGGTAAAAAGAGAGAAGCTGCAGCTGCATCCCCCTCCTCCTTGTCTTTCCACTATTTATGGTGAAATTGTTTGCAAATTTGATTTCAAAGCTTCTTCAAAAGTCGGGCATTCATTTATAGGGAACTACCTTCGCTAGGGGCATAATTTGCATACCCTTTTCCCAGAATTCCCAAAGAAGCAGATATGGCTTCTAAGTCTCCCTAAGCTTATGTGGTAGTCTCTTCAATGGGACAGAGTAACACATATGACCCCCAATTTACTGCATCATTGTTGAAGGGATTCGGTTCTGGGGACATATAATAGTTTTGAATGCTTTGCAAGTAGACTTTTATTTTATTTTTTTTATTTATTTATAAAAATTGTAATAATAGGTAGGCTTTAATCATCGGTGCCTATAATCTAAGTGCAGACATGCAGAGTGAATACTGAATGTTTCACTTTGTGAACTTTACTGGAGCTCTGACTGATTCACGACCTCTGCAGTTTCTACAAATGAGGTGGCTGATGCGGAAAATGACGCTATGTGTTATATTTCCTAAAATGGTGAGTTCATATACACAGTGAACTACAGTAGTCCTGACATCGTGGAATTTTCCTGTTTTCAGGTTCTCAGCTCCAAACTGTCCACAGTCATTTATTATTTAACCCCACTGGGCTGCAATAATTCATAGAAGTGCATGGATATAGAAAAAGAAAAAAAACTTTTTCCAAATTTTTTTTCAAAAAAATTATTTGTTATTTTTTTTAACTTCATAAAAAGATATATTATGCAATATTAGAGTTTCCACATCAGTCGAGCAGACAGAGTATGCATGATAGGCAGACAAATGTTACATGATAGATGTTAAATGGCCACTAACTACTAACAAACTTTTCATAAAACACTGTAAGAAACATTGTAATATATTTACATCAGAGGTACATGCCTCTTTCTGTTTTTGTCAGCCTGTTTCTCTGCTTCCCTTTCTGCTAAAAATGACTTTCACTCTGAAAATCCCTGCTGTATCAATTTTGAGACAGACTTAAGGTCTACAAGACAGTCTATAAAAGTGTATGGGGAGGGAAGGAGTAAGCAAGTAGTATCAAACATAAGAGAATAAAGACAGGCTAAGGCTACATCCAATCACGGTTTTGGCTTCAGTTTAGCAGATGGATGCATTTATACAGAGATCAATGTTAAAAAAAACAAAAAAAATGATTCACTTAGATCTGCTAAACGGATAAAAAATGTAGTCCGTCTGATATTGCAACTTTCCATATCACAACCAAAGCATGTAACTTAGTACGTTTCAGTACTTCCCTATATATGTCCTGCATGATCTTGGAGCGGTTTCTGAATGAGAGAGAGACAGTTATGAGATAGAGACAGTTTGCTCTCCATTCTAGATAACTGCCCCTAACTGCAGACAAAATATGACAAAGTGGAAGATGGCGCTCAAGCAATGGGGGGGGGGGGCAGAGCTGGGTCGAAGATTGAAGCCCCAGCAGGAGAAGAAATGCCCCTAAGGCCTTTTTCAGATAATTTTCATAAGAATAACACTCTGATTTCCATGAAAATGGAGCTGAAATGCAGAATTAAAAAGACATCTTTGGAAAGTGAAGAAGCCGTCCTACTGTTAGGAATCTCAGTTCTGCCAGTTTTGTTTTAAGGTTACCATGCCGACTTGAGAAGCTTCTACAATGTAAGTGTTCTCTAGTCTTATCCAATTAGCAGTTGAGGAGCTCTATTTAAACTCCCTTCCTCCTCAGCCAAGTGCCTGCAATTATTTACCTTGTTTGGCTTTCATACCTGACTCTTTGTGTTACACTGCTTCTTACTGGTCCCTAGGAACTGACTCTTGGCTTGAAAATGGAAAACTGCTTGTCTCCTGATTCTAACTCTGCTGTGACCACTCGGAACTGACCCCTGACTTGTTACAGGAAAACCGCTTGTCTCCTGACTCTTGTTCAGACGTTTCTTTCTGAATTGACTACTGGCTTGGACATATACTCTCATGATTTGTCCTCTTGATCCTGATCAGCCATGCAAGTTTATTGTACGTTCTGGATTGGTTTCTGATTGTGGAGCGTTTATTTCTTGTACGGTTTCTGTGTTGATAATTTGGACCCCAAATTCAGCAAAGTCCATCTGGCCTTGTGATTGGTGCTGGTTTAGGTTTTTGGGTGTCTAGAACCTCTCTCACCATTGTATAGGATTTAAACAGCAAGTTCTATTGCTCACTGTTTTCAGCCAGATCCAGCTATTGTGTGATATTTGTTCCAGGGACTCTACCATAACACCTACAAGGTACTGTCATTAGTTTGATACCGATTTTACTGCTGACAGACTGGTGTAGGAAACTCCAGTCTTAATAAATTCCCCTTTTTGTACGTCTGCCTTCTGTGTAGCTATTCTATACTAATTTTCAGGGTTTGACGTAAAGATTCTCCTGTTTTTGCAAAACTTTAATAAAGTCTCCACTCTGGTGTATATTTATTTGTGCAGCCGCTTGGCTTTCCTTCAGGTCTGACACATAATTAGACTTTTCTTCACATGTAACAGATTATGTCAGTCTACATGATGGACCCTTTATCCTGCATGCTTGAGAACTATGCTGGGAGGCAAATCCCTCCTTGTCTCCATGTCATCAGGTGCTGCAATCTGCGCCTGGGGTAATAACAACACTACCCACCATGCCTGCCGTCTCTATAGGCCCCTAGAATAGAGGCCGACACAGACAGATACCTTATATTTATCTGAACTTATCTCAGGAACTGTGGATACCATTCAGACTATAGGGCCCACTAAAAGAAGTGGGCCCAAGATTAGGTTTCCTCCTCCTTCTCTTTCAAATAGGTGAAAGCAGCTTAAGCACAAAGTCTCTCTTGCAAGAAATGGATAGAGGGATCAACAAGACCCAGATGGGGGCACCATTTTCTTTACATTAAAAAAAATCCACTTTGTTTCTACCAATTTATGTCTAGTCTTGCCTGTAAATATCTAGCGTTCTACACATGGGTCCGCAGAGTGGCAAGGCTGGTGTAATAGATAGGGGAAATAGTAGATTAGCAGAGTAGCCCCCACTTTTAGAAGCCATTTTTAGAAAGCCCATATATTACTGCCATATAATGCTCAAATACTATGTACTAAGAATTTTTAATTCTTAAAGAGCCCATAAATTTAGAAAATGCATAACAAATAATAAAATACTCCTGCCCTTCTTCCCGTCATCTTTTTTTTTTCTTTAATACTATGTTGTCTCATACTACAATTAAAACAGAAAAATATATGAAAAAAATATTCTCTGTGTGTCCCAGAAGTTCAGCCATGTACCCCTCCTCCTCCTCACAGTGCTAAGTCTGGCTGTAAAATAACTGTCTGCAGCAGGAGCCTCCCCCCCCCCACCAGCCCTGTCTGCTAAAGGACAAAAAGATTGTCAGGCCACACATTTTTTGTCTGATCCCCAGTGCAGATAGAAATTAGGGATGAGTAAACTGGTTTGTAACAAGCTGAGTACATTACAAATTTAATAAAAATTTTGGGTTCTACTGAACCTGACATTTTTGGGGTTCGTCATCCACTCGCTACTATAATACTATTGGAATAATAAGCGGAGGCCCAGAGGAGGTGAGTAAATATATAAACAGTCATACTCACCTCTACTAGGTTCCATTGTGGCATCTGGTGCAGGTCCTTGTTCCCCCTGTATGATGATGTCACTGACTGTGGGGAACAGCAGTCACATGGGGTGCGCCAATGTCATGACACTTGCATCTAAGTGTCAAGACGTTGGCATGCCACGGCTGATGACATCAATCAGGAGAATACAAGAGGATCTGCACTGGAGCCCAGGAGCGGCGAGTATGACGGTTTGTCCTAGACCGCAGAGTATAATAATAGCAGTTCCAATTTGAACTGGAACGAAATTATGCAAATATTCACAACACAAATCTCGTGAGGTTTGCCCAACACTTGTAGAAATCCTTAGTGTCAAAAGCCTCTCACCAGAATTTTCAATTGCACACAATGATGGCCATGATGCAAAGTCTGCATTGGACCCAGGAGCCCCAAGTTATGGCGATCTCTTGCCATATACAGTAGGCAGCGAGAAGTAAATCTAGATCTCTTTCTAGTTACATTCCCTCTGCATTTCTGCTCTGTTTCTGCAGCTACAGTCACTATTTTCGCTCGCTCTTTCACTGCCACGCTATTAAAATTCAGGAAAAAAAATTAACAAAGTTTTCCTGCAAAAACACCACCATAAAAAGTTTTAGCAGAAACTTGTCAGGTATCAAGAAATGTGGGGTCTGGAATTCCACCCCGGTTGCTTGGAAAAGCAAGGCTTAGCCGTACACCGAGCTGTGCTATCCTTGGCAGTGCTGTGTATGGCACATACATTCATAGGATTAGATGAGTTTTATGCTTAATGCCGTCAAGCTGTGGTTATGGCAAAGATGTTTGGAAATTATTATAAGTAAGCTTATCTGTACGGCTGCCAAAAATCACTAAATGGAAGGTCAGGAAGATATACTGCTTTATATTGTTCGGGGGGAAAAACATCGCTTATTAAAGGGAGATTTATTAAAATGTAAATGTAGAAAAGTATGTATAGACTGCCGGAGAGGAAACATATATATATAAAATATGTGCACGCCACACATACTTAACCTTGGAATCTGGTTGACTGGTTTCATGGGATTCTAGGAAATGCCTGCACATGGTAACATACACTAAGGAGAGGTCTATGGAAGTATTAAAGCAACACTCTGGCTTTTTTTTTTTGTTTCTATCTGTGTAAAGTAGTCATTGAAGTAGTTTTAAAATATGCTACTGCGAATTCTGTTACACATGTCTACTACCTATACCTTTGTCTAACACCTGCACCCATGCCTAATACCTATACCCATGTCTAGCACCTGCACCCATGCCTAATACCTATACCCATGTCTAGCACCTATACCTTTGTCTAGCACCTGCACCAATGCCTAATACCTATACCCTTGTCTAGCACCTATACCCATGTCTAGCACCTGCACCCATGCCTAATACCTATACCCTTGTCTAGCACCTATACCCATGTCTAGCTCCTGCACCCATGTCTAGCATCTACACCCATGTCTAGTACCTGCACCCATGCCTAATACCTATACCCTTGTCTAGCAACTGCACCCATGTCTAGCACCTATACCCATGTCTAAACCTGCACCCATGCCTAATACTTGTCTAGCACCTATACCAATGTCTAGATCCTGCACCCATGTCTAGCTCCTGTACCCATGTCTAGCTCCTGTACCCATGTCTAGCACCTATACCCTTGTCTACCACCTGCACCCATGCCTAATACCTATACCCTTGTCTAGCACCTATACCTATGTCTAGCTCTTGCACCCATGTCTAGCTCTTGCACCCATGTCTAGTACCTATACTCATGTCTAGCACCTATACTCATGTCTAGCTCCTGCACCCATGTCTAGTTCCTGCACCCATGTCTAGCTCCTGCACCCATGTCTAGTACTTATACCCATGTCTAGCACATGCACCCATGTCTGCATGTCTAATACTAAAATGAACCTTCCATGACCCTAGACTATTTGGAAGATGTGACCAAAGTTCCTGGAAGCTGTACCAACTGCTACTGGTAACACTGGGTAAAGTAATGGAGGCATGGTGACCTTCAGTGTGAAAAAGGGGGGTACTATGGACAATATGTGCGATATGGGGGTATAGGGAGAAGAATATGTGGGAACAGGCAGGTATTATGGCAGAAGAGATAGGGCAAAAGAACAGGAGGAGAGGTTTGATGAATCTAAGGTCACATGGTAGTTTTTAATAGTATCTGCAGGCAACAGAGAGAGCTCTCCTCTTTACACAGCAACCCATGCTAGAAACAAGGAGGTCACGCTGTGATCATGGTGAAAAGCAGGATAATTGAGGACACTGTGCATAGACAACTATAAAATACAATATAATGAGTAAAAAACACTGGAGTGTCCCTTTAA
Organism: Leptodactylus fallax; assembly: GCA_947044405.1. Lineage (NCBI taxonomy): Eukaryota > Metazoa > Chordata > Amphibia > Anura > Leptodactylidae > Leptodactylus > Leptodactylus fallax. Next base: position 392,498 of record CAMRHE010000133.1, on the reverse strand, counting down.
TTCTATATGCAGTATTACAATAGCTGCCAACAATCGTCAAGGAACACAAAGGGGTGTAGTCTATGCGAATTTGCCTCCTCATGGGCAGTTTTTAAAATGCAAGCTATTAGTTTTTTAATGTTCAGATGTCTTATGTGTGTTGCAGTGAGTGCAGGAATGGTGATAATATAGGTTAATGCCATGCATTGGGATCAGAATTGGTGAGGTGTGTGAGCTGGGATCGCACCAATTTTGACCACTCCCTCGGCTTGCCCCATTGAAGATCGGACCGATAGCTCAATAATTATATAAAGTAATATTCTGATATTATTTTAATGAGAGTTCTGCTTCTGGGACTCCCAGCATCAGGGGAATCTAGCAAGAAGTATTCAGTTTTCCTGCAGCGGCACCACTGGTGAAATCGAGTATTGCATGTTTTCCTCTGAAATTAACAAGACTGTCCATATAAGACATGGACATACTGGGTCCTCCAGAATGGTAGACATTATTCTAGCCACTCTATGCTGTGAAAAATAGCCATGGCCATACTATATAATATTATACAGAGGCACAAGGAAGTTTTTTTCTCATCAGTTCTATGAAAAATAATTTGGATTCCACTTGGCATAGTATACCATAGAGGTATTCTCCTCTGGCATACAGTGGCATCATGAACCACTGTAAGGTACTTGTAGGGTTATAGGTTGGACTTGATGGACTAATGTCTTCATCCAAGCTCATCTACTATGTAACCAGCATATGAAGTACTTAAGGCTTCTTAATATGTACTGTAGGGTCCATGCATGACCATTTGCTCTGTGCATTGCCACCTATCATTTCTTGGCATTGAAGGTATTATACCAAGCTTATACCTTATCCATTATCATCAGGATAGGAGATCATATCCAATGGTGGAGGTTCACCTACTGGGATCCTCATATCATGAGAATGCTGGTCCCTCACACCGCCATCTGAATGCAGCAGATAGTCTCTGTGGATAGTGAATGTTGTAAAACTAGCACAACCCCTTAAAAGCCAAGAACTGACTCTTTGGTCTTCAATGCAGTTGGTGTACAGGTAGGAGTTCTACTCAGATCCCTTGGCCTAATAAAAATCCATCAGAATTATAAAACAATTGCAGAGGAACACTATTCCTAGGAAGCTAAATAACCCAACAGTGGAAGCCATCAAGATATGTCCTAACACTCCACAAACTGTTGAGCACTCACTGCAGGGGAAACCTAATAGTATATGGTGACCTTTCTGATGTAAGAATGTATATTATAGGGCCAGCTCATGACCACCAGAAGACCTGCTCTTACTGGGCACATCTCTTCTCTGGCTCATAGAGGAGAGGTCCCAAGAAGGTGGCTTCACCCTATGTGTCCACATAACCCTTCATGAGACAGGCCCTTTAAGGTGTTTTGATGGTTTTGCAAGAGATGTAGAATCTTCAGTCTGGGTACCATTGTGGGATTCTCTTCCACAATGGTGAAATGTACTCTAAACTTGTGAGGCATTACGGTGCCTCAACCATGAGTAGCGTGAACATCCATTAAAGCGGTTTTTCTGGTCCCCTAGCCAATTTTAATAATGATTGGTTAGGGTCTACCACCTGGAACCTGCACTGATCAGTGGTTCCGGTCTGCCTCCATTGCCAGAACCAGAAGGAGAAGGTTGTATCCCCTGTATGGTAGCCAAGCCGGAGTACTACAGCTCTGCTACTATTCACTTGAATGGGAGCAGAGCTGCAGTTCTCTGGTACAGTTGCTATACAGAAGACAGAGGCTTCTGCTTTTGACTCCATTCCCTGTATTGGTTCTGACATAATAGGCAGCCTGTAACAGCTGATCAGTGCAGGGTCTGGGTGTTGTACAATATCAAAAATCCCCTTTAAAGGGGTTGTACCAACTTTAGAAATTATATCCTATCGACAGAGTAGGGCATAACATCATTATTGGTGAGGGTCCCCCCCCCACTAAGACCCACCGATTCCAAGAACGAGGGTCTGGTTCCCCCATCCTGATGGAGCGGTAGGCTGACTATGTTCCCTGCCACTCCATTCATTTTTTATGGGAGCACTGGAGATAGCTGAATACAGCGCTCAGCTATCTCTGGCGATCCCACAAAGAATGAATCTTGTGGCAGGGCATATGCTCAGCCAGCTACTCTATCAGGATGGGGGGAGCGAGACCGATGGGGTTCTGAGAGGATGGACCCCCACCAATCCAGAAGTTATTCCTTACCTTTTTAATAGGATGATATCTTCTAAAGTTGGTACAACCCCTGTGAAGGGGTTTTCTGGTCCCCCGGCAGTTTTGATACTGATGACCTGTCCTCAGGATAGGCCATCAGTATCAGATCAGTAGGGGGTCAGATACCTGGACACTGCACTGATCAGCTACTACGGCTTTCTTCCCATACTGGAACCTATACAGAGACAGAAGCAGAAGGCTCCATCCTCTGTATAGCAGCGTTCAGCCATCTCTGTTGCTCCCTTAGGATATGAATGCTACTGCTCCATCAGGACGGGGGAAATAGTCCCTCATTCTTGGGATCGGTGGGGGTCTGAGTGAATGGACCCCCACCCATCATGAAGTTATTCCCTACCTTATTGATAGGATAACTACTAAAGTTGATATAACCCCTTTAAGTCCTCCTTTGGTCCTTTCCAAAAAAGACACCTTCAATGTTTATTCCACGAATCCTTATTTTAGGGGAAAGGTGAATAATAAAGTGTAACACAATGAGTCGGATCCTTTTGTCTTGCTCAAACATAATTACTTTAGTAAATGAAAGAGACAGCTCAGCTCATTTCCAAGATGACTTGTCCAAGTTTTGACATAACAAGTGAGTTAAGAAGGTAGCAAAGATTTATTTTAATCATCAGAGCATCTTCTGCTAGAATTTATGGTTATTTGAAGAGGAGATCAAAGACTCCATAGGAATGTGAGGAGGTTTTGGAATGCTACTCAATAAAGACCTCGGAATTGTGCACTAAGTCATTGGCTGTCTTTCAAAGTACAAGAAAGTCTTTGCCGAGCTTATTTTTCTTTATCTCTGATAGTTTCACATCTATTTGGAAGAGATTTCCTTATATCTAATGGATTCTTTCCATGTAAGAGCAAGCTCTGCTCTCCAGGTGGAGCTGGTCCACATCTTGCTTCGAGTGGACAAGATGGAAGTGAGGTATCCACAGTTGGTTACAATATCACATGTAGATTGTCACATCAGCTTGTCCTTGCCTATGATATATGTAATACGTCATTAATCGCATGACACAGCTAGAATATTCTAGGTGCAGTATTCAGGGTTCAGAACTTGTCTGAAGGGCATCATGGAACATTTTATTTTCTTGTTATGGCCTTATGTACACAACCGAGTGTGCAGGCCGAGTCTCTCCCAATGCTGGTCCAATGCTCCATTCCGAAGATTATAGACCTGGTCCCATTCGGCAAGGGAAGGGAGAGGAATGGAACCTCTATTGAAGTCAATGGGGAAAGGATGATATTCAGAGTTACTTTCCCTGTAAAATCAGTTCCACCTCAACACCTCGACATGCACACCCTGCACTGTTTCTGTAAGAGAAGGGTGGGAGGAAAAAGCTGCAAGTATCATCAGGAAGAAAGATCACAGCCTGTTACTTTCATACAGGAACCTTTCTTCATGTCAACATCCCCTTTAGCATTCACACCTTGTTATTGCCACTTGTCCCCTGTATAGCCTGCAGTCACCCCACCACAAGGGATACAGGAATTTTTCTTTATATTATCACCCCTCTTACCAATGTAGCCCTTTCACCGCAGGGCAGGGGATACAGGATCTTCTCTCCTATTACCAATTAAAGAAGACCTTTCACCACCTCTACCAAATCAATGGATTTTTTTTATCTAGCCCCCCCATTCCTGAGCAATCAGTGCAGATATTTTTTTCGCTCCTGATAGGCTAGACTCTCTACTGTCAAGTGGGCGTTGCCTCCTGAAAATAATAGTAATACACACTGTTCCTCCTGAAAATAGTAACACATACTGTGCCTCCTGAAAATTATATTAACACACACTGTCTAATCAGAGGCAGACAGTGTCAGAGAGCTGTGAATCACTCCCCCTTGCTTGCTCCTCCTTGACACCACCCACTTGACATCAGACAGCCTCATTAACATATTAGACACTAAAGCTAACTGCACTGCTTTCTCAGGAATGGTGGGGGCTAAAGAAAAAAATTCTAACTGCTCTAGAATTGTGGAGCAGCACCTATGAATTTGCTGGTGGTGAAAGGTTCTCTTATGCGCCCGGGTGCCGGAGATATCAGTGCCGTTAGTTTCGGCACCAATATCCCTTCACTGTCAGAAAGGTGGGCCTGCTCAGCGTCATCGAGCCTCCAGCAATGAGGCTAAGCTGTAAGGTCCGCCCTTCTGACAGTGGAGGGATATCAGTGCAATCAGCTGTAATCTGTTGCTTCAGCTCCACCACAGGTGAAAGTAAGGATTACACATTGCCCATTCAAACCAATGGGTCATCTGTATCTTGCAGGACAGTACAGGCTCTCCAGAGTGACAGCAGCTCTTTGTAACAACTCTGAGGATCCTTAAAGGGATGTCCAGGATAACCCGTTTTTAGCACGTTGGCTAGGGAAGGTAAAAAAAACCACTCACCTGTCCCCAGTGCTCTGGTGTCTCCCCCCGCGGTCCGGTCCTGGTGCTCCGGGATATTGTTTGGGCAGAAGTCCCTGCTGCACGTGGCCGCTGAGGCCAATTAGTGGCCTAAGTAAAGGAACTGGGATGTCACTTAAATTCGCCACCTGTGACGTTCCGTGTCCTTTCCTTAGGCCGCTGATTGGCCTCGGTGGTCATGTGAAGCCGGGACTTCCGCCAAAACAAGACCCAGGAGCAGCAGGACTGGACTGCGGTTGGAGACACCGGAGCACCGGGGACAGGTATGTTTTTTTTTTGTTTTTGTTTTTTTTTTCTACCTGCCCCAGCCTCTGTGCAAAAAATGGGTTATCCTGGACAACCCCTTTAACAGCAGACCCCCTTCAGAATTACCTAATAATATATTTTTTTTTCTTTTTTTTTTTTTTAACTGTAATTTTTTATTAAAGTATTTTACAATAAGGTATACATTTAAGAGGAAAAACCACAACAGATGGAGCTATACAAAAACAAAATCCTCTGCATATATAGATTTATAGATATATAGAAATCAACAGCAAATAGAACATTATCAGACACCAGACAAGGGGGGGGAAAGAGGAAAAAAAAAAAAAAAAGGGAGAGATACGGAGAATGGGAGGAGGGGGGGGGGGGACACAGTTCGGTTGGAGTCAAAGGCCATGTAAAATAGAATAGGAATCCCAGTACGACCATATGGAATTAAAAGCCTCCACAGTGTGGTTTAGAGTAGCTGTCAGAAATACAAGACTGCGGATGTCCTTCATGCGGGCACATAGTTCAGTCCCCGTGGGAGGGAGCGTCTCCCTCCAGTGACGGGCAATCAGAGTCTTCGCTGCAGTACATAGGTATAAAAACAGCCTAGACGCCCCCCTGCCCAAATGTCCGGGAGGTAGATTAAGCAAGTAGGTCATGGGGTCCAGGGGGACCCCCTGTGTAAAGAGGGCCTCAGTGAGAAGTTGCACCTCCGTCTAAAAAGTACAAATAATGGGGCAATCCCAAAAAATGTGACACACTGTACCCAGCGAGGTCTGACAACACCAACACGAGGAGGGAATATTAGGATTAAGGGTATGAAGCAGTGCAGGCGTGTGATACCAGTGCATGAGGATTTTATATTGGGTCTCACGGAACGTAATGCAGGATGAGGACTGGGCAGCTCGGGACCATATGGTCTGCCACTGTCCAGGTGAGACCTGCCTACGCAGAGCCTCCTCCCACCTAGTCATGTATCTGTGTGCTGGGGGAGGTCGCCCCTCAGGGGAGGACAAAATTCTATATATATTAGATATAAGTCCCTTTGTAGAAGTGCCAGCACGGCACAGCCTTTCAAAAGTTGTGAGTAGTGAGACTTGCCTGGACCCAAGTTGAGCTCGAGCAAAGTGTGTTATTTGTTGGTAATGAAACCACTCCGTAGCTGGCAAGTGTAGGGTCAAGGTAAAGGGTCTGAGCTCCAGGGTCGAGGGGTCGACCAGATCCGCAATCTGGAACAGACCTAGCCTGCTCCAAGGGTGCACCAAAGCAGAGGAAAGTCCCTCCGGGAGGAGCGGGTTATAGAGAAACAAGATCATGGATGAGGAGCGAGAAGCTAAGGCAAATTGCTTAGAGCATGTATTCCAGATTGCCCTTGTAAACTTAATGGGTCCCAATAGGGGGGTAGCAGGTGAGGGGGGTAGCGCAACCACAGGAAGGCATTCGGATGCACTGGGGCCAGCCAAAGCTTCTCTATTTCAACCCACCTGGTGTATGCTCGGGGCGCTGCCCAAAACGGGAGGGCCCGAAGATGGGCAGCCCAGTAATAGTGCAGAATGTGTGGCACCGCCAAACCCCCCTCAGCCTTACCAGCCAACATCACTGAAAGTAGGATACGATGGCGCTTAGCGTTCCATATAAACTGGAAAATTGCCTTTTGAAGGGATCTTAATTCGCACCTCGGCACCGACACTGGGAGTGTTTCAAAGTAGTAAAGGAGTTTAGGGAGGAGGGTCATCTTAACTGCTGTAATCCGCCCAAATAGGGAGATGTGAAGGGGGCGCCATTTATCCAGAAGGGAACGGAGCTCATTGAATAAGCGAGGATAGTTGGCAGAGTACAGGGAGGAATAGGTCGTAGAAAGCTGGACACCCAAATAGCGGAGCGAATGGTCCCTCCATTGGAAATTATAATTGGTTTTAAGTATCTGTAAGGTAGGATCCGAAATGTTGATAGGGAGGGCCTCAGTTTTTACAGGGTTGACCTTATAGCCTGACATGTTACTGTAATCTTTGAGTGTACTGAGGAGATTCGGGAGGGTGGTATGGAGGTTGGACAGGGTTAAAAGGACATCATCTGCAAATAGGGATACCTTGAATTCCCTGTCACGAACCGCAACGCCCATAATATCTGGGTTGGACCTGATCCGGGACGCCAGGGGCTCAATACAGAGGGCGAAAATTAAAGGGGAGAGGGGACATCCCTGACGAGTCCCATTACGGATCGGGAAAGGGGGAGAGGTAGCATTTGGAAGTTTGACATCCGCTGAGGGAGTGGAATACAAAGCTCGAATTGCCGTTAGGAAAGCCCCAGAAAAACCGAAGCGCTCAAGAGTGGCCAACATAAAGGACCAGTCAAGGCGATCGAAAGCCTTCTCTGCGTCTAGGCCTAAGATAAGGGTGGGGGTAGCCGAACGGTTGGCCACGTCAATCAAATCCACTTCCCTTCTGGTGTTGTCTCCCCCCTGCCTGCAGGGGACGAAACCCACCTGGTCCTTGTGGACGAGAGAGGGCAGCCAATCGCTAAGCCTAGTTGCCAGAAGCTTAGTGAAAAGCTTAAGGTCAGAGTTTAAAAGAGCGATAGGGCGGTAATTAGAACAGTCTGTATGAATATATTTTTTTTCATTACATCTATATAAAGAAAACTTACAAACTTGCAACAAACTTATTTTTTAGTTTGAAGCAACAAAACTTTTTATCGTTACGCCAGAGGATAGGGTTCTTAGCCAAGCAAGGAAACTGAAGGAGCATTTCACGTCATGCAGAACTAAGCCAGGACTTTGCTGCATCCCTGTAACTTTCTTCTTATTCTAAGTCGTTCTGTCAATTTAACCATAAAAAGTTGTTTTTATTTGCTTTGTACGTGTTAAATAAAGATATAGTTTCAAAATTTGGATAAAATTAACCACAGACCATTTTATTGTTACAGGAAAATTCAACAAAATTTTACAACATTTCACTAAATGTGCAGTTCTGGAGCCAATACTTTGCTTATCCTGCAGTATCATCAGCTTATTATCGGAGAGCATTGCCGGAGATTACGGGTATGTTCACACATGCCAGATTTTCCTATGTCAAATCTGACACATCTTTACTAAAGAATCCAAGGCTGACACTTGGATTTCTGTCGTTGATGTGACATGGATCTACATGAGGATTAGCGCCATTCGGTGGGCAGAATCCCTCACCAAATCCTGAAGGTGGGAATAGGCCCTAAATCAGATGAGTTGTTAGGTCACATGATGGACACAGGAATTTTTTTTCTTTGTTTTGGGTGTGAATGAAGAAGAAACTGTAGATGAAATTTAGGACAACACAAGACATTCAAAGAGTTGGGTATTTTTTGGACTCTTATCCCCTATCCACAGGACGGGACATAAGTGTCCGATTGCTTGGGGCCTGATCACCGGGTTACTCAGGGATCAAGAGGACAGGGGACCAAAAGTCCTCCTAAGGCCTCTTTGTGAATGGAGCACCAGTGTGCTTGTCTGATCAGCGCTCCATTCACTGCTATGGGGCTGCTGGGACTGTAATGCACCCAAAGCCCCACAGAAGTGCATGGAGCGCTGGTCACACAAACACACTGGTGCTCCATTCACAAAGAGGCCTTAGGAGGACTTTTGGTCCCCTGTCCTCTTGATCACTGGGAAATCCGGCGATCAGGCCCCCAGCGATTGGACACTTATTCCCTATCCTGTAGATATGGGATAAGTGTCCATAGTGGCACAACCCCTTTAACTACTATCTAGACCATTAGTGCATAATTGATGGGGAATCCACCCCTATAGCCCCCAGGATCAGTACAATGAAGGGGCAGTGGTGTTTGCTACAGACCCACGGCTAGTGTCTGACACAGCAGCATCTATGTGTGTAGTTGTACCAGCCCATGAGGAATCGAAGAAAGGATATGACAACTACACTTTCCATATTTCTGGCTCAGCAGCGGTGGTTTTCACTCTTCATATCCATTCAATATTCATATAGTCATATTTGCCTGACAAACTAAGGCTGTGTTCACATCTTTGCAACTGTATTCACTTTTAACGGCATTACTACCATTCTTGCTGCCAAATACATTGAAATTTCAATAGAATCTGACATACTTCATTATAAATTAATGGGATCAATGACTTATTTTTTTAATCAACTTTTTATGTAAAGAATGTATTTTTTATAAAGAATTTTTGCTAATTTTTAAAAAGAATTTCCATGTTACTATCTATGGCCTAATAACAGACTCACACTTCCCAATTTTGTAGAGGTTTCCTTTGCAGCAGTCACCTCATTTGCATCATAGACAGGATTACAATAGAAGATAACACCACTGACCAATCATTATATCCACTGCTGACAATATATGATGTCACAGATTATCTACTCCCCTCCATGCAGAGAGCATGTCTATAAAACTCTCTCATAGACCTCAATAAGTCGTCTCCAGTCTATTGCTGCCTATGGCCATGACTGTGCTGTAAAGCAGATCACTAAACGCTGTTAACAGTGCAGAGGAGAAGCTCAGGCAAGATGGCCGCCCCCATAATCATGTACAGAAAATAGAATGAAAAAATCTACAATCAGAAAATAAAAGAAAATATAAAAAAGTGACAGATTTAATTATTTACTATGCTATATTTTAACTACAAAAACACTGCCCCCTAAAGACAAGAATATTGATCAAAATAGTTTGGAGAATTTTCAGGTCTAATTGGAAAGGATTGGTCAGCTGATTAACATATCTATTTTAGTGATTATTTGTATTCCTCAATTCTAGGACATATTTTTTTAGAATTCTGTGTTGTACTATTCCTCCTGGAAATGTTGTCAGTCCTCCTGGAAATGTATGAACATGTATGTACATTGACAAGTGGACGTTACAGCAGTAGAGGGTGTTCCAAGACAGTCATTATTGTACAGTGTTAGTCTGTCCATTAACAAAAGAAATAGTAACACCAAGTTGTCAATTTATTCATACTTTTCCAGTAAGAATAACAGAGGGATATCATTGCATTCTAAGAAAATATAATGCAGATTTGATGACTTTAATAGGAGCAGAAATATACCACTGTGGTCGCAAACCAATAAAGCACTGCAGAAATAAGTATCATTTTACCGATATGCAAATAGCGGCAAGTGCACTGTGGGCGGTGCCTGATTTGGGAGATTTGCCTGCAGACAGCTGTAATGAAGGCATATGCTGAAAATGTCATTCACAGCTACAGGGGCGTCTTTGGGCTGTGGTTCCAAAGGAGAGCTGCAGCACTTACAGCTGTCTGCAGCTAAGGCTGGGAAGTCAGGCTCCGCCCCCAGTGCACTTGCAGGCTATGATTTGCATATCCATAAAAAGATGATTATCTCTGCATTACTTCATTGGTTTGCGGCCACAAAGATAAGTTTCTTCTCTTAGTAAAGGCCCCTACATGGTACTATTATTGGTTTGGGACCTGACAGATTCCCTTTAATTCCTTGGAAATTCCAGAATAGATAAATTTCTTCTCTCTCATGAAGTGGGTCGTGCTCATATCCTGTATCTTATATACACATACCATACATATATCCTTCTCTCTCTGACCAGGCATATTTTACACATGACTTTATAGCCAAACAAGAAATAAATCCTCTCCAGAGTGAAACTGCAGCAGCAGCGACATTTCCTGTACAGGCCGGGTTACCGCGCATTGCCCCATTTAATGAGGATATTAGCCGGTGGAATTTGTTCAATAAAAGCGCTGATCCAATTAAAGGAAAATGAGTGGAAAAGTAACGCTCATAAATGTGCTTATAAATGGAGGAGGTTACTGTAAAGTGCTGCAGCGTAAGGAAGGACCAGATCAGGAATGTCGCCTGTCAGCACTTACTGCTATACCTAGACTGGTAGAGAACGCGCGGCCTGCCCATATGGGCCCTAAACAAGACAGACTTTGTTATTATAAAAAGAGAGATATGAGATAGATGGATGGATAGATAGATAGTTAGATAGGAGATAGATATTTACTGTAGATAGATAGATAGATAGATATTGTAGATAGATACTGTAGATAGATAGATAGATAGATAGATAGATAGATAGATAGATAGATATTGTAGATAGATACTGTAGATAGATACTGTAGATAGATAGATAGATATTGTAGATAGATACTGTAGATAGATAGATAGATATTGTAGATAGATACTGTAGATAGATAGATAGATAGATAGATATGAGATAGATAGATAGATAGATAGATATGAGATAGATATGAGATAGATAGATAGATAGATACTGTAGATAGATAGATACTGTAGATAGATAGATAGATATGAGATAGATAGATAGATAGATACATACTGTAGATAGATAGATAGATAGATACTATAGATAGATAGATAGATAGATACTGTAGATAGATAGATACTGTAGATAGATAGATATGAGATAGATAGATAGATACTGTAGATAGATAGATAGATACTATAGATAGATAGATAGATAGATAGATAGATACTATAGATAGATAGATAGATAGATAGATACTATAGATAGATAGATACTGTAGATAGATAGATATGAGATAGATAGATAGATAGATAGATAGATAAATAGATAGATAGATACTGTAGATAGATAGATATGAGATAGATAGATAGATAGATAGATAGATAGATAAATAGATAGATAGATACTGTAGATAGATAGATATGAGATAGATAGATGCTGTAGATAGATAGATATGAGATAGATAGATAGATAGATAGATAGATAGATAGATAGATAGATACTGTAGATAGATAGGTGATAGCATAGCACGCGCGGTCTGGCCATATGGGCCTTAAACAAGACAGACTTTGTTATTAATGTTACCAATAGATAAGCAATAAAGAAAGATAGACTGATCAATAGATTGATAAATAGATAAATATGAGATAGATAGATAGATAGATAGATAGATAGAGATACTGCAATATAAATAGTAGGTCTGGTGTCTACTGCACCTAGGATGGTAAAGCACATGGTGTGGTCACACAAGCCTTCAATAAAAAATACTTTGTTATTAATGTTACAAACAGATAAAAATGGGATAGATAGATAAGATAGACAGATAGAATTGATATATATATATATATAGGCATAGATATGAAATAAAAGTTAGATATGAGATACATATTTAGATAGGCAGATATCAGATAGATAGTAGATTGACACGTGGATGGACTAGGGACACAAATCTGTGGTACCATTGGCAATACGCCCTTTAAGTCAGAAGACATGCACAACTTGGAGAGGAGAGGAACACACAGGACGGCACACATGGGGAAGAGGTGAGCATGGTGTTACATTTATGTCCATATGATACAGATAGATAGATAGATAGATAGATAGATAGATAGATAGATATGTGAGTGCATGTACTAGGATTGCTGGGCACCTCGCTGCAGACAGTAGGTGAAACCTGACCAGTAGCAAGTAAAATCTCCAGAAGGGAAGTAGCTTTCTTCTAGGGTTTCATTGGCACCTTGCACTAGACATTGGCCCGTATACCAGGTTCTATACAACCCTACAGCCGTCCTGCCTAATGGGCCAGCAATTCATGAGATGATCCTACAAGATTAATCCTAATCCCTTCTTGAGTCCTGAAGATGCTACTGCATCATCTTACACTTCTCCTGTGGTCTTCCCCATATCATCACTTCATTCTCTTCCCCCTATTTTCTATTCTTCTTTTTCGGTGTGTTCACACTCTGGCCACACATGCTACGAACATTCCCACAACTTAGTACCGTGAGAGGAGGATCTGATTTCATCCGCTCTTGTGGCTGCAAACCTATAAAAAGTATGAAATCATTATGGTGAGCTATGCCATAGGACGGCATGGATGAATTTCTCAGTTAACTCTTCGGGGGTTGCCTTTGAGGCTAAGGCCCCATGTAGCGCCCGCATTTCCGTAGGTATAATTGACATGCTGCAATTTCCAAAATCGTGATGGTTTTGGAAATCGCAGCTTTTCCGCTGTGCGTATTTTTCTGCAATGTGTGGATGGGATTGGCTAGAATTCCTTCCACTTTGCAGTGACTTTAAAACGCAGCGGAAAAGCATTGTAGGAAAAACTGCGCTGTGTTGCCGCCACCAGTTTTTCCCGCAGCGCTTTTTTGCTGTGGCCTGCTGGGGCCTTAGCCAGTCGGTGATGTTCACATCTGTGCTGTTGTCTCCATGGGGTCCATCAGGTGTCCATTATATAACCACAGACATCGCTGGAAGAAATAATGCTGGCAGGACCTTTTCGTGCGGGATTTTTGCCGCACCTAACGTTAACGTAGCCTTAGCCCTGCTACATCTGTAGTTTGCACAGAATCCTAATGGAAATGAATTTTTTGTTATTTTAACCCTTTGACTCTCTACACTTAGATTGGACTTGACAGCCGGTCACATGGGAGCTACTTGTAGTTCCCATGACGTTGCGGCCCGTTGAGACCATCCGATTCTCAATAACACACCTAATATAATGTGTACCAGTTTCCTTCTCACAAGTCTATAGGGCCAGATTGTGTTTTATGACGGTATAGTATAACACAAGGGGGTGCATGGTTCAGGTCTTAAAGCAACGTGGTGTTGGAGAAGTTTCCGGTGAGCTTTTAGTTAAGGCTAATGTAATCTTCCTTCTTGATACTTTTACTTATATCGCCATTACGTCTACGCTGGGAGCTTTTGAGGCTGAACCTTGTATAACAAAGCTGTAATAAATGAATACCACATGCACTGGAGTAGAAGTAAGCCCCACAGTACTGTACGCTTCCTACTACTGCTGACATGCACTGATACAGAGCCAGAGCTTTATAGCTGCCTGCTTGGACTTCTCACAATAATCCTCCCCCTTCTTTCCAGCTGAGAAGTAGCCTCCAGGGAAAACTAAGGCATCTTGGCTTGGCAACGCATTTCATTCCCATGAAAGTAAGCGCTGACTTCCCAAACACCCTCTAACAACATGGCAGCATTCTCAAATCTTGCACTCACTTCCTCGGGGCAGCAAGGCACCTATAACATACAGATTACCCCCCAAAACTGCCATGTATGACACACGCAGATAAATGGCTGGTGGGCTGCCTGATCATTTCCGTGTTTGATCTCTCTGTCTGTCAGGAAAAGCTGTTTCAGCTCTCGAGTTCTGTCTTTGCAGTGGATTTGCATTCGAGGAGAACTATAACCTACAGCAGAGAGCAAAAATAAGGGAATATAATAACATGTATATGTGGTTTATGGCCAGGAAGCTGGAGGTAAAGAGTGGAGGCCGTCTACAGGGACCCAGATACAGAGTAAGGTTATCACAGTGAGATGTAGGTAATACGAGGACCAAGCGGATCCAACATGGCTGCATTTTTAGTGACAGTCAATTGCTGCATGGTGGCAATTCCACACGATGTTGCTGTGGGACCAGGAGATGTATGGTTAATAAATGGCTTTTGTGGTCTTTTCAAACAAAATGCAAGTGCCGGTGGTTATATCAGTGGGTAACAAGGAGGAAGATGTTTTTAGATGTGTTTAAGTAGTAACAGAGGATAGTTTCTGTATGTTGAGTCCTCCAGTTGAAGGTATGTCTATTTTCAGAGGACTATTTAGAGTTTATATATAGAACCAATATACATAAACACATTACATTACTTATACTGTACTGACCCTGAGTTACATCACGGTGGCTCAGTGGTTAGCACTGCAGCCTTGTAGCACTGGAGTCCTGGGTTCAAATCCTGCCATGGACAACATCTGCAAGGAGTTTGTGTGGGTTTCCTCCGGGTACTCCAATTTCCTCCCACACTCCAAAAACATACTGATAGGGAATATAGATTGTGAGCCCTATATGGGACAGTGACTGACAAGGTCTGTAAAGCGCTGCGGAATATAATGGTGCTATATAAGTAAGCATAATAATATATCCTGTATTATACTCCAGAGCTGCACTCACTATTCTGCTGGTACAGTCACTGTGTACATACATTACATTACTTATCCTGTACTGATCCTGAGTTACATCCTGTATTATACTCCAGAGCTGCACTCACTATTCTGCTGGTGCAGTCACTGTGTACATACATTACATTACTTATCCTGTACTGATCCTGAGTTACATCCTGTATTATACTCCAGAGCTGCGCTCACTATTCTGCTGGTACAGTCACTGTGTACATACATCACATTACTTATCCTGTACTGATCCTGAGTTACATCCTGTATTATACTCCAGAGCTGCACTCACTATTCTGCTGGTACAGTCACTGTGTACATACATTACATTACATATCCTGTACTGATCCTGAGTTACATCCAGTATTATACTCCAGAGCTGCACTCACTATTCTGCTGGTGCAGTCACTGTGTACATACATTACATTACTTATCCTGTACTGATCCTGAGTTACATCCTGTATTATATTCCAGAGCTGAACTCACTATTCTGCTAGTGCAGTCACTGTGTACATACATTACATTACTTATCCTGTACTGATCCTGAGTTACATCCAGTATTATACTCCAGAGCTGCGCTCACTATTCTGCTGGTGCAGTCACTGTGTACATACATTACATTACTTATCCTGTACTGATCCTGAGTTACATCCTGTATTATACTCCAGAGCTGCGCTCACTATTCTGCTGGTGCAGTCACTGTGTACATACATTACATTACTTATCCTGTACTGATCCTGAGTTACATCCTGTATTATACTCCAGAGCTGCACTCACTATTCTGCTGGTGTAGTCACTGTGTACATACATTACATTACTTATCCTGTACTGATCCTGAGTTACATCCTGTATTATACTCCAGAGCAGCACTCACTATTCTGCTGGTGCAGTATACAACAGGATAAGGAATGTAAAGTAAGACTGTCTAGGTCAGGGGTCGGCAACCTATGGCACGCGTGCCACTCTTGGCACGCGAGGCATATTCCCCTGGCACGGCAGCGGACTCCTCACCCAGCAGTTTCGATCGGACCAAACACGTCCAAAACGAAACTGCTATTATTATACTGTGGGGTCTCTTCAGACCCCGAGTATAATAAGCGGAGCACCCGGGAAGATGATCAAACATAAAAAACAAGGTTACTCACTATTCCACGCTCCGCAGCCGCTCTGTACTCTTCAGGCACTTCTGCCTGAAGTCAGCTGACAGGGCCTCAGGGGTCGCGTCTGCGTCTGACGTCATTACGCATAATGACGCGACGTGACCCCTGAGACTCAATGAGCGGTCGCTGACTACAGGCAGAAGCGCCCGAAGATACAGAGCGGCTGCGGAGGGTGGAATGGTGAGTAACATTGTTTTTTATGTTTAATCACCTCTCTTTGCCTTCCACTTATTATACTCTGTGGTCTGAAGAGACCCCACAGTATAATAATAGCTAGTGAATGTGCAGGGGCCACTATAGAGCATAATACTGTGTGCAGGGGCCACTATAGAGCATAATACCATGTGCAGGGGCCGCTATGGGACATATACCGTGTGTAGGGGCCGCTATGGGACATATTGCTGTGTGCAGGGACCGCTATGGGACATAATACCGTGTGCAGGGACCACTATGGGACAAATACTGTGTGCAGGGGCTGCTATGGGACAAATACTGTGTGCAGGGGCCGCTATGGGACATAATACCGTGTGCAGAGGCCGCTATGGGACAAATACCGTGTGCAGAGGCCGCTATGGGACAAATGCTGTGTGCAGAGGCCGCTATGGAACATAATACCGTGTGCAGGGACCGCTATGGGACATAATACCGTGTGCAGGGACCGCTATGGGACATAATACCGTGTGCAAGGACCGCTATGGGACATAATACCGTGTGCAAGGACCGCTATGGAACATAATACCGTGTGCAGGGACCGCTATGGGACATAATACCGTGTGCAGGGACCGCTATGGGACATAATACCGTGTGCAAGGACCGCTATGGGACATATACCGTGTGCAGGGACCGCTATGGGACATAATACCGTGTGCAAGGACCGCTATGGGACATAATACCGTGTGCAGGGACCGCTATGGGACATAATACCGTGTGCAGGGACCACTATGGGACATTATTCTGAATAACGGTGTGTTTTCTATATTAAGGATGTGTTTTTGCACAGAAAACTCAGGCTTTGTTTTTTTTTTTGTGCAAAAATGCACCAGTTTTACATCAAATGAAAAAGTTCCAAATATAGCTGCATCCAGATACATAGTGTGTTTTCACCATAAGACTGCTGCCATACGGTGCTCCTGGACACATTTACCACTAATTGGCGGCTGTACATGTACTTTCATTGCTTCTAATCAGAAAGTACAGGAGCGTCCCAGGAAATAGCAGTAAACGCATGTGTCCTAAAGCATCTGGTGGCAGCACTTCTGTGTTATGGTTTGTGGTATATGACTTTAGTTTAGGGGTCGTCAGACTTACAATTATTGACCGGCACTCCGAGTACCTCATCTTTGATTTTTTTATTAAAATCGGCACGCCGAACAAAAAAGGTTGCCTACCCCTGCTCTAGGTGTTCACTCTCCATTATCAGCTGATTTTCTCTGCAAAACCAGTGTGTAATACTATGGGGATACTGTGTACTATTAACATATGCAAATACAGAGTCCATGTCATATATCATAGGTACAATATAGGTGAACTTGGAGTGTGTTTATTTGCAGCATAAAAGGTAAAAGCCAAGCGAGGCCAGGACAAGTCCCAGATGGAAAGCGCTTTAATTACAAGCACATTTCACATTCACATGGGACGGAACTGTTTAGGACGTCCGAAAGGATCTAAACTTTTATTCTGCATATAAGGCAGGAAATACTTAGGAAGGCTCAGCCCGGGTGAAAGGTGACATAAGGTGATGAGCTCAGTGCTCTGTAATAAAGGCCCAGTAACCAGGCCTCCTTCTGCATCGTGTTCCTCGCTGCCTGTTCTCAGCGGCTCCTCTCCTTTCCCTCTACAGTTTATTCAGAATTTCCACCTGGAAATAATCCATGCCTTACCGAAAAAAAAATTATAGGAAGCTGCAGAGAGAACAAGGAGCGGGAGCTGGGAAAAGTCACAGTGAATGCTCACAAACACTAACACACTATGGTCGTAATGTTCTTTGCATGTTCTCGACCTGTTTTATCAAGAGGATTCCTTCGGTACAGTATATACTACAATCAGAGGCTCCGGGGCCACAATACAAAATCTGTATTGGGGCCTCCACCTACCTTGTGCTATTTAGAATAGCGCTATATTTTATGTAGTAGAGGGACCTTTGGGGCCCCCTTATGGTCCAGGGCTCAGTAGCAACCCCCTATAGCTACACTCCTGACTACAATATCCATAATAATTAATGGTGGAGCGCACCATCAGCACATTAGAGGGACTCTCTGGTGGACCGGGGTCCCGTGTTCAAGACCCTCATATCTTTGCCAGAAAAGTGAGCAGCTACTAAGTGTCTCTTAGTCTGGAGGACTTAGCCTGCCTACGCATTACACAAATAGCCCATTGATTTCAATGGACATACTGTAATGCTTTACTCACCGTTGTGGTGGCGCTGCAAGAAAATCAAACACCTGTATTTTCTCCATATCCAGCTTTAACTTTATACTAAAGCCCTGTCTAAAAAGAGCAATCTGTCAGCTGATTTGCAGGTTACTAAACCACCTTGCCCTTATGCAGATGAGGTTTGGGGCCCCAAACCTGTCTGTATGAAAGCTGTCCATTCCCACAATCTTAAGTAAATAAATGTATATCTTATAAGGGAGACAAGTCTGGCAGTCTGCTTATTCTCATCAGCGCATGCGCATTGAGCCCGATTAAGCCAAGGACTCTTGACTTTACTGGGCATGCCCTGCACATTGGGCACATATGACTGTATGGAAAAACTTCTCTTCTTTACACCACATTTATAACTGAATTTACACCATTTTTGAACCAAAAAAAATGGAGCAGACATTTATTGAATTTGGCAATGTGTGTATATCCGAATGCACCCCCAGACACCGGAGAGTTATTCACAGGTATAATCGCAGGAACATGGCTGTGGCTAAGAAAGAATTGAGTCCTGCTGTTTAACCCCTTAGATTCTCTGAACAAAAGCCCCCAGGCCTACCATTGGTGAAAGCCATACGGCAAGACCTACTAGCCGGCCTATCAGTGATAAACCGTTAAAATAGGTTGAAAAAAACATATTCTAACAGTGATCAGATGATCGCAGCTTCAAATCCCCTAGTGGGACTGAAAACGTAATACAAAAAATAAGGTTAATAATTTAATTAAAAAAAAAAAAAAAAACTCCTCCAAAAAATCTCATAATTTTCAGTAAAAGTTTTCTTTTTGGCATAAAAAAATGGTAAATTTGTAGTCTTTCCCAAAATAAGAGAAGCTACGGTAATTAGTAAATTATATGCACCCCAAAACAATACTACTACTTACAACTTATCCTGTAAAAAAAAAAAAAAGCCTTCAATATTCATCTACACTGATAGAAAAAATGTTAAAAAGTTAAGGTTCTCAGAATGCAGCAATGGATAAAATTTTGATAAAATATGCTTTTATTGAACAAAAATGCTAAAGCACAAAAAATTTACAAATTTGCTAGTACCACATTCATATGGACCCATAGAATAAATTTAACATGTCATTTTTCCTGTATAGCAAACAGTATAAGAAAATTAGCAGAAAACAATAGAATGTAATTGCTGTTTTTTTCATTAAACTCCCCCACCAAAAAATTTAAAAACTTCAAAGTGGTGGCATTGAAAAATAAAACTTGTCCCATAAAAAACCAAACCCTCATATAACTATATTGATGGAAAATTAAAAAGAAAAAAAAAAGGTTTGGCTTTGGAATTTGACAATGAAAAAAAAAGTCACTTATCCTTGGTCCTAAGTAGTTAAAGGGGGATTTCTTATTCAAAGGGGATCCAAAATGATTGTACAGCAAAAATCAAGTCCCCATATACATTATGGTTTTTATTGGCTTTCCACAGGTCAATAGCATGCTCATCAGAAACTTTTGAGTACTGTGCTTCACCCGCACCTTCCTCTAGGGGGCACTCTGTCACTGGCTTACTCTTTATTTTCACAGTATATATAATTCTTAACAGATTTTGCAGCAGAGTCCAGAAAACTGAACATACGCCTCTGGCTGTATACATGTAGTACAGGTCGGAACATATGATCAAACCACTGAAATCAATGTGGTTGTCATCAAAAGACAGATAGTAGTTAGTGGGTGCATATACCCACACCAAATGCCTGCCGCCCTTATAGGTTGGCATATCACTGCCCCCTGCTGGTCAGTCTTATATGGTGTAATACATGGTGCCATATGCTAATTAGTATGGCTTATGGTGTGGCAAAACCTGTGCCCTACCCTATAAGAGATAGGCAGGGGCATGTACGTAGCTGCAGTGGGAGCTGAGATAGGAATTGCTCCTAGGCACTGGTACCTGTGGGGCCTAATGAGCCTCTGCCCCATAAAACAACACCAATACTAAGGCACACAGCAGGTGGAGGCCTGTTACATATTTTGCCCCGGGGCCCTCTGAATAAGGTGGATATTGAGTCAATAAAATCTATTAGATATGACAGCACGGTGGTCAGAGGTGTGCACTGTTGTCTTGCTGTGCTGGGTCCTGGGCCCAAGGGCAACATCTGCATGGAATTTGTATGGTCTCCCCATGTTTGTGTGGGTTTCCTCCGGTTTCCTCCCACATGCCAAAAATATACTGATAAGTAAATTGGCTTTTTGTAAAACAACTGACCCTTGCGGGTGTTGGGGATGAGCGCCTGTATGGCAGCTACTAACTCCCCTACTATAACATTCTCTTCTCTTTGAGTCCCCGTGTAAAAAGTGCATTACAAATGTCTGTCATTGTCACTGATTTTAGGGGGGTGCAACCTGTGCTTCATCTGTCTACCAAAGGGGGTGCCACTGGCCCTGATAACTTAGGCACCAGGAGCTTATACTGCACCTTCACACACTTAGTTCCCTTTCTATGGTAAGGTAGGTGGTGTTCGCAATGTTACGCTAGGTCGGAGGACCAGAACAACGGGAAGGCAGACTGCTAAAATAGCGATATACATGGGCCCCACTGACTATAATGGGGTCTGTTGGGTGTCAATTATTTTAAACCCAAAACCTGCAGGGTAAAAAGTTCTCCATACAGGATTTTTTTACTCCATTGATATTAAGGTGGACACCGTGATGGAGTCTCCAACGAAGATGTGAACATAGTCTTATTTGGACACCATATGGTTCTATTATTTGGGCTTTATATAGTACACCATATGGGAAGTATAGACACGTGGACAAAATTGTTGGTACCCCTCGTTTAATGAAAGAAAAACCCACAATGGTCACAGAAATAACTTGAATCTGACAAAAGTAATTTGCCAAACTACATGTTGACAAGCCACAAAGCTTCTGGGAGAATGTCCTATGGGCAGAGGAGACAAAAATTGAAATTTTTGGCAAGGCACATCAGCTCTATGTTCACAGACGGAAAAATTAAGCATGTATTGAAAAGAACACTATCCCTACTGTGAAACATGGAGGAGGCTCTGTTATGTTCTGGGGCTGCTTTGCTACATCTGGCACAGGGTGTCTTGAATCTGTGCAGGGTACAATGAAATCTCAAGACTATCAAGGGATTCTAGAGAGAAATGTGCTGCCCAGTGTCAGAAAGCTTGGTCTCAGTCGCAGGTCATGGGTCTTGTAACAGGATAATGACCCAAAACACACAGCTAAAAACACCCAAGAATGGCTAAGAGGAAAACATTGGACTATTCTGAAGTGGCCTTCTATGAACCCTGACCTAAATCCTATTGAGCATCTTTGGAAGGAGCTGAAACATGCCGTCTGGAAAGGGCACCCTTCAAACCCGAGACAACTGGAGCAGTTTGCTCATGAGGAGTGGCCAAAATACCTGCTGAGAGGTGCAGAAGTCTCATTGACAGTTACAGGAATCGTTTGATTGCAGGGATTGCCTCAAAAGGTTGTGCAACAAAATATTAAGTTAAGGGAACCATCATTTCTGTCCAGGCCTGTTTCATGAGTTTTCTTTTTTTAAAAATTCTGTTGAAGCCTGGTTGGAAAGCAATGTCTGACTTTCATTTGGTCATTTTCATAGAATTTTTATATATTATTACTTTTGTCAGATTCAAGTTATTTCTGTGACCATTGTGGGTTTTTCTTTCATTAAACGAGGGGTACCAACAATTTTGTCCATGTGTGTAAATAAAAGTTGCTCTATAGAGCACCAACCAATCAACTGGCCTTATGGCTTCCCATCCACCATGACTATGGTTGGAGTAGAGGCAGTTCATGTGGATACAAGGCCTATAATGCAGTCCCTAAATTTCTCCAATATTATGGCAACTCAACTGACTGGAAGTAGAAGAAATCCTGCACCTCTTGAGAATACTGAAATGGATCTTTCCCTTTCGAGCAGAGTATGGAGAGCCTTGCAGCCACATGTAAGCCATAACTCTCATCTCCAAATAATTGCTTCCTGCAGTGGCTGAGAGTTCAACAAGTGCTTAAAGAAAAACATATGACGATACCAAGCCCCATGCGTGAACCAGCTCAAGTCAGCATTGGAAACAATATCCATGCTGTACTAGGGGCCTGGGAATGACAACATGTGCAAAACACATTGTTTTATGGGAACGGTTCAAAAGAAGATGTTAACATTTACCTAGAACGTCTCAGGGTTTGTCTCCTCAACCAAGTAATTCCAGCAATAAAGAATGGGTTACGACTTACAAGAAGTAGAGGAAATGATCCGAAGATGCTACATTCTTTTCAGGACAGACTTTACTTGCATAGAGTGTGACTTTAGGATGTATCAGACACAAGGACGAGATATCAGCACTTTGTAAAAATTGCTGTAAAAATGCTGTCCCATAAGGTCCCACAGCAACCAATGCTGCAAGAACATTAAGAACTTCAAGAACCCTTGTCACTGCTTAGTAGACATATAATAAAAATATGAAAAATTAGTAATCTTGGCAGACAATCTTAATAAAGATCTCCTCTGTTTTTTGTCTATAGCTCCTATGCTGGCCAATCAGTCTCCATGGTAACAGACTACAAATAAAACATGAGTAGTCTGAACATACAGTCAGTAAAAATGTACAGTACTGTGCAAAAGTTTTAAGTAGCTGTGGAAAAATTCTTCTTTCTGAAAAATGCTTTCAGAAATAGAAGTGTAAATTGTTTTTTTTTTTTTTGCCAATTAACAAAATGAAGTGAAGGAAGCAAAGACAGAAATGTAAATATTTGGTGTGAACTTTGCCCTTTGGAGGAGGAGTCCTGGAAGTGATGATACGGCCCCCGCAGAGCCCTGATCTCAGCATCATCCTCTGTCTGGGATGACATGAAGAGACAGACGGATTGGAGTAAGCCTACATCCAGCTTAGTTCTCCAAGATGGCGGGAACAACCTCCCTGCCCAGTTCTGCCAAAAACTGTCTGCAAGTACCGAGAAGAATTGATGGAGGGCAAAGGGCAAAGGTCACACCAAATATTGATGGGATTTACATTTCTCTTTTCTTAATTCATTTTATTTTGGTAATTGGCAAAAAAAATAAACTATTAACCCTTCTATTCCTGAAAGCATGCTTACTTTGCAGCATTTTTTCCACACCTGCTTAAAACTTATATATATATATATACTTATATATATATATATATATATATATATATATACACACACACACATACTATAAAGTGCCAAATTAAAGGACATTTACCGTAATAACAAATATTATACAAGATAAATATAATGTTGGATTAACGGTTAAAGGGGCATAGGTGAAATTTCATATATACCTATAATAATTGGTAAATAGCAGAAATTTATCATAATTAGGACTTATTTATAGACAAATTCTTCAAGAGAGAAATGTACAGTATTGTATTTTTTACTATATATGGGAAATTTATTTAACTGTACAAAAAAATTGCACAACGACCGATCACTGTACAACTTTTATTACATATTCTGCTGACATGAAATAAATAGAAGTCAGTGGTGTAGTAGTTGGGGGCAACTAGGGCATGTACCTGAGTGCTGGTTGTCATGGGGTGGGCCAACAAACCACATTACAGAATACGGGTAGTGAACTAAGCCTCTGCCCAGGTGACGGAAAGTGTAGCTACTCCCATTTACTTCTATGGGAGGTACCAAAACAGGGTCAGGGTAAGTTTCCACAGCAGAATTTTTGCGCCAAAATCTGCCACAAAAAAATCCACTTCCCATTATTTTTATGGGAGGCATCTGCTTCTTTTTCCACTAGCTGAAAAATATCAGGTAGCCAAAAAAAAAAAAAACAAGTGTCCTGTCTGATTTTCAGGCAGATTCCACCCAAGCTTCCCATTAAAGTGAATTGGAGTTAGGAAATCTTTGTGCTGACAGCAGGAAGACTTCCGCGGTGGATTTTGTATGGCACACCCTGAAATTTCCATCCCAAGTGTCTGGCCTTTTCTGTATTTCTGGCCACCTCAGGTGGTTGCAGAGACATCGGAAACAGGTCAAGGCCTAGCTCTGGTAGCGCCTGGCACATGCGCGATGTGTCTTTGCATCAAAGTAGTGTACACGGACCCTTCATTGTTTATGCATAGTAAGCAAGGTGAATAGCTAGCATCATCATAGGCTTCAAGTTGGTCAAAAATTGGTGACCCTTTTGTTATTAAAAAAAAATATTACTTAGGATGAAGGATATGCAGTAAGATGGTGGACAAGTTGCCTAGTGTCATCCAGAGAACTAAACTTGGGTACATGGATAGGCACAAATAAGATAAAGTAAAATTTATTGGTGTAATCCAAAGAAAGTTAGGTATGGACCCCCCAGTTGAAGTGACCTCCTTTAGTATACAGGTCTCTTAGGTTTTAAGAAAATAAAAACTACCAGTAATATATTGTACCCTGCCCACACGGTATCTAGGACATGCAACTTTTTGTCAACCACAGCATATCCTGTTACTGGAGCTTATGTAAGATTTTTTTTTTCTGTTGAGTTCAATTTTCATAAGATGAGGCAGGGAAAGCCCCATGTATATACCTTGAATACAGTACATACATGTTATGTCACATATATAGCTGTAGAAGCGGTAAGATTCCTAGAGACCCATCTTTGTCTACTGTTTTTGTAGTATGGTGAATGAAGGTCTAAGTAGATTCTAGGACTTCGGGATTTTGTTCTCTTTGAGCAGGAAGATTAAAAAGCATCTGTAGTTTCAGAAAGTTTTGACATCATAGCGGTGGCTCAGAAGTTTTGATCTGTGGGGCTCCCGGCATTGAAACCCCCAACGATTGCTGAAATGCAGGAGCATCTGAATGCTGTGCCCCGTTGGCTTGGTTCTCCTTGGAGAACTGAGTATTGTGAGATATGGATTCTGAGGATCAGCCAACATAGCTGAAAAGGCACAGAGGTCTTCCACTCCTTTGTTTCAGAAGTCAGTTGGGTTCCTAGCACCCTGAATCCCACCCATCAAAATCTCCGACCTGTCAGAAATTTTTTGAAACTAAAGGTAAACTTGAAGCCACTTTTTGGTTGGACAGAAGAGTGACGCAATGGCCACAGTGAAGAGGAGAAGCAGTGCTAGCTGTGTGAGTGCCATATTACCACCCTGTCGTGGATGAGACAGGTCCTCTTTAAGGTGTCAATACAACTCCTCAACGTGCATACCCAGATCAGCTATTATAGGTTTTGATAAAAAATTTGCTAGGCAAATTTATACATCTCCATGGTAACAGACAACAAACATACTGTAGCCTGTGTAGTCTGATTCTGCAGTCATATTTTTTTCATCAGTCACCTTACTTCCGGGTAAGCTACTGAATATATGTTGGAAACAAACAAAAGAAATATGACTACAGGATCGGGGTTTGTCTGTTGCCTGTTACCATGGAGATGCATAGTCCTGCATAAGAACTGTAGGCCCAAAACGGACAGGAATTGTTTTTATTACTATTACTTTATTGTTCATTTTAGATGCATTAGGACCAAAAATTGGTTTAAAGGTGTACACAGACTTTAAATCCATAATACCTTGATAAACACCCATGGAAAGGTTTTTTTCCCTTTAAATGGCAGGAAATGAGTAACCATTACCTCCCGCCGATACACTAATCTCTTTCCTCTTTAAGAATAAAGCGGAAATGGACTGGCTGACAAACACATAGATTAATCACCATAATGTCAGCTAACTTGTCAACAAGTGTCCCTATGTCACCAAACTTTACCCCGTACACCCTAATACAGTAAATGTATAAACAGGTGCTACCCGCTGATGTCAACGGCAGGCATCAAGGCACAGTGACTGCACTGAATATTCATAAAGCAGAATTA
Organism: Leptodactylus fallax; assembly: GCA_947044405.1. Taxonomy (NCBI): domain Eukaryota; kingdom Metazoa; phylum Chordata; class Amphibia; order Anura; family Leptodactylidae; genus Leptodactylus; species Leptodactylus fallax. The sequence goes on along the minus strand of CAMRHE010000133.1, from coordinate 366,276 downwards.
TAATAATCTGCCATGATCAAGACCAATGATGTGGAAATAAATATGTATTTGTTTAATAGGGGATGCCAAATTCAATGGGGTTTTCCAGTTTTATGTAATTCTACCAGAGTCACTGTGTAATGAAATCTTCTTCAGCTTTTTAATATCCTGTGTGCTTCAGATCCTCGCCATTTGTAAAATATCGACTTGCTGTCATCTAAATCAATATATTTAGCTCAGAGGATTGCTTAAAGGGGATACATTTCCATGTCACTATATTTTACTAAAATAATCCTGAAATCTTGCATTTTTCACTCTGACCACTAAGCCTCAGAATAGTCTGACACTTCCTGTTCTGTAGAGATCACTTATCAGAAGTCATTTCATTATCAGCACAGGCAGGATTACTTTACATTTCAGGTAACAGCCATATACAGATAAGGCTAGGTTCACACAAACACTTGGATTCCGTTTGGGGATTCCGTCCCTGAATCCACTTGAAAAATGTAGGGAAAAAAGTCTTTGGACGGAAACCAGATGGACCCCATTATAGTCTATGGGGTCTGCGGGTTTCCACGAGTAACCGCTTTTTACGCGGATTGTGTTTCCGTTTTTCGGGTCCCTAAGCGGACCCAAAGAACAGAAACCCAAGCATAGGTGTGAACCTAAAGTAACACAGGATCCATTGTTCACAACAGGTGATGGTTACAGCTGACCATCTCCTCCTCCCTGCTCAGTGACCTGAGCATGCCACTGACTGACTTGTAAGAAACCCAGCCGTGATTTCCTTATTGTGGACAGGTTATCAGGAGGGGCACTACATGTATGAGAAGATAACCCGGACAAAATAAGGACATCATGGCTGATTATCAGGAGGACACTACATGTATGAGAAGATAACCCGGACACAATAAGGACATCATGGCTGGTTATCAGGAGGACACTACATGTATGAGAAGATAACCCGGACACAATAAGGACATCATGGCTGGTTATCAGGAGGACACTACATGTATGAGAAGATAACCCGGTCACAATAAGGACATCATGGCTGGTTATCAGGAGGACACTACATGTATGAGAAGATAACCCGGACACAATAAGGACATCATGGCTGGTTATCAGGAGGACACTACATGTATGAGAAGATAACCCGGACACAATAAGGACATCATGGCTGGTTATCTGGAGGGACACTACATGTATGAGAAGATAACCTGAACACAATAAGGACATCATGGCTGGTTATCAGGAGGACACTACATGTATGAGAAGATAACCCGGACACAATAAGGACATCATGGCTGGTTATCAGGAGGACACTACATGTATGAGAAGATAACCCGGACACAATAAGGACATCATGGCTGGTTATCAGGAGGGGACACTACATGTATGAGAAGATAACCCGGACACAATAAGGACATCATGGCTGGTTATCAGGAGGACACTACATGTATGAGAAGATAACCCGGACACAATAAGGACATCATGGCTGGTTATCAGGAGGACACTACATGTATGAGAAGATAACCCGGACACAATAAGGACATCATGGCTGGTTATCTGGAGGGACACTACATGTATGAGAAGATAACCTGAACACAATAAGGACATCATGGCTGGTTATCAGGAGGACACTACATGTATGAGAAGATAACCCGGACACAATAAGGAAGTCATGTTTGGGATTCTGGAAAGTCCATTGGCAACCGATCAAGACAACAGATGTCACCACTAAGATGGTTAGAGGAAATTGTTGTAACATTTTTATTTATATTTACAAAAATGTTTAAATATTAATTGTCTACAAATGTAAATATTCTTATATTCATGGGAAAACCCCTTTAATATATATTGTATGGTCCCCTTGAAGGACCTACAGTACCTTAAAGGGGTTCTATAGCAATAGAAAATGAGTGGCGTAACCTTTGAGTAGGCCACTAATATAAGATTGGTAGAGTCCTATACTCAGCACCCCCAGTGATTATATGACTAAATATGCCCCAGTACTTGCCCTCTTCATTGTCTACTAGAAGTTTCGGGACCCCAGTGCACATCTCTATACACAGCTAGTGGCTGTGCTTGGTATTGCAGCTCAGTCCCATTCGCTTGTAATGCTAGTCACAGTCTCTACTAAAATCATGGATCCCAGAGATGATTAGTAGGAAATCGGACCCTCCCCATTCTGATACTGATGGGCAGTCTGAATGACACCATAGTTACCAACAGTCACGGATTTGCTGGGATTGTTCCAAATTTTTTATTCTATGTTTTCAAGGCTCATGCTTCAAATTAAGGCAAAAAAAAAAAAAAAAACCCCAGAGAGCCTTTGACCCTCTTAGTTCCTGAACACCTGCAGTTCTGAAGACATTCATACTTTCTGGAAATCCATTCTCTCCAGTTTGCGCTCGTACACCGCAGTACTTGGCAGTAATACTGAATGGCTTATTGTATGGAGGGCTGTATTCATTTTAATGTAGTGAGGTGTTAATGGTATTATGTAGCTACCAGGCTGAAGGGGCGGTCTTAAAATATGCGTTCACCCGTTCACCTTCAGTGAGTTTACCAGAATAAATGGAATAAATGAAGATGACGACATATGGGACACCATGGCCTAGTTTCAGTACCCTGTAGTACTGTATATGCTGCCTTTCTTGCTTATGGTATACTACACCCGGGACCAAATATTGGTGCACTGTACAGAAGAAATAGTGCTCCAAATTCTAAGGGTGGAATTTGCCGCGGATTTGGGAGCGGAATTCGCCCCCGAATCTGATGCAGATTCCTCCCAAATCCGCCTCCCATTGTTTTCAATGGGAGGCATAGATCGCAGCAGGAAAAAAGAAGCGTCCTGCTTGATCTTGCCACGGATTCCGCCCACGGCTGATGCACTACATCGGCATCCCGTCGCAGCTATGCCGCGGCGAAAAATGAAGAAAATTCCTCTTCACTTTCTACCGTGTGAACACAAGAAAACATTACAGTTCGTTAAATGTTATTTTTACTTTACTTTTATTTTCCCCTTTTTCCCCTTTCCTTATGTACCTATACCCCCAATTCAATTTATATAATTTCTCCAGTATTTCCTTATTTAGTTATTCCTTTCTATCTGAAAATTCATGGGATCCTTCTCTTCATATAAGTCATATGATCCCATTCTAACCTGCAGAGAAGTGCATGCCTTTCTGTTCTCCAAAATTCACAATCTTGCAGGGGGGACGTAAACTCCTATCACAGTTACTGATGATGATCAGACAGCATATATCACACAGTTATAAAGAAAAAGATGGCAGCTCAGCCTCCTTGACTTCTATATGTATGGTCTGTTAGGGTCCGTTCACACGGAGGAATCTGTCACGGACTTGCACCCCAAATCTGCCTTCCATTGGGAGGCAGAGATCGCAATAGCATGCAGAAAAAATCTGCGTCCTGATCGATCTTGTTGCTGTGTCCCCGGAACGGAAATCCCTGCCGACTGGGCCCATTCATCTGGACCTTATCAGCAGAGGAAAGCCGAATGCCTTGCATCAGCATTCCATTGCAGCAATACCGCAGCCGAATACAGCAGTGGAAAATTATGAGGAATGCCTCTTCATTTTCCGCTGTGTGAACCTAGCCTTAGGGGAATATAGAGGGAAGGATAATTACATTGTGCCCCAGCAGGCAGAGATGATCCTGTCTCTAGCTTTCCACATGATGCTGTGCTAAAGTATCATGTGACTGATAGCAGATCACAGAGAAAAGAAAATGGTTTCTATAAACCAAGATGGAGCCTGCTCAGAGCCCAGAAGGAGCTCGACTGCAGGGATAGAAGTACAATATACATAAAGGAAATGCAGAGTATGGACGATAATTAGGTAAGGGGTGAAGGGATGGAAAAAAGGTCTCCACTGGAGGTCTTTAAGCTATTTTTTTCAGTTTTTTTTTTTTTTTTTTTTTATTTTGACCTCATTAAACCCTTATAAGGGCTTTTTTAATTCCTATTAAAAGACAGCAATTACTTTAGGATTTGTTTTCATGTGTACAATATAAATAACTTGATAAATGTATTCTTTGGGTCAATATGTCCCCTACCTATCAGATATTGAGGCTAGGCCACCAATATTCAACTCCCAAAAGACCCCTTAAGAGTGAACCTCCAATTATATAACAACTTTCCATAAATGAAACGTACAGACAAATATTAAAGTTACATGTTTCCTTCTCCACTTATCATACTGAACTACTTTTTACATAAAAATCTATGGAGAGGGAGTGGGGGAGGAGGAGGCTGCTGAAAAAGAAACACAAAAAGCTTCAGTTGCTACAGTGTGTGTCAGGGGGCCTTTTTAACTCTTCTATCATGATAAGACTCCACTACACAGAATGAGGCAATAAATCAGTTAACAGCCTCCCCCTCCCCTCGCCATAGAGACAGACTCAATGTAAATAAACAGTCTGAGTGAAAATAAGGAGGAGGAGAGCAGCCTAATGGTGGAGAAGGAAACAGATTTTTTTTTAATAGTTTTTATTTTACATTTACCCCAGTTGCAGACACACTATTGGGCAAACTGTGGGCCCTAGAGGTTAGTGGGCCCACTGTCACTCTAAAGCAGTTTTATACTGAATATTTGAGTTCCTATAAATAGACTAATAGCTAAAAATTATATTTCTACATATTAATTCTGACTTTGCAGGGGATATCAGGAAAACAACTATACAGATATACGGGGAAATTAAGAACCAAACATTTTTGGACCTTTTTTAATGAAAAAATAAAAATGATATTTAATGGTGAAAATTCACTTTAATGTAAAAGTACGTAAAGGCTGCTCACAAAATAGCTGCCCCCGCCATATGTGCGCACCCTGGCTATGCTAATAGAGTGTTAGATCTTGGATATATGAGACTGCTGGAATATAAAACCGTATTCTGAACACTGTGAACTTTACATATCAATATGGATGACTCCACACGCTGGAATAAATGCGTCTGACCAGTAATGAGGGAGAGCCCGGGGCATTACTAGGCTGCATTAATAAGATTTCCACAGATGTGTGTGTTCTCTCTGGCGCTTGCACTCTCAATTTTTTTTTTTTATATGGATCTGCTGAATGTTGGTCTCAGAAAAGTTAAATCTCAAGCAAAATAAAACACAGGCGAGCTCTGTGCAAGCTTTCCCACATACCACTGCCAATGTAAATTAGTATGACCGTGACCTGCCTGCAACCCAGCTTTTCCAGCCCTCCGACATGACTTATGTTATGATATGGAAAAATACAAATGAAGGGAATAAATGAGGAATTTTTTTTTTTTATTTACTTAAATGATTGTGTGGGTGACCTTGGCAGAGCATGCCAGGGTGCCATCTGATGAGCCCGCTATAGAGGGATGATAGGGATTGTTAGTAGTATGCCAAAAGCGGAATGGCTCCCACATCAGGGAAATGTTTATTTAGGGCTAAATATAGCTAAGTATGTATGAGGTTTCCACGCTACACCGATATACTATAAAGCTGGCCACAGAACATAGGATAGCCAATGTGGGGCATTGCATATATACAATCAGTGGTGGAATAAGCCCCATTGTAAGGGCTCATGCACATGACTGTGTGCGAGACGGCGACCATGTACCGCCTGTGCACCGGCCGCGCTTTCGCAGCCCCATTTATTGGAGCCAGTGAGTATAGCCTGTCCTGAGTTTTTGCAGTAAAAACTCTCAGCCCGCACACGAATTGGTGGAAATCATGGTCGTGTGCATGGGCCGAAAAAAATGAATGGGCCAGTGTGCTATTTGGGAAAAACCCAGATAGCACACTGAACTAGCACAAAGTCGTGTACATGGACCCTAAGAGCAAAATGGGGCCTCCATCTGGTTCACATCAGCATGCCATGTCACCCAGCTGCTTGTGGATCCTCCTACCCATAAATTCAGGGCCAGTTTTAATAGTCAAACTGTGCTACTGCCCAGGAAACTCCTTTTCTAGGGTCCCCCAAGGTCTGGACTCAAAAAGGCAACTTGAAAAGTACATAAATATACTCTGCCCAAAACTAGAGATGAGCGAAGTATTAAAAAATTCGATTCAGCAACTTCACCGAATTTCGCGATATGATTCTATTCGATCCGAATTAAATCGCGGCGAATCGCGTAACAAAAACAGCTATTTATTTGCTGCGGAGAGCCGGGGTGGGCGTCAAAATGGCGGAACCCCTTGGATGCCGCTGTCAGTTACAGCTAACACCCTGCTGCATAACCAATCGGGGGATTTAACCCCTTGGATGCAGCGGTCAAACATGCTGTGGGCGCTCGCGAAGGGGTTAAAGGGATGTGAAATCACAGGGCTGGCTGCTGATTGGCTGCACACATGGCATTGTGGGTGATCCCGCGTTCCCAGAGTTCCTTGCCCCATGTCCTAATATGTACAGCAGCCATTTTGAACTAAATGCGAATCGTTACCACGAAGTGTGAGGAAATTCAGATTCGATGCGATTCGAATATTTCCTGAAATTCGGATCAAATTCCACTTCTGCAGCTTCGATTCGCTTATCTCTACCCAAAACCACAATTTATCCCTTAAAGAGAATCTGTCACCGAAACACTCTCTATTGAACTATAAGTATAAACAAATAGCCGGGGTCACAATATAAAAGCGCTTTTTTCTGTTTTCCGTTGCTGATATATTAGGGTTTTTCCTGATATGCTAATGAGCTGTATAGTGCAATGTGGGAGTCACCATTGTTCTCTGTTGCACCAAACAGCTCATTAGCATATCAGGAAAAGCCTAATATCTCAGGCGGAAAAAAACGTGTTAGGCTCTATTCAGATCATGATTTTTATATCCGTTTAACGGACAGCTATGGATCCGTTTTTTTTTAATATATATCGAAGTCTATGTAAACGATATTTGCCTTTGTTAAATGGATGCAAGAAACGTGATCTGAATAGAGCCTTATTCACATGAACCCCGCCTATCTGACTCTGCTTATAGTTCAGTAGTGACTGTTCTGGTGACCGGCTCCATTTAGTTGGTAGAGTTAAGTGGGCACTATATGGTTATAAGTATTATTTGGATACTGCAGGGCAGTATTACTTAGGCATCGTATAGCAGTATTTGGGTATACACATGAAGGTTAAATACATGTGTATACAGTGTCAGGCCCAGACCATGGGTCCAGGCTCTAACAAATGAATGGTTAAGCAAATAACACCCAAATTTGATGGGTTATTTCCTAGGGGTTGTTGGGGTGTGGGCCCCCAGAATTATTTTATCCGGTGTGCCCAAGGAACCTCAGTCCTCACTAACGTGTATATCTAATATACATAGAATAGTGAAATTAAGAGAAAAGGTCTCTTAAAATTTGCTTAACCAGTCCTGCACCTAAATAGAGCAAAAGGGGCTGTAGCCCTCGGCCTGTTTTTTCTTCCCATATTTGCTAATGTAGATGCTTTGTGCAGGTCCACAATTTCCATAGAATAGAGGATGCGGCATCCTGATTTGGGCCTCCCTTCCTTTACGGGCCTCCTAGCAGCTGCCTTGGCTGCCTCTGTGGTATGCATGTCCTTATATACAATAATGTATGGCTTGTTGAAGGAGCATTTTGGGTAATATATAAGTGATTATCACTTTATGCAAAACTCTTGTATATTACATTGTATGTTTACCTTTAGATGCTGTTTTATAGTATGTACATATATCTACTGTACATAAAAATGTCATTACAGCATGTATTATAGTTCAGGGCATCAGGCCAGATAATCCTGGTTGTAATTGGAAACAGTCAACAAGCTTAATGCCAGACTCACCCCCTAACAGCTCAGCTGAGCTCCTATAATGCAATGACACAGATGACTGTACAATGCCTGGTGTAAAGATACCCAGAATGCAAGTTTACACAATGTACAGACATTGAAAGAGGTAGGAATGTAGGGAGAATTCAGCTCTTAAGCTTGCAAAATTGTGAATGCAGCTCTGTACTTTAATACAGTCTGTAACTCACATAAACAATGTAATATATTTCTAAAGTGACATTATAATGTAATTCTAAATACATAATCCTAAACATATCATTCATCCTGATCACAGGTACAATAGCAAAGGGGATTGGACCAACCAAAGTTGAGCCACATTGCCACCACATTGGCTGACTCTTTCAAGGACAATAGTATACGGTTGCTCATAAGAGGAGGTCACGTTACCTGTTGTTGATGTACTGGTGGATACTGAAGTCCTGACACCGGCTGATTTGGTATTTTTGGCATCATCTTCTGCTGGAAATTTGACGACCTTGGCAGTGACTGGTTGGACACCGCATTAACCTGCTGAGCCGAGTCATGTTGAGCTGTTGTAGAACTTTGAGGTTGTTGTGGGGTGAATTGCATACCAGGTTTGGGTTGTGTGCCCAACACAGAAGACACTTGTTGGTTTGGTTGGTCAGGGCTATAATGAAACAGAGGTTTAGACATTCCAAGATGATGATCTGCAGGTAGATGACTAGAAGTCATGGAGTTCTTATTGGTATCCTGGGGCTTCATCATCTCGGCATGGTTATTCGGTGAGCTACTTTTGTAGAGGTAGTTACCCATTGCCTTTTGTTGGCTTCCATTTCCAGGAGGAGTACTCACAGAAGTACCATGAGGACTTAACTGTTGTTGTCGAAAGGGACTTGGAACCTTCTCCAGTCCATACTGTCTTGATGACTGTCCCGTAGGAGGAACATTTGACCAGTTGGAAGGTGTATTAGGCTGGTGTTGCTGAATTAAGTTATGTTGTCTATTGGCCGCCATTTGTTTTAGCTGTTGAGCATGAGATAGTTCTTGCCAATTATTCATTCGGTTTACACATGAAGACACCTGGGATTGACCCTGATTCTGGGCCACTGTATTGCCTGGTGAAGAAGCCAGTGGTGAACTAGACATGGAAAAAGTTGGCCCTGTAGAAGAAGGTCTCATCTGTGGTGAACCAACTCTTGTCGGATTTAAACATTGTGAATATTCACTTTTAATGACGACCTTGTCCATTGGTAAAGATGTCGACGTATTTCTTTGGTTTTGTTGACCAATATCTATGTTGAATGGTTCATCTTGCTTAATTGTTATATTGATCATATTTTGCAATTCGATATCACTCATTGGTGGCACCGAAATATAAGTAAACTCATTAAATAGTTCTTGGAGTTCTGGGTCCATTAGTTGATCCCCATTGTCATCTCCATATCGAAACATATTTTCATGAGAAAGATGGGAATCGAGATGTTTGCCGCATGATAGGTTTTCCCCGGGTTCCTTTTTGATGTCCTTTAGGGTTGTATTAAACAGGTCATTACTTGCTAGGTTTCCATTCTTCCTATGCATCGCCGGGTCCATTGGAATTGCCCCATTCATTGACTGGTTTGCTCCATCCACTGCATGATACATGTTTTGCCCCATCGAAATACACTCATTGCTTTTAATTTTCTTAAAATCGAGGAAGGTATTATCGGAAACACCGTTGGATCTCTTATTGTTCGTTGGGGATACATTGACCACCAGTCTTCTCTTCAATGATCCTTGAAGCTAAAAAAAAATTAGACAAAAGAAATTTTAGAATCAGATAAACTTTTCACAAGAGACAACTGCAAAATGCTTTGATGGTCATTTGACATTTAACTATAGACTTGGACAAATGTCTTACAAGCTGGGCTGGGTCCAGGTTGGAGGAAGCCCTTGGAAAACCTAATTTTTATGGTGATTATCCACGTTAGTTATGATAGGGGTCACTAGATCAGTCACAATAGGCTAATGCTCCATATGTTGAGCCCCTCATTTATCAGCTTTGGTAATGCAGAGGTATGGTGGGTAATGGTTTGTATGTAAATATTGGAGGTCATGATGGTTTAGGTTTAACCCTATATATCCTGCTATGTCATAAATGTCCATACCATACAGGATCACCGACTCTATTGAGGAATGACTACTATCACATTGCCCACCAAACTCCTGGATATCTAGGCAGTCTTCCACTGGGTTACCTGGAAGAGTTTACCAACAACCACAATAAAAGTAAAAAAACAAAACAAAAAAAAACACAGAACTATAACACGGTCAAATGGCTAAAGGCAAATTATAAGAGGACGAATCAAGGGCATACGATATTTACAAGTCAACTATGCATTAACTCCTCAAATGGCGAATTGCATTATGCCACAGTGTGCCCATGCTATCACCACTGGGTGTCAACTGCTGCAATGACTTCAATCCAAAAAAATTCTGTTCCCGGTGATTTAACCCAATTTATGCCATGGTCAGGTGTGACTGCACCATCTAAGTTGCTTGTGTGTTGTGGTGAACCAATCATGGGTTGCCATTAAGGCTTGCAGCCTGAAAAAGGTCCCACGCATCTGCCAGGTATATAAACCTAAAGACTATTTGGTTATATTGATGGAAAAATTATAACATTGTGGATCTCAGAATGTGGTGATGAAAAACAAGGGGTTAATGGGCATGCCCATATTCACAAACCATTTTTTATTGTTGAAATGTATCAAAAATGTTAAAAATGAAAGATTTTCTTCTGTTTTGTCCCTATGCAGACCCATGTATCACCATGGTAACAGACAACAAACAAAACCTGTGTAGTCTGATCCTACAGCCATAGGGGCAGATTTATTAAAATGGTTTACCAACCAATCAAAGCGCAGCTTACAGTTTATATTTTGCTCCTGAAAAATTAAAGCTTGTGATTGGTTGCTATGGGCAACTAAAACAGATTGTTTACACCGTTTTGATAAATCTTCCCAATAATCTCTTCCATCTGTCCTCTACTGCTTGCCATTATTTTGATGTACTGTAGAGTAGTGGTAAGAGATACATGAAGGGGTTTTCAATAGAAAAATTTGTCTGCTTTCCTCCAAAACAGCTCCACATGTTTCCATGGGATGTTTGGTACTGCGCGTCACCTTCTTTCACTTCAGTGGAGCTGAGCTGCAATACCAGATACAACCTGTGGGAAGGTGTGGCACTGTTTCTGGAAAAAAAAAACAAGGGTTGATACATCAAGACTGGCATTTTCCATGTCGGTCTTCAAAATCCCTGCCTTGTTGGAGTTTGCACCTAATATATGACAAGTTGCACGCCTCATCATAAGTTAAGTGCCTCCTTTCTTGTGCTCTTTGCTCTCATAGATTTCTGGCATCATTCACGCGTAAATAATAAGTCTAACAGAGCCAAGGTGGCCCCATTGTGGCCCCTTTGAACAAAGAGGTGAGTTGGGTGCGAAACTTAAAGGGGTTGTCCAGGGAGTTTCGATTGATGATGGACCCGGGGTATCCGGCCTAGTCCTGAATCCCGAGTCACGTGATCGGAAAGCTCCAATTCCTGGGTCACTCTGCCCCCTTCCTCCTTCCCTGATATGTGTCATGTGGACTTCTGATCACGTGATCCGTGGCTTGGGACGAGGCTGGAACCCCCGGGTTCATTATCGAGTCAGGTAAGTAAATCAAAACTCCCCAAACAAACCCATTAAGTCACAATTTTTGAGCAAAAATTCAAAAATTGTGGCTTTTTTTCATGGCCTGTTGTTTGTCGCACAAGCTGTGATAAATCAGCCCCAGTGTCTTCAACTCCTGGACAACCCCTTTAAACACAAGACCATATGGCGGTGTTTGTATTGCAAAGCTTTATTAATAAATTTTAAGATGCAACACTCAGTCTGAGAACTTTGGTGGAAGACTACGCATAAAACTCTAGACGTTTCTATTTCCACTTTCTAAAATCTGCTTCATGTAGGAAAACAGCAGCAACTTTTTAATATGATCAATGCAGGCGCTGGCAGCTTAAAGCGGTATGAAAGCTAACAAATGTAACACGATATCAGCTCTGGGAGATGGAAAATGCTCATGTATGCCGTCATAATGAGGAGGGAATCTGAGACATTAAATACGGCTAAGGCAATATACTTGTAAGTGCTGGATCTCATGTTGTACACGGTAGAGTAAATAAACTGGAAGTATACTATAGTAATACTTAGAAAGACATATTTAAAGGGAAACCATCAACAAGCAGGTCCTGTTTGGTATTATGTTCAATTAAAGAGGTAGAACAGAAATAATTAAAAAGTGTCTTTTATATCTTTCAGAAACAGCGCCACTCTTATTTTTAGGCTGTGTTTGGTATTGCATTTCATTCACAAATAAGTGAGGGGGGTTGAGATGCAATACCAGAGATGGCCTGTGGACAAGAGTGGCACTGTTTCTGTACAATACTGTACAATATGCTGAAGCTGGACTGCTTGGTACAGATACCATATGTCATTTCATGGAAAAGCAGAATTGAGCCCACTGCCCTTCAGGAAGAACCTGTCAGAGGCCATTAAATGCCTGTCAGTGCACAGCAAACTTAGAAATATGAAGCAATGTGGACAGTGCTATGTGCAGTCTCTTCTATTGTTCTCCCTCCATACGGTGGGGGAAACAGTGCCCAAATAACACTATGACAAGGTTTACCATACAGTTCTTAAAGGGGTTTTCTGAGACCCCCTAAAAATGTAGTATTATAAAATAATCATAAAAAGTTTTAGTCCCCTGTCTGATCCCCGTTATTCCAGTGCAGCCGCTCTGGTGCCCACTGCATGGATCATGTCCCCAACTACCCCATGTGACCATTAAGGCCAGTGACCACAGCGATCATTTGGGATCATGTCATTGCAGCAGTGCCAAAAACAAAGACCAAAAGGGAACAAAGGAGTGACGGCACTGGAATGATGGGAGATCAGAAAGGTGAGTAAGACCTCAGAGGACAGCGAAAAGCAGATGTGTGACAGCCATTTTTAGAACACATTGAACTCAATGTAACTATTCACATATCCGTTTATTTTGACAGTAAAAAAATTGAACAAGTCCTATTTTTGTCCATTTTCACAGATCTTTCAATAGACTGAAGTCTATGAGGGATCTGTGGAAACAGTTGCCCCATGGATACAAAATGGCTGTGAAAATATTGGACGATGCACCCGTTTTTCTCCACCAGTTTTTACAATGTCTGTATGCATGTAGCCTAAGGCTTCTTTGGCTATTTTATAACACTTGCTGCCTTTACGTAAATTTTTGGGGTTTCGGAAAACCATAGAATGCTCAAATAACAAGGCCTTAAAGGAACACTAAATACAGAAAGGTCACAAAACAAATCTCAGATATTCTATCCTTAATCTCCTTCTTTCTTTTTTTCTCATATTACATTTAAAACTGAGAAGTATATTAGGAAATCTTCCAGGAGCTCAGCCATGTCCCCCCTCCTCCTCACTGTCCTGTGACTGACTACAAGACGATTGGCTACAGAAGGGGCCTCCCCCCCCCCTCTGCAGTAAGACACAATGATCACTCAGCCCCTCCCAATATTTAAGCCACACCCTCTCAGTCATTCCCCAGTTGAAAACTGAACATTTCCAGAGGAGATTAACCCCTGAGCTTTCTGATTTCTGCAAGACTGTTTGTTTTAGGAGTAAGCAGAAAATCCTGTAGTGACAAACAGTGAGGACAAGATTATCTCGGTTTACTTTTATTCTTAATATCTATTTTTAGTGCTCCTCAAAAGCACTTTACTCTTGTAAAGGTTCCTTAAACCAATTCATGAACTTCTGCCTCCTCCTCATTGCGCTGTGTCTGTCTGTAAGACCACTGGCTGCAGCAGGAGCCTCCCCCCTGGTCCCTGATTGCAGTAAGTCAAAGGTCACTCAGCCCCGCCCAATAATTAGGCCACACCCCTTAGTCAGTCCCCAGTTAAAAATGGAGCAGGGATTTCTACAAGACTGTTTCAGCAATATGTAGAGAAATCTGTAGAGTGACTCTGGGGACAGGGTTAGCTTTGGTTTACTTTATACAATACAGCTATACAACCACAACCACAGAGATTGTAATAAACCTTTTCCTGACTCCTGAATGGCGAACTAGATATAGCATTATATATCTTATATTAGGCAAACCTGTCTACTTTTAGAGCAATATATCCAGCAATAAATAATAATCATATATTATATATAGCAATACATAATATATAGTAAAAAATAAATATATAGTAATAAATAATATATAAAAATATATAATATAATGTAAAAAATATATATCAATAAATTATAATACATATTATATATAATATAAACAATATATAGTAATAATATATGTAATACAAAAAATATATATCAATAAATAACACATATAAAAAATACAGGTGTATATAACAAATAATATATGATATATAATTTTAAAAAATATATCAATAAATAATAATACATATTATATATAAGGTAAAAATATATAGTAATAAATAATAATATATAAAAAATATCAATAAAAATATAATATAAAATATATAAATATTAGTACATATTTATATAATATAAACAATGTATAGTTATATATATATATATATTTTTATTATATATACATATCAATAAATAATAACACATTATATATACTATAAAAAATAAATATATAGTAATATATAATATATAAAATATATATTGTAATAAATAATATATACAATATATAAAAAATATAGTAATAAATAATATATAAAAATAAATATATAGCAATAAATATTAATACATATTATATATAATATAAAAAATAAATATATAGCAATAAATCAAAATGCTAAGCAATAGTGGGTGCAGACAGCAGTTTTGACCAGACCTTTATGCCTTAGGGGCCCAAAGGATCCCCTGTCGTATGAGAAGAGACTAATATTATAAATGGCACATGGCAGATGGGGGTCCTGTTACAGATTTTGCATATGGCCTCTGGAGCTTTCAGGTACGTCTCTGAATACATCACATGCTTTCATACCGTTTGAAGTGGAAATGCGCCTACTCTCTGCCCTATAGTAACATATTACTGATCAGCATGTTCTTACCAGCACAAACTAAACTGAATTTTGCAGCTCGATATCTTCATGAAGATGTCTGTACACACAACATATGTTATCATTATGAGTATCTGGTTGACCAAACCCGTCCTGGCATCTTAGTGGGTTGACCGATAAATGATCCATATGTTGGCTTTGCCTTTATTAATAAATCAGCCTGCTTGCCACCTTTCCCACTTTAACCACAAGAGAATGTATTTATCTGCCTGTCAGTCCGGATCTTGGCTTCTAATGGCTCGGCGCCAGTTGTATATTTTACTGGACATCTGGTGGGGTGGGGTGACTAAAAACACATTTCAGTCTTGGCACTGGAAGGAATCATTAAATCAGGTCCATGATTAACAGCTCCTGTATTATTTTCCTTCATCTGGATGTTGCAATAATGAACATGGGTCCAAGTCGAAAATGACCTTAAAGGGAACCTGTCACATTGAACGTACAGTCCAATCTTCAGACAGAATGATATAGATTGGAAAAATTCAGCTAAAAAATCCTAAAGGGGTTGTCTTTGTGAAACTCCATCAGAGGTTGGTTCGCCATCTCTACTGGGTCTTCATCTTCCATTCTCCTACACCAATGCTCAGTATCCAGCCACTAGTCAGTCCGATCCATATATATAAGTCAAACCCCTCAAAAGACCACCTCTTTGAAAAGGCCACCTCCTTAACCAGACCACATTATCTGTGATAGATTTCCAGTTTTCCAAACCTTCTTTAGGAAGACTATTTCTCTAGAAGACCACTTTTTCATGCAATTTGTGTATGTATGGTCCCTATATATATGACAAAAACACGGTACTCCCTAAATAACACGCCCCTAAGGCATAATGGGTAAGAGGAGGTAAGCAATGAGATGAACTACACGTCAGAATTTCATGGGAGGCTTCTCAACAGGCCCAACCTTACGTACCACACAAAGTAAATATGATCATACAGTCCTCAACTATCACCAACATACAGTGACTAGATGAAAACCAAAAACAATAAGTGTTCCAAAGCTCAAGTTTCTTAACCAAAACCAATGGCTATAATGGTTACGAAAAAGTCTATGACCTTTATGGTCCAGGGGCCTCAATCTGCCCCTGCAACAAGGGGGTTGTGCCAAGTAGATGGTGAAAATCATGGGTGCGGCTTAGACCTTTGAGATATCACATCATAGGAAGCATCCACAGGTCAGTACGTATGGAGATGGCCCGATAGTATACACAACAATACAGTCCAAAGTGGTCCCATGTGTTTTTGTACTTAGGATATTGTGCTGTACCATAGCGCTCTCCAGCACAAAATAAGCGCATGTGTCAGCATTTTTATTCTTTCCCCGAATAAAGACTTGTTGGCAAACAAAGAGGAACTGGTCATCGGCCCAGCGCTGGAAACATACACCCTACCGGGCTGCATGTATGTGATAGTTTGTACAGAGAAACAATGCTCGCTTTTAGGTCACGCTTATTCTTTGTATTGTTTTAATAGCCCCAATAATTGTTTTTAAAGGTTACTTCTATTTCTGTCTTAGCCTCATCACTTTGGAATTCTTGTCTGTTTTCTTCAGCCTATATCAATTTTACTTGGGAGAGAATAATGTGCGACTGTTTACAGATGGAGTAGACTGCTTTATAAAAGTCACTTCATGGCTGGAAAGGTCTCATTGCTTAATAGTGTAATACGGGAAAATCACGCTAACCTGGTTGGCATCTCAGAGGATGTGCAAATAAGGAGAAAGGTTTGATATATGTACTTTATAGGGAACCAGTCCGCGAATTTGGGGCCGTTAAACCACCAGTATGCTACTAAACAGCTGGGGTTTATGGTCCCAAATCATACTGCCATTCATCATTAGTATCCTAACGTCTCCAAATGAGGTGAGGGACTCTGGCGCATGCGCATTCCGAGCAGTGAAAGTGAGGTCATTACACCTCGCTTCATTGCACATGACTTGTACTTCAGACATAGTGAATCGAAGAGTACTGACCTCGGTATCATTGCACACAATGCGCATGCGCCGGAGTCCCTCAGCAGACTCATCTCAGAAGACAATGGAGATCTTCACATTTGGATTCCTAAGAATATCGGTATGATACAGAGATTTGGGACCCTAGACCCTGGCTGCTTAACTGGTGGTTTAGTTTTCTCAAACAGCACGACAGGTTCCCTTTCAACAGATTTTTGTTAAAATATTCCCCCAATCGTAAAATGACCTTGAGATACTCCACAATCTCCAGATATCTCCAAATTGCACACTGCCCACTACAATCAATGGGCTGCCTGATATACTGGGTAGTCTCAAAGGAAGCCTCTTCTTCACAGTGGCTGTTAGCCTAGGATATCAAATATGGAACCTTGTTTTAAGAACTTAAAGGGGTTGTCCAGAAATTGGACACGTTCCAGAGGAGGCCGGGAAAGGTGTAAAATAAAAAAATAAATTCTACTTACCTGTCCCCAATGCGTCGTTGTCCGCATTCACTGTCTGTTCGACTGTGTGCTGCGCCTTCACTGACTTAAGTCCTCCACCATAGGAAAGGACCCGGTGACGTAAGTGACGTCACCGGGTCCTTTCCGGCCATCGCTGAGGCCACCGATTGGCTTCAGTGGTCACATGCGGTGCAGGACTTCCAGAGACGAAGACACACCGGAACAGACAGCGGCGGCAGACACTGAAGTGATGGGGATGGGTGTGCATGGTTTATTTTTTTATGTTACTCCTTCCCCTGCCTACTCCTCAATTCCTGGACAACCCCTTTAAAGTGTTACATTTTTTCAGCAAACTTTGCATAAAGGCAATTATATGTTTTGGGATTTGCATTTTTAGCAGTTTCCCTCTCTGTAGACTCTGTCTCTAATTTTCAGTTCTCCATGAGCTGGTGGGTAGAGACTAGCTGCTATGATGTCTCCCATAGACAGCACACAGTAGGGGAGAATCTGCTCCATAACTCACTCTCTCATACTCAGAAGTAGCAGCAGCATAGTTGTACAGTTGGGGCCTGATATTGTTAAAAATATAGCATTATTTTAAATGATATTACACAATTATTGATATTGTATAATTAATTAGATGTATAGTTTGTTCATGTTTACATTCATAGGAATTTAATCACTAGACTTTTTTTTTGAATGAGAAGAGTTTTGCTTTTCCATCTGATCGTGGTTGGCAGCCATTTATGAAAGAATCGGAGCAGGAATAAGAGTCAGTGGTGAATAAAATTTACAGTTATCTGCCGCAGTCTCTTCTCTCACTCAACTCATCTGTTCACTCCCCTCTCCCCTCTCCATAGACTTCTATTGTAAGATGTAATATTACCCTCTGTCCCTCTTAGGGTGGGTTCACACCTGCGCTTGGTGTCCGTCCGTCGCCAATCCAGTGAAAATCTCGGCGAACTGGATTGGCGTCGGATACAGACCGGTCAGCGACGCATTGGTTAAAAATCCATTCATTTGAATGGGTTTTTAAAGCAGTGCGCGGGTGTGCGCTTACACCCTCTGCGCTGCGAATCCTTTTTTTTTTCGTCGGACACGAAGTCCTGCATGTCCGACTTTGTTTCCGACGAAAAAAAAAAGGATTTGCAGCGCAGAGGGTGTAAGCGCACACCCGCGCACTGCTTTAAAAACCCATTCAAATGAATGGGTTTTTAACCAATGCGCCGCTGACCGGTCTGTATCCGACGCCAATCCAGTTCGCCGAGATTTTCACTGGATTGGCGACGGACGGACACCAAGCGCAGGTGTGAACCCACCCTAACTGTGACAACACAGAATTCAGCAGAGATTTCAGAATTAAACTCATTTTAGCACTGCCTTCTACTAGATCAGCACATTCCTACCCCGCTGTATATTTATTCTGACTCTTTCCATTTCAATACTAGAAGACAAATACGAATGATGGCGAAATATAATGTTGTATAAGAACTGATTGCTATCGAAATAACCATCTATACCGCAAGAATACACAATCGTGGTCACATGACTTCCAGTATGAACACACACCATGTTTGCATACAGATTTATTTCATTAGCTGTGCATTGTCTCTTAGAACCCTTAAGTATATCTGTCTACTAGCAGTCATGTGCAACAGTTAGCCTAAGGTTGTAGAATTTGCCTTAAAGTGACCTTTAACCATCATGTGACTTTAAGGTCCAAAATTCTATGCTGTTTCATTTCTCAAAATATCCTTATAGGTATTGGGAGATATGGCAAAGACACTGAACCAGCAAGGCCACGCTGGTTGCGAAGATGCGATATGAAAAGCCAGTACATGTTCGAAAGCATCTTTGGATGTGAATGGAGTATAACAAGTTTATTAGAACAAGATCATTTAAATTAAATATTTTATTTTAACTGAAATTGATGTGCTATGTGAGCTTACACTTTAATGGGAATGTGGCATCAGAAAACAATACTTTAAAAACTCTGTATATTTAAAAAAAAAAGTACTATATCCTGCAATTTCTACACTGACTACTAAGCCTTATAATAGACTGACACTGAATTCTTTGCAGCAGTCACCTCACCTATCAGTGACAAGATTACAATAGAAGATAACACTTCTATAGATAACACCACTGACCCATCATTACATTCACTACTGACAATAGATGATGTCACAGCTTATCTCCACCACCTCCCTGCAGAGAGCATGTCTAGAAAACTCTCCCATAGAACACAATGAGTCTTCTCCAGTCTATTGCTGCCTATGGCCATGACGGTGCTGTAAAGCAGATCAGTAAATGCTGTTAACAGAGCAGAGGAGAAGCTCAGGCAAGATGGCCGCCCCATAATATGTACAGGAAATGGAATAAAAAAAAATCTACAATTAGAAAAAAAGTGAAAGATTTGGTTTTAATAAATAAATAAATAAATAAATAAAAAATTGGTGTTACGTTCCTTAAATAGATGGAAAATAAAGACAAAACTAAAAAGTAGATGTTTAGCCAAACCTAACACGTTAGAGAAGTTTATCTTGCCTGGTGGTCTAAGTAAGTGACGTTCAGGTAGGTCTCATTCACACTACGCATGCACTTTGCTCCAGTTCTGCCTCGTCTTTCCATGTTGCACGTCTACAAGTTTTATTGACTGCCTTCTGCCGAGAGGGAGGGCCGAGCATGAGGCACATCCATGGGCCTGTGCGTGGTGCCAGATCTGTTTTATTCACATCAATGAATGATTGAGGAAGTGGTTTTTGGAGCAGCCATTGAAGAGGTTTCACTGTGCAATAAAATAATAGCAGGAATCGGTTCGCTGGGCCAGATACACGCGGGTGTTAATCGCTATTCAAGGAAAAAAAAATTTTTATAGGCATGAATCAAAGATCACTGAGAGAGAGGGTAAAATAATAGGCTCTCCGTGGGGGTCATCTGCAAAGGAAAACTGAGCCGGGCCCAGGCCCAAAACGCTTTTCATCTTATTTATGTAGCACATTTTAATGGCCCCATTTCTGTCTTTTTGAGACAAAAAGTGAAATGGAGACCAAGAAAGAAGAAGTAGGTACAAATCATTTGTGATGTTAGCTCCACCCCTGAGCGACATCTTCTAAATTTCTTATGGTCATACCCTCACTACATTACTGGCAATACTCATAGTAGTGCCCATAGTACCAGCCTAATAGTAATGCCCATAATAAAAGCTTTATAGTTGTCCTCGTGGTACCAAACTCACAGTAGTGCCCATAGTACCAGCCTAATAGTGATAGTCCATAATAAAAGCTTTATATTGGCCACAGTGGTCACATGCGGCGAGGACTTTCACTAAAACAAAAAACATGGGAGTAGCAGGACCGGACCATGATGGGAGACACCGGAGCACCAAGGTCTAGGATTTTTCCCTGGCCTTCTTGCCAAAAATGGTTTATCCTGGACAACCCCTTTAAGGACTTGATTTGGTCAAGATCCCATTACAATTTTCCTAGAGGCCTTTACCAACACCTGTTCAGACACGGGTACTTTTCCTGTCCGACATATCATATGTATGACCACTCTTTTGTACCTTTCTTATACTTTTATAGGTCTGTTGTCTATTTGGTTATGAAATTTTAGATTCCACTAACCATCCGGGTACCCCGGTTTCCTCCCACACTCCAAAGACATACTGATAGGGAATGTAGATTGTGAGCCCTATATGGGACAGTGACTGTCAGTGTCTGTAAAGCGCTGCGGAATATGATGGCGCTATATAAGTAAGCATAATAAATAAATAAATAATAATAAATAATAGTGTCCCTGTGATGATGAGTCCCTCAATTTATGTATCTTTCTTGGACATGTATCATTCCTCATTCCTATCAGTCACCTATCTGTAGGAATGTAAAGCTGTGTTTACATTGGTGGTCAATTCGCTCCAATGGTTTTATGTGCATACCATGGAGAGAGGGCCGGTCTGGCTCATCAGTGTGATATCCCAGATGTCCATCCTTCCCCCACTGGTTGGAATGTGGTGCCTACCCATCTGTCCGAGGATTCTGCAAAGGAGAGAGAGGGAGGGCTGGCTAAGGGGGAGGTGAAGGGTGTAGCTGGGGGGGGGGGTCACACACTGAGGTGAGAGTGAGTTTTTAGTATTCATTGTGCTGAGCATGGAAGAGAGACAGCTAGGACAAAGCTGTGTGCTCAGGTATCTTTTCTAAACTTTTATTTCCCTTTTACTTTGTTTTGTATAGTATCATCTCTCTTTTGCTTGTAGGTTTATGCTTGATCATATTAATATTGTATATTTCTGTATATGCTATTAATCCATACCGACCCACTTGGGTTATTAAATATATAAAATTTATATCGCTCGTTTCATTTTTATCCTATGACCCGGTCTACTCACGGTGTGTGAGTGGGAGGTTAAGAAAGAAGTTTGATCGCAGGCGTGCCAGGCGGCTGGGCGAGGCGATATTCTTCACAGTGGTGACAGCGTTGTGGGATATTAGGGTAACAGTGTGTGGGTGTGGTATCACGCAGACACTGGGGATTGCGGCAATCCTATGGAACGAGCGCGGTATGAGATCAAGCTTAAAATACGGTGAAAGTTTGGTACAGTACTGTTCCCTCCCTTCTTCTTTTTTCTGTCCTATCTTTTATTTGGCAACGGCTTCCAGTGGATGGCTGGTGGGACCAGAAGCATAACCAAACGTCTGCAGGACTTGGTTGCTGCTGAACTCCAGGAGATGGCAGATATGGAAGCTACCATAGCCATGCAGGAGGCGGAGCAAAGTCCTGAGAGGCTGGCACCAGAAAACATCACCATGCCAGATGGTTCCGCAGGTGCCCGGACCCCAGAGGTAACTGTGCCTGGAGGGACCAGTAACCCCAGTTCTGTGGGGGTAACGGACTTATACTTGCAAATGGCCTTACAGCAGATAGACGCCAGTGACTATAGCACCCGTCTGCAGGTGATTCTCCAGTACCGAGAAGCTGCAGAGTACCGAGTGGAGAGAGAGGCCGCTGCTGCTGCTGCAGAGCGCCGGGTGGAGAGAGAGGCCGCTGCTGCTGCTGCAGAGCGCCGGGCGGAAAGAGAGGCCGCTGCTGCAGAGCGTCGGGCGGAGTTGGAGCATCAGCTTGAGCTAAAAAAGCTGGAACTTTGCCAGAAGGCGCAACCTTCCCCTGCACCAACTCCAGGAGCCCGAGCACTAAAGATCCGATCCGAGGACTTTCCAATCTTGGAAGATAACGGGGACTTGGACTCGTTCTTGCGAGGATTTGAGAGGGTGTGTAAGCAGCATCATATTCCCCAGGCAGAATGGGCCCGTTACCTGGATGTTTCCACGAGCTTACCAGTGGACGCGGACTATGAGACCATCAAAGTGGCGCTGATCCGGAGATACCGGCTCACACCGGAGGTGTACCGCAAAAAGTTCCGGAATATCCAGCGGGGTCCCACAGAGAGCTATGCGGATGTTCTGCACCACTTACAGGTTACATTCTGGCAGTGGATCAAAGGACTTACTGTCACCACGTTTGAGGGAATTGGGGATCTTATGATAAAGGAACAATTTCTCCAGGTGTGCCCTCTGGAGGTCCGCCAGTTCGTGTGTGATCGGAAACCCACAACAGCAGACAATGCTGCAGAGATTGCTGACGACTATGTGTCCACCAGGGAGCAAGGGATCAAGAGAGGAGCCACACTGCAGAGACCCCCAAGCGGGAAGGAGGGGCAAAGTTGGAGTTCACCACAGCCTGCGGTCTCCAAGTGGGGTAAGACAAACTCTGTCCCGGGTGCCCCCTCTACTTCCCCTGTCCCAAGAACTCTGGGCGCCCCGGGTATCCCCTCCAAGTCCCAAGGAGAGGTCCGGCGGTGTCACGCCTGTAACCAGCCAGGACATTTCAAGGCGGAGTGCCCCAACCGCTCTAAGAACCCCCCCTGTTTCCCCAGCCACGGCAGCTGGCCCATCTGTATACTTGGTGGGGAGGGAGGGGGTTGCAATCCAATGCCAACAGTCAACAGGTCATTGTGGGGGGTAAAGTGGTGATGGGATTTCGGGACACTGGGGCGCAGATTACGCTGGTGCAATCTGACTTGGTCCCTGCGGACAGTATTATCCCTGGAAAAACTCTGACCCTGAAGGGTATTGGACAAGAACGCGTAACTGTGCCCATGGCTTGCGTCCATTTGGACTGGGGTGCGGGAAAAGGGATGCGTGATGTGGGGCTAGTGTCTGATCTGCCTGCCAATGTACTATTGGGAAGAGATTTGGGGCCCTTGGTGTCCCAATACGGGGTGGGAGCAGCCCCACCTCGCTGTGACAAAATGTCTGTACTGAAGGATGATTTTAATGAGGTGTTGAAGCCTGTGACACAGGCAGAGGGAGGGATTAGCCTTTTGTCTCTCCTTGCTGTGTGTCCAGCTAAAGTAATCAGTGAGCCTGTGAATGAGGCATTGTGGAATGCTGACCTGGCTGTAGCCCCGCCCACATCTGCGGGTGATGAGAGCCCCCTCAGTGTGACCCTGGCTCAGCCATTCCCCCATGCAGTTCACTGTGAATCAATGAATGAATGCAATGTCAATGTAATTGCTAATTCTTGCCTTGCAGGTTTACAGGGTAGCTCTTCTGAGATGCTGGGGGCAACCCCAACTGAGGACAATGTGCCAGGTGGTCAGGTGGGTCACGGGGATCTCAGGGCCGATCCGGATGAGGAACGGACTGCTGGAGTTGTGGTGGTGACCCACAGCCAGAGTGCTAGAGGGGTGGAAGGCGCTCCGACCCCTGAGCCGTTCCCTCTGTCACCCGGAGATGGCACTGAGACCTCCATGACTAACCTCCCCACACTGGAGCTGGAGGAGCCCGGCGGGTATGTGACATGCACATCTCTTCTGTCTGGTTCCAGTCAGGAGTTCAGGGACGCTGTCCAAGCTGACCGCAGTCTGGATGCATTGAAGGAGCGTGCTGATCAACCTCCCTTGGAGTCGGACAAGGACCGCGTGTACTGGGAGCAAGGGAGGTTGTACCGGGAAACGATCCCCAGAAAGGGAAAAGAAAGTCGGCTCAGGGAGAAACATTTAGTGGTACCCCAACCATATCGGGTGGAGTTGTTGCGGATTGCTCATGATATTCCACTGGCAGGCCACCTGGGGATCGCTAAGACCAAGGCTCGCCTCAGCCATTCTACTGGCCTAAGATGGGGACAGATGTAGCTAAATACTGCCGTTCATGTGACACTTGTCAGAGGATGGGCAAGGCGGGGCAAGGCTCCAAAGCACCCATGATACCTATGCCCATCATAACCGAACCTTTCCAGCGGGTGGCTGTGGATCTCATTGGACCCCTGTCCATTCCCAGTCGCACCGGGAAACGTTTCATATTAACGGTAGTAGACTACGCTACTAGGTACCCGGAAGCTGTCGCGCTGTCTTCCACCCGGGCTGATGTAGTGGCCAAGGCTCTGGTAGGCATCTTCGCCCGTGTTGGATTCCCCAGAGAGATGCTCACAGACCAAGGTACCCAGTTCATGTCTGCCTTGATGCAAGGCCTGTGTAAGGTAACAGAGGTGCAACATCTGGTGTCCAGCCCGTATCACCCACAGACCAATGGCCTGTGCGAACGGTTCAATGGCACCCTGAAGCAGATGCTCAGGATGTTAGTCGAGTCCCACGGGCGCGACTGGGAGCCTTATCTCCCGCACTTGCTGTTCGCTTACCGGGAGGTGCCTCAAGCCTCAATGGGGTTCTCCCCCTTTGAGCTCTTGTACGGGAGACGTGTACGTGGGCCCCTAGCTCTTGTGAAAGAGTCCTGGGAAGGAGAAACGGCCATCCAAGGTGTGCCAGTCGTGGAGTATGTCCTGCGATTCCGTGACCAAATGCAGGCTATGGCGCAGCTGGTGCATGACAACATGGTCCAGGCTCAGGCTGACCAGAAGCGCTGGTATGATCAGAATGCCCGTGAGAGAACATACCAGCCGGGGCAGAAAGTATGGGTCCTAGTCCCTGAGCCCCAGGACAAGCTTCAGGCGAAATGGACCGGCCCATACGTTGTGCACCAGCAGGTCAACAGCGTCAGCTACCTGGTCACTGTCGATCCAGGCCGGAACAGGCATAAGGTCTTCCATGTCAACATGATGAAGGATCATCATGACCGGGAAGCTAGTGCCTTTCCGGTATGCAGTCTGTTAGAGGAGGGGGAAGAAGAAGACCTTGTTGACTTGCTTGCTCATTTTCAGGAGGATGGGTCCAACAAGAAGGCACAGGTGAACCCCCTGCTGGCTGAGGCCCAGCTGTCCCAGCTGGATGGAGTTTTGCACTCCCTACCTGGTCTGTTCTCCGCGAAGCCCGGGAGAACTGACCAGGCCATTCACCATGTGGATACTGGGAATCATGCCCCTATCCGGCGGTCGCCATATCGCGTCTCCTTGTAGGTACAGGTCCAGATGCGCAAGGAGATTGGCGAGATTCTGGACCTGGGGGTGATTCGGCCCTCTCACAGTGCATGGGCTTCACCTGTGGTTCTTGTGCCCAAAAAGGACCGGACCACCCGGTTCTGTGTAGATTACAGGGAACTTAATGCGGTTACAGTCGACGACGCGTACCCCATGCCGCGCATCGACGACCTGCTTGACTGGTTAGGTAAGGCCCAGTACTTGTCCATCATGGACTTGAGTCGGGGATACTGGCAGATCCCCCTGTCCCCTCAGGCCCAGGAACGATCGGCCTTTATCACCCCTTTCGGACTGTACGAGTCCACTGTCATGCCATTCGGCATGAAGAATGCCCCTGCCACTTTCCAGCGGATGGTCAACTCCCTGCTGACGGGATGCGATGGGTTTGCCACGGCGTACCTGGATGACATTGCCGTCTTCAGCTCCACTTGGGAGGAACACCTACAGCACCTGGCGCAGGTGCTGAGGCGGATCCACCGTGCGGGTTTGACCATCAAACCAGAAAAGTGTCAGCTGGGCATGCGCGAGGTCCAATACCTGGGACACCGGGTAGGTGGGGGAACCCTGAAACCAGAACCTGAAAAGCTGGATGTAATCACATCCTGGCCAACCCCCCGGACCAAGCGACAGGTGATGTCTTTCCTGGGAACGGCAGGGTACTATAGGAAGTTCGTACCGAACTATAGTGCTCTGGCTGCCCCCTTGACGGATCTCACCAAGAAGAAGTTGCCGCAAACTATCCAGTGGACGGATGCTTGCGAGCACTCCTTCCAGACCCTGAAGGCGGCCCTGGCGAACGCACCTGTACTTCAGGCGTACGATGAGTCAGGTCCGCTTGTGCTACAGACCGACGCCAGCACCTACGGACTCGGTGCCGTACTGAGCCAGCTTGACTCAGCGGGGCAAGAGCACCCGGTGCAGTACCTCAGCCGAAAGCTACTGACGCGGGAGGTGGCCTACGCCACAGTGGAGAAGGAATGCCTAGCAATTGTTTGGGCCTTGCAGCATCTGCAGCCTTACTTGTATGGGCGCCACTTCACCGTGGTGACGGATCACAACCCTCTGATCTGGATCAAACGTGTTGCCGGTCAGAATGGACGGTTGTTACGTTGAAGCCTGGTGCTGCAGCAATACAACTATGATATCCGGCACAAGCCTGGCCAGGCCCATGGCAATGCCGATGGCCTGTCCCGGCGGGGTGAGGCTGCGGAGGTGCAGGTGGAAGAGGAACGGAGGCTCCTCCTTCCTCCAGACACGCTCTAAAAGGGGGAGGTGTGATGATGAGTCCCTCAATTTATGTATCTTTCTTGGACATGTATCATTCCTCATTCCTATCAGTCACCTATCTGTAGGAATGTAAAGCTGTGTTTACATTGGTGGTCAATTCGCTCCAATGGTTTTATGTGCATACCATGGAGAGAGGGCCGGTCTGGCTCGTCAGTGTGATATCCCAGATGTCCGTCCTTCCCCCACTTGTTGGAATGTGGTGCCTACCCATCTGTCCGAGGATTCTGCAAAGGAGAGAGAGGGAGGGCTGGCTAAGGGGGAGGTGAAGGGTGTAGCTGGGGGGGGGGGTCACACACTGAGGTGAGAGTGAGTTTTTAGTATTCATTGTGCTGAGCATGGAAGAGAGACAGCTAGGACAAAGCTGTGTGCTCAGGTATCTTTTCTAAACTTTTATTTCCCTTTTACTTTGTTTTGTATAGTATCATCTCTCTTTTGCTTGTAGGTTTATGCTTGATCATATTAATATTGTATATTTCTGTATATGCTATTAATCCATACCGACCCACTTGGGTTATTAAATATATAAAATTTATATCGCTCGTTTCATTTTTATCCTATGACCCGGTCTACTCACGGTGTGTGAGTGGGAGGTTAAGAAAGAAGTTTGATCGCAGGCGTGCCAGGCGGCTGGGCGAGGTGATATTCTTCACAGTCCCTTTTACAGAGGCACAGAGCCGTCCAGACGGTTGTGGCTGTTCCTGGTACTGCAGCTCAGTATCCTGCTCAAATATGAAGTCAACTTGCAGTATCAGGTACAGTCACAACCCTATGTACACAAATGTATACCTGGTACTCTGTGCCAGGTGCTGCGAGTGGCGACCCCATCGATCACATATTGATTGCCTATCCTAAGTCCCAGAAAACCCTTCCATCTGATGCTCTATATAATCTGTTCACATTTAAGCCTATATTCATTGTAATGTTTTACCATTCCGCCCCTACCTTTGTGTATATACAACATATTTTTCATTACTTCAATATACTTTGTGCATGGTATTAGTAACACTGTGTACATTGTTATACTAGACTTATAAATGAGTTCTTAGGTTGTACCCCTCTCCCCTTCAGTGTCCCTAGGCAGCCGCCTACTCGGCCTACACCTCATCCCGGCCCTGCATCCTGTATCCTGACCCAACATCTATTCTTTCCCTTAATAATCCCTCCAGAGCAGTCTGTATTACAGTCCTCAGAATAAGACCTATGAAGTTAGTATTCCGTGACCTATGCTTCCTTCCTGACTCAAAGCTTTTATTATATGTATACTACCTCGCCCTGAATCATAAGCCAGGCCAAGTCATAGCTGCTGTATCAAGGAAGGTGACTTAGACTTTGTTCACACTTACAGTGGGTATGGAAAGTATTCAGACCCCTTTAAATGTTTCACTCTTTGTTTCATTGCAGCAATTTGCTAAAAGCAAAAAAGTTCATTTTATTTCTCATTAATGTACACTCAGCTCCCCATCTTGACAGAAAAAAACAGAAGTGTAGATATTTTTGCAAATTTATTAAAAAAGAAAAACGGAAATATCACATGGTCATAAGTGTTCAGACCCTTTGCTGTGACACTCATATATAACTCACCTGCTGTCCAATTCCTTCTGATCCTCCTTGAGATGGTTCTACTCCTTCATTGGAGTCCAGCTGTGTTTAATTAAACTGATTGGACTTGATTAGGAAAGGCACACACCTGTCTATATAAGACCTCACAGCTCACAGTGCATGTCAGAGCAAATGAGAATCATGAGGTCAAAGGAACTGCCCAAGGAGCTCAGAGACAGAATTGTGGCAAGGCACAGATCTGGCCAAGGTTACAAAAGAATTTCTGCAGCACTCAAGGTTCCTAAGAGCACAGCGGCCTCTACAATCCTTAAATGGAAGAATTTTGGGACGACCAGAACTCTTCCTAGACCTGGCCGTCCAGCCAAACTGAGCAATTGTGGGAGAAGAGCCTTGTGAGAGAGGTAAAGAAGAACCCAAAGATCACTGTGGCTGAGCTCCAGAGATGCGGTAGGGAGATGGGAGAAAGTTCCACAAAGTCACTATCACTGCAGCGCTCCACCAGTCGGGGCTTTATGGCAGAGTGGCCCGAAGGAAGCCTCTACTCAGTGCAAGACATATGAAAGCTGCATAGATTTTGCCAAAAACACATGAAGGACTCCCAGACTATGAGAAATAAGATTCTCTGGTCTGATGAGATGAAGATTGAACTTTTTGGCGTTAATTCTAAGCGATATGTGTGGAGAAAACCAGGCACTGCTCATCACCTACCCAATACAATCCCAACAGTGAAACATGGCGGTGGCAGCATCATGCTATGGGGGACAGGACGACTGGTTGCAATTGAAGGAAAGATGAATGCGGCCAAGTACAGAGATATCCTGGAAGAAAACCTCCTCCAGAGTGCTCTGGACCTCAGACTGGGCCGAAGGTTCACCTTCCAACAAGACAATGACCCTAAGCACACAGCTAAAATAACAAAGGAGCAGCTTCGGAACAACTCTGTGACCATTCCTGACTGGCCCAGCCAGAGCTCTGACCTCAACCCAACTGAGCATCTCTGGAGAGACCTGAAAATGGCTCCACCAATGTTCACCATCCAACCTGACGGAACTGGAGAGGGTCTGCAAGGAAGAATGGCCGAGGATCCCCAAATCCAGATGTGAGAAACTTGTTGCATCATTCCCAAGAAGACTCCTGGCTGTACTAGCTCAAAAGGAAGCGGCTTCTACTCAATACTGAGCAAAGGGTCTGAATTCTTATGACCATGTGAGATTTCAGTTTTTCTTTTTTAATAAATTTGCAAAAATATCTACATTTCTATTTTTTTTCTGTCAAGATGGGGAGCTGAGTGTACATTAATGAGAAATAAAATGAACTTTTTTGCTTTTAGCAAATGGCTCCAATGAAACAAAGAGTGAAAAATGTAAAGGGGTCTGAATACTTTCCGTACCCACTGTATATATGGTAGTAAGGACCCGATCCAACAGTAAATGACACTGAATTCTCCCCATTGTTCTTCTTGAGTGTTACATCACTTGTTATATTAAATCTTTGCTTCTTTGTTTAATATGTTGTCCACTGTATGATATCTGTCTTTAAGGACTAAGTTGTAGAATTAAAGGGGTTGTCCAGGATTTGGAGCAAACTCAGGGGAAACCGGGGTGGGCGTAAAAGAAAAAAAAAAGACTAAGGGGCAGTTCACACAGTAGAATTTTCAGGAATTTGAAGCTGATTTTTCCGCTTGTTCAAATTCCGCTCCTGCCATGTGGTATTTTCTGCCTCCTATTCATTTCAATGGTCGTTATCAGGCAGAATCTGCTACAGGAAAAATCCTCTAGACGAAAAAAAAATCAGCATCTGACTCCATTGAAATTAGGCTGGTTTCAAGCAGAATCTGGAGCTGATTTTGAGGCCACTTATTGGGCTCAGTGGTCATGTGAGCCCCACAGCTTCCGACACTGCGAGCCCTGGAACGTAAGGGAAACAGGAGTGGGACCAGACAACGGAGCACCAGGGATAGGTGAGCATGTCTTTTCTTTTTTGTTTGCCTTTACACCTACCCTGACCGCCCCTGAGATTACTCAAAATCCTGGACAACCCCTTGAATGTCACAGATCTCACTACGTTATCATTGTTGAGGGTCGGACCTCGGGTGATATCAAGAAGGAAACTACAGGATATGCTGTAAATATCTGATAAATGCATATTACACCTCTGGGACCCCCACCTAAGTCAAGAACTGGGACCGTGATGGGAGTAGGGGGACTCCTATTCCTGACATAGGTATCAGAGATAGAGAGGAGTTCTTTAAAGGGATTGCCCGAGCCTGCGATATTGAGTTCCACTTCCTCTTCTAGGGCCAGTGACATCTCATTCATTTTTCCCATGGCCATGCTGCAGCTCAGTCCCATTCAAATGAATGGGGCTGAGCTGCAATACCAAAGACAACCACTATACAATGTAAAGCACTGTGCTTTGGTAAGTACTGAAAAGGCCACAGCAATCAATATCATAGTCCCGGACAACACCTTTAAGACCTTGGCAACATCTGCTGATGTTGAGGGGTTAGCACAAGCACAATCCCTCCTTACATTCCCTCCAATATGTATAAACGTTTTTCAATATATTCTATGTACTTTAAAAATATGCCATTTAAAAATACAACAACTCCTGCAAAAAACAAGGCCCGCGTCAATGGAAAAGACTCTTGGAATGCAGAGATAAAAAAAAACTAGAAAAGTTCCTCCGTCTTCAAGGCGCCAAATAGCCGTGCCCTTGAGGAGTTAAATCAAGTTTTTATGTTAGACATATTTTTAAAGAATTTTTGCCGATGTTTTGTCTCATATTCAATGTCATTGGAAATATCTACAGAAAAAAATTGTTGAAGTCTTGCAGTTTCCACTCTGGGCATTGAGCCCTCACCATAGGCTGACACTTCTTGGTGTGTAGAGATCACTTTCCAGCAGTCTCACTATCAGTACAGATTGCCATGGCGGCCATATTGGTTGTCACTTAGCTTTCTTACAAACACAGAAAACCAAGAAAGACCCACACTGAATTTTTTACATCTTAACAGAAGAGGATGGATTTATGGACTGCAGGTGAGGTTTCTTTTGCATAGGGGTGAATGGTCTTGACATGTGGAACGGATTATAGTGACACGAAATAACAGATTAGTATTGGCTTCTAGGGTTGCCGACATTGCTCGGAGTAATATGGCGCTTTTGTTATATTAGTGCACATACACAACTGAACGCTCCTCCCGCGCTCTCACGACCTGCTAATCTGTTACATCAACAATGACTCTGTACTTTGTGGTTACGTCTGGTTGAACCTCTACGGGGGATTTCACATAGGAATATATACTGTATATTATCAGTATACAAATCACGACACTATATAATGTTTTGGAAAAAATGGCAGTTTTTGAGCCAAAGCAAAAAGTGGATCCTGCAGGAAGGAGAGGTATAAATCCTACTTTTACATTTCCCGTTCCTTGCGAATTTACTTCTGCCTTTACGTCATGAAAAACGCAGTGTGTGGAACCATTCAAGCACAATGGGGCAGATTTAGGAAAAGACAGGCATGTAGTACGCCAGTTGTACCAGTTCACTGTCCTATTAACAGTCCTATGTATTTTAAAGGGATTGTCTAGGATATATTTTATTATGGCCTGTCCTTAGGATAGGCAATGACTATGTAATTTGTGGGGGCCGACAGGCGGCCCTCGCGCAGATCAGCTGTATGGGGACGCTTCGAATGCACAGCACATTGCAGGAAGTAGTTGGCTCTGCGTCCTGTATAGTAGCCGGGGGCAAGTTTAATACAGGAGCTACTAAGAAGGAAATTGAATAATTGAACACAAAAAAGTTGTAAATCCGTAATTACAATAGTAACTAAAGTCAAAAGAATTTTCATAAAATTGCAGCAAATGGATCCATATTCCATAACCTGACATTATGCAAAACTTTTCCTAACTTTCCTAATGCTGGGTCGGTGATGTTTCATATAGCAGGGACCTGTCAGCATTGCAGGGACCCGTCAGCATTGCAGGGACCCGTTAGCATTGCCTGTGATCAGAGATGACTCTGATCATGGGCATTTAACCACTTAGCTGCCACGGTCAAATTCGACTAATATGCGACCATACTTGTCAGATGGTTATCACAATCTAGCAAGTATGGGGCAATATAGAAGTAGGCGTCAAGAAGGCATCCCACCGGGCCTTGCCATGGGCTAACATATCACCGTTGTGAACAGATATGGGTGACAACCCCTGAGCCTTGATAGAGCTGTAATAGTAGCCACATTGGTTGTCACCTAGCTTTCCCAGAAGCAGATGGATGAATAAACGTAACAGAAGAGGGCAGTCACTAGTGGTCTGCACAGTGGTGAGTGTAGTTGTATTCCCAGGAAATGTGTGGGGGTGAGGATGAATTCTGCCTCTCCTCCTAAAACTTCCTATGAATTGACTCAGCTGGTTTTAATAACAAAAAATGCAAAAAAAAAGAAAAGAAAAAAGAAGTGTGGGAATCTTTCGCTCTGTATACATTATAAATGTACCAGGAAGATTTAGTGCCAGGCAATGAGGCTCAAAAACGCACAATTCTGGTGGGGGAGGGGGCTGGACGTGTTTATTTTAACTTGCATCTGTTGGAATCCGCAAGCTGAGAAAGTAGCATTAAATGTCAGGGTACGCTGCGGCCATTGATCATATTATATGGCGGTAGATTAGCCAAGGACAAGCTACCAGAAATCATCTTTAAGTGGAGCTGTCACTTCAGTGCTGCGGAGGAAGACATCATGTGGGCGCAACAAAGCTGAACGGGATTGTCACATTTTTGCTACAATTGTGGCAGTTTTTTTGTTTTTTTTTTACAAAATCCCCTTCCCACATGGCGCCGCAGTAGTACGGTGTGGACAGTGGGTACTGCCTGTACCATGCCATACTGGTACAGCATTGTGCGGGCACAGAAGCTGTGATCTTGGATGTTTAACCCCTTTAATTTTTTGTTCTTTTCAACAGCAACATAGTAACCCCTTCTGATCCACATCTATGACCTTTCACCTAGCCAGCCAGTACACCGCTTCACACTGATGAGGGGCAATAACTTGGCTTGGGCTTTAAAGGGGTTGTTCAGGATAAACCGTTTTTGGTAAGGAGGTCGGGGACGGTGAAAAAAAAAAAACCCATACTCTCCTGTCCCCGATGCTCCAGTGTCTCCCACTGTGGTCCGGTCCTGCTGCTCTGGGGTCTTGTCCTGGCGGAAGTCTACGCCAGACGTGACCACTGAGGCCAATCAGTGACCTAAAGAAAAGACACAGGACATCACAGGTGACGTATGCGAGTGACATCCTGGTTCCTTTCCTTCGGCCATTGACAGGCCTCAGCAGTCACGTGCGTCAAGAACTTCTGCTGGAACAAGACCCCAGAAGCAGCAGGAAAGGATCACGGTGGGAGACACCAGAGAACTTGGGACAGGAGAGTGTGGGTTGTTTTTTTCACATTCCCCAGCCTCCTTGCCAAAAACGGTTTATCCTGGACAACCCCTTTAATCCCAGATCAGACCTTTAGGTTTCTGGAAAACTAGGCACTGATCCACCCACATCTGTGACCTCTTACCTAGCCAGCCAATACTCCTTGCACTGATGATAAGAAATAACCCTGAAACGGCTGTGTAGATGGGTCTCTCTTCTGTTTGGGAGAAAATATTCTGTTTTGGCTTTAATCCCAGATCATGCCATTAAGTTTCTTGTAAACCAGGAATTGATCCACCCAAGTCTGTGACCTTTCACCAAGTTACCCAGTATCCTCGGCACTGATGATGGATAATAATTCTGAAATCACTGCCTGCAGATGGGACTCTCTTCTGTTTGGGAGGAGATATTCTGGTTTGGCTTTAATCCCGGATCATGCCATTAGGTTTCTGGTAAACCAGGCATTGATCCACCCAAGTCTCTGACCTCTCACCTAGCCTGCCAATACCGTGCTTTGTACTAACAAGAGGCAACAACCATAAATCAGCTGTGGATGGGTCTCTCTTCATTTTGGAGAAGATAGGCTGATTTGGCTTTAATCCCAGATCATTCCATTAGGATTCTGGAAAACCAGGCATGGATCTAAAGGGAGCTACTTTCCAAAACATGGACTAGATCAAGTTTTCCCAAAATTTTACAATGGTGTGGTCTTTCACAAGACCTTCAGAAGGGTCCCCACAAATGGTTCCCATCCCTCCAAGCCAGATGTTGGCTTCTTCCACAGTATCCTACAAGAGCCAAAGTCAAGCTTTGGGGAAACCGTTTTTTGGGTTGATGAACCTGTTGGCCACACCTTACCCTGTCTATCTCCAGAGGGGAATCGGTTAAGAATCCTTTTGATAAAACAAATTTGTAAAATTAACAAAGTAAACAAAAATTAAACAAACTTGGACATCAGACCAGAATTCTAAAAACTCTAAAAATATTGTCCTAGCCAGAAGCCCCTATATCGAGGTGCGTGTGCTCAAAAGTGAGAAAGTAACCCCGCAGATGCCATGGTCAATATCGTCCACAACATTTTATGTGATTTTACAAAGGAAAGGGAGCTCACACTTCAGCTGCTAACCATGTCCCTCAGAAAGAAGGGGATCAAACATAATCAAACATAGACTCAAGCTTCATCGATCTCTCTCCTGTAAATGGTTCTTTGATAAGGTCCAGTAGTTGGTCCTGTCTATTCCTGTTCCTGCTGGACCAATGTCCATGTCTTCTCTTTTTCCAGAGCCAACAGGTTGTCCATCTGTTGTGCACATGGAAGACAGAGCAATGGATACTTAAAATGTTTATGGGCTTAGGGAGCTACATTTTTCCTTTTCCCATCTGGATCCAATGAAGGAGTGGTGTCACTCATAGATATGGTGGGACGGGACAGTGTGGAGGTCCATGCTAGGGTGTGGTTACAGTCAATGCCTAAGGCTACTGTTATTATGGCCATGCATAGAACACAACAGATACAGTATTACAATAATCCACACATTATGGATTTGTACAAAGTGATTGTGGGTAATAACCATCCCTCTGGTCGCTGGTCACCTGGTATTATTGTCATCACTGTACATAAACATTCATTGCCTCTGCTTTTCCATGTTTGGGTTTTATGGTCTTCAATAAATGACTTTTTAGAAAAAAAATAGGTTTCCTCAACAGGAAATACTGTATGATACAAGGGGAAGTCGTCTTCCTGTTTTCATCACTACAGTGGGATTACACGGTTTACATAGAGCTGGCTTTAATGCATGTTGCCAATGATTTTCCATTTTGTTCACTTCTCCAACTTTCACCATTGAATCTCCATCCCTGATAGATACAAAGCCGTGCTGAGGTTCTCTCTACTATCCAAAAGTGGTAACAAAGACCCTGCCATCTTTCCTAACTACACCTAAAAGAGTATAGAGTAGATTGCAGATACATAAGGCAATGCTACCTGTCATGTGATTGCCTTATACTTACCAACTTTGCCTGGGGTTGTTTGCAAATTCAGTTACTTTGGTAACTATGTTGCCTACAGCCTGCCATAGACAAACTAGCATCAGAAGGATGGCTGATCACAATGCCAAATTAACCCAACATGTATCAGGAAAACAATTCTAAGAGGCAGAAACAAGGTCAGCAACAAGGCTGAGGTCAGGAACAAGGCAGAAGTCAGGAACAAAGCAAGGGTTGGGAAGAAGGCAAAGGTTGTGAACAAGGCAAAGGTCGTGAACAAGGCAAAAGTCGGGAACAAGGCAGAAGTCGGGAACAAGGCAGAAGTCAGGAACAAGGCAGAAGTCGGGAACAAGGCAGAAGTCAGGAACAAGGCAGAAGTCAGGAGCAAGGCAAAAGTCAGGAACAGGAACAAGCAGTAGTAAATAGTAAAGGATCCAGTAAAGCAATGTACCTTAACAAACAGAGAAAGCAAGATAGGGCACAGCTCCCTTAAATAAGCTGCTGGTCCTGATATCATCTTCTGGCCCTGGTTGACTTTGCAGCCTTAACCAGTAGGGCTGCAGTGGAGTCCAGAAGCCAAGGCAGGAGAAGAAGGAGTCTCTGCTTGCTGTACAACTGTGTGTGAACATCAAGAAGAGCTGTGAGCGCTCTCTGGGATATGCTTCTGGACCACTAACTTGAATGTACTCTGTGTAATGCTTAAATTCCCCTGTGGTGGCGCTGCAGGGAAACTAAACACTTGCTGGCAAGCTTTCCCTCAGTAGAAAGTAGTAGCTGAGGTCCTCCCAGCAGGGGGAAAATTTGTCAATTTGTGATGTGCTTATAGTCAAGGGACCCTTCTAAAAAAAAAAAAATAACAAGTGAAAGTGATGCCACATTTGTTCCCTAAAATCTATAGGTCTGTCGGGAGTAATGCTTTAATTGCAAATAAAAAATGGAGGATGCCATTAAATGTATATTACGGCTCACAGAGTAACATACACCAAAAAGTTATAGCCCTCTGGCTTCTACTAGCTAATCTTCCTGGGAACACACTGATATTTGCTCATCCCTGGAGAAGGACGACTTGTCACTACTCCAAGGGGTACCAAGTCCTAGGTTTAATGTTTCTCATTAGTCATCTCGCAGAAGTAAATGACACGGTACGGGGGGGGGGACATATCTACTTTCGGCTCAAAAAAGGGAAAAAAAAACCACAGGGGAATGTGGGAACGCTCAGCTAACATTTGCCACATCAGCAATCTTGTCACTATTTTAACCACATCTTGGTGCATTTCAAAGAGAAGAAAAAAAATCATTAGTCATTTTTAATACTTTGGGGTTTTTTGTTGCTTTTTGCTAACATGTGCTGATAATAGAGAGGATATGAAGGCCGACAAACTTGATTCATGAAAATAAATCAAGATCGGAGCTGGAGAGGTTTCAGAGAGTCTCTAATGTCCAGCTGTTGAGTATATGCAAAGTGCTGGGAATATCCTCATATTGCCCCATATGGTACAAAGTCTATGCACTACTTGTTCTGTAGATGAGTAGTAATAGAGGTGTAAGACTAGGACAACATGGCGGTTTTCAGGGGAAGTCCTGCAACAGATGGAGAAACACACAAAGCTCAAACAGCATAAAAGCTTATTCACATGACTGGGCCACGAAGCCGTACGTTTTTCACGTACATCCAATAGTAATTTTTCATGGATCCCTCATAGATTTGAGTCTATTGAAGTATCCATGAAAATGACCTGATATAGGACATGTTATATTTTTTAATGGAAGATAGAAAATAAAAGTTTAAGTCCATGCAGATTCATATCATGCCATATGCTGGCATTAAAGGGAGTCCATCAGGTCCAAAAAGCCTCCCAAACCAATAATAGGGACCTTGAACAGGAGCAGAAACATATCCTTATGGACTCAAAGAGATGAAGCAATGCAGAGATAATCACCTTTTTATGGATATGCAAATAAGCTGACAAGTGCACTAAAGGCGGAGCCTTATTTTGTAGATTTGCATACAGACAATGGTGATGCAAGCAGAGGCTGAAAATGTTCACAGGTACAGAGGCGTCACTGGGCTGTAATTCCAAAGGAGAACCAAAGCACTTTTAGCTGTCTGTAGCTAAATCTGGCAAATAAGACTCCGCCCCAAAAGCACTTGCAGGCTGATTCTCAAAGCCATAAAAAAATTATTATATTGTTTCATTGGTTTGTAGCCACACAGGTATGGTTGTTCTCGTTTTAAAGGCCCTTATACGGCAGTATTATTGGTTTGGGAGGTATTTTGGACCTGACAGACTCCCGTTAACTATGAGACCTAAAAAATTACCAATAAAAATGAACAGCACATTATTCTGCCCCTACTGCTTATCAGTGTGCAGGATGGTCTATATGTTCCAGAAACTGGTATGTTCCATTTCTGAGAAGGAGCCTTTGTGTTCTACTTGAAGACAGGACAATGGGGGGAGGATCCTGCTGCAGTCAGTTTCTTACAGCCAGACTTGGGTCAATGAGGAGGAGGATTTTACATTCTGGGGTATTTTCCTTTTTTTCCATTTCATAGAACTGACCCTTTATGTAGTTTAGACTGGATGTCTCACAGTAGGTTTTTACTGGATATCACGGTTAACATGAGTGGATATCGGGAACTTGAGTGTTGAATCATTGGATATCAGAGACTGGGAAACCAAAGCAGTGGAGAATAAAACCACTAGACACCATGGACTAGTACAGGGACAATATATCACCAAGTACTGCGGTACTTAACCTGGACAAAACATTGGTGAATGTTTTAAGTCTTCGGTAATAAATCATTACACTAGTAGTGGGCAAGTGGCAGCCCAAGGGGAAGAATTCAGCTCTTGGGTATTCTCCCTCTAGCCATGGTGCTTTGTTCAATTCAGGAACTTTAGCTGTATACGGTCCCCCTACTATAATATAACATCTCCAGGCCCCCCATTAACATGGAGAATGGGTCACGTTGTTCACGTAAGTGTGATCATCCCTCCAGTGTAACCTGTGGACACAGAACATTGCCTAAACTACACCGACCTCGGATGGACCACAAGTGAGAGCCTCAAAATGTGCTAGGTCGACCACCACTTGACTAGACACTAGGGAATGAATGAATTCTACACCAGTGGACCCCCCGAAATAGGAGAATATCTGAAGAATGAGATACTGGATGTGAAGAACTGGGGAACTAAACAATGAAGTCATCGGTGTAGGTTTATAAAGCATTTTACCTAAAGTAATATTCTTCTTGGTGGGACCATTTCTTCTTCAACTAGTCTAAAGTTATCCATGTTTCTACATAGGGCACCAAACAAGAAATTGTATGCAAATGGTATACCTCAAGATATTTTACCAACCGTGCCATTCCAATCTGAGCACCACGTGGTCCCTCAAGTGTTTAGTGCCAGGCCGTGTGCTAGTAAACCTTGGATTTCCTATAAGGAGACTTCTGGTGTGCAGCTACCGAGCGTCTCCACCTCACACAGATCCTCTATACATAACCTGGACACACTGGCTCCATGTAAATGCCTCATCTGTATTTTGTATTCTATATTATTAGACTATTAGGAACCGCGACGTCTAGTGCCACACAGGCTGCTACATTAAATACATTCTCAAATATGTGAAAAATGTGTCTGTAAGCAGCTACCAAGGTGGAGAAGGCGGGAATCGGGAATATTATGTAGAATAGCTTAATACAGTCTCTATTATATGGCAATTACACTATTTCTATTACTGATTTTCATTGCAAGTGTGTGTGGTAACCACAAGAGCTGTCAATTACTTTCTCCCACTCAGGAAAGATGGAAGGGCATTCCATTAGGCTAGTCTAAAATATCCAACCAGACAAGAATCAGGACCATGAAGAAACCATTTTAGAAAAAAAAAAAAAAAAAAAAAAAAATAAATTATATATATATATATACAGTATATATATATATTTTTTTTTTACTAATTTTATTACATTTTAATACTATTGTTATTATTTACATTATTACCATTATGATTACTACTTTTATTATTCATGTAACTACTATTGTTTTTGTTTGCTACTTCTATTATTATTTATGTTGTTCATGTTACTACTATTTTTATTGTTTATTACTACTGTTATTACTATTGTTTACTTTACTATTATTTTTATAGTTTTTTTACTATTATTTTTATTGTTTGTTATTTCTATTATTATTTATGTTGTTCAAGTTACTATTATTTTTATTGCTCATATTACTACTATATTTTTATTGTTTTACTATTATTTTTTATTGTTCATATTACTATTTTTTTATTGTTTATATTACTATTATTATTATTGTTTGTTACTATTATTTTTTTATTGTTTATATTACTATTATGTTTTTATCGATTATATTGCTAGTATTTTTTATTGTTTATGTAAGAACTATTATTTTACCATTCGCGTTACTGCTATTATCATTTTTATTGTTAATGTTCCTATTATTATCTTTATTGCTTATGTTACTACTATTATTTTTTATTGTCTATATTACTACTTTTATTTTATCGTTCCTGTTACTGCTATTATCATTTTTATGTTTCATGTGGCTTCTATAATTATTTTTATTGTTCATGTCACTATTATTATTGTTTTCTTATTACTATTATTCTATACCTAAAATTGGGATACCTATATGGAGTATTGATGGATTTTAGAGTTGGTTTTACTATTAGGCTACATCCAATGAAATAGTCCATTTTTCACAGGCGTGGCGCATCCGTTTTCACAGATCAATCACTGGCCTCAGCAGTCACATGTTGTGTACCGGTGATGTATCACCAGGGACCAGTTATTGGCTGCATCGGTCACCTGAGTCACCTGCACTTCTGGCCTGAGCAGTCTGAGGACTGAGGGGAATGGGGAACGTGCAACTTGAGAAGAGGACTGAGGGTAGGTATCATTTTTTTTTTTTTATTATTATTTTACCCCTAGCCCGTGGCCCCCAGTTAGTTTTTATATTGTCCCCCAAAACCGCTTTAATGCATATATTATAATTATATATTATTATTATTATTACTAAATATTATATATCTAATTCTGTTTTTGTAATTACTAAAAAATGTATTATTTTTAGTATTATTATTGCTGTTTTTACGGTTATTATTAAATCTAAATCTATATTTTATGACTATTATTAAAGCTATTAAAGAAGTTCTAAAAAAATATAGAAACAGTGGCAAATGTTATATAACAAAAAAGAAACTGTCCTCACCTCTTCTCCACCACCGGCAGCACTCCCGATTTTGGTTAACAAGCTGCCAGTGACTACGGTCACCAATCATGATACAAGTAGTATGTCATGTCACCGCTGAATCAGTAGGAGAAAGAAGAGAAAAGTTCCTTTTTTTTTTTTTTTTTTAAATATTTATTGCAGTTTCTTAACTTTTCTTTTAATAAAAAAAAAAAAATATCCCTTTAAAAGGTTCCTTTCCCCGCCACTACCTCCTAGATTCCTTCATCAGATGCCGCTCCACTGATTCCAGCACAGTTGCAATTTTTTCTCTAGCCCCCACCATTCCTGAGCAATCAGTGCTGTTAGTCTAGGACCACCCACCTGCCAGTAGAGAGCCTAATTAACATATTGGGTGCTGAAACTAACAGCACCGATTACTCAGGAACCGTGGGGGCTAG
The DNA here is from genome assembly GCA_947044405.1 of Leptodactylus fallax. NCBI lineage: Eukaryota > Metazoa > Chordata > Amphibia > Anura > Leptodactylidae > Leptodactylus > Leptodactylus fallax. The sequence goes on along the minus strand of CAMRHE010000133.1, from coordinate 324,675 downwards.
AGAAAAAATTCCAACTGTGTTGGCATCAGTGGAGCGCCATCTACTGAATAATGCAATGAGTAAGTGCAGGTGGCGAAAGGTCATTTTCAACACTACAGCTGTGATTACTATTATTACACATTTTTATATTATTATTATTGCTACAACTAATATTTTTAGTTTAACATTTACATGTTCTAGAATAAATTATTTCTTAGATTTATTTTACGGGGCAGTATAAGGACAAGCGCGTAGCTATAGGGAATACAACAGTAGAAGTTACTACCAGGCCATGGATCCTGAGGAGGCCCCAAAGGTCCCCCTCCACATAAAAGATAGCGCTATTCTAAATCCCACCAAGTAGGTGGGGGCCCCATTACAGATTCTGAACTGGGGCCAAGGGGCTTCAAGTTACGTTTATGTTCACATTGCATATTCAGAAGATTAGAAAATGGAACTAAAAGTGCTACTCAGCTTTCCTAGAGTCCTAAATAGCAAATCTGCCCAGTAATACAAGTGCTGGAATAATTAACATTAAAAAATGAGATGTCAACATATTCGACTCTGCTACATCTGTATCGGTTACTAGCGTACAGGGTCCTCGTGTACTAGGTCGTGTCCTGTAAATGCCTCTTGTCCGCCGCCCTCCTCCCCATCCTAGCCACTAACCTGTCCCTGGGATGGAGTAGTTGAGAGGTAGTAGTAGCTCAACCCCATTTGTCTTATGTAGTGCAGAGTTGTGCGAATTACTGGCAGGAAGTAAAGCTCATGATTTCAAGCTTATATCCTTTTTATTTGTCATAGCCACTTCCTGCCTGTCTCCAACATCTGTTGCTCCCCATCACAGCCGCCTTTGGGAAAGGATTAACCATTTACGCTGTGTCCTCCAGCGGACTTTACATGCTGTTATTTCAGGCTTCCTCCTGTGCTTTCCTGACTCGTATGTGTATCATCAGTGCATCATTTTATCCTTGGATACAACACAAACTACCTGGATGCAAACAAATACATTGCATAGAGGTCAGAAAGGATGTCATCTGTTCATCCTGGGCTTCCTGGTTCTTGAGCAGCACTTCAGTGAAGACAATGATAGATGTAAATGTAAACCCGATGCTGTCTGACCATGTATGATCTATATACACAATAGTAATGAAGTACTCATGTCTATGAAGATACAGCACTATGTAGACGGATTACATCATTGAACAAGTAGCAACATATGTCATCCACATGGCCCATGTGTAGCAATGCTGACTTCTTATATTGTCTAGAGCATATGGGCCAGATTACCACTGCAACCTCGGCTCCCCCTATTGTTGGGCCACTATAAACAACTATACTTCTGATACTTAACTAATTGTTATCTAAGTAACCTTAAAGGGGTTTTCGCATTGAAGGAATTTATCTTCCAGTAACAAAGAAGTGAATGGCTAGGTCACCATGCATGCACTCCACTGCTATATTCACATGTGGGAACATCGAGGCTGCTAGTGGTCCCAGACGCCAGCCCCTCCATAATCAGACACTTTATTTCCTATTCTGAATTACATCCTGTATGATACTCCACAGCTGCACTCACTATTCAGCTGGTGCAGTCACTGTGTACATACATTACATTACTTATCCTGTACTGATCCTGAGTTATATCCTGTATTATACCCCAGAGCTGCACTCACTATTCTGCTGGTACAGTCACTGTGTACATACATTACATTACTTATCCTGTACTGATCCTGAGTTACATCCTGTATTATATTCCAGAGCTGCGCTCACTATTCTGCTGGTACAGTCACTGTGTACATACATTACATTACTTATTCTGTACTGATCCTGAGTTACATCCTGTATTATACTCCAGAGCTGCACTCACTATTCTGCTGGTGCAGTCACTGTGTACATACATTACATTACTTATCCTGTACTGATCCTGAGTTACATCCTGTATTATACTCCAGAGCTGCACTCACTATTCTGCTGGTACAGTCACTGTGTACATACATTACATTACTTATCCTGTACTGATCCTGAGTTACATCCTGTATTATACTCCAGAGCTGCACTCACTATTCTCCTGGTGCAGTCACTGTGTACATACATTACATTACTTATCCTGTACTGATCCTGAGTTACATCCTGTATTATACTCCAGAGCTGCACTCACTATTCTGCTGGTACAGTCACTGTGTTCATACAATAATAATAATAATAATAATAATAATAATAATAGTCCTTTAATAGTCCCACAATGGGGAAATTCAGTGTGTTACAGCAGCAAAGATAAGATAAGATAAGCAGATACAAATACAACATGTACAGGAATGTTCAAAGGTGAGAGGCATTACATTAATAGCAGACAGACAGATAGGACGTAGCGGGGGGGGGGGGGATTTAACAGGCAGAGAGATATTTCAGTTCTCTGTGTGTAATGATCTCCGCTTAGGTCGGTGTTGGTTGTACAGCCTAACCGCGGTGGGGAGGAAAGACTTCCGATAGCGCTCCTTCTCACACCTAGGGTGGAGCAGTCGGTCACTGACAGTACTGCTCAGCGCGATCACAGTCTCATGCATGGGATGGGAGTTATTCCCCAGCATGGAGCTCACCACGGACAGTATCCTTCTGTCACCCACCACCTGCACAGGGTCCAGTGGGCTCCCCATACATTACATTAATTATCCTGTACTGATCCTGAGTTACATCCTGTATTATACTCCAGAGCTGCACTCACTACTCTGCTGGTGCAGTCACTGTGTACATACATTACATTACTTATCCTGTACTGATCCTGAGTTACATCCTGTATTATTCTCCAGAGCTGCACTCACTACTCTGCTGGTGCAGTCACTGTGTACATAGATTACATTACTTATCCTGTACTGATCCTGAGTTATATCCTGTATTATACTCCAGAGCTGCACTCACTATTCTGCTGGTGCAGTCACTGTGTACATACATTACATTACTTATCCTGTACTGATCCTGAGTTACATCCTGTATTATACTCCAGAGCTGCGCTCACTATTCAGCTGGTGCAGTCACTGTGTACATACATTACATTACTTATCCTGTACTGATCCTGAGTTACATCCTGTATTATACTCCAGAGCTGCACTCACTATTCTGCTGGTGCAGTCACTGTGTACATACATTACATTACTTATCCTGTACTGATCCTGAGTTACATCCTGTATTATACTCCAGAGCTGCGCTCACTATTCTGCTGGTACAGTCACTGTGTACATACATTACATTACTTATCCTGTACTGATCCTGAGTTACATCCTGTATTATACTCCAGAGCTGCACTCACTATTCTGCTGGTACAGTCACTGTGTACATACATTACTTATCCTGTACTGATCCTGAGTTACATCCTGTATTATACTCCAGAGCTGCGCTCACTATTCTGCTGGTGCAGTCACTGTGTACATACATTACATTACTTTTCCTGTACTGATCCTGAGTTACATCCTGTATTATACTCCAGAGCTGCACTCATTATTCTGCTGGTACAGTCACTGTGTACATACATTACATTACTTATCCTGTACTGATCCTGAGTTACATCCTGTATTATACTCTAGAGCTGCACTCACTATTCTGCTGGTGCAATCACTGTGTATATACATTACATTACTTATCCTGTACTAATCCTGAGTTACATCCTGTATTATACTCCAGAGCTGCACTCATTATTCTGCTGGTACAGTCACTGTGTACATACATTACATTACTTATCCTGTACTGATCCTGAGTTACATCCTGTATTATACTCCAGAGCTGCACTCACTATTCTGCTGGTACAGTCACTGTGTACATACATTACATTACTTATCCTGTACTGATCCTGAGTTACATCCTGTATTATACTCCAGAGCTGCACTCACTATTCTGCTGGTGCAGTCACTGTGTACATACATTACATTACTTATCCTGTACTGATCCTGAGTTACATCCTGTATTATACTCCAGAGCTGCACTCACTATTCTGCTGGTGCAGTCACTGTGTACATACATTACATTACTTATCCTGTACTGATCCTGAGTTACATCCTGTATTATACTCCAGAGCTGCGCTCACTATTCTGCTGGTGCAGTCACTGTGTACATACATTACATTACTTATCCTGTACTGATCCTGAGTTACATCCTGTATTATACTCCAGAGCTGCACTCACTATTCTGCTGGTGCAGTCACTGTGTACATACATTACATTACTTATCCTGTACTGATCCTGAGTTACATCCTGTATTATACTCCAGAGCTGCGCTCACTATTCTGCTGGTACAGTCACTGTGTACATACATTACATTACTTATCCTGTACTGATCCTGAGTTACATCCTGTATTATACTCCAGAGCTGCACTCACTATTCTGCTGGTACAGTCACTGTGTACATACATTACTTATCCTGTACTGATCCTGAGTTACATCCTGTATTATACTCCAGAGCTGCGCTCACTATTCTGCTGGTGCAGTCACTGTGTACATACATTACATTACTTTTCCTGTACTGATCCTGAGTTACATCCTGTATTATACTCCAGAGCTGCACTCATTATTCTGCTGGTACAGTCACTGTGTACATACATTACATTACTTATCCTGTACTGATCCTGAGTTACATCCTGTATTATACTCTAGAGCTGCACTCACTATTCTGCTGGTGCAATCACTGTGTATATACATTACATTACTTATCCTGTACTAATCCTGAGTTACATCCTGTATTATACTCCAGAGCTGCACTCATTATTCTGCTGGTACAGTCACTGTGTACATACATTACATTACTTATCCTGTACTGATCCTGAGTTACATCCTGTATTATACTCCAGAGCTGCACTCACTATTCTGCTGGTACAGTCACTGTGTACATACATTACATTACTTATCCTGTACTGATCCTGAGTTACATCCTGTATTATACTCCAGAGCTGCACTCACTATTCTGCTGGTGCAGTCACTGTGTACATACATTACATTACTTATCCTGTACTGATCCTGAGTTACATCCTGTATTATACTCCAGAGCTGCACTCACTATTCTGCTGGTGCAGTCACTGTGTACATACATTACATTACTTATCCTGTACTGATCCTGAGTTACATCCTGTATTATACTCCAGAGCTGCGCTCACTATTCTGCTGGTGCAGTCACTGTGTACATACATTACATTACTTATCCTGTACTGATCCTGAGTTACATCCTGTATTATACTCCAGAGCTGCACTCACTATTCAGCTGGTGGAGTCATTGTATACATACATTACAGATTTTCACTTGTAGTCCTATAAACTTGTCAGATCCAGCTGTGCATATCCAATAATGTGCACTTAGACATGCCCTGATCTTAGACAATTCTCCCTGTCTGCATTTCTCTGATGGGCAAATTTTCTATAATAGGGCCTTATATGATATATTGATGGAGTTTTCTGGGATGTATTGATGAGCTTTCCTTATGATAGATCATCAATAGGTGATCTGAGGGGGATCGACACCTGGGACCCCCCAGTTCAGCTGGTTGAAGAGGCTGCAGTGTTCGGGTAAGCACTTTGACCTCTTCACTGAACACCAATGTACGTACTGTATGCTCTGTGCTTGGTATTGCAATCCAGCCCCATTCACTTGAAGGGGACTGACCTGTTGCTTTGCTATGTGACCAATGAACATGATGTCATCGATACAGAAAAGAGGCCGCAGTGCTTGTTGGTGTCTTGGATGAGGGAACGTGGTGAGGTATCTATCAGTATTATTATTTTTTTTTTTTTGTTGGTGCATTTTCTGGTTATCCGGTGACGTTCCGTTTCCTCTTTTCTGGAAACAGAACGTCACTAATACTCCCCCCCACCATCCCATCATACTTCCCTGTCTTCTTTTTAGACTTCCTCCTGCGGGACGGCTCCTCCCTCTTTTTTGACTCTGCCAGAGCATGCAATAGTCCCGGCGCTGCACTACAGCCGGCAATCCACCTCTACTGCACAGGTAAGTATGATGGGGTGGGGGTGTGTGTTGAGTTAGTTGGGAAGGGTTAGTAGTGGGCGGGATAGCTAGAAAGACAGGGAGGGGGTGTGAGAGGGAGGGGGAGGAAGTGAGAGGGAAATAGTGTGAGTCAGCCTACGAGTACCATGATGCATCAGGTAAGACAGCAGGAGACTACACCATGTAAACAAATGCAGAGGATACCAGGAGCTCCCAAAGAAACACAGAAATCACTCAAAACGCAAATAAAGGTTTTTGGGTGCATTTATTAACCCATTAATAGCACTAACAGACCTTTTTTAAAAAAAGAACATTTTTTGCCCGGAAAACACCTATAAGGTGGATATTATATTGTGGTGGCCACAATGAGGGGGACACTTTACCGTGGGGACAACATTGAGGAGGACATTATACTGTGGGGGACATTATATTGTGGTGGCCACTTTGAGGGGGCATTATACTGTGGAGGGCATTATACTGTGGGGGAAACATTAAGGGACAAATTACATTGTTGTGGCCACAATGAGGGGAGGCATTATTCTGTGAGAGCCACATTGAGGAGAACATGATAGTGTCAGGGCCACATTGGGTGGAACATTATACTGTGGAGGCCACGTTGAATAGGACATCATGCTGTGGGGGCTACACTAAAGGGGACAGTATAATGTGGGGAGCACATTAAGGGGGACATTATAATATGATGACCACAATGAGTGGAGCATTATACTGTAGGTGCTACCAAGTGCATGATATCATTTTGGGGCCACTAAAGGGCTATGGAACTGTGTGGGGCACAAAGGGACATGGTTGGGAATGGGCAGATCCAAAGTGACCATGGGTGGTGATGAGGTGTGGCTTATGATAGCTAAATTTTGTCCCTCTTTTAGTTCTCTAATAAGTTAGGAGAAACAAACTTACCTCATTCTGACCCAGTCTATACAGTTAAGCTAAGAAGTGAGCTGGAGAAAACAGGAGATGTCAGCATATCGTGTGCTCCAGTAACCAGCGTTATAGGCAATATTGTAGAATCTTTTATCGATAAAAATATATAAATATTAAAACCATTGAAACAATACGTTATTTTTAGTAATCAGCACAATATTTGTCAGCGCTAATGGGGTATGGAAATGTATAGGGCCTATAAGTCAGTCATATGCTAAATTTAACACTTTGGCTATATATAACCATGAAAGGGAAATATTAGAAATCTGTGCAGTAAATTCTCTGCTCTTACTAATTGGAATGACACAAGGCATCGCCTATGAATCCCTTCAGGTCTACGTGCTCCGTGGTTACGCCAAATAAACACCTCCTGTTTACTTAAATGTTTTTTATGCAAATGAAATGTTTTTCGACGTACTCCGCTGTGACTATATATAGACGCCTGTCAAGGGCGTTTTTGTGCTGACCGTAATGACTTAGTGGAGACGAAGGATGTCTTGGACATGTATAATTGGCACAGTAATAAAACGTCTCCAATTTGTAATAAGTGGAGCGTATAACAAACTCCATGCCGTGAAGATTTACTTAGGCTAACCCAAAAATTCAGAGGCGGTGACATGTGTGAAAAAGGAAAAAAAAAAGTTCCAGGTCAAGGATGAATTTTTTTATTCCAGGAATTTACATAGCTCCTGTAGCATGTTCAGTTTCTGTCCCCAGTTCACAAACTAATTTTCTTATATCTCAGACATTGAAATCTAATTGTCCTAAAATAATAGAAAAATCCCTTCTTATCTACCAGGTCACGCTCATGGGCTCCAGTGAGTTTCACAGTTCACCTTGACCCCCCCCCCCCCATTACGATTCCACCACCCAAATAATATGTGATACAGAGTATACATAATTCACATAATGGAATCATACACTGTTCAAATAATGTCGCCATATAATAAGAAATATCGCCACACCATGCTCAATGATTACCATTAATTGCTCAAATAATACTGTCATAATATATCAGATAATACTATCATACAATGCTTATATAATTCAGTCTTATCATGCACACCATACATTTCTAATATGAAACATGATAATATACCTAAATAAAACTGCCATATTATGCTCAAATAATACAAAGGTATTGAAATAGTGTCAGTATATATTGCTGAAATAATAATAGTGCACCCAAATAATATCTCTATAATATAACCAATATAATATAACCAAGTCACGTGGGTTTCATATCATATTCGAGAAATTTGAACTATACTGTAGTATAACATCACAATGTATAATACCTACTAGTAGTGTGTGTTTATATACGCATACACACACATATATACACTACTAGTAGGTACATTGTTTAAGTAATACTACTGTATAATACACACACACACCAATATATCTTCACATAAAACTTGATATGGTATGGCAGTATTATAGTATTATTTGAACAATGTACAGTACCTACTAGTAGTGTATATGTGTACATAAATATATACACACATATATACTACTATTAGGTACTTTACATTAATCAAATAATATTATAATACTGCCATACCATACCAAGAAAACAAATGTACACATACATGTAAACATATATAGCTCTGTATACATATGCAGGTAGCCTTTTACAGTATTTTCAACCATTCAAAAATCAGTATGGGAACCTTCAAACAGTAGAAGGCCCCATCTAGAATGAATGTCAGGGTTCTAGAATAGGTAGGTCAAGCCACCAACTCCGACTCCACTTTTTTTTTTTTTTTTTTTTACAGTCTGACTCTGACTCCTTGATAAATGGCTGACAGTAACAGTAAAGCTTCTAAATCATAACAAAAATCTAGTGACTGATTTCATATGAAAGTAAATATGGAATAAACGAACATCTAATTATTATACAATATTAATAAGTTTGTAATAGGATTAAAAATAATTAGTTTATACTGAAGTTGGGAGTCAGAGTGGGGAACTTTTTCCTAAGCCTGACTCCCTCCAAAATTAGCCCACACTCCACGACTACGACTCCACAGTCCTGGTTAATACTGTGCAGTTATACCATTGCAACCTGCACTGACTACTTGGAGCTCTTCCATGTTGTGTCTCTGAGGGCCTCAATGACATTAGGGCCCAACCGGCGTCACCAAGGTACTAAGACCCAAGTGTGACTACTACTCCTGCGCCCCCTATAGGTACACCCATGCTTCTACACCTACAATACAAAAGTGACTGTGAACTTATCAGCTGCAGAGAAAACATCCTTCTCAGGACGTGAGAAAAACTCACTAGACTCTAAAATAAGCTATCGGAAGGAAGTGGAAGGAGCTCGGAGTGTGAATGGAATGTGACTTTTTCCTCTATATGTAAACTTAAAGTTCACAGCAGAGATGTATAACCCTGGGTTCACACATGTGGAATCCCAACCTCCTAAGTAAGAATATACGCTTGGGGGAAGGGGCAGTAAAAAGGGAACCAGATCAGCTCTACAATGAAGGCAACAGGGCAGTATTATAGCCAGTAAGTGGGACTACTATAGAGGGTTCAGGAGTAGCTGTTGCACCCTGGTTATGGTCATGGAGGCCCAAAACACTATCTGCCCCATAGACACTGTTATATTATTAAAGGCATATGGTAGGTGGGGGCTTTAAATGGGTTGGCCAGGAATTTTTATTAATGGCCTCGGGAGAAGAGCTGCAATAACGGCACCCGCCACTAAACAGTGCACAGACCTATCTACTTCCGACTCTATGCAGTGTATAGTACAGGTGTTGGAAATGGCCCTGATCAACTGATCTGTGCACCGATCAGATATTTATGGCCTAAGATTAAAACACAAATCCCAAAACATCTCTTATGTATTACACTATTAGGGTTGGTTCCGCTGTAACAAGCAGTAATTATTACATAGTAAACCAAGTCTCAGAAAACTCATCTCGAAGGTCAGATTCTAATTACTAACACAAAACCATCCATGAAATATGTGCCTGAAAACTAAGGAAGGAAAGGGAAAAGCAATGTAAAAAAACATGATACTGCCTGATACAGGGTTTTCAAAAAGTAATGGGACCTGTAGTGACCCGTCAGCTCAGATCAGGTCTTTTCAATAGAAACTGTTGGGCAGACGGGTATTTCTGGCCCATTTCTGACCACCCTCCAGGACCTTAGACTGTGAGGGTGATGTCACCAAAGGTTCAGAAAACTACCTGCTGCTGCTAATACTGGGGAAGGTAATGGGGCATAGTAACCTGACTGTGAGAGGGGATGGGGGAACTATAGGAAGTATGTGAGAGAGGGGGCAGATTATGTGAGAGGCAGAGTAGGAGCAGGGAGACATTTTGACAGAAGATGTCGGGCAGAAGAATATGGGGCAAGACTCTGATGATTCTGAGATCACATGGTAGAACTCAATCGTATCTACAGGTAGCAGAGAGAGACCTTCTGTTTGCACAGCAACCCATGCTAGAAAAAAAAAGAGATCATACTGTTATCATGTTATTGAAGGAGGTAAAAGCAGGATTGGGAAAATACACTGTAATGAGACTTTACTATTGAGGGGATGGTTTTTCAGACAATATAATGACTCAAGTAAAAAAAAAAAATCACTGGAATTTCCATTTCAATATACAACAAAATTTTACCATTCTACAGGTAGCAGAGAAAGACCTTCTGTTTGCACAGCAACCCATGCTAGAAAAAAAAAAGAGGTCACACTGTGATCATGATATGGAAGAAGGTGAAAACAGGATAAAGAAATATACTATATATATTTACACACACATAAGGGTTTTATACAACTAGGTGTTTCAATTCTTCTTGTCAAGGGGGTGTGTCTCTACACAGTCTGACACTGTCCAATCACATGCATTAAACTGGATCAGATATGCCCTTAAATACCAGTAAAGTAGCGCTAGTCATTTTAGCAGAGGGGATAAATGGATGTACTATCCCCACTGCCACCATGGGCCGATTGGCAGCATAGTAAGAACAGCCCTGAATCTGAGAGCGCTGAGCTGTACACAGCACATTTCTGTTATATTTGCCGTCATATTAATAGACTTAGTGGTGACAAACATCTGGAAGTACGAGCAACATTCTTGGATTTATACCCACAGGCCGGAGGAATAATACACTGGTACCAGGACACGACTTTACTTACAGCCATAATGTCCTGTAGCTTCCCACTGCAGACCATGCACAGCCCGTCTGGTTTCACGTCGCCCCGGAGCCCCTTTTGTTAATGCCAATGACACGAGAGACGGTGATTTTATTTTTTATGAAGTGAGCTGTTGAGTTTCCCACAACACTTGATATAATGACATAGTAATAAAGTTCCCTCCATGTCACATCTCTTGTCACCACATATCCTGAGGTTATACACCATCTGCTTTATTTACTTTACGACATACATTTTTCGGCTGCAAATTATTTTACCTTGTATTCTGGCATAAGAAAAAATGAATATTCGGAATCTAAAGTAAGCAAAAACATTTCTACAGACCGTGATATAATCAGAGTGATCGACAGATAGGTCATATGCCTGTACTGGGAGATCACTGCAATAAACCTATGCCATATATCTGTCACCCTAAGCATTGTGGGGATTTGTTTATTCAAATCCGTTCAGCCAAATATATAAGATACTAGCAGAAGGACCCGGCTTCGCACGGGTATATTTCATTTTTTGTTTGCGTAGTGACCCCATAAGAATTGGCCAGTTTTGCACTTCACATCCAGTATGGCAGTCCAGTATAGGTATAGTCTATTTATGGCTGTGTTGTTATGGAAACCTGGTAAATGAAATGTGAACTTATATTGGCTGATACACGCCATATGACTGAGTATTTAAAGACCTGCGAACTGCTATTGACTCATACAGGTCATAAATAGCTTGGTTGCTATGGAAACCTGGTGTAAAGCTGTGTGTATGTCAAGACTGAAGAACCTGCGATTTTCCATTGGTCCATAAGCGTCATATGATCATGTGTATCTCACATATCAGTGAAAGACCTGCGATCGGTTGTTATGGAAAACCTGGAGTAAAGCTGTGTGTATGTGTAACAGTGTCATCCACACCGCCCTGCCCCTTTAAAGCTGACCTACAGCAGTGAAGAAAAATGGCTGGGTTGTTATGGAAACATGGAGTGCAGCTGTGTGCATGTGGCTGACAATGCCTTGCCAGATTGTAGACGTGCTTGGGTCTGCTGGGTTGTTTCAGCAGCTCGCTGTTGTCTGTGACATATCTTGTCAGATTAGAGACAGGCTTGGGTCTGCTGAGAGTTTTCATTAGCTCGAGCAGCAGCCATGTGTTTTGCTGCAGGGGGCATGAGTAGTTTAAAAAAGTTTCAATTTCTAAGAATGTTGAAATCCAGTATGGCAGTCCAGTTAGTGGCGTAAATTACTGGGGTAGCAGTGGTAGCGGCTGCCACAGGGCCCGGGACATTAGGGGTTCCGGCGGGCCCTTGATGGTTTTTTTTTTAATAGGCCGTTACCTGCTGGTGTAACACCAGTAGGTAACGGGCCCTATTTACTTACCGATCCCCGCTCCTGCTGATGGCCGCCTGTGCTTCACCTTCTAAAGAGGCGGCTTTGAGCAGGAGCGGGGATCAGTAAGGCCTGCGGGCCGTGAACCCTACAAACACTGCTATCATTATACTCTGGGGTCCTTTCAGCAGGCTTCGGGCCTCCTTGGTGACGTACCAGACGTCTGTGGGCCAGTCCGACGTTATTATGCGTTGCGATGCATGCCTGGCTCACGTGACATCTGGTCCAACATTGAAGAGGTAGCGGGAAGTGCGCATAATACTATATGAAGGGGCCACTATGATACTGTGTGCAGGGGCCACTATGGGGCAGAATACTGTGCAGGAATGCAGTTTGTGCGGGGGGGGGGGGTTGCCGAGGGTGGTCCCATGTCAAATGTTCGCCTTGGGGCCCAGCCATTGCTAGTTATGCCACTGAGTCCAGTACAGGTACAGTCTATTTATGGCTGTGTTGTTATGGAAACCTCGTAAATTAAATGTGAACTTATATTGGCTGATACACGTGATATGACTGAATATTTAAGGACCTGCGAACTGCTATTAACTAATACAGGTCATAAATAGCTTCGTTGCTACGGAAACCTGTGTGCCTGAGGAGAGTAAGCACCTGCGAGCTCTTATTGGCTGATAAGGGACATGTGACCATGTGTATGGCAGTTGGAATATGAGTGAAAAACTTGCAGGCTTGTATTAGCTAATGCTGGTCATGTTTTGGGAATACTGTATCTCAGGAACGGTACATCCAAGAGAGCTGAGACCCAGTCTATAATATTCCCGGACACCTGATGTACATGTGTGCCAAATTTGGTGACTATCGGTCCAGTCGTTTGGTCGCGCATAAAGAACAGACAGAAAGAAACTCATTTTTATATATATAAGAGATAACATGTCTTTGAGTGTGTTGCACAGGTATGTCTAGCAGTCAATGATCCCTCACCAAGAGGTACACTACCCAAAAGTAGCCTCTGAAAGCCTTTTTATAAAGTAGCGGAGGAAACACTTTTACGCCCTCTTGTGGCAAGACTCATTGTATGATCAGACCACACCCATACTCATTAGCATATCTGCCAAATACATAACTACATGGTGAGTTTTGCAGCAATCTGACATTTCTATTGGGGTGCATTTTTCTTGGTCATTGAGTAATATTATCATTGTAATAAAATGCACACAACATACTGTCTGACTGTTTCTAGACAAGCATGGCTACTTTTTTCCAAAAATAGTGCCACACTTGTCTACAGGTTACGTGTGCTATTGCACCTCATTCCCATTCACTTCAACTGAGCTGATCTGCAATACAACACAGGCCCTGGATTTGCCTAGAAGATGTTTGACTTTGTAGGATTTGCACTTTGCAAGCCCTCCCTGGCCATAGAGTAAGCGCCCCTGAGGGAAATTAGATTGTGCAATAAGTCAGTGCTATAAAAATAATCTAGGTAAAAATAATGGATATTTTTTTTTTTTTTTTTTAAATCCCAAAAAGTTTTTTTATTTTTTTTAAATTATGAAATAAAACACAGCACTATGGAATAAGTCAGTACCATAAAAATAATATATATATTTTAAAAAATCCCCAAAAAGTTTTTTTTTAATTTATGAAATAAAACACAGTACTAAGGAATAAATCAGCACTATAACAATGTATTTAGTTTTTAAAAAATCCCAAAAAGTTTTAAACAATTTTAAAATACAGCACTATGGAATAAATTAGCACTATAAAAATAATTTATTGAAATAATAATAATAATAATAACAATAATAATAATCCCAAAAAGTAAAAAAAAAAAAAGAAGAAATAATAAAATACAGCACTAAGGAATAAGTCAGCGCTATAAAAATAATAGAAGTTTTAAAAAATTATGAAATACTAAGGATTTCATTCCACTATACAATAAGTCAGCACTATAATAATATATATATATATATATATATATATATATATATATATATATATATAAAATTTATATATACAGACGTGGACAAAATTGTTGGTACCCCTCGTTTAATGAAAGAAAAACCCACAATGGTCACAGAAATAACTTGAATCTGACAGAACTGGAATTTGCCAAACTACATGTTGACAAGCCACAAAGCTTCTGGGAGAATGTCCTATGGACAAAAATCGAAATTTTTGCAAGGTACATCAGCTCTATGTTCACAGACGGAAAAATGAAGCATATCTTCAAAAAGAACACTGTCCCTACTGTGAAACATGGAGGAGGCTCTGTTATGTTCTGGGGCTGCTTTGCTGCATCTGGCACAGGGTGTCTTGCATCTGTGCAGGGTACAATGAAATCTCAAGACTATCAAGGGATTCTAGAGAGAAATGTGCTGCCCAGTGTCAGAAAGCTTGGTCTCAGTCGCAGGTCATGGGTCTTGTAACAGGATAATGACCCAAAACACACAGCTAAAAACCCCCAAGAATGGCTAAGAGGAAAACATTGGACTATTCTGAAGTGGCCTTCTATGAGCCCTGACCTAAATCCTATTGAGCATCTTTGGAAGGAGCTGAAACATGCCGTCTGGAAAAGGCACCCTTCAAACCCGAGACAACTGGAGCAGTTTGCTCATGAGGAGTGGCCAAAATACCTGCTGAGAGGTGCAGAAGTCTCATTGACAGTTACAGGAATCGTTTGATTGCAGGGATTGCCTCAAAAGGTTGTGCAACAAAATATTAAGTTAAGGGAACCATCATTTCTGTCCAGGCCTGTTTCATGAGTTTTCTTTTTTTTAAAATTCTGTTGAAGCCTGGTTGGAAAGCAATGTCTGACTTTCATTTGTTCATTTTCATAGAATTTTTTTATATTATTACTTTTGTCAGATTCAAGTTATTTCTGTGACCATTGTGGGTTTTTCTTTCATTAAACGAGGGGTACCAACAATTTTGTCCACATGTGTATATATATTTTTTTTTTTTTAAATCCCCAAAATTTTCGAAAATGTCTAAAATAAATACAGCATACCCATTTTCATTTGGCTCCACTGTATACCCAGGATTAAAGCTGTACATTCATTTTAACACATCCACAACTAGACTCCAGCTCTGCTAAATGGACATATAAAAAGTCATTGGCCTTGACTCCTTGTGATACATTATAAAAGTATAGTCAGAGGCGACACATCAGACCAAACGTGTCTATGTCTTGCCAAATTGTGATTATGTTGGCACGGTGGCAAGCTGACCTATAAGCATCTTATAGGGCCAAGAACTCCTATAGCGACCCTATAAATACTTTATACACAACTGGTATGTTGGAAAGTCCATAAAATATACTGCAGGCTTTGGGTAAACTGTGATATAATGTGAAGTTTTTATCTGTACGGCTACTGTGTGTCTGAAGAACTGCGGTATACTTCATGCTATGAGTCAACGGCCATTGGCCAAAGTGGAATGTGAGGTCCTAATGGGATCTCCTTAGGGCGCACTTTTATAGTGTATTTAGTGCTGAATTTGGTTGACATAAAACAGAAGCAAAGACGCCAGATTTACGGGAATACACAGGTAGGATGGAGTCAGTCTATTCAACCAACCATAATAATGGTATTTCCAGGGTTTGTATTAGTACTGAAGACCTCTCCCTGCTGAATAAAATAAGGAATCTAATATTGGTACAGCAATTCAAAGATTAGTGTGTAAGCAAGTAAGTCATGGGGGCACTGTTTCATTGATGTCTATGAGATAGATTACCGCCAGTAGAGGTGAAGTAAGGTATTGCAAGTCATGGATGTACCAGGAGAGCATACTACATGGAAGAGACATAACTTATACAGATACATTATGCTCTTTGCTGTCAGGTGGGCGGTCCTGGGATGGAGTAGAAAGACAGGGACCGCCCATCTGACTGTAGAGAAGATAATTGTGCTGAAAATAATGGCAATGATTGCTAAGGAATGGTGGGGGCTAGAGAAATAATTCGAACTGTGCCAAAATCAGTGGAGTGGTGTCTCTTGAAGGATACAAAGAGTTGGAGTTGGTGGAGGTGGTGAAAGGTCCTCTTGCTATTTGATAGAGTAGACCCAGGATAGAGTTTCTAACTCTACATAGGATGATACTTAAGGTAAGTCATACCCTCATATGCTGGGGCTAGTATTACACAGTGATCATTTATGAATTATTCACCATGAGATACCTGGTTGTATCATGTCCCCCCGAATGAGGGAAGCTTTAAAGGGGTTATCCCCTTATCACACATTGACTAATCACTGGATGTCCCATGGATCATGAGAACAGGAGATGATTATTAGTCAATCCCATAGACTTGAAATGGAACTGCAGCTTGCATGCTCGACTGGTGGTCCATTCAAATAGGGAACATGGAACCCACATTCTCATGAACAGTAGAGATCCTAACAGTGAGAAGGTACTTATCACCTATCCTAGGTGATACATTTCGATCTTGGGACACCCCCTTCAAGTCATTCTCCGATTCTCCTATTAATAGAAGGAAGCCCCATTCCTGCCTCCCCTTTATGATATATGTATGTCCTTATACAGCATATGGACCCCTTTAAAGCACTACTAGCTGTCAATGAACGAAATTATACAATGACTACAATCAGAGACTGAAACCATAAGGGACTACTAGACAACTCTCCCGAAAGCTTTGGGAGGCTCCCCAAAAAAAAAAGGGGAGATCTCCTGGACTCCAGGAGGAGCTGGCAAATCTCCTGGGCCCAGTGGAATGCTACTGCATCTGCCGGGCTAAAAGTCTCTTTATACAAGACTTGGGCACTTTTTGTACAGGTCATGTCTGAAAAGGGGGCATGGTCACACCAATAGAAGTCAAAAAAATTATTGGTGCGTTAAGTGTGCCACTCTCCCTGACATGCCTTTCCAAATGCTGGCAAGTATGCTTAAAGGGTTAAAGGGAACCTGTCACAGCTTCAATCTGCAGATGGCCTGTTATAGAGCAGAGGGAGCAGAGAAGATTGATATATCATTTTTGGGAAAAAAATTCGGTATAACCTGATTTATCCATTGAAATCTCTGCTCTCTGTATGTTGAGGAGACAAGTAGGCAGTCCTATCAGTAATTGACAGCTATCTGTATGCACAGTCATAGAGAGGAGGCGGTGCTATCAGTAATTGACAGCTATCTGTGTGCAGTCATAGAGAGGAGGCGGTCCTATCAGTAATTGACAGCTATCTGTGTGCAGTCATAGAGAGGAGGCGGTCCTATCAGTAACTGAGAGCTATCTGTATGCACAGTCATAGAGAGGAGGTGGTCCTATCAGTAATTGACAGCTATCTGTGTGCACAGTCATAGAGAGGAGGCGGTCCTATCAGTAATTGACAGCTATCTGTGTGCACAGTCATAGAGAGGAGGCGGTCCTATCAGTAACTGAGAGCTATCTGTGTGCAGTCATAGAGAGGAGGCTGTCCTATCAGTAACTGAGAGCTATCTGTGTGCAGTTATAGAGAGGAGGCTGTCCTATCAGTAACTGAGAGCTATCTGTGTGCACAGTCATAGAGAGGAGGCGGTCCTATCAGTAATTGACAGCTATCTGTGTGCACAGTCATAGAGAGGAGGCGGTCCTATCAGTAATTGACAGCTATCTGTGTGCACAGTCATAGAGAGGAGGCGGTCCTATCAGTAACTGAGAGCTATCTGTGTGCAGTCATAGAGAGGAGGCGGTCCTATCAGTAACTGACAGCTATCTGTGTGCACAGTCATAGAGAGGAGGCGGTCCTATCAGTAACTGAGAGCTATCTGTGTGCAGTCATAGAGAGGAGGCGGTCCTATCAGTAACTGAGAGCTATCTCTATGCACAGTCATAGAGAGGAGGCGGTCCTATCAGTAACTGAGAGCTATCTGTATGCACAGTCATAGAGAGGAGGCGGTCCTATCAGTAATTGACAGCTATATTTATGCACAGTCATAGAGAGGAGGCAGTCCTATCAATATTTGACTTCTCAGAGTAGATTTCTCTGCCATATTAAGTGCTGTGACTCCATTGTCCTTTAGTAGGCTACTACATAAGTAAGCCCCTATACATTTTCTCAAAGTGACCCCAAAAGTCTAACTTTAGGGTGAGTTTGTAAGGATGTATAAGTTTTCTCCCTCTGGCCTCCTAGTAAAAGGGCGCACAGATCTGCAGTGCTCGCTCTCCTCTACTGCCTGGGCCTCTGCCAAACAAAACATAAACTCCCCCTCACGTCTTGGGCTTCTCCATGACAACATTGAACTCATCAGCACAGACAACAATTGTTCCAATCCATTCGGCTCCTAAGGACAGCCATAGATATTACTGCGGCTATTCTCTGCGAGCGAGAGGGAAGAAGAAAAGTTAGATCACATTACCATTTACTTAAGGCAGATGAAAGGCGGCCAGCCATAATGGGATTTTTTTATTTTTTTTATTTTTTTTAGGTGTACTAAACAGTAAATGGCTCAAGATACTTGGAGATTAAAAAACAAGACCTCGCGGCTATCACATAAACCTATAATGTACAGAGACACCGCCGATATCCCATCAGTCACCAATGTGTACACTGCAAGGATCACTAAATCACATTGCGGTATTATTCTGAGAGCAAAGAAAAGCTCATGGGGATGAATATTTACTTTGAAAAGTTTACAGTATTAAAGGGGTCACCTAAGGAAACCTTCAGGGGGTTTTAGGGGATTGAAATATTGATGTCAGACCTCTGCCCTAAGGATAGGTCACTAGTGACCCCCCCACAGCTCATCGGTTTGAACCGGTGACGTCCCATTCACCCATTACATGACCTGATTGCTGCTCAGACCCATTCAAGTGAATGGGTCTGAGCTACAATACTAAGCAAAGCCACTATACAATATACGGCGCTGTGCTTTGTGAGTAGTGAAGAGCCCGCAATGTTCATTGAGCCATGCTTCTAGAGACTTAACTTGGAATTTTGGCAAGTAAGAGCACCCATGATGCATAACAAATTTCCCCAAGGATTTAAACAGGTTTTCCAATTTTAAGTAATAAAAGGGGTGGCCTAAAAGGAGAAAAATATGGATGCTTTCTTCCACTACCACCTATGCCTATAGACTCTATGGTATGGCAGCTCAGGCCGATGGACAATACGATTGTGAGCTCTTATGGGCAGGGGCTTAGTCTGTATTCTGTCAGCACACTGCCATAACAATGCATAAAAATAACATCACTGATAATACAAATCCTTCATACAATAAATATTAGGCAAGAGGAGCCTCACCGCAACCGCTCGAAAGCTACAGGTCAACCATGAAAAGACAGACCACACAAGTCTGTGGAACAGGACTGAAGAACGAGGAAACGTCGTGCCAAATGATCATTACTAGACTACATATGAAGACATCAGCTCTAGCTTTTTTTTTTTTGTAAAAGCTTTCATGGTTGGGAATTCATGGCTGAGCAGATTCAAAAGACTAAGCAAACATTGGCTTTGGTAGTGTCAGGCATCAACCATTGTGATGTGGAGTGGTGGACGTGGTGATGTCCATATGTGGGTGGTTGTATCTGCAACTTGTCTCAGTAAGGGTTCCCTTTAATGTGACATTGGTGGACATTAATGGGTTATTAATCCATTGGAAAGGTGAAAGAGTTGAGCAAATCAGTTCAGAACTAAACAGATTTAACCCAAATTTTCCAAAAGTTTTGACTCAAACCCAAAACTTCTGGGGTTCGCCACCCAAAAATCACTATTATACTACTCTTCAGACCCCAGAGTATAATAAGTGGAGGCCCAGAAAATAAAAACACTGATACTCATCTCCCCCTTCTCTGTCCTCTTCCAGCTTCTTCTGGCCTCCTGGGTGACGTCATGGGTCAGGGGTCACATGGGGTGCACTGATGTCATGACGCTTTAACACGTTTGGCCTCAAATGAAACAGCTAGAGAACCCTGCGAATCTTCTACAGTGATAAATGTCTGATCACTGGGTGCCCCACCACTGGAACCCCACAATCACTAGAATGGTTTCAATGGAGCAAAGGTTGAGCATATGCGTTGTTGCTCCATTAAAGTCTAGAACTTTAGAATGTAAAATGTAGATCTACACATTAAAATAGTGAATTATATCACCAATCTGTGCCTGCCTCTAACATTATCCCTTGAAAGCCAGCTAAAATATATGGTGCTATCTGCAGCCACAACTATCCTGTGTGTCCTAGACATACAGGGCACATTGTACTGGCATTACTATTACTACTGTGTATAGAATGCTGCATTGACTCACAATCCCCAAACATATGAGGCTATAGACAATAGTAATAGTAATGCCAGTACAATGTGCTGAGATAGACTGGCACATGTACATCCAGACTGCATGTACAGCACACACAGGATAGTTGTGGCTGCAGACAGAGTGACAATACTGTAGATGACTTTAAATGGGAGCGTTAATATTAGAGATTACACTGTCCTTCCCATTGGCTAATGCATATGCAATGCATGATGGGAAGTCAGGGGCAGAAAGTCCCCGCACATTTATGATGCCAGACTTTTCACACTACATACACACCGCCAGGAACAAAGAGACAGCTTCTGTCTCATTCTGGAGGACCTGTCCCATATTGCACAGACAACCCACTGATGCACATGAGCGCTGTGTAATGTTTAATTTCTCCTGTGGTGGCGCTGCAGGGAAATTGAACAGTTAGGAGCTGATTTATTATGGCTTGTGCACCACAAAACGGGCTTAAAAGTCATGAAAAAGTTGCAATTTTTTTGCACAAGTCAGAATTTATGTATCTCGCAAGTAAATAAGGGAGTTTATCATCAGATTTGTCATCCCGGTTTTCCTTCCATATAATAAATACAGCATAATTTTTATTAATAACATTTTTCACTTATTATTGGCCCTATAGTATATCTATATGCATAGTCAATGTACACTGAGACGTGTAGTGAAACCACCAAGGGGGACGTGTGGCACCCTGGCACTGCGTGAGATAAAGAGCCAGCAATGAGATGGAATGCAGATGCAACAACACGTTTCAGGAATCCGAGGCATGCCATTTAGGAAATGCATTTTCCCACACAATTATATTGCTACAATGACCGCAAGGTAGCCAGGGGAAGGCAAAAAAGGAAGAGGCGGAGGAGTCATGTATGGATCAGGTTTTCTGCTACTTCCATATTTTGGTTGGCCCACCTAGAACACAAACTTTTTTGGCTATAGGATAGAGACATGATTCTTATAGCTGCACTCACTCAGGAAGTTCTTCTCAAATTTCTGTAACAGTTGCTATGAATCTGGTTGTGCCAGGTATAGAGGGGTTCCGACTACAGACATTTAGGGTATATTGATTGGGTGTAGTTTTGGAACAAGGGCGCTGGTACCCCAATTCCAGAGGAGAGGTTCCCGCTCATGCACCATTACTCTCTAGTGCAGTGATGGCTAACCTTGTGAGCTCCGTGTGTCAAAATTTGGAAAAAAACTAGCTAACTAACTCGGGTGTCATGTCACACACATGGCCCACACACAGTATCTGACCCCTTTTTATGGCCCCACACAGTATCTGACCCCTTTATTACCCCCCACAGCATATGATCCCCCAATTTATGGCCCCCAGTTTATGAACCCCTTTTATACCTCCCCACACAGTATATGACCCTTTTTTAAAGCCCACCCGCAGTATATGACCCCCTTTTTCTGCTAACCCCCACACAGAGTAGCAGCTGATAGTTTTTACTCACCTGTCCATTCTCCAGTCCTGGTCGCCCTCTGCTGCCACCTTCAGGATGCGCTGTAGCCGACGCTCAAGAACACCAGGATGCTGTACGTAGCGTCCCGGCGTTCTTAAACGTTGTGACGTAAGTGTAGCGCCGCCTAGAGGAGGCATCAGAGGGCGGCCGGGACAGGAGCATGGACAGGTGAGTAAAAATTATCGGAAGCTGTTTATTGCAATAACACAATAAGTAACTGCCGATTTAAAAAAATTCCGCCCCCCGCCAGTTTATTCCATGAAGCGCTACCTGAGGCCATTGCCTCGGGTGGCATCTTGGAAGGTGTTCCCCTGTGGCTGCCACTTGGCTCGGACAATGTGTGTCACCAAAAATGTCATGGCGTATCATAGGTTCACCATCACTTCTCTAGTGTAATAATTTGTTAATATGGGGCCTACTGAGCTGTGTCTGTATCTCACGTTCACTACTGTAGAGAATGGCCCCATTCTATGCTCCCATCACTAATAAGCCATTTATAGTATATCCAATGGTGGAAAACATCTTAAAGGGGATGTCCGGCTGATGAAATGTATCCAGTAAAGGTTAAAAAGGTTGACAATTTTTTTTTTTTTTTTTTTAATCATACTCCTCTTACCATCTTGATGCTTCCCAGGTTCTCCACCAGTTTTTACTTTCTGGTTCCTTTCAACACATCAGAAAATCAGTGGCCACGACACTGTCCAGTGAGTGGCTGAGCGATCACTTCCTGTGTGTGGGGAGGGACCAGGAAGTAAAGACTGGTGGGGGACCCAGGAGGTGTTATAATAAGAGTGGTGGGGGATCAGTAAGACTAGGGTCACACTAGCGCTGTCTCTCTGTTGTTCAGGTCCCTTGGGGGACCCTAAAAACGAAGAGGCAGACCACTAAGACAGCCGTTACATACACAGCCTGGCAGACCCCATTGACTATAATGGGGTACGTCAGGTGTCCGTACTTTTTAAATAGAAAGCTGCGGAGGAAAAAGTCTTCCCATGCAGTACTTTTTCCTATGCCGACTCTGCAACGATTCTCCAATGTAGCCGGAGTATGAATTTTTTATTTTTTAAGTCATTCTGAGCCTTTTCTACATAAATTTTTGCTGATACCCCCTCTAATATTAATACAATATACGTTAAAGCTGTGGACAACAATCTACGAGTCTGTATTAGGGTCCTAGAGGTACTGTGTGCATTACATTATAGTGTCTTTATAAAATCATATAAAATGGGAGGTACGGTAATATACGATATGGGCCTATAGTGGAATGGGCCATAGTATGAATCTAATAAATTCTGAAACCAACTTATTTACATAGGCAGAAATTGTGCTAAAAGAGGTGTTTCTGATAGGGGGTAGCTGTTGGGACCCCACGGTCACAAGGATGGAGAGTTCAGCTTGCTCTTTACAAAAGCAGCATATCACATCTGCACTCTGCTCCCCGGCAATCCCATAGAGGTGAAAGGAGGGCAAATTTTGTATATAGGTAACAGAATGTCTGGATGTAAAGGCTGTTTATCGATGTACAAACATGGATATTTCTTTGTTGAAGGGGAAAGGGGGTAGATAAAAGTGTCATTTGTAATCTGCACCTGACAGCAGAAAAAAAACCAAAAAAAATTTACGCAACACACAAAAAAAATGACGAGGGAGGAGCCCCTCGTAATTTCCTGCAGCAGACTGCAATTAGATGTGAAGATTCTGATTGCTTAATATGCAACAGGTAATTAAAATCTATTTTAATTACAATTTATGAAGACTAACACCTATTCAGAATGAGCAGAAAAAATGACACTGTCTCTTTTAATGGCGTCCAGATATGTGTTCCTCGTCGCCTAGAGTGGCAAGGCCGCAGGTGCCGCGCGGCACTAATGAATATGGGTGGGTCACACGTCACACCTCTGTTAATTGCAGGAAGAGGTGTTCTGTAAATATTCGGGGCGATCCTGGATGAGGGCTGACTGACGTTTCTTTGCCATTAAGGTCCAAGACTATTTAAAGAAAATAAATCAGTATTAAGTAAGAGGTTCTCCAGTGTAGGTGACATATATGGCTGCTCGTGAGTCACACTTGGCCCCCTTTCATCTCATTACTAGGAGAGTGTCAGGATAAAGACTCCACCCGAGCACATGACATAAAGCAGAGGTAGTAGGAAAATCGTAGATGTAAAGATCTTTGAAAATGACAAGTTTGTGGACCCATGATGCTTTGCAGCATGGCACTGCATTCACACGTGCAGGGTGTGCTCTGTGCCTGGTCACTGCTGTGAAGTTCACACATAATACACTGTGATGGTTAAATGATAAAATTCTGTTTGCCTGCAGTAACCATAAGGTGGTGCTGAAGAGCTTACTGTGTACTTATATATATTGAACTCAATAACATAGTATGGGATAAGGCTCCGCCTATTGGTAGCTGCAGGCAGAAATCATTTTAGTACATAAAGTGTAAGACTAGATTCTCATGACCGAGGTGCAAAGTGGCTGTGAAAAAACATCCATTTTTCACGGTTGTCCTGCACCCGATCGGCACCAATTTTCATGGATCCCCCATACATTTCTGTGTATGGAGTGATCTGTGAGAATGACCAAAAATAGGACAGTTTAGTGGCAGTCAAAATAACGGTCATGTGAATAGCCCCCATTCACCGACATTGAATTCAATGGTGCTGCGTGATGTCCTTTAAAAAACGGACATCACTCTGTTGTGTGAATGTAGCCTAACTGTCATTTCAGGTATTTTTTTGCTTGGGACATTTTTTAAATATATTTTATTAAAGAATTTTATTGCTTTTATTGAAAAAACTGTCTCTAAAGTTTCTCTTTAGCAACAATCTGAGTGTTGCTAAGGAAAACCCGTATTCAGTCTGTATAGCAAATACTATCAAGACTAAGGATGGCTAGTATAAACTGCAGAGGCAGGGTCTGTAACCCGCCTCTGCTCTCCCTGCTGTATATACATGTACGGGTGCATCTCGATAAATTAGAATATCTTTGAAACGTTTCTTTCTTTCAGTAATTAAATTAAAAAGTGACCTCCTATATTTTCTAGATTCTTTACACACAGAGTCTTCTATTTCAAGTGTTTTATTTCTGTAAATGTTGATTATGGATTACAGGTAATGAAAACCCAAATCTAAGAAAATTAGAATATTGTAAGTTCAGTTCAGTATTGTAAATTCAGTGTCACCTGCCAAGGTTTCCTAAGCCTTTAAATGGTCACTCAGTCTGGTTCAGTAGGACACACAATCATGGAAGACGCTGATTATGGATTGTACTACTGAATCACTGAAATGAATGAATGTTTCAAAGATATTCTAATTTATTGAGATGTGCCTGTATGTTAGGCGATTTACATCTTAGATAACATGTATTTAGCTATCCCTAACTAGCACACCTTGTTAGCACAGATTCTCTCTCTCTACAGGGCACATCTCTTTCTATCCATCAACTACATAATGAAAAGCAGGGCTGGGATAGATAAGCTGCTGATAGCGATCTTTAGAAGAGATGTATAAATCACTTTACACAGCTGTATTTATGACAGGGAGATTAGAGGCAGGCTAAAGAGCCTGCCTCTGCGTGCAACTATTAGGCTTCATGTACATGACCGTAGTTGTACCATGACCATGGCCATTTATGAAGTTGGAGCAGGAATCAGAACCCATTCATTTCTATGGCCCCATGCACACGGCTGTATTTTTTATGGATCCGTAGGACGAACCGCTGCACAATTTACAGCCATTTTTTAATAAAAGTAATAAAAATGACTGTAATAAAAATTGCTCAAATGGTGTTTTACACCACCATGACCATTATCTTGGATGTGGTATTGACAGGGCCACTGGCCCCGGCAGATTTACCATCATCTATACCAGTTTTCTGGCATAAATGTTGACAGAAATTTACACCAGCTAAGGACACAGTCTGCTGAATTCTGCACTTTATTTATAATGCAGCGTGCACCTTGTCATACAGTAAGTGCACCCTGTAGTGACAAATCAAGACCAAAAAACGCCATTTTTAAAGGGAGTTTTTCACCTCCCCCAAGCATAGAAAACTTCCACCACCATGTTATACAGCACATTACACTGATAAACAACTTACCTCTGCTATGTAGGTCACTTTTGTAGATTTGGAGAAATAAAACTTTGAAGACTTGTGCAAATTAAGCAATTGGTGCACTGGAGGTGGGACATCTGGTCTGGGAGCACTGCTCTTGCTGCTTTGGAAAGATGGCTGATGTCATATCAGTAGGAGGATCAACTCCCACTGCAAGGGGTGGTGTATACAGGAGATGGTAGGGGTCTGTGCAGCAAGAGCAGTGCTCCACAGTGCACCAAGTGCCTCATTTGCATGAGACTTCAAAGTAGTTTTTTTCCAAATCTACAAAAGTGACCTACATAACAGAGGTATGATGTTTACCATTGTAAAGTGCTCTATAATGCTGTGTTGACAGCTGAGTATCCTTGGAGGACGTGATAGACTCCCTTTAATAAATCTCCCCCATTGAGTTTAATAGGTGCTGAACGAAGGAGTGTGCACCCCCTAAGTTGCTGCGGAAGCCGACTGGCAAAGTCTTAAAGACTTTAGACTATTTCAATGCTATGGACACCGCTGAATTATTTTCTATTGAATTGTATACATTTTATGCTAAAGTATAATGTAGCTGTGTTTGGCTTCAGTAATTTTCATGTATTCTACTACATAGCAAGCAGCTACAGTACAGACCAAAAGTTTGGACACACCTTCTCATTCCAAGAGTTTTCTGTATTTTCATGACTATAAAAATTGTAGATTCACACTGACGGCATCAAAACTATGAATTAACACATGTGGAATTATATACTTAACAAAAAAGTGTGAAA
The DNA here is from genome assembly GCA_947044405.1 of Leptodactylus fallax. Taxonomy (NCBI): domain Eukaryota; kingdom Metazoa; phylum Chordata; class Amphibia; order Anura; family Leptodactylidae; genus Leptodactylus; species Leptodactylus fallax. Next base: position 297,706 of record CAMRHE010000133.1, on the reverse strand, counting down.
CAACTGAAAATATGTCTTATATTCTAGGTTCTTCAAAGTAGCCACCTTTTGCTTGGATTACTGCTTTGCACACTCTTGGCATTCTCTTGATGAGCTTCAAGAGGTAGTCACCTGAAATGGTTTTCACTTCACAGGTGTGCCCTGTCAGGTTTAATAAGTGGGATTTCTTGCCTTATAAATGGGGTTGGGACCATCAGTTGTGTTGTTCAGAAGTCAGGTGGATACACAGCTGATAGTCCGACTGAATGGAGTGTTAGAATTTGTATTATGGCAAGAAAAAAGCAGCTAAGTAAAGAAAAACGAGTGGCTATCATTACTTTAAGAAATGAAGGTCAGTCAGTCCGAAAAATTGGGAAAACTTTGAAAGTGTGCCCAAGTGCAGTGGCCAAAACCATCAAGCGCTACAAAGAAACTGCCTCACATGAGGACTGCCCCAGAAAAGGAAGACCAAGAGTCACCTCTGCTGCGGAGGATAAGTTCATCCGAGTCACCAGCCTCAGAAATCGCAGGTTAACAGCAGCTCAGATTAGAGACCAGGTCAATGCCACACAGAGTTCTAGCAGCAGACACATCTCTACAACAACTGTTAAGAGGAGACTGTGTGCAGCAGGCCTTCATGGTAAAATAGCTGCTAGGAAACCACTGCTAAGGACAGGCAACAAGCAGAAGAGACTTGTTTGGGCTAAAGAACACAAGGAATGGACATTAGGCCTGTGGAAATCTGTGCTTTGGTCTGATGAGTCCAAATTTGAGATCTTTGGTTCCAACCACCGTGTCTTTGTGTGACGCAGAAAAGGTGAACGAATGGACTCTACATGCCTGGTTCCCACCGTGAAGCATGGAGGAGGAGGTGTGATGGTGTGGCGGTGCTTTGCTGGTGACACTGTTGGGGATTTATTCAAAATTGAAGGAATACTGAACCAGCATGGTTACCACAGCATCTTGCAGCGGCGTGCTATTCCATCCAGTTTGCGTTTAGTTGGACCTTCATTTATTTTTCAACAGGACAATGACCCCAAACACACCTCCAGACTGTGTAAGGGCTATTTGACCAAGAAGAAGAGTGATGGGGTGCTACGCCAGATGACCTGGCCTCCACAGTCACCAGACCTGAACCCAATGGAGATGGTTTGGGGTGAGCTGGACTGCAGAGTGAAGGCAAAAGGGCCAACAAGTGCTAAGCATCTCTGGGAACTCCTTCAAGACTGTTGGAAGACCATTTCAGGTGACTACCTCTTGAAGCTCATCAAGAGAATGCCAAGAGTGTGCAAAGCAGTAATCAAAGCAAAAGGTGGCTACTTTGAAGAACCTAGAATATAAGACATATTTTCAGTTGTTTCACACTTTTTTGTTAAGTATATAATTCCACATGTGTTAATTCATAGTTTTGATGCCTTCAGTGTGAATCTACAATTTTTATAGTCATGAAAATACAGAAAACTCTTGGAATGAGAAGGTGTGTCCAAACTTTTGGTCTGTACTGTAGATGCCATTCTGTGCAAAATACAATAGACAAGCTCTCGGTACAACAGTCCCTCTCTAAAGTTGATCTAAGCAAAGGAATATTACGTTATCTAGCTATTAACCTAGAAGTTAGTCTAGATTGATAGGGGATGCAACTGTTGGGACCCCAACTGCTCATGAAAACAGGGGTCTCTACTACCCCAAATGATCGGAGCAGCTGATCATTCATGTGTAGCCACTCCATTCACTGCTGGAAATCGCTCAATGCTCGACAGGGGAATAGGACCACCATTCTGCAGATCCATTGCTTGGAATACTGTTGGTTTATTGCCTGGGGGAGGGGGCTGTACTAGACAAAGCATTGAGATATTATGAGCTAAGAAATGTAACTAATCCAAAACCAAACATTTCTAGTGACAATACTAATACCCGCATTAGCATTACTTAATAATCCCATGTTGACAGCCTGAGAAAGACGGCTAAGCTCCCTGTACGAGCTAACCATCAGGTATTCTACTATAACTATTTCCCGGCTCGGACTATTTATACTTACACAAACCCCCGCCACCGCCTAATATTCTTTGTGATGACAAACCGCTACGATATGTCACCACTTGCCGAACAGTGGAGATCACAAGGATCTTACCTGGTCACAAGAACGAAGAGCCCAACACCTAAGGTTGTCACGATATCAGAATTTCCATTTTGATTCTGATACCAAATGTAGTATTGCGATTCTCAATACCAAAATGATACTTTTTTATGGATCTGGCCTAGAAATGCAAATGGCAATTGCGCCATTTTTATTTAGGCCATTCAGAGGTCAATATAAATTTTGTGCTCACTGTATTGTACGGGTTGTTACGGTTACAGCGATAATACAATATATCTATTATTTAATAATGGATTATTTAATGTCCACTTTCTAATACTGATGGCCGATCCATAGGGTAGATCATCAATTTTAGATGTGCGAGGGTCCGACACCCAGGACCTCCGCTGATCAGCTACCTCAGCTCCTGGTAATGTTTACATGGTGGGAGCTGCACTGCTCACTCGCCATACAAACTGTAGCAGCGCCACCCCATAGACTTCAATGGGACTGACATGTCTTGGAGCAGATGATCTACGGGGGTCTCAGTGGTCAGAGCCTCACACATCTAATATTGATGACATATTCTAAGAATATCCTAAGGATAACTCCTTTATACCACCACCTTATGCATGTAAGGAAAAAATACTATTGAGGCTTTTAGTCTGAGAAAATCCTCCCATTTACAACAGCTGAGCAGCTAATAAGGTTTCTTCCTCCCATACAAAAGGTCCTGGAATTGGACTTAGAAATCAAGACTAGGCTTGCGACTAACCTACTTCTCTAGGCACAATTTTTGTGTTTATGAGATCTGGTGTGACCTGCAGGGGGAGTCCATCAGGAAGTGTTAATTTCCCCTGCAGTGCCACCACAGGAGTAATGAGGTACTACACGGTGTCCACTAAAACGAAAGAGTTGTCCATCTAATAGACGGACACGTTGGGTCCTCCAAAGAGAGAAATGATCTTTGTAGGAACTTTTCACTTTGGCTTATTGATGAGAGTTCTCCCTCCTTTTCTCCCTCACCCATTTACTAAGAAATCCTTAAGAAGGTAATAGATAAGGGGCTTTCCAGTGAAGTCCTTCCGGAGAACCATTGAAGGACTTTGCTTATAAAGTGGCGCTGCACTTTAGTAAAAGTAAAAATTATAATTTCTAGCAAGTGATGAGTCATGATCTATGAATACATTTCTGGAGATCAAGGCTCTGCTCACAAGTGCGACCATGCCGGCATCGTGTCTATCATGGACGTGACAGCTCCGTCCCCTGTGAGCTCATCGGAAAACCAGTGCGGAGAATCAGTCATCACCACATCACTTTGCATTATTACGTTTTTCATCATGAGCTTAAGAACAGCCCAAATGAATCACAGAGGAACACGCGAGACTTTGTTCCCAAGATGCCATGTTTACCAAAACAGCACAAAAAAAACAAAAGTTACCTCAATGAAAAAGCAAATACAGCCCTGAATTACATTAAAGAGGGGTTGCACAAGATTAGAAAAGCATGGCTGCTTTCTTTCAGAAACAGCGCCACACCTGTCCACAGGTGGTGAGTGGTACTGCAGCCCAGACCCAATCACTGTAATTAAAGGGCCATAAAAATATAATTGATAGGGGGATGGGACCTCTGTAGAGAGCCGCTTCCGCTAGACAACAGACGTAGCTTTCTGCTTCCGGGCCTGCATTATGTTCAGGACGAGCACCGGAAGAGACTCCGTACAGATGATCAGGCCAGGGGCCGGGTGTCGGCCTCCTATCAATCCTGAGGATAGGCCATAAAAAAGGACAAGCCCTTTAAGCTGACTTGCAATACCAGACTCAACCTATGGACAGGTGTGGTGCTGTTTCAAGAGAAAAGCAATCATGGACAAACTCCTTACCATTACTGACACAGTAATCATCGCCCCTAAATGACACGGGCACGACATTATCAAAAATAGATTTTGTTAAGAACTATTTTTAGATTCAGAATCACTCCCATCATGCCCAGGACGGAGCACAAAATTCAGAATTTTTTCCCCCTGGAAGGAACTTTCTTTCATTCTCAGTGTCGCCACCTGCTGAGCCATATGCACTTTGTCAAAGCTGCCCCCGAAGAGTCAGGGGTAGGAAAGTGGAGAGTGACAACTACTCTGAGCACAATTTAGGCTCTGTTCACATTGACCACAGTGTGCTCTTCAGCAGAGAGACAAAAGATAGAGACCCAATGGACACTATTCTACTACGGGGTCCGTCGGGATCTGAATGTAAGCCATGACCGTAGTGTGAATGGGGCAGATTTACTAGGTCTTGTACACCAGTTTTCTGGCGTACAAGGCATAAAACGACACAATGTTTTTGAGAAAACTGGGTCTTTGGACATAAAAATTGCAACTTTTTGTTTTTTTGCACCATCCTCTCCATTTTCCCAAAAATAAGTGTGTTGAGGGTGTGCAAGGGACGTGGCCATCGACCTAGGAAAGGCAGAAGAGATGTTTATTTTACCAATACTAACTACTATAAGGGGCAGATGTGTCATTTTGAGGGCCACAAGCAAAATTATGTCCAAGGGCCCCCTAATCAAAATTTTTAGACCACACCCCCTCATTACTGGGAGTGTCACCGATTTGCAGGTGAAAAAAATCCCCCTTCATTGGCTCCACACAGTATAACACCCCCTTACTGTCCCCCAAACAGTATACTGCCCCCTTTACTGTCCTCCATACAGTATATTGCCCTGTTTACTAGCTCCCATACAATATATTGCCCCCTTTATTAGAGCTCACAGTGTATTACCCCCTTTACTGGCCTCCATACAGTATATCCCTCCCTTTTTGATCCCTACACAATATATTACCCCACACACAGTATATTGCCCCCTTTTTTGGCCCCCACACGGTACATTGCCCCTATTTTTGGCCCCAAACATATTGCCCCTTTTTTTTTGGCCCCCATACATATTGACCCCACACTATTGGATTAATCCAATAGATGCTTTAATCACTCATCCCCAATCTTTCCCAGGCCCGCTCTGTTTCGGACTCCAGGGGGCACTGCACATTGTGTCCTGATGCTAATGAACATCCGGACATTACAACCTATCATTCTTCAACGTCCTGACGTATTGGTGGGGCCCCCTGGAGGTGATAAGAGAGTAACATATTGACCGCTACCTTTTAGAATAATCCAATAGTCAGCGGCTGATTTAAAAAAAAAAAGCCATGAAGCAATCCATATCTGCGGGGCCCCTGTAATCTCCAGGGCCCCCACACCAGTGTGTGGGTTACGTTAAGGACAAATGTACCTCTGAGTACTGTAATATTGCTATGGACCACAAGCAAAATAGGGCACCACCTAATGCCATTTTAGACACCATACAGTGCCAAGACTATACTGCCATATACAGTCCATATAATTCCCCTATACTATACAGTGCCCAAGCAACCTCAGAATCCAAATAATGCTCCCTTACAGAGGCAATATAATATTGCCATGTAGTTCCCACAAATAACTTCAAGAAGACACCACCATGCCCTGTTAAATAATACCGGGTGGTTCCAGTTTGACGCTGGAGTTTTTGCCTTTGGAGACCACCAAGAAAATTGGGGCACTGGGCATCTGTTCACACTGCGTCCCTGTAAAGCCAGCCCTTATGGAAATGAGTGGCTAAGAGAATATTATAGTAATTGGATAAAATTTTTAAAAAATAAATAAATAAATAAATCACTCAGCAGTATATAGATGGCCATAAGGGAATCCTTGAATAGTAGATATGGTGCTATAACAAGATGATGACATGAACTAGAGATCCTTAAGTCTCAGCTGAGTAATAATCCTGCTGTATATACTCTGGTCAGGACATTCTACAGCATTTATGAATCTAGCCAATCAACTTTTGCTATATGGAAACCATCAACAAGCAGGGTACCTCAAGAACTGACAAATTCTAGAAGCAAAGGAATCAATAGAAATTTATTACTAGTGCCTAAGTTTTTTTTTTTGGAGGGAAGTAACTGCTTGGTCACATTCACACTGGCAATTTTTATAGTTTTTTTTTTCTCCGCTTGTCAACAGAAGTGATGATCAGCAAGGCTGGTTTAATGTTAAAGAGAGTATCAACAGAACCCAGCATATCACCCTAGCCCTCCAGATAGATGTGACCTTAACCTATCTATCTGCAGGGCTGGGGTGGTATGCTGGTTCTGGTGACAGTAACCTATCTATCTGCAGGGCTGGGGTGATATGCTGGTTCTGGTGACAGTAACCTATCTATCTGTGGGGCTGGGTTGATATGCTGGTTCTGGTGACACTAACCTATCTATCTGCAGGGCTGGGGTGATATGCTGGTTCTGGTGACACTAACCTATCTATCTGCATAGCTGGGGTGATATGCTGGTTCTGGTGACACTAACCTATCTATCTGCAGGCTGGGGTGATATGTTGGGTTCTGGTGACACTAACCTATCTATCTGCAGGGCTGGGGTGATATGCTGGTTCTGGTGACACTAACCTATCTATCTGCAGGGCTGGGGTGATATGCTGGTTCTGGTGACACTAACCTATCTATCTGCATAGCTGGGGTGATATGCTGGTTCTGGTGACACTAACCTATCTATCTGCAGGCTGGGGTGATATGTTGGGTTCTGGTGACACTAACCTATCTATCTGCAGGGCTGGGGTGATATGCTGGTTCTGGTGACACTAACCTATCTATCTGCAGAGCTGGGGTGATATGCTGGTTCTGGTGACACTAACCTATCTATCTGCAGGGCTGGGGTGATATGCTGGTTCTGGTGACACTAACCTATCTATCTGCAGGGCTGGGCTGATATGTTGGTTCTGGTGACACTAATATATCTATCTACAGGGCTGGGGTGATATGCTGGTTCTGGTGACAGTAACCTATCTATCTGCAGGGCTGGGTTGATATGCTGGTTCTGGTGACACTAACCTATCTATCTGCAGGGCTGGGGTGATATGCTGGTTCTGGTGACACTAACCTATCTATCTGCATAGCTGGGGTGATATGCTGGTTCTGGTGACACTAACCTATCTATCTGCAGGGCTGGGGTGATATGCTGGTTCTGGTGACACTAACCTATCTATCTGCATAGCTGGGGTGATATGCTGGTTCTGGTGACACTAACCTATCTATCTGCAGGGCTGGGGTGATATGCTGGTTCTGGTGACACTAACCTATCTATCTGCAGGGCTGGGGTGATATGCTGGTTCTGGTGACACTAACCTATCTATCTGCAGGGCTGGGGTGATATGCTGGTTCTGGTGACACTAACCTATCTATCTGCAGGGCTGGGGTGATATGCTGGTTCTGGTGACACTAACCTATCTATCTGCAGGGCTGGGGTGATATGCTGGTTCTGGTAACACTAACCTATCTATCTGCAGGGCTGGGGTGATATGCTGGTTCTGGTGACACTAACCTATCTATCTGCAGGGCTGGGGTGATATGCTGGTTCTGGTGACACTAACCTATCTATCTGCAGGCTGGGGTGATATGCTGGTTCTGGTGACACTAACCTATCTATCTGCAGAGCTGGGGTGATATGCTGGTTCTGGTGACACTAACCTATCTATCTGCAGGGCTGGGGTGATATGCTGGTTCTGGTGACACTAACCTATCTATCTGCAGGGCTGGGCTGATATGTTGGTTCTGGTGACACTAATATATCTATCTACAGGGCTGGGGTGATATGCTGGTTCTGGTGACAGTAACCTATCTATCTGCAGGGCTGGGGTGATATGCTGGTTCTGGTGACAGTAACCTATCTATCTGTGGGGCTGGGTTGATATGCTGGTTCTGGTGACACTAACCTATCTATCTGCAGGGCTGGGGTGATATGCTGGTTCTGGTGACACTAACCTATCTATCTGCATAGCTGGGGTGATATGCTGGTTCTGGTGACACTAACCTATCTATCTGCAGGCTGGGGTGATATGTTGGGTTCTGGTGACACTAACCTATCTATCTGCAGGGCTGGGGTGATATGCTGGTTCTGGTGACACTAACCTATCTATCTGCAGGGCTGGGGTGATATGCTGGTTCTGGTGACACTAACCTATCTATCTGCATAGCTGGGGTGATATGCTGGTTCTGGTGACACTAACCTATCTATCTGCAGGCTGGGGTGATATGTTGGGTTCTGGTGACACTAACCTATCTATCTGCAGGGCTGGGGTGATATGCTGGTTCTGGTGACACTAACCTATCTATCTGCAGGGCTGGGGTGATATGCTGGTTCTGGTGACAGTAACCTATCTATCTGTGGGGATGGGTTGATATGCTGGTTCTGGTGACACTAACCTATCTATCTGCAGGGCTGGGGTGATATGCTGGTTCTGGTGACACTAACCTATCTATCTGCAGGCTGGGGTGATATGTTGGGTTCTGGTGACACTAACCTATCTATCTGCAGGGCTGGGGTGATATGCTGGTTCTGGTGACACTAACCTATCTATCTGCAGGGCTGGGGTGATATGCTGGTTCTGGTGACACTAACCTATCTATCTGCATAGCTGGGGTGATATGCTGGTTCTGGTGACACTAACCTATCTATCTGCAGGCTGGGGTGATATGTTGGGTTCTGGTGACACTAACCTATCTATCTGCAGGGCTGGGGTGATATGCTGGTTCTGGTGACACTAACCTATCTATCTGCAGGGCTGGGGTGATATGCTGGTTCTGGTGACACTAACCTATCTATCTGCATAGCTGGGGTGATATGCTGGTTCTGGTGACACTAACCTATCTATCTGCAGGCTGGGGTGATATTTTGGGTTCTGGTGACACTAACCTATCTATCTGCAGGGCTGGGGTGATATGCTGGTTCTGGTGACACTAACCTATCTATCTGCAGGGCTGGGGTGATATGCTGTTCTGGTGACACTAACCTATCTATGTGCAGGGCTGGGGTGATATGCTGGTTCTGGTGACACTAACCTATCTATCTGCATAGCTGGGGTGATATGCTGGTTCTGGTGACACTAACCTATCTATCTGCAGGCTGTGGTGATATGTTGGGTTCTGGTGACACTAACCTATCTATCTGCAGGCTGGGGTGATATGCTGGTTCTGGTTACACTAACCTATCTATCTGCAGGGCTGGGTGATATGCTGGTTCTGGTTACACTAACCTATCTATCTGCAGGGCTGGGTGATATCCCCCTCTTCCTCCCCCCCCCACCCACCCCCCCCCCCCGCGGCGGGGGGGGCCCCGCGCGCGCGCCCCCCCCCCCCCCAAAAGACGGTCTGGGGGAAGGGCAGATTCATAGCTAGGCTTTCCGTCACTCAGGGCAATGATTCAATTCGCTGTGTTCACCCTGTGCCTAAATACCCCTGGCCAGGGCAGTGAGGCTTGTTGACTAATCCCCAACCCTATCTTCACCCTGATGCTGGAATATGGCAGATACCTGGAGAAGTGGACACCATGATGAAACGTTGAGGAGAAGGAGGGAAGACAATTGGGGAATAGGTGGATCACTGACAGACTAACAGGAGATTTCCTCCTTCCATGGAGAGCTAATTTGCATATGTTTCCCATGGGACACTGCCTGAATCTCCTCAATGAGAACCAGAAAGAGCTAGAGATGGTGCCAGAAGAAGCCATCAAACATTTTCCATCAAATTTCCCAAATTCACACATCACATGGTAAAACATGGAACAGGCTCAGGGATGGGCTTGTCCATCAGAATACCAGAGGAACCTGCGGTGGGCCAAAGCAATAACAACCATGGTCCAGCAGGAGACACCCAAAGTTGAAGGGTGCTATGGTGCTAAGGGGCGTTGAAAGGAGGACCCAGAATCATTTTATCTGGTGGGCCTCAGAAACCTCAGGCCTCTTGCACCTGACCAAGTGTGTAGGCCAAGTTAGTTTTTAGTGGAATACACTTGGGTGACGCCCCCCAATGGGGAGTTACGTTCTGTTGCAATGTCAAGGAACAGGATAGAACCTGCTCTATAATTATCGGAATGGAACGGAGCATCGGTCCCCCATCATAAGAGCCTCAGCCTGCACTGAATTGGCCCTCCAGGTATGTGATGGTTAGAGGGTGCGATGCCAAGACCCAGTACCAGGGGGCACCATTCTGATTCTATCTATGGGGCCCTCATCTGATCAAACCTAGATATGTGACATATATAAGACTGTGTTACTTACTGCGATAAGAGCCGAGTTCCTCTGGCCCAGTCCATTAGAAGCTTGCTGGCCTCCATTGATGTCCCCGCCCTCGTCGCTGAGCAGTTGCGGCTGCTGCGGCTGATGGTGGCGGTAGTCAGGGGGTGCGGCACACGAGTTCTTGCTATGTTTGCTGCTCTTTCTAGAGCCCTGGCCATGCTGGACAAGGGTCAGCAGCTGCAGGGTGTTCTCCCGCTCTCGATCAGAACTTTCCGCCCTGCTGCGCTCATAGCGACCCTCGCAGTTAAGGTGATGTTGGCGACAAACCGCGATTCGAGCCCGTAACCGCTCAACTATGGCGCTGTGCAGTCTAGGAGCCACTGTTCCACCGCCGAGCAGACCCACGTTGGATACTCCAATGGCGAGACTTCCCGTCGGGGCCTGAGGGGGGGCTGTTTCCCCCATAATTCTGGAGGCACGGTGTCCTTTACTGAATTACAGATGGTTAATATTGTATCCTTATTGCAACATAAATGGAGGCGATGACAGCCGGGAGACGGGAACAGCGGGGCTGAGCTATCCCAAAGTAACGGGGCCCTAAAAAACATTTACAATACATCACAAGAGAGCCTGCGACTAGTCAGAAGTGAGCAGCATTTCCCTACACCACCCCCACCACAGGGAGAAGGAGGTTTTTCAAAATGATATATAGCTATTACATCTGTTTCTGGAAAAGCTGGGTGACAACTAACATAGATCACAGGGTGTAACTACTAGGGTAACAGATACAGCAGCTTTTATGGGGTTCAACGGCTAAGATCCCCCTCTACTGAGGTAAAGTGCGGTTAATGATGAGTGGAGCCCCCATCTGGTGTATGTGTATTATCTCTCCTCTGCTGCATCACATGTTATAGTATCAGGCTGGATTCACATCTGTGCCGAAACCACCGAACATCAGAGGAGAGAAAAGTCCTCCATGCAGGACTTTTCTCTCTGCTGATTTTCGGTAGTTTCAGTTTTAAAATGGCAAACACCGAGTGGACCCCATTATAGCCGAACAACGGAGAGCACAATGCTAGTGTGAACCTAGTGCCTAGTACTGAGGTGTGACATCATTATTTTTTTCTATACAGTCACTTTGCACATGTGCACTACGCCTGTGCTATGTTATTACTGTGTATATTATGCCTGTACTGTGACATCACTGTGTTTATTATCTCTGTACTGTGACATCACTGTGTATATTATCTCTGTACTGTGACATCACTGTGGGTATTATCCCTGTACTGTGACATCACTGTGGGTATTATCCCTGTACTGTGACATCAGTGTGTTTATTATCCCTGCACTGTGACATCACTGTGTGTATTATCCCTGTACTGTGACATCACTGTGTGTATTATCTCTGTACTGTGACATCACTGTGTGTATTATCCCTGTACTGTGACATCACTGTGTTTGTTATCTCTGTACTGTGACATCACTGTGTTTATTATCCCTGTACTGTGACATCACTGTGTGTATTATCTCTGTACTGTGACATCACTGTGTGTATTATCCCTGTACTGTGACATCACTGTGTTTGTTATCTCTGTACTGTGACATCACTGTGTTTATTATCCCTGTACTGTGACATCACTGTGTGTATTATCTCTGTACTGTGACATCACTGTGTGTATTATCCCTGTACTGTGACATCAGTGTGTGTATTATACCTGTACTGTGACATCACTATGTGTATTATATCTGTACCGTGACATCACTATGTGTATTATCTCTGTACCGTGACATCACTGTGTGTATTATCCCTGTGCTGTGACATCACTGTGTTTGTTATCTCTGTACTGTGACATCACTGTGTGTATTATCCCTGTACTGTGACATCACTGTGTGTATTATCCCTGTACTGTGACATCACTGTGTGTATTATCTCTGTACTGTGACATCACTGTGTGTATTATCTCTGTACTGTGACATCAGTGTGTGTATTATACCTGTACTGTGACATCACTATGTGTATTATCTCTGTACCGTGACATCACTGTGTGTATTATCCCTGTACTGTGACATCACTGTGTGTATTATCCCTGTACTGTGACATCACTGTGTGTATTATCTCTGTACCGTGACATCACTGTGTGTATTATCCCTGTACTGTGACATCACTGTGTGTATTATCCCTGTACTGTGACATCAGTGTGTGTATTATACCTGTACCGTGACATCACTGTGTGTATTATCTCTGTACCGTGACATCACTATGTGTATTATCTCTGTACCGTGACATCACTGTGTGTATTATCCCTGTACCGTGACATCACTGTGTGTATTATCCCTGTACCGAGACATCACTGTGTGTATTATCCCTGTACAGTGACATCACTGTGTGTATTATCCCTATACTGTGACATCAGTGTGTGTATTATACCTGTACCGTGACATCACTATGTGTATTATCTCTGTACCGTGACATCACTGTGTGTATTATCCCTATACTGTGACATCAGTGTGTGTATTATACCTGTACCGTGACATCACTATGTGTATTATCTCTGTACCGTGACATCACTATGTGTATTATCTCTGTACCGTGACATCACTGTGTGTATTATGCCTGTACTGTGACATCACTGTGTTTATTATCTCTGTACTGTGACATCACTGTGTATATTATCTCTGTACTGTGACATCACTGTGGGTATTATCCCTGTACTGTGACATCACTGTGGGTATTATCCCTGTACTGTGACATCAGTGTGTTTATTATCCCTGTACTGTGACATCACTGTGTGTATTATCCCTGTACTGTGACATCACTGTGTGTATTATCTCTGTACTGTGACATCACTGTGTGTATTATCCCTGTACTGTGACATCACTGTGTTTGTTATCTCTGTACTGTGACATCACTGTGTTTATTATCCCTGTACTGTGACATCACTGTGTGTATTATCTCTGTACTGTGACATCACTGTGTGTATTATCCCTGTACTGTGACATCACTGTGTTTGTTATCTCTGTACTGTGACATCACTGTGTTTATTATCCCTGTACTGTGACATCACTGTGTGTATTATCTCTGTACTGTGACATCACTGTGTGTATTATCCCTGTACTGTGACATCAGTGTGTGTATTATACCTGTACTGTGACATCACTATGTGTATTATATCTGTACCGTGACATCACTATGTGTATTATCTCTGTACCGTGACATCACTGTGTGTATTATCCCTGTGCTGTGACATCACTGTGTTTATTATCCCTGTACTGTGACATCACTGTGTTTATTATCCCTGTACTGTGACATCACTGTGTGTATTATCCCTGTACTGTGACATCACTGCACATTATTCCTGTGTATTAGGGACACCACTATAATGATAAGCTTTTCATTCTGTGAACTAACTTCTGAAGAAGGTCAGGTTGGACTGGGGCCCAAAAATTGCTAAAGGGCCTAATAAGTACTTGTTCCGCCTCTGGATATCACCCAGCTTTCTTAGAATGCTTCATTTGTAATTTGAGACTCTGTAAAAACTGGTTGACAATTGAAGCTGGAGTGGTGGAGTATTGGTTGTCAGAATTATATCCTGAATGGTAAGTCTGCAGCGCTACAGGAGTCTGTCTATCTCATATCTATCCATCTGTCTATCTATCTCATTAGGTTTCAATTTGCCTGTCATTACAATGACAACCCCTGTAGGTGGCATCCATTGTGGTTGTCACCCAACTTTCCTGGAACGGATAACTCTATAAATATATAAAAGACTATGGTCATTGTGCCATGTCAAATCACAGAGCAATAATACACTAAGTAAATACATATATAGCAGAATACCCAACAAGAATGATCACCCAGCTTTCCCAGACTCCTGACTTAGCAATTAACAACTTCATTAGTTATCACCCAACTTTCCCAGAATCAGATACATGAACAGAATTATTTAAACATTTACGTCATGGTAAATGTGAAGAAGATTGGGTGATCATGTGCACTACAACCTGCAGGCCATGCTGGGAGTTATAGTTCTACACTAACCTGCAGGTTGCCTAAAAAGTGATAGTCATAAAGTCTGTATCAGCAACTGAAAGTAACTAAATACAGATGTAGCAGAGCTGGGCTGGTGAGATTGTCAAGTGGCACAGCGTGTTATATCACAATGTGAATTAGGATCTTACATAGGACTGCAGGTAAACCTGCTGCAAGCTCTCAGCTCAATAAAGGATCACACAGCACAACACAAATAACACCCTCAGCTCTGCTACATCTGGGATCATCCCCTGCAGCCTTACCTTATGAAACTCCAGCCTGCGCCCTGAGATGGGAGCAATGCATTCTTCGCAGATTTTCCCAGGCTCCTGGATCCACTCACAGTCGTGTTCTGTACAATATTCTCCTCTAGAAGTCTCTGCAAGTTCCAGATGAAGCGTCCCCTGAACTGCTCTGTGTGCACAGTGACCTAGTACAGGCACAAGCATGAACCTGGAAATGGAAGTAGTAATTTTGTAACTTTTCTTGTTGCTTGTTGTCAGCCCAGTCTGCTCATACTAAACTCCAGCCTGCACTTTCCCCAGTACAGAGGCTTTCATTGTGTGCGAGAGACTGGGATAGACTGGTATGTTCACACATTCTCCATAGCGGCATCTAGTGGACAGACTGCGTCACTGCAGCTCCTGGGAGATTTGGGTGGAAATCAGCCATGTGTCAGAGAGCCCTCTGGTGGATATTGGTGAGAATGCAGTCTGAGGTTAAAAGTAATGAACTATGTATAGTACAGTATACAGGGCTGGGGATGTGTATACACCTATCATAAAGAATGCTACAGATTTAGGGGGTTGTTATGGTCATGGATATACCAAAAATAAATATTTTTCATGTTTTAGGAATTATAAGTAATGAAGTTTATTTATTAGAGAAAAAGTGAGTTTTTTTATCATGACAATATTTTTTTATGTTCCCTCACCTCGCCTGGGCCTCCGATCGTTATACTCGGGGGTCTGAAAAGACCCCCGAGTATAATGATAGCAGTGTTTGTGGGGTTCGTGGCCCGCAACCTTACTTACTGATCCCCGCTCCTGCTCACAGCCACCTCCACAGAATGGGAAGCGCAGGCGGCCATGAGCAGGAGCGGGGATCGATAGTAAATAAATATGGCCCGTTAACTGCTAGTATTACTCCAGCAGGTAACGGCCTATTAAAAAAAAAAAGCATTGGGGGCCCGCGGGTGTCAGTTTTCGAATGTCCCAGGCCCTGTGGCAGCCGCTATCGCTGCTACCCCGGTAGTTACGCCTCTGTCACGGGGGTTCCCTATGATGAGATCAGGAGAGGTCCCCTGTTCGGTCTCTCCTTTGACTAATACAACCAGTATTGACCATGGCATTCAAAGGGTTAAACAGTAGAGCTGAGGGGTTTCCCTGATCTGTGCAGTTAGAGCAGGGGTGCAGCTGTATGCTAAAGCATCACTCCGGGTCACACGGGCGCATTGTGGAAAAGTGTTGTTTTTTTTTTTTTTTTAAGCCAAAGCCAGGAGTGGATTGAGCAGAAAGGAGAAGTATAAGAACTTCCTATATACAGTCATATGAAAAAGTTTGGGCACCCCTATTAATCTTAATCATTTTTAGTTCTAAATATTTGGGTGTTTGCAACAGCCATTTCAATTTGATATATCTAATAACTGATGGACACAGTAATATTTCAGGATTGAAATGAGGTTTATTGTACTAACAGAAAATGTGCAATATGCATTAAACCAAAATTTGACCGGTGCAAAAATTTGGGTACCCTTATCATTTTATTGATTTGAATACTCCTAACTACTTTTTACTGACTTACTGAGGCACAAAATTGGTTTTGTAACCTCACTGAGCTTTGAACTTCATAGCCAGGTGTATCCAATCATGAGAAAAGGTATTTAAGGTGGCCAATTGCAAGTTGTTCTCCTATTTGAATCTCCTCTGAAGAGTGGCATCATGGGCTCCTCAAAACAACTCTCAAATGATCTGAAAACAAAGATTGTTCAACATAGTTGTTCAGGGGAAGGATACAAAAAGTTGTCTCAGAGATTTAACCTGTCAGTTTCCACTGTGAAGAACATAGTAAGGAAATGGAAGACCACAGGGACAGTTCTTGTTAAGCCCAGAAGTGGCAGGCCAAGAAAAATATCAGAAAGGCAGAGAAGAAGAATGGTGAGAACAGTCAAGGACAATCCACAGACCACCTCCAAAGAGCTGCAGCATCATCTTGCTGCAGATGGTGTCACTGTGCATCGGTCAACAATACAGCACACTTTGCACAAGGAGAAGCTGTATGGGAGAGTGATGCGAAAGAAGCCGTTTCTGAAAGCACGCCACAAACAGAGTCGCCTGAGGTATGCAAAAGCACATTTGGACAAGCCAGCTTCAT
The DNA here is from genome assembly GCA_947044405.1 of Leptodactylus fallax. NCBI lineage: Eukaryota > Metazoa > Chordata > Amphibia > Anura > Leptodactylidae > Leptodactylus > Leptodactylus fallax. The sequence goes on along the minus strand of CAMRHE010000133.1, from coordinate 281,133 downwards.
TTTGGAAGAAGGTCCTGTGGACTGATGAAACAAAGATTGAGTTGTTTGGTCATACAAAAAGGCATTATGCATGGCGTCCAAAAAACACAGCATTCCAAGAAAAACACTTGCTACCCACTGTAAAATTTGGTGGAGGTTCCATCATGCTTTGGGGCTGTGTGGCCAATGCCGGCACCGGGAATCTTGTTAAAGTTGAGGGTCGCATGGATTCAACTCAGTATCAGCAGATTCTTGAGAATAATGTACAAGAATCAGTGACGAATTTGAAGTTACGCCGGGGATGGATATTTCAGCAAGACAATGATCCAAAACACAGCTCCAAATCTACTCAGGCATTCATGCAGAGGAACAATTACAATGTTCTGGAATGGCCATCCCAGTCCCCAGACCTGAATATCATTGAACATCTGTGGGATAATTTGAAGCGGGCTGTCCATGCTCGGCGACCATCAAACTTAACTGAACTGGAATTGTTTTGTAAAGAGGAATGGTCAAAAATACCTTCATCCAGGATCCAGGAACTGATTAAAAGCTACAGGAAGCGACTAGAGGCTGTTATTTTTGCAAAAGGAGGATCTACTAAATATTAATGTCACTTTTCTGTTGAGGTGCCCATACTTTTGCACCGGTCAAATTTTGGTTTAATGCATATTGCACATTTTCTGTTAGTACAATAAACCTCATTTCAATCCTGAAATATTACTGTGTCCATCAGTTATTAGATATATCAAATTGAAATGGCTGTTGCAAACACCCAAATATTTAGAACTAAAAATGATTAAGATTAATAGGGGTGCCCAAACTTTTTCATATGACTGTATGTCCTATTCCTTCTGTAGCCTGACCTTTCATATCCTTATGAGTGAGGGGTGTTCCTCAAAGCCCAGCAATGACACTAGGCTGTAAGGCCTGTCCTTCTATTAAAAAAAAAAATAAAGTGGGGCGATATCAGAGCTGAAACTAACGGAACCGATCTCTCCAGCATCGGGGCCCATACCGGGAAAGACTTCAGCGCACTGTCAGCTTTCTAGCAGTATATAATACCGAACACTGATGACAACATAAAAGGTCCTCCTTAAAGGGAGTTTACACTATCAAAATCTCTTCTGAACCCCTAATATGCTGTTGTAGGGTCAGTTAGTGATGTAGAGACCATAGTGTACTTGTATCAAAGTGCTATCTAGCTGCTGAGAAAGAAATTGCATATGCAAACAAACCTTTCGGTGCACGTTCGGCGGTGCGGCACCTGCCTGAGAACCATCTTTTGTGGTTACTGCATATTGCTGTCCATAGGACAAGTCAGTTTTCTGTTTTGGGGACAGCACCACAAAATAAAATGGTGCTCCAGCAGGTGTGGCCCCACCCCAGGTGCACCAAAGAGCTCATTTGCATATGGAATGAAGGTTGAATGTCTCAGCAGCTAGATAGCACTTTGATACAAGTAAGCAATGTCCTATATGTCACTAACTGACCCTACAAGAGCATATAAGGGGTTCAGAAGAGATGTTGATGGTGTAGACTCCTTTAAACGGAGCGGAGCCTCAATATCCTTTTTCTAGTCTCAGATAATTCTTTAAGAATCCTCGGAAGGATTGTTGGATTCCATGCAAACTCTCAGAATAGGGCTACTGAGTGCAGAGACCTGTGGTGTTCTCTATCCTCTGTTAGATCGCGGTCTGTGAAAGTGACATGGTGACTGCATCAATGAGCTCACCATGCACAATGCCAAGTGTGCACTGGAGAGGTGTAAAGGACGTCATGGCTGGACTCTGGAGAAGTGACAATCTGGCTGTATGGTGGGTGAGTCTGGAGAACATGACCTACAGCGCCCCCTCTGTTTGATAAAGGACGGATAGTAGTATGGCTGGGGGAGTCTTGGCTGGTCACACAGAACCCTGAACTCAACACCGAGCCCTCTCCCCCAACATCAGTGTCTGACCTCACAGAATGAAGTAAATGTAAATCCATCAATATTTGGTGTGACCTTTACCCTTTAACAATTCTTCTTGGTACTTGCAGACAGTTTTTGGCAGAACTCGGCGGGGAGGTTGTTCCCGCCATCTTGGAGAACTAAGCACAGATCTTCTGTGGATGTAGGCTTGCTCCAATGTGTCTGTCTCTTCATGTCATCCCAGACAGACTGGATGATGTTCAGAGCAGTGCTCTATTAACCCTTCTATTTCTCAAAGCCTTGTTACCCTGCAGCGTTTTTTCCAAAACCTGCCTAAAACTTTTTCACAACACTGTCATTCTGCCTGCGAGGGACTCAGAAGGTATATACTGAGAGGATCTCCCACCATAGACCTGTAATAGATGCCACTGTATAGACATACAGTCCAGTGGGATCGGTCACCCCGCACAGTATACGGTTTTTGACTTGCTACCTCACTATGGAATAGCGTACTAGACTACGCCATATCGCACAGCAAAGGTAAAAGTTATACTGACCTATACCAGCCTGGTGGAGGCCAAAAGGACACTGTTTTGGCCGCTGCCAGGTGAATGGTGTCCTGTGGGTTTGTCTAATCGCTCAGAGCTTCCCCAGCACATACGGTAAGTGGACCCAAGCAATGTGAACACAGCTACAATCACCACGAGATCCCTCCTAAAATCTGTTACATACATCATATGTAACACCCAGATCTCCTTATGGTTCTACTGAACCAAATTTACAGTACCATGAGATCGTGGCCAGGAGTGCATGTACGGAGACAAACAGAATCATGAGAAAATGATTGCTATAATGGAAGTTCACACAATGGCAAGTTGTCCAGGTATCCTGGAATCCTTCTACATGGAGCACAACACACCAGACTACACGCGCTGAGGATTTTGGTTTTATTTTAAAAGTATCTTATAAACAATATCATATTAAGTTATATTAAATACCCAAGAAATTACAAAAAAAAAAAAAACCTTCCCCCTGAAATAGCACAAGTCTAGTTCATAGGATGTGCTTAGTATTATAGCTCAACCCTGTTAACGTGAATGAGAATAGGTTGCAATACCAAACATAACCATGAATAAGGAGTGGCGCTGTTTCTGGGGAAGGGAAAAGAAAAAAAAAAAAAATTATATATATATATATATACACATATATATTAGGGTGTCATTTTGGACTCTGGTCTCTTTAAAAATGTATCTGATGGTTAAAAAAGTGGCAACATATGAGCAGTGTCACATCTTGGAAAAGTGCTGCAAGTGCGTTGATCAGGAAGGAAGTGAGCCATTACAACATTTCATGTAGCACAAGTCAAAGACTGATTAAAACCTATAGAAAATGCATCCACAATGTATATACAGCACTGCCGGAGAAGACACGGATGTACAGGATTCCCAGGCTTATAATTTAACTTAAAAGCGAGTCCTTCTCTTCCTCCTGGAAGTAATCTGCTTCATTCAAGTAACCCTCAAGAAAAGACATCTCCTAGAAGAAAACAGAAAGAAATCTGATGAGTCCAAATTGTAAAGATTGTGTATAAAACATATAAAGTAACATTATCAAACGTAGAAATGAAAAATGCGGCTTGGCCTAGAGATAGGATATATTGTAAAGGGGGGCATTAACCTCTAAAATGGTTTCATAGGGGCAGATTGAATATACTTGGAATAAGGGCTAGGCGATTTTGCCAAAAAAAAAATAAAACCTCGATTTCTTTCAACCCTATGGACGATTTTCGATTTGAATCTCGATTTACTTATTGAAAAATACAAAAAAAAAAAATCTATTTTAGTCACCACATTTCGACACCCCTAACCTTATGTTTGTGACCGATTATGGAGCTGTGGATAGTTTAAAAAAATTTTCTTCAAAATTTTATTTTTTTCAATATTTTAAGCCCCTCCCCTCTAGTGGGCGTAAACCTGCGATCATGAGATCACTCACAACTAGTTGTATTACTATGACAGGCCTGGGAGCCTTCGGAGGGCTTCTGGCTGCGATACTAACCGGACCATCAACAAAAAGTTAGTGGGGACGCCACAGGAAGGATGGAGGCAGTACCGGTGGGTACATATATAGTCTATGGTCTAAGCTATATTTGCGTATACTGCCCCCGACCTGAACAGCCCATCTAGAAGTCATACACAATACAGCAAAATGTTTCCCAAACCTCTCCCCTCAATGGGCTGTAAATGCAACTAAAACCTCTCACCTTTCCCAAAAAGTCCTCCGCCTCCATCTTTGATAAAGCCGACTCTACTATATCATCTGCAGAATCTTCTTTGGTTTCTTCAATAAAGGGAATACAGCGCTGGTAGAGGAAATACTTGTAATGTCTAAGCATGTGATACGCTTCAGTACGGCTGGCACAGATCTTACCAATCACTAGTATCTAAAGGGAGAAAGATAAATCACATTTTACTTCCAATGGCAAGTAACAGAAACTGGAACATCTGTTCACAGGGAATATAGGGGGTCTTTATTTATTTGGGGGGGGGGGGACAACCTTATCTATGTCCATAGGGCTCCAATTTCTCTTGAAACCAAGTCAATACAATATGTTACAATAACATCTTAACCACACCCTGGACAGGCTGTAATGCACAACACGACCACTGGGTGGCAACAGACAGACACATATAAGTTACACATCTCATGGCAGACTATCACAAAACCATGTTGTTTTGAAAAGCTGGTCATCCTGTGGCACAAATATCTTGTCACGTCCGGCCAAGAGGAAAGGTAAAGGCACATCTGTATGTGAAGACACGTGCATGCACAAAGTACAAATTTTTTTTACTGTTGGATTTTGGGCTCTGATCTATAGGGTACATGCTGTTCCCATGTATATGTAGTCAGCATACTGGGTCAGTGGTTAGCATTATTGCCTTCCAATGCTGGTTCCTGGGTTCAACTCCAAAAAGGTCACCATACTGAGTTTGCTTGGGTTTCCTCCAACAAGCCAAAAAAAAGTACAGACCGGTTCATCTGAATTTAGATAGGGAGTCCAACTAAGGATGCGACTACTGCAGTGAAGTCCATGCTGGCGCTATTATTTTATTTACTTATATAGTGCCACATATGACAATCCACAATTTGTCATCGGTCTCGTCCTGGGGTTCACAATTTACTTTTCGCAGAGTAATAAATGGTATCTTAAAAATACAACCTGAGCAATAAGACGATATTAGAAACTAGACTGTGGTTAGGGCCTAATACTGCCAAGGTTCAGATAAGTAACCACAGTGAACATTCAGGTAGGTGGGATCCTTACACTAGGTTCATACTAGTGTCGCTCCTCCGTTGTTCTGGTCCGTCAGAGGATCAGAACAATGGGTAGGAGGACCATTAAATAGCAGTTACAAAGTCTGATGGATCCCACTGACTATAATGGACTGACGGATCCCACTGACTATAAAACTGAAACCGCGGAGGAAAGCGTGCAGGACTTTTTCATCTTCCGATTTTCAGGTGGCCATTGCAGCGGAGTCTCCATTGGATGTGAACATAGCCTTAGCCATCCTGATAGGGATAATGTATTAGGCAGGATGCTGAAAACCCACAGGTTGACTTCTGTTGTCCCTAACTGTCCTAAAAAGGACAGTCAGAAGGCCCCTGACTCCTTATTACAAAATATCTGGTAATGGTTTGGTCTAGAAGGGTGACCATTTGCTACTATATCATATATCTTACCCCACCCCACCCTCTTTGCAGTGATTTTCAAATCCAAATTTACCTATCAGCGTTTTTTTTATGTTTTTTAGAGGTTGGGAGGAAATTCACACAAACACAGTGAAAACATGCAAAAGGCATGCGGATATTGCCAGGACCCCATCATCATCATCAGTATCTGATCAGTGGGGTTATGACACACGGATCCTGTACTGATCAACCAACCTGACACCGTCACTATAGAGAGCTGCAGTTCTGTGCCTATTGCATGAATAGGAGTAGAGCCTGTCCCGGCCTTCAGTGCCCAGAGGCAGCTGGATGAGAGTGCATGTGTCAGACCCAACCGGTCACATACTGATGGCCTATCCTATAGAAGGGTCATCAGTATGAAAACCATTGTTGGGTCCCTGAAAAGCCCTTTAAGGGCTTCTGGAACAAGGACCACGTGACTAGCACATACATATTTTTTTTATTTTGCTTTAGGTTTACACCTTTGCATTATTAGGACATACAGAACAGAATATTACCTGTTTGTCACCCTGCAGGAAGTCGTCGGCTTCTAGCGTCTGGTTATCATAGGCTTTTCCAGATAAGGTCAACAGGTAACTGCAATAGCGCTGCAGGTGACATGCTTCACAGGCCATCTTCTCAGCTGGTATGTGCTTGACATGAAGCTCGGGATAGCAGTTTATCCTCTCCTGTAACAGTAACCAGATTCTATCATATTTTTTTGGTCAGCTTTGCTGTGTAGACTGGGACAGAGTCAGCAGAGGACAGTAGGTAGAATGTCACATAACAGCTCTGTTGTATTTCTGGAGACCTAGGTGAGGTAGGATACTGACTATGCACACAAATTATGGCAATACATGCAGCTTCCTGTCACTTCTTGGTCGTCTTTGGCCATAAAAGGGCTGTGTACCGAAGATGTAACATAACTATCATCATCTATGCCAGTTTTCTGGAGTAGACAGAAAAGCAAGTGTCTCCCAATACTGTTGGGAAGTCTGTGCAAAAGTGTTGAGCAGGTAGAGTTCTTTGTTGTAGACTACCTTATATCTTTTAGTCCATCGACAGCTGGTGGTGAGTTTCTCTAGGCGTGGGGCTAGGATACGTTCGTCCAAATAATTTAGCGAATTCAGAAGATCTTTAGCTTTTCTTTTCTTTTTTTGCACCATCTATGGAGTAAAGTAAAAAGAAAGTTGGAAACTTTGGTCATGCGACAGCGGACAATTAGGGAGGATGGCCAGTGTTGGGGGATAACATCACTCTTTCATTCCCTCTCCCCTTTACGTGTGTTCATTCAGGTTATGAAGGGGTTAAGGATGATTGTCCCAATGTGTTATAAAGGGACGAGGTTCTGCAGTGCTCTCCGCCTCCTCATAATGGACACAAGATGGTATAAGGGAGTTTCCCAGAGTAGTTCAATCCGGGCCTATATATAAGTTGGCTAACCCTTGGTCTGGCCTCTCTCCAGCTACCTTGGCACAAGTGCCCACCCTCCCTCTTTCAAAGGGGTTTGACGTCTATATATGTTGTTTTTAGGAAGTAAAACATCAACTCATCCCTTGTGCTCCGGGCGTCCGCACAACTCTGTACAAGTCTGTAACAGCCCTGAACCACACCTATCCCGCCATATTGTGCAAGTGTGAGTAGTGTGGGGGTGGGAATCCGGGATGGCCAAGCCCTTCACGCCTCGGTCCGACCCCCCGCCAGTTTCCTGACATAAGTTACAATGGAAATCTATGCCAGTCCCTAACTGGTGTAGATTCCCATTCTGGCGCAGGGACCACAGACAGATTTATGAAGAGACCACAGCCTCTTCATAAATCTACATACGCCAGATTTAATAAATTTGCCCCATTGTGCTCTCCATAAAGGTAAAATAGAATTTGGAGGATATTTAACATTAATTTTTTATTTTTTTTTGCAGTTTTTCCCTGTCACTAGGGCTGAAGAAGCCGCCTAGTATACACCACAAAGCTGATCTAGGTCCACTAGGACCCAGCAGCCTAGGCAGTTCCCCAGGCCAGGAGGAAGCATCAAGATGGCAGCTTCCATAGCAGTATACACAGCAATCATTAAGCACTGTGTATGGGAAGGCAGGAACGGTAACAAACTATCCCTACCCTCTCTTTGGGATGTCCATCTGTCACTGACAGCCGGCTCCCAGCATCTCGTGCAGCTGCTAATTCTAAGGACGTACAGGTATGTCCTTGTCGAGGTAAACACCGCCTTTCTGGACGTAAAGTCAATGGGCAGTCGGGAAGTTGCTATCTTACCATATAATTTTTTCAAATACGTCTCATCTGCAATGTCCATTAGAAACGCCTTAATGATTTTCTCGAGATGTGAGGACAAGTCATGGCTGGCAGCTGTAAAGACAAACACAGACACCTCTGTTATCAACATGTACCACGGTCTAGTTATGACCTCCATATAAACATGGTAGCAACCATGACGCTTCCACAGAGGTCGGAGAAACCTATGGGATAAAAGTCATCCAATCTCGGCCGTACCGTTCAAATCTATAACCTATGGGACTTACCTAGTGAAATGTGATGTTTCTTGAAGAGTTCCTTGACACTTGAGGTTGGATTTTCGGTGTTTCCATTGTTAATCTCTTCATCCGGTACTATGAAGTCGGACATATCGTCACTGTCCTGGATATCCTCCTGTGTTTCTGGGGTCAAGATTTCATCTTCATCATGTGGACTCTCCTGTCACATAGCAAATAATATGTTAGAGCTCACTTATAGGGTGTGACTACGACGGACCTACCTAAGGCGGTCACTAAAAGGGTTAAATTAGAATAATGACCCAAGAAAGGAGAATCGCCAGCCAAAGCGTTTCCACCCAAAGTCTTAAAAATGATTTATTGTTTATCCAGTTTAACCCTTTTATTTATAAATCTTCTATTCAGTTATCTATTCAGCTGTGGCGGCCATTTTTGCTAATGTGAAAACCGGAAATACAACCATATTGGTTGTCGTTTTCACAGAAACTGGTTGTTAAACTTTTGTTCTATCCTCAGGGTCTAGTTTTTTCTTGTACAGTCACACTTCCTCTTTTTCACTTATGAAAAAATGGCCGCCATGACAAAATGTGACAAAAAAAAAAAAAAATGCCAATATCTCTGTAAGTAAATAAAACTTAACCAGTTCTGGACCGCCCATTAACTTTATACGTCCGGGCGGTCCCTCTCTTGTTCTACAAGGACCAGTACGTCCTTGCAGTTTTAAACAGCTGCACGATTTGCTGCAGAACTGGGGAGTCGGCTGTTACTACAGTCGGAGCTCCTCTAGAGAAAGCAGGGACGATTTGTTACCGTCCCTGCCTTCCCGATTGCTCTGTACACAGCGCTCAATGATCTCTACATACAGTCATGGCCAAAAGTTTTGAGAATGATACAAATATTAATTTTTACAAAGTCTACTGCTTCAGTTTTTCTAATGGCAATTTGCATATACTCCAGAATGTTATAAAGAGTGATCAGCTTAACAGCAATTACTTGAAAATTCAATATTTGCCTAGAAAATGAACTTTATCCCCCAAAACACATTTCAACATCATTGCAGCCCTGCCTTAAAAGGACCACCTAACATCGTTTCAGTGATTGCTCCATTAACACAGTTGTGGGTGTTGATGAGGACAGGGCTGGAGATCAATCTGTCATGATTAAGTAAGAATGACACCACTGGACACTTTAAAAGGAGGCTGGTGCTTGCCATCATTGTTTCTCTTCTGTTAACCATGGTTATCTCTAAAGAAACATGTGCAGTCATCATTGCACTGCACAAAAATGGCCTAACTGGGAAGAGTATTGCAGCTAGAAAGATTGCACCTCAGTCAACAATCTATCGCATCATCAAGAACTTCAAGGAGAGAGGTTCCATTGGTGCCAAAAAGGCTCCAGGGCGCCCAAGAAAGACCAGCAAGCGGCAGGACCGTCTCTTAAAAGTGTTTCAGCTGCGGGATCGGGCTACCAGCAGTGCAGAGCTTGCTGAGGAATGGCAGCAGGCAGGTGTGAGTGCATCTGCACGCACTGTGAGGCAGAGACTCTTGGAGCAAGGCCTGGTCTCAAGGAGGGCAGCAAAGAAGCCACTTCTCTCCAGAAAAAACATCAGGGACAGACTGATATTCTGCAAAAGGTACAGGGAGCGGACTGCTGAGGACTGGGGTAAAGTCATTTTCTCTGATGAATCCCCTTTTCGATTGTTTGGAACATCTGGAAAACAGCTTATTCGGAGAAGAAGAGGTGAGCGCTACCACCAGTCTTGTCTCATGCCAACTGTAAAGCATCCTGAAACCATTCATGTGTGGGGTTGCTTCTCAGCCAAGGGAATCGGCTCTCTCACAGTCTTGCCTAAAAACACAGCCATGAATAAAGAATGGTACCAGAATGTCCTCCAAGAGCAACTTCTCCCAACCATCCAAGAGCAGTTTGGCGCTCAACAATGCCTTTTCCAGCATGATGGAGCACCTTGCCATAAAGCAAAGGTGATAACTAAATGGCTCAGGGAACAAAACATAGAGATTTTGGGTCCATGGCCTGGAAACTCCCCCAGATCTTAATCCCATTGAGAACTTGTGGTCAATCATCAAGAGACGGGTGGACAAACAAAAACCAACACATTCAGACAAAATTAAAGCATTGATTCTGCAAGAATGGACTGCTATCAGTCAGGATTTGGTCCAGAAGTTGATTGAGAGCATGCCAGGGAGAATTGCAGAGGTCCTGAAGAAGAAGGGTCAACACTGCAAATATTGACTTGCTGCATTAACTCATTCTAACTGTCAATATAAGCTTCTGTTACTCATAATATGAATGCAATTATATTTCTGTATGTGATAAAAACATCTGACAAACACACATAAAAACCAGAGGGCAGCAGATCATGTGAAAATATAATATTTGTGTAATTCTCAAAACTTTTGGCCATGACTGTACACAGCTATGGGCGCCGCCATGATGCGGCTCCCCTCTGACCCAGCGGTCATGTTATCCGCTGGGTATCAAAGACTGTTAGAGTTGCATGGTCCTACAGGACCCAGATCAGCTCGGCAGTTATGGGCAGGAGACTGTATTCCTCCTGTAACCGGGACTATAGGTATCATCCTTAGTTACAGGGGAAATCAGCCCCCTCACCCAACCAAAAAAAAAAAAAAAATACTGTTAAAATGTCCTCAAAGGTCTGTTATGACCTTAGGAGGGACACCATGTACAGAATAAATAGAAAAGTAAAAACATTTAAAAAGTAAAATTAATTTAAAAAAAACAAAAACAAAAAAAAAAAACAAAACACACCAATACTACGCCCACATGACAGGTTCTAGCCCCCCCCCCCCCAACGAAACAATTTAAAATAAATATTACCATAACGGAGAGGAAAGATAGTTTTAAAACTTTTTTTGGTACCATTTTGTGCTATCAAAAAAAACAAAAAACTTGACATGTGAAAATCAGACACGTTTTCCCCCCTCTTTAGTTTATATTTTCCCGGATATATTAAAAAATAAACACATGCAAAAATAAACAACAACATAAAAAAAGCCCTGTGTGTCACCGAGAAAAAGAAGCAAAAATTAGTTGAATAACCCAAATGAAAAAAGTGTTATAGCCCTCAAAACCGCATATACGAAAAAAAACAAAAATGTGTTTGGTCCTGAACCAGAGAAATTGGGCCGGTACTGAAGTGGTTAATTACCAAATTTTGGGTTCTGCTCTAACGTTTATTGAACACACACACATATATATACAGTCATATGAAAAAGTTTGGGCACCCCTATTAATCTTAATCATTTTTAGTTCTAAATATTTGGGTGTTTGCAACAGCCATTTCAATTTGATATATCTAATAACTGATGGACACAGTAATATTTCAGGATTGAAATGAGGTTTATTGTACTAACAGAAAATGTGCAATATGCATTAAACCAAAATTTGACCGCTGCAAAAGTATGGGCACCTCAACAGAAAAGTGACATTAATATTTAGTAGATCCTCCTTTTGCAAAAATAACAGCCTCTAGTCGCTTCCTGTAGCTTTTAATCAGTTCCTGGATCCTGGATGAAGGTATTTTTGACCATTCCTCTTTACAAAACAATTCCAGTTCAGTTAAGTTTGATGGTCGCCGAGCATGGACAGCCCGCTTCAAATTATCCCACAGATGTTCAATGATATTCAGGTCTGGGGACTGGGATGGCCATTCCAGAACATTGTAATTGTTCCTCTGCATGAATGCCTGAGTAGATTTGGAGCTGTGTTTTGGATCATTGTCTTGCTGAAATATCCATCCCCGGCGTAACTTCAAATTCGTCACTGATTCTTGTACATTATTCTCAAGAATCTGCTGATACTGAGTTGAATCCATGCGACCCTCAACTTTAACAAGATTCCCGGTGCCGGCATTGGCCACACAGCCCCAAAGCATGATGGAACCTCCACCAAATTTTACAGTGGGTAGCAAGTGTTTTTCTTGGAATTCTGTGTTTTTTGGACGCCATGCATAACGCCTTTTTGTATGACCAAACAACTCAATCTTTGTTTCATCAGTCCACAGGACCTTCTTCCAAAATGAAGCTGGCTTGTCCAAATGTGCTTTTGCATACCTCAGGCGACTCTGTTTGTGGCGTGCTTTCAGAAACGGCTTCTTTCGCATCACTCTCCCATACCCCACCCCCCCCCCCCCAAAAAAGGCTTTTTTTTTTACCCACAAACCAAAACCCCCACCACCACCAAAAAAAACCCCCCCCCCCCTGGGGGGGGCCCCTGGGTTTCCCCTCACTTTTCCCCCCCTCTTTTTTTTCCCCCTTTTTTAATTTTTTTTTGCGCCCCCCCCTCCGGGGCTCAACAAGAACCGCCCCTGTGGTCCTCCATTTCCTTACTATGTTCCCCACAGTGGAAACTGACAGGTTATATCTCTGAGACAACTTTTTGTATCCTTCCCCTGAACAACTATGTTGAACAATCTTTGTTTTCAGATCATTTGAGAGTTGTTTTGAGGAGCCCATGATGCCACTCTTCAGAGGAGATTCAAATAGGAGAACAACTTGCAATTGGCCACCTTAAATACCTTTTCTCATGATTGGATACACCTGGCTATGAAAATTTCAAAGCCCCGTGGGGGTACAAAACCAATTTTTTGCTTCAGTAAGTCAGTAAAAAGTAGTTAGGAGTATTCAAATCAATAAAATGATAAGGGTACCCAAATTTTTGCACCGGTCAAATTTTGGTTTAATGCATATTGCACATTTTCTGTTAGTACAAAAAACCTCATTTCAATCCTGAAATATTACTGTGTCCATCAGTTATTAGATATATCAAATTGAAATGGCTGTTGCAAACACCCAAATATTTAGAGCTAAAAATGATTAAGATTAATAGGGGTGCCCAAACTTTTTCATATGACTGTATATATTATATATTAATATATACACACACACACACACACACACACACACAGAAATTCTGCAGTACCATGACTTGGACGGATACTGGTGTCAATCCCATAATTTACTCTTATAGAAACAGCTGATCCGTTCTAAAACACCTTACATATGAGAGTGAGCTTAAATAGAGCACCAACATATTTAGGGGGGTTCTCCACTTTGGACAATCTCTGCTTGTTAGAAAGGTCACTAAAATTAGACCCTCAGAAATGAGCTGTTATCTTTGGAAAAACCTGAAAAAAAGTGTTTATTTTCTCAGCAATGCCTCCACAGGGGAAGTTAAGTATTACACAGTGTCCATTTAAATCAATGGGTGGTCTGTATAATTCAGGACAGGATAGGTCCTCCAGACACTCTTTGTAACCACTCTACAAAAACTGAGGATCTTGATCAGAGGACCCTCACAATTATCTAATAGGATGTATAGAAACGGGATTTTCTGAACTGGACAAATTTCTATCCATTAAACCTAGGGCATCGCTGGGTAGGGAATATAAACAGACATGGAAATATACCGGTATATTACCAAAAAAATATTACGGCCTACCCAAGTCTCGTCCTAGGAGCTGACTGACGGTTCAAGCGTTGTCCTAGTCACTCTCTTGGCAGTGATATCTTGGGCTTGTACTGGGATAAGTGCATAGACAGTACTCTCTGCTGCAGGCTATGACCTCAGTGTGCATGCGCCATCCAAAAAATACACAGTGCAAGTGCAAGAACTTGAATCTAGACACTAAGGTTGTCTCAATAGGACATCAGTACATTGGAGGAAACTTGGACCTTGGTTTGAACTCATAAGGTTAAAGAAGAAACTACTGCCCCTTGAATCTAGTCAAAATAGGCACCAAAAACAAGTTGTATCAATGAAGAGATCATGGGACCAAATGGAAGACATCACGTTACCTCAGCGGACTCATGGCTGATGGTTCGTTTTCGGGACCTCTGTCTCTCAGCAAGCTTTTTGAGCGCTTCCAACCTCTTTTTTTTCTTGAGGTGGACCTTGGTCTCCTCATCAACCGCTTCATCGCTGTCATCTTCATTAATAACGCAGCTTCGTTTGACGTTTACTTTTTCACCAGGTCCATCACTGTCAGAACTGCTCTCACTGTCTATCATGGCCGATTTGCTCTTGAGTTTGGGTCTTCTGATGCGGCCTTCTCCATCTTCTTCAGGAAGTGAGGCTTCATCTTGTTGGTCTTCCGACTCTTCGGTGCAGCTGCTGTCATCATTGTCTTCATCAGTCTCCTCCAGTTCTTCCTCCTCTGAAGTTATGGACTCATCAGAGTCCACGAATTTGGAGATTCTGTCTTTCTTGGTACGTTTCCAGTCCACTCTAGATTTCAGAACTGGTTCAACCGATTTTCTTTTCTGCCTTGTGTTATAGGTCTTGGAGACTGTTGTCATGTTTACAGGAGGAGCTGAAAAATAAAGAACATTGGCCTCAAAAACAAACAAATTTTTTTTTTTTTTTTTTTTGATAAAGTTAATGGATACGATCATCTTGATGTCCCTGTGCCAGTACTTTACCCAGATGTCCCCCAGGGTTACTGTAGATTCTGCCATCATTCACACCACTTTTGGAATAAGAATAAGGCACGGGCGGTTGCCTCCGCTCATAACCACTTTCAGAAAAGTCCAAAAGTGACAAGACAACAGAAAAGACACCATTGTTTTGTGACTATTTTATACCAGAAATGTGGCATAAGGGATTTGATAATTTGATAAGTGTTTTAAAGGGGTTGTCTGCCAGATTAAGATTTTTAATAATAGGCTGAAAATAATGTAAAAAAATAAAAATATTTGTTTCACTTTTTCCGTGCTGCTCTCCATTCAGAGCTTCACATGTACCTTGGTGGTCTCTGCTTTTGGCTTCTTCTCGACACTCAATGACCATTAAGCCAATCATGGGTTGCACTGGTTTCCGACAACACAGGCACAGGACAGGGTTGTGTGTTTGGCCATGAAAAAGTAGCTTTTCCCTGTCAGTTGTACATCCAAGCTAATGTGTTTTTACGGATCCCTCATAGACTTGAATCTATTGAGGGACCTTGTGTGAATTATCACTTGGTCAAAAACTCACGGTGGCGGGAATTGTGGGGAGCTGAGAGTAAGCAGGAAACAGAAACTGGTGGGGGGGCCCATAAAACATGTGAGCAAACACAGTGGGAGATTGCTGAGGTGAGTATCACTTCTTTTATACTATTTTCAACCCGAAAAAAAAAAATAAAAAAATAAAAATACCTCTATGTGAGTAAAATGCCAAATGTATGGTGACATATACAGGCCCAATAGAGGCCAAAAGAACACGATAGGTGAATGGAGCATAAACAAAGGGTTCAGGCCCAGTGTGCACAGAGCTTAAACCAGCCTAAGTTTATGCAGATTCACTTCTACAGCATTACAAGATATCTTCAAGCTATGTAAAGAACTGATAGGAAATACAATACAGCGTGACCGCTGAGGCCGATCAGCAGCCTTAGGAAAGGAGCCGTGACTTCACTCACATACGTCACCTGTGACATCCTAGGACCTTTCCTTAGGCCGCTGATTGGCGCTGCTAATCCGGACAGCCATGGGGGACACCGGAGAACCAGGGACAGGTAAGGATGTGTGTTTTTGTTTTTTTCATTTTCCCCGGCCTCCTGGAAAAAAAAAAATCTGTAATTCCTGGACAACCCTTTTAATGACAAAATTCCTTTAACCCCTTCCTGCAACAGGCATTTTGCCAAACCCCATAACTTTGTTATTTTTCCATTCACAGAGCCATTTGAGGACTTAATGTTTGCAGGACAAATTGTACTTCCCAATGGGACCAATTAATATGCTGTATGACGTACGGGAAAACGGAAAATAAATTCAAAATTGGGTGGAATTGGAGAAAAACTGCGTTGGTGCGACTTTCTTACGGGCTTTGTTCTTACGGCATTCACTGTGCAGTCAAAATGACATGTCACCTGTATTCTATGGATCGGTACAATTCTGGGGAGAACATTTATATTGTTTTTGTTGTTTTAACCCCTTTGAAAAAAATCCACACATTGAAAAAAAAAAAACGTATTCTGGCACCTGTAACTTTTCTATATTTCCATGTATGGGGATGCCCAAGGTGTTTTTTTTTTTTTTGTGAGGCCAGATGACTATTATAGTTATAACATTTTGGTAAACGTCTGATGTTTTTGTTGCTTTTCATTCAAAATTTTATGGGAGGCAAAATGGCGAAAAAAACTGTTTTTACACCATTGATTTTTTTCTCGCGCTACAGCGTTCTTGGTATGGGAAAAACGTTTCTATATGTTTGTAGACCGGGTGTTTTTGGACGTGGGGCTATAGAATTTGTTTGTTTATTTTTATTTCAAATCTAGGGAAACGGGGTGATTTTAATTTTATTTTTTATATATATTTTTTAAAAACTATTACTTTTTTTTTTTAACTATTTTATTAGTCCCCCTAGGGGGCTTAAACCTGCAATTTTTTCATTTCATGTCCCATAGACTGCAATACAAGAGTTTTCAGTATATGGGAGTTTCACTACATACTTATTGAGGCTGGTCATAACTATCTTGCCTATTATTGGGCTCCCGGCTGACATAGGAACAAGAAGGCTCCTGCAATTTCTCCGGCACAGGCCACAATGGACCACTAAGGCCTATGAATGCGC
The DNA here is from genome assembly GCA_947044405.1 of Leptodactylus fallax. Classification (NCBI taxonomy): domain Eukaryota; kingdom Metazoa; phylum Chordata; class Amphibia; order Anura; family Leptodactylidae; genus Leptodactylus; species Leptodactylus fallax. Next base: position 264,412 of record CAMRHE010000133.1, on the reverse strand, counting down.
CTCAGCGGTGACGTGGGGCACGCCAACATCATATTGTTGGTGTCTAAGCATCATGATAATCGGCGCTCAGCGTGACTACTGAGGCCCAATAACATGTCTCAGCGGCCCCCCCGAGACCGCTGATGTCATTCAGGGGCTGAATAGGATAGGAACCTGCACTGGATGCCGCAATGGAGCCAAGGAAAAGGTGACTATAGCTGTTGGGTATTCTTACTCACCTCCCCTGGACCTCCGCTTATTATACGCTGGAGCCTGAAGAGACCTCACAGTATAATAGTGGTTTGTGGGTGGCGAACTCCAAAAAATTCAGGTTTGCACAAACCTGAAATTTTTGGAAAAATTTATAACTAACCCGGCTCATTACGAACTGGTTCGCTTATCCCCATTTGTGATTACAATTTACTAAAAGCCATCACAGGTGACTGTTGGGCCATGTTCACACAAGGCAGGATTGCTGCAGACTTGGGGTGCACGTTCTTCACCATGAACAGTACAATACACATGGATGGGAATTTCAGCTCCCCATTCACACATAGCAGTGTTTTTTTGGCTTTTGCTGGATTCACGTCTGTATTGGAGTTAGGAGACTCCGCTTAAATTTGGCGGAGAGAAAAGTCCTGCAAGGAGGAAACCCGGCAGACCCCATTATAGCCTACGGGGTCTGCAGGTAACCGCTTTTCAAGCAGACAGGGTCTCCGTCTTTCTGGTCCTCATGCAGACCCGGACACTAGTGTGAACCTTGCTTTAGAAAATCAGATTTTATTGTAACTTTCACTGCTTTCAACGCACTAAGCAAAATCTGCAACACATCTGCACTGTCCTGCAAATCTGCAGTGTGTGAATTCATCCCTAGGAGCGTGTGACATAGCCCAATGATGTACGACCACTCCCCCAATACACTGGCGTCCTCTATCGATGTTATGAGGAAGGGCTGCTTTATTTATCCGCCATTCTCCCACAAACCACCGACTACACAGGAAGCTGCGACACCCTCTGATCTACTCCAGCCCGATAACCTCCCCACTGTACAGCAGACCCCCGCATATACGTCACAATTCGATAAACACAACAACCTCCTCTATGCACGCTCTTTAGCACAGGATTGGTCTTACTATCAAACACTCACGTGATCTGCAGAGCTCTGACCACCGACGACCATTCGAAACCTAAAGCGGGCACACCCCCCTGCCTAACGTCATCCGAAACTAGGCCACGCCCTCTTCCTCCAACGTGCTCGGTTTAACTGCATAAAGGAGGCGTGTCACAAGGCGGGGCTGTGGGCGGAGACTAAGCGCCGTGTCGCAGCTCGTGCTGTGTGTCTGTGTTGTGACGGCTCAGTGTGCTGCGGCTTATGTGCTGTGTTCTGTCACATGGTAATGGCCATGGACTTAAAGGGGTTGTCCAGGTATAAACCTATAGGGTGTGCATTGGTTAACCCCTTTTAGTCCTTGTTAGTTTTCTGCATGTGGACCTCTAAGGGCTATTTTTTGTGTAGGAGGTGTATTTTTGGGATGCACAAAACTTATTTACATGCATTAACCCTTTCTGTAGGAGGGGAAATGGGGAAAAACAGCAAAGCCACCATTGTTTTGTTTTAGGCTAGGGCTACGTGGCGCCTTTGCCTGCGACTACTGCCGCCATGTGATGAATGATGGATGGCTCTGTGACTTTTTTACTAATATTAGTGAATGGAGTCGAATTGTGACCCCTAGGGTAACATCAGCGCGACATCTAGTCGGAAAAGGATTAAACACTGCTAAGGACTGGTTCACATCTGCGTTCGGGTTTCCATTCGGGGAGTCCGCTGTTTGCAGGACTTTTCTCTGCACATGTTTCTTGAGGAAACCGAGCGGAAACCACATGGACCCCATTATAGTCTATGGCAGGGGTAGGCAACCTTTTCTGTTCGGCGTGCCAATTTTAATTAAAAAATCAAAGATGAGGTACTCGGAGTGCCGGTCAATAATTGTAAGTCTGACGACCCCTAAACTAAAGTCATATACCAGAAACCATATCACAGAAGTGCTGCCACCAGATGCTTTTACTGCTATTTCCTGGGAAGCTCCTGTACTTTCCGATTAGAAGCAATGAAAGTCCATGTGCAGCCCCCAAATAGTGGTAAATGTGTCCAGCAGCACCGTATGGCGGCATCCTTATGGTGAATACACACTATGTATCTGGATGCAGATATAGTCTTAGGCCACTGGAACTTTTACTTCAATGTAAAACTACGTTCACGTGGTGCATTTTTGCACAAAAAAAAATGCCTGTGTTTTCTGTACAAAAACACATCCTTAATGCAGAAAACACACCGTTATACAGAATAATGTCCCATAGTGGCCCCTGCACAAGGTATTATATCCCATAACAGCCTCTGCACAAGGTATTATATCCCATAACAGCCCCTACACACCGTATTATGTCACATAGTGGCCCCTGCACATGGTATTATGTCCCATAGCGGTCCCTGCACACAGTATTAGGTCCCATAGCGGTCCCCGCACACGGTATTAGGTCCCATAGCGGTCCCCGCACACGGTATTAGGTCCCATAGCGGTCCCCGCACTCGGTATTAGGTCCCATAGCGGTCCCCACACACGGTATTAGGTCCCATAGCGGTCCCCGCACACGGTATTAAGTCCCATAGCGGTCCCCGCACACGGTATTAGATCCCATAGCGGTCCCCGCACACGGGATTAGGTCCTATAGCGGTCCCCGCACACGGTATTAGGTCCTATAGCGGTCCCCGCACACGGTATTAGGTCCCATAGTGGTCCCTGCACACGGTATTAGGTCCTATAGCGGTCCCTGCACACGGTATTAGGTCCCATAGCGGTCCCCGCACACGGTATTAGGTCCTATAGCGGTCCCCGCACACGGTATTAGTTCCCATAGCGGTCCCCGCACACGGTATTAGGTCCCATAGACCCCTGAGTATAATAAGTGCAGGACCAAGAGAGGGGACAAACATAAAAAACAATGTACTCACCATTCCACGCTCCGCTGTCGCTCTGTTCTCTTCGGCGCTTCTGCCTGTAGTCAGCGACCGCTGATTGAGTCTCTGGGGTCACGTCGCGTCATTATGTGTAATGACGTCAGACGCAGACGTGACCTCTGAGGCCCTGTCAGAAGTGCCGGCAGATCGTGCAGCCGCCGCGTAGCGCAGGGAGCAAGGTGAGTATCATTGTTTTTTGTTTTATCACTTCTCCTAAGTCTCCGCTTATTATACTCGGGGTCTGAAGACCCCACAGTATAATAATAGCAGCTTCGTTTCGGCCGTGTTTGGTCCGATTGAAGCTGCTGGTTGAGGACTCCGCTGCCGTGCCAGGGAAATAAGCCTCGCGTGCCACTTTTGGCACGCGTGCCAGGGGTTGCCGACCCCTGGTCTATGGGGTCCATGTGGTTTCCCTGGTAACCACTTTTTTATGCGTATAGGTTTCCATTCAGGGGGTCCTCAAGCGGACTACCCGAACTCAGATGTGAACCGTGCATTAAACTTTATGCGACTAACATTAGTGAAGGAGTCACAGGGCAACATGGGGATCTTTGGTTGCGCAATGGGAGTCATGGGCAAAGTCCCCGCGTAGCCCTAGCCTTATAAGGGTTTGACCTGGAAATACAGTTTTTTCCTGGAGTTTGGGCAACATACCTGTTCCCGGCGCTCTTGTGTCCCCCGAACACTTTCTGGTCCTGCGTTGCCCGGGGGAATGTACCGGTAGTCCTCACCGCGTGTTACAGCTGAGGCCAATCAGTGGCCTAAGGAAAGGACCCGGGACGTCACTTGCATACGTCACCTGTGATGTCACAGGTCCTTTCCTGGCCTCAGTGGTAACGTACGGTGAGGGCATCCGCCGGAACATGCCCCAGGGTGCCATAGGACCAGACAGCAATGGGAGACACCGGGGGCAGTTGAGTGAGTTTTTTTGTTTGTTTATTTTACATTCCCTGGCCTCCAGGAAAAAATCCCCTTTAACCATGCTTGACAACTTCCCCGGAATTTCTGGGTGGCTTCTGAAAAGAGGAGAACCTCCCGGACTTGGTCAAACAATGGGAGTCGCAGCCAAAGACACCGAGTAGCCCTAATCTTAACCATGCTCTCTGTCTCTTCTAGAACATTTGGAAGGCTCCAGAAAAGAGGGGAGACCTCGACTTCCAGAAGAGGGGGCAGATCTCCCGAGCTTTCTCTTATTTTACAGGTGGGCACTTTATATGCCAGTTACATAAAAGTAGGGCCACAGCAATGGGGTGCCAATTTTCGTGCCATTCACCTGCATTCCATTTGCCAAATGTTGACAAGTATGATTTTTAACTCTTGTGACATCCACTGTGGGTTGGTCCGGTTACAGCAATACCAAATTTTTTATGCTTTACAACTTTTGCACAAAAACATTTTTTTGTGTGCATCAGTATAAAACTTCCTTAAAAAAAGTGTAAATGTGAATACAGCCATAGACTTCCATGAGATTTAAAATGGCTGTGTGGACAATTTTCACTCGCATGTGAATAAGGCCAAACACATCTGTTACAGCATCATAGATAACTATGATACCAGGAGTCTGTGTTTCGGGACAGAATTCAGAAGCAGTGTTTGTAATGATCAAAACCTGCATGTGTGCCGCTATTCTTATAAAATCCAACAGACAAAAATACTTATATGCCTTTAATGAAATCTGAGACCCAGAGGGCATTACCTTTTGCATTATTTCTGTGCATTTGCATCACTACATTATTCCTGTACCGTGTCATCATGTGTTCATTTTACCTCCATGGTGAAGACATTATGTATTTCTTTCCTGAGCTGTGATGTACATGGTGATTTTTAAATGCATTCATTATGTGACATCACTGTGTTTATTATCCCTGTACTGTGACATCACTGTGTTAATTATGCTTGTACTATGACATCACTGCATATTCCTTTCAGTATATTATCCCTGTACTGTGATATCACTATGTTTATTATCTCTGTACTGTGACATCACTTTGTTTATTATCCCTGTACTGTGACATTACTGTGTGTATTATCCCTGTACTGTGACATCACTGTGTTTATTATCCCTGTACTGTGACATCACTGTGTTAATTATGCTTGTACTATGACATCACTGCATATTCCTTTCAGTATATTATCCCTGTACTGTGACATCACTATGTTTATTATCTCTGTACTGTGACATCACTTTGTTTATTATCCCTGTACTGTGACATCACTGTGTGTATTATCCCTGTGCTGTGACATCACTATGTATATTATCCCTGTACTGTGACATTACTGTGTGTATTATCCCTGTACTGACATCACTGTGTTTATTATCTGTGTACTGTGACATCACTGTGTGTATTATCCCTGTACTGTGACATCACTGTGTTTATTATCCCTGTACTGTGACATCACTGTGTGTATTATCCCTGTACTGTGACATCACGATGCAAATTATCACTCTATTGTGACAGTGCATTATTCCTATTAGGAGAACCAAAATGATCATAAGCTTTTCAGTCTGAACTTTCTGTTCATAGTAATTTATAACCACAGATGGAGTGGGGCCCCATTTCTAGTCCTGTTATGGGGCCCCCACGGTAACTTGTTCAACTCCTAGCTTGCCTGCAGAATAAAAAGTTCTCCGTAGGCCATTGGAAACTGAACACCTATGCAATTGCAAAGTCCATAAAATATAGCAAAAATTCTTCCAGGAAACTATTATAGCGTGCATTGCCCTTCAGGGCCTGGATGCTGGGCGTCTATGGCTTTATGTGCAGTGCATTGTAGCGTACTGTTTGGCAACATTCAGTCATTCATTGAAGTTGCTCCATAGATAACAATGCGGTAACTGATGTCCCATAGTGCACCTGGTGATGTTCATCATGTTTTATAGGATGCTTTCATTAGTTTCAGCACGCGGGCCTGAACCTGTGTATCTCCGGATAGCCTCCCATATACAATGTAATTGCACTGCTGTCAGGATCAATTCCTTGTGCTGTGTGTACACTGGGATCTCTATGCAGAAAATAATCTATGACTTTAATAGGTAACAGATGGTCCCTCACAGGGTGTAGTGATGTAACCTCACGCAGGCCAAATGCGAATGCTGATTTACTGTCCGTTGTCAAATACAGTTTTGCCACAGGTGCGCTGGTGGTGAGCACGCCGGCTGAATTATTGTGTATTGTTCATGGAAGATTAAGCTGGTCCTGGTTAGTCCTATGAAGTCTATTAAACATCGTGCGGTAGAAAAATAACCCACGTACCCTCTGCTGGCCATGCTGCTAAGACATAAATCAAGGTTCCTTTCTCTGAAGTTATCAGTGGGAAATGTTCTTAGTACTGTAGCTGTGATGGTGTGCCTTTCAGTGTATATTATTCATGGGTTATGTTTATAAATTAAAGGAGATGTCCAGGATTTAGGTTTTTATGGCCTATCAGGTCGGTGGGTGGCCACTGTTACTGATGAGCAAGTATAGGGCCACTTCCGTACTTTACATAACACGAGGTCCTAATGATATAGCACCAGTCCCTGTATAGTGGCTGGGTGGCGGTACTGCAGCTCAGCGCTCATTGAAGTTAATGGGAGCAGAGTTGCAGTACCAGCGCCTGTCCACTATACAGAGCCAACTGCTTCTGAGCCCGCATTGTGTATCGGCCCTTCAACGATCAGATATTTATGGCCTATCCTGGGGATAGATTATAAAAACCTAAATCCTGGACAACTCCTTTAATCCAGAGATCATTACTGGGTACTTAACCCCTTCAAGACTAAGCCTTTTTTTGGCTTTAAAGGGAACCTGACATCATATGTACCATCCCTAAACTGTCCGGGAGTAATAGAAATGATGGTAGTAGCTTTGCAAAGATGGGACTCACTAAAGTTGGCCTTGGAGCAGAAAGGCAAAAACCATTGTGGCGCCGGCTACCTATAGATAATCATTGGGTAGTCCTGGTGTCAAATGTAGTCACTGAGTAATGAAATATCTATTAGAAAATTAAAGAGGGGCGGTCAGGTCCAAAATGTCTCCCAGACCAATAATAGTGCCATATAAGGGCCTTTAATAGAAGTAGAATCATACCTCTGTTGCCAAAAACTGAGGAAGAAATGCAGAGATGGTTTGTTATGGATATGCAAATTAGTCTTCAAGTGCTTCTGGGGTGGAGCCTGTTTTTCCAAATTTTTCTACAGCAAGTTACAAATGTTTCGGCTCTCCTCTGGATTCAGCGCCCAATGTCTCACAAACTCTCTGTATCACAGCTGTCTGTAGGCAAAGCTGGTCAATCAGACCCCGCCCCCAAAGCACTTACCAGTTGATTTACATATCTATGAAAAGATTATTATCTTTGTATTGCATCATTTGTGTGTGGCCACAAAGTTATTTTCCTGCTTCTTTTACAGGCCTCTAACATGGCACTATTATTGGTTTCGGAGGCATTTTCGACCTGACAGACTCCCTGTGATATCAGTGATGCAGCAGACAAAGACATTTTACACAATTGTCAACTTTATGGTAAAAATTTGGGGAAAACATGCTCCATAAAGACTTGTTTGATGTGCCTGACTGGCTGCACAGAGCTCTGACCTCCAACCAGTAGCGTAACTAGGAATGGCTGGGCCCCAAGGTGAACATTTGACATGGGACCCCCCCTACCCCCTCCGGACAAAAACCGCATTCCTGCACACACTATTATGCCCCATAGTGCCCCCTGCACACACTATTTTACCCCATAGTGTCCCCTGCACACACTATTAGACACCATAGTGGCCCCTTAACACTATTATGTCCCACTGTGGACCACCCATGAACAATTATTATACTCTGGGGTCTTTTCAGAGTATAATGATCGGAGACCCAGGGGAGAATACAAACATAAAAAACACTGTTACTTACCTCTCTCTGGCTGCGGCGCACTCCCTGCTACTTTCGGCTCTCATCACTGTTGGTATAGATGTCATGTGAGCCAGGCCGGCGTCGCGATGCATAATGACGCAGATGTCACCAAAGAGGCCTGAAGACTGCCGTAGAGCAGAAAAGGTAAGTAACATTGTTTTTTTATGTTTGTATCCTCCCCTGTTCCTCTGATCGTTATACTCAGGGGTCTGAAAAGACCCCTGAGTATAATGATAGCAGTGTTTGTGGGGTTCGTGGGCCCTAGGGTTACTCCAGCAGGTAACGGCCTATTAAAAAAAAAATCAGGGGCCCACCGGGCCCCCTAATATCCTGATCCCTGTGGCAGCTGCTACCTTGGTATTTACGTCACTGCCTCCAACATCTTTGTGATGTACTGGAAGAGTTTGACATCACACATGCTGTTTTGGCTGAATGGTCACAAACAGGGTCTGCTTTAGGTCAGGTACCCTTTTAATGGCCCTCTCTTATCATAAGAGGAACAAGTAAGGTCCCTTGCAAACGACCGTGGCAGGGGGGCATTTCCTAAGGCAGAATCAATCTTAACCGAAGTGCAGATTAACCGAAGTGCACTTATACATGGCATGAATCTGACCTTCACTCTTCTTCTCATTATACAGGTACATATTCTCCTCAACCCATCTCTGCTTGCTGTGCCTAAACTTCAATTCATCCTGCAATCTTGAATGGTACATATTCTCATCAACCCATCTCTGCTTGCTGTGTCTAAACTTCAATTCATCCTGCAATCTTGAATGGTACATATTCTCCTCAACCCATCTCTGCTTGCTGTGTCTAAACTTCAATTCATCCTGCAATCTTGAATGGTACATATTCTCCTGAACCCATCTCTACATGGCTGTTCTCTGACCCCTATCCTAGAATTTCATCCAGGCTGTATTTTTTGCAATCCCATGTGTCCTTATCTGTACTAGTGTCAGTCTTTTGATGTTCAGTGATTTTATGGTAGTTCTCTGGTCAGTGTATTTGTAACTACATAGCCCAGTCTCCTCATGTGTCACAGTTTGTAGATTAATTGGTTAACGACTTAAATTAGTGCTAGTTTTGAAGCTCTGCTTCCCTATATAAGTAGATACAGCTTATGGGGGAAGCATTTCCAATGCAGGGGGGCATTTCCTAAGGCAGAATCCATCTTAAGTGCAGATTAACCAAAGTGCATTTACACATAGCACTTAGACAGGGCACAAGACAGGCCAGCCATGGAAGAACACCAGGTAAACTTAAAACCAAAACAACAAGCTTTAACACATGGTATGATATAGCTGCACTGTCACTTACTATGTTAGCAATTGTCTTCCTGCAGAACTCCCCTCCATCTCTACCACCAGTGCACACTATCCATATCAGTCCTTCTCTTCTGCCTTTTCCCATGTACAGCTCTCACACACTTTTCACTCTCTTTAACCACCCTAATCCCTATACTGCTTTTAGCAGTGAAACCAAACATAAACATCCACATAAATCACTGAACCACCTTCTGTCTCTGTCCATTTTGCTCCTCCTAGCTGCTGGGGACATCTCTCCAAACCCTGGCCCTCCTTCTCTCCAAAATTTTTCCTCTTCTTACACACACAGGAATCCTACAAACCTAATCAATATTTGCCGTATTCCCTCTCCTTATCTTTCTCCTGTCTCTTTTAATTGTTCTCTCTGGAAAGCCCGCTCAGTGTGTAACAAACTAGAATATATTAATGACTTATTCGTCAGCAAATCTCTCAACATGCTTGCCCTTACTGAAACCTAGATCCAGCAGTCTGATACGGCCTCCCCTGCTGCTCTGTCTCATGGTGGCCTACAATTCTCACACACCTCTAGGCCTGACAACAGGAAGGGTGGAGGGGTAGGGTTACTTCTGTCACCGCAGTGCACTTTTCAGGCCATCCCACCGGTACCCTCACTCACATTCCCCTCATTTGAAGTACATGCTATCAGCAGACTTTTCCGCCCACTCTCCTTACGTGTAGCTGTGATCTACCGTCCACCGGGTTCACCCTACCAATTTCTGGATGACTTCGCTTCTTGGCTTCCCCTCTTTTTATCCAGTGAAATTCCTACCCTCATCATGGGTGACTTTAACAACCCCACTCACACCCCTGTCTCCTCAGCTGCCTCACAGTTTCTCTCAATAACCGTCTTTTGGTCTTTCACAACCTTCCTCTTCCACCACACATGTAGATGGCAACACCATTGATCTTGTCTTCCATCGACACCTCACAGTTTCTAAATTTACTAACTCTTCTCTGCCACTCTCTGACCATAACCTTTTGTCTCTCACCATCAGTGCTTTCTCTCCTTCACAGGACACACCTACTCATCATACATATAGGAATTTACGCGCTATTAACACCCAGCACCTCTCAGATACTCTACAGTCCTCTCTGTCCCCCATCTCTTCACTCTCCTGTCCAAATCTGGCCACCAGTCACTATAATGAAACCCTTATGAGTGCATTGGATGAGGCGGCTCCCTCCTCCACTCGAAAGGTTAGACGCAGGAGGCAGAAACCCTGGCACACACCACAGACACGTTTTCTTCAGCGGTGTTCTAGGTGTGCTGAACGTCTGTGGAGAAAATCACGTACACCTGCAGACTTCCACTTTAAATTTATGCTTAAAACCTATAATTCTGCCCTTCACCTAGCCAAACAAGCCTATTTCACCACTCTCATCTCTTCTCTCTCCTGTAACCCTAAAAGGCTATTTGAAACTTTTCATTCCCTACTTACCCCTAAGGTGCAGATGCCATTCATAGACCTTAGCGCAGATGACCTGGCCTCTTATTTCCATGATAAAATTGATAAGATCCGTCAGGAAATAACTGCCCAATCCCCAGGTGGTATTGACCCACTCACCAGACGCACTTCAGGCTGTTCATTCTCATCTTTTGAACCTGTTACAGAGGAGGAAGTATCTCAGCTACTTTCCTCTTCTCGCCCTACAACCTGCAGTAGTGACCCTTTCCCCTCACACCTTCTCCAGTCTCTGTCGCCTGCCGTCACGACTTACCATACTAAAATATTTAACCTCTCTCTTCTGGAATTTTCCCATCCTCTTTCAAACATGCTGTCATAACCCCACTACTGAAGAAATCCTCCCTTGACCAGTCCTGTGCTGCTAACTATCGACCTGTCTCTAACCTTCCTTTTATCTCCAAAATCTTGGAACTCTTGGTCTATTCTCGTTTAATCCGCTATCTTTCTGCTAACTCTCTTCTTGACCCCTTACAATCTGGCTTCCGCACTCTGCACTCTACTGAAACAGCCCTCACAAAAGTCTCCAATGATCTCCTGACAGCTAAATCCAAAGGTGACTTCTCTCTTCTTATTCTTCTAGATCTCTCAGCAGCATTTGACACTGTTGACCATCAACTCCTTCTCACTATGCTCCACTCTGTCGGCCTCACAGACACCGCTCTCTCCTGGTTCTCCTCTTATCTCTCTGACCGCACTTTCTGTGTATCATTTGCGGGCTCTGTTTCTTCCCCTCTTCCCCTTGCCGTTGGGGTTCCTCAGGGCTCAGTCCTAGGTCCCCTGCTCTTTTCCCTCTACACAGCCCCCATTGGACAAACCATCACTAGATTTGGCTTCTGGTACCATCTTTATGCTGATGACACCCAATTATATACGTCATCCCGTGACATCACCCCTGCACTAATACAGAACACCAGTGACTGTCTCTCTGCTGTCTCAAATATCATGTCTTCGCTCTATCTGAAGCTGAATCTCTCAAAGACTGAACTACTGCTGTTTCCACCATCTAATAGACCTGTCCCTGATATCTCCATTGCAGTCTCTGGCCTTACCATAACTCCTAGGCAGTATGCCCGCTGCCTCGGGGTTTTGTTTGACTCAGGCCTTTCCTTCACCCCTCATATCCAATGACTTGAACGCTCATGTCATCTCCACCTCAAAAACATCTCCAGAATCCGCCCTTTCCTTACCACAGATACACTAAAGACACTTATTGTTGCCCTGATTCACTCTCGCCTTGACTACTGTAACTCCTTACTAATCAGTCTTCCCCTTACTAAACTCTCCCCTCTACAATCTATTCTGAATGCGGCGGCCAGGCTCATCTATCAGTCTAGACGCTACAGCGATGCCTCCGGTCTGTGCCGGTCACTACATTGGCTGACTATTCAATACAGAATACAATATAAACTTATCCCCCTTCATTCACAAGGCTCTCCATAATGCTGCACCTCCCTACATTTCCTCCCTCATCTTTATCTATCGCCCAACCCGTACTCTCCGTTCACTCAATGACCTAAGACTAACATCCTCTATTATCAGAACTTCCCACGCTCATATACAAGACTTCTCCCGAGTTGCACCACTTCTCTGGAATGCTCTATTCCGGACTATCAGATTAACCTCCAATTTCCACAGCTTCAAGTGTAAACTAAAGACACATCTTTTCAGACAGGCCTATCACAAGTCCTAATGTAAACCCTTCCGTAGTTAGATTCCCTAAAACGTACCCTCCTCTGTTTATGCTACATTACCTCACAGGATATGATGCCGTATCAGACTAGCTTTATATGTCCAGGCACCATCTGCATGTTAAAGGACACGACTGGTGACGGCTCATACAGCTTTATATATGTGTAATGACAGTAACCTCTATTACAGAATTGTCTGACCATTGTACAAGCAATGCTACGTCTGTTGCCGCCCCTGCTACCTCCTGTGTCACCCCCTCTACCTCATAGATTGTAAGCTCTTGCGAGCAGGGCCCTCAGTCCCAGTGTGTGAATTGACTATTTCTTTGTAATGTATCCTTTTTGTCAGTACTTGAACCCTACAAATTGTACAGTGCTGCAGAATATGTTGGCGCTATATAAATAAAATTTATTAGGACAGTGTGTTTCTGTGGCTCCTATGCATTAAATGAATGGGGCCATGGAAGCACGGGCAACACACGGATGACATCTGTGTGCTGCCCGTGCATTGGCCAAGCCATTCAATAATGGCCAGCGGCGAGAACACGGTGTGCAACTAGCCTAAGGTAGTATCATACCCATACCAGAACCAGGCTCATAAAAAATACAGTACCCGAATTAACCTAAGTACAACAAAATTGTGCTCCTTGATTTAAAAGCCATGGTTAAGAAAATGCCCTCATTGCAAATTGAAAATCCCTCACTGAAAAATGACAATGTCCCCATTGAAAATTCTCACTGCAGACAGTCCTATGACTTAATTTTACCACTTGCAGCACAGAGGTGTCAAGCAGCAGCGCAAGGTGCCTAGTAAGGCTCGTCGCTACAGGTAGTGCCAGCGCTGCAACTTTTTCCCAAATAAGCAATGTGTGGCCATTAAAGGGGTTGTGCCATTTTGGACACTTATACCCTAACCACAGGACAGGGGATAAGTGTGCGATTGCTGGGGGCCCCATCGTCGGTTCCTAAAGTGATCAGGAGGACAGGGGATGGAAAGTCCCCCTAAAACCTTGTGAATAGAGTGCCAGTGCACTTGTGTGACTGGCACTCCATTTACTTCTATGGGGCTGCCAGGACTGTCATCTTTAACACCACCCACAGCGCCAAAGAAATTAATGGAGTGCTGTTCATACAAGCACACTGGATCTTCATTCACAAGGTGTCTTTAGGGGAAATTTCGGTCCTCCGTCCTCCTGATCACTGGGTGATTTAGTAATTGGGCCTCCAGCGTTTAGACACTTATAAGTGTCCAAAATGGCATAATCGCTTTAAAGGCCATGCATGCTTCCTTGGGAATTCATAAGTCAATGTCTGACAGTTTTCCTTTTTCCACCAAGGAGAACTAATTTTCATCTTTTTTCCCAGAAGATCGGAGACTGCTATAGCCATTATAGGCCCAGCTACAATACATGTTGTCGTCTGTAGTTTTCAGAATGCACTTGGATGGTGATGGAGCTGCAATACTGCACACAACCAATGGCAATGGCCAAGAGTGGCGCTGCTTCTGGAAGACGACAGCCATTTATTTTTAACATCATGAAACTGTAAGGGAGTGGAGAACGCTCCTCATATGTTTGGGTAATTTACTGTTTTATATGTCATGTTTGATATTTTTTTTTATACGGCATGGTGGTTCTTCAGGGGTGTCACTGGAGGGGGTGCGGAGGGTACGGTTGCACCAATGCCCAGGAGCCTTATGGGCCCATAAAGTGTCTCTTCCCTATATGAAGAGACCAGTACTATAAACAATACATTATATTTTGGTACACATTTTGCATCGGGGTCCAGGGGGGGCTTCATGTTACGCCTCTGGTCAGGCCGTTAACCCTCCCTCTGGACACTAGGGGGAGGTTATCAGTAATGTGTTTGGGCCACAGAGCCGGAGTGCATAAAAGTGCGTTTGTAACAGAGTATATAGTACAGGGAAAATCCATTATGTAAGTGTGGTAGTCAGGACACAAGAACATAAGGACCAGTAGTACCTGGAAGCCATGTCCACCGGGCTGTTGTGAAGCATCTGGCCACCGTGTATCACCAGGAAGCTGACATTCATTGTCAAGCACCTGAGGCGGCGACGACACTTAGGCCCAATACAAACAGATACTAGCCGCAGGCTACAGGGCCTGAAAGGAGGATATATCAGGGGCAGGAACCATAACTGCTGCCCTAGAGGAGGTCTTATACCAGTAAGAAGCAATGACTGAGTGAGAGTTTGTGAGACTGGTCAGCCAATATACGGGGTAGAACCCACCATGCTGCCAAGTAACATTGTAGTAAATGTACCTGTCAGTGAGAAGACCAAGAACTCTTAGGTTTGTGTTCGTTCAGTAGCCTCTGAGTCTGTTTCTTATCTGTGAGCCATCCCCTAGCAGCGCCCTCAGTCACATTACAAAACCACAAGCAGAATACAATGAATACATACAATTGTGATAACAATTTCTTACTGCCTTAGATAACAATAACATGTTCTTGACCAAAAGATAAGTTTTAGACAGTGCAAACTTAAACTACCTGGTTTCAGCCATGAAATTTGGTCTGTGTGTGTGGCCGGATTTACCCACCTGAACAGTGTGTCAGGAGAAGGACTCTTAGCAGTATAGTTATCTATGATATTAGGAGCCCCTGCCTCTCAGCGATGTTCCATAGTGATTATAGTATGGGATAGTATATAGCAGAGAGGCAGGGACTCCTAACATCATAGATAACTAGAACACTAGGAGTCTGACTACTGGCATAATGTTTAAATCCGGTACACACACGGGACAAGTTTCATGGGTGAAACTCAGTCGTGTGAATGCGGGGTTAGGCTTTGTACAAATCTGCGTCGGAGTCTCTGTAAGAGACTCCGTCGCAGATTCCTACGAAAATCAGCAGAGAGAAAAGTCTCTCCACCACAGTCTATGGGGTCCACGGGTAACCGCTGTTTTTGCAGACAGGCTCTCCTTCATTCTCACCAATGGTGAACTTGCACCAGGCCCTATGGTTAAAGCAGCCCTGTATGCTTGCTTATATACAGTTATGTTAGGCAGCATTATATGTGGCTTAAGACTGGCATCACATTGGGTGTGCACAGTGTATGGCATGCACCCATGCTTTTTGGCACTTCTTATATGTGTCTTATTAGTCTTAAAAGGGTTTTCCCACGAAATAAGTTATTCCCTGTTCATAGGAAAGGGGAGAACTTGCAGGTCAGTGGCATTCCGACCACTCAGACCCCCACTAATCCAGAGACGTCATTTCCATTATGCCATGTATGTGCTGCCCAACCACTGCTTCATTCAGAACAGCGGACAAAAGTTTCCTGTTCTCCTGATTAGTGGGGGTCTAAGCGGTCAGACCCCCACTGATCTGCAAGTTCTCCCCTATCCTACAGATAGGGAATAACTTGTTCTATTGGAAAACCTCTTTAAGTACAGTCAAGCCAGTCCATTCAACTAGACAGAAATGGAGACGCAGTGCCATAATTTATGACCAAAATGGTGTTTACCACTATCCCTTTTAGGCTTGGGACTCTTGCCTTGAGACCAAAGATTGCTTTGTCACCTTTTGACACCCTCATTAATTCAAGTGAATGGGGTCACATTGCGTCCATGATGTCACAAATCTTTGGTCGTGACAGGAGTTGTGGCCGAAATTGCTCCAAACTAAATTGCTGCCAAACTGTAAATAAGTTTAGATCTTTCCTTATATATAGTCATTATAGTTGTTGCTCCCAGACACAGGAGACATGGCAGTGGGATGATGTATTACTGGTGCCATGTAGCTGGATACTAGGAAACACAAGGTCCTGACTGGGAAGCCATGTATGCAGCAATGTATAGAGATGTTAGAAGGTACACACGTGGATAAAATTGTCAGTACCCCTTGTTTAATGAAAGAAAAACCCACAATGGTCACAGAAATAACTTGAATCTGACAAAAGTAATAATATATAAAAATTCTATGAAAATGAACAAATGAAAGTCAGACATTGCTTTCCAACCAGGCTTCAACAGAATTTTTTAAATAAGAAAACTCATGAAACAGGCCTGGACAGAAATGATGGTTCCCTTAACTTAATATTTTGTTGCACAACCTTTTGAGGCAATCACTGCAATCAAACGATTCCTGTAACTGTCAATGAGACTTCTGCACCTCTCAGCAGGTATTTTGGCCACTACTCATGAGCAAACTGCTCCAGTTGTCTCGGGTTTGAAGGGTGCCTTTTCCAGACGGCATGTTTCAGCTCCTTCCAAAGATGCTCAATAGGATTTAGGTCAGGGCTCATAGAAGGCCACTTCAGAATAGTCCAATGTTTTCCTCTTAGCCATTCTTGGGTGTTTTTAGCTGTGTGTTTTGGATCATTATCCTGTTGCAAGACCCATGACCTGCGACTGAGACCAAGCTTTCTGACACTGGGCAGCACATTTCTCTCTTGAATCCCTTGATAGTCTTGAGATTTCATTGTACCCTGCACAGATTCAAGACACCCTGTGCCAGATGCAGCAAAGCAGCCCCAGAACATAACAGAGCCTCCTCCATGTGTCACAGTAGGGACAGTGTTCTTTTCAAGATATGCTTCATTTTTCCATCTGTGAACTTAGAGCTGATGTGCCTCGCCAAAAATTTCGATTTTTGTCTCATCTGTCCATAGGACATTCTCCCAGAAGCTTTGTGGCTTGTCAACATGTAGTTTGGCAAATTACTTTTGTCAGATCCAAGTTATTTCTGTGACCATTGTGGGTTTTTCTTTCATTAAATGAGGGAGGGGTGCCAACAATTTTGTCCACGTGTGTAAGTTTTCAAGACTATTTGGCATTCTTCATCAGACATGATGTACATGAAGTATCTAAAAAAAAACCCTCACGAATTTCCACACAAAGGAACATAGAAATGGTGTAAACAAACACATGAGAATGAGCTTGGAGGAGAGTCCTTCATTAGTTTCCAGATAAGCAGTGTGAAAGTTTTATTGTCTCTAGATTGATGTTAGTTCAGAGATCTGGTGACCTCACTATCTCTGGAATAGAGTCCTTCGATGTAGAAGGACATAAATCATTGGGACAAATTCAGTCCTGTGTGAAGTGTGTCAAAGACTGTCATAAACTTGTATCCCCGGATTCTCTTGTCTCTGGGAATTGAAATTGCCTTTTGGTACAGGGTGATTTAGTGCAAAATTATAGCCTTGGTATACATAGCTGAGAGTATATGACAAAATTTACTAACATGAAAAGACGCACTATCTACTCAAGTTTTATCCATACACTACAAATATCCAATCTGATTTCCATGGGTGACACGGCAGATGTCTAGGATGTAGTCCAGTTCTAGCTTGCCAGGATATCCTCGGATATGGGCTTATTTATTTATTTCTCTTACTTGTATAGCATCCCTATAGGGCTCACAATCTACATTCCCTATCGGTATGTCTTTGGAGTGTGGAAGGAAACTGGAGTACCCGGAGAAAACCCACACAAACACGGGGAGAACATACAAACTCCTTGCATATTTTGTCCTTGGTTGGATTTGAACCTAGGGCACTCCACTGTTTCAGTGATGTGTTGTCTCAGGTCATTCAGATCCTGTGGTTGGGAGGGCAAACACACTAAGTCATTAATGTAGCCCCACAGAAATAAGTCACAGGTCTGGTGATCATGGAGGCCAGCACACCATTGGTGAATTGTTGCTTCCACGGTGGCCGATTCAACGTTCTGATAGGGTTTCATTCAGGTATTGTGAACATCGAAATTGAAATGAGGAAGCGCACCATCCTGGTGATAGACTAGAATACTCCGGCAGTGGGACCTTCACAGATCAGCAAGTTACCCCCTATCCATAACTTGCATTGACTGGACGACTCCTTTAAATTGTCAACTAAGGATCGGACATTTGGCATCTGCTCACCGTCTCTTCACAGCTCCTGATAAGTAGCACCAATCTGGCTCTACAGAGCTGTCCGCACTCTGGCAGCACAAGCCTGTCATGGCCGGGTCCCTCTTGCTAAGAGCAGGCCCTCAGATTTCACACACACCTGGCTCCTGGACCAGTATGTGTAGCAGGATGTCCTTCTACCTCAGCTGCAGCATCTGCAAGTGGGCACTTTGTATTTACGGCCTAGCTCCCCTGTGAATATAATGTACTACCCTATTGTGCATGGACCTGAGTGCAGGGGCGTAACTTGAGGGGGTGCAGTTGCACCGGGGTCCAGGAGCCTTAGGGGGCCCATAAGCACTGGCATCAGTATTGAGATTTCAGCTTCCATCTGGCCCATAAGCCAAGGAGACCCACAGATTACCCTGACCACACTAAGGTTCATTAAACTCCTTAGCAGCCGTAACCATCACTATCAAGAATTTGCTTTAGGGAAAGACTTTAGTTACACCACTGCCTGAATGGGCTCAGCTTTAATGTAACTGATGACACCTCTGTGATAAGGGCCAGACATCTTTTCTATAAAACGACTTTGGCTGCATTGCCTGCCACACAGGTCAACTTCTGCATGCCACACGTTGGAGTATTCCTATAGTCTCTTATCCTGGAATCTGACCATTTGCAGCACCCTTCTCTAATAGCTATGTCTGACTAGTACACCGGCTGCTGGCCACGGCATTCTTAACCCACAATAGCTATTACCCACATCTCCTTAGCAGGCCACCTTGACTCGCTCCCAGAAGAGCAAAAACAAAAAACACAGGATGGACCCTACCTCTTTACTGAATCTTCTGGACACTGTGTCCATCTAGTATGGCCGACAGTGGGTCATCACACGGTAGCACCACATCTTTAGCGGCATTAGAACAAGACCCTCAACCTGACGCTAGGTCAGTATGGACACTTCAGCTCCATAATAAAGTCAGTGGACTTTATTAAACAGATACACGAAATTGACACAAGGGTTTCTGAGGTCGAGGATAGAATTGATGAAATAGCTGACACTCTAGAAGAGGATAAGACACAACTTGATGATCATGTCCAGCGATTTGATGCTCTGGAACTTAAAGGGGTTTTCCGGACAAAATTTTTATTTTTTTTTTTTTTAAAAAGGTCTGTTAGTGCTATTAATGGGTTAATAAGTGCACCCAAATACCTTTAGCAGTGTTTTGAGTGATTTCTGGGTTTCTCTGGGAGCCCCTGGCATCGTCTGCATTTGTTTACATGGTATAGCTTCCTGCTGTCTTAGTTCATGCAATGCATTATGGTAGTTGTAGGCTGACTCACACTACCTCCCTCTCACTCATCCCCTTCCTCTCTCACACCCCCTCCCTGTCTCCCTAGCTATCCCGCCCACTATAAGCCCTTCCCAACTAACTAACTCAGCTCACCCCTCCACTCCATCATACTTACCTGTCTTCCTTCCAGACTTCTGCGAGGACGGCTCCTCCTCTTATTTGACTCTCCTGGCGCGTGTGCAGTAGTCCGGCACTGTGGTGCAGCCGGCAAGCCATCTCTATGCGCAGGCGTGGGAGGCTCTTCCGGCCTGCAAACGCACAGGCAGACGTCAAAGAAGAGCAGGAGCCGTCCCCGCAGAAGGAAGTCTGCAAGGAGGACAGGAAAGTATGATGGGGTGTGGGGGGTAGTATTGGTGACTTCCAGTTTCCGGAAACGGAATGTTACCGGATAATCATAAAATGTGCCTGGGGCGGTCCAGGGATTTGGGTAAATATACATTTTTGCTAAAGTATGTAATTTAGAAAGTAGGTGGGGAGAGGGTGTTTAGATTAGTGTAGGAATTCCATTTTATCCTGGACAACCACTTTAAACTTGAAGATCTAGAAAACAGGTCCAGGAGGTCGAACATAAGGCTACGGGGAGTACCAGAGTCTATCACCGCATCATAGGATACTCATAGGATACAGTCTTCAACTTGTTTCAGGCATTATTACCACAAGCCGAGCCCAGACTCTGTCTGTATAGAGCCTCAGTCATATATAGTGAATTGAACTCTCCTCCTCACGCCACTAAATTGGACTTTATGACAGGCTGGAAGGCTCGATCTGACATTAAACCAATGGCAGAACCGCTGTTAATATTAGCAGAGGAAGTTGGCAGGCCATCCTGATGGAAACCTCTTTGAAAATACTTCATGGAACCTACATGGTTCCTGCTAAGTTAAATCATATGTACCCTGCGGTCTCCCCATTGTGTTACAGGGGATCCCAGTCTAGAAGAGATATCCTTCACATCTGGTGGACTTGCCCAGTATTAAGTGATTTTGGGTATCCCTGCCCCAGTTGCTGCAGTGACTCTTGAAGTACTCTATACAATTTACCTGTCTTGCTCCTAGGGCTCAGATCGATAGACATGCAATATACTCTGTTTAAGTTACTACAATCTATTCTTAAGTTCGCGAGGATACATGTGGCATCCAGATAGCAGACACTGACCCTTGTGATGTCTGAGGTTCTTGGGCGAGTTGGTGACATTATGTTATATGAGAAGATAAATGCCATTATAGCTGACACAAGAACGCAGTTCGATAGAGTCTGATCTCCATGGGTTAATCGATCACAATCGCCCGGCCTGTCATGCTGTCTACACCTGGAATACCTGGGATGAGTAGATTTGATTCCCACCATCTGATGTTACATGATATTTAGGTTTTCTGCTATCTTGTCCCCCATTAATGTTATCCATCTCCTGTTTCTTGACCATTTTATGCAATAAATACCTTTGAAACTAAATTGTCATCCAAGTGTGCACATTCATTTTCAGAAATGTCAATTTTTAAAGCCAAGGCCCCACATTGCGGAAAAGCTGCTTTTTTTGTTGCAGATTTTGCTACATTTTTTTGAGCCAAAGCCAATACTGGCTACAAAAGAAATGGAAAATGTACAGAAAGCTCTTATACTTCTACCTGCTGCTCAATCCACTCCTGACTTTGGCTCAAAACAGCGCAACGAAATCAGAACTTTAAGGCTACGGCCCCACGTTGTGGAAACGCAGCTTTTTTTGTTGCAGATTTTCCTGCGGTTTTTTGAGTCAAAGCCAAGAATGGCTACAAAAGGAAAGGGAAATATCTAGGAAGCTCTTATACATCTACGTTCTGCTCAATCCACTCCTGGCTTTGGCTCAAAAAATCGCAGCAAAATCTGCAACAAAAAAAGCTGCGTTTCTGCAACATGGTGCCGTAGCCTAAGACACAATTTTGGCACATTTTGTTCCCTCTTCTGAAAAGCCACACCCACATGTCTAGCAAGTTGAAAAAAATTAATCTCAAACTAAAAGCGCCACATTTATACCAGTGTCTAGTTGGGACCACAAGAGTAAATCTGGGCCATTGACTTTAGAAATCTTCCAATGCCAATGGCATCTTTATAATTTACCTAAGGCTAGGTTCACATCTGCATTGGAGACTCCGCCGCAGATTCTCTCTAAAATTATCAGAGAGAAAAGTCCTACTATATTATAGTATATGGGATCGGAGGGTGTCTGCTTTTTTAGTGGACCCTCTCTCCGTCTTTTGGGTCCCCATGCGGACCTGAGCGACAGAGAGCCGAACGCTAGTGTGAACATAGCGTTACCTAATTTCCACTTGACTATAAGGACAACTTGCACAGTTCACATTGACGCTTACCAGCTAGGACAACTCATGACCCTAGCACCTACACAACACAAGGCAGTGGGCTATAGGGTTTTTTCCTTATTTATTTAGCTTACTTATATAGCGCCAATATATTCTGCAGCGCTTTACAGATATTGTCACTGTCCCATATAGGGCTCACAATCTACATTCCCTATCAGGATCTCTTTGGAGTGTGGGAGGAAACCGGAGTACCCGGAGGAAACCCACGCAAACACGGGGAGAACGTACAAACTCCTTGCAGATATTGACCCTGGCTGAGTTTGGATCCAGGACTCCCTGCTGCCCTTTCCTGTCCTGGATTAGTTACAAATTTTTCAAAACTTTTGGGGTTTGCCATCCACAAATCATTATTATACCCTGGGGTCTGGTCTGGAACCCAGAAGGTGAAGGAAGGAGAGTATTAGTGTTTGTTTCTGCACCTCCCCTGGGCCACCGATTATTACACTCTGGGGTCTGGAGACATAGCATTTCCAGTTCAGACCGAATTTGTTGAAAGATGAAAGATGAAACAGCCAGACAAACCTTGTGAATATTTGCAAAATGAATCTTACGAGATTCGCCATCGCTAGTACTAAACTGATGATCCGGCATTAGCTCTGAACTATCTTGACTAGACATCGTCTGATATATTCTCCTACACATGGCTTCTTTTATCTAGGAGGATTTTATTACCCTGCACTATATATGTAACTCTTACCCTTTAGAGCTGCTTGTCTTCTAGGTTCACACTTTTTGGCATGTTTATTAGAGAATTTATTTTCAGCAAGGCTTAACCCTAAAAAGGGGGAACAGATAAGGGCCCTTTATCAGGTTTGGTCATCTCTAGTCTCCGACAGACTAGCAATAAGGTTACAATAATTGGTATAGGCAAACCTGCATCACTACCGAAGTCATTGACCAGTTTTGTCCCTAAACAGTTAAAATAAGTTTTTCATTTATAGGTACAGTGATACTACAAAACCAAAATGTTAGCCCCCTTGCACACGACCATGTGCTTTGTCAGTGTGATAGCCGTGTTTTTAATGGATAGCACCCTGACGCTAGATTCACACTAGCGCCGTGGTTTCCACATGCTGTGGCCTCCACAATGGAGAGCAGGACCGCTTAAACATCAGTTGCACACAGACACTGGCAGACCCCATTGTGTTCCAATCCTTGCCTGTAGGGTCCATTGGCCCTTTAAGAAACGCTGAGGCCCCACATTGCGGAAACACAGCTTTTTTGTTGCAGATCTTGCTGCGTTTTTTTGAACCAAACCCAGTAGTGGCTACAAAAGTGATGGGAAACATATAGGAAGCTTCTTATACTTCTGCCTTCTCCTCAATCCACTGTTGGCTTTGGCTCAAAAAAACGCAGCAAAATCTGCAACAAAAAAGCAGCTTTTCCACAACATGAAGCCTACGGCTGTGTTCACACTGTGCTTTTAAATAGGAACTTCATGCATTGTTAAATTGCAGTAATTCCTAGCTCATGTTATCAACAGGCCATCAAATTAAAAACCTCTGGCTACCTGGCATAGTAAAATAAGCCTAAGTTCACACAACAGAAAATGAAGAGAAAATCCTCTTTATTTTCTGCTGCTGTATTCGGCTGCGGGAATGCCGAGACATCATGCTGTTGCCCTTGCGGCTTTCCTCTGCTGATTAGGCCTAGATGAATGGATCTAATCGGCAGGGACTCCCGAGCTGTGGAATCCGCGGCAAGCTTGAGTAGGACGCTAATTTTTTCTGCATCCTGCTGTGTTCTCTGCCTCCCATTGAAAGCAATGGAAGGCAAACTCGGGGCAGAATCCACTCCCAAATCCATGGCAGATTCCTACAGGTGAACCTACCCTAATGGTATTTTGTTTTTACTTTGCCTGTTTTCTTGTTTCCTGATTTCAGATCTGTTTCTCCTCTGGCAACCACCATACCTCCAAACTTTTAAAGGGCTGAAAAATGGTGAGTGGCGCACCATGTGCGACACATCAAATTTAGCCCCTTTCCCCTTTGACTCTGCACATTCCACTTCTCTTTGTGCCCACACACAGTATAATGTCCCACAGTATTATATTCCTCTTTTGGTGCCCCCACATTATTATATCTCTCTTCTGGTGCCTCCACAGCAGTCCCCCTTCTGGTGCCCCCACAGTATTATGTCCCCCTTCTGGTGCCCCCACAGTATTATGTCCCTCTTCTGGTACCACCACATTATTATATACCTCTTCTGGTGACCCACAGTATTATGTCCCTCTCCAGGTGCCACCATAGTATTAAATTCCTCTTCTGATGCCCCCACAGTACTATATCCCTCTTCTGGTGTCCCGACAGTATTATGTCCCTCTTCTGGTGCCCCCACAGTATTATATTCCTCTTCTGGAGCCCCCACAGTATTATATTCCTCTTCTGGAGCCCCCACAGTATTATATCCTTCCCCCTGGTGCCCCACAGTATTATGTCCCTATCCTGGTGCCCCCACAGTATTATATTCCTCTTCTGGTGCCCCCACAGTATTATATCCCTCTCTTGGTACACCCACAGTATTATATCCCTCTTCTATAGCCTCCACAGTATTACACCCCTTTTCTGGTGTCCCCACAGTGTTATGTCCCTCTCCTGGTGCCCCCACAGTATTATATCCCTCTTTTGGTGCCCCCACAGTATTATGTCCCTCTCTTGGTGCCCCCACAGTATTATGTCCCTCTCTTGGTGCCCCCACAGTATTATATCCCTCTCTTGGTACCCCCACTGTATGATGTTCTTTTTCTGGTGCCTCCACAGTATTATGTCTCTCTTCTGGTGCCCGCACAGTATTATGTCCCTCTCCTTGTGCCCCCACAGTATTATATCCCTCTTCTGGTGCCCCCACAGTATTATATCCCTCTTCTGGTGGCCCCACAGTATTATGTCTCTCTTCTGGTACCCCCACAGTATTATGTCCCTCTTCTGGTGCCCCCACAGTAATATATCCCTCTTATGGTGCCCCCACAGTATTATATCCCTGTTCTGGTGCCCCCACAGTATTATGTTCCTCTCCTTGTGCCCCCACAGTAATATATCCCTCTTATGGTGCCCACACAGTATTATGTCTCTCTTCTGGTGCCCTCACAGTAATATATCCCTCTCCTGGTGCATCCACTGTATTACGTCTCTCTTCTGGTGCCTACACAGTATTATGTCCCTCTTCTGGTGCCTACACAGTATTATGTTTCTCTTCTGGTGCCCCGACAGTTTTATGTCTCTCTTCTGGTGCCCCCACAGTATTATGTCTCTCTTCTGGTGCCCCCACAGTATTATGTCCCTCTTCTGGTGCCCCCACAGTATTATGTCTCTCTTCTGGTGCCCCCACAGTATTATGTCTCTCTTCTGGTGCCTACACAGTATTATGTCTCTCTTCTGGTGCCCCGACAGTATTATGTCTCTCTTCTGGTGCCCCCACAGTATTATGTCTCTCTTCTGGTGCCTACACAGTATTATGCCTCTCTTCTGGTGCCTCCACAGTATTATGTCCCTCTTCTGGTGTCTCCACAGTATTATGTCCCTCTTCTGGTGCCTACACAGTATTATGTCTCTCTTCTGGTGCCTACACAGTATTACGTCTCTCTTCTGGTGCCTACACAGTATTACGTCTCTCTTCTGGTGCCCCCACAGTATTATGTCCCTCTTCTGGTGCCTACACAGTATTATGTCTCTCTTCTGGTGCCTACACAGTATTACGTCTCTCTTCTGGTGCCTACACAGTATTATGCCTCTCTTCTGGTGCCTCCACAGTATTATGTCCCTCTTCTGGTGTCTCCACAGTATTATGTCCCTCTTCTGGTGCCTACACAGTATTATGTCTCTCTTCTGGTGCCTACACAGTATTACGTCTCTCTTCTGGTGCCTACACAGTATTATGTCTCTCTTCTGGTGCCCCCACAGTATTATGTCCCTCTTCTGGTGCCCCCACAGTATTATGTCTCTCTTCTGGTGCCCCCACAGTATTATGTCTCTCTTCTGGTGCCTACACAGTATTATGTCTCTCTTCTGGTGCCCCGACAGTATTATGTCTCTCTTCTGGTGCCCCCACAGTATTATGTCTCTCTTCTGGTGCCTACACAGTATTATGTCTCTCTTCTGGTGCCCCCACAGTATTATGTCTCTCTTCTGGTGCCCCGACAGTATTATGTCTCTCTTCTGGTGCCCCCACAGTATTATGTCTCTCTTCTGGTGCCTACACAGTATTATGCCTCTCTTCTGGTGCCTCCACAGTATTATGTCCCTCTTCTGGTGTCTCCACAGTATTATGTCCCTCTTCTGGTGCCTACACAGTATTATGTCTCTCTTCTGGTGCCTACACAGTATTACGTCTCTCTTCTGGTGCCCCCACAGTATTATGTTCTTCTTCTGGAGCGCCTACAGTATCAAACATAAAAAAAAAAAAAAAAAATACTCAACTTGTCCTGTACCCCTGCTATTATCTCTGTTTTCTTTGGTTCCAGAGGCTTCAGTGTTCAGCAGGTGCAATGTAAGTGATGTCACTACATTGCACCTACTGCTCCTGGAGCAGAGACAGTCTACAAATGGTGAAGCAGGAAGTGGACGGCTTTCTGCTTCCCCATAGTATTCAACTCATCTGTGTCCTCCAGTTCTGCTTCTGTGTAAACCACAAATCTTTAGTTGCCAGAGTTATTTTTTCTTAGTCATAGAAATCGATGGGCCACTATAGTGGTGCATTGACAACTGCGTCCTCAATAAGATTACCATCAAAAACGAGTATCCCCTTCTGCTGATATCAGAACTCTTTGACAAGATCCAAGGGGTGAGAGTTTTCTCTAAATTTTGGTGCCCACAATCTGACCTGCATTTGTGAGGGCAACATGTGGAACACCCATGATCGACATTACGAATATTTTGTCATGTGCTTTGGCCGTTTTAATACCCTACTGGTGTTCCAGGATTTTGTAAACAACATCCTCGCAGATCTGCTCTATGTCTGTGTGATGGTATATTAGGATGATATTCTGGTATAATCTCCAGATTTGACATCCCACCAGAAGGACGTTTGTACTTTACTTCAGCGGCTACAGGAGAAGAGGCTATACACCAAGGTGGACAAATGTCTCTTTGAGAAGTTGTCTTTACTCTTGGGACAGTCTGTCTTCAGTTTTAGTCTGGCCTTGACCATGAAGTCTGAAAGCCATTCAGCACTTTTTAGGCTATTGTACAGTCATGGCCAAAAGTTTTGAGAATGATACAAATATTAATTTTTACAAAGTCTACTGCTTCAGTTTTTCTAATGGCAATTTGCATATACTCCAGAATGTTATAAAGAGTGATCAGCTTAACAGCAATTACTTGCAAAGTCAATATTTGCCTAGAAAATGAACTTTATCCCCCAAAACACATTTCAACATCATTGCAGCCCTGCCTTAAAAGGACCACCTAACATCGTTTCTTGGAGCAAGGCCTGGTCTCAAGGAGGGCAGCAAAGAAGCCACTTCTCTCCAGAAAAAACATCAGGGACAGACTGATATTCTGCAAAAGGTACAGGGAGTGGACTGCTGAGGACTGGGGGAAAGTCATTTTCTCTGATGAATCCCCTTTTCGATTGTTTGGAACATCTGGAAAACAGCTTATTCGGAGAAGAAGAGGTGAGCGCTACCACCAGTCTTGTCTCATGCCAACTGTAAAGCATCCTGAAACCATTCATGTGTGGGGTTGCTTCTCAGCCAAGGGAATCGGCTCTCTCACAGTCTTGCCTAAAAACACAGCCATGAATAAAGAATGGTACCAGAATGTCCTCCAAGAGCAACTTCTCCCAACCGTCCAAGAGCAGTTTGGCGCTCAACAATGCCTTTTCCAGCATGATGGAGCACCTGGCCATAAAGCAAAGGTGATAACTAAATGGCTCAGGGAACAAAACATAGAGATTTTGGGTCCATGGCCTGGAAACTCCCCAGATCTTAATCCCATTGAGAACTTGTGGTCAATCATCAAGAGACGGGTGGACAAACAAAAACCAACAAATTCAGACAAAATTAAAGCATTGATTCTGCAAGAATGGACTGCTATCAGTCAGGATTTGGTCCAGAAGTTGATTGAGAGCATGCCAGGGAGAATTGCAGAGGTCCTGAACAAGAAGGGTCAACACTGCAAATATTGACTTGCTGCATTAACTCATTCTAACTGTCAATATAAGCTTCTGTTACTCATAATATGAATGCAATTATATTTCTGTATGTGATAAAAACATCTGACAAACACACATAAAAACCAGAGGGCAGCAGATCATGTGAAAATATAATATTTGTGTCATTCTCAAAACTTTTGGCCATGACTGTAGACAGTTCATCCCTCAGTATTCCACTCTCACTGCGTCTATGTCAGCCCTTACCAAGAGTGCCAAGTAATGGACACTTCAAGCTGAAGCAGTTTTTCAGGCCCTCAGACAAGTCTTTTCCTCAGCTCCTGTCTTGCACAGACCAGGTGTCTCTAAGCAATTCTTCCTTGAAGTGGATGCTTCGTCTGTGAAGGCTGGAGATGTGCTAACTCTGAAGAACTCTTGTGGCAAGAATCAGACTTGTGGCTTCTTTTCTAAGGCTTTTACCTCTGCTGAAAAGAATTATATCAATGATCAAGAGTTCTTTGCTATCAAGTTGGCACTGGAGTACTGGAGAAACTTGCTTGAGGAAACTTGTCAATTGGTCATAATCTACACCAACCACAACAACTTTTCCTATTTGCAGATTGAATCCACGTCAAGCTGGGTTGTCTCTGTTCTGTGCCTGCTCCGACTTCATCCTACATTTTTGGCCAGCAGATAAAAAACATCAGGGCGGATGTACTCTCCTGCTCCGTCGACCCATGTGATCAAGACACTAATCGTAAGGACGTTATTAATCCTGCTCAGATTGTCCCTCTTGCTTCTGTATTAGTAAAGGATATTCCTATGTGAAAAACCTTCCTACTAACAAGAGGAGACAGAGACAGATTCTCGACGGGAACGTAAAAACTTGTTGGCCATCACTGGTCATTATTGGTAGACTATGCTTTCCTGCAATGACTGTGTGATGAAATATTGAAGTAACGGTAGAAATGGGGATCTTAGTGACAGAGAATACAGCCAGCTCTGGGTAGCAGATGATTTCATCCTACATTTTTGGCCAGCAGATAAAAACATCAGGGCAGATGTACTCTCCTGCTCCGTCAACCCATTTGATCAAGGACGTTATTAATCCTGCTCAGATTGTCCCTCTTGCTTCTGTATTAGTAAAGGATATTCCTCTGTGGAAAACCTTCCTACAACAAGAGGAGACAGAGTCTCGATGGGAGTGTAAGTCCAAACTTGGCCATCACTGGTCATTATTGGTGGACTATGCTTTCCTGCAATGACTGTGTGATGGAATATCGAAGGAGGCCAATTTTAATGGTAGAGATGCGGATCTCAGTGATAGATAGTACAGACAGCTCTGGGAGGCTGATGATCAACATTGAGAAAAATGTATTAAGAGGCTGATGATCTCCTCCCATCTTGAATACATAGGGGGACAATTCCACCAGATATGGAGCATATAACCTCTATCTGGTGGCAATGCCAACAAGAGTCTGGTACTTCTGGATATATATGGTGAGGAATGATAGAGTCCTGTACCCATGGGACAGGATCTTAAGCTTCATTTCCTGATATTTATTGGAGATACAGTACAGACCAAAAGTTTGGACACACCTTCTCATTCCAAGAGTTTTCTGTATTTTCATGACTATAAAAATTGTAGATTCACACTGAAGACATTAAAACTATGAATTAACACATGTGGAATTATATACTTAACAAAAAAGTGTGAAACAACTGAAAATATGTCTTATATTCTAGGTTCTTCAAAGTAGCCACCTTTTGCTTGGATTACTGCTTAGTACACTCTTGGCATTCTCTTGATGAGCTTCAAGAGGTAGTCACCTGAAATGGTTTTCACTTCACAGGTGTGCCGTCAGGTTTAATAAGTTGGATTTCTTGCCTTATAAATGGTGTTGGGACCATCAGTTGTGTTGTTCAGAAGTCAGGTGGATACACAGCTGATAGTCCTACTGAATGGAGTGTTAGAATTTGTATTATGGAAAGAAAAAAGCAGCTAAGTAAAGAAAAACGAGTGGCCATCATTACTTTAAGAAATGAAGGTCAGTCAGTCCGAGAAATTGGGAAAACTTTGAAAGTGTCCCCAAGTGCAGTGGCCAAAACCATCAAGCGCTACAAAGAAACTGGCTCACATGAGGACCGCCCCAGGAAAGGAAGACCAAGAGTCACCTCTGCTGCGGAGGATAAGTTCATCCGAGTTACCAGCCTCAGAAATCGCAGGTTAACAGCAGCTCAGATTAGAGACCAGGTCAATGCCACACAGAGTTCTAGCAGCAGACACATCTCTACAACAACTGTTAAGAGGAGACTGTGTGCAGCAGGCCTTCATGGTAAAATAGCTGCTAGGAAACCACTGCTAAGGACAGGCAACAAGCAGAAGAGACTTCTTTGGGCTAAAGAACATAAGGAATGGACATCAGACCTGTGGAAATCTGTGCTTTGGTCTGATGAGTCCAAATTTGAGATCTTTGGTTCCAACCACCGTGTCTTTGTGTGACGCAGAAAAGGTGAACAAATGGAATCTACATGCCTGGTTCCCACCGTGAAGCATGGAGGAGGTGGTGTGATGGTGTGGGGGTGCTTTGCTGGTGACACTGTTGGGGATTTATTCAAAATTGAAGGAATACTGAACCAGCATGGTTACCACAGCATCTTGCAGCGGCATGCTATTCCATCCGGTTTGTGTTTAGTTGGACCATCATTTATTTTTCAACAGGACAATGACCCCAAACACACTTCCAGACTGTGTAAGGGCTATTTGACCAAGAAGGAGAGTGATGGGGTGCTACGCCAGATGACCTGGCCTCCACAGTCACCAGACCTGAACCCAATCGAGATGGTTTGGGGTGAGCTGGACCGCAGAGTGAAGGCAAAAGGGCCAACAAGTGCTAAGCATCTCTGGGAACTCCTTCAAGACTGTTGGAAGACCAAGAGTGTGCAAAGCAGTAATCAAAGCAAAAGGTGGCTACTTTGAAGAACCTAGAATATAAGGCATATTTTCAGTTGTTTCACACTTTTTTATTAAGTATATAATTCCACATGTGTTAATTCATAGTTTTGATGCCTTCAGTGTGAATCTACAATTTTTATAGTCATGAAAATACAGAAAACTCTTGGAATGAGAAGGTGTGTCCAAACTTTTGGTCTGTACTGTAGATGTCTTATGTGTGAGAATTAAGGCTGCGTCCCAGTCAACAATTGAGATAGAATTCCCCGATTTCCTCTACCAGTCAGCCATGTAAGTGGGCTTGTTAGATTTATCTCTAGCCCACAGCAGCAGTTTATAAAACCAGGAAATCAAGTGAGAGGGATCAGAGGTTCACAGCAGCTCAGTTTGGGTTAAGGTAGACCTGAAGAAGAAATGAAACTGCTGAGTTTCCCATAGGCATACCAGGCATCCTCATGGCTCAGTTGATCGTGGAACAGAGAAGTTAATAATTTGAGGCGCCCCCTGCCAGGGGAGGTTGCCGTTTATGCATGGGGGAATCTTTTGTTATAGTTTATGCCAGTTGTGAAGAGATAGGCGGCTACTACAACACTCTTAAACTTCAATGGAGAGAGCCATATGTATGCTTGGCCCCCTGCAGATTGGGTGTGGTTACGGAAGGGGTGCAGCGTGCAGGTTCCACTTCCATGGCTTCCACCTATCAGACATTTATAGCATATATTTTTGATATGCCATAAAATCTCAGTGGTAATATACCTAGAGTGTTTCAGAAAGGCCCTTGGATCAGAAAAGGTTGTGGATCCATGTGTTAAATATACCCATAGGGCTCCATTTACAAAATGGAGAACATAAGAGTATCCCGTAACTACTTAGGAAATCACAATAGATTTAATCCAGTGGATGACACATGCTTCTGTATGCCTATACAATGGCATATAGTATGTGAGCCTTCCACTGGAGGTATATCTTGGGAAATCTTTACATTGTATACTTAAAAAAAAAAGCTTGAATGCTGTGTGCACAGAGCCGAACCTAGGTCATAACTGCAACATGTTTTCTGGATGTCTATAACTAACCTAGTGGTGCTCTAGAACACAGTGTCAATGATACATACACAATATGAGCCCATCACAGGGAGGTGTTCATCATCAGAAACACCCCGCCCTTCCCCTAAAATGATTAGGTAAAATATCTGTGTTCAGCGTTCTCTATAGCTATATATTGTCTATGCTCTATTATACTCAGCCCCTGACAGGGTGTAGCAACCTCAAAATTGGCAGCACCTAATTCACTGCAGCATGTAAGGGGTTAGCAACCACAATCTGTGTTGGCATCATTCACGGCTATTAGTGTCGGGGACTATCCTTGCATATCCCCCCGAATAACGTTCATGTCAGGTCAATGTCAGAAAGGGGTTAATCATGGCCATTCACTCAGGTTACCCGCTGCAATGTACAGTAGCAATGTAGTAGATGGGATTTTAACAAATCTCATCCACACACAGCAGAAACAAACCCGCACATGAGGACCTGACACATATGGTCTTAGCCTTAGGCTAGGTTTACACACCTTTTTTATCTTTGCAATAAGACCTGGCACACATTACTATTCATTTTACTTGCTAATGGCCATGAAAATGAAAACCTCTATAGGCTGAGGCCCCACGTTGCAGAAACACAGTTTTTTTTAACCAAAGCTAGGAGTGGATTGAGCAGAAGGGAGAAGTATAGGAACTTCCTATATATTTCCCATTCCTTTTGTAGCCATTCTTGGTTTTGGCTCGAAAAACCGCAGCAAAATCTGCAACAAAAAAAGCTGTGTTTCCGCAACGTGGGACCTCTGCCTTTCCGTCTTAAAAACTGCAGGCGGTTCTCAGTAAAAAAAACACAATGTAAACCAAGACTTAAAGGGAACCTGTCAGGTCGATTTGGGATACTATGACACCCACAAGGTGTTATGGAACACGGGTTTGGTCTCCTAAATTGACCTGTTGTAAAGTCATCTGTGTCCATATAAAAACAAAACAAAAAAAAACTTCATACTTACCTAGAAATGAGTCTCAGATGAATCTCTGGTGCTCCTGGTGGTGCGCATGTGGCCTGGTGCATGCGCACTAAAGCCGGGCTGTACTTCTCAGCAGGGCCACTATAACCATAGGGCCAACGGTGCACATGCAGTGGGCCCTATGGTAGCGGGGGCCCCGTTGGGACAGTCCTGCATATGCTGTTCCATGGGGTTGCCCCAGTTGCATACAAT
Organism: Leptodactylus fallax; assembly: GCA_947044405.1. Taxonomy (NCBI): domain Eukaryota; kingdom Metazoa; phylum Chordata; class Amphibia; order Anura; family Leptodactylidae; genus Leptodactylus; species Leptodactylus fallax. The sequence continues at coordinate 231,197 of CAMRHE010000133.1, read as the reverse complement.
GATGAAGCAGGGAACCGTCTGCTCCCTGCTTCACCATTCATCCTCTCTTCCCCTGGAGCTGCATGCGTGATGTAATGACATCACTTACATAGAGCCTGCAGCTCCATGAAGACTCGGGACTGAGAAAGCAGGGGAGCGAGGAGAGGTGAGTATTAGAATTTTTTTTTTTGTTTTGTGTGTGTGGTAGGAGAGGGACATTAAACTGTGTGGACAACTGCAGGGGGACTTTAACCCTTTCCCTGCCATTTGGCCAGGGTGGCACTTGCCATATATAAAACGTCCTTTCACTAATGCCGATTTCTCAGGATCTGTTAGGCTTATGAATCATCTTTAAAATGATACCAAGATCACTATGATAGCCCTTACAGATCCGGAGCAATTTGCTGGTGAAAACGATGTTCGACATTGAGATCCCATTGTAGATCTCAATTCCCGACATTATTTTAACAGCAGATCACTCTGAATCTGTAAGGGCCATCATGCTGATCTTGGTATAATTTGAGATGAGAGTCTCATCTTTAAAACAAATCCAAGCTCATATTCATAGCCCTAACAGATCCTGAGATAAGGTGCTCTAAAGCGTCCTCCCCCTTCCAGCCTCAGGCTACATCTTAGAGCTGGGTGAAGGAGGAAGGAGGGGAAAGGAGCAGAGCTGCAGACTGCAGAGACAATGATAAATCATCATTGTCTGTGCATAACCTGTATGTGACCCCGGGGGGTGGGGGGGTGGGGTGTAGCAGGGACTTCTATCCATGTTATCCCCTCTCCTATCAATCAGAGAGCATACTATACTTTTGCTCTCTGATTGTCACATAGAGGGATAATGTAATACCCCTATGGGCCTAATCACAGGGGTATTTTTATGTAATACCCCTCTGAACATAACCAGGAAGTTATTGGCGCTGTGACCCAGACGTTTACATCCAGGTCGCAGCACCAAAAGAGTCGCACCAAACACTTACACAAAGTCATCAATAAAGTTTACATTTGTCCCTGTCCTGTCCATACCTGATTTTTATAGCGTAAAATACTCCAACCGCCTCTCTAGTGATATCCGTTACATGCTAAAATAATAGCAATAACGATTATTACTAGAGATGAACGTATAAAACATTTCTGACAGGCGGAAAGTTCCATCAGTCACATAACACATTGTCACCCATTGAATGTCACCATATAAAATGCCAGTTTTTGGCAGCTTCCAGATGGGTATAATAGCAGGTGGTGATGGGGGGGCCCACTTATGAAACCTTTGCACTGGGCCCACCAATGTGTTAAAACAGCCCTGCTTCTCAGGCTTCACTGAAGAACTGTTCCCACACAGGGAATACAGCGGATAGGTGAGGTAAAGGTTTTTTTTTTCTTTTTTAATTATAGGGCCGGATTGCTTTATAACAGGACGATTGGATAAGGACCTGTGGATGGGTTAGTGTCCCAAATCACCCTGAGACGTTCGCTTTAAAGAGGACCTTTCACGTCCTCATGTATATGCTGTTTTACATACTGATAGAAAGCCGACAGCACGCTGAATTCAGCGCACTGACGGCTTTCCCGGTATGTGCCCCGGGGCTGGAGATATTGGCGGTGTAAGTTTCACGGTTTACTGTCAGAAGGGCATTCCTGACAGTCTAGCTGCGCTGTGAGGAATGCCCTCCCTGACAGTACTCGTACATAGCACTGTACTGAGGGGGCGTTCCTCACAACTCAGTGTCATCGCTGGGCTGTAAGGAACGCCCCCTCTCTCTGTACTCGTCCATAGCCCTGCACTGTCAGAGGGGGTGTTCCTTACTGCCCGGCGATGACGCTGAGCTGTGAGGAACGCCCCCGCAGTACAAGTCTATGAACGAGAACTGTCAGGGAGGGTGTTCCTCACAGCGCAGCGTCATCACTGGGGGGTAAGGAACGCCCCCTCTCTCTGTACTCGCTCATAGCCCTGTACTGTCAGAGGGGGCGTTCCTTACCGCCCAGTGATGACGCCCAGTACAGCGCTATGGACGAGAACTGTCAGGGAGGGAGTTCCACACAGTGCAGCTAGACTGTCAGGAATGCCCTTCTGACAGTGAAATTTAGACCCCCGATATCTCCAGCCCCGGGGCACATACCGGGAAAGCCGGCAGTGCGCTGAATTCAGCGCGCTGTCGGCTTTCTAGCGGTATGTAAAACCACATATACATGAGGACGTGAAAGGTTCTCTTTAAGCTGAAGCCACACAAAGTGGAAAAACTGCTTTTTTTTTTGCTGCAGTGCTATGTGCAGGCAGGGGAAATAACATAACTGAGGGGGCAGAGGGGTCTGGGGTGGGCAGTCTGTACCTGCAATAATATATGTGGGCAGCAGCAGTAATATTACAGAGGGGTCTGGAGCGGTCAGCAGGAGGCTGCTATGTGATTGGGCTGCTGGGCAATGGAGGTGGAAAGCAGCTTTGCTGCCTGGAACATTTTCACCTGCATGTCTCTCTGGCTGGGACATGTGAGTGGCAGTAAAGTAGTACAGATAGCAAGCAGTGCTGCCACCCACTGACACCAAGTACAATGAATGCTAATGAAACGGGGCAGCGGGTGGTACTGATGCTCCTGTTCACTTATAAAAGTAACGCAGCCACAGCACAAACACAGGCAATGAGTACTCATGAGTGGCAGTGGTGGGTGAATGAAGCGGGTTCATCCGGGCCCAAGAAAGGGGCCCCAGGGCACTTGCATAAAAATACATCACATGAGTTTATTTCCATGTAAAGTTACAGAGCAAGGGTGTTGAGTGCTGGTGCTTAAGACCTCTGGCATTAATGTCAGCACAAAAAAATTCCCCAAGGGCATGATTCCATAGCCGAGTAGCTACACTGAAGCCTCACATCACCAAGCACAATGCCAAGTGTTGGATGGAGCGGTGTAAAGCACAATGCCAAGTGTTGGATGAAGTGGTATAAAGCACAATCCCAAGTGTCAGATGGAGCACTGTAAGTGCAATGCCAAGTGTTGGATGGAGCGGTGTAAAGCACAATGCCAAGTGTTGGATGGAGCGGTGTAAAGCACAATGCCAAGTATTGGATGGAGCGGTGTAAAGTACAATGCCAAGTGTTGGATGGAGCGGTGTAAAGTACAATGCCAAGTGTTGGATGAAGTGGTATAAAGCACAATGCCAAGTGTAAGAAGGAGCGGTGTACAGCACAATGCCAAGTGTAAGAAGGAGCGGTGTACAGCACAATGCCAAGTGTTGGATGGAGCAGTGTACAGCACAATGCCAAGTGTTGGATGGAGCGGTGTAAAGCACAATGCCAAGTGTAAGAAGGAGCGGTGTACAGCACAATGCCAAGTGTTGGATGGAGCGGTGTAAAGCACAATGCCAAGTGTAAGAAGGAGCGGTGTACAGCACAATGCCAAGTGTAAGAAGGAGCGGTGTACAGCACAATGCCAAGTGTTGGATGGAGCAGTGTACAGCACAATGCCAAGTGTAGGATGGAGCGGTGTACAGCACAATGCCAAGTGCTAGATGGAGTGGTGTAAGGCACACTGCACACTGGACTCTGAAGAGGTGGAAACGTTTTCTGTGGAGTGACCAATCACACTTCTCTATGTGGTGGTCTGATGACCCAGTCTGGGTTTGGTGAATGCCAGGAAAACGTTACCTACCTGACTCCACTGTACCAACTGTAATGTTTGGTGGAGGAAGGGTAATGCTACAGGGTTGTTTTTCAGGAGTGGGCTTCGAGCTCCTTAGGGCAAGTTCACACGGTGGAAAATGAAGAGGAATTCATCTTCATTTTCCACTGCTGATTTCCACCTGTGGGCTACCTGTGACGGGCATCAGCAATCCATCATGACTTTCCGCTGCGGATTAGGCCCAGATGAATGGGCCTAATTGGAAGGGAGGCTCGAGCCAAGCAATCCATGGCAAGATTGAGAAGGCCACTTATTTTTTCAGTGTTCCCCTGAGATCTTTGTCTCCCATTGAAAACAATGGGAAGCAGAATCTGGACAAAATCTGGGCCAAATTCCTCTGTGTGAACTTACCATTAGTTTCAATGAAAGGAAATCTTAACACTTCAGCAGACCAAAACACTTAGGACAATTACTGCTCCCTACTTTGTGGGAACAGTTTGGGGAACACCTCTGTTCTGTTCCACCTTGACAAAGCAAGGTCCATAAAGACATGTTGGGGGGGGGGGCTGTTCTGGAACTAGACTGACCCGCACAGAGCCCTGACCTCAACCCCATCCAACAACTATGGAATGATCAAATATGGAGATGCTGAGCCAGGCCTTCTCATCCAACATCAGTGTCTGACCTCACAAATGATCTGGATGAATGGGCAAAAATTCCCACAGACACTTCCAAAATCTTGTAGAAGCCTTTCCAGGAGAGTGAAGGAAAGGTGGAAGCAACTCCATAATAATGTCCATAATAATGTCCACCTTAAATTCCTCTTCATTTTCCACCATGTGAACCTAGCCTTACAGAGCTTGGCATTCACTACAGATGTAGGAACCCCTGAAACAAATGTTTGGCACGCTACATCTATTTGTTTAATGCACCACACAGAACATTTGGCATGCTGTACTATTTGCATAGCCATTGCTTTTCAATGACTGACACATCACACACATAGTATAGGCATGCTACAATAAATCTGCCGTGTGCCACATCAGTCAAGTTGGTGCTTGCTGTATCAGTACATGGTACAAGCAGCAGGACTGTACAGCAGATATTGCCAGGGGTTAAAGCATATGAGGTCTTCTGGTCTGTATTTGCTCTATGTATATTGGACGCAGCTGTCACAGACCATGATATACGATCCTTATCACCAACCATTAACCAAAGAAGTTTTACTTTTATTGGTATCCTTCAAGGACAGAAACTCTGAACTAATTTCCATTCAATAAGCCAGAAAGTCTGACAACCCAACATTTATTTGCAGCACAGATCAGTGATATACCCTAACATGGAAATGTACAAGACCAAAAGCAAAGACAAACAGATTTTGGCCAGGACTCACTTAAAGGGTGTTTTATCACTGGGGGTCTGCAATTAACCATAAGTGCACGTGTGACCAAAGCTCCATTCACTTCTATGGGACTGATGAAGTTTCCATGAACAATCCCATAAAAGTGAATACAGCAGCCGAGTATGCACACTACTGCTCCATCCACATGGGGACCTCGGAAAAAAATTTTGGACCTCTGTTCTCATGATCCCTGGCAGTCCCAACAGTTGGAACCCCAGTGATCAGACATCTATCCACTATCCTCCTTATAGGGAAAAAATTATTGCTGGGAGAAACCCCTTTAACACAATAAGGATACATTTATTTTGGGCCTTAAGGACATGGGGAATTTATTAAAGGGAGACTGTCACCAGGGTGAAGCATATTAAACCAGTAACATAGTTAGATCAGGCTCACCTGAATATAACGCCTTTTTCCCTATGAAAATTCATGCCTCCATTGCTAAGAAATTCATGTATTTCACAATATGCAAATGAGCAGTCTGGAGCACTGAGGGCGGCTCCGTTGCTCCAAACTCCTACACCCCAGCATGAACATGAAAACACAGAGCCAGGTGAGATTTCAGCATAGTACTCAAAGAACGGAGGAGGGCGCATTAGAGCAGTGTGGGGCATAGCAGTTTGGAGCAACGGAGCCGTCCTCAGTGCTCCAGACTACTCATTTGCATATTGTGAAATAAATGAAGATCTTAGCAACGGAGGCTTGAATTTTCAGAGGGAAAAAGCTGTGTGTTTTCCTTCAATCCGCCGCTACGAAAACCACCAGAAAATGGATTGTTTTCGCGGCGGCGTGCCTGCAGAATTCTCTATGCATCTGTTTGAAATGCAAAGGAAAGCTGCGACAACTATAAACATGCTGCAGGTTAAAAATCTGCAGCACAGGTCACTTTGCGCTCTGGGTTTTAGCCACATCATGTGGTTGAGATTACTATGCCACTATGCTGCTGAGGTATTTTGCTACCACTTGTTCATGGTGGCTAACCTGCTGCGATTACTGCCCATGTGCCCCCGGCCTTTCACCTGTTTTTAGGGCTTTTACTCTTCTCTATAAATATCTACTTTTGCATGATAATAACAGTTAACACTTGTGGCTCCCATAAGAACCCATCAGTGCGGGAGCAGCCATGGCCTGACAGGGGGCAACCTCTCCCTAAATTTTAGGCCCCATTCACACAAATGTAGTTTTTGTGGTTGTGTGTCTGTGCCGTATACAAGGACGACAAATTATGTAGCATTTCCTATTCTTGGCCGCATTTGCGGCACAGACAAGTGTTGGGGATCGTACAAGTCTTTTTGTGGATCCGTGATTGGGGATGACATACTGATATGTTTTTTGCAGATTAATATTTGCAGTCAGTAAAAACCACTATGATCGTGTGTATGTAGCCTAACCACTTTGATGCCGTGGTCACCATTTTTTGAGCCAAAGGCAGACAGTGGCAGGTAGTGAGCCCTCATCTATCTGATATGGATAAGCTACCCTAAGGACAGGCCATCAATATTAACCCTTGGACAAACCCTTTACTGGAATTTTATTGCACTTACACTAGGTTCACACTAGCGTTTGGTTCTCCATCAATCGGATCCACATGGGGACCCGAAAGACCGAGACCCTGTACACTTAAAAAGCGGTAACCCGGCAGAGAGAAAAGTCCTCCTTGACAATTTTAAGCAGAATCTGCGGCGGAGTTTCCTACAGAGACTCCAACGCAGATGTGAACCTGACCTGACATAGTAACACAGTTGATGAGGTTGCATGAAGACACAGGTCCATCAAGTCCAACCTGTAACCCTTTCAGTATAAAACCCTGGATCAACTTAACTACCAAGATCTAAAACCTGTAATATATTTCTGTTCAAGAAAGACGTTCAGGCCTTTTTTGATCCTGCATAATGAATCCACCATTACCACATCCTAGTAAATGATATTTCTCTGATTTTCTTGAGATAGACGTCTTTCCTCTTTAAGAAAGGTGCCATGCTATCAGTCAGAGGAGCAGCTGGTCTTGTGTAAACACTGTGGGGGGAGCCCATAGATCTTTACCCAGTGACACCTTATCCAACATCTTGTATCAGTATAGGATAAGAGGATGTCTTGTCTGAATTTTCTCTTCTTGTTTACTCTTCTGACTGCTGTCCTAGACCTTGATATACAATCCTTATCATGACCATTATACATACTGTAGAGGTTTGCTTTTATTATCCTTCAAAAAAAAAAAATATCAAAAATTCTGAGCCAGTCACACTAGTGAAATACAAGCACATTTCTGCACCCGAATAACAGCTGCAAAACAATCTTATGATGCTGTTATTTTGGGCGATCACCTCTGTCAACCCCATAGACATTGAATGGAGCAACATTCTAAGGCTAGGTTCACACCAGCGCTTGGTTTCCGTTCGGGGATTCGGTCCCCCATTCCGCTTGAAAAATTCTGAGAGAAAAGTCCAAGTCGCATTTTCGGACGGAAACTGGGCAGACCCCATTATAGTCTATGGGGTCTGCAGGATTCCACAGGTAACCGCTTTTTAAAGAGGACCTTTCACGTCCTCAGGCACATGCAGTTTTATATACCGCTAGAAAGCCGAATTCAGCTCACTGTCGGCTTTCCCGTTATGTGCCCCGGGGCTGGAGATATCAGTGCTGTTAGTTTTCTGTCCATCGTCAGAAGGGCGTTCCTGACAGTCTAGCTGGGCTGTGAGGAATGCCCCCCTGACTGTACTCGTCTGAAGACTTGTACTGGGGCGGTAAGGAACGTCCCCTCTGACAGTACAGGGCTATGGACGACAGTCGGCTTTCTAGCGGTATATAAAACTGCATGTGCTTGAGGACATGAAAGGTCCTCTGTAAGTGGATTGGGTTTCCGTTTTTTGGGTCCCCAAGCAAACCTAAAGAACGGAAACCCGAGTGCAGGTGTGAACCTAGTGAGAAGCTGGCCATGCACATCAGATTTGCGTCGCCCAAAAATATTGGTGTTTGGCACATATGATCGACCAAACATTAGCCAATTTTCTGTCTCTTTCTTTTATGTCTCAGCAGTTTAGTTGTCAATGTTGGGAATATTTCTATGAATCAGCCACCTGGGAAACAGGACTGAAAGCTACATTGACAACTAGCCTTTTTCAGCTGTTTTTTTGCCACACGCAGGTCTGCTGTGGGATGTCTCTAGTGGACCCGACACGTGGAGCCTTAGCATAAAAGTGGAAAACCCAGGTTGGCTGGGGTTGAGTAAAACAGAAAAGAAAGGGATACTCACGTTCCCCTGATCCTCTATTACAGTATTGGGTCCCCCGTTCCATCCTGTGCCCACATTGGCTGTTTGGGAAGTGAGGAGGCTCAGGTGACCACTGCCACCAATCACTGGCGTCAGCAGTTACATGCAGGGTACCAGTCACACGCACTGCTAATATGTCACCGGTACCCTGCATGTGACCGCTGAGAACAGCGACTGGCCGTGACAGTCTCCTGAGTTGTCTACCTTCTGGACTGGCCAGTGTGGACATGGGATGGAACAGGGAACCTGACGTCGTAATTTTACTCCAACCCCAGCTCTCCCTGGGTTTTCTAGGTTGACTGAAAAACCCCTTAAAGGGAATCTGTCAGGGCTATTTGGGACACTAAACCACCCACACATCCATATGGACCTGGGGTTTAGTGTCCCAAATCACCCTGTTATAACGCAATCCATGGCCGCATTAAAAATAAAAAAGCTTTATACTCACCCTGCCGCTGTACTCCCCGCACCTGTGCAGTTCTTCAATGAACACCTCGGCTTCAATGCGCATGCCTCGCAATTGCGCAGTGAAGCCGGGGTGTCCATCTTTGGCTGCACTGAAGAACAGCTGAGGCGTCGGGAGGTGTGCCAACGAAGAATCTCATGAAGAAGCCGGACTGTTCTCACCGACCAGGGTGGAGATGCATCACTTTTTTCCGCAGCGCTGTCTCCATTATACCTATACAGAAAATGTTTCCATAGGTATAGATGACATGCTGCGATTTACTAAAAAAGTGACGGTTTTTGTAATCACAGCATTTCTGCTGTGAATATTTTTCTGCAATGTGTGGATTAGCCAGAATCTCATCCACTTTGCATGTACTGTAAAAACGTTGCAGAAACGCAGTTTTTTGTTGTTGCAGTGTGACTCCATTTACTAATATTAGTGAGTCACAACCAAAGTCGCCCTAACCGAATGCAGCAGATCTCAGTGTGTACAGAAGCCCCTCCATATCTAGCCCTGATCACCTTCCCCCCATATCTCACCCTGATCACCTGCCCCTCCATATCTCACCCTGATCACCTGCCCCTCCATATCTAGCCCTGATCACCTGCCCCCCATATCTAGCCCTGATCACCTGCCCCTCCATATCTCACCCTGATCACCTGCCCCCCATATCTCACCCTGATCACCTGCCCCCCATATCTCACCCTGATCACCTGCCCCTCCATATCTAGCCCTGATCACCTGCCCCCCATATCTCACCCTGATCACCTGCCCCTCCATATCTAGCCCTGATCACCTGCCCCCCATATCTAGCCCTGATCACCTGCCCCTCCATATCTAGCCCTGATCACCTGCCCCTCCATATCTCACCCTGATCACCTGCCCCCCATATCTCACCCTGATCACCTGCCCCCCATATCTCACCCTGATCACCTGCCCCCCATATCTAGCCCTGATCACCTGCCCCCCATATCTCACCCTGATCACCTGCCCCTCCATATCTAGCCCTGATCACCTGCCCCCCATATCTCACCCTGATCACCTGCCCCCCATATCTCACCCTGATCACCTGCCCCCCATATCTCACCCTGATCACCTGCCCCCCATATCTCACCCTGATCACCTGCCCCTCCATATCTAGCCCTGATCACCTGCCCCCCATACCTCACCCTGATCACCTGCCCCTCCATATCTAGCCCTGATCACCTGCCCCCCATATCTCACCCTGATCACCTGCCCCTCCATATCTCACCCTGATCACCTGCCCCCCATATCTCACCCTGATCACCTGCCCCTCCATATCTCACCCTGATCACCTGCCCCCCATATCTCACCCTGATCACCTGCCCCCCATATCTCACCCTGATCACCTGCCCCCCATATCTCACCCTGATCACCTGCCCCCCATATCTCACCCTGATCACCTGCCCCTCCATATCTAGCCCTGATCACCTGCCCCCCATATCTCACCCTGATCACCTGCCCCTCCATATCTCACCCTGATCACCTGCCCCCCATATCTAGCCCTGATCACCTGCCCCCCATATCTCACCCTGATCACCTGCCCCTCCATATCTCACCCTGATCACCTGCCCCCCATATCTAGCCCTGATCACCTGCCCCTCCATATCCATCCCTGATCACCTGCCCCCCATATCTAGCCCTGATCACCTGCCCCCCATATCTCACCCTGATCACCTGCCCCCCATATCTCACCCTGATCACCTGCCCCTCCATATCTCACCCTGATCACCTGCCCCCCATATCTAGCCCTGATCACCTGCCCCTCCATATCTCACCCTGATCACCTGCCCCCCATATCTCACCCTGATCACCTGCCCCCCATATCTCACCTTGATCACCTGCCCCCCATATCTCACCCTGATCACCTGCCCCCCATATCTCACCCTGATCACCTGCCCCCCATATCTCACCCTGATCACCTGCCCCCCATATCTCACCCTGATCACCTGCCCCCCATATCTCACCCTGATCACCTGCCCCTCCATATCTAGCCCTGATCACCTGCCCCCCATATCTCACCCTGATCACCTGCCCCCCATATCTCACCCTGATCACCTGCCCCCCATATCTCACCCTGATCACCTGCCCCTCCATATCTAGCCCTGATCACCTGCCCCCCATATCTCACCCTGATCACCTTCCCCCCATATCTCACCCTGATCACCTGCCCCTCCATATCTAGCCCTGATCACCTGCCCCCCATATCTCACCCTGATCACCTGCCCCCCATATCTCACCCTGATCACCTGCCCCTCCATATCTCACCCTGATCACCTGCCCCTCCATATCTAGCCCTGATCACCTGCCCCCCATATCTCACCCTGATCACCTGCCCCTCCATATCTCACCCTGATCACCTGCCCCCCATATCTCACCCTGATCACCTGCCCCCCATATCTCACCCTGATCACCTGCCCCTCCATATCTAGCCCTGATCACCTGCCCCTCCATATCTCACCCTGATCACCTGCCCCCCATATCTCACCCTGATCACCTGCCCCCCATATCTCACCCTGATCACCTGCCCCCCATATCTCACCCTGATCACCTGCCCCTCCATATCTAGCCCTGATCACCTGCCCCCCATATCTCACCCTGATCACCTGCCCCTCCATATCTCACCCTGATCACCTGCCCCCCATATCTCACCCTGATCACCTGCCCCTCCATATCTCACCCTGATCACCTGCCCCCCATATCTCACCCTGATCACCTGCCCCCCATATCTCACCCTGATCACCTGCCCCCCATATCTCACCCTGATCACCTGCCCCCCATATCTCACCCTGATCACCTGCCCCTCCATATCTAGCCCTGATCACCTGCCCCCCATATCTCACCCTGATCACCTGCCCCTCCATATCTCACCCTGATCACCTGCCCCCCATATCTAGCCCTGATCACCTGCCCCCCATATCTCACCCTGATCACCTGCCCCTCCATATCTCACCCTGATCACCTGCCCCCCATATCTAGCCCTGATCACCTGCCCCTCCATATCCATCCCTGATCACCTGCCCCCCATATCTAGCCCTGATCACCTGCCCCCCATATCTCACCCTGATCACCTGCCCCCCATATCTCACCCTGATCACCTGCCCCCCATATCTCACCCTGATCACCTGCCCCTCCATATCTCACCCTGATCACCTGCCCCCCATATCTCACCCTGATCACCTGCCCCTCCATATCTAGCCCTGATCACCTGCCCCCCATATCTCACCCTGATCACCTGCCCCTCCATATCTCACCCTGATCACCTGCCCCCCATATCTAGCCCTGATCACCTGCCCCTCCATATCTCACCCTGATCACCTGCCCCCCATATCTCACCCTGATCACCTGCCCCCCATATCTCACCTTGATCACCTGCCCCCCATATCTCACCCTGATCACCTGCCCCCCATATCTCACCCTGATCACCTGCCCCCCATATCTCACCCTGATCACCTGCCCCCCATATCTCACCCTGATCACCTGCCCCCCATATCTCACCCTGATCACCTGCCCCTCCATATCTAGCCCTGATCACCTGCCCCCCATATCTCACCCTGATCACCTGCCCCCCATATCTCACCCTGATCACCTGCCCCCCATATCTCACCCTGATCACCTGCCCCTCCATATCTAGCCCTGATCACCTGCCCCCCATATCTCACCCTGATCACCTGCCCCTCCATATCTAGCCCTGATCACCTGCCCCCCATACCTCACCCTGATCACCTGCCCCCCATATCTCACCCTGATCACCTGCCCCCCATATCTCACCCTGATCACCTGCCCCCCATATCTAGCCCTGACGCCCATACAATAACACATACCTCTATACGCACCACAACTCCCATCCTCCTCTCCCCAACCCTCATCATGCCCCGTTATCTCCATGGGGGGTATGCCGGGGCTGCAGGTCCTGTGAGGATCCCAGATAAGTGAGGCCCCCTCAGGATTGGTCAGGGCTGAGGTGCACAGAAAGTTCTGGTATTTGGAAGTCTATATAAACTCCAGCTCTGAAGCTTCTCACTCATTCGGCCATTGCGACTATAGAAGAAGGACAGAAGACGTATAGAAGACATATAAAAGACGTATAGAAGACATGAACCACAAGAAGGGGTCCCCGCGAGCGGAATTAGAGGTAGGGGCGGCAGCTCACGGCTTTATTTGTTGTTATTGGTGCGTTTTACTTATTTTTGCAATATATTGCTATTTTCCCTAAGATGGAAATGGCGGGGGCAGGTAGTGTGCGGTTTGCAAGCTGTGGAGGAACTACAACACTCAGCATGCTGTGAGCTCTTACTAGGCGTTGTAGTTTTGCTGGAGCCATAACTTGTATAGCGCTGCATCCTATGATTTCGTCTTGGCGCGGCGTATACATCGCGTGTGTAGGCTAGCGTGCGTGCACACGGTGCAGCTTGGATGCGGCTATGGTAGAGCCTCTTGATTCTGCAGATAAAACATGTTAAAATAAACTTTCACCAGTATAACTTAGAAACCGCACAAAAAATCTCATGGGGTCGGCTCTGCAGTTTTTTTCCGTTGCAGATTTGGATGCTCCGTGTGCTTAGTACATAGGGCGGGGTCACCTGTGCTACAGTGCAGGCTTGTGTATGGGGCTGAGGGTTAGGAAAAGCTGAGTGGATCTGTTGGGACTTGTAGTTCTACCATCTCTTGTGTAATTGTACAGTGCTGTGGAATATGTTGGTGATATATAAATAAAATGTATTCCTATTTGGGGTTGTCAGGTGAAGGTTAGTGTGTTGGAGGGGTGCTTGGGATGGAGAGGAAGTGTTTAATTAATGGATTGGTAATAAATGATACATTGTAACACTCATAGGAGGGTCTGTAACCGGCGGAGGCACGTGGTGGGGCACATCCTGCTGCAGCGGGCTCGGTCTGACTACCTGACATGGGTAGTAGTGTCTGTGCAGAGGTTGTCAGTGTGATAGTGACGCTGCCTCTTGCCAATATCCAGGAGGAGATTAGTAGGACTGACTGGGTTGAGTCAGAAGGGGAGAGACTCTATAGGGACTATCTCACTATGCATGTCCTGCTTACTCTAGGCTCACACCTGCGCTTGGGGACCCGGAAAACCAATCTGCTTAAAAAGCGTTTACCTGAGGAAACCCGTGGACCCCATAGACTATAATGGCGTCCACCTGAAAATGCAGAGTTCTGCTAGGAGGACTCTTTCTATCTGTATTTTTCAAGTGTATTCTGGGATGGATTTCCCGAATGGAAACAACTGCTGGTGTGAACCTAACTTTTTTTTTTTTTTTTGGTCAGACAGTTCTGCATGTCTTACTGTTTCCAACCAAAAAAAGCGGCTTCACGGCTCGGAGGCTGCAATCGGACACCTGCGGATTGGGTTTTTAAACAAACCGTTTGCAAAACCTTTCCCAATCCTTTTTTCTGATATTTAGGTCTGATTCACGGTGCACGGACACCAGGCGCAAATGTGAACCAACCCTAACCCAGAACTCTAAGGATAGGTTCACACCAGTGGTTGGTTTCCATTTGGGAATTCCATCCCAGAATCCGCTTGAAAAATCTGCTTTCGGACGGACTCCATTATAGTCTATAGTGTTCAAGGGTTTCCTCAGGTAAACACTTCTTAAGCAGATTGGTTTTCTGGGACCCAAAGAACGGAAACCCAAATGCAGGTGTGCATAAAAGCCGGACATGCATAATGGAATGGTCCCTAAGGAGGAATATGCGAATAACACCTCATTGATGGCTCCTTATAGGTTAATGCCTGGTTTAAAAAAAGGTATAATCTGGGAATTACCAACCAGAAAAACTGCTGCAGAAGGAAGAGGGTCTGCAGACAGACTGAGGTTGTTGGTCAGTACTGAGCAGGAGACTGGCTGTGCGAGAGGTCTCGTGGTGATGTCTCATTAAGGAGAACCGTACGGGGACTTAGACCATGGGAGCTCTGCTTATGTAGGAGACACCATTACTGTATGCTGTGCTGTCTGTTTTGATGGATTTCACTTAAAGGGGTTTTTCCATGAACATAACATTATATTTGTAGACAAACATTTTTGCAAATATAAACAAGATTTTGCAGATTTTTAACCCCTTAATGACCCGGCCATTTTTTGTTTTTGCATTTTCGTTTTTCCCTCCCCACATTCCAAGAGCCATAACTTTTTCATTTTTCAGTTCACAGAGTCACATGATGGCTTATTGTTTGCAAAACAAATTGTACTTTGTAATGTCACTATTCAATATGCTGTGCAATGTACTGGGAAGCTGGAAAAAAATTCAGAATGAGGTGCAATTGGAGAAAAACTGAATTTGCGCCAAATTCATATGGGTTTAATTTTTACACCATTCACTGTGTGGTAAAAATGACATGTTATCTGTATTCTGCGGGTCAGTACGAACACGGCGATACCAAATTTATATAGTATTTGTAATGTTTTGATACCTTTTAAAAAATTTAAAACTTTGCTAAATAGAAAAAAAAATTTGCGTCGCCATATTGTCACCTGTAACTTTTTCATATTTACATGTATGGAGCTGGGTAAGGCGTCTTTTTATGCGGGAAAACATGACGTTTTTATTGATACCATTTGGGGAAAGAGCTGATGGTTTGATCACTTTTTATTCAATTTTTTTATAGGAGACAAAGTGTTGAAAAAAACGCTATTTGGCCATTTTGATTTTTTTTCCCCGCTATGCCGTTCACCGTATGGGATAAATATTTTAATAGTTCGGGCATTTTGGAGTGCGGGGATACCTAAAGTGTTTATGCTTACTTTTGTTTGTTTACTTTTATATCTGATCTAGGGAAAGGGGGGTGATTTGAACTTTTGTGTTTTTTTTAATTTTTTCATACTTTTAAAAACTTTTTTTTTCTACTTTTACTTGTATGATCAGACTCCCTAGGGACCTTGAAACCTAGGGAGTCTGATCGATCATACTATTCACTGCGATACTACTGTATCGCAATGAATAGCAAAATGCCTTCACTGCTATTAGACGATGCCTCTGGCATCGCGTAATAGCTGTAATGTAATGACAGGCCTGGGAGCCTTCAATAGGCTCCCGGCTGTCATGGCAACCAAGCGCCGCCCTCCGATGTTCTGGAGGGCGGCGATGAGGTAAAAATGGCGGCACCCTTGGCGGCTCTGCAATTTAGATGCCGCGGTCGCGTTTGACCGCGGCATCTAAAGGGTTAACAGCCGCGATCGGTGCAGGCACCGATCGCTGCTGTTAGCTGCGGGTCCTGGCTGTATTATACAGCCGACACCTGCGGTGTATGGAGAGCGCTCAGCTCCTGAGCGCTCTCCATACATCGTCATGCGACTCAGGACGTACTATTACGCCCTGGGTGGTTAAGGGGTTAAATATTTCCTCCAACCATCTTAGTGGTGACACCTTTTGTCTTGATTGGTTACCAATGGATACAACTGAATGCAGGAACTTTCTATGGTCTGGGACTTGTCAGAAACCCAGCCATGATGTCCTTATTGTCCGGGTTATCTTCTCATACATGTAGTGCACCTGTCTGATAACCTGTTCACAAAGTTCCTGCATTCATGGTCGTATGCACTGGCCACTGATCACAGCCCAGCTAGATGTCAGGAACGCTCTTCTGACAGTGGGCTAAGATTGGTAAGGGTGGGTTCACACCTGCGCTTCAGTCCGTCCGCTGCCAATCCGAGTGAAAATCTCGGGGAACGGGATCGGCATCGGATACCGACAGGTTAGCGATGCATTGGTTAAAAACCCATTCATTTGAATGCGCTTACACCCTCTGTGCTGCAAAGCTGATTTTCGTCGGACACGAAGTGCTGCATGTCCGACTTTGTTTCCGACGAAAAAAAAAAGATTCGCAGCGCAGAGGGTGCAATCAGACTCCCGCGCATTGCTTTAAAAACCCATTCAAATGAATGGGTTTTTAACCAATGCGTCGCTAACCTGTCGGTATCCGATGCCGATCCCGTTCCCCGAGATTTTCACTCGGACTGGCAGGTGGATGGACTAAAGCGCAGGTGTGAACCCACCTTTATTCACAGATATCTTCAGCCCCGGGGCATGTAACGGGAAAGCCGACAGCGCTCAGTCGACTATATAGCGGTATATGCCAGAGGACATGAAAGGTCCTCTTTAATACTTTCCTGGCTATCATGTTAATGGATCTTGCTCTAACTCTAAAGGGTTGATCCCTATGATCGGAGGGGACTATGGTGCCCGCTCAGCTCCTGAGCAGGTGCTGTTTAAAGTCTCAACACCCACCATACATGCACGATGGATGACAGAAGGGTTTTCATACTAGCTGATTGTTGCAGATTTTAACCTATTCCCAACATCTGCCATAATACGGCAGATGTCGGGGTCTTTATATTATGCTACTGGCTCTCCAGGGGGAGCGAGCAGTTACCATGACAACTGGGAGCCTATTGAAGGTTCCCAGGGTTGTCATTACGTTGGTTCTATTACAGGCTGGACTAGCGATTTTACAATACACTGCAGTGTATTAAGGCCACTAGTGGGTCTAAAAATGTTTCAAAAAGTCAAAAGCTGAACCACAGGGTTTTTGTTTTTTACTTCCTGTAAAAAAGGATCAAACATCAGACATTCCCCAAAATGATATAAATAAAAAGTACATCTAGCCCTGCAAAAAAAATCTCCATGATGCTAACTTCACAGTTTGAATTTCCATTCTTTGGATCTTGGGGACCCAAAAAACAGAAACCCTATACTCTTAAAAAGTGGTTACCCAAGGACTCCATAGACTATAGTGGGGTCTGCAGGGTTTCTGCCTGCTTTTAGGACTTTTCTCTCTGCCTATTTTGCAGAATGGGACAAAGTCCCTGAACTCTGTGAACCAACCCTTAAGCAGCCCCATTTACAGAAATCTAAAGTTGTGGGAAAATGTCAACTGAAGAGATTTTTTTTTTTTTTTTTTTTTTTTTCTCCCCAGATTTGTTTTTTTAAAGGTATTTTGGTATTGCTGTAATGGTGAAAACCTGCAGCATACAGGTAACATGTCACTTTGGCTGCACAGTGAAAGCCAAGCCCATAAAATGGTGCAAATGCAGTTTTTCTCTAATTCCACCCAACTCTGAATTTTTTTTTCTGCTTTCTAGTACATTGTACGGAATATTAAATGGTGACATTACAAACTACAGTTTGTCCCACAAAAAATAAGCAGTCATACAGCTCTGTGAACGGAAAAGTCAAGGCTTTTGGAAGAAACGAAGTAAAAACATTTCTAACATTTCTGACCCATCCATAGCATAAGCCATCGATATTAGATGTGTGGGACCCCCACAGATCTCCGAAACGGAGGTGGTACTGCTTATGGTATGTAAATATTAGAGCTGCTCTGTCTCGGTACAGTTGAGCTGTGGGGGTCCTGGGTGTCAGACACCCCCCACAAACCTAGTATTGATGGCTTAACCTATGGATAGGCCGTCATGGTTAGAAACCAGACGACTCTTGTATGTTAAATGGATTATTTGCTTCCTGACTTTTTTTTTGCAACAAAGGGTGTCTTTAGTATAGCAAAAGCTAATGGTGGTGATGTGTAATTTTTTTTGTTCTGTTTTAGCCACAGGCTTGGCTTGAATCCATAAACAGTAGAAAGAAGGATGCGCTTGATAAATGGATAACAGGCTCAAATATTCAACTGAGCCAAGTCAATGGACAAAGGATATATGGCGGCCCTCCTCCAGGTAATTGTATAGAGCGTTGTGTGGTTCTTTAAAACTGTGAGATGCTGACTTCTTACTAAGGCGATGTCCTCTTGTGGCAAGCTGTGTTTTATGAGCAGATTTTGCTGTGGATTTCACCCTGTGCTTTGCAAAAAGTGAACTCCAAAGCAGGGATGTCTATAAAACATTGGTGGGAAAAGTCTTATTGGTCCCCACCAGCAGAGGACAAATGTGGGCAAGTATAGTGTTGGATGTTTTTGTGTTAAAGGGAGTGTCCCCCGACCCCAGCACAACAACCCAGCCCTGCCAATAGGGTCACCTGAATCAGTGTTTTCCCCAAATGGCTGCCTCCAGTTTTATGTACATGAGTTTAGCTTTTTGGAGCAATGGTAATACCTGGTGACACACCCTTTAATTGACGACGACAATCATGATCCTAGACAAAAATGGTGATCTCAGCTGCACAGTTGGGAATTCACAAGGGGAAAACAGATTGATTCAGGTGACCCTAACCTGCCTGCGAGGTAGGGTTCTTATGGAATGCCACAGTTTACAGCTAATAGGTGGAGAACCTTCTAAGAAAAAGGACTATCCTAGATACACTGCCCCTTTAACTTTTTGTGGCAAGACAGAGGTACAATGGAAAAGGGTTTGTGTGACTTATTTTTATTTTTTTGCCAGGGTGGGTTGGAGATGTCCCACCACTTGGGTCTGAAGTTTTCATCGGAAACCTTCCACAAGAGATATATGAAGACACCTTGATACCTCTTTTCCAATCTGTTGGAAAGCTGTATGAGTTTCGCTTAATGATGACCTTCAGCGGCCTTAACCGTGGCTTCGCCTATGCACGTTATTCCTCAAAACACTATGCAGAGCAAGCCATTGTCCAACTTGCCGGCTTTGAAATACAGCCAGGCTGTAAGATAACGGTGTGCCGAAGCACCGAGAAGAGCGAGATTACACTGGATGGCCTGCCGGGGTTTCTGGATAAAGATGCGATAGAGGAGATCCTGGGAGAGACCACAACTGGCATACATGCAGTATCTCTCTATGCCAGCCCCACCACAAACTCCAAAAATATGGTGGTTGTGAAGTACATCTCCCATAGGGCAGCCGCCTTGGCAAAGAAGCGCCTGTGTGAAGGTTGGTATGGATTATTTCTTTCAAATTTAAAACTTTTAGCTTAGATTGTCTGGGCAAAAATAAAAAAAAAATAGGCCAGTTCAGGTGAAGAAAAAATCATCATACCTGGGTCCGGTGTCCTCCCAGCTTATTCCTTTCCTGCTGTTCCGTTGTGTTCTAGAAGTGAAACTCCTCGCCGGCTGTGACATTCCAGATCCCTTCTGCTGAAGCTGCTGATTGGCCTCAGCGGTCATGCAACATCAGGAAGTGACACCCAGGATGTCACAGGTAGTGACATCACTTGTCCTTCACTGAGACCATTGATTGGCCTCATGGGAAAGAACACGGGACATCACAGGTGATATGACGTCCGAGTTCCTTTCCTGAGACTGCTGACTGGTCTCAACAGTTGTGTGGTGAGGACTTCCACCTGAACAAGACCGTGGGAGCAGCAGGACCGGATCACAGTGGGAGACTTGCGTATCGGAGACAGGGAAGTGTGTTTTTTTTTTTTTTTTTTTAGCCTTCTTGAGAGGTATCCTGGAAACTCCTTTTAAGATCTTCACCCCTTAGCAGCATTGGCTTTGCCCCTAATACAGACGTAATATTCGAAATTAGTCTGTTCCAAAATTGCCCATAAGTGGTATTTTGGTCCCTGTAAATAAAGGTTCTCCTCATATAAGTTGTACTTTCTGTATTAGTTTCAAGGTCTCTGCGGTCATTCAGTAGGAACGCCATATCGAGTAGATAAAAATCTGGCCTGTTATGTTGTGGTCATGCCTAGTCAGAAGACAGAAGCTCTGATAACTGTGCTGTATCGAGCTGTGCACCTGTGTGATCGCCCCATGACCAGGACAGATCTATATCCCCTGGGAGTAAACCATGACTGTTCCTATTGAATGACTGCAAGCGGAGATGTTGGAGACTGAGAATTGAATACTGAAAGTATAAGGGAAAAATTTACAGAATACTTTGCTGAAACCATCATACGTCTTATAGAGAAATCCTGCCAAGGAGAATTCCACAACTTGAAGTTGACTTGCCCAAAGTCTTTGTGCTCAGGGAGCCAAAGTCGCTTGTCATGCACCATGTATAAAGGTGACTATACACAATAGATGGATGTTGGCCTAATGTGCCTATTTCAGTGGGGTTGGCTGCCAAATGAGGCTGTCTGACTCTTGCCCTAATGGTAGGCATCATGGGGGTCGGAGTGAAGAATTGGGGATGTGTTGTACCAGATTCTTCAGCCTTAAGGTAGAAGGTTCTTAAGGCAGTGGCTTACAACTCCCCTCCCTACTGAAAACACATGCCCCGAGTGTGTATAAAGTAGGGAGGGTCTATCTAATGTGTATGGCAATGAGTTATGGGGTAAAGATGTTGGCAAAGTTGTATTTTCCTCTTCCCAACATGCAGATGTCAGGTCTTTAGAGGATCTTTCACCAATTCCACCTTTCTACATCCTTCAATAGGCACTGCTCCACCAATTCTGATGCAGTTGGAATTTTTCCCCACCATTTCTGAGAAATTGATGAAGTTAGTTAAGCAATCAATATATTAAGTGCTTTGCTGCTGGGTAGGAAGTCTCTGGTTGGAGCAGGTTGTCAGGTGGGTGGTCCCAGACTGTCAAGTTTCAGCAGCCAGGATGCTAATGAGGTACTTAACAATCTGGGACCACCCAACTGACCATCTGCTCCAACCATAGACCCTGCAGCAAAGCTCCCAATTAGTATATTGCTTGCTTAACTAACAGCACTGATATCTTCGGAGCGGTGGGGGCGAGAGAAAATTCCAACTGTTGGAATGGGTGGAGCGGAGCCTATTAACAATTGTAGAGGCGGTATAAGATCATCTTTAACCCCTTAAGGACCCAGCCCAAAAGTGCGTTAAGGACCAGGCCTCGTTTTTCAAAACTGACATGTCACTTTATATGGCAATAACTTTGAGACGTTTTTTCGTGACACATTGTACTTCATGTTAGTGGTAAACACTAATGAATATTTTTGTATTTATTTATAGAAAAATAGGAAATTTGATGGAAATTTTGAAAAAAATCGCAATTTTCAAAATGTGACATGCTCTGCTTTTCAGACATAGTCATACCACCCAAATACATTAATACATATTATCTACCATATCTCTGCTTTATATCGGCATCATCTTTTAATCGTCCTGTAATTTATTTTGGATGTTTGAAGGCTTACAAGTGTAACAGCAATTTTGCAGATTTACAAGAAAATTTCCCAAACTAATTTTTTAGGGACCACTTCAGTTCTGAAGAGGATTATAATGGCCTATATATTAGAAACCCCCATAAATCACCCCATTTTCAAAACTGCACCCCTCAAATAATTCAAAATAACATTTGGGAAGTTTGTTAACCCTTTAAGAATTTCACTGGAATTAAAACAATATGGAGGTGAAATTTAGACATTTAATTTTTTCCCACTAATTCCTTAATTTAGCCCTAAAATGAACACATTCACAAAGGGTTAAAGGAAAAAATGCATCTCAGTTTGTTATGCAATTTCTCCCGAGCACGGAAATACCCCACAAGTGGGTGTAAACTGATGTTTGGGCGAATGGCAGCGCACGGAAGGGAAGGAGCGACACTGGGCGTCTGAAAAGCAGATTTTGCTGGAATAGTTTTCAGGTGCCATGTCTCATTTGCAAAGCCCCTAGAGTACCAATACAAAGGAAAACCCCAAAAAGTGACACCATTTTGCAAACTACACCCCTCACAGAATTCATATAGGGGTATAGTGAGCATTTTGACCTTACATTCGATTCACAGATTTTGCTAACACTGGGATGTATAAATGAAACATTACTAAAATGTCACTTTATCCCCAAAGTTTTCATTTTCACAATGGGTTAAAGGAGAAAAAGCACCCCACAGTTTGCAAAATAATTGCACCTAAACACAGCAATACCCCATATGTGGTCGTAATCTGCGGTATGGGTACATGGCAGGGCTCAGAATGGAAAGAGCGCTATTTAGCTTTTGGAGGGCAGATTTTGCTGGAATAGTTTTCAGGTGCCATGTCGCATTTGCAGAGACCCCAAAGTACCAATACAGTGGAAACCCCCTAAAAGTGACCCCATTTTGGAAACTACACCCCTCACAGAACATATCAAGGGACATAATGAGCATTTTGACCCTACAGCTGTTTCACAGATTTTATTAACATTGGGACATTAAAATGAAAAATTACTTTTTTTCCAATAAACCGTCAATTTAGCCCCAAATTTTTCATTTTCACAAGAGGACAAAGGAGAAAAAGCACCCCAAAGTTCGTTACACAATTTCTCCTGAACACAGAAATGCCCCATATGTGGTTGTAATCTGCTGCATGGGTACATGGCAGGGCTCAAAATGGAAAGAGCGCTATTTAGCTTTTGGAGGGCAGATTTTGCTGGAATAATTTTTGGATGCCATGTCGCATTTGCAGAACCCCTAAAGTACCAATATAATGGAAACCTCTCAAAAGTGACCCCATTTTAGAAACTACACCCCTCAAGGAATGTATCAAGGGGTATTATCATTTAGAGCCTAAAAATGCTTCCCAAAAATTAATGTACAAAGTGAAAATTAAAGTTTTTAAAGAAATATCCAATTTCAGTGCCTAATACGTTGCGGCCACTTTGTGGCATCAGAGACATGAACTCCTAAAACTATTAAGTGGGCTATCCCGGGGACAAAAAAATTAAATATGTGGGTATAAACTGCTGCTTGGGCACGCAGCAGGGCTCAGAAGGGAAGGAGCACTGTGGTTTTTTTTTAGCTTTTGGAGTACAGATTTAGAGGGACTTTCTGGTCGCCATGATATTTTTGCAGAGCCCTGGAGGTGCCAGTAAATTGGAATTCCCCAAGAAATGACCCCCATTTTGTAGGGGCAATTTTAGGGTCTCTGCAAATGTGACATGGCGTCCAAAAAAACAACAATCTAAATATGCGCTCCAAAAGCACATAGCGCTCCTTCACATTTGCGCCCTGCTGTGTGCCCAAACGACAGTTTATGCCCCCATGTATGACACTGGTGTACCCAGGATAACGTACTTAATGCCATATGTGGGTATAAACTGCTGTTTGGGCAGAGTCGGGCACAGAAGGGAAGGAGAGCTATTTTGGTTTTTGGACACCATGCCACTTTTGCAGAGACCATGAATTGCCAGTAAAGTGGAATCCGCAGACGTGTCACCCCATTTTGGAAACTATACCCTTCAAGGGATTTATCAAGTGGGGTAGCGAGCATTATTAACCCTTAAGTGTTGCATTCTTTTAATTTCCAAAAATGAATGCGCAGCTGATAATGAAGTTAAAAATGAAATTTTTCTATAGATACGCCATTTCAGTGCCCAATATGTTGTGCCCAGTTTATGTCTGCACAGACACACACTCCAAAAACTGGTGAGCGGGGATCCTGGGCACAACAGCTTTTGGAGCGTTCATCTCTGATACAAGCTGGGCACAACATATTACACACTGAAATGTCGTATTCCTGGAATAATTGTCATTTTCACCTTTCATCATCAGCTGCGTATTCATTTACGGATAATAAATTATAGCAACACTTGGGGGTTAAAAATGCTCACTGTACCCCTGGATAAATTCCTTCAGGGGTGAAGTTTCCAAAATGGGGTGACATGTCAGGGGATTCCACTGTACTGGCATTTCAGCTCTGCAAAAGTGCAATGGCGTCCAAAAACCAAACTGTCCAAGTCTGTGCTCCAAAAACCAAATAGCGCTCCTTCCCTTCTGTGCCCGGCTGTGCCCAAACAGGAGTTTATACCCACATATCACATTAAGTACCTTATCCTGGGTACACCAGTGTCATACATGTGGGTATAAACTGCAGTTTGGGCACACAGTAGGGCACAGAAGAGAAGGAGCGCTATGTGGCTTTTGGAGTGCAGATTCAGATGTTTGGGATCTGGATGCCATGTCATGTTTGCAGAGCCTGTAAGGTACCAGTAAAGTGGAATCCCCTAGGGAATGACCCCATTTTGAAAACTGCACCCCTCAAAGAATTTATCAAGGGGTGTAGCGAGCATTAGTATCCCAGACGTGACTGCACAGCGGATGGGGAAAAGTGAATATGTAATCTGTGCGTAGTACATTGGGTACACTAAATTCCCTACTATTTCCCCAGTAGTTCCTATTATTGGGGAGGTCACTCTGGGGGTCACTTCTGGTTTATCCCTCGTAAGCTCTAAATCTGGGGTGTACCCTAATATACGCTCGCACAGCTTATACATTCCCTTCCTGCCGCAGCCAGTTATGCTCTAATGATTTGGCGATTTTTGGGGTTTTTGTCTTCACATTGTACGAGTTATATTTTCTTTATTTCTCTGGTGATGTAGCCATATGAGGGTTTGTTGTTTTCAGGGTGAGATGTATTTTTTAATGACATCATTTTTAGGTGCTTACAACTTATTAAATAAATTTTATTAACTCTTTCTTGGTGGATTAAAAAACAACCCCATCAATTCTGGCACTGCGTTTTATCTTTTAAATTTTTCACCATGCAGCGTAGAGCATAAGTAACATGTTATCTTTATTCTGCGGGTCAGTATGATTACGGCGATACCTCATTTATAATGTTTTTTTATGCAATACCAATTTTGCAGAACAAAAACCCATTTGGGGACATAAATTAATTTTTTTTGCATCGCCATCTTCTAAGATGCGTAGCATTTTTATTTTTCAGTTTAGAGAGTTGGTTTAGGGCTTATTTTTTGCGGTACAACCTGTGCTTTTTATTGGTACTATTTTGGGGTACATATGACTTTTTGATCACTTTTTATGGCATATTTTGTAAGGTGAGATGGCGAAAAATCGTTACTTTTGGCGGGTTTTTTCCGTTTTTTTTCCCCCGACTTTCACCGTGTACATTAAATATGGATTCAGTTTTATTGTACAGGTTGTTACGGACGCAACGATACCAAATATGTATTGTTTTTATAAATTTTTAGGTTTATTTTTTATATAATTCATTTTATATAGGAAAAGGGAATTTTTGGGGCTTTATTCTTTTATTAATTTTTTTCACATACTTTATTTTTTTTTTTTTCACTTTTTTTTACTTTTTCTTGTGTCCCATTAGGACACCTGAGCCAGCAATGCTTTGATCTCTGGCTCAGTACTATAGACTGCAAGACACGAGCATACTCGTGTCTTACAGCCTATACAGGAAGTCAGCGCTATGGAAACACAGCGCTGACTTCCTGATGTATCGGCAGGATCAACCAGGTACTGGGAGCTCCAGGCAGCCTGGGGTCACTTGGCAGACCCCGGGCTGCACATTAGAGATATCGGCACCCCCTGATCTCGCTGCGGGGGGGTGCCGGGGGGGTCGGCAAGACGGCGGAACCCCTTGGATGCCGCGGTCATGTTTGACCGCGGCATCCAAGGGGTTAAAACCGCCGATCGAAAGTTATGGCCGACCGGGGGTTATGGAGCAGGGTGTTAGCTGTCAGATACAGCTAACACCCGGTTCCGATACCGCCCGCTCAGTGAGCGGGCACTGGCCTTGGGCATAGTATTACGTCCTGGTGCGCGAGTACCTAGCGCCCAGGACGTAATAGTACGTCCAAGGTCGTTAAGGGGTTAAACATGTTTTACACAGCAGATGTCCACCACATGGTCAGACTGGGTGGTTTTTGCTGCAGTTCCGCTGCACAGTGCCCACAACTTTCATCTTTTGCATAGCCATTGCTCTAAGGGAAGAATTTTCCCATCCAGGTATCATAGTAATCTTTAGCACTTGATACCCAACCTGCAATTCATGCTCTGAAGGACCCACCATGACCACATATTACAGCCTCCGCACTAGACTAGTTTTGTACCCATGATTCTAGTTTTTAATGGACTTGTTTGGCTTTTCAACAGGTGTCCAGGTCATATGTGGCTATCCCTTCACCGTAGACTGGCTTCAGCAGTCGGTAAGACTGAAGCTACAAGTTAGCACCCTGGCAAAACGAAGTTTCTTACCTCCGAAAGTGACACCAGCGGCTGAGGTCACACAAGAGAAATTCACACCCAGTGCTGTCCAATGTCTGCAACTCCTGTGTGAGAACCTGAAATTGGGCCAGCCGCACTACCAGATCAAGTTCCTGACCCTCGGCAACTGCGGTTGGCTGAGGTTTAGGTACTGGGTGCAGATCCCGAAGCGTCCTGTACCCTTCACAGGGTATTCTTGGCTCGCAGGTGACAAGCTCATTCCGACAGACAAGTACCAGCAAGCTAAGGAGATGGTAGCCTTGCAGCTTCTGAAGGAACTGGGTGAGTGTGTGGCTTTAAAGGGATCTTCTGAGTCTGGGGAGGAAAAATGAAGGCCCTAAAATGAAGGAATACGTTTCTTGAATATAAGGATTCCTCTAAAGTGACACCCCCCCAAAAAAACTGGTGCTTTATCAAGACTGGTCTTGATGGTGTCAGCCCCACCAGAGTTGGCAAGCAATTTGGACGCCTTATCTTAAATTAGCCGCCAGGGTCTGTGCACTTATAGAAATCTATGCTGTCTCCTTACTGGCATAATTTACCAAGAAAACTGGTGTAAATGCTAAATCTGAGGCTTAAGGTGTGACAGGTGCAAGTTAGGCTAGGTTCACACTTGCACTTGGCTCTCCATTGACAGAGCCGGACCGCGAAAACGGTGGTTATAGACTATCAAGGGATCTGTTGGGTTTGCACCGTCTTTATACTGAAACTGACAGAGAAAAGTCTCTCGCGCACGACTTTCCTCTTTACCAATTTTTGGTGGAGTCTCCAACAGTAGATGTGAACCTAGCCTTAGACTTTTTGCACAAAAATTTCAACTATTGCTTAAAAAAATATACTATTTTCATGGCTTATACCGTTCTGTTTTTGTCTTTCAGGGTACATTGCAGATTAGCGGGTTTTTATAATGAAGATTCTGCATCTTTTTAATGTTTTTTATAGGCCGCTGATGTTTGTATGCCGAGAGATCATCCTCTTTTTAGATCACTTTATGAATGTCCATATACATAAATCTCTGTATGACTAAGTTATTGTACTGAACAAGGCCTGCTCATTGACATTACACCCCCCTCACTTCTGTATGCCATTGGAGTAACGTCCCCAAAATGGTAAACCTTGATCACCACTATCCCGCATGGTGTGTATGTCTGGTTACACCACACACTGCACTTGGATTTCGACTCACCTCTTGGACTGGCCTTATCACATCATATGCGATCTTATCATGTTTTATTGTTAGCACTTGTATCACAGATTTTAGTGAGTTATTTTTGCACTTGTTTTTGTATGTTCTTTGCTGTTTGGCACGAGGTGTGCATGTCTGAGCACTGACCAAGAGCCTTGGATTTGTAAACTTTTTTTTTTTTTTTTTTTGTTTTAAGATGTTTTATATTTTATGAAAATAAGTAATATTTAGAGATTTTATAAAAGTTTTGCAAGCAAATGATTTGACTTTCTCTTTACTTTATACTGTTGTGCAGGCCTGGACAAGTCTTAGGATGGCCATATACTTGAGATTTCAGCCACCATTAATAACTAAACTGCCCCATCGGGGGGGGGGGGTTATTTATATAATATATAACGCAACGTGGAGCCTTAGCCTAAAGGGGTCGTCTGGCCCCGAATTGATTTTTTTATTTTTTTTTTTTTCCCATACTGAATGGTCATCAGTATGATCTGTGGGGGTCTGACACAGACCCTGCACAGATCAGCTGTTCGGCAGCCCCCAGGTGACAGATGGAAAGTGGTTCTCATTAAGTGCATAGCAACATGCTACTCATTACTGCAGTGCACAGCATGCTGTTCTGCCTGATATGCTAATTTGGCTCTGTATTGTCAAGTGGGCAGTCTCTGGCATGAGCAGGTGAAGGGGTGTGATTGTGACACTGAACAGAGGAAGGCACTGTCAGCTCAGACTTGCCCTTTTGCTTGTTCTTGTCTGACACCACCCACTTGACAGTATAAAGCCTAATGGTCATGTCAGGCACCAAAACGAACAGCACTGATTTCTCAAGGATGGTGGGGGACTAGAATAAAAAAACCTAACTGTGCCAAAATCAGTAGAGCCTTATGTATGTTGTATAATGTTGACCTATACCACAGCACTTACAGAAATTCAGTCACATTTTCAGTTCCTGATCCTGGTCAGTTCCTGGTCTTTAGTGTGTGGGAAGAAACCGGAATACCCAGAGGAAACCCACGTAAACTGGAAGAACATACAAACTCCTTGCAGATGTTGTCCTTGGTTGGATTCAAACCTCAGACTCCAGAGCTGCAAGGCCACTGTGATAACCACTGAGCCACCTTTTAACCCCTTCCCAGTGTCTATGACCAGCCTCAATAGCTATGTAGCAAATCTCCCATAGACTGTAATACAACTGTATTGCAGTCTATGGGACTTGCAATCATATGATTGCAGGTTCAAGCCCCCTAGGGGGAACTAATAAAATAGTAAAAAAAAAAAGTTTTAAAAATATAAAAACAAAGTTTCCCTAGAATACATATAAAAGTAATATATTACTGTGAAACACACATTAGGTATCCCTGTGTCCAAAAAGGCCCGGTCTACAAACTTATAAAAATACTTTTCTCGTATGGTAAATGCCGTAGCGGGGAAAAAAAATTCAAAAGTGCCATACCGTGGTCTTACTTCTGATAAAAATTTGAATAAAAAGTGATAAAAGCGTTATACCATTTCGGGGAATATATTGAAGTGCACCTGGACCCGCAAAATGACTCCCAATGCATCCCTGTACACGGAAATATAAAAAAGTTACAGGTGTCAGAGAACAGTGACTTTTAGAAAACTTTTTATTTTTGCAAAAAAGCTTAATTTCAAGGGGTTAAAATGTAAATAACTATATAAATTTGGTATCCCCAGAATCGCATCAAAATATAGAATACAGGTGACATATCATTTTGGCTGCAGCGTAAACGCCACAAAGCCTGTCAGAGTTGCATGAATACACTTCAAATCCACCCCATTCTGAATTTCCCCCCCCATTGTACATTGTACAGAATAACAAATGGTAGCATCATGAAGAAAAATTTGCCCCACAAACATTAAGCCCTCATATGGCTTTGAGAGCAGTACAATAAGAACGTTGTGGGGTTTGGAAGGTTGGGAATCAAAAACGAAAATTGAAAAATGTTACAGGTGGTGAATGATCTTTCCTGCACACCTGTTCCAGAATTCTGGTACACTTGGTTTGGCTAGTCTCCCTAATCTTGAGGTTTTTCTGGGCCCCAATTTGTTTTCATACTGAGCATCAGTGTATGATCTATTAGGGTCTGACACCCAGATCCCGCACAGATGAGCTGTTGCAGCAGCCTTTGGGTACTGGAAGCTTCTAGTGGATGTGGAGTGTGTAGCAATGCCCTATACAAGTAACTGAAGTGGTGCAACAGACCCATCTACTGCATTGTAGTGCTTTTAACACCATACAGCCCAGGTTATTGAGGGACAAGCTGGGCCTTGCTGGAGTGGACCACCTCTCCAACTGGATCCTAGACTACCTCACAAATCGACCTCAATACGTGAGAGCCCGAGACTGTGTGTCAGGTACAGTGATCTGTAAAACGGGGGCACCTCAGGGTACGGTTCTCGCCCCTTTCCTCTTCACACTGTACACTGCAGATTTTAGGTGCAACTCATCCAGCTGCTACCTACAGAAGTATTCTGACGACTCTGCAATAGTGGGTCTCATCACAGATGATGATGACAGGGAGTACAGAGAACTGAACCAGGATTTTGTGGACTGGTGCCACCGGAACCACCTGAAGATTAACGCGGGGAAGACCAAGGAGATGGTGGTGGACTTCCGCAAAGGCAGAAGCCCTCCTAAACCAGTGGACATCCTGGGGACGGGCATCGAGATTGTGAACACCTATAAGTACCTGGGTTTGCTCCTTAATAATAAGCTGGACTGGGCAGATCATATGGAGGCCCTGTACAGGAAGGGCCACAGCAGGCTCTACCTGCTTAGGAAACTGAGAGCCTTTGGAATCCGGAGGGCACTTCTTAGAACTTTCTTCAACTCGGTAGTGGCATCAGCCATCTTCTTTGGAGTGGCCTGCTGGGGGAGCAGTATATCAACCAGGGACAGAAATAAACTTGACAAGCTGATTAGAAGGGCCAGCTCTGTCCTGGGGAGCCCACTGGACCCAGTGCAGGTGGTGGGTGACAGAAGGATACTGTCCGTGGTGAGCTCCATGCAGAAGAAGAAGTCCCATCCCATGCATGAGACTGTGATCGCGCTGAGCAGTACTGTCAGTGACCGACTGCTCCACCCTAGGTGTGAGAAGGAGCGCTATCGGAAGTCTTTCCTCCCCACCGCGGTTAGGCTGTACAACCAACACCGACCTAAGCGGAGATCATTACACACAGAGAACTGAAAATATCTCTCTGCCTGTTAAATCCCCCCCCCCCCCCCCCTGCTACGCCCTATCTGTCTGTCTGCTATCAATGTAATGCCTCTCACCTTGGAATATTCCTGTACATGTTGTATTTGTATTTGTATCTGCTTATCTTTGCTGCTGTAACACACTGAATTTCCCCATTGTGGGACTATTAAAGGACTATTATTATTATTATTATTATTATTTAGGAAAATTGCAGTACCGCTCCTATTATGTGTATAAAAGCGGTACTGCATCACTCACTGTCTACAAGCAGATTCCAGCACCCAAAGGCTGTTGCAGCAGGTGATCTGTGTGGGGTCTGATCCTAACAGATCATACTGATGACCTATCCTGTAAAACCCCTTAAAGCGTAACTCCCACTTTATTTTTTTTATAGTCGGGGTGTGGTGAACACTTTTGTAATATACGTAACCTACCTAACTTCCTTTTATTAGAAAACAGGCTGTAAAGTTCCCCTTTAGCAATGGTCTATCTCAGCATTACCATGGAGACTCTGTACTCCTGCACTGCATGGAGAGCTGAAGCATTTATCAAAGGGGAGTTATGTCAAATGGCTGTATCTCTGGTTTTATACCACCTAGAAAAATGATTCTGGAATTCTTAGAAAGCTGAGTGTTGTATGCTACTGACAGGAATGTGAGATATATGCAACATGTACTGCTTTTAACTAGTGATGGATAAGGTTCTGTTATAGCTACTTCAATCTTGGCTGAGAGTCTTGTTTTCTTGTGAAAACGCCACCATTTTTCTAGGAGGTATAAAACTGGAGATACGGCCATTTAGTGACCCTCCACCCTTCAGCTCTGTCTATTCACAATAGAACAGTGTACAGACTTTCCCTAGCTCAGTTAGAGGGTTGTTAGGGCAAATGTTACAGCCTGTTTTCTATTTAAAAGGAAGTTAGATAGGATAATAAACCATTTTACTAAAATGGTCACCGAACAAAGGGAGTTACATGTCCAGAGCATGGACCTAGACAGCTAAAATCAGTATTGGAGATTAGCCCCATTGTCTTAAAACGGAGGAGTGGAGAATGGTATAAACCGCGGTAGGTAACAGTTGCCAGGGCTTTGATAGGAAATTTCCGTGCATCAGTTTCACATGGAGACTGAGAATTTTTCTTATTTACATCTAACCTCTGGACATTTATTCCTCCCTACACTAAAACGCAATGGGGGAAATTTATCAATGGTGTCAGAAGTATGGCTCACTATAAAGGAAAACTGCAAGCTTAAATTTAGGTCAATCTGCAGCAAGTTATCAAAACGGCCCCCTATGTATTCCATTACCACACACTTCTGTATGTCACGTGGCTGTTGTATATTAGTATATTGCACTGAAGCTAGCACTTGTCACATATAAATTCACACAAGCACAGAGTTTTTTACAATGGCCCTTTTAGCATAAATTCACATGTCGCACATTCGTTGCTGAAATGTCTGCTAGAAAATCTGTTCCATTCATCTGCTTTTGTCTACATGGTTTCGGCAGGAAGGGCGTGGAATTCTGTAGGTCCCATTCAACTGAATAGGACAAACTTCTGCAATGTGTAATGTACCCACAGCTCGAAATAAAGGGGTGACGTCATAAATCTCTTAACCCTCTCCTGCTCAGCGCTGTAATAGTGCAGGTTCAGGTACTGGGCTATATTTTTACTGCTCACCAGAGTAGTATTACAATCTCAGACTTGGGCCCCTTGCTCATGACCATGGGCTAGGTCAGTGTGATGCAGGTTTTCCTGGATCGCACACTGACCCAGTCATTTCTGTTGGCCCATGCATATGGCCATGTATTACACAGATCAGCGTGTGGGCCGAGAGTCCGAGCAACAAAACTCAGGACAGGGCCTATTCCTGTCTGCTTTTGCAGAATGAAGCCATCGAAGCACAGGTGGCCCAAGGATGACATCAATCATGGCCGGTGGCCTGTAGACGATTGTGTGCAACGGGCCTTACCACAACTGAAGGACAATCTGTGGCAACTTTGGACATCATAAGTTCTGGCTTCAACCCTGCCCATGTCACTTTGTGTCCCCACACAATATAACATCCCTTTCATAGCCCTGACAATGTTTCCAACTTGTCAGCCTCACAACCTCCCCCTCAATATCCCAAAAATAAGAAAAATACTCTTCTCCCCATACTGTGGCTGGCAGCTTCAGGGAGCAGCAGGTGCGTTGCAGTGACCAGTGCCATTTTAACACATTGGTGGGCTCCATAAAGGCGCATCACACATTAACCTGTCCACCTCCAGTTGCTCCCACAGTTTGCCACCCCCCTCCAGTTGCCCCAGTTTCTTGTACCCCCTCAGTACATATTGTCCCCCATAATATATTATTGACCCCCTGTTCAATGGATTAAACAGATTAAAAAAAAAAAAAACTAATACTCACCTTTCCCTGTTCTCTTCTGTCTTTGGTCCATCAAGGGCAATAGGCGCAATATCAGTACTGTCACTACATGGGGCTTTTTGCTTCCAAGACATTGGGAGCTGAGACAGGCTGAATGATAAAGCAGGGCGCAGCTCGGCTGTGTCCACTGTGCGTATTTTTCTGTCCCATCTACCTAGCAGTGACTGTAAAATACCGTGGTTTTTCCACGGTTTTGGGGGCCTAAGGAGCTTTTTTTTTTTTTTTCTTCTTTTCAGGGCTCAATGTGCTTTTATCTGTATAATTTTGGGGAATGTCTCATGTTTTCATACCATATGCATGTGTTTTTACTTTACTTCTACTTTTTATAACTTATTTTTAGATCCCCATATTGGTCTTGAACCTCAGGGGTTCTCGTCACTAATACAATACACTGCACTGCTAACGCACTGCAGTGTATTGTAAAATCCATAGAGTTCTATTACAGGTTGCCTTACATTGATGACAATCCTGGAATTCTTTAATAGGCTCCTGATTGTCATAGTAAAGGGTCGCCGCCCCCTGGGAAACGGGGATCATCACTAAAATGGTGGCACCAGTGAAAAGACGTGGCATCTGCGGGGTTATTTCTCACAATCCGCTAACAGGCCTCTGCCATGTTTAAAGACCCGACATCCACCGTAATGATATGACGGAAGTCGAGAGAGTTAAAATATGTCTAGACAAGTGTGCGCAACTGAGAATACAACAATGCGCGCCACATGGCACCAAAATTCTTGCAGTAAATATAAGGCATAGGCTAAGTCAATATAAAGGTTGTATAAAATCAAAAGATGTGTCAGGTTTATCGTTCAGCGCAGGACAATGTGATAATTTGACGCGTTTTCAGCCTGCCTGTCTAAATATTAGACCCGATTAGTAAATCTGCCCCAGTGTGTGTGATTTCTGCTCCTTAACTGTACGAAGTTGACTCCACCGCATTTTAAGCGCCTGTAAGGTAAGGTCGTACAGGCTGATTAAATTCCAACTTCCCAACATGCAGTGTAACAAAAATGCTTTGTTATCATTATTGTCTCTGACCTGTGGCACTCCGGCTAACCATCTGTAACTAATCACCTTTGCAGAAAAGCTCCGCTGCCAAATTCTTAATTTCGATTTAATATTCCTATACACCTTCCCACCACTAGATGGCGCTTAGAATCCACGTACCCGCTGCTGGTAACTTGGACACTTGTGCTGCAAGATCCTTCAGTGTGTATTTGTGTAGCCATCACACAGGATCCAGCAGAATTGGGAAAGAGATTGTCACATTGACTTAGATTAACAAAACAGATAATAGTTGTGCAGTTATTTGGAGTTTCATGCCTGCCGAGCACGCTTCTGGTGCATTACTGCGCTATGCTGAATGGCAGGGCTCAGGATGTGGGCATAATGGCAAATCCCATCCCAGTGATTGACAGACCTTGATATAATTCCTGAGATTAGACGTAGGAAGATCAGCATTACAAAAAATAAATTATCGTACTGCATGTCAATGTGAATTTAGGATTTTTTGGGATATTATTTTGGATGGTCTCTTGTTAGGATAGGCCATCAATATCCCATCGCTGGGGGGGTTGATATCCGGCCCCCCTGCTGATCAGCTTTTCAGGACTGCTGCTGGATCTGGGCATATAAAGTGCCCAGAAGCAGATGGTTCTGTACGTTGTATAGTGAATGTACGACATTACTGCAGCCATTCTGGCTGATCAGGGTGGGGCCAGTTTTTGCCCCCCCCCATGGTCAGATAATAACATACTTACCAACAGTCATGAATTTGCGCCTGCCCCAATTTTTTTTCTTTGTCTCATGCAGTGTCCTTGAAATTCCCAAAGTTTTTTATGATAGTGTCTGGAGCAAATTGCAGGAATTAGCTGACAACAGAGAGCAGCAGAACTAGTTGTTTAAAGCTTATACAGTGCTGAAATTGAGATCCCAGGCATCCAAACACCTTCACCAGTGCTAGCTTCAAAGCCAGATGAATTTATCAAGTTATCAACACAGATACTGAAAAAAACACTCCACAATCTGTAGACAAACCAGAACCCACGATAAACTTACAAGGCAGGCAAAACCGGGAGGATAAATCCAAGAGAATGTCCAAGCCAAAAATCAGTCTTGAGAGGTAACAGAGCCAAAATCAAGAGACAAGTGGATTTCCAGTAACAAGGCAAAGGTCAATAATAGAGCAGTCTATAGAGTGTAGAAGCCTCACTAGGTACAACCAAATAGCAGGCACCCGACTGAGGAGGAAGGGGGTTTAAATATCCCTCCTCAACTGCTAACTGGATCAGCATAGGAGAGGCCTGAAGACTGCAGAAGCTTCACAGGTTGGCATGGTAACCTTAAAACGAGCAGCTAAAGTGAGATTCCTGACTTTTTTTTATTTTATTTTTGTTTTAAATCAGCTCATACCTATTGGATTTATCTGATAGTTAACGGCTGTTGCTGTACTCGCCTCTCCACAATGGTTTTCCTTCTCCGGTCCGCCTCCTGAAGGTAATGCCACACAATATAACCTGACATGTTGTTGTTCAGCATCTGGACGTAGTGTAATATGTGCCAGCAGGCCTGAGAAGGATCGAGGATCATGGAGAGGTGAGTATAATAACGCTGTAGGGATTCATTATTCTGTTTGAAGGCATTAGAGTTTTTGGGGCCAATAAAGGGAGTAGCCTACTGTGTGGGGGAACTAAGGTGGCATTATACTGTGTGCATTATGCGGATATACTACGTAGGGGATAATAAAAGGATTATAGTTCGTGTAGACCACTAAGTAGGCATTAAACTGTGTGGAGCAGTCCTGTGTAAATATGGAGGGCTGCAGTATGAGGAGGGTGTAGCATGCATATAGGAGTTGGGAATAAAATTTTACTAGAACACTACATAATCTTGGAAAACCCTCCCTGGTGCAAACAGCACTCCCTGGAAACAATTTAAAATGTTGGCAATTATGGATATTGTTGGCCTATCCTAACGATAAGATAAAAAAATCTTCAAAAATTCCTGAAAATCCCTTTAAAGGGGTTGTTCCAAGTTGATAACTTAAGAGGTTTTCTGGGACGTTATTATCATTAGGATAAGTGATCAATCGAAGATCTGTGGGAGCCTGACACCCGGGACCGTCCCGGATCAGCTGTTTCAAGTGGCAGCAGCAATCCCTGAGAGCTGTTTCCACTTCACATGCCATGTGACATCACGTTTATCGGTCACATGGCCTGATTGCAGCTTCGTCCCACGATACCAACCACAGCCACAGTACAAATGCATGGCATTGTGTATAGTAACTATTGAGGAGGATGCAGGTCGGACATCGGGCCCCTGACAATTTTTAATTTGACCTTTCCTAAGGGTAGGGCATCAATTATTTAGTCTGGAAATCCCCTTTAACACTGATCTACAGGACAAGTAATAAATGTCTGATTGTGGGGTCTAAATGCTGAGACCCTCCACTGATCTTAATAACAGGAGTTTCTTCAATCCAGAGGTTGAACCCTACTGGTCTTAAAGTGATGGCAGATCATAGCGATTTGCCATCGTTTTACAATATGATAATATCCCTTTAAAGGCAATGTGTTGCCAGATAAAAAATTTGAATGATCTTTTAAAGAATTTTCCATGCCATTATCTATATTTTAATAAAAGTACTAAATCCTGTCGTTTTCACTCTGGCCACTAAGCCTAATAATAGAATGGTGCTTACCAATTCTGTAGAGTTTCTATTTTTGTGGCAGTCGTCTCATTTACTCTCATTAAAGATAGGATTACAATAAAAGATAACACCTCTATAGATTAAACCACATAACACCCATCATTACATCGCTAATGACAATAGATGATGTCACAGTTTATCTCCTCCCCCTCCCTGCACAGAACATGCCTATAAATCTCTCCAAAAGACCTCAATGAGTCCACTCTTGGCCTATGGTTATGGCTGTGTTGTAAATGCTGTGAGCAAGCTCAGACAAGATGGCCAGTTAGGGGGGCAATATACCATATGGGGGCCAGTAAAGGGGGCGTTATACTGTGAGGGAGGCAGGAAAGCGGGATGTTTTGATTTGCAAATGAGTGATAAAGAGGGGGCACAGACTAATAATTTTGATTGGAGGCCCCCCGAAATGATAAGTCTGCGCCACATAAGGGGGTGAATTTTTTGTGTGCATCAATAGAAGGTATTGAAAGGGGCACCATTCAACCGAAGGCCAGCCCTGAGGGTACCATACGAGAGGGTTGTCATAGAGGAGCTCTACTACTTAACACCACCTGGGATATGTATTTGCTCCAGGGTTGCGATCACTACATTGATTGCTTCTCCATGATACAGCACTGGCAATCACGCCGCCGCCAGCGAATATTCCTACAGTATATCCCTTTATTGCAATACAATATTGTAATTGGTACATTACATCTAACAAGCCAACGCTGCAAAATACAAGCTGGTGTCACATGTAATGGATTCAGCTGTGAGGGCTGCTGAAGTGACTGCAGCTTCATGGTAAGGCACAAAAAAGGTGCAGGCAGTATACATACAGCATAATGAGCACACGTAATAGGGCACGCAGCACGACACGGCTATTTGCATTCTACAGCCATAGCCATGGAGGTAATATTAGACCACTTGAAGAATTCATTTCACTTCTCTGCACAGCCAGGTTTTTTTCATTACTCATTGAAGCAAAGTCGTCATTACGGATCTGATACGCTCAACATGGGGCTTAACCCTTCGTGACGCAGGCATTTTTTCGATTTTCGTTTTTGACCCCCCACCTTTCAAAGGACGTAACTTTTTAATTTTTTTCTTTCACAGAACGTTTTAGGGTTAATGTTTGCAGGACTAATTGTACTTTTTATGTGGCACCATTTAATATCCTATACGATGTAATGGGAAGCTGTAAAAAAATTCAGAATGGGGTGGAATTGGAGAAAAACTACATTTGCGCGACTTTCTTACGGGCTTTGTTTTTACAGCGTTCACTCTGCAGCCAAAATGACATGTCACATGTATTTTATGGGGCGATATCAAATTTATTTTAAAATTTAGGGTTTTTTTTTTTTACGTTTTAATACTTAAAAAAAAAAAAAGTACAAAACTTTGCAGAAAAAAAAAATTCTTGGCGTCGCCAAAGTCACCTGTAACTTTTTTATATTTGTGTACAGGGAGGCATAAGGTGTATTTTTTTTTTGTGGGGCCAGGTGTACTTTTTATTTATATCAAATTGGGGAATATCTATTGGTTTGATCACTTTTTATGCAAAGGTTTGGCTCTTTTGATTTTTTTTTTTTTAACCCGCTATGGTGTTCCTAGTGTGGGAAAAATATTTTTTTATATTTGTAGATCGGGTGTTTTCGGATACAGGGATACCTAATGTGTATGTGTTTAACTTTATTTCAGTACTTTTATATGTGTTCGAAGGAAAGTGGGGTGATTTTAATTTTTTTGCTCTTTTTTTAATTTGTCTATATATATAATTTTTTTTTTACTGTAATTATTACTGTAATTATTCGACTCCCTAGGGGTCTGGAACCCTATGGTGTCTGACTGCAACGCTTTGCAAAATGATGGCACTTCTATTACAGTATAGAATAAAGAAATTAATAGGAGACAAGCCTAGGAGTCTTCAATAGGCACCCGGCTGTCAAAATAATGGATCGATAACCCTGGAATCTAAATCCCGGGGTCGGAGATCCACAGGAAAATGGAGGGGTATGATACAGCGGAGGACCAGCCGTCACACTTACAGTCATATGAAAAAGTTTGGGCACCCCTATTAATCTTAATCATTTTTAGTTCTAAATATTTGGGTGTTTGCAACAGCCATTTCAATTTGATATATCTAATAACTGATGGACACAGTAATATTTCAGGATTGAAATGAGGTTTATTGTACTAACAGAAAATGTGCAATATGCATTAAACCAAAATTTGACCGGTGCAAAAGTATGGGCACCTCAACAGAAAAGTGACATTAATATTTAGTAGATCCTCCTTTTGCAAAAATAACAGCCTCTAGTCGCTTCCTGTAGCTTTTAATCAGTTCCTGGATCCTGGATGAAGGTATTTTTGACCATTCCTCTTTACAAAACAATTCCAGTTCAGTTAAGTTTGATGGTCGCCGAGCATGGACAGCCCGCTTCAAATTATCCCACAGATGTTCAATGATATTCAGGTCTGGGGACTGGGATGGCCATTCCAGAACATTGTAATTGTTCCTCTGCATGAATGCCTGAGTAGATTTGGAGCTGTGTTTTGGATCATTGTCTTGCTGAAATATCCATCCCCGGCGTAACTTCAAATTCGTCACTGATTCTTGTACATTATTCTCAAGAATCTGCTGATACTGAGTTGAATCCATGCGACCCTCAACTTTAACAAGAATCCCGGTGCCGGCATTGGCCACACAGCCCCAAAGCATGATGGAACCTCCACCAAATTTTACAGTGGGTAGCAAGTGTTTTTCTTGGAATGCTGTGTTTTTTTGACGCCATGCATAACGCCTTTTTGTATGACCAAACAACTCAATCTTTGTTTCATCAGTCCACAGGACCTTCTTCCAAAATGAAGCTGGCTTGTCCAAATGTGCTTTTGCATACCTCAGGCGACTCTGTTTGTGGCGTGCTTTCAGAAACGGCTTCTTTCGCATCACTCTCCCATACAGCTTCTCCTTGTGCAAAGTGTGCTGTATTGTTAACCGATGCACAGTGACACCATCTGCAGCAAGATGATGCTGCAGCTCTTTGGAGGTGGTCTGTGGATTGTCCTTGACTGTTCTCACCATTCTTCTTCTCTGCCTTTCTGATATTTTTCTTGGCCTGCCACTTCTGGGCTTAACAAGAACTGTCCCTGTGGTCTTCCATTTCCTTACTATGTTCCTCACAGTGGAAACTGACAGGTTATATCTCTGAGACAACTTTTTGTATCCTTCCCCTGAACAACTATGTTGAACAATCTTTGTTTTCAGATCATTTGAGAGTTGTTTTGAGGAGCCCATGATGCCACTCTTCAGAGGAGATTCAAATAGGAGAACAACTTGCAATTGGCCACCTTAAATACCTTTTCTCATGATTGGATACACCTGGCTATGAAGTTCAAAGCTCAGTGAGGTTACAAAACCAAT
The DNA here is from genome assembly GCA_947044405.1 of Leptodactylus fallax. Classification (NCBI taxonomy): domain Eukaryota; kingdom Metazoa; phylum Chordata; class Amphibia; order Anura; family Leptodactylidae; genus Leptodactylus; species Leptodactylus fallax. The sequence goes on along the minus strand of CAMRHE010000133.1, from coordinate 190,728 downwards.
TTTGTGCTTCAGTAAGTCAGTAAAAAGTAGTTAGGAGTATTCAAATCAATAAAATGATAAGGGTACCCAAATTTTTGCACCGGTCAAATTTTGGTTTAATGCATATTGCACATTTTCTGTTAGTACAATAAACCTCATTTCAATCCTGAAATATTACTGTGTCCATCAGTTATTAGATATATCAAATTGAAATGGCTGTTGCAAACACCCAAATATTTAGAACTAAAAATGATTAAGATTAATAGGGGTGCCCAAACTTTTTCATATGACTGTAAATACTCAACATCTGCCATACTATTATGGTTGATGTTGGAAAAGGTTTAAAGGAGATTGCGAAAAAAAAAGGTCTGTTTTCTTTTCGGCAACAGCTCCACCTCAAATCCATGGACTGTATTCAAGTGAATGGTGCTGGCCTGCAATACCAGACACTGCCTAAAGGAAAAAGGTGGCGCTGTTTCTGCCAAAATTTAATTATCTTATACAGAAATGCGTGCCACAAAAAGTCATACTGTAGATAGAAGATACTGTGCCAAAGTTTTAGGAAGGTGTGGAAAAATGCTGCAAAGTAACAATGTTTTCAGAAATAGAAGGGTTAATATTTTATTTTTGTCAATGAACAAAATTATGTGAAAAAGAAATGTAAATCCCATCAATATTTGGTGTGACCTTTGCCCTTTGGAGGAGGAGTCCTGGAAGTGATGATACGGCCCCCACAGATAGAGCCCTGATCTCATCATCATCCAGTCTGTCTGGGATGACATGAAGAGACAGACGGATTGGAGCAAGCAACATCCACAGAAGATCTGTGCTTAGTTCTCCAAGATGGCGGGAATATATTGTACTGAGTAGAATTGATAGAAGGCAAGGGTCACACCAAATATTGACTGTATTTAGATTTCTCTTTTCTTCATTCATTTCAATATCTTATTAAAAAAATGCTTCCTTCATTGATCAAGCTGGGTTACTTTTTACACAGAAATCTGTGTAAAAGAAGGAATGGGGGAAGAGAAGGCTACTGAAAAAGAATCACAAATATCTAGATGCTAGACTGTGCTAGTGAGGGAGCTCTTTTAGCACTGCTGTGTTTCATGATAAGACTCTCCACTGCATAGAATGAGGAAATAAATCAACTAACAGCCTCCTCCTCCCTCCCCTCTCCATGACTGTCTGTTTAAGGTGAATATGGAGACAGACTCTATATAAATAAACAGTCTGAGTGAAGATATAGAGAAGAACAGCCTAATGGTGGAGAAGGAAACAGATTTCTTTAACCCTTTTTCTATTATTATGGCGGATGTCGGGTATTTAAATATGGTGGTCGCTCAGGAGCTAAGCGGCCTTCGGGTCTTCGCTGTATCATATAGAGGAGACCTGACAATATTGCCCATGGGCATTAAGGTTTTGGACACCTCAGTCAAAGCTCACCGAGGTGCCATTTTTGTTGTGTATCCGTTGCCATGGCAGCCAGAAGCCTGATGAAGGCTCCCAGGCTTGTCTGGTATATGGTTCTATTATAGGCTGTTCTATGCAGCCTGAAGTAGAACTTCGATCCGAATTTCAGGAAAGCTTTGATTCTCCACGATTCCGGATTTCCTGATGCTTCGCGGTAACGAATATTTAGTAAGGACCTTTGTGACATCACATGATGTTCTCTAGTGATGTGATTGGGTAGGCGTGTCTTTGCTTGTTAGCAGATCCTTCCACATGAATAAAAGTTGTCCATGCTGAAGAGAGAGAGAGAGAGAGAAACATGACCGCGGCATCCAAGGGTTTCCGGCATTTTGCCGCTCACCCCGGCTCTCTGTAGCCCGGAAATAGCTGTTTATTCGCCGTGAAGTAATTCGGATCGAACCAAATTTTTTTTTTAACTTCGAATCGAACTGCCGAATCGAACTTTTGAGAAATTCACTCATCTCTAATTGTATTAGTGATCAGACTCCCTAGAGTTCAAGACCCCTACGAGTCTAAAAATAAATGGGGAAAAAAAAAAAAAAAAAAAAAAAAAATATATATATATATATATATATAAAAAATTCAAATCACCCCCTTTCCCTAGAACACATATAAAAGTACTTAAATAAAGTTAAACATATATGCATTAGGAATCCCTGGGTCAAAAAATGCCCAATCTACAAATTTATAAAAATATTTTTCCCATACAATGAACGTTGTATTGGGGAAAAAAAAATCAATAGGGCCAAACCGCCTTTTTTTGCTGTTTCGCCTCTCATAAAAAATTAGAATAAAAAGCGATCAGAGCAATAGACATTCCTCAAAATAGTATAACTAAAAAGTACATCTGTCCCCGCAAAAAGAAGCTGACTTACAGTTGTGCTAAAAAGTTTACATACCCCGGCAGATTTTTTGGCCTTTCTTCAGAGAATATGAATGATAACACAAAAACTTTTTCTCCGCTCATGGTTAGTGGTTGGTTGAAGCCATTTATTGTCAAACTTTTGTTTTTTCTCTTTTTAAATCATAATGACAACCAAAAACATCAAAATGACCCTGTTCAAAAATTCACATCCCCCAGTTCTTAATACCGTGTATTGCCCCCTCTAACATCAATGACAGCTTGATGTCTTTTGTTGTAGTTGTGGATGAGGCTCTTTATTTTCTCAGGTGGTAAAACTGCCCATTCTTCTTGGCAAAAAGTCTCCAGTTCCTGTAAATTCCTGGGCTGTCTTGCATGTACTGCGCGCTTGAGATCTCCCCACAGTGGCACAATGATATTGAGGTCAGGAGACTGAGATGGCCACTCCAGAACCTTCACTTTCTTCTGCTGTAGCCAATGACAGGTCGACTTGGCCTTGTGTTTTGGATCGTTGTCATGTTGGAACGTCCAAGTACGTCCCATGCGCAGCTTCCTGGCTGATGAGTACAAATTTGCCTCCAGTATTTGCTGATAACGCGCTGCATTCATCTTTCCTTCAACATTGACCAAGTTTCCTGTGCCTTTGAAGCTCACACATCCCCACATCATCAGTGATCCACCTCCGTGCTTTACAGTAGGAATGGTGTTCCTTTCATCATAGGCCTTGTTGACACTTCTTCAAATGTAACGTTTATGGTTGTGGCCAAAAAGTTCGATTTTTGTCTCATCACTCCAAATGACCTTGTTCCAGAAGTTTTGAGGCTTGTCTCTGTGCTGTTTGGTGTATTGAAGACGAGATTCTTTGTGACATTTACGCAGTAATGGCTTTCTTCTGTCAACTCGACCATGCAGCCCATTTTTCTTCAAGTGCCTCCTTATTGTGCATCTTGAACTAGCCGCACCGATAGTTTTCAGAGAGTCCTGTATTTCAGCTGATGTTATGTGTGGGTGTTTCTTTGCATCCCGAACAATTTTCCGGGCAGTTGTGGCCAAAATTTTGATTGGTCTACCTGACCGTGGTTTGGTTTCTGGGCATGATATCAGGCCAAAATCACCAGGGTATGTGAACTTTTGAACAGAGTCATTTGGATGTTTTTGGTTGTTATTATGATTTAAAAAGAGAAAACACAGAAATTTGACAATAAATGGCTTCAACCAACCACTAACCATGAGTGGAGAAAAAGGTTTTGTGTTATCATTCATATTCTCTGAAAAAAGGCCAAAAAAACAAAAAATCTGCCAGGGTATGTAAACTTTTTAGCACAACTGTATACATCCCCATAAATAGAAATACAAAAAATTTATGGGTGGAAAAACACTAACAAATGGGCTAGTCTTACAAAAGAACAACTCCAATAGAGGAACAAGTATGATAATATTAATAACAAAAAACAAGTCCACAATATAAAATAAAAATTTCATATTTATTAATTACATAAATAAATAAATAACAAAATGAGTACAAAAGAGGGGAATTAGCACAATAAGCAGACAACTACCACATTATAGTGTGGTCAGGTGGTTAAGTAATGGGGATATTGTGTAAAGTAAACAATTACTGAACATGCACAAATAGATGAGGGACTGAAGCATGGCTAAACACCATAGTCCATAACACATATAGATGGCAAAATGCCCAGTAATACTCAGAAAAGACTATATGGAGCAAAGTCAAATGATCCCAATCACCTATGTAGTAATACACAGTATATAAACAAGTATAAACAATGTACACCACAACTTTACGTACCTGTAACACACTGGAATCCTGACGTGCGTTTCGCCTAGCGGCTTCGTCATATAACAGTATAAGCAAGTAACAATGTCCATACTAGGAAATCTATAAATAAAACAAGGCAAATGTCCAGATCAAGAGAGCCCGGTGGTCTCAGGAGGATGTGGAGGTCAAGGAGGGCCCGACGGCTGCTTGTGTTTTGAGTGCCAAGCATGTAGAGGTCTATTTGGTAGTGGATCAGTCAGTACCGGGTCGGCCACCTGAATTCTTTCACGCTGTAGAATGTGGACACCCTCCTTCAGGGAACAGATGATGTAGTCCTTAGTGTTGAGAATACATGCAATATGGAAGGGAAAGAACCATCGGTAGCGTATCTGGGCTGTCTGAAGGGCGAGAGTAACCGGGTGCATGGCTCTGTGTCTATCCAGGGTAGCTGGTGCCAGGTCACTGAAGAGTTAAACAGATGGTGCCATGCCTGGGAGAGATGAGGTTACTGGGCTGCCAACAGTATTTGATCATGAAGTTCTGGGTAGTGCAAATTGAGAATAATATCCATGGGAACATTCGGGTTCTTAGGTCGACCTACTGCTCTGTGTAAGCGATCCATGCGGAGCAAAATGGGGTCTACCTGTGGTAGCAGAGTGGTGAACAAAGTCGTGACTGTTTCCAAAACAGAGTATTCACCAATTCAGGATCGCCTCTAATACAAATGTTATCTCTCTTTGATCTGTTTTCCAAGTCCTCCAATTTCAGGTCAATAGCTTCAAATTTTTGGGCATCCTAATCGAGATGAGTTTTATCTTCCTCCAAGCGCCAGCTCGTCTATTCTATTCTCTCCAATACCCTGGAGACAAGGTGCTGTATCTGTTTAGTAAAGTCAGTGGAAAATAGTCGTTTGATTTTGACGAAGAGGGTGACTGAGCCCAAGTCAGTTGCCCCAGCATCCAAGTAAGTTGCCCCAGAAGTAGCGTTGGAGGTAGTGTTATCATGGGGGGGGAGCCTGTTTGGCACGGTGATCTGAACAGTTCGGGTAGAGTGTGCCAGGCATCAGAGTCCTCTCTCTTGCGGGTTTTCAGTTTATGAGAGTAAGTAGCCATCTCAGAAGTCAAGCTGGGTGATGGGTAGTGGCGGAAGGAGCGGTGGAGTAACGGCAGCACACAGTAACCAGGGTAAGAGAGGACTGCAGAAGTATGTAGGAGGAGGGAAACTGAGGACAGTAGGCTTGTAGGTGAAGGCAGCCTAAGAGGGTGCACACTAGAGACTGGAGAGAGGCAGGAGACTAGTAAACCTGGCGGCACTTGTGTAACAGGATGGTCGGCAGCATAAGAAAACTTCAGCAATTACAGGACCAGAAAGTGGAGCAGGGGGAAGTTGTGGTGTCAGGAGTTGTCTCAGAGGAGCCGCAGTCAAAGCAGTCTGGCCAGATCACTGTGATGAGTAGAAGATGGCCGTCGCTCCATGTGACTCTGGGAGTACGGGCTCTGGCAGGCTTTCTGACTCCGTCAGGTTAAGCTCATGGGGCCAGCGATGGGGTAGACAAAGATGTAAAGATGGGGAACCCAGGTGGGGACCCCAGAAGCCAGCAGTTTAGAAAAAGCAGAGCTAGAATGCGTCTGGCCACCATCAGCATCAGTCTACCCCGACACTCCCTTTAAATATCATGCAACTTGGCACATAAATATTGCTAAGTATTCTTATTTACCATTATCTTGTACTTTTCTTCCACTTGAATGTTTTGTAGCCTTACCGTTGTTGGTTTTGAGCACTAGACATTTTCTCTGACGGAAAGGTCAAAGTACAGAAAAAAACTTTCTCTTTGAGCCGTGAGCCCGTTGAGTGTAATGTATATTCTCCGAATCGCGGGAAGCATCGGCCTGCTTGCAGATCATTTCTCCTGTGATGATAGCTTCTCAAAAGATCTTTGGGTGACTTATGACCTTTATGCAACAGATGACAGAGCCATTACACTAAAGAGATATTTCCCGGGCATTTTACCTGTACTTTTGAAATAGTTTCCTTTTATTTCTGTGCTGTGAGTTATAGTGCGGCACAATTATGCATGCCTTGTGCTGATCCTCTCCGCGCAATGATCATATTTAGCCAAATGTCGGAGATGCATCTGCAGTAGCAGGAATAATGTGATTAAATTCTTCAATGTTGAAAGATCCTGAAATTATTTTCTTTACGATGAACTGCAAAAAAAAGGAAAAAAAAAATCTCCCGGCCACAGAGCTTTATTTTTTATTCCGGGAGACATATTCTCTTGCAGAAATACCATAAAGGTTTCAGAAACTAGTTTATTTCCTTTAGAGAGGAAATGGCAGAAGTCTACAGAAAATCCAAGATATAGGGAGAGCTCAGAAGCCTGCTGTATATAAAAGGGCAATCCCAGTTCTAAATATTCAAATATTAACATCAATGAAGCTTTCAATATATTAGTTATATGGTAGAGACGTCAAGGATAGATGCAGGGTGTAAGTCGTGTTCACACTTACAGGATTCTGTCAGGATTTAGATCATTTTGCCAAATTTCTTAATGAACTTAATCCGTTTTTAAGTAGAATGTGTAAAATACGTAGTGGTCTAGAGCGGTTTATGGGTTAAAGGGGTTATTCAAGTTCCAAAAATTAACTGCAAATACATCCACAGCAGTACTAAATCCTCACTGTTCTCTTGTGCAGCCTTTGCTTGGCTTGTTTTACTTGATGCTCCTTGTATTGCTGTTATTTACATGCAGTGAATCTGTGGGCAAACTACATTTCCCATGATTCATCTGCGTGCTCTCACTCTCTGTGTACCCCAACCTTTTCCACTCTCTCCGGTATGCAAAATCCCTCCCTGCTATAGGGTCTGTTTTGTGTCTCTCTTCTTCAGTCCATGAAGCATGGCTCTCCTCCATACTGTATATCTCACCAGCCAATAAATCACTCCTACGAGTGGCTTCAAGGGTTAGGAGGTCATGTGCTGCCGTGACATTTTGTTCCCTGGCTGAACTGCTCACATGGAGGGATAGTGAGAAAGCAAACGAAACGTCACAGCTATGGTTAATGACCTGAAAATAAATCAGATAAACAGGATATGTATTAGGAGTACAGATGAGCGAATTTCTCAAAAATTCAATTTGGCAGCTTCGACGAATTTCCCATAAAATTCGCTTTGATCCAAATTACTTTGCGGCGAATCATATTAAAAACAGTTATTTTCTTTAGCTGCAGAGAGCCTGGGGATATGCATTTTACACCAAGGACATGTCTGAATAGAGTCAAGATGGCCGCCGGACATGCGCAGAACTGGTTTGGTATGGGATATAATCAAGATAGCTTCCGGACATGCGCAGAGCCACTCGTGTAGGAATAGGATAAATATAGCCGCTACGAGTGGCTCTGCGCATGTCCAGTGGCCATCTTGATTCTATTCCGAGCGGCTCTGCACATTTCCGGCAGCCATCTTGATTCTAATCCGCGCGGCTCTGTGCAGGTCCAGCGGCCATCTTGATTCTATTCCGTGCGGCTTTACACATGTCCGGCGGCCATCTTGATTCTATTCCGTGCGGCTCTGTGCATGTCCGGCGGCCATCTTGATTCTATTCCGTGCGGCTCTGCGCATGTCCGGAGGCCATTTTGATTATTTTACTACATGAGCGAGGAGGACCAGGACATCGCAGGGGGCTTGATGCAACGGCAAAGGTAGGAGTAGAATAGCCATTCTAAATGCTTGTCTTAGTTTAATATTCGATTCAATACCACGAAGCGTGAGGAAATTCGGATTCGATGTGAATCGAAGATTTCCTGAAATTCGGATCGAATTCCACTTCGTCAGCTTCGATTCGCTCATCTCTAATTAGGAGGTGCTTTGTATTGTTGCAACCTGTTATTTGGCCCATGTATTTTTCAACTTGAGGTCTCCTCCTACAGACTGACCAAGTAAATCAACTTTTTTTTCTCTAATGGTTTCAATTTTTTGATAAAATTCCCAGCACAATTTATGACATAAGCCACCACCCTCATGCAACTTTATTTAGTGTAAACACATGTGGTTCATTCATTTCACATCATTAATTTTTCATATCCTTATGACACACAGGGATAGCTAAACATGTCCGGTTTTCAGTAAATATAGAACATATTGATTGATTTTTTTTTTTTATGAAGATTTATTAACTTGTCATAACCCGTCATCTGAGCTGCACTGGAGAGTTGGTGTGCATTACACAATGGATGTTTCCGCACATAACACAAAGCAGAAGCCTTTCCAATATCAGGTTTTGTAATGAATCGCATAGGTTAGGATTGTATATGGCCTAAGTAAGTAAGTTGCTCTTATTTATTCAATAAATAAGAGCAACTTGGGCTGTGTTCACACTTGCCTCCACCATTAAGGCTGTCACTAATGGTAATTTTGGCTTGGTGCAGGAAGGGCAGGAGGAATGACATGTTCCGAGAGCTCCATGGGAATGAGATTTGGTCAGTATTTCTATTTTTTTTTTTTTGTGTGGCATGACCTCTGCGTGTGGCCCACTAAGAAGCTATATATTGTGTGAGAGCCATAAGGAGGCATTATACTTTGTAGGGGCAACTAAGTGACATTATACTGAGTGGGGGTCACTAAGGGGGCATTGTACTCTGTGGGAACCACTGTGGGGGCATTATACTGTGTGCGAACCACTAAGGGGGAATTATAGATTGTAAGCCCTTGCAGGCAGGGCCCTCTATCCCACTGTACCAGTTGGTCACTGTTAGTATTATCTGTTTTGTATATTTTGTGTACTGTATGTAAATCCTCAAATGTACAGCACCATGGAATTAATATAATAATGTACAGCACCATGGAATTAATATAATAATGTACAGCACCATGGAATTAATATAATAATGTACAGCACCATGGAATTAATATAATAATGTACAGCACCATGGAATTAATATAATAATGTACAGCACCATGGAATTAATATAATAATGTACAGCACCATGGAATTAATATAATAATGTACAGCACCATGGAATTAATATAATAATGTACAGCACCATGGAATTAATATAATAATGTACAGCACCATGGAATTAATATAATAATGTACAGCACCATGGAATTAATATAATAATGTACAGCACCATGGAATTAATATAATAATGTACAGCACCATGGAATTAATATAATAATGTACAGCACCATGGAATTAATATAATAATGTACAGCACCATGGAATTAATATAATAATGTACAGCACCATGGAATTAATATAATAATGTACAGCACCATGGAATTAATATAATAATGTACAGCACCATGGAATTAATGGTGCTATATAAATAAACAATAATAATAATAATAATAATACTGTGTGGGAGCCACTACGGGGGGAATTGTACTGTGTGGGAACCACTAAGGGGGCATTATACTGTGTGAGAACCATTAAGGGGGAATTATACTGCGTGGAGGACAATAAGGGAGCATGGTGATGGTGAATTTACTGAGGGTGACAGTGGACGGTAAATTTTGATACGTACCTAGTAGGGGTGGTTGGGAAGTATTTGATGGTGTAGCTTTGAGGGTGCTTTCACAAGGTGCAGATGGAATGCAGTTAAAACTACACTGGAAAAAAATGCATGCAGTTTTTGATTAAGTTTGGTAAAAATTTTCAAAGTAAAAAAAAATTATTTATTCAAAATCTGCATTAAAAAAGGATCAAAACCACCTTTTTTGTCTTTTGGCAAAGATTATTTGGTAGAGGTGTCCAGAGTTTGACAAGGTTGGGGAATACTGTCTTATAGGCTTCAAAAACGGCGGAGCTTAGTTATTGTTAGACTCATAGGTAAGTGTCATTGTGGCCTGGGTGGTGATGAGGACTGCTTAGGTGGATCAAGAGAAGATAAAAATAATCCGACATATCTATTGTGTGAACTAAGGCACAGATTTATCAAAACTGTCGAAAAGAACTATACTCGCTGCCCTTAGGAACTAACAAAGACAGTTTATCTTACAGACAGTTTTGATGAATGACTCCCTAAATCTTTTCTTTCCTAACTGTACCTTGACATAATAGGATGCCAAGGGCCTTAGTTGGTTAAAGGGGTTTTCCTACCAATTTCCATAGGGTAGGGTTAAGCAATCTCTGAATAATGAGATGCGTAGTGATCACAAGAACAGGGCTCTGCAAGTGCCCCCAAGTGCACCATGTGAACTTATACTTGGCCACCACTCCATTCACTTCTATGGGACTGATTCCGCCTTTGGGGGCACTTGCAGACCTCCGACCTCATGAACCAGCAGTCAGAACCACAGCAATAAGACACTTGTTCCCTTCTCTGTGGATAGAGGATAAGTGTCCTTAGTAGGAAAACCCTTAAAGGTACCTTGACATATTGTTATCTGACAGTGAAGCAACCCAGGGCCTGGAGGGAATGGTGGTAGAGCAAAGGGTTGGTGGGAGTTTAGGTCCAAGACGATGACTGGCCTTTTCTCTGTCATGGTCTGGTCACAATGGTGGTCATGATCTTTTCAGCCAAACTTTCTCCTTTCGGTGCAGTCATAATGCACTGGTGTGGATAATGATAGTGATGGTTCCCTTGGGGCACACCTTGGTGGCCGATTCCTGGCAGATGAATATTGGGGTTAGGGACAGCTCCAGGTTTTTTTGTGTCCTTGGGTGACAGAACCTCAGTTGTTTTGCCGTGCAATTGATGAGGTGCCAGTGTGTATACTCCCATTTCTGCCTGTGCTTGGTATTTTGTAGTGAAGGGCTGAAGTGCTCACCCAAATGCCGAGTTCTCTTCAACTAGCTCATCTGTGAGGATTCCAGATGTTTGGCCCCAACCGATCACATATTGATGAACTTTACTAAGGATAGGTCATCTATATGTAAGTCCTGGGAAATCCCTTTTGGGTTGGGGCAACACGTTGTGGTAAAGCTGTATTTTTTTTTTTTTTTTGTTGCAAATTTTGCTGCGTTTTTTTTTTTTTTTTTTTTGAGCCAAAGCCAAGAGTGGCTTCAAAATGAATGGAACATATAAAGGAAGCTCTTATACTTCTCCCTTCTGCTAAATCCGCTCCTTGGCTTTAAAACTGCAGCAAAATCTGCAGCTTTTCTGCAAGGTGTGATGTCAGCCATATACAGACGTGGACAAAATTGTTGGTACCCCTCGTTTAATGAAAGAAAAACCTACAATGGTCACAGAAATAACTTGTTGACAAGCCACAAAGCTTCTGGGAGAATGTCCTATGGACAGATGAGACAAAAATTAAAATTTTTGGCAAGGCACATCAGCTCTATGTTCACAGACAGAAAAATGAAGCCTATCTTGAAAAGAACACTGTCCCTACTGTGAAACATGGAGGAGGCTCTGTTATGTTCTGGGGCTGCTTTGCTGCATCTGGCACAGGGTGTCTTGAATCTGTGCAGGGTACAATGAAATCTCAAGACTATCAAGGGATTCTAGAGAGAAATATGCTGCCCAGTGTCAGAAAGCTTGGTCTCAGTCGCAGGTCAAGGGTCTTGCAACAGGATAATGACCCAAAACACACAGCTAAAAACACCCAAGAATGGCTAAGAGGAAAACATTGGACTATTCTGAAGTGGCCTTCTATGAGCTCTGACCTAAATCCTATTGAGCATCTTTGGAAGGAGCTGAAACATGCCGTCTGGAAAAGGCACCCTTCAAACCCGAGACAACTGGAGCAGTTTGCTCATGAGGAGTGGCCAAAATACCTGCTGAGAGGTGCAGGAGTCTCATTGACAGTTACAGGAATCGTTTGATTGCAGGGATTGCCTCAAAAGGTTGTGCAACAAAATATTAAGTTAAGGGAACCATCATTTCTATCCAGGCCTGTTTCATGAGTTTTCTTTTTTTAAAAATTCTGTTGAAGCATGGTTGGAAAGCAATGTCTGACTTTCATTGGTTCATTTTCATAGAATTTTTATATATTATTACTTTTGTCAGATTCAAGTTATTTCTGTGACCATTGTGGGTTTTTCTTTCTTTAAACGAGGGGTACCAATAATTTTATCCACGTGTGTATGTACTCCAAAATGACATGTATAGAATCTACAACTTGTCCTGTAAAAAACAAGACCCCATATTGGTGCAGTTTTTATTTCCAGAATGCCGGTGTCTTGGTCCTGAAGGGGTCAATATCTGACTGTGATAGAAATATAAAGTCTGAATGTAGAGGTGACCAAACCATTTCATCTCTGATTTCATCTGAAATGTCTCAGAGCAGATTTAGTGAGCTGAACTGAGTTCATTAAAAGTTTCACTGTCACCTTCCCTTCTCTAAAAGTGTCATAGGACTGGATGATTTGTAAGAAGAAATGATGTCAATTAGGACATTGCTCTCACTGTAAGATTTTTTTATGTGTCACATTAATGTGTTCTATGTTTTCCTTTGGTTTATGGTTCCAAAAAATCTCTGATAAAAATCTATTTTCTTAAGAAAGTTTTAAAAGTTATAAATCTATAAGATACAGTCCAAGTCATATACATAATACTGTATATACGCTTAAAGGGAAGGTCTTTCTTGCTATGATTTATGTATTATGTTTGCAAGTATACTTAAATAAAAATTTATTCTCATTTTGTGTCTACATCTCCTATTAAGATGTATGTGTCTCCATGGTAACAGACTACAAACAAACTCAGCGTGGTCATATTTTCTTCTTTCTTAGCTTGCTTAGAAAGCAAAGGTATTTCAGTAAGACGTAGAGCAGATTCAAGTGAGTTTGGCTGCAGTAGCAGTATACACAGTTAGTGTAGTCTGTTACCATGGGAACACATAGATTGGCAAAGGAGCTGTAGACATAAAATACTTGATGATTTTTACTACTTTTTGCCAACGTGTGTTATTGTACACTTTATGAACCTACTAGCTTCACACTAGCATTCGGGTTTTCTTCCTTTGGGTCTGCTTGGGGACCCCAAAGACGGAAACCCTATCCACTTAAAAAGTGGTTACACATGGAAACCCACGGACCCCATAGACTATAATGGGGGCCGCTGGGTTTCCGACTGGTTTCCACTTAAAACGGCGGAGAGAAAAGTCCTACTCCCTATTTTAAGCGGAATGTGGGACAGAGTCTCGTATGGAGACTCAAATGTTAGCGTGATCCTAGTGTTAGATGCGTTGAAACGATGGTTGTAAAGATGGACCTTTCGTTTAACACTGTTGTCTGAGATTTGGACATTTCACTGAACACCATTGTCATGTGTCACCAGCTCATCTGAAGGGGTGATCGGTGTTCCTCTTCGCTATTATGGTCCTTCTCATAGCACTCTAGGCCTAAGCAACAAGATCCATTAGGTTCCATCATCTGCTACAGTGTGTTCCTGACCTGACATCTTCTTGTATACTGCCAGCCATGTTCCAAACTGGCCTAAATTATAATGAATGAAGGCAACTCCCATGCCACTTTCTCTTTGGTGAAAGTGTTGTCAGAGACCAAAAAATTATTTTATGGCTTTTTTATGCTAGAAATCTGACATACAGTCCATAATAAATCTGCCTCTCTGAGGCATAGTGTATATAGAGGTCTGCCAAGGATTGTTGGGTGAGGGGCAAGAGTAGAGAGATAAAGAAGTCAAACAAACGTATATTAGATAGTTTTTTGGTTTTCTATTGTTTTGGAATCTTTGCCCTATTGTTGCCCTCTATTGTTTTAGAACTCATGCCCATATACTCCATTAGTGCTTATTCACATGGCCATGTGATATCTATGATCCGTGAAAAAATAGGACATGCTTTATTTTTCAGGGATTGGTCCCACGGGTCTGTTTTCATGGACTTGATTCGGTTCTTGATGCAAAAAAAAAAATGGACCCAGCATAGGTCTTTGAAAAACACAGCCAAGAATCATGTAAATATAGGCTGAGGGAATATACCCATACATCATGGGGGATTTAACACTCAATTGGCTACGTTAGTAAGCTGCTCCATTAACCATATATAACCTAGATCTGCAATATCTGACCTAGCTCATGGACAGATGTGGCACTGTTTCTGTTATAAAGTCAACCGATTTTTCCAATCCTGGGAACCTCTTAAAGAGGACCTTTCACCATCTCCATCAATTGAAATGCACATTCAATTCTGTTAATAGGCGCTGCTCCACTGATTCCAGCACGGTTGGAATTTTCTCTCTAGCCCCCACCATTCCTGAGTAACAAGCACAAGTAGTTTTGGTTCCCGATGTGCTGTTTAAGCTCTGTAATATTAGAAGGGCGATGTCAGACAGGGGGCGCGGTTCAGAGCTCCAATCAGAGGCAGCCAGTGTCAGAGCTCAGAGTCACACCCCTTGTCTGTCCCTGCCTGACACCGCCCCCTGACAGTACAGAGCCTAAATAGCACATCAGGCACCAAAACTAACATTGATTGCTCAGGAATGGTGAGGTCTAGACAAAAAATTCCAACTGTGCCGGAATCAGTGGTGCAGTGACTATTAAATGATATAAAGAGCTGGACTTGTTGGAGGTGGTGAAAGCTCCTCATTAAATGTGTAACTGTGTAACCTTCCTAGTCAGAGCCATATAATGTACAAAAAAATATCTTGCTCTTGTCTTTAGTCACCCACACGTTGTATGGAGCCGAACTGTATAGAAGGTATAAAGAACTTCATTATGAAATTAGATTTTTAACTTTCACCTTTATAACACAGGAAACATTTTCATAAATATGTCTGAATGCGGTTCAGTGACTCCATAGTATATAGGAATACAGCAGAATATGAGCGTCTGACTGACTTGTCACATTATATCAGTAACATATGATAACATGGAAAATATGATAACGTGAGGAAAGCGGCTCAGCCTGGTAATGGTGAGACAGATTTATCGGCTCAGTTCCAGTTCATATCTTTAATGGTGTCACTTGTATGATGAATGTGTCTCCTCTTATAAAGTAAGCGAGGATGCTGCAGGCCTTAGATGTGTAAGGATGAGACACGAGGGACATTAACCTACCAACGTCTAGTTTTCTGGAAGTTCATACAAATGGAGCATGTACGTGATTATGAGATTTGATGTTTCTAGCAATGTGCTTGCATCGCTCATATCTGTGCTGTCCAGATCATAAACTAACTTTTTTTTAACCATTTTTATACAAAATACATTTTATTAACCTCATCTCGCTCTGCGCTGTTCTATTACCTTGTGCTCAGTGCTGTAATAATGCTGGAGGGTTCTGGTGTATTATACAGCTGGGACTGGCTTCAGGATTCAGAAAATGCTCCAACTACAGTAGATTAACTCCTCAGATGCTGTGATCAGTGGCGATCATGGCATCTGGGTGGGGGGCGCCACTTCTTTCACTTAGCACCCCATAGTGAGATTGTGGGCTTTCAAGGGGTTCAGTGGCCTTCTAGTTGCCTTACCCTAATACTCATAGGCAGGTAATGTACCATATATTCAGTTGCATAACTAAACTCTTGTGAACTACGGTGCAAATTTTTACAAGGGCCCCCTCCCTACAGCATACTCTTGATAGTGACGGTTACGGGTGCTGCAGCTCTATCTCAGATACTTGAAAGGGATACAACTATAGTACCCACAACTGTGGTTATCAAGAATACGGTGAGTGAGCAGCGCAGCGTCTGGCATGTAAACAACACTGGGAGCTGCATGCTCTGGTAAACATCTGATCTGCGGGGTCCTAACAGCCTAAGAGATCAGTGGGGGTCTAATACCCAGGGTCCCTGCTGATCAACTGTTTGAAGGGACTATGGTGCTTTTGCAAGTGCCCTCACCGCTCGCACAGATCTGTTTTATAGTGACCATGTGATGTAAATAGTGAAGGGCCCACACACAGTATAATATGCACCACAGTGGCCCACAAACAGTATAATATGCTCCCCACAATGACCCAAACAGTATAAAATGCTCTCATGAGTCCCCATTGAGCCGCTTTAGACGAACCTCATGAAATTCAACGAATATTTGTGAGGTATTGTACTCTGGTTAGTTTCAGTGCTATTATTATACTCTGGGGTTGCCTCAAACCCCAGAATACAATAAGTGAAAGCCCAGTGGAGGTGAATAAAAAGTAACAAACACTTATACTCACCTTGTCTCACCTCTTCTGGGCATTCATCCAGCTCTCTCCAGCATCGTCTTCGGTCCTCTTCTGCCTGCGATTGTGGACATGCACCCCAGAGGTCACTGCTGGGGTCTGTAATTGGGCCTCAGCAGTCACGTGGGGCACCCCAGGGGTCCCAGCATTGACCCCTGGGATGCGTGCAATCAGTCACTGGCCGCAAGAGCCCTGAAGATGACAGTGGAGAGAGCTGGATGGAAATGGGGAACGTCAGAGTCCGAGGAAAGGTGAGTAAAAGTATTTGTTATTTTTATTCACCTCCCCTAGGCAGGCTTCTAACGGAAAGCGGCCCATCAACATGCTGGTCTCCTTTCTATTAACAATATGTATAGCAATCGGGGAACCAGGCTTTCCCCGATCACTATCAAGGTGCTGCAGGGCCCAGGCTATTCCAACTGGCCATGGGCCCCGTACCACTTTGGGCCCAGTTGCAGTTGCATCCCCTGCGACCATGATCGTTAGGCCCCTGTAGAAATATTGCAGTATATGGTACAGGAGATCATGCAAGTCCCTTGTTGGGAAAAAAAAAAGTATAAAAAAAAAAACCTTTCCTATTCCAAAAATAAATAACGTAAACAAAAAAACCAAACAAACATTTTTTTAGGTATCGCTTTGTGTGTCCGCCGAACGTTGTAAAAAAGAAAATTACTGTATTGTTCCAATCAATGTGTTTGGTGACTTTGCCTCTTCCCAAAAAAGCAATGAAATAAAAAAAATGGTACAATTAAGAACTACAACTTGCCCCCGAAAAACAGCCCGCACATAGCCCCATCAACAAAAAAAAAAAAGTAAAACATTTACGGACGTCAGAATACCCCTAGCAAATTGTTTATTTTCACAAAATGAAGTTTTATTCAGTAAGAGTAAAACATAATATTCTGTAGGGATTCACTTTGCAGCAGTTTCCTCATTTACAGCACAGATAGAATTACAATGGAAGATAGCACCTCTATAGATAACAACACATAACAGTCATCATTACATCCACTGCTGACAATAGATGATGTCACAGAGTATGTTTAGAAAACTCTCCCATAGACCTCAATGAAATTTATTTTAAATAAATAAAAAAATATGGCATTCATTTCAAAGCATAATTATAAAACATCTTTGAATAAATGAATAGTAGAAATTAGCATAATAAGCATTGTAATATATATTATTACAGAAAAATGCTTCCATTTCCATTTTTTTCACTTAGTCTGTTGGATACAGACTGTCAAACTCACACACAGGCTGATTTATTTCCAACACTGAAGCCTATGGAGAAGGTAGGGGAAGAGGAACTCTGCTGGAGGGAAAGAGAGAGACAAACACAGTAATATACAGGAGGGTGAGCAAAGCAGTCTGATAAATGGAGAAAGAAGCATTTTTCTTTAATAATATATATTACATAGTTTCTTATATTCACTTGTACTTTTCATTTATGAAAAATTGTCTTAGAATTGAAAGTACACTTTAACCCCTTCTCATCACAAACCTTTTTTCGCCTTTTAACCCCTGCCTTCCAAACCCTACAACTTTTTTTATTTTTCCGTTCGCAGAGCAATATGAGGGCTTAATTTTCGCGGGATAAGTTGTACTTTGTAATAGTACCATTTAGTATTCTGTATGATGTATTGGGAAGCTGGAAATAAATTCAGAATGTGGTGGAATTGGAGAAAAACTGCGTTTGTGCGACTTTTTTATGTGCTTTGTTTTACAGCATTCACTGTGCAGCCAAAATGATATGTCCCCTGTATTCTATGGGTAGGTAAGATTCTGGGGATACCAAATATATATAGTTTTTTTTTGTTTGTTTGTTTTATGTTTCAACCCCTTAAAAAAAATCCAAAACTTTGCAAAAAATTTTTTATGAGAAGTGAAACAGCAAAAAAAAAAAAACAAAAAACATCTGTTTGGCTCTTATGATTATTTTTCCTGCTACGGCTTTCACCATATGGGTAAACTATTTTTATGTGTTCATATTAGACTTCAAATTACTAACGCTGACATACAAAGCCATCCACAACTTGTCCCCTCCATATATCTCCGACCTAATCTCCCGCTACCTGCCCGCACATAACCTCCGATCCTCCAAAGACCTCCTACTCCGCTCTGCTCTTATCCGCTCTTCACACAATCGTCTCCAAGACTTCTCCCGTGCATCCCCCATACTCTGGAACTCACTACCAAGACACATAAGACTGTCCCCCACAGTCACAAGCTTCAAGAAGGCTCTGAAGACTCACCTATTCAGGAAGGCCTACAACCTCCAATAACACTACTGTCACCACACCACCATCTGTACAGCCTCTCCCCCCACCTTCTGTCTCTATCCCTCTTCCCTCATAGATTGTAAGCCCTTGCGGGCAGGGCCCTCTATCCCACTGTGCCAGTCGGTCACTGTTAGTATTATCTGTTTTGTATATTTTGTGTACTGTATGTAAACCCTCAAATGTACAGCACCATGGAAGTAATATAATAATGTACAGCACCATGGAATTAATATAATAATGTACAGCACCATGGAATTAATATAATAATGTACAGCACCATGTTAATAATATAATAATGTACAGCACCATGGAATTAATATAATAATGTCCAGCACCATGGAATTAATATAATAATGTACAGCACCATGTTAATAATATAATAATGTACAGCACCATGGAATTAATATAATAATGTACAGCACCATGTTAATAATATAATAATGTACAGCACCATGGAATTAATATAATAATGTACAGCACCATGGAATTAATATAATAATGTACAGCACCATGTTAATAATATAATAATGTACAGCACCATGGAATTAATATAATAATGTCCAGCACCATGGAATTAATATAATAATGTCCAGCACCATGGAATTAATATAATAATGTACAGCACCATGGAATTAATATAATAATGTACAGCACCATGGAATTAATATAATAATGTACAGCACCATGGAATTAATATAATAATGTACAGCACCATGGAATTAATATAATAATGTACAGCACCATGGGATTAATATAATAATGTACAGCACCATGGAATTAATATAATAATGTACAGCACCATGGAATTAATATAATAATGTACAGCACCATGGAATTAATATAATAATGTAAAGCACCATGGGATTAATATAATAATGTACAGCACCATGGGATTAATATAATAATGTACAGCACCATGGAATTAATATAATAATGTAAAGCACCATGGAATTAATATAATAATGTACAGCACCATGGAATTAATATAATAATGTAAAGCACCATGGAATTAATATAATAATGTAAAGCACCATGGAATTAATGGTGCTATATAAATAAACAATAATAATAAAATAGTAATAATATGTGTTTGTAGACCGGGCGTTTTCGGACACAGGGATACCTAATGTGTATGTGTGTAACTTTTTTGCATTTTTATATGTGTTCTAGGGAAACTGGGGGCGATTTGAATTTTTATTTTTTTACTTTTGTTTTACTTTTATTTTTATACCTCCTAGGGGTCTTGGACCTTGGGGGGTCTGATCACTAATACAATGCATTGTAAAATACCAGCAGTTATATTACAGGCAGCATAGAGCGTCCTGCAATAGAACTAGCTGCCAGACAAGTCAGGGAGCCTTCAATAGGTTTCCCCCCCACCAACAAAAATGGCGCCTTGGTTCCACGGGAACTGATTGTGAGCATTAGTGCCACATCTTTGCTCTACCATTATGGTGGATGTTGGGAAAGGGTTTAGGTGACCATACACATTAGATAGCCCATGCACATTAGATAGGTTTAGGCCCTATGTTACGAAAATGCAGTATTTTGGCCGCTGCAAAAAACGCTGCATTTTACAATGCCTGCAAAGTGTATGGGATTCTGGCTAATCCCATCCACACATTGCAGAAAAATTTACAGCAGAAAAGTTGCGTTTTCAAAAATGCCTGTGTTTTTGAAAATCGCAGCATGTAAATTATACCTGCGGAACCGCTGGCATTTTCCGTATAGGTATAATAGGGGCAGAAAGTCTGCAGAGGAAAATTCTGTGACCTTTCTTTGAAAAACTCTGCAGAAACCGTATCTTTTTCCGCAGCGTTTTTTGTTTTTTTTTGCTGCGGCTCGCTACATGGGGCCTTAGCCTCAGTCTGTTTCCACTATACATATGCATGTTCAGTTTGGTCAAGTGTGCATGTGTTCTTGATAGGAGAGGGGAATGACACTACCAGACACTTCTGAGAACAGAACGATTGGGTATGTTAAATTCCAATATGCCAGTTGTACTTTCCCGACATCTGGTGTTGGGGGGTAAAGTGTGGACACCCCCATACACATTAGATGATAGCGGGTTTGGCAGACATTCGTCTGATGTGTCTGGCTACCTTTTTTTGCCATCTCTGTCATGTTCTCGCCTTCTCTCGCGTTCCAGATCTCTCTATTTCTGTTAGTTAATTTTTATGGGGATGTTTCTGACATTTTTCAGCGTTGAAGCATTTGTTGAATTCTGACTGATTAAAAGAAAATTGATTTGTGCTCCCATCGCTGCTTGCGGACGGAGAAGAAAAGATGTTCTTTTAAGGTAGTCAAGCACATTTTTCGGAGCATCTGTCACAATCACACAGTGATACATTTTGCTCTTGGAACACAAATGTTAGCGCTGATCACAGTCTCTCCTGGATAGATGACAGGTTGGCTGGAATCTTCCTCGTATTGTGCATGACATCTCCGGATATAAATAAATACTGAGCAGATATGTCTCTGTAGGGGCCTATTTACTAATGTAGGTCAAAAATGGCTTTACTACTGGGACCGTCTCAAACCTGTGATAGAAAACTTTCCCAGTTGGTGTCTTTTTGGCTGTTGTTTTTCGCTGTACGGAAAAGGTTCATTGAAAAGTTCGGCGACTCAATAGGATTTCTTATGGAATAGCAGAGTTGAGCATGTCATATTAAAGTAGACCTGTCACCTCCATACTGACATTCCCTTGATGTAACGGTTGTGATTGGCTGGATGTACTGGTCAATGGACTGGTGCTTGTGCCATAACTTTTGGCATCCGGCAGCATCTGATCTATGACCGAAACCTGATGGGCAATTGATATTATACAAAAATATGTAATGAGATTTATATTTGTGCCCTATTGCCATGGGATGAACTACGTCTGATACTAATAAATACTAATATGCAGGAAAAACCTATTGGGAGTGCTGTGGATCTCTAGTTATATCGTTTGGGCTGGATACCTCATAGACTAAGGCCTCACGTAGCGGGCTGCAGCAAAAAAGCGCTGCGGGAAAAACCGCAGCAGCAACACATTGCGGTTTTTCCAACAGCGCTTTTCACAGAAAGTCTGCAAAGGTTTCCTCTGCAGACTTTCTGCTTCAATTATAACTATAGGGAAACCGTCGGCGTTTCTGTAGGTATAATTGACATGTTGCAATTTCCAAAACCGCAACAGTTTTGGAAATTGCAGCTTGTCTACTGCGTGTATGTTTCTGCAAGGTGTGGATGAGATTCACTAGAATCCCATCAACTATGCAGCTACAGTAAAACGCCTCCTTTTTTCCGCTGCGTTTCTGCCAGTTTACGCCACTTGGGGCCCTGGCAATAAACACCACGTTGCAAAACTCAGCGTTTTACATCACCTGCAAAGTGGATGGGACTCTGGCTAATCCCATCCACACATTGCAGAAAAAAAAAATCATCAGTGGAAATTCTGCAATTTCAAAAATGCTTGCGTTTTTGTAAATTGCAGCATGTCAATTATACCTACGGAAATGCTGGTGTTTTCCTTATAGGTGTAATAGAAGCAAGAGTCCCCAGAGTTCCTGATGTATATTTGTATTGTGCTGTGACTTCCTACTGAAATAGAGGACGGGAACATCTCTCCTTGAGGAGAGCACCAGTGAAGGTGTGTAGAGTTTTGAATTGCCTTTTGCCCTCTACTAAGCATCTACATATCACAAGGCATTATGGGAAAAGGAGCTGGGAGCTCATGCGCCCTCTGTTGGATGTAACAGATCCTCAATTTGCTTTTGACTCACTGAGTCTTGAGACAGCAAATGGGATTTTAGCCAAGCCAGTATCACTTATCTGCATGCAGCGCCGTTTCAGGATTTTTGTCCCTCATCAGCGCAGAGCAAAGTGAACTGCCTGGCTTTGTGAGAGGCAATGAGTGGCTTAGGGACGGGAACATCTCTCCTTGAGGAGAGCACCAGTGAAACGAGAGGCAAAAGCACGATCAGTCGACGGCATTGTTGTTATGTTCTAACCTTAAATCTGTTCAACAAAATGTTTCGCTTGCATGGGAAAAAGTTTTAAAGGAAGTGGCCCTGGGGAGGATGGCCGGTCCGTTTCCAGAACCTCCGATGCCAAACCTGAGAGTTTCTCCTCTGGGTCTGGTACCAAAAAAGGAGGTGGGGAAGTACCGCCTCATTCACCATTTGTCATACCCACCGGGTGCATCGGTGAACGACGGTATATCAAAAGACGAGACAGCAGTGACATACACGTCCTTTGACCGAGCAGTTGCTTTGGTCAGACACCAGGGCCGAGGCGCGCTTCTGGCCAAATTGGACATTGAGGCGGCTTTTCGTCTCTTGCCAGTGCACCCGTCGTGTTTTCACCTGTTGGGATGTTTTCTTAACAATATGTTTTTGTCGACATGTGTTTGCCTATGGGCTGCTCCATTTCTTGTCACTATTTTGAATTGTTCAGCTCTTTTCTGGACTGGATGGTTCGGTACGAGATGGGCAGCCCATACGTACTCGACGATTTTTTGTTCGTCGGTCCAGCCGATTCGCCCATGTGCGCGTACCTCTTGCACTCCTTCAGACGTCTTATGGACATAATCGAGTTCCTTTGTCGGCGGATAAAACAGAGGGCCCCACAAAACGGTTATCCTTCCTGGGCATTGAAATCGATATGGACAGTATGGTTTTTCGGTTACCAGATGATAAGTTAAGGCGTTTAGTTACGACAGTCGATTTGTTTGTTGGTGCAAAAAATGTTACCTTGCACCATATGCAGGTGTTGTTGGGGCTTTTGATATTCGCTTGCAAAGTACTGCCCATGGGGCGTGCCTTTTCACGCCGGTTGTCGTTGGCGACAAAAGGGGTGCAACAGCCGCACCACTTTATTTGAATCACCACATGTCTTAGGGATGACCTCCTCGTCTGGCAGACCTTTCTCCAATCTTATAATGGCAGGTCGGCATGCCAGTCAACAGAAGTTTCAAGCTCCAACCTGAGCCTCTTCACGGACGCCGCAGGGAGCGACGGTTTTTCTGTGATTTTTGGGGACCACTGGTGCAGAGGTTCGTGATCCCCCAATTGGAGAGAGCGGGGATACGTTAATAACCTTGCTCTCTTGGAGCTTTTCCCCATTGTGGTGGCCATGGAGCTTTGGGGTCAGGACATAGCCGATAAACGTATATGTTTCTGGACCGACAATATGGCGGTCGTGCAGGTAGTCAACAGTCAATCATCTTCCTCCCTCTCGGTGCTTGCGCTGCTGCGGCATTTAGTCTTGCGCTGCTTGCAAGCGAACATATGGTTTAGGGCAAAGCATGTCCCGGGACGGCAGAACGTGGTGGCTGATGCCCTTTCCGGTTCGCAGTTTCAGGTTTTCAGAGATCTTCACCCTTTGGCGGATGGGGAGGGGCATGGATGCCCGGATTACTTGTGGGACCTGGTCGGGAGGTCCTGATGAAGCTGGTACGGCACTCACTCTCAGAGACAACCTGGCGCAGTCATATGGGTGCGTGGGCGGATTGGCTAGCCTGCTCTGGCGGTGGGGTACCTGCGGAGGAGGGCGTCTTGCTGGATGTTACAGTTCAATGGTTGGCGATTTTACGCACTAAAGGAGTTTCGGCACATGTAGCAAACAAATGCGTGGCTGGGGTTGCCTTCATGCTGAAGATTTGGAGCGCCAAGGATGTCACAAAACATCTTATCATCTGTCAGGCATTGAAGGGATGGAGGAAGGAATGCCCGCAGGCCGGTTTCATGGTCATTGTTGAGGAGGTTAATGTCTATCTTGTCGGTGGTGTGTTCTGAGGCTAGCAAGGTTCGCCTGTTTCGAGCGGCTTTTATGCTAGCCTTTTTTGCGGCGCTAAGGATTGGTGAGCTGGTTAGTACCAGCAATAAAAAAGTTGGCGGTTTGTTTTCAAAGGACGTACTGGTTGGGACGAGTGAGGTCCGTATCTGCATACGGCGGTCCAAAGTAGACGTCTTTGGCAGGGGTACGTGGTTGATCGTTCGAGCGTTGGGGGCACCCCTCTGTCCGGTCGAGCTGGTTCGGGAATACATCGGTTTTCGGCCTTCCGGCATCCCCTTTTTCTTACATGACTCAGGACTCCTGCTGACTAAGTTTCAATTTCCTGCCAAGGGAGTCATGCGTTTGGGAATGTGGAAGTCTGAATGTTATAAATGATATATAGATTTGTTAACAGTTTAAGTGCCCGGTGTACAGCCGGATTAGTTAGTAATTTTGCCTTTTCTTTTCAGCAGCTTTGTTTCCTGCGTTCATTTTGGGTCATTCATACGTCTTCTGGGCGGAGAGGAGAGCGGCGGTTCGCCCCTGCGGCCTATATCTAGGTATATTGAACCTAACAGTACAGTAGGTTGGGGTGCGAGGTTTGCGGTGGCATCAAATTTTACCCGCTGTAGTCCGCATTAGCCGTGAGCACAAAGGCCCAGTCCTGCTGTTAATACACGCAGGAGGAAATGACCTGGGCCGAGTAAAATTGGGGGACCTAGTGGCGTTAATGAAGGAGGACATGTCTAGAATGGTGGAGTTCTTCGACCGAGTGGTGCTGATTTGGTCTGAGGTCGTGCCTCGGTGTTATTGGAGAGGCGCCAGGGAACCTCGGGCACTAGAGCGTGCCAGGCGTGTACTAAATGTGAGGATCTCCAAGCACGTTCATGCTTTAGGTGGTGTAGTCATTCGCCACCGAGAGTTAGAAGGCTATAATGCTGAGCTGCTACTTCGGGATGGGGTGCACCTGAACCCCATAGGTAATGACATCTTTATCTCGGGGTTGCAGGACGGCCTGGAGAAGGCCCTCTTGTTGGCTGGGGGGGGGTCACAGCCAGGCGTAGGTCTACGCTGGCTGCTCCTTGGCGGTTTTCCATGCTGGCGTTTAACAAGATGGCCTCACCTGCACGCTGCCTCGCAGTGCTTGGCAGTCAGAGTAACAACGCGGTGCGAAGTGGACAACACGAAGCTGGCATGGATTTGTTTATCGGTTTGATGTTAGTACATGATACAGAGTTAATAAAGCTGTGGCCTACCCCCACAATATCCAAAAAGTAGTTGTGGTGTGATTATTAGAGGTGGGTTGCCTCTTAGGGTTTTCCCTCCCATTCATGGTTAAGGGTTCTGGTTATTTGTCCATGCAGTCTGGACAGACTCAGCTCTGCTACATCTATATGTTGTTGGGACTAATAAATGTATTGTTAAACTTACTTCTTTTAGACGTCGAGACATCCTCACAGTACAGCGAGCAGGATCACACCGCAGTCTCTTTTTTCAGCATAACTCCTTCCACAACTCCCAGACGTTGCATGATTTCTTGAGCAGCGCACTCATGCTTCCTTTTGTCTAGTGCGAGGGACTGAAAGTCAGTGTAGCAGGGAGAGGCAGCCATGTGTAAAACAGATACAAGTCCCTGGGAAGTTCTCTCTACAAGTAATGAAACAGTGGTCAGTCTAAGAAGACAAGTGGTTGTTTAGCAACCTGAATTCACATGTGTGCTCACATACACGCTCACATACACACACACATAGGCACATGCACGCACGCACATGCACACACCTGCACACACACGCACACCATGTGTTTCAAGTGGTTTTAATGGTGTGTTTTTTACATACATTTTTCCTGACATTTTTAACATTCTATGGAGAAAAAGTCTGAGGCCGCACGGAGCAAAACACCACTAAAAAACAATGCGGGAAAAACTGTGGAAAAGGCTTTTTTACAGTTTTTACATGGTCTCAGAGGCGTAGCTTGGGGTTCAGCACAGGGGGGGCGAACATGTCCAAGTGGGCCCCCAACTTGCACATGTTCGTATACCGATACTATCAGTATACGGTGAGCGTATAGTGGTATATAGCAGCCAGGGCCGGTTTTAGACAAAGTGGGGCCCTGGGCAAAAATTAAAAGCGGGGCCCCAAATGCTGATATGCAAACAACACCATCGTCTTCCAATGACAGCCCCTATAATAGCGCCTCCTTTCTGCCAACAAAAAAGTAATAACAAGCCCCATTTTACCACACACAATTAAAATGAGCACCTCTGTACAGCCTAATAGATTTTTGCACCCAGTCATCAGTTATTATAGCGCCTCCTTATAAATAATAGTCTCTGCTTATAAATAATATTACACCTTTATCAGTAATAGCTCCCTTATAAATGATAAATAGTGTCCTGTATCAGTAATATTCCCCCTTATCAGTAACAGTCACCCCGTAAAAATAATACTGCTCCCTTATTAATAATAGCCCCCTCATAAATAATAGTTACCCTTATAAATAATAGTCCTCATTATCACTAATAGCCCACTTTATAAATAAGTCCATTTAACAATTACACCCCCCTTATAAATAGTTCCCCTCTTATAAATAATAGCTCCCACCTTGTAATGGATGCCTTATACAGTCATATGAAAAAGTTTGGGCACCCCTATTAATCTTAATCATTTTTAGTTCTAAATATTTGGGTGTTTGCAACAGCCATTTCAATTTGATATATCTAATAACTGATGGACACAGTAATATTTCAGGATTGAAATGAGGTTTATTGTACTAACAGAAAATGTGCAATATGCATTAAACCAAAATTTGACCGCTGCAAAAATTTGGGTACCCTTATCATTTTATTGATTTGAATACTCCTAACTACTTTTTACTGACTTACTGAGGCACAAAATTGGTTTTGTAACCTCACTGAGCTTTGAACTTCATAGCCAGGTGTATCCAATCATGAGAAAAGGTATTTAAGGTGGCCAATTGCAAGTTGTTCTCCTATTTGAATCTCCTCTGAAGAGTGGCATCATGGGCTCCTCAAAACAACTCTCAAATGATCTGAAAACAAAGATTGTTCAACATAGTTGTTCAGGGGAAGGATACAAAAAGTTGTCTTAGAGATTTAACCTGTCAGTTTCCACTGTGAGGAACATAGTAAGGAAATGGAAGACCACAGGGACAGTTCTTGTTAAGCCCAGAAGTGGCAGGCCAAGAAAAATATCAGAAAGGCAGAGAAGAAGAATGGTGAGAACAGTCAAGGACAATCCACAGACCACCTCCAAAGAGCTGCAGCATCATCTTGCTGCAGATGGTGTCACTGTGCATCGGTCATCAATACAGCACACTTTGCACAAGGAGAAGCTGTATGGGAGAGTGATGCGAAAGAAGCCGTTTCTGAAAGCACGCCACAAACAGAGTCGCCTGAGGTATGCAAAAGCACATTTGGACAAGCCAGCTTCATTTTGGAAGAAGGTCCTGTGTACTGATGAAACAAAGATTGAGTTGTTTGGTCATACAAAAAGGCGTTATGCATGGCGTCCAAAAAACACAGCATTCCAAGAAAAATACTTGCTACCCACTGTAAAATTTGGTGGAGGTTCCATCATGCTTTGGGGCTGTGTGGCCAATGCCGGCAGCGGGAATCTTGTTAAAGTTGATGGTCGCATGGATTCCACTCAGTATCAGCAGATTCTTGAGAATAATGTACAAGAATCAGTGACGAATTTGAAGTTACGCCGGGGATGGATATTTCAGCAAGACAATGATCCAAAACACAGCTCCAAATCTACTCAGGCATTCATGCAGAGGAACAATTACAATGTTCTGGAATGGCCATCCCAGTCCCCAGACCTGAATATCATTGAACATCTGTGGGATAATTTGAAGCGGGCTGTCCATGCTCGGCGACCATCAAACTTAACTGAACTGGAATTGATTTGTAAAGAGGAATGGTCAAAAATACCTTCATCCAGGATCCAGGAACTGATTAAAAGCTACAGGAAGCGACTAGAGGCTGTTATTTTTGCAAAAGGAGGATCTACTAAATATTAATGTCACTTTTCTGTTGAGGTGCTCATACTTTTGCACCGGTCAAATTTTGGTTTAATGCATATTGCACATTTTCTGTTAGTACAATAAACCTCATTTCAATCCTGAAATATTACTGTGTCCATCAGTTATTAGATATATCAAATTGAAATGGCTGTTGCAAACACCCAAATATTTAGAACTAAAAATGATTAAGATTAATAGGGGTGCCCAAACTTTTTCATATGACTGTATATAATAGTTCCCCCCTTATAAATAATAGCCCATCTTATAAATAATAGTTCCCCCTTATAATAGCCCCTATATACTTAAGTTTCCCAATTATATATAGCAACCCACTCTTATATATAATAGTTCTCCATTATACAGTGTCGGACTGAAGGGCTTAGGCCCACCAGAGGAACTTGTTCTGGGGCCCCACAACAGCTTCCTGCTAATAGCCTACTCCACAGCTCCTTCACTGATGTCTTACATATGTGCTGACTATCTGGTGTTACTGAGTATGTTACCAGTATAGTCAGCCCCTATAGTACTGTGCAGGCCCCAATAACTCCGGTTCATGCATAGTACTGTATGGGGAATGACATGGCCATGGGGCACTACACATATGTGCAAGATTATAGTGAGGGAGCTGTGATGCAGACATAGCACACAGGGCTGCCAGCAGGAATTGTGAGCAACCCCCCCCCCACAGTATAATGCTCCACATGATATATAATGCTCCACAGTATAAAATGCTTTCCTGAGCCCTCCAGTTTCCCCACATGGTATATAATGCTCCACAGTGACCCCACACAGTATAAAATGCTCCCCTGAGCCCCCCATTGTGGACCCACATGGTATGTAAGGCTCTACACAGTATAATACTCCACAGTGGCCCACACAGTATACTACCCCTTAGTGGCCCCAGACAGTACAATATGTTCCCCAGCAGCCCCACACAATATAATATGCTCCATACAGTATAATATGTACCCCACAATGCCCCCCCAGTATAATGCTCCACAGTGGCCTAACACAGTATAACATGCTCCATAATGACCTCCACACAGTATAATATACTCCCCAGAGGGGTTCCCCCAGTATAATGCTCCACAGTGGTCCCCCACAGTGGTCCCCCACAGTATAATATGTTCCCCACAGTCCCCCCCAGTATAATGCTCTACAATGGCCCCACAGAGTATAATATGCTTCCGAAAAGCCCCACACAATATAAAACACTCCACAGTGGCCCCACACAGTATAACAGGCTCCCCACACTGTCCATTCCCCCAGTATAAAGCTCCACAGTGGCCCATAGTATAATATGCTCCCCAGAGGGCCCCTGCTAGTATAATGCTCCACAGTGCCCCCTCCAGTATTTTGCTCCACAGCGGCCCCACGCAATATATTATGCTGCCCAGAGCGTCCTCCAGTATAATGTTCCACAGTAGGCCCCACGCAGTATAATATGCTCCCCAGAGGGCCCCCTAGTATAATGCTCATTAGTCCCCCCCGAATAATGCCCCACAGTGGCGCCACACAATATAATATGCTCTGCTGATGGCCCCCCCCAGAATAATGCTCCACAGTGACCCCACTCAGTATAACATGCTCCAGAATGGCCTCCACATAGTATAATATACTGCCCAGAGAGGTTTCCCCAGTATAATACTCCACAGTGGCCCAAAACAGTATAATATGCTCTCCAGAGCCCCCCCAGTATAATGCTCCACAGTGGCCCAAAACAGTATAATATGCTCTCCAGAGCTCCCCCCAGTATAATGCTCCACGGTGGCCCCGCACAGTATAATATACTGGGGGGCCCCTCTGGAGAGCATATTATACTGTGTGGGGCCACCGTGGAGCATTATACTGGGAGGGGCTCTGGAGAGCATATTATACTGTGTAGGGCCACTGTGGAGCATTATACTGGGGAGGGGGGCCCTCTGGAGAATATGTTATATTCTGCGGGGCCTCTATGGAGTATTATAAAGTGGGGGGGCTCTGGAGAGCATGTTATATTCTGTGGGGCCACTTTGGAGCATTATACTGCGGGGCCCCTCTGGAGAGCATAATGCTCCAAAGTGGCCCCACAGAATATAACATGCTCTCCAGAGCCCCCCCCTCCACACACATTATATTTTTCCACAGAGGCCCCACAGAATATAACATGCTATCCAGAGGGCCCCTTCCCCAGTATAATGCTCCACAGGGGCCCTACAGTGCTATTATATTATATTCTGGGGTCTCTTCAGACCCCAGAGTATAATAATCGAAGGCCCGGGGTAAGTAAGGTAAAATAACAAACAGTTATACTCACCTTGTCTTACCTCTGCTGGGCCTCCTCGCGCTGCTCCGCTATCCCCGCCGGCGCTGGCTTCTTCTTCTCTGCGGCTGACGTCACGCGTTGTGGACGTCACCTCTGAGGCCTGTGATTGGGCCTCAGCGATTACGTGAGGCAGGCTGTCAGCACACCCCACGTGACCGCTGTGGCCAGGCCTCAGCGGTGATGTCCGGAACGCTAGAAGATGACGTCGGACACCAAGGACAGGTGAGTAAAAATGTTTGTTATTTTTACTCACCTCGGAAAGGGGCCCTGTGGTCCTTTTCTGTTATTGATTTGGCCGGGTCTGACTCCGGGATCCGGAGTCATCAGGTTCCGGTTCCCGGGGGCCCCTTTGGGGACGGGGCCCTGGGCAATTGCCCAGTTTGCCCCCCCCTAACGCCGGCCCTGATAGCAGCTCTACACAAGGCTCTGCAGATGATTTAGGTGAATACAGGGCAGTAACATTTAGTGACGTCTCTGACTAATCGTTCACATTCCCCATCTCTTCCATCTGGACGGCCATGACTACTTCTTCCAGTCTCTGTAAAGTTTGCAACACAGACATCTTTGGCTCCTCACTTTTCCAGGCACCGACCCACATTGTCCTCACCTACACAAAGCCCCCATCCTGCTGCTACCCCCAATTATAAAATATATAATATAACCCCCCATAATGAATAATACCCCCAAGTGCAACTTTAAATTAATAACTTCCCTGTACACCCCTTTAAATAGTGCCCCTTATTAATAATGCCCCAGGTGTTTCCTAATAAAAAAGAAAAAAAAAAAAAACAAGGGAAAAAAAACTTATTGTGGTTCCAATACCCAGGACCCCGAGGATCAGCTGTTTGAATGAACCATGGTACCTGTGTAAGCGCCGTGACACCTCTGTTTACATAGTGTCATTCATCTCATAGCGGCCATGTAATGTAACTACAGCCTCGTCCTATACACGTCTATGTGACAAGGCTGGAATGACATCACACGTCACTATAAACAGACAGCGTGTGATATAAACAGGCGCCATAGCCCCTTCATACAGCTGATCAGTGGGGAATCATTTACAGTGGGGAAAAAAAAAGTATTTAGTCAGCCACCAAAACGTTTGACCTCTGTCATTGCCAACAAAGGATATATAACAAAGTATTGAGATGAACTTTTGTTATTGACCAAATACTTATTTTCCACCATAATTTGCAAATAAATTCTTAAAAAATCAGACAATGTGATTTTCTGGATTTGTTTTCTCATTTTGTCTCTCATAGTTGAGGTCTACCTATGATGTCAATTACAGACCGGCCTCATCTTTTTAAGTGGGAGAACTTGTACAATTGGTGGCTGACTAAATACTTTTTTCCCCCACTGTATCTCTTATTGATAATTTATTCTGAGGATAGATCATCAATAAAAATGAGCTGGAAAACACCTTAAGGCTAAGGCCCCATGTGGCGTCCTGCAGCAAAAAAGAGCTGCGGGAAAAACCGCAGCGGCGACGCATCGCGGTTCTTCCTGCAGCACTTTGCACAGAATGTTTGCAGAGGTTTCCTCTGTGGACTTTCTGCTTCAATTATATCTATATATCTACCGCTGGCGTTTCCATAGGTATAATTGACATGCTGCGATTTCCAAAACTGTGACTGTTTTGGAAATCGCAGCGTATCCGCTGCGTGTATTTTACTGCAAAGTAGGGATGATATGGGGCCCGATGTGGCGAAAACCCACAGAAAAAAAACGTGGCATTCTAGCAAATTCCATCCACACATTGCGGAAAAATACGTGCAGCGTTGAGGTTTTGGAAATTGCAGCATGTCAATTATACCTATGGAAACACCGGCGATTTCCATATAGCTGTATTGAAAACAGAAAGTCCACAGAGGAAACCCCTGCGGACCTTCTGTGAAAAGCGCTGTGGGAAAAACCACAATGTTACCGCCGAGGTTTTTCCTGCAGCGCTTTTTTTGCTGCAGCCCGGTATGTGGGGCCTTAGTCTTAATAAAGCCCAAGTGCCACTTTAATTAAATTAATTGACCCTCATATTATGCCCCTGATTCCCCCGACACAAATACTGCACCTTTAATGACCCCTTATATCAATGGCCACCCCTTATGTTCATAATGCCTCCTAATATAAATAATGCTCCCTAATGGCATTATTTAACCTCCACCCTTGTATTCATAATACCCTGTAATAACCCTTATATAAATAACCCCCCCATCGTCATAATGCTTCCTAATGAATCCTCCCTTTATATTTATATTTCCCCCTACTATCCACCCCTTATACTGTTAATATACCTTCAACTGTGCTAAAAAAAGAAAAAAAAAAAAGTCATACTCACCTACCTGCGATGCTGATGAATGGAGCCATCGCCGCTTCTTCCCTGTCCACGCACAGGACGTCAGTGTCTGGGCGCAGGAGGCGCAATGTTGTGACGTCATCGCGCCGCCTGTGTGAGAAGAAGACATGGTTCTGTGCTCTTGGGGACTTGTAAACCGCAAGCCTCATGTTTACAATACTGTGAAGTTGCAGGTTACGTTTTAACTAGATCGGTGTCTGCAGACACCGATCCAGTTAGAAATAAAGGATGTATTAATGGCGGCCCCAGGGTGGGCCCCAAAAAGTCAGTGGGCCCGGGGCAGCCGCCCCTCTGCCCCCCCCCCCCCCCCCCTAGCTACGCCTTTGCATGTGCGGTGACCAGATGGAAGGTAACGCTGCAGTTGGGATTGCGGGGGTGCAAACAGCGCAGACTTGTCACGGTCTCTGGGCACGAGGGCGCAGCGCTGGTGCTGTCCCACGTTACCACCACTGGTACCGTTGATGAGGGGGCTGCACAAATGTTGGTGGTGATTGTTCCCCCGGGGCGCTTCCCCTATACTGTGCCGACTGGTGGTGTTTGGGGCGCCCTGATGTTGTCGGTGCAGAGTCAGACACAGAAACGGTTGTAAAGTTGAACTTTTACTTCCATGGGTGTGGAGGCACAAATGCTTAAACAGTTTCTTCAATACAAAACAACGGGGTACGTCTGGTGACACAGCAAAGTCCTGGGGTGCAGGGTAGACTTGATGAAAGGTGTTCCTAGCCCCTTATACTTCAGTGTTACAGCCCTAAGGTGCGTCTGGGCTCCTATTTGGCACATAGGAGGATGCCCACCATGATACTAGTACATAATATTCCCCACTCACGTTATGTGGTCCTGATAGCTCAGAGTTTCGGGGTGTAATAGTCAGGGTGGCAGGATATTCCACAGGTCTGGCCTTGGCCCCTGGATCCTGTGATACTTGCTATGGAGCACGTGTTCCAGAATGTTCTCTCCACAGTCTCATGCTGACAAGATAATGATGCTTGACTTCCTTCAGGGCGATGGCTAGGCAGAGAGGGGACAGGATCTTCTGAATAGCTGGAGTATGTCAGCTCTCCAACCTTCCTGGTCCTGTCTAGGACTTGAGATTCCTGCACTAAACTCACTGCTTTCTTCACAGGACATCACACTTATCTCCTCACCTCCTCCTCCTAACACTCCACACTTCTCACTCCTCACACGCAGGACCTTCCTGCAGGGGTGTTACCATGGGGACCCAGTGATCAGCTGACTCCTCCCCTTTTCCCAGGCAATGTCCTCCCATTGGACATTTGGTTACTATTCAATCCTATGGGAGGTGTAATGCATGTGTGAGGCTCACTAGGTGGCGCTGTGTTGTGTGAGACTCAGGACCCCCTGCTATGTCACACAGGCTATGAAGCAACAGGAAATAATACAATGCACAGAGATCACCCTCAGCCCAGCCATAGCCAGCTCTGGGATGCCACATACTCCCCCCTCTTTCACTGAGCCGACCTCGGCGACGGGCTGGGGTGAAGGTGAGAAATGTAACATAACGTTAATAAATACGAATAAAGTGCAAATGGGTCCAGAGGCTCTCTGGCACAAATTTTGTGAGTGTCCATTATCATGAGAGTCTCTCTGAGAAACAATAAACAGTCCTTTCTGTAAGGAAGAGTAGGCACTCTCGCACGAATGTCCATACCGCAATGGGGTAACAGAACTTCCTTGGCTCGGTGAGCCAGGCACTATGGCTTGGATTGTTGCATATAAATGTAAATACTATATTACATGGCAAGATATTATATATATACTGTATATACACACAGGAAAAACATTAATGTAATCAGAGCAGGAATAACATATATACAGAAGCAGAGACAGTTAACCTCTTTTACCCAAGGACAGCCATGGCATCACTATAGCGTGTTGGAGGTACGCCTTTTGTGGTACGCTCAGAACGCCTAAGTGGAACGAGATTTGAATCAGGAACAGAGTCACTGAAATCAATTAAATCATCTGTCGAAGGGTTCTCTTGCACTAGAGCAATTGGTGGATAACAGCTAAATGGTAGTAGTTTAGGCGCCCACATAAGCTCAGTTAACGTTGGGGGTCTCTCTTTCACTTCAGAAGGTGACAAGATCTCTGTACTCGTTGTCTCAGCTGGGGGCACCTCTGTGGGTAGTCCTTCTTTAAGGCACAGCTTCAGACGGTTTCGGTGTACTACTTGGGGCTGTCTCCCAGGTTTAGAGATCTCATACACGTCGGATTCAGGATATGGTATGGAGATGACACTGTATGGTTCTTTCTCCCAGAATGGATCCAATTTCCCATTCCGATGGTTATTCCTTAACCATACACGGTCGCCAACTTTCAGGGGCGCTGCATGGGCGCGATGGTTGTAATCCTCCTCCATGCGCGTTTCAACTATCTCTTTAGCTTCCTCCATACGTCGGCGGTGTTCAACAACCCAGTCTGTTATGGGTAGTGGATTGATGGTGTCAGGGACCTTCACACCAAGGGTTAAGTCTGAAGGAAGTTGACCTTGTCTTCCAAACATTAGATAAAATGGTGCGTATCCCGTAGATGTTTGGGGTGTGTTGTTGTAAATATAGGCCAAGTCCTTGATACGCTCAGGCCACTCAACACCAGGTGTAACTGCGGCTGTTCTTAGCATGCCGATGATCACTTGATTTGCCTTCTCGCACATACCATTCCCTTGAGGGTGATACGCTGTGGTTCGCAACTTCTTGCAGTCTTGGAACTGACACAGCTCATGGAACAATTGGGATTCAAACGCCGATCCACGGTCGGTGAGGATATGCTCAGGACAACCGTAATGGCGGACAAACTCTGCGTAGAAGGTCTCAGCCGTAGTTCTTGCTGTAAGATCTCTGACAGGCACGATGACAAGGAACTTGGAGTAATGATCCACCATCGTCAGAGCGTAGCTGTAGCCAGAACGTGTGGGACCCAACTTCACATGGTCCAGAGCAACAATTTCACACGGCTTTTGAGTCTTAATTGGATGTAGAGGGGCCTTCTGATCTCTTCGACCTTCCTTGGTGATACTACAGGCGGGACACTCTCGGCACCAACTCTCAATGTCACTCCTCATCCCAACCCAATAGAAGCGACGACGGATGGTAGCTTCGGTCTTTTGTACCCCGAAGTGACCGGATCTGTCATGATACGCCTCAAGTATCATCTGTGCGTCTCTTCTTGGTACGAGGATCTGATGAAGCCTTTCACCTGTGACAGGATCAAGAGTGTTTCTAAGTAGAAGGCCTCGTTGGACAAACAGGCGCTTCCTCTGTTGCCAAAGGCGTTTTAATTCCACGTCATGAAGACCTCTCTTTACACGGGTTGGTATTCTTCCTGTAAGCAGGAAATCTGACAATTCTCCTAAAACTCTGCTCTCTTCTTGGAACGTTTTCCACAGAGATGGCTCCTGGAGGGATTCAGCAGCTGTTTTCGCCAGAGATTCTCCTTCTACAGGGACACCAATAGCAACCTGTTGGGCAAACTTGTTGTAGAATGGTGGCATCTCCACCTCTTCCCAGATGTCTTCTCGGGGTGGTTCTTCTCCCACAGGCAATCTTGAGAGTGCATCAGCGTTAGCGTTGGACTTGCCACTGCGATACTTGACAGAGAACTTGTAATTCGCGAGTCTTGAGGCCCACCGTTGTTCAAGGGCTCCCAGTCGAGCAGTGTCCAGATGTGCCAACGGATTGTTATCTGTGTACACGGTAAAGGGTGTGGCAGCCAGGTAGTCTTTAAACTTCTCTGTCACGGCCCAGACAAGCGCCAGAAGTTCGAGTTTGAAAGAACTATAGTTCTGGTCGTTCTTCTCCGCGCCTCTCAGACTCCTGCTGGCGTAGGCGATGACTCGCTCTTTGTTGTCCTGAACCTGGGACAACACTGCACCCAAACCTTGGTGACTTGCATCTGTGTACAAGCGGAATGGCTGACTGTAGTCGGGATAGGCTAGAATTGGTGGTTGCGTCAGAAGTGCTTTAAGCGCTTGAAAGGCTTCCTCTTGACGCGCTGTCCAGTCTACCGGAAGCTTTCGGTTGTAGTTTTCTCTGGGACAACCGCGCAACAACTCGTTCAGAGGCTCGGCTACTTGGGCGAAGTGTGGTATGAAACGCCGGTAGTAACCTGCGAATCCAAGGAAGCTTCGGACTTCTTTGACGGTAGTTGGTCTTCGCCAGTTCTGGATTGCAGTGATCTTTTCAGGATCAGGTTGGACGCCTTGTGCGCTCACGACATGCCCAAGGTAGTGAACTTGGGGTTTCAACAGGTAGCACTTGGAGGGCTTCAACTTTAGGCCGTGCTGTATAAGTACCTTGAATACCTCGGACAGGTGACGAAGGTGTTCTTGGTATGTCCGGGAGAATACAATAACATCGTCTAGGTACAGTAGCACACTCTGGAAATTCTCATGGCCGAGGCACCTCTCCATAAGCCGTTGGAATGTGGCTGGGGCATTACATAGCCCAAATGGCATACTATTGAATTCAAAGAGCCCCATCGGGGTCGTAAACGCAGTCTTTTCACGATCTTCAGGCGCCATAGGGACTTGCCAGTATCCACTGGTTAAGTCCAGGGTCGAGAAACAGGTAGCTGATCCCAAAGCCGTTAGAGATTCCTCAATCCGTGGCAATGGGTATGCGTCTTTGTGCGTGACATTGTTGAGTTTACGATAGTCCACACAAAATCGTAGGGTTCCGTCTTTCTTCTTGACAAGGACTAGCGGGGCTGCCCAGGGGCTGTTACTCTCCCGGATGACATCAGCATCTCGCATCTCTTGGATCAACTTTTTCACCGGTTGGTACATCGCGGGTGGTATTGGACGGTGACGCTCCTTGATTGGATGGTGGTCGCCAGTGAGAATGCGATGTTGTATGGTCGTGGTCTTACCAAAGTCCAATGGGTGTTTGCTGAATGCCTGTTGGTAACGCTTGGCCACATTGCGAACCCCATTGATGTGCTCTATAGGGGTATTGGCGTCTCCCACGTTCAATTCATCCCACCAGGACTTCGTGGCTCCATTTTGAATGTTCTCAGCAGCTTGGGTGGAACGCTGTGTGGCGGTAGAATCACCAGAGAGAATGTCTTCTGGTGCTAACCGGTGTAGCAGGGCCACAGAGTGGAACTTGTGGAGGTTCACGGGAGCATCGCCCAAGTTGACTAAGCGGACAGGAACACGTCCATTGGAAACTGTGACAAGGCTGCGGGCAGCCATGACAAGTGGTTGGCCATCTACCTGTATGGGTTGTAGCAAGGCCTCGTAGTCCTGATTTTCTATGCCCGGACGGGCACGGCACCACACCATAGTTTCTGTTCCAGGCTGTAGGGTTACTGGACGGGTATCTTGGATCCGGACTCGACCAATTTCACCTTGTTTGTTGGCGAACTTGTGCTGGGCATTGAGTACACGAATGGCCCGCTGAATGGTCTGCTGGTCACTGGGAGAAGCTGTAAGGAGAGAGGCATGCAAGGCATCCAACACTTCTGCAAAGCAATGGCGTAAAACATTCATGCCTAATATTACAACTGCAAACCTATCATCCTCTACATCAGTGACAATTACACCCTGTCTAGGCAGTTTCAAGTCCCCAATCTGGATAGTGGGTTCCCAATAACCCTGCTGTGGTATGGGCTGTCCATTGCTGGCACACAGATTTATCCATGTGTCAGGTGTTCTATTCAACACACCTAAGTCCCAATGTTCAAGGAACACCTGCTTGCGCAGGGTTGTTACCTGAGATCCAGTGTCCACCAACGCTGTCAGAGGGACGCCGTTCACCCGGATGGTGATGTGTGGGCAGGCTGAGACGAAGCGTGACAATGGCACTGAAGATTCACCTGGGCCCTTCTTCTTTCCTCCCGAGGGGCGGCCCGCTGCCTCGGGGGTGGCCCGTTTAACTGAAAACACTGAGGCCTGGTGTGTCCATATCTATGGCAATAGGTACAGTATGGCCTCTCACTCTGCGGAGGTTTCACTGAAGACGGACGTCTGGGTGGCGACTCAGGTGAGATGTTGAGACTTCGCAAAGGATCACTGGACGATGAAGACGGCTGGGTCAGACGATCTAGACGGATGGTGATCTGTTCCATGGCACGGGTCAGATGATTCACTCGGGCCAGAAGGTCATCTCTGGAGTCTGCTAGTGTAGTCTGCGCAGTTTGGGCAGCAGGTGAGGTACCCAGAGGTAGTGGCAGGACAACTGGAGCAATGCTTGTTGAGGGTCCAGGTGAGGGAGCACAGATGACTGGGCTCGGCTGGGGCTGCTCCTGTTCCAAGACCTGGATGGCAAGGGCCTTGAAGTCAGCAAACGTGATGCTGGGATGTTGTGCAGCAAGCATTCGCAACTGACTCTGGAGCAATGTGGTACCCGCCCCTTCTATGAAGCGGTCAAGCAAGATTTTATCAGAGTCCACATTTTCACGTGGATCCACTTGCACCACAGCTCTGAACGCCTCTTGGAGGGATAAAGCATAGTCCCGCAGGGTCTCACCAGGTAGTTGTCGTCTGGAAAAGAAGCTCATCTTTACCTCGGAGACAGATCGCACGTC
The DNA here is from genome assembly GCA_947044405.1 of Leptodactylus fallax. Classification (NCBI taxonomy): domain Eukaryota; kingdom Metazoa; phylum Chordata; class Amphibia; order Anura; family Leptodactylidae; genus Leptodactylus; species Leptodactylus fallax. The sequence continues at coordinate 151,272 of CAMRHE010000133.1, read as the reverse complement.
AAAGTTCACCTGGAGTTTGTCCAGAATTTGCCCAGGGGTTCTTTTGTCAGAGGCAGGCCAGGATTTGACCTCCCTAGCTGCAGCACCCTCAAGCTGGCCCAGCAGGATCTGTATCTGCTGTTCTGTATTCAGAGGATAGAACTGGAAGAGAGACAGCATCTTCTCACGAAAGTCCCTGAGGGTATGCGCCTCCCCTTTGTAGCGCGGCAGCCATGGTGCGCCAGGGTAAAATGGCATGGAGAATGGTAGGCTGCTCGCCATGGGCACTGCTGGATCACTAGAAACAGATGGCACAATGTCACTTTGCTCAGTCATGTTGTTTGCAGGTATGACTGAAATTAGGTCGCCGTCTCTTTAAGAAACTCAATTGCTTGCTGGCAGGGAATGGAGACTAGAACTTGGAATGCTGTCCCTTTAAGAATGCTGTAGCTATTAACAGAGTCACTGTGATGCAGGCTGACGGTGTGCTCCCCCTCTTTAATGGTGGCACTCCCCACGGACACGGTACACGGAAAACACTCGCTGGGGCCGTGGGAGGACTGAAGACAAGGACAGGGAGGCACAGTACTCACTGACAGCAACTGCAGCGTGGACCAGAGATCAGCGGTGCACAGCAGGGACGGTGATGCAGCACCGGAGAGTCAGAAATGGCGCTGGCACGTTCGCCTTTCACTTTCTTGTATGGGTGCGCTGGAGCATTGCGCTCAGCATTCTGGGCTCTCCTAAGATGGCGGCAGATGGGTCTCCTGGCCTCATGGGCAGTGCTAAAAATCTCCCGCACTTTTGCAAGGTACAGTTAACCCTTTGTGGGCGTTCTTACACAGCGATGTGGCGCAGCAAACAAGTCCTGGGCGTTTTAACTCTTCCAGGGCTGTAACACACTGAGAGGACAGTCTTTAGGGCTTACTTCAGGGGTATAGGGCTCCCCCTCTTTGTGGCAAGCACTCTCAGGGAATAAACTTGATCTTAGCAAAGTCCACAATAAAGACCGATGCTCTGGAGACAATTTGGCGCACTTTTCGTGGCGACTTTTTCAAAATGGCACACACCCGTATCCTGTTCGTGACGCCAGTTTTTCTTGCGGTGACCAGATGGAAGGTAACGCTGCAGTTGGGATTGCGGGGTGCAAACAGCGCAGACTTGTCACGGTCTCTGGGCACGAGGGCGCAGCGCTGGTGCTGTCCCACGTTACCACCACTGGTACCGGTGATGAGGGGGCTGCACAAATGTTGGTGGTGATTGTTCCCCCGGGGCGCTTCCCCTATACTGTGCCGACTGGTGGTGTTTGGGGCGCCCTGATGTTGTCGGTGCAGAGTCAGACACAGAAACGGTTGTAAAGTTGAACTTTTACTTCCATGGGTGTGGAGGCACAAATGCTTAAACAGTTTCTTCAATACAAAACAACGGGGTACGCCTGGTGACACAGCAAAGTCCTGGGGTGCAGGGTAGACTTGATGAAAGGTGTTCCTAGCCCCTTATACTTCAGTGTTACAGCCCTAAGGTGCGTCTGGGCTCCTATTTGGCACATAGGAGGATGCCCACCATGATACTAGTACATAATATTCCCCACTCACGTTATGTGGTCCTGATAGCTCAGAGTTTCGGGGTGCAATAGTCAGGGTGGCAGGATATTCCACAGGTCTGGCCTTGGCCCCTGGATCCTGTGATACTTGCTATGGAGCACGTGTTCCAGAATGTTCTCTCCACAGTCTCATGCTGACAAGATAATGATGCTTGACTTCCTTCAGGGCGATGGCTAGGCAGAGAGGGGACAGGATCTTCTGAATAGCTGGAGTATGTCAGCTCTCCAACCTTCCTGGTCCTGTCTAGGACTTGAGATTCCTGCACTAAACTCACTGCTTTCTTCACAGGACATCACACTTATCTCCTCACCTCCTCCTCCTAACACTCCACACTTCTCACTCCTCACACGCAGGACCTTCCTGCAGGGGTGTTACCATGGGGACCCAGTGATCAGCTGACTCCTCCCCTTTTCCCAGGCAATGTCCTCCCATTGGACATTTGGTTACTATTCAATCCTATGGGAGGTGTAATGCATGTGTGAGGCTCACTAGGTGGCGCTGTGTTGTGTGAGACTCAGGACCCCCTGCTATGTCACACAGGCTATGAAGCAACAGGAAATAATACAATGCACAGAGATCACCCTCAGCCCAGCCATAGCCAGCTCTGGGATGCCACACATGTTCTTCTTTCTGTGAGATATAATCCTTCTTTCACAATTATATTAAATCGTTGATAATTAATAAGTTCTGCAGATAGAAATTATGTAGCTGAAACCTTCATAGAAGTTTATATTTTTATTAGTACATGAAAAGTCACTACTTTCTGGCGGCCCATGGTGGGTAGGGGGAAAGTGCAAGATACTACCTTCTTGTGGTCCGTGACCTGTTGGGGAAGTCCCTACCATTGGGTGATCCATGACCGCTAGAGGAAGGAGCAACCAGTGTTGGACTGGGATGTCTAGGGCCCACCAGTGGAATTGTTTCTACTGGCCCATCGTCAGGACCCCTGCAGATCAGCTGTACCGACACAACGTGTCTACAGGTAATAACAATGCCATGATGCTCACCTGTGCTCACGATGTGCACCACTGTACTACCTAAACCCACTGCTACACTATAGCAAGCGAGCAGCGTGGCTCCTGGAATTGTTAACATTAATATGGCCCATACAACTATAGTACCCACAACTGTGGTCATCAAGAATATGGTAAGTGAGCTGCGCCCAGCATGGAAACAATACTGGGAGCTGCGTATTTTGGTAAACATCTGATCTGTGGGGTCCTAATAGTCTAAGAGATCTAAGCAATCAATGAGCGTCTAACACCCGGGGCCCCTGCTGATCAACTTTTTGAAGGGACCATGGTGCTTTTGCGAGCGCCCTCACCCCTTCACTATTTACATCGCAGATCATCACAGATCTGTTTTATAATCACCATGCAATGTTATTACAGCCTGTAATAATAGTGAACAGCTGCTAAAAAATAAATGGGGTGGGATGTAAATAATGAAGGGGCACCACAGAGTGTAATATGCTTCACTGTAGCCCCCAGCAGTATAATATGCTCCATGGTAACCCCCACACAGTGCAATATGCTCCACAGTGGACCCCACACAGTACAATATGCTCCACGGTGGTTCCCACATGTTATAATATGCTCCACAGTGGCCCTCACGCGTTCTAATATGCTCCACAGTGGCCCCCACACAGTATATTGTGCTCCACAGTGGCCCCCACACAGTATATTGTGCTCCACAGTGTCTCCCACACAGTATATTGTGCTCCACAGTGGCCCCCACACATTATAATATGATCCCCACAGTGGCCCCAAACAGTATAAAATGCTCCAAGAGTCCCCTTAAGCTGCTTCAGGTGAACCCCACGAAATTCGATGAATATTCGTGAGGTTCGGCACTCTGATTAGTTTTAGTGCAATTATTTTACATTGGGGTCGCCTCAGACCTCACAGTATAATAATCGGATGCCCAGGGGAAGGTGATGGAAAATATCAAACATATATACTCACCTTACCTCACCTCTCCTGGGCATCCTCACTTCATCTGGCTGTCTTCAGCATCCTCTTCACTCTTACAGCCAGTGACTGAGGTCACGCGCCCCAGACGTTACTGGCTGGAAAAGCCTGAACAAGACGCTGGGAGCCGTCGGAGTCCCAGGAGAGGTGAGTATAAGTATTTGTTATATTTAATCACCTCCCCATGGCCGGCTACTATTGGAAAGGGACCCCACATGTACAGAAATCACAACACCGGTTCCCTTTCTATTAACAATATGTATGGCGGTTGGGGAATCAGAATTTCCCCGATCGCTATTACGGTGCTGCAGGGCCCCGACCATCTCCAGTGGGCCCCGTACCACTTTTGTTATCCCGCCCGTTTCCAGACCTCTACTTCCTATTTAAATAAAGTAGTGTGGGTCCAGTAGGACCACTAAAGCCATGGGGCCCACTGGGGGATTCACCGTCTCCCCGGTGGGCCAGTCCGACCCTGGGCGCAAGAAGCAACCTTCTATGGCTGGTAGGAAGAAGGCCAAGATGCTACCTTCTAGTGGTCCATGGTCTGTAGGTCAAAGAGAAAGATACTTCTGTCTATCAGTCCACATCCTGTACTTGAAGAAGCAGCTGTTTCCATGAAGACCTTCTCATAACATGTCTGTTCACACAAGCTTCTCATCATTTTGATTTCTTGTCGGTGCACCCATACCAAGAAGAACTGAAAGAATTTGTTAAGAAAAGCAACAAAATTCTGCTATTATTATACTGTTTTCTATACTGTTATGTGTGGTGCATGCTGCAATGGAGTCACAAGAGAGTTACTATACCAGCCAACTATAAAAGGATACGAATTAGCAGGACCACAATGGTCAGCTCGCTCATTGCTAGTCTAAGGGTGGGTTCACACCTGCGCTTGGTGTCCGTCCGTCGCCAATCCAGTTAAAATCTCGGCGAACTGGATTGGCGTCGGATACAGACCGGTCAGCGGCGCATTGGTTAAAAACCCATTCATTTGAATGGGTTTTTAAAGCAGTGCGCGGGTGTGCGCTTACACCCTCTGCGCTGCCAATCCTTTTTTTTTCGTCGGACACGAAGTCCTGCATGTCCGACTTTGTTTCCGACGAAAAAAAAAAGGATTGGCAGCGCAGAGGGTGTAAGCGCACACCCGCGCACTGCTTTAAAAACCCATTCAAATGAATGGGTTTTTAACCAATGCGCCGCTGACCGGTCTGTATCCGACGCCAATCCAGTTCGCCGTGATTTTAACTGGATTGGCGACGGACGGACACCAAGCGCAGGTGTGAACCCACCCTAATGTGGTACATTGGCCAACTGCTGAAGGATCTTTTGTATAGGAGAACGGACTGACTGACTGTTGTAATGTCATTTACTAGATTGTAAATGACATTACAAATAAAAGCCAATCCTACACCTATCCAGTGGACTGTGGAACCAAAAACGTCATTAATAAGGTCATAATGGAAATCTGAGAAAACCTGACAGGAGAGGAAGGGTTAAGTGTACATACATATAGGGGTGAAAAGATAGAGATGGACGAACCTCCTAAGATTCGTTCTGTTTTGGGCTTGGCTGGCGCGTGTCCCTGACTCTTTTTTGTTTTTTGGGTTGAACAAACCGGAAGTGAAATTATTATACTGTGAGGTCTCTTCAGACCCCAGAGTATAATAGGTGGAGGCCCAGGGGAGGTGTAAAAAATAAAAAGAATTTATACTCACCTTACCTCACCTTTTTTGGGCCTCCTTGGGCGTGTGGCACTCTCTCTCGATCTCCTTGGTGTCGTCACACATCCCGGCCTGCTTGGGCCTCAGTGGTGACATGAGCACGCCGAGCGTCATGACGTTAACAGTAGAGCACTGCGAGGAGGCCCAAAAGAGGTGAGGGAAGGTGAGTATAAATATATATTTATATATCTTTTTTTTTTTTGTCACCTACCCTGAGCCTCCACCTATTATACTCTGGGGTCTGAAGAGACCCTAGAGTATAATAATTTACTACAATGCAGGTCGTGGAGGTCATTTTAGTCAATTTCCCAAAACCAAACAGTTTGGGATATCAGGGTCGAACTTGGCTTGTGCCGAAACGGTTCGCCCATCTCTAGTAAGAGATTATAATTTGTACATATTCAGCAGGGGGCGCCACTGTTATGTGTATTCCAGGATATAATATTCTCTGGCCGATGATGTCACTTCTTTGATGAACTTGTACTGAATGATGATGATGCAGCTCCTGAAATAAGCAAGATCAGCCTCAGATTTACAGATTTCATTTCTATACACTTATTTATTGCAACTATCTGTTTTTATTTTCTGTTTGTAGTTTTATTCTATTTTCTGTACATTATTATGGGGGCGGCCATCTTGCCTAAACTTCTTCTCTGCTCTATTAACAGCATTTAGTGATCTGCTTTACAGCACAGTCATAGCCGTAGGCAGCAATAGACTGGAGCCGACTCAATGAGGTCTATGGGAGAGTTTTCTAGACATGCTCTGAGGGGGGAGGAGATAAGCTGATACACAGAGGTGTAGCTAGGAGTTCGGCTCAGGGGGGGGCAAATACATCTGAGTGGGCCCCCTACCCAGGTATACCAATATTCGCTCTATAGGGTACCCATATAGTGGTAGATAGCCGCTCTACACAGGGCTCTACTGACCATATATAGTGACTTACCGGTGACGTCTCTAACTGTAATCGTTCTCATTCTCCGTCTCTTCCCCTCTGGACCGCCATGACCACTTCTACCAGCTGTGACTTGTATCTGTAAAGTTTGTAAATCAGACATCTTTGGCTCCTCACTTTCCCAGACACCCGACCCACATTGTCCTCACCTATACAAAGTCCCCATCCTGCTGCTACCCCTGATTATAAAATATATATTATATAAATCCCCTGGAAATGAATAATATCCCCCATGTGCATATTTACATTAATGATGCCCCTGTATGCCCCCTTATATTAATAGTGCCCCTGCAATTAATAATCTTCCCTAATTAAGTTCTACATTAAAGTAATACTGCCCAGCCCCCCCAGACATTAATAACACCCCATTGTATTAACTACGCCCCTGATGCTTACATAAATATTGCTCCCCCAATGTTCCCCTTATATTAAAGAAGTTGCAATTTTTTTTTGTTATGGGTTATCCTTAGGATAGGCCATAAATATCTGATTGGTGGGGGGCAGACCCCTAATGAACCCTAAAACCCTAAAAAAATCTCACACATGCATTTTAATAATGCCCCTTTATATTATTGCCCCATATAGCTATCCTATCCCCATTTCCACTATTATATCAATAATGTCCCCTAAAATGTAAAAAAAAAAAAAAAAAAGAGAAAAAATTATACTCACCGCACCTCCGATCTCCTGATGCAAGGAATCAGACCTGAGCTGCGCCTCTTCTTCCTCCTTCTTACTTGTAGTCTGCAAACCTCTTCAGGCCTGCAACCTACAAGGTGCCATGGCCACATAATGTCCGTGTCCCATCACAGGAGGCAGTAGTGGCATAAGTAGCAGGATAGCAGCTGCCACAAGGCCCAGGACCTTAGGGGGCTGATACTTTTTTTTTTTTTTTAATAGGCCGTTACCTGCTGGAGTAACCCCAGCAGGTAACAGGCCCTATTTACTTACCAATCCCCGCTCCGGCTCACGGCCGCCTCCGTTTCCTCTTCTGTGTCCCATATCATGTCGCTGGGGCCCCCTGGAGGGCAGAAGGAAGCGGCTGTGAGCAGGAATGGGGATTGGTAAGTGAGGCCGTGAGCCCAAGGCAAGTGTATTTGTTGGACGAACCCCAACGAATACTGCTACTATTATACTCCGGGGTCTTTTCAGACCCCGGAGTATAATCATCGGAGGCCCAGGGGAGGTGAGGGAACATAAAAACCAGTGTTACTCATCTCTCCTGCGATGTGACTCCCTGCAATCTTAGGGCCTCTTTGGTGACGTCCCAGACGTCACGTGGGCCAGGCTGGCGTCATTATGCGGCGCGACCCCGGCCTGGCCCACATGACGTCTGTGCTGACATTGAAGAGGACCGAAAGCAGTAGGGAGTGCGCCGGAGCCCGGGAGAGGTAAATAACATAACATAATCAATATACTCTGAGGTCTGAAAAGTCCCCAGAGTATAATAATAGTTTGTGAGTGGTTCACTTTGGGGCATAATACTATGTGCAGGGGCCACTGTGGGACATTATACTGTGTGGAGGGGCCACTGTGGGACATTATACTGTGTGGAGGGGCCACTATGGGGAGTTATACTGTGTGGACGCCAGGAAAGGGAACGCTATGCCATGGCGTAGGGGGCCCTAAGTCAAAAGTTTGCTGTTGGGCCCAATCTCTGCTAGTTATGCCCCTGGGAAGAGCGATGCATTGACATCGCCCCCCCCCCCCCCCGCATAGAGGTCCTAGCTGTGGTCAGGGCACCCTGTAGGTCACAGGCCTGAAGAGGCTTGTGGCCTGCAAGTAACAATGGCAGAGCAGGAAGCCATTAAAGCTTCCTACTCTACCATCCATAACAACTGTATTGGTGTTGTAGGCGCCAACATAGTTGAAATTGCAACTGAGTCATTGGGCCTTGGGCTAATGCTTCAAGCCTTCCCCCACTAGCTGCGTCACTGCTGCATCTATTGTCAATGGTGGATGCAATGATGGGTCAGTGGTGATATCTATAGGTGTTATATTTTACTCTAATACTGTCTTTGATGTAAGTGGTATGACTCTGATAAAGAAATCTACAGAATTGGCATGTATCATTATATTATTAGGCTTAGTTGCCAGAGTGAAAATTGTTGGATATAATACTTTTATAAAATATAGATAATGACATAGAAAATTTTTATAAAATTATCGAAAATTCTTAGAAGAATATGTTTAACATAGAAACTTGGTTTCAAAAATAGGTAATTTTTTGGTGACATGTTCTCTTTAAATGCTAGGATACAGTGATGGTTATCACTCAACTGTTGAGCTCTTCATGATGTTTTCTCCCTGTAAAAAGCTGAATCCACTTACCAAGAATGGAAAAGAACATGAAGACAGCCGTGTACACCACTGATTCTGGGAATCTTATCCCTCCTCCATATTGTATTCAATTACCCATATTATCATAATAGTAATAAGAACATTCCATTAATAGCTCTCATACTGATACAATAATAACCAGAATTATACTTCAGTATCAGGAATTTTGCATCATCCCCTCTTACCTTATTTTTTCATGTCCTAAGAAGACAGTCAAAGAAATCAGTGCACAGAAGCCCAATAGTGTCCATATGACCCAAAGGGTAAGCAAGAATGATAAACCTCGGATCTGTACCTGACCATGATCAGATGAGGCAACAGCTAATACTCGTAACCACCTTGTCCAAGCATGCATGTTAATTGTAATGAAGATTCAATTCCCCATTTTCATGATCTCATATCTATAATTCAATATATGTGAAGAATTTTTTAAAAAAATTTCTGCATGTTGTTGAAATGCCGCGCTACTACATCGCACCGGATGATAGGCGAATCTACAGTCAGCAGAAATCCAACTGTGCATGATTTCTGTGAGACTATATTCACTATGATTAGTTGTTATTGGCAGTGCGGCGTTCGCTGGGTAGTTCTAGCACAAGTGACTTGACAACCGCCCATTGACTACATACAGTGGGGAAAAAAAAGTATTTAGTCAGCCGTCAATTGTGCAAGTTCTCCCACTTAAAAAGATGAGGCCGGCCTGTAATTGTCATCATAGGTAGACCTCAACTATGAGAGACAAAATGAGAAAACAAATCCAGAAAATAACAGTCTGATTTTTAAAGAATTTATTTGCAAATTATGGTGGAAAATAAGTATTTGGTCAATAACAAAAGTTCATCTCAATACTTTGTTATATATCCTTTGTTGGCAATGACAGAGGTCAAACGTTTTCTGTAAGTCTTCACAAGGCTGGCACACACTGTTGCTGGTATGTTGGCCCATTCCTCCATGCAGATCTCCTCTAGAGCAGGGATGTTTTGGGGCTGTCGCTGGGCAACACGGACTTTCAACTCCCTCCAAAGGTTTTCTATGGGGTTGAGATATGGAGACTGGCTAGGCCACTCCAGGACCTTGAAATGCTTCTTATGAAGCCGCTCCTTCGTTGCCCTGGCGGTGTGCTTGGGATCATTGTCATGCTGAAAAACCCAGCCACGTTTCCTCTTCAATGCCCTTGCTGATGGAAGGAGGTTTGCACTCAAAATCTCACGATACATGGCCCCATTCATTCTTTCATGTACACGGATCAGTCGTCCTGGTCCCTTTGCAGAGAAACAGCCCCAAAGCATGATTTTGCCACCCCCATGCTTCACAGTAGGTATGGTATTCTTTGGATACAACTCAGCATTCACTCTCCTCCAAACACGACGAGTTGTGTTTCTACCAAACAGTTCTACTTTGGTTTCATCTGACCATATGACATTCTCCCAATGCTCTTCTGGAACATCCAAATGCTCTCTAGCAAACCTCAGACGGGCCCGGATATGTACTGGCTTAAGCAGGGGGACACGTCTGGCACTGCAGGATCTGAGTCCCTGGCGGCATAGTGTGTTACTGACGGTAGCCTTTGTTACGTTAGCCCCAGCTTTCTGCAGGTCATTCACTAGGTCCCCCCGTGTGGTTCTGGGATTTTTGCTCACCGATTCTTGTGATCACCTTGACCCCACAGGGTGAGATCTTGCGTGGAGCCGCTGATGGAGGGAGATTATCAGTGGTCTTGTATGTCTTCCATTTTCTAATTATTGCTCCCACAGTTGATTTCTTCACACCAAGCTGCTTGCCTATTGCAGATTCAGTCTTCCCAGCCTGTTGCAGGTCTACAATTTTGTTTCTGGTGTCCTTCCACAGCTCTTTGGTCTTCACCATAGTGGAGTTTGGAGTGTGACTGTTTGAGGTTGTGGACAGGTGTCTTTTATACTGATAATGTCAAACAGGAGCCATTACTACAGGTAATGAGTGGAGGACAGAGGAGCCTCTTAAAGAAGAAGTTACAGGTCTGTGAGAGCCAGAAATCTTGCTTGTTTGTAGGTGACCAAATACTTATTTTCCACCATAATTTGCAAATAAATTCTTTAAAAATCAGACAATGTGATTTTCTGGATTTATTTTCTCATTTTGTCTCTCATAGTTGAGGTCTACCTATGATGACAATTACAGGCCGGCCTCATCTTTTTAAGTGGGAGAACTTGCACAATTGGTGGCTGACTAAATACTTTTTTTCCCCACTGTATGACTATATCTGAGTGATCTGCAGTTAACTCTGCAAGAACCTACTGGTACATCCTTGCAGAGTTAGCAGGTGCACTAGGTTGTGAAGCTGCAGGAGTGGTGCGCTGGAGTCCCCAAAGAAAAGGCAGGGACGTTTTATTACCATCCCTGCCTTTCTGGTGCTGTGGATACAACTATGGAAACTGGCGTGTGATTCGCCAAAGAATTGCATCAGTTTCTGGTTCCTAGAGGACCTAAATCAACTCTGCAGTGTATAGATAGATAGATAGATAGATGGATAGATAGATAGAAAAATTATACTTTTTATACCACAAAGCAAATGAAAAAAAAAACCATTTTCACACCTGTGCCTCGGATCCATAAGGGAGTCCCTTATTTCGCAAGGCACTGTATCAAAAGGTGAAATTTACACAACAGAACATAGATCAGAAGGTGAAAGTTACACAATAGAACACATATTAGAAGGTGAAAGCTACAAAATAGAACATAGAGCACATATCAGAAGGTGAAAGTTAGACAGTTCTCCATTTCATTTGAAAAAAAATAACTTAACTAACTTAATTTAATTTACAAGTTAATAGCAGTAATACATCTCAAAAAAGTTGGGACAGGGTCAATGTCTACTATTGTGTAGCATCCCCTCTTTTTTTACATCAGTCTATAAACGTCTGCGAAGTAAAGAGTCCCATTCTTGTCTGATGTAGGATTCTAGCTGCACACCAGTCCTTGGTCTTCTTTGATGGTTTTTCTGAGTGCAGGTGGCCAGTTCACACCCGGACTCTTTTTCTTCAAAACCATGCGGTTGTGATGGATGCAGTGTGTGGTTTAGCACTGTCTTGGTATATGCTGGCCTTCCCTGAAAGAGATATTGTCCGGATAGGAGCATATGTTGTTCTAAATCTCTATACCCAGCTCAGCCTCGATAGCGTCTTTAAAGATGGCTGACCATGCCTTAGGCACTAATGCAAACCCATACTACTGGAGATGCAGACTTGTGAACTATGCACAACATGCTGGATGGTCCCTCTGCTCTTGAGTCTGCAGGATACTGCCATCATTTCCATAAAGAATTCTGCATTTTGATTCATCTGACCACAGAAGTTTTCCAGTTTGGCCCAGAGAACAGCAACAACTGCTGAACAACATCTGACCGTGACTTCCTAATATTGTTCAGCGTCTAGACATAATGTGCTACATCCAAACACCTACGTAATCAAAGAATAAGACAATAATTAAATGTGTGAAAAATTACATATAAATAAATTTTAAAAAATTGTGTTCAGAAGCCCACCATAGGTCTATTATGACCTTATAGGGTCACAATGTAAAAAAAAAAAAAAAAAAACTAGAAAAGTAATAAAATTAAAATTAAAGTAAAATAATTTAAAAAAAAATAATATTTGCCAATAACATGCCCACATCACAGGTTCTAGCTCCTCCCTGATGACACAATAACCAAATAAAAATTAACATAATGGAGAGGGAAAACTATTTTAAAAAGTTTTTAAGTAGCACTTTGTACTATAAAAAAAAAATAAAAATGTGAAACATGAAAAACAGACTTTTTTGACAACATTTTCCCAGATATAAAAAAATTTAAAATATACAAAAATATAAATAACATAAAAATAAAGCCCTATGTGTCACCGAAATAAGACGCAAAAATTAGCCCTCAAATCTGCATGTATGAAAAAGACAAAAAATGTGTCTGGTTCTAAACCAGAGAAATTGGCCCGGTACTGAAGTGGTTCAAAAGCACCACACAGGTAAGATGGATGAATATTGATTTACAGTCTACCCACCATAACTCCTATACTGACCCGGTATGAGCAAGCACAATGGCCCGGCAACAATGGCCCTCAGACTGCCCACTCCAATGCGTGTTTCGCCATGCTTCCTCAAGGAGTGTGTAACATGAGAATTATATAAAGCCATAAAGAACTCCAATGGGTCGCTACAATTGTTGGCCTCTTTAGTATTATTCATTGGTTGATGTCCCGCTCTTCCACTCATCAGGCGTATAATTGCCTTGAGCCTCACATTATCACTAGCCTGAGGAGGGAAAGGATTGTGGAGTGGGGAGTATAATATTAGGAATTACCTACCGGAATAATCTAATAGGCAGAGGCCCATTCACTGGCAGGGAACAATATGCTGGGATTGGGCCAAAAAATAAGGACAATCCTGGCAAATGCAGGACCAGGGGTGCATCTTCCATGAGGCTACCTGAGGAAATTGCCTCAGGCGGTACCTCATGGATTAAACTAGGAGAGAGCATTAGTTTTTTTCATTGTGTAACATGTGGGGGCCAAATATGGGGATTTTTTGATCTGCCAATAGGGGGGCTTTTCCTACCATTTTAATCACACTTTTTTTTTTGGGGGGGGGGGGCGCCTTTCTACAGTTTGCCTCAGGCAGCAGAGAGGCTAGGTTCACCCTTGTTCAGGACAGTATGTGGGTTGTCACACAGGAAGCAGAGAGCAGAAGAGACTAGGTAGCGTCGGAACAGAGTGGTGGAGGACATTGGAAGTGAGTAGTATTTTCTAATGCTCTATTAGCTCTATTAACCCATAGCACCCTGGACCAAATACAACAAAACTGTGATGCCCGCCCCTGACCTGTAATTCACTGGAAGTCCTTATATAAACAGGGGATATTATCCTTAGTATATTTACCCCTTTCTTTAATTTTCCTTTTTTTGTGTGTGTTTGTATAGGTGTGTTTTATTATGTAATTCCTCTATCATTTTTAGTTGTTTTTTTTTTTTTATTTTCTTATTTTTCTTGTTTTAATATAGTATATGTAAATATATATATATATATATATATATATATATATATATAGTCTTTTTTTACCTCTATATGTATACTGTATTTATTGTGTTTTTTACATGCTGTGTCTACCCTATAGTTCACCCCATACACTTGCTGGTTGTGACTGTGTTCTACAGATCTCACAATTGATACTTTTTATAGCACAAAGTAAAAGAAAAAAATAAAGAAAATTTTCCAGCTGTGCCTGGATCCATAAGGCCCACCGCCTTATCTATTAGCGGAGCATATGATACTCAGTTAGCCCATAATCTGAAAAAATATACGATTTTTACTTTGACAAGGCTGAGACCAACACAAGCGAACAAATCTGTGAATTTACTGTGCCTAGCTCAGAAATTGGAAAGTTAAGATGCCATATAACATTTATATACAGTTTTATAGTTGAACCTTCCAAAAAGTTTTTTTTTTTCTTCTTTCCACCCGAGAAACGAGTTGCTCTCTAACTCCACAGCTCTATAAATTAAATACCGAACAATAGACAGAGCCAAAGGAAAAGCAGGTTGAGAAGTTGCACATCCAACTGTGTCACAGCTGTCAGAATGATATGTTTTCTCAGTTGGACACAAACCGCTAAGCCTTAAATAACACTGATTCTGTAAGGATGCGGGAGGACGATAAATATGACAGAGGTGTTCCTGTGCATTCACTGGCCTGCTTTAGCTATATATATGTGTGTTTGTGTGTGCCCTTTATATATATATATATATATATATATATATATATATATATATATATATAATTAACTAAAATAAATAACTAAATATATATATATATATATATATATATATATATATATAAAATATTTATTTAAAAAAAAAAAAAAAATATATATATATATATATATCTCAATGCTAAATAAATATAAAATACATATATAAGTAAACAATAATTATAAAATATAAAACAAATTAAATATGAATTAAAAATAATATAAATAATATAATACAAATAAAATATAATGAATATAAATAATAAATATAAATAAAATATAATATAAAAAAAATTATATATATATAATTGCTGCTTTGGTGCATCTAAAGTTTAACATCCAGGGACATTTCTGGTCACTACATCTTGCCTTTGCTGCGGGTACAATATAATAATTCACTATAATTCATTGTATCACATCTATTCTCTGTCCTTCCATTAACTCAAGTGGCTTTCTTGTGCAGACATATGTCATCGGCTGCTATGATTTAAACCAAAGTATTCTCCTTTTTCATGTGTTTTTATTTTTTATGGCAAGCACAGTTATTGCTTACTAACAATACACAGAGAAGTAGCAGAACTGAATATGTTGTTTAGCTATTTGGAATTACATTGGTGGGGAATCATATATAGAATTTGCTCAATACCTTGTATGTTTTCTTCCGGAGTTTGCACACTACCTTTAACATGCTTGCTAATGCATAGACACAATCCCAAGACTCCTCTATGACTTAAAGAGGACCCGCCCCAGGTCTAAAAAGCCCAATGACATACATCTGATCGGCGCTGTCACCCTGATCATTTTGGTGTTTTGTTTATCCAAATCCGTTCAGCTATTCTACAGGTATAAACCCTTTTAGTGTTGATTCAGGTTAGAGTCTATTAGCCAAGTCAACAGTAACACTGCATGACAGAGACTATCGTCCATTGTTCTGGTATTATTATTGCTGATCCACAGAAAAAAGGTAACAGGTCATTTTTACTCTTTACTATTTTTTGAACACTTGGTTTACAAAAGAAACCCAAAACAACAATGGTGATGCCACTTTTTTCTCTTCCATTTTGGCCCATGGTGGCTCAGTGGTTAGCACTGCAGCCTTGCAGCACTGGAGTCCTGGGTTCGAATCCTGCCAAGGACAACATCTGCAAGGAGTTTGTATGTTCTCCCCGTGTTTGTGTGGGTTTCCTCCGGGTACTCCGGTTTCCTCCCACACTCCATAGACATACTGATAGGGAATGTAGATTGTGAGCCCTATATGGGACAGTGATTGTCAATGTCTGTAAAGTACTGCGGAATATGATGGTGCTATACAAGTAAGCATAATAAATAATAATAATAATATTTTGCAATACAGTGGAGGAATTTATTAAGACTAGCATTTCCTACAGTCTTAATCCATTCCCCCGCTGATAGAAGATACACGAGAATTACTAAGAGACTACTAATAATTCTGATGTAACACGGGAGGTCCTGTGCACCAGAACTGATATCTGCATCAGTAAGGCCCTAGTGTAGATTTCAGGTATAATTCACTCACTTTTCTGGTAAGTAAATTTGATGGGCCAAAATTCTCCCAGCCCATCTTGATCCCTGCCCAGCAAGAGCAAAGTGGTGCTTGCTTGGTGCAAAACAGGACCCAGAACCAAAAATGTGTCACATCTGCACCAATCTAGGCCAGAAAACGTTAGATGTCATTCGAAAACATAACTTATCCCACAAAAAAGAAGCCCTTATATGACTACGTGAATGTAAAAATCAAAAAGTGGTGGCTTTTGGAAGTTGGAAAGCTACTACACAAAAAGCAAAAAATTTACAGTGATGGGTAGGGTTAAAAATTATATGAAAAATACATGAAATGCACAATAGTACATTCCATCTAAAGCTCTATACTGCTGCCATACCTTCATTCACTTCTACGAAGGACGGTATTTCATGCACAGCCCACCTGATAGCATCTGTCAGTATCTAATGTGTAAGGGGTCAGAGGTCAGGGGAGATATGGGTCATGTCCCCTTTTGTGGGACCATTCCACCAAGCCCCAAGGTCACCTGGGGAGCCTTGGGAAATTTCAGGAAAGCTGGGCAAGTATGGGTTAAAGGGTTTTTCTGGTTCCCCCACAGGATCAGTGGGGGTCTAACCCAACACCCTTCAGCTGATCTGGCTGCAACCACTGAACTGCAGCTCTGCAGAGCTGCTTCCAACCCCTTCCAGTGTAGTAGCTTTCAGACCAGCTGATTGGTGCGGGGTCAACAATCTGCAGATATGTCAACTCACTCGGGATTCCCAGGAGTCTCCCGATTTTCAGGTCCCCTCACCCGACACCCAGTCACCCTCTCTTACCCAACTCATTCATATTCACTGCGCTATGATGTCACCTGTGCAGTGAATATTAATGAGATCTTCCTGCAATTTAAAGTTTATCTAAGTTTAATTAATTTTTTCATTTTTTACTGAGCCACAAGCTCTATTAGTTTCAGTATTAATTTTTTTTTTCTTATACCAAGCTGCAATACTAGTGTACTGTCCCTACACATTATATATCGTATATATAGAGATCTCTATATACCAGTACATTGTATACTTAAAAATATATTTTCCAAGCATACAATGTACTGGGAGGTAATTCTCTATATATCATACATATACAGGGAAAGAAATTAGAAAAAAACATACTTAATGAAAAAAAATATTAAAATAAGACTTTAGCAATTTTTTTAATTATAAAATGAACACAAATACATAAAAATATTTAAAGTGATCACCAAATGGTGTATTTTAATTAATTATATGTGGTCTGGATATATGTAACTGGTTAACGTCTCTCCTGATGAAAACACCTTTAACTCTATGGGCAGAATGGTGGCTCCGTGGTTGGCGCTGTTACCTTACAGCAGGGGTAGGCAACCTTCGGCACTCCAGCTCTTGTAAAACTACAACTCCCAGCATGCACACTTGTTCTGCTGTTCTTGGAACTCCCATGGAAGTGAATGGAGCATGTTGGGAGTTGTAGTTTCACAGTAGCTGGAGTGCCAAAGGCTGCTGACCCCTGCCTTACAGCAATGTAGACCCACACTCCAAAATCACGAACACAGGGAATTTTGATGTGACTTTTGTACTGCGCTGCCGAATAGGTTAGTGCTATATAAGCAACAAAAGTAAAATAATGGCATCCTCGTGCTTCAAACTCAACTTTGTTACATTTCATCCTAATATTAGTACTATTTGGCGCGGAGCTCTTTATCTATTCTGCGCTTGCATAAAAACCAATAATAGCGAGTGATTAAATATAATAAAAGAGAAAGAATGGAAGGAACGTCTAATGTCAATATGTATAATTAGAAATACTGAAGGTCAGATCTTGGATGGAGCGTGAAAGGTGATTAAGAGATTAAGCGTTTGATGGTGTCAGTTTCATTTTTAACACTGGCATATGCAAATGTACAGGTAAATGAGGAAAAAATGGGTAATTAATTATTCACCCGACATCCATCACACTCCGGTACAGGATAATGTCAGGCTAAAATCAGAAAATAATCATCACCTTTAACTACTGTACATTTCCATGATGAAAATTCTAATGTAAATGTCTATTTTTGTTAAAATGAGTGACAAAATTTTGGTAAAAAGTATACTGGGAAAATTTACATACTACTATGATATTCCGTTATGGAACTAAAAATAGACCTATATTATCAAGCTCAACCACATATCCATTAGGATCATAAGAATGAGGACCTGTCCTCCCCTGACGTGTCTGTTTTAGGAAATGCTTTAACAATTCTATAGCATATTTTCTTGGAGCTCCTTTATGCTGTTCCTCTATTATCCTGCCTGGAAAGGGATGAGTACATGTACAATTGGGTGTTTCCATTCTTCATGTGACTACACAGATTTGTAGTCTGTGACTATGGAAACGAATAGGTCTGTGCTCCTGCCTTTCCTACTTGCATCCATTGTTTCCTTCAGTACCGCACTGCTCACAGCTGTTGCTTTAAGGATCCCATGGCTGGGTCTTCTTAGCCAGTCAGAAAACTCCATAACAAACAGGACATTTGTAATTAACACTTAGTGGGAAGTGGTTTTAGTTTTTTTTATTATTATTTTAGATACACTGGAGAACAATAACAACTTGACTGCAAAAGTACATGCACCCTTTAACTAGCCATTGAAATTAAAAGAATATTTCTATCTGCATAATTTATGGTATATCCACAAGTTATAGATAGAGGCTTGTCCTAATTCTCATTCACTTCTATGGGATATTCTCCGATCTCCCGTGGAAGTAAATTAAGAGACCTGCGCATGCTACTTCTCCACTCACAGCGGCATTGAGATGCATGTGGGGTGACCTCTGTTTTTTTGTTTTTTAAATGGTCAATAACTTTTCAGACAACTTAGATTCATTTTAATAGAGCATGTAATTTTGGACCAATTGTAATGTACTTTAATTAAAAATGTTGCTGCTTTTTGCATGAAAAACCTCTCTAAAATTCCCACCACTTGGTGTCTCCCTTATAGGTAATTTGTTGTTCGCTCTTTTGATACCAACAAAGTCCATCCATACAGGGGCGTAACTAGCAAATACTGGGCCCCCCAGAAAACTTTTGACTTGGGCCCCCCCCCCACGGCATAGCGCCGCATTTCCTGGCCCCCAGACATAATGCCCTATTTACACACACTATAATGTCCCAAAGTGGCTTCCAGACAGTATAATGTTCCACAGTGGTCCCTCCACACAGTATAATGTTCCACAGTGGCCCCTGTACACAGTATTATGTCCCACAGTGGTCCCTGCACACAGTATAATGTCCCACAGAGGCCCCTGTACACAGTATTATGTCCCACAGTGGCCTCTCCACACAGTATTATGTCCCATAGTGGCCCCTCTATACAGTATAATTTCCCACAGTGGCTCCTCCACACAGTATTATGTCCCACAGTGGCCCCTGTACTAAGTATAATGTCCCACAGTGGCTCCTCCACACAGTATTATGTCCCACAGTGGCCCCTTCATACAGTATTATGTTATACAGTGGCCCCTACACACAGTATTATGTCCCACAGTGGCCCCTGCACACAAAATTATGTCCCACAGTGGCCCCTGCACACAGTATTATGCCCCACAGTGGCCCCTGCACACAGTATTATGTCCCACAGTGGCTCTTCCCAAGTATTATGCCCCACAGTGGCCCCTCCATACAGTATTATGTCCTAAAGTGGTCCCTGCACACATTATTATATCCCACAGTGGTCCCTCCACACAGTATTATGCCCCATAGTGGCCCCTGCACACAGTATTATGCCCCATATTGGACCACCCATGAACTATTATTATACTCTGGGGTCTTTTCAGACCTCAGAGTATAATGAACGGAGGCCCTGGGGAGGTGACAAACATAAAAACCAGTGGTACTCACTTCTTTTGCGCTCCGGCACATTCCCTGCTGCTTTCAGCCCTCCTCAATGTCAGCACAGATGTCACGTGGGCAAGGCCAGTGTCGCGGCACATAATGACTCCTTTGTCACCTCCCCTGGGCTTCCGAACTTTATACTTTGGAGTCTGAAAATATCCCAGAGTATAATAATATCAGTATTCGTTGGTGTTCGTCTAACAAATACTCTTGCTGTGGGCCCATGGCTTCACTTACCAGTCCCCACTCCAGCTCACAGACGCATCCGATTCCCCTTCTGCCCTCCAGGGGGCCCCAGAGATGTGATATAGGATGCCGAAGGGGAAGCAGAGGTGGCCGTGAGCAGGAGACTCTTCTGAAAACTTTTGCTGTGTGCAGAAGACTGAGTATTCTGCAAATCTCACAGCTTTCAATGTAAGCAAAATCTTCTATGTACTTGTATGTACTTCTGGCTGCTTGTGTGAATACAGATGGGATAATATTCATAGGCAGCAGCAGCTTTACTGACTGTGCTGATAGATTGTTTTTTTTTTCTTGTGTTTTAGCTGCTTGCCTGCATGTATTTGCCCTGTATTTGCAGTTCAGTGTTCCTGAATCTCCTATATTATGGTCACTTGGGCTTTTCTCACCTATTTATTTGCTATTGTATAGTTACTCCTGGCAGAATGGCAGAATATTATCAGCAATGGATAGGGGAGGATACAGCAGACAGAATTTGATTCAGAAATAATGTGATTATTAGCAGCATAAAAACTGATAGGACACCATGTATAAAGGCTTATACATCCATAGACCAGACTGCCCAGCAAGACCCTGCACGTATTTCAACTTTTCACAAAAACTCAGGTACCCTTTAAATAGTCAGTAGTGAGGCTGACCTGTTCTTGTTACCTGTGATTTCCCAGCATCCCTTCAATAACATGCAGTCGCGAAGGTCTCTCAGTATATTCAAAGTTCATTCTTCCACTTTATTTCCTAATAAATTTAATTCCCAAGTGAAATTACATTACGTTCAGCATATTAAACCGGCTTCTCGATCCGCCTCTCCCTTGATGCAGATAAGATTCGCACCTATACTTAACAAGACCCCGCTCATTAACACGTCCCTGGAGAATTCTGTACTTTTGACTCTTGCGTCAGTATTATTCTGCCCCGTAGGTGTTAATTACGCTATCATATTGTTTTAGCTTTGCAGCATTTTAATGAAGATTCGGCAGCCTAGTTTATCAAGTGTTACCAAATAGCGATTATTTCATTACGATGGGCCTGCATACTACATAAACCGCCATGTATGATGCAATGAACATTGGGGGTTACATATTTGTACTTTATGAGCTGTGTACAAAGCCTTCCGGAAGCCACTAACATAATTAAAGGACAGCCCATGATATGTGGAGCAGGCTCGATTCTTCACAGTTCTTGATTTAGCTACAACTTTTGCAAAGCCCCAGGGATATGCGAGTTGCACACCTGTGAAATTGCTTAGCCTTCTGTCTACAACTTTCCTCTGGTATTCTCTCTTTTAATCAGCATATAACATGCCCAAAGCGACTCTCTGCCAGCCTCGCTTGCAAATCAAATGCCTCTCCGGGGAGCAGAGTAGGATTGGCATTATACCTTAAACTAATACAAAAAGATCACTGTTCATCCCCGAGCTGACATAACCCTTAAAATTTGATGGGCACGCCATTATTCCCATTTATTCGAAAATATAAGAAGCCTATGTTGTGTATTTTTCCTGAGGTTTTTTAGGAGGCACATTGCACATTTGCTAAAAATATCGTATCTCCTGCTGGCAACGCTGGCATAAAGCAATGGCTGCATGCAAGTCGCTGTTAATGGGTGAAAGTGTTTTGGGGAGAGTTTGACAATTTTTGCAAAATATAAAAATTCTATTACCTGTTTAGGTCTATATACCTGTACATAGGGGGCAGCATGATAATCCGTTTACTTGCTCACTGCCCAGGCGGCAGCTGCTTCTCTTTGCCAGAACATAACTGTAAGGCTGAGGCCCACGTTGTGGAATTGCAGCTTTTTTTGTTGCAGATTTTGCTGCGGTTCAGTCAGGAGTGGATTGAGCAGAAGGTAGAAGTATAAGAACTTCCTATATACTTCCCATTCCTTTTGTAGCTATCGTTGGCTTTGGCTCAAAAATCCGGAGCAGAATCTGCAACAAAAAATGCTGCGTTCCCACAATGTGTGGCTTCAGCCTAAAAAAAAATTTGCAAATTTGCAGCTGCAGAAGCAGTTAGCTGGCTGTCGGGGATAGCTGGACTCCACCGAGAGAAGGCAGTGGATATTCCAGGTCACCCCTCCTTGGACGCCGACTTTCTTCCTGCTCCACCTCTCGGACTACTCCCTCTGCGCTTATCGTAAATCCTCTTTACGACACATGGTTAACGCCGCCAGAGCATGTATTCCCGTGCCCTGGAAGTCGCCAAATTAACCTTCCCTCTTTCATTGGACCCGTAAGGTGGAGGATATCCAGGGCATGGAGGATCTCACCGCGTCAAGACATGCATGAGTCTTTCATAGATGCCTGAACGCCTTGGATCCTCTTTCAAGGTACCCAGGACTGTAGGGACCTGGTGAGTTGAATTCCACTTGATAAGCCTTGCCTTCATGGAGTGGTTGTTGGGGCTACTTGTTTCCCCTTCTCTCTTTCTTCCCTCTCCTCATCCGCCCATCCTTTTTTTTCCTCTCTTCTCCTTTTCTCTTCTTTCTCCCCCATCTGTTTCTCTCTGCTTTCCTTCCTACTTCTCTTTCCTATGTTTTCTTTTCTTCTTTTTATCTGCCATGCCAATGTCGCCATGTGTTGTTTCTACTGATATGCTGTATTATGCTGCATTGCTAATGTTCTTATATGTTTGAGATGTTTATTGGCCCTTGCTGTTCGGGGCACGCTTTTGTATTTTTGGATTGTGTGTTTACTTGTTTTGTTTGCTATAAATAAAGAATTAAAAAAAAAAAAAAAGGCAGGGACAGTTTATTACCTTCCCTGCCCTCCTAATCACTGTATACCCAGTGAGCGCTAGGTATACAGTTATGGAAGCCACCATGATGTAGCTTTGCCCTGGTCTGGCGGTCATGTGATCCACTTGGTGTGAGGAACTGCAGGAGCTGATCGGCCCTAGAAGACTTGTATCACCTCTACAGTAAGTGATAGGAGGTTGTATTACTACTGTAATTGGGGCTAATGGATTAGCTCCAGTTACATGAAAAACCAGCAAAAAAATGTAATGTTAAAAATGACTCCCCAAGGGGGCACAATGTGTAAAAAAAAAGATAAAAAAAATAGGACAAAAAAAAATCCTCCACTACCATGCCCAAATTTTAGCCCAGCCCAAAATTATGTGTCAACTACATAATAAATAGAGAGGGAATATTGTTTTAAATTTTTTAGCAGTGTTTTTTTACTTAAAAAAAAAACCCAGGGAAAATGTGAAAATTGGACACATTTCTTTTACTTTTTTTTGACATATATTCAACCTATATTAAAAAAGACCTGAAAATTAAGCCCTACATATTTTTTTTTTAAAAAAGCAAAAACTATTTGAATAACACAAATGAATTAATTTTTATAATGTTCAAAAAATTGCATGTAAAAAAACCCCCAAAAAACGAAAGTGTCATTAATCAGGAAAAATGCGCTAGTCATGAAGTGGTTAAAGTGAACAGCAATTTCTTTTTTTTTTTTTTTTTTTTTTAAACTAATTCGTTATTTTTTTTTTTTAACCCTTAAAAAATGCTGATTAATTTCTTAATATTTTTATGATAGACATTTTTCTCATACAGTTCTCCAAGCATAGAATTTTTCTTTTTGCAGATACCGCTAGAGGAGACTTTTTGCATACTGGTTATACCTAAGCTCCTATGCTCCCTCTAGTGGCAGTAGCTAACTGCTAGAATTGTATTATTTAACTGCTTGTGCCAGGGGTATGGAGTTCTGTATCAGACAAGTGTTAATCATTTCCCAACATCTGTCATGCATGTAATATTAATTTAGATATATGGAGCAAATGCTCCGACTGAGTCAACTGTATTATACAACAGATGCCTTTCAGTAGCATTGATCCTGGAAATGTAACTCTTCAGATCCCACAGTCAACAGAGACCTTATCACTATAGTGGCATTTGAGCACCATTGGCATTGGTGCACCTATTATACACATGTGGACAAAATTGTTGGTACCCCTCGTTTAATGAAAGAAAAACCCACAATGGTCACAGAAATAACTTGAATCTGACAGACTGGAATTTTCCAAGTTACATGTTGACAAGCCACAAAGCTTCTGGGAGAATGTCCTATGGACAGATGAGACAAAAATCAAAATTTTTGGCAAGGCACATCAGCTCTATGTTCACAGATGGAAAAATGAAGCATATCTTGAAAAGACATCATGGCATACATGTAGTGTCCTCCTGATAACCAGCCATGATGTCCTTATTGTGTCCGGGTTATCTTCTCATACATGTAGTGTCCTCCTGATAACCAGCCATGATGTCCTTATTGTGTCCGGGTTATCTTCTCATACATGTAGTGTCCTCCTGATAACCAGCCATGATGTCCTTATTGTGTCCGGGTTATCTTCTCATACATGTAGTGTCCTCCTGATAACCAGCCATGATGTCCTTATTGTGTCCCGATTATCTTCTCATACATGTAGTGTCCTCCTGATAACCAGCCATGATGTCCTTATTGTGGTCGGGTTATCTTCTCATACATGTAGTGTCCTCCTGATAATCAGCCATGATGTCCTTATTGTGTCCGGGTTATCTTCTCATACATGTAGTGTCCTCCTGATAATCAGCCATGATGTCCTTATTGTGTCCGGGTTATCTTCTCATACATGTAGTGTCCTCCTGATAACCAGCCATGATGTCCTTATTGTGTCCGGGTTATCTTCTCATACATGTAGTGTCCTCCTGATAACCAGCCATGATGTCCTTATTGTGTCCGGGTTATCTTCTCATACATGTAGTGTCCTCCTGATAACCAGCCATGATGTCCTTATTGTGTCCGGGTTATCTTCTCATACATGTAGTGTCCTCCTGATAACCAGCCATGATCTCCTTATTGTGTCCGGGTTATCTTCTCATACATGTAGTGTCCCTGCCTGATAACCTGTCCACAATAAGGACATCATGGCTGGGTTTCTGACAAGTCCCAGACCATAGAAAGTTTCTGCGTTCATGGTCAGATCCACTGGTAACTGATCAAGACAACAGAAGTCACCACTAAGATGGTTTGAGGAAATCTTTAAAATGCTGCGAAATTTTAAATTATTTATATTTGCAAAAATGTTTAACTTTTAATTGTCTACACATAAACATGGTTATGTTCATGAGAAAACCCATTTAATATAGTATACTTGGTTTCCATGTAGCAAAATGTATTTAAAACAGTTTTATGACTTGGGAAGTAACAAATGAAGGGGTTAATCTTCTATTGTCACCATACCTGGAATATTGAGGATCGCCTATGTTTTAGACAAAAAAAATCTAATAAAATATGTAGAACTTTTCCCTTGTTTTTGAATGGCTGGCACCTATTAGGTAGTGAAGTCCCGCTGCAGGCTCCTACGTGTTCGTCTTCCGAAAGTACATTAGTCTGAAGAGAAAATGCAATTCTGCATAATACGATGGCGTCCATGACACCTGTACTGCCCAACACGTTTACTGTCCTGAATACGTGAACAGCCTGAATTTCATTAAATGCTCATTTGCCTGGACTTGACTTCTGTATATCATTAGAATATTAGCCTTATATCTAGAGTGCCAAATCCGAGAGCTAGAACAGCTGGAGAAAACAGTCAGCGCAGAATTCTGCTTTTACATTTTATTTTAAGTGGTTTACTAATCCATAATCTACAAATATAAGTGGAGTTGTGTTATTCATTACATTCTGCTGTTAGGCTAGGTTCACACTTGCGCCAGGCAGAGCTTGTCTGCTAAAATAGTGGTTACCCATGGACCCCATAAACAATAATGGGGTTTGCCGGATTTCCAAATCTTTTATACTGAAGCGGGCGGAGAGAAAGTCCTCCACTTTTCTCTCCACCGATTTTCGGCAGAACTCCGACGCAGATTTGAACCTAGCCTGGTTATATGTGTTTCTAGGAACGTTAGAAGATAAATGCTGACTAGGGTGATCAGTCAGCCTTCATATATGGTCAGAGTTGAGTTTAAGATGTATCTTGAAGCCACTGGGCCCCAACAGGGACGTATGCAGACATTATAGGTCCCCATAGCAAAATGTAGGAAGAGCACTCCCATGATGATTTTATAAAGTCGAGGAATTTTTTTCAATAAAAAAATTCACATTCCACATCAACCCGGTGTTTTATTACTATGGTGCACCATGGGGCCAATTTATTAATACAGGCATATAGTATACACTTATCTTAAAGGGGTTGTCTGGCATCAAATGGGTATTTCATTCCATAGGATAGGTCGTAAGCAAGTGAACTGTGGGGATCCGACACCCGGACCACATACAGATCAGCAACAGTGAACAGGGAGTGGAAACAGCTCAGCTCCTATTCAAGCAATAGCGACAGAGAAGCAGCCCCATCAACTTTATAGTGGTGGCACTGGGGACGTGCAGCTCCGATCATATTACTATATTTCTGCTCCCCCTCTATTGCTGCTGCTTTCAATGCCTGGTGGTGCCAGAACAGCTGATCTGTTTGGGGTCGGTGTCAGATCCCTACAGATCACATAGCAATAACCTCTCCAGTGGATTGGTCATCAGTATGGAATATGCCTTTGGGGCTGGACAACCCCATTAATAAACTGCAGAGGAAATGCAAAAAAATTATTAAGCAGTTTACACCTCTTAACAATTTTGGTACATCTAAGGTGATCTATGCTCCAGAAATTAAAATGTACTGGGGGTAATTTATTAACTCAACTACACCACTGTTCTTGTGTAAATTTGACCGATCTTTGGCTCACAGCCCTTTCATCTGCCAAAAGTGCCCTACATTGTTCATTCTGCACCCTGCTCGTCACTTTTTACAAAAATGGACAGAGGGAATGTAGACCAAAGTGGGCTATGGTGGGGACGCCCTGACCCAACAAATTTATTATAACTCATGGTAGAAAGTTGGTGTGACTTATATCTGAATCTACACCAGTTCCTAATGGGTATAGATTTCAATTTCTGAATTATTAAGAGATCAGAGCCTCTTAAAGGGGTTGCCCAATTTTGGGCAAATATATGTCATAGTTTGAATAATGAAAAGTTGGACAATTTTCCAATTTACTTTCTATATTAATTCCTCGCAGTTTTCTAGATTTCTGCTTGATGTCATTCATTCTGCTTACTCCCAGTGGATAAAAATCAGTCCATGGTCATGTGATATACAGTCTATGGTCATGTGATATACAGTCTATGGTCATGTGATGTACAGTCCATGGTCAAGTGATATACAGTCTATGGTCATGTGATATACAGTCTATGGTCATGTTATATACAGTCCATGGTCAAGTGATATACAGTCTATGGTCATGTGATATACAGTGCATGGTCAAGTGATATACAGTCCATGGTCAAGTGATATACAGTCTATGGTCATGTGATGTACAGTCTATGGTCATGTGATATATGGTCCATGGTCATGTGATGTACAGTCTATGGTCATGTGATATATGGTCCATGGTCATGTGATGTACAGTCCATGGTCATGTGATGTACAGTCCATGGTCATGTGATGTACAGTCCATGGTCAAGTGATATACAGCCTATGGTCATGTGATATACAGTCCATGGTCATTTGAAGTACAGTCTATGGTCATGTGATGTACAGTCCATGGTCATATGATGGACACACAGGTGCACAGCTCATTACCAGGCAGAAGTCTGATTACTGTGACGAGTTGTGCACCTGTGTGTCCATCACATGACCATGGACTGTACATCACATGACCATAGACTGTACATCAAATGACCATGGACTGTATATCACAGGACCATGGACTGATTTTTATCCTCTGGAAGTAAGGAGAATGAATGACAGCAAGCAGAGATGACACAGAAAAAAATGATACATAAAATATATCGTAAAATTGTAGAAGTTTTCATTATACAAACAATAACATTTATTTCCTGAAACTGGACAAGCCCTTTAAAGAGATTGTCCAGGATAAAAATTATTTTCTAAATTAGGCGAGAGACTGCCTCAGCGGTCACGTGCGGAGGGGACTTCTTCCAGTAGAAAATAGCAGAGCAGCAGGACCGGACCGCACTGGGAGGCACTGGAACACCGGGGACAGGTGAGTGTGTTTTTTTTAATTTTTTTGTAATAAAATAATAAAAAAAAATTCAGTTGATTCCACACTACTCAAGGACTCAAATAAGACTGTCATACAGAACCCCAATCTTAATAAATTCCTCCCCACTGTATACAGTATATTACCTAATAGAGCTCATGGACAGGGATTGTATTTATAAAACAACCCCCTTACTTCTTATACCTTCGACTTCGACCCATCACGTAAAAACATATTTACTTTCTTCCAAACCCTCCCCTTGTTCACATTCAACATTTTTCCCATTACCAACCTGCGTCCCGGTTCCCGTTGTTTGTTTTGTCTGTCTTAATAAAGCTTGAAGTCCCATTACAAATGAGTTTACCCAGATCCAATTTCGTAAAATAAGGATCTGGTTAATTTCTAATTAGGTCCTAAATGTCATCATTAAAGATCTTCTGAATCCCTTGTCCCCAAAATAGTAGGTTTAATTTCATCCCTCATAATGATGTGTAACAGCTATCTGCAGAACTGCTGAAAATCCTTAAAAGTCAGCTAATCTTCCAAAGCATGAAAGTGCCGTCAGTGGCATACATTATTTAACAGAATTGTATAATATTTCATCTGCCTCATCTGGATAAAAGTTAATTACTTGGTGAAATGTGATAAATGCGGCGGTATTCAATTACCATCCGTTTGGTCATGTAGATACTGTTACAGTGCTCGAATGCTCCAGATTAAGACATAAAACTAAGCTAATACACTGTGTATTTTATTAGACTCTTTTATAGAACCCAGATTAGTTTTGTTTTTTCTAATTAGAAGTTTATAAAGCTTCATTAATGGAAGCGTAAACCATACAGTATTATAATGAAGATATACAGCCCTCCGTATCCTTCATCTCAATATTACCTCCTTCTGCCCGCAGCGGCTCGCACACTCTACGATAAAGGTTTATATTTTCCGGCTTTTTTTTTTTTCTTTTATATGAAACTTTTAGGTTTCTTCTGTACTATGGACTCTTGAGCAACAGTATAGTCGACCACAACACGAACAAAAAGTCTATAAAGAGAGGCGCGGACTGTACTAAAAAGGAATGCTTAAGAGTTCCCCATGGAGGCGAGCGGCGAGATAAAAATAAAATGTGGCTTTTAATATAAGGTAATAAAAATAGATAGCCGCGCTGATCGTATAGTGGAGTCGGTGACAGTGTGTGAAAAGGAAGCCATGGGGAAGAGTAACTGGTTTCGAAGATTTAAAGAGTTAAAAAAAAAAAAAATTACAAATAAATAAAAAATTAAAAATAAATAATGAAAATAAATATATACATTTAAATAAAATGTCAAAAAGTACTGGAGATTAAAATAGGCAAAAAGCTTCACAATAGGCCTTTGATTTTGCCCTGCATCAGCATCCCATTGCGGCTAGATTGCGGCCGGAAAACAGTAGCCGTGTAAACTTACCCTTAAAGTGACTGGTATGTATGATATTACAACTAGGTCATGATCACATCATTGGAGCTGAGCTGCAATACTAGGCACCACCTATGGGTAAGAGTGGCTGAGGCCCCACGTTGCAGAAACACAGCTCTTTTTGTTGCAGATTTTGTTGCGTTTTTTTGAGCCAAAGCCAAGACTGTCTACAAAAGGCATGGGAACAATATAGGAAGTTCTTATACTTTTACCTTCTGTTTATTCCACTCCTGGCTTTGGCTCAAAAAAACCCAACAAAATCTGCAACTAAAAAAGCTGTGTTTCCGCAATGTGGGGCTTTAGCCTAAAAGAAGTTGGTCATTTTTACTAATTCTGTACAATTCCTTCGTGGATAACTTGTAGACAAGTAAAGGTCGTTTAGAACAATAAAATTCAAGAATCCGCTCTAAACTGTGACTTGGGTTAGGGGCACCTGATTGAAATGTTGTTTTCCCCTTGTGAATCGCGGCCTCCATTGCTGAGATATTGCCATTTTTGTCAATGTGCAAATGAGCTCTTTGGAGCAATGGCAACGCCCTTGTAAGCATGCCCACAATGATCCCGATTTTAGCCAATATCCCATAGCATTGCCCAGATGCCGACTGTAGAGCAAATCGCTGTAACTGTTGTTGCAAGAACTCAAACCTTAGAATCATAAAATAATATAAATATATGAAATATAAGGTCATACATTCCCAGAGATCCCTAGGATGCTGTAAGTTCCATTCAATAGATTTGCATCAGGACGTAGCGTCTAGAGATGAGCGAATCAAAGATGCAGAAGTGAAATTCGATC
Source organism: Leptodactylus fallax (assembly GCA_947044405.1). Lineage (NCBI taxonomy): Eukaryota > Metazoa > Chordata > Amphibia > Anura > Leptodactylidae > Leptodactylus > Leptodactylus fallax. The sequence goes on along the minus strand of CAMRHE010000133.1, from coordinate 120,999 downwards.
CGAATTTCAGGAAGTCTTTGATTCACATGGAATCCGGATTTCCTGATGCTTCGCAGTAACAAATATTTAGTAAGGACCTTTGTGACATCAGACGGTCACATGATGTTCTCTAGTGATGTGATTGGGTAGACGTGTCTTTGCTTGTTAGCAGATCCTTCCACATGAATAAAAGTTGCCCGTGCTGAAGAGAGAGAGAGACATGACTGTGGCATCCAAGGGCTTCCGCCATTTTGCCGCCCACCCCAGTTCTCTGCAGACAGGAAATAGCTGTTTATTTGCCGTGAATTAATTCGGATCGAATAGAATCATATTGCGAAATTCGGCGAAGTTGCCGAATCGAATTTTTGAATACTTCGCTCAACTTTAGTAGCGTCCATAGAGAGACCATGTGACATAGTGACTTAGCTTCATGTAATTGTGACATCACATCCTAACATAGTCCTGTTACTGCGTCTTCCAGTGGTATCAACCACAAAAACAAGAGAGGGCGCTGTGTGAGAAGTTACAAGATTGTATTGATCAACAGGATTTGGTCAGCTCATCTTACCCCTGTTATTGTGTAGTAAATGATAACTATACCTTGTGCTGATGACTTTACAGATTTTCCCCCTACATTGCAGTATATTCACCGCTTTATTGCCCTACTGCCAATAGCAGACATTTACACCATGTACCGCCAATGATGTTTATGGTCCTCCAGGAGTCCTAATATTTCTTCTGTATATGTTTCTACATGTTTATGGTCCCAGGTCACCAATGATAACCTTCTGTGACATGTACATGTTTTTATTCCTGCTGCCAGCAACTTTATACTACTCCACACACCAAAGTGTCTGTTATTAAAAATGTATTATTCATTAGTCAAGTAGCGCCAACATATTCTGCAGTGCTGTACAGAAACGATCTTCATACACATCAGTCATTTCCCCATCTTAGACACATATTAGGACCAATTTCATAGGTAGTCTGTTATATTATGTCATGATTTCAAAGTGTAGAAGAAAAATGGATTTCCTAGAGGAGTCGCCATGCCGCCATGCTGCTGAGGCGGGGCCGGATTAAAATTGGTACTGGTCCATGGCATAAAAATTCTGGACCTCAAAAATAATGCAGAAATGGACGAGTTGGAAAGTTTCTGAACCTGCTATATATCAGATCCTGCACATCTTATAGTTGCGGCTTTGTTACATTTCAAGTTGTAGCAAAAATTCAGTGGTTTTGCCACAGATTTGTGGCAAAGGTTTGAAGCAATTTTGCCAATATCGAAGTACAGCTGATGCATTATATTTTTGCTGTGGTTTTGTGAATAATATTTAAAAATATGCAGGGCCATGTCCAAGGAAAAGAAGGGGTTCTCTGTTTGCTGTTTTGGTAAAGACCCCTAAGTCCCCCTGGTTACTTGTGGCTCCACCTGCCATGGCTGTACTCCCTATAATCTGATCTCTTGATTGTGTACATAATATTCAGTTTCACAACAGTCCGTAAAGCAAGATTATTTTCTTAAGTATATATCCTCTATGCTGACATCTAGTGGCCAATATTGAAATTGCAATATCTCATAATAGACCCCTAAGTCCCCCTGGTTACTTGAGGTTCCACGTGCCATAGCTGTCCTCCCTATATTTTGATCTCTTGATTGTGTACACGATAATAAAACTTTGTTTCACAACAGTCCGTAAAGCAAGATTATTTTCTGAAGTATATATTCCTCTATGCTGACACCTAGTGGCCAATATTGAAACTACAATATCTCATAATTAGTTTTTATTAAAACACCATATTTTTCTCCTAAAAATCACAAATTTACTTCTTCTCATTGGCTCCGAACTCAACGCAAATCTTTAGCTATAGCATTGCATCGAAATCAGGTGTCCTTGTTGGCGCGGTTATTCATCAGCCCCTAGATTAATGTAATATGCCGACTTGTTTTGACACATATACTGTAACGAGAGGGAAGGCAAACAAAATAACATCCATTCCCATCATCCGGGCTCAGTCTCGATAACCTCTGCGGCCTGCATTATTAATCTGGATGTTAGGATGTATGACTGGAGCTGCTCCTCTCGGCTGAAAGTCGTTACAATGTGCCGTAATGAAAATAAGTGCAGGCAATAAAATGCCAACTTTCTTTCTCATAAAATCACCTCTGCTAATATCCCCCGTAATGTGGATTTTTTATTTTTTTATCCACATTGCATTTTTTCTTCAAGGTGATGATTTTTTTAGATTATGAAAAGCTCCATTTTTAAAGCCTCATTTTCTAGGGCCTGGCGTTACTGCTGGCAATGGACTCTCAATCACAGCTATTTCTCCTGTCAGGATTCTGCAGCGCTTTCTTGTATGCTGGTAGGTCTCTTGATAAAAAGAGGGCAGCACATTTTCAATATGTTAGCCTGTCTCTTCTCATGTATTGCTGGCCCGGCTGTCATTGATGACAAATCATCACTATTAGAGTTTTAGCTGTCTATTATTTTTAGGAAACAAATTGGTCTCCATGCCCTTTGGCTTCTGTGCTCTGGTGCTCAACGTATTTGGGAAAACACAGAAACAGCAGTTCTGCAGATTTGCTTTTGGGACGGGGAAAAGACTATTCATTTCAGTTGGTTACTATATTACATTACATTCATTACATTAGTCATGGCAGCGGCGGACAGACTGTCTGTCAAGGATCTTTTTTTTTTTTTTTTTGGCCCATGGTTGTCACGATCGTCTTTGGACGTTGACAGTCATATTGTTGGATTGATGAGTCTCCTGGTGGCCGATCATGATCTTACGTTTGGCCAGTCTTAGACATTGTGATACAGCATTAAGATAAGCCACAGCAATAAAACAGATTTTATGTAACGTCATGTCCATGTTATCTTTCCTGGAAGCCATGACTGATGTGCTCCTGTTCTAGCTGTCTTTAGGAAACTCAGAACTATCCCCATCCAATCCCTGGTCACCAGTAGGAGTGTAACTTGAGAGCATACTGTAAGTATAGTTGCACCCTTGCCAAGGAGTTTTAGGGGGCCCATAAGTTGTCCTATAAGTTATCTATCAGGTCCACCATTATAGTTGGTAGGCTTGGTAGATATTTTGCATTGGAGCCTAGGAGTATGTATACTCAGGTCAAACGGCACCAGAGAAAAAGTTCCCAGTGTCCTGCAATGTTGTTATTGTCTGTTGATGGTTACTATGTTTCTGATCTCATCTCTGCCTGCTGTCTATGCTGGATATGTGTTTGACCTCGGCGTGTTCCCTGACCTATGAATCTACGCAACCTGCCCTGACTACCCACCCAGACCTCAGCCCGTATCTGAACATTTTCTGACCCATGCCTGATTCCTGGTGCTTTGCAACAGTGTCTCTTTCCCTGTTTGGCCAGCTGCTACCAACACCAGAACCACTCCCTCCAAGGCTACATACACATGAACGTGATGCCCATGCCTCCATGTCCCCATTCACTTCCTGCAGTGAGCCTCAAAATGGACAGGAATAGGACCTGTCCGGAGTTTTGTCCTGGGCTCACGACAACTTGTTACTAGGCTGTGCAGAAGAACTTGACACCCCTCCTATGACATCATCTGCTGTGCAGCTATTGGCCAAATTTGCACCCCACAGACTTCCTGCTCTTCCTGCCTCTTGCAGCCCTTCTATGTGACATGACCAAAGTATCTCAATTAGGAAAATCTGTAGTGTTCCACTTCTAGTCTGGCTTCAGAAATCCCAGGCAACCAGGACGAAGCTGCCTCTGGCCATACAGTATGTTGCAAATGAAAGACCAACCATGTCACACAAGGATGGGCAAAGTCTGTCAGAGCTTCTTTTAACCTCCCCCACATATAATATGTATTGGTATTCTTTAATAGGGGGAGAAGTTGATAATTTTTTTCTTTTTCTTTTTTCTCATTACCTCCTTAATAGAGCATTAACTTTTTCTTTTTCTGTTGGCATAAAATATGGGGGCTTGTTTTTATGGGATGAGTTGTATTATTATTTTTTTTGTTAATGCGTTTTGTATCACCATATTCTGAGACCTGTTTTCATTATGCTGATAGAGTAGGGTAAGGATTTGATTGTTGTTGGTACTATTTTGGTGTACATTAGACATTTTTTGGTGGTGGTGGTGGTGGGGGGTTGGTAACCAAAAATTCTGGCATTGTGAAAATATTTTTTTTTTTTCATTTTTATTGAATTCATGTATAGTATGTTAAACTGGATAATATATATATTTTTAAAGTCTCTCTAGGGAACCTGAAGAGCAGATGATCCAATTAATGGTGCAATGGCCTTTAATACTTCTGCATACTACTACAGGTGCATCTCAATAAATTAGAATATCTTTGAAACGTTTATTCATTTCAGTAATTCAGTAATACAATCCATAATCCGCGTCTTCCATGATTGTGTGTCCTACTGAACCAGACTGAGGGACCATTTACAGGCTTAGGAAACCTTGGCAGGTGACACTGAATTTACAATACTGAACTGAACTTACAATATTCTAATTTTCTTAGATTTGGGTTTTCATTCCCTGTAATCCATAATCAACATTTACAGAAATAAAACACTTGAAATAGAAGACTCTGTGTGTAAAGAATCTTGAAAATATAGGAGGTCACTTTTTTAATTTAATTACTGAAAGAAATAAACGTTTCAAAGATATTCTAATTTATTGAGATGCACCTGTATATTTTCTTATTAAAGGGGTTTTACCAACTTTAGAAGTTATCAAGTTCTCCCCTATCGATAGAGTAGGGGATGCTTCATTATCCAACTGTTCAAACCGCAACCAATCCCAAAAACTGAGGTCCAGTTCTCCTGTCCTGATGTGCTAGCAGGCCATGCATTTGCCTTACAGCTCCATTAATTTTCTATGGGAGTGCTAGAGATAGTGCTCAGCTATCTCCAGTGCTCACATTGAGAATAGAGTAGAGTGCATGCTCAGCCTGCTGCTCCATCAGAAACAGACCTTCTCAGGATCATGGGGCTCTAAGTGGTCAGACCCCCACTGGTCATGAAGTGATTCCTTGCCCTATCCATAAAGGATAACTTCTAAAGTTGGTAAACCCCTTTAAGTCCCATCAAATTATAGCTGACATGACAACTATTTAGCACCCCCCAATTTTAGTGCAGGGAACTGATCAAGGGACAGGTTCCCGGTGTCTAACCACTCAGATGTTGCAATCATCATTGACCATGTCATCTGAAAGGTTCAATGCCTAGAATTGGAGTTACCAACTATGGTATGGGATCAGCTCCATATAATCACTTTTGCCTTCTGCCGTAGAGTTCAGGAATGGATTAGGACCATTGGAAGATGCACTCGAGTGTTCTAAATTCCAACACTTTTGCATCCATCTCTTTTTTTCTCTCACCTTGATAATGTAATTCCTCTCAATGTACCTGGTCATCTTCCGTCAGGTTGATTTCATTCCAGAAGCATACACTTATTCTGTACTTCAGATAAGGTTACCACTAATTGTAGGTCACACAAAACAATTAAATTAATTTGCTAAGCAACAAAATACACACCGAGGATTTAATTACCATAAATGTACGACACCAGTCCATTAGAGCTCTCTGCCAGACATTTGTTTTACATTAGGTTATAATTATTTTCCCCAAGGTTTACCTAAAAGTCTCATAATTAATTGACAAATACATCAGCAGCAAAGGTCAAAATAAGGAGCATGTACGACTATAACGTATCATAGGACTGCGGCGCCAAAAAAGCTAAGTTAAGGAACATTTTGCTCTTAAGAACGGCTGACTCTGAGTCTATGACATTACGAATTGGAGAACTATGGACGGGTAATGAAATTAGCTCAAGTACAAGGACTCTTTTCACCGTCTTTGAGATGAGGCCATTGTCCCTTCTTTGCTATCTCATTAACTATCAGTCATATCAATTGATTAAATTTAATGACCCTATACGTAGTAGAGATGGGAGAACCTCACAAGAATCGTCTCATTTTGGGTTCAGGTGGCTTGAGTCCCTGATACGTTTTGGGTCGAACAAGTTTGGATAGAACCAGAAGTGAAATTATTATACACTGGAGTCTCTTCAGAGAGGCCAAAAAATCAAAAACATTTATACTCGCCTTCCCTCACCTCTCTTGGTGTCCTCGCTGACGCCATGCACCCAGTGGGCACACTGACAATTATGACATCATGACGCTCGGTGTGCTCACGTGATTGCTGTGACCCATTACCATTACCTATAAACCCACTACCTTTTTAAAAAGTGGAGACGTGTGCATCTGTGAGTGGGATTCCTACTAAACCCATCAAAATCAGGAGTGGTGGCAGCATGTATCTAGGCTGTGTGGACTGTGTTGGGGTGTGCTCAATTTGCAGCGAAGCGTGAGTGCAAGATTTAGTACGTAAAGCTAGAACGTTTTGTATGTGACAGTTAGAGATGAGTGAATCGATTCTGCAGAAGTGGAATTCGATCCAAATTTCAGGAAATCTTCGATTCTTCACGATTCTGGATTTCCTGATGCTTCGTGGTAACGAATATTTAGTAAGGACCTTTCTGATATCAGACAGTCACATGATGTTCTCTAGTGATGTGATTGGGTAGGCGTGTCTTTGCTTGTTGACAGATCCTTCCACATGAGTAAAAGTTGTCCATGCTGAAGAGAGAGAGAGAAACATGACCGTGGCATCCAAGGGCTTCCGCCATTTTGCCGCCCACCCCGGCTCTCTGCAGCCTGGAAATAGCTGTTTATTCGCCGCGAAGTAATTCGGATCGAAGCAAATTTTTTTGGAACTTTGAATCAAACTGCCGAATCGAACTTTTGAGAAATTCACTCATCTCTAGTGACAGTAAATACTTAGTAAATACATTAAATTGCTTATCTCTATCTTTTTGTACTGATCCTGTGTTAAAGCATATGCTATACTTCAGAGGTGCATTTCGATTTCTACTGGTTGTTATTGGAAACAGTAAAAAGATTGTTGTCATACACACCACTATAAGCTTAGCTGAGCTCTTATAATGCAGTTATTTTTTTTTAACTTTATAGGACCTGGTGTAAAGAATTTCCTTTCCAGGATCTAAATTGCGCCAGTTTGACTTTCAGTCGTTTGGGTCCGCTGGAGAACCCGAATGATGGAGAGCCTGTCTGTTAAAACAGAGGTTACCAATGGACACCCATGGATCCTATAGACTATAATGGGATCCACTGGGTGTCCGTCAAGTTTCCGCCATTTTTATACTGAAACCGGTGGATAGAAAAGTCTTCCATGTAGGACTTTTTCTCTGCCATTGTTCAGCAGACTCACCTGCGGAGACTACGGAGACTTTGACACAGATGTGAACCCAGCCTTAGAATGCAGGGAAATCCGATCTCTGAAACATGCAGAACTGTGAATGCAGCTCTAGAGAATTCTACAGGATGTAACTCAGGATCAGTTACGGATAACAAATGTAATGTTTTACATAGTTGCTCAATTTTTTAATGGAACCCCTATTCTTGTAATCTAACTACCTCAACAGCAGAAAACATGGATGGGAATTGTAACTGTCCAGGGATGCACACATGGGACAAAGTCATATTGGCCCCTAAGGGCCAGTCAATAAAAACTGCTTTAAAAGCCATTATTTGTTGCTATAGACAATTTCTTGGTTTTGTTCAACCCTGGCCAGACCAGGTATGGCAAATCAGCTTTACCTGAATGAGAGCTACGCTGCAGTGACTCAGTTCAGCCACTACACAGTGCTATCTGCTTCCTGCCCCATTTTCTGTGTATCAGCTGCTGATATTGTGGGGGTGCTACATGTCAGACATTGACCGATCTAATAGTAATGACCCATCTTTAGGATCGGTTATAAATAATTTTACCTTAGAAAACCCTTTAAGAGTGTTGGATTGAGGTTTACTTAGTAGATGAATTTTGGCTAAACCTGTCAATTTTGGTGGGACTGGTTATCCATCTAATGTGTATGGGGCGAGGTGTCTCCCCTCTCTCTTTGACAGCAGATATTGGAGGAAACAAGAGTCAGGCATACTGGATTTCAGCATCTTTATGTTCACACCATGAATAAGAATAGGTAAGGTGTCTCTAAAATGGGGTTGTCTTCTGCTGGACCGTTGGGGCAAATAATTGTGTCAACGTTTAAGACCATTGGAGAATCTTTTGGTTTGACCCCGATGATATGAGTGCAGTTTTGGACACAATAAGTTGATGTGCACATTTTTTGGATGACCCAATGTTAGGGCCCCAAAATACTTTCTTTGGTGGACCCAAGACAGAGAAGTTTTGTGTATGGATCAATTCTCCGCGAAGGCGGAACAACTTTATTTTAGTATAGTTACACTTGGAATAAATTTGAGGCTTCTAAGGTGAATGGTAGGGGCACCATCGCTAAAGTCTGCAATGTCCGCTATAATTTGTCCCATAGGATCTCAGGAGCCTCTCTAATAGCGGTGTTTTTGACATTCAAGCTGTTGCCAAAATATATTTTTTTCTAGCCAAGCATTAAAGTTGTAAGCGCTCTGATTCAGAACATAGTCTAATGGAAATAGGTGTGGAGTTTAGAGACTATTTCATTTGATTTTAGAGATAGATGTGCTTGAGATAAATGCTAAGCTCATTCTGTGACCAAGCGATCGAATATGAGGCTATCCTTCTTGTACAGTCATCAGACTGGAAACATACATAGTTATTAGCATATTATGCAAAACAGTCATTGGGGCTGCTTCATGTGCGGTGTAAAAGTGAGGCACGGCTTAAATAAAGAAAGATCATTCATATAAAGGAACAACGTTGTAGTATTGTGCATAATGCAGCCACAAATTTCTATCATGAAGACAAGCATAGACACTTCCAAGAGATTTATGGCTTTCTGACTTTTCGGCATTATATGGTGAAGACATTCCAGCTCTTTCTAAGACAAAGCTCCCAGTTCTAATGGCTTAACTTAATAATTAAGAGAAACGTGCTGGGAAATTAAAGGAACCCTCCAGAAAAACATTGTATTATGCCGGGAGGGGCAGAGCATGACACCTTTAAACAAGACCTTTCACTACCTCCACCAACTCTTTGTCATTGAATAGACACCTCTCCACTGACTCCAGCGCAGTTGGAATTTTTTTCTAGCCCCCACCATTCCTGAGCAATCATTTCTGTTAGTTTCAGCACCCAATATGATTAGGCTTTCTACTATCAGATGGGTGGTCCCAGACTATCTGCTCCAGCCCAAGACCACCCACTTGACAGAAGAGAGCCTAATTAGCATATTGGGTGCTGAAACTAACAGCACTGATAGCTCAGGAATGGTGGGGGCTAGAGAAAAAATTCCAACTGCGCCGGCATCAGTAGAACATCCAAATTGAGTTTTGGAAAGAACTTGTAAGGGAATCACTAGAGGAGCGATTCCCCAGTAGCTGCTGGAGAACTTAGGGGGGAGGGGGCACAACAAGACAGTGGACCCTAAGCTGAATCCCCCCACTGTCCCTGGCTAACTTGCTCGATCTGTCCTAGGTGACAGCCAGCAACTCGTCGACAGTCCCTCCTTATAATAAGTGATAACACAGAACGCAGACAAGACGCACAACAACAAAGGGAGGTCAGCTAGCCAAGGGGTCAGTAACAATCGAGCAATGCAGTACAGAATCAAAATCCAAGAGAATAGTCAAAGGTAAGCCAGTGGTCAGAAAATCAGAAGAGCAGGTAACAAGGAACAAGGAGTATAGCCAGTAAGCAAAATGCAATAGCAGGCGCCAATGGGAAAGTGAGCAAACAATAAATAGGGAGGAAGAACCCGCCCCAGACTTGATAGGAGGACAGGCTGTCAATCACAAAGGCAGGACTAAAGTTAACTCTTAGTGGAGCAGGGGGAGAGCAAGGTGAAGGAGAAGGGCGTGGTGGAAAATCAATTAAGGAGGTGAGGGAATAGGACAGTGTTCAGACAATACAAGAAAAACCCAAAGGAAAGAATCACAACTGGGCACGCCTCCTGTGCCACAGAGTGCGCCCGGAGGACGGCGCCAAAGCCCGGACAGGCAAGGACGTTACAGAACTGTTGATGGTGGCGATGGTGAAAGGTCCTCTTTAAGAGTCTGTTCATACAACATAGTTTTTCTGTGCATTTCACCACATTTTCCACTGTGATTCTCATAAAAAAATGAAAAAAAATCCTTGTATTACCGATGAAATAACAATTCTGAAGTATCTTTGCATTCTACGATTCTTCTGCTAGTCCTCCTGAATATTTATAAATAAATTGACAACTGGGTAACACCCAGTTGTCAATTTTTTTATTTATACATTTCTAGGAGGAACAACAGAGGAACAGCACAATAGATTTATAAGCAAAGATTCTCCAGCATTATTTCAGGAATTATACAGTAAGTACAAGTATTTAGTATTAAAAAAATGGTTATTATTTGATTAAAAAATTTTTTTAGGAACATCGCCACACCTGCCTATAGGTTGCTTTTTATTTATACCATTTTGGGGAATGCATACCTCCCAACCGTCCCGGGTTCCGGGTCCTGTTCCACTGTCCTGGTTGGCAGGAGGTATGCCCCGGCTTCAGCTCATTTGCATCCTGAGGATGCAGCATCCTGTCCCATATTGGGAGGTATGGGAATGCCTGACATGGTTTGATGTTTTGTTGTTGCAACATCTAAAGCAGGGGTAGGCAACCTTTTTAAAAATGAATGACTTTAAAAGCATCTGTTATTGTTTTAGAAAAAACAAAAAACTGACAAAATAGTGCGCCATGCTATGCTTTTTTATGTAGTAAAATGGCATGAATTCCTATGGTGCATCGCACCCCTCCATCTCCTACATAGGACTACTGCACCCTCTTTATCCCTTACATATGTGAGGAATAAAGAGTTGCAGTCCGCAGCAGTCCTTTGTAAGGAAAGAATGGGGTCTAGGCTCCTGGCTACAGCAGTCCTGTGTAAAATATATTTTACACAAGGCTGGTGTAGCCAGGAGTTAAGATCACCTTTTTTTCCCATGGCTACTTTCGGTCTCTCCATACTTTCCACAAGACAGAATACCCATACCAAAAAAAAAAAAATCACTTACCTGCTATAGCTGTATAAAGACTGGCCCGTTTCCGTGGAGTTAACCCTTGCTAGTGTTTACTTGCTTCCTCTGAGCACAATCTGCCTTGCCAGGCAAATATAGCTCGAGTGCCACTCTTGGGGGGTTGCCGACCCATGATCTACAGTGAAGTTACAACCTGTTGTTCGCGTGAAACCTGAGTCCGATCCTGCATTCACCGTCAAGGGTCTTTCCAAGTACCACTGGGCTCCAGCAGCTGGAGACTACCAGAGGAAGTGCTCTAGTGGAAACTACCACCATCAGGTACCCTGCAGGCCCCCACAGCTCTGCACCAACTCTGGAGCTGAACTGGAGGAGTCAGTTCAGTCTACAGCCCACCACTACTGCGCCAGTCCTCTGGGTCCTTCCATGGGTTGCTGCAATTACAGTGGGGAAAAAAAGTATTTAGTCAGCCACCAATTGTGCAAGTTCTCCCACTTAAAAAGAGGAGGCCGGCCTGTAATTGTCATCATAGGTAGACCTCAACTATGAGAGACAAAATGAGAAAACAAATCTAGAAAATCACATTGTCTGATTTTTTAAGAATTTATTTGCAAATTATGGTGGAAAATAAGTATTTGGTCACCTACAAACAAGCAAGATTTCTGGCTCTCATAGACCTGTAACTTCTTCTTTAAGAGGCTCCTCTGTCCTCCACTCACTACCTGTAGTAATGGCTCCTGTTTGACATTGTTATCAGTATAAAAGACACCTGTCCACAACCTCAAACAGTCACACTCCAAACTCCACTATGGTGAAGACCAAAGAGCTGTGGAAGGACACCAGAAACAAAATTGTAGACCTGCACCAGGCTGGGAAGACTGAATCTACAATAGGCAAGCAGCTTGGTGTGAAGAAATCACCTGTGGGAGCAATAATTAGAAAATGGAAGACATACAAGACCACTGATATTCTCCCTCGATCAGGGGCTCCAAGCAAGATCTCACCCCGTGGGGTCAAAATGATCATAAGAACGGTGATCAAAAATCCCAGAACCACACGGGGGGACCTAGTGACTGACCTGCAGAAAGCTGGGACTAACGTCACAAAGGCTACCATCAGTAACACACTACGCCGCCAGGGACTCAGATCCTGCAGTGCCAGACGTGTCCCCCTGCTTAAGCCAGTACATATCCGGGCCCGTCTGAAGTTTGCTAGAGAGCATTTGGATGTTCCAGAAGAACATTGGGAGAATGTCATATGGTCAGATGAAACCAAAGTAGAACTGTTTGGTAGAAACACAACTCGTGGTGTTTGGAGGAGAGTGAATGCTGAGTTGCATCCAAAGAACACCATACCTACTGTGAAGCATGGGGGGGCAACATCATGCTTTGGGGCTGTTTCTCTGCAAAGGAACCAGGATGACTGATCCGTGTACATGAAAGAATGAATGGGGCCATGTATGGTGAGATTTTGAGTGCAAACCTCCTTCCATCAGCAAGGGCATTGAAGATGAAACGTGGCTGGGTCTTTCAGCATGACAATGATCCCAAGCACACCGCCAAGACAACGAAGGAGCGGCTTCATAAGAAGCATTTCAAGGTCCTGGAGTGGCCTAGCCAGTCTCCAGATCTCAACCCCATAGAAAACCTTTGGAAGGAGTTGAAAGTCCGTGTTGCCCAGCGACAGCCCCAAAACATCCCTGCTCTAGAGGAGATCTGCATGGAGGAATGGGCCAACATACCAGCAACAGTGTGTGCCAACCTTGTGAAGACTTACAGAGAATGTTGTCATTGCCAACAAAGGATATATAACAAAGTATTGAGATGAACTTTTGTTATTGACCAAATACTTATTTTCCACCATAATTTACAAATAAATTTTTAAAAATCAGACAATGTGATTTTCTGGATTTGTTTTCTCATTTTGTCTCTCATAGTTGAGGTCTACCTATGATGACAATTACAGGCCGGCCTCATTTTTTTAAGTGGGAGAACTTGCACAATTGGTGGCTGACTAAATACTTTTTTCCCCACTGTAGAATGGGAGGTCAGAGGCAAAAACTACTGTCATATGGGTAAGATGTGTAACTCGCTTCCATATAAGCATTTCAGTTTCTTTTTAGTAGACCTGACAACCCCTTTAAGATTTAACCCCTATTAAAAAATAAATCCGTAAAATCTCTGTACTGTCTCCACCCACAACTGCGGCAAATATCCATACAGATTGCTTACAATATCATTCCATACATTGATGAATAATTCACAGAAATCCCACGAACAGAACATATGAAGAGTGATGGCAGGAGTAGAATATATTAATGCTGCAACAATTAATTATCTGTAAAACAAGGTTAAAGCCGATAGTGCCGGAGAACCATACATTAAGTGTGCCATATGGCCTTTAGCCTAGTGATAACTCGGCGCGCCGCAGCATCCGTCTCTGTCAGCTTACTCTAATTAGGTATGCAGTTTAGAAAAAAGACAAAGGGTAATGACTGTAAATTATTTTGTTAAAGTCATTTCCTTAGCGAATTTCAAAGACTTTGTATGAATCTTTTTGCATAATGAATCACAATAGGAAGTCTGCCTTATGTCACGAGAGGTTAATTCACGGCAACTTTTGTGCTGGTGCTTTATTTGCTGACCAAGTCTAAACAAGTAATGGATGCTAATAGCCAAAAATGTGGAAAGCGATTCAGGTCACAAAATGGGGAAGGGTTAATTTTCCTCACTATGTAACCTAAGATGGAAAATGAGAAATCCATATATTAATACATGTGGTGCATACAGTGTGCTATGACACTCTGATTGTACGCTCTAAAGATGGCCATACACATTAGATGACCATTGGCTATTCTTGGACTGACCATCTAATGTATATGGGACATCCTGAGTCTCCCCCCATGGATTTGGATTTCAACATTTCGATCTTTTGGTTTCATGTAAAATTTCCTGGAGGTCTAGAGCAGAAGCCTTTTCCCCTTTCACCAATGAGCTGAGCCAAGTGTGAATGTGTATGTTTTCAAGACCCAAATGACAATACTCCAAATGTGCATATTAGTACCAGGCTTATATTGGTCCAATAGTGGCAGTGCTATAGTGATCTCCTTAGTGCCAGTGCCATAGTAGTGTCTGCAGTGCCAGTTTAATTTTGGTATTCATAGTACCAGTCTAAGGAAGTAAAAGTAAACCTCCTTAGTTAGGCAACCTTAGGTGGGGAACCATTAATGGCCATATACAGTGTCCCCACCCAAAATGGGTTAGCCATCCCTGAGAAACCGTTTATTTGAGGTTCTGTTCGATTGTGACTGTTTTCCCGATATGTTATATAGCTATTGGTGATGCAAAGTGCATACTGTTGCGTTTCCTTTGCAGGTTTTTGTACATGGGAGAAGTTGTCTGGATATGACACTGTGCAGTATAACACTTGGGTTACATCGGAGTGAATTCCTGCTGTATAAGACCACCCTTTTGCACCTTTCTAGTGGCCTATATGGTGACTCCGCTTAGTTGGTCAGTATGGGAAGAAGCTACTGCATCATGAGAGATCAGAAGCCAAGTCGTAAGTGTGGCAAGAACAGGATTGATGCCCACCAGCTCATGGGTGAAGTTAGTGGTTTACATGTGCCTTATCCTGTATGTATGGTACTCAATACTTGTCTTATTAACATTGGCCAGTCCACCATAGTTCCATCAATAATACCAGGCTTACGTTGATCCACATAGTGCCAATATCATACTAAAGATTAGAGATGGGCGAACCAAATCCGTTTTGTTTTGGATTCATGTGTTTTGACCTGTTTAGTTTTGGGTCAAACAAGTTTGGTACGAACCAGAGCTTAATTTAGCTTAAAACATAGTGTATTATACTGTCAGGGCTCCTAGGAACCTATCTATAAAGCATAGTGTAGATCACTGTCAGGGCTCCTAGGAACCTATCTATAAAACATAGTGTAGAACACTGTCAGGGCTCCTAGGAACCTATCTATAAAACATAGTGTAGATCACTGTCAGGGCTCCTAGGGACCTATCTATAAAACACAGTGTAGAACACTGTCAGGGCTCCTAGGTATCTATCTACACTGTCAGGGCTTCTAGAAACCTATCTATAAAACATAGTGTAGAACACTGTCAGGGCTCCTAGGAACCTATCTATAAAACATAGTGTAGATCACTGTCAGGGCTCCTAGGAACCTATCTATAAAACATAGTGTAGAACACTGTCAGGGCTCCTAGGAACCTATCTATAAAACATAGTGTAGAACACTGTCAGGGCTCCTAGAAACCTATCTATAACACATAGTGTAGAACATTGTTAGGGCTCCTAGGAAACTATCTATAAAACACAGCATAGAACACTGTCAGGGCTCCTAGAAACCTATCTATAAAACATAGTGTAGAACACTGCCAGGGCTCCTAGGAACCTATCTATAAAACATAGTGTATGACACTGTCAGGGCTCCTAGGAACCTATCTATAAAACATAGTGTAGAACATTGTCAGGGCTCCTAGGAACCTATCTATAAAACATAGTGTAGAACACTGTCAGGGCTCCTAGAAACCTATCTATAAAGCATAGTGTAGAACACTGTTAGGATTCCTAGGAACCTATCTATAAAACATAGTGTAGGACACTGTCAGGGCTCCTAGGAACCTATCTATAAAACATAGTGTAGAACACCGTCAGGGCTCCTAGAAACCTATCTATAAAACATAGTGTAGAACACTGTCAGGGCTCCTAGAAACCTATCTATAAAACATAGTGTAGAACACTGTTAGGATTCCTAGGAACCTATCTATAAAACATAGTGTATGACACTGTCAGGGCTCCTAGGAACCTATCTATAAAACATAGTGTAGAACATTGTCAGGACTCCTAGGAACCTATCTATAAAACATAGTGTAGAACATTGTCAGGACTCCTAGGAACCTATCTATAAAACATAGTGTAGAACATTGTCAAGGCTCCTAGGAAACTATCTATAAAACATAGTGTAGAACACCGTCAGGGCTCCTAGAAACCTATCTATAAAACATAGTGTAGAACACTGTCAGGGCTCCTAGGAAACTATCTATAAAACACAGCATAGAACACTGTCAGGGATCCTAGAAACCTATCTATAAAACATAGTGTAGAACACTGCCAGGGCTCCTAGGAACCTATCTATAAAGCATAGTGTAGAACACTGTCAGGGCTCCTAGGAACCTATCTATAAAACATAGCGTATGACACTGTCAGGGCTCCTAGGAACCTATCTATAAAACATAGTGTAGAACACTGTCAGGGCTCCTAGGAACCTATCTATAAAACATAGTGTAGAACACTGCCAGGGCTCCTAGGAACCTATCTATAAAACATAGTGTAGAACACTGCCAGGGCTCCTAGGAACCTATCTATAAAACATAGTGTAGAATACTCTCAGGGCTCGTAGGAACCTATCTATAAAACATAGTGTAGAACACTGTCAGGGCTCCTAGGAACCTATCTATAAAACATAGTGTAGAACACCGTCAGGGCTCCTAGAAACCTATCTATAAAACATAGTGTAGAACACTGTCAGGGCTCCTAGGAAACTATCTATAAAACACAGCATAGAACACTGTCAGGGATCCTAGAAACCTATCTATAAAACATAGTGTAGAACACTGCCAGGGCTCCTAGGAACCTATCTATAAAGCATAGTGTAGAACACTGTCAGGGCTCCTAGGAACCTATCTATAAAACATAGCGTATGACACTGTCAGGGCTCCTAGGAACCTATCTATAAAACATAGTGTATAACACTGTCAGGGCTCCTAGGAACCTATCTATAAGACATAGTGTAGAACACTGCCAGGGCTCCTAGGAACCTATCTATAAAACATAGTGTAGAACACTGCCAGGGCTCCTAGGAACCTATCTATAAAACATAGTGTTGAACACTGTCAGGGCTCCTAGGAACCTCTCTATAAAACATAGTGTAGAACACTGTCAGGGCTCCTAGGAACCTATCTATAAAACATAGTGTAGAACACTGTCAGGGGTCCTAGGAACCTATCTATAAAACATAGTGTAGAACACTGTCAGGGCTCCTAGGAACCTATCTATAAAACATAGTGTAGAACACTGTCAGGGCTCCTAGGAACCTATCTATAAAACATAGTAGAATACTCTTAGGGCTCCTAGGAACCTTTAACCATATACTGTGCTGACATTCGCCTTTACACATTGTAACATTTAAAATGCTCGAAAAATTACCTTGCTTTGAGGGAAAGGTACGTGCCCAAGGTATTTTAGACACACATGGTGGTTGTATTGCAAATAGCAATGGTTTTATAGAAAAATTAGCCTGTTTTGATGACTTGTGAATGCTACAGGCTTGTTATTTGGAAAACACTTTTAGGCTGCGAGCCTAGTTGAAAAGTGATGAAGAAGAGGTGACTTTCCAAAAAAAAAAAAAAAAAGACCTGTAAAAAATGATCCCTCCATGGGAGCAGATGCAATGCACAGGTTTTTTTTTTGATGTGGGGACCTTTTTCAATCTAGCTTTGTTTTTTTTTATTCCAACACTGTGGCAACAACAGTGTGGTATAGTGGAATGTGATGGACCAGGCGGCAGGACATGTCTGGCGGAATGGTGGCAGTGGTGGTAGCTGTGGCATCGTGAGTGGCAGGGCAGCATAGAATAATGTGATAGACTGGGCCGCAAGAGATGATGTTGGACTGTTTTGGACTCACAGGCTGCATCAGCAGTACAGTAAACGAAACATGATACAGGTAGACAGTGGCACCTCTATTCGGAGGCATCAGCCGGAGGTGTGTGAAATTCCTCACCGATCTATGCCTGATTCATTTTGACAAAAGTAATTTTTTTCATGTTAGTGATGGACAGTTTTGTCCTTCTGGGTGTCACAACCCCACAGGCAACACTGAGCACTCTCTCGGCCGTTACGCTTGAGGCTGGGCAAGATATAACTCCCATGGTAAACTGGTCCAGCTCCTTCTACTGCTCTGACCTATTAGCCCAGCACTCCAGAGTTATCTGCAGGACTGTAGGTGCACCCTAGGTATGACTGTACCTGCTGGTGCAGCCGATGGGTGTCAGTTGCCTGTTGTGGGTCTTTTTTAGCGCTACAACCTTAAAAAACTTCTGGTTCATCATGTTCCTGATACTGTACTGGGCCTGGCTGCTGCTGCTGATACTTGTAGCTGTGGCAGTGGCAGAGGCGGTGAAGCACTGGACTAGGAGTGGGCAGAGGCCATCTGGGCATGTGTTCAACTGACACCCTAAAAACTGCGGCAAACTTGGTATACAGCCTATACTGAGAGTATTCCAATTTTTTCTCCCTTTGGGAGACAGGGAAGAATTTCCCCATGTTGTTTTTATAGTGCCATCCAGTACTCATCACTCTGGTAATAATACATCTGTCGTTGTGTGAGCAGCAAAGCATAAAGCCTGCCATGCTTGCAAGTGCATGCATGGACCAAGGGGTCTGCCATGGTTGGTCTTCTTGGCCAGTGTGGTCATTGTTATCATCATCATCATCTTGAAAGAAATAGAGGAGGAGGCTGACCCTTGACATATTAAGGGCCACCTCTGCATCCTCCTTTTCCAGTCTAGGAGTCCCAGTTCATCCACCATTACCATGACTCCATCATCCTTTTCCAGATTCCTCTGCCCAGGGCGATGACATTGAACAGCCTCATATGGATGCCAGCATCATACTATAATGCCAGCCTCATATTGGTATCTATAATGCCAACCTTATATAAGTACACATAGTGCCAGCATCATACTAATGTCATAGTGCCAGCTTCATGTTGGCCCCCTAATGCCAGTATCATAGTAATGTCTATAGTATCAGTCTCATATTGGTACCCATACACTACTGCCACTTGAGCAGCTGATCAGTGGAGGATCCAAGGAGTTGAACCCCCATTGATCAGATATTAGTTAACTATTCTAAGTATAGGTCATCGTTATTTAACTCTTGGGAAACCCCTTTAACAATTTCCTTCGATTAGAAATTTGGTCCCTGGGAACTACACTTTTTTGGGCAATCGTCTTTTATTGGTCATACCCTACAAATGAGCCAATTTCATCTCCATTTACACAGCTCACCCAATGGATGAGTCCCATTTCAGCAACATAGGGATCAACGTACGTGTTTGTCTATCCAGGCAACAGTTTGTGCAAAACCAACTCTGACCATATACGCCAAGTCCTTTCATCTCATCTGGAGAGGAACAGAATTAGTAAATTACGTAAATTCTAGAATTATTATATGTGCAATGAAGACTAAATGTAAAAAACAGAGAACCTCTTAAATATAAAAAAAATTGTGTTACAAAGGAATTGTAACTAAAGCAGGTTGCCCCTTCTGCCTACGCTTTGGCTCGGCCTTGCCAGCAATAAAGAAAAAAAAAAAATTGAAGGCAACACCGAATAAAAAAGAAAAAGAAACCAGTTAATAGCAGGTAAAATGTGAAATGATGTGTGTGACTATAAGCTAAGCAAACCAACATGGTTCAGTCAGTCAAAGGTATTTCATCGAATTTTCATGTCGAATAAAAGAAGCCCACACAGGAGTCACAAGCACTCGGTACACATAATATATCACACTCGGCAAAGACAACAAAGCCACGTAGCAATGTAACCGGCTTCTTATTGTTAGACTAGTCGCTCCCTTTGCCTTTCATTGTGTCTATTCTCTTTCCTTCATGCTCCATTAGTGCAATGCCTGCTGACTCCCCATCTTTCCCAGTTGACATGCTAATAAGTAAAAATGAATAATAGCTTTAAATCCAATTTTTGTTGCAGCCCACACACGGGGAAGGACAGAAAACACGTGTATTGTTTCTAGACTTTGTGTCAGGTTGTGTTTTACTAAAGCAAAAAGATGTTGAAAATTCGATGAATATCGTGAGTTGCAAAGATGGTCGAGAATTCCGTCTAGAACTCATCGCTCTTGAGTAAAGATGGAAGAATCGATTTGTCCAACTCGAAATTCGATGGACTGATACTATGGAGAACCAATGGAAGAGAATGAGATGCGGATGATGTCGCTCTCATCGGGGCACATGGATTTTTTCCATGTGTATGTCAAATTGTGGAACAAAAAATTTGTAGCATGTCAATTTTCTCTTTTGGATTATACATTGAGTCTACTTACACATAATTAGAATGTTGACATGGAAAATCTGCATCAAATACACATCTACAGATCTCGATAGTTGGTGCAGACTTTCCACATAGATTTCCCTGTGTCAACCTAAGGATGGATTTTGAGATGGACTTTCCGCACTCACATCCTGATCATGTGCATGTAGCCTTAGCCTATATTCACACCAACATGTCTGTGAATGTGGGCTATTGACATGACCGATATCTGGATGGTCCATTGTCACGGAATGTCAAATGATAGGTTATGCTCTATTTTTGTCTGTCACGGATCCGTCCTTACTCTGCGATGGATGAGGGACCGTGTGAATGTAGACTCACTATCCAGGGACCATTTTTATAAGCAGGGATTGTCCAAGATGGAGAGACCCTTTAATATGTATAATCAAGTTTTTCATCCATGGTGGTAAGTAGTGATGGTTGAATTTCACAAGATTTATTTTGATGAATGTTCATGAGGTTCGGCCCTCTGGTTTGCTTTAGTCCAAACATGTTCGGCACGAACCAAATGTGCTATTATTTTACTTTGAGGTCTCTTCAGACTCACAGAATAATAAGTGGGGGCCCAGGGGAGGTGCGGCAACATAATAAACAGTTATACTCACCTTTCCTCGCCTCTCCTGGGCATACCCGTGGCGTCCAGCAGTCCCCCGATGGCCTGTTCTGGCCTCTGACTGATGTCATGTGTCTGAGTCACAGGCATCACTGGGGCCCGTGACATCAGCTATTCACATGGGGTATGCTGACATCATGAAATTGGGTCAAAGCATCATGCCATGAGAGCACCCACATAACCTCTGAGGCCAAATGACAGGCCTCATTGGTGACCCCAGGGCACGTGACATCAGCTAGAGGCTGGAAGAAGTTGCTGAGGGGCAGGATCCAAGGTGATGCCCTGGAGAGGCAAGGCAAGGTGAGTATAACTGTTTGTTATGTTGCAACCCCTCCCCAGGGCCTCCACTTACTATACTATATATTATATTGACTAAACCCAACATTTTCTTGTTTAGGTCAAGCCGAACTGGCTCGCTCATCTCTACTGGCAAGTTATGTGTCTTGGGTACTGAAGTAGCCTTCATGTTAGCCTCCCTGGCCTGGTTTTGGTTGGCAATGGCCAATACTCTATAAAAATGTTGCCTCACCTAGCGATGAAGATCGCTTCACCATTGAGTTTGGTTGAGCGCTACTAACCCCATTGTCAACAATCTGTCTCTGAGAAAGGTGTGCAGAGACGGCTTCCTTCCAGAGTCCAGACTCTGTGGAAGAATCCTGTTACTGTATAGTTAAAATTAGAGTCGTGCTCCATCATAACCTATTACGTCTCCGCAATCCTAATAGATCCAAACCCGCAACTTCATAAAATAGTGTTTAAGGGTAATAATTACGGCAGTCAGGTGGGTTAATGGCTCCGCTTGCTTTAAATTGCCTCATTATTGCCATTTTCAAACGAGAACATTGACAAAAACTTTATTACACCACAGTGGCCGGGAACAATGCCATATGACGGGTTTTTTTTTCTTCCGTACTTTTTTTTTTTTTTTTACTGCCGAATACAAACATAAGCCAAATGTATAACATATATTTGTAAATTATTGTTACGGAGTTTAATGAGGTGTAATTATGAGCCCTCTGACATTCTCCCTGGAATTTTTTGCAAGGACGGGAAAAAAGAAAAAGCTTACTATACACTTTTAAGTGGTTTATGTTCATTGCTCAGAATATGCATAATTGTCCAAGTAAAAATAATTGAAAATAATCCTTTAGATGTCACAGTGCAAGCACATATCACTGGAGCTTGTCAGCCGCCATTACCGCTCCCTCACAGATGAGCGCAGTTAGTTGGCGATATTTCACGCCAAAAAACTACTGTGGAAGGAAAGGTTTTTCTTTAAGATAACAGAAGTTGTTGTTTTTTTTTATGTGGAAACCATTTGGTTGATTCTGCTGGAGCATTTTTTTACACAAAATTGCTACATTTTATTGTATTTGACATAATAATTGTTATTTTGTTTAGGTGGGAATGAAATAATTATCTGAATAACTGAAAGTGGAGTCATTAGTGCAGAATTATTGATTGGCGGTATTGAACAAAGCTCCGAAGAAGTAAGCAGGAGTGAGATACAATGTATCGGGATTCTGAGTTGAATACAGGCATAGTGGAGCTGAGTATGAACAGAGTTAAACTTTCCCTTACTATTCTGCTGGTGCAGTCACTGTGTACATACATTACATTACTTATCCTGTACTGAGCCTGAGTTACATCCTGTATTATACTCCAGAGCTGCACTCACTATTCTGCTGGTACAGTCACTGTGTACACACATTACATTACATATCCTGTACTGATCCTGAGTTATATCCTGTATTATACTCCAGAGCTGCACTCACTATTCTGCTAGTGCAGTCACTGTGTACATACATTACATTACTTATCCTGTACTGATCCTGAGTTACATCCTGTATTATACTCCAGAGCCGCACTCATAATCTGCTGGTGCAGTCACTGTGTACATACATTACATTACTTATCCTGTACTGATCCTAGGTTACATCCTGTATTATACTCCAGAGCTGCACTCACTATTCTGCTGGTGCAGTCACTGTGTACATACATTACATTACTTATCCTGTACTGATCCTGAGTTATATCCTGTATTATACTTCACAGCTGCACTCACTATTCTGCTGGTACAGTCACTGTGTACATACATTACTTATCCTGTACTGATCCTGAGTTACATCCTGTATTATACTCCAGAGCTGCACTCACTATTCTGCTGGTACAGTCACTATGTACATACATTACATTACATATCCTGTACTGATCCTGAGTTATATCCTGTATTATACTCCAGAGCTGCACTCACTATTCTGCTGGTGGAGTCACTGTGTACATACATTACATTACTTATCCTGTACTGATCCTGAGTTATATCCTGTATTATACTCCAGAGCTGCACTCACTATTCTGCTGGTACAGTCACTGTGTACATACATTACATTACTTATCCTGTACTGATCCTGAGTTACATCCTGTATTATACTCCAGAGCCGCACTCACTATTCTGCTGGTGCAGTCACTGTGTACATACATTACATTACTTATCCTGTACTGATCCTGAGTTACATCCTGTATTATACTCCAGAGCTGCACTCACTATTCTGCTGGTACAGTCACTGTGTACATACATTACATTACTTATCCTGTGCTGATCCTGAGTTACATCCTGTATTATACTCCAGAGCTGCACTCACTATTCTGCTGGTGCAGTCACTGTGTACATACATTACATTACTTATCCTGTACTGATCCTGAGTTACATCCTGTATTATACTCCAGAGCCGCACTCACTATTCTGCTGGTGCAGTCACTGTGTACATACATTACATTACTTATCCTGTACTGATCCTGAGTTACATCCTGTATTATACTCCAGAGCTGCACTCACTATTCTGCTGGTACAGTCACTGTGTACATACATTACATTACTTATCCTGTGCTGATCCTGAGTTACATCCTGTATTATACTCCAGAGCTGCACTCACTATTCTGCTGGTGCAGTCACTGTGTACATACATTACATTACTTATCCTGTACTGATCCTGAGTTACATCCTGTATTATACTCCAGAGCTGCACTCACTATTCTGCTGGTACAGTCACTGTATACACACATTACATTACATATCCTGTACTGATCCTGAGTTATATCCTGTATTATACTCCAGAGCTGCACTCACTATTCTGCTAGTGCAGTCACTGTGTACATACATTACATTACTTATCCTGTACTGATCCTGAGTTACATCCTGTATTATACTCCAGAGCCGCACTCATAATCTGCTGGTGCAGTCACTGTGTACATACATTACATTACTTATCCTGTACTGATCCTAGGTTACATCCTGTATTATACTTCACAGCTGCACTCACTATTCTGCTGGTACAGTCACTGTGTACATACATTACTTATCCTGTACTGATCCTGAGTTACATCCTGTATTATACTCCAGAGCTGCGCTCACTATTCTGCTGGTGCAGTCACTGTGTACATACATTACATTACTTATCCTGTACTGATCCTGAGTTACATCCTGTATTATACTCCAGAGCTGCACTCACTATTCTGCTCTTGCAGTCACTGTGTACATACATTACATTACTTATCCTGTACTGATCCTGAGTTATATCCTGTATTATACTTCACAGCTGCACTCACTATTCTGCTGGAACAGTCACTGTGTACATACATTACATTACTTATCCTGTACTGATCCTGAGTTACATCCTGTATTATACTCCAGAGCTGCACTCACTATTCTGCTGGTACAGTCACTATGTACATACATTACATTAATTATCCTTTACTGATCCTGAGTTATATCCTGTATTATACTCCAGAGCTGCACTCACTATTCTGCTGGTGCAGTCACTGTGTACATACATTACATTACTTATCCTGTACTGATCCTGAGTTACATCCTGTATTATACTCCAGAGCTGCACTCACTATTCTGCTGGTACAGTCACTGTGTACATGTGGCATCCCAGAGCTGGCTATGGCTGGGCTGAGGGTGATCTCTGTGCATTGTATTATTTCCTGTTGCTTCATAGCCTGTGTGACATAGCAGGGGGTCCTGAGTCTCACACAACACAGCGCCACCTAGTGAGCCTCACACATGCATTACACCTCCCATAGGATTGAATAGTAACCAAATGTCCAATGGGAGGACATCGCCTGGGAAAAGGGGAGGAGTCAGCTGATCACTGGGTCCCCATGGTAACACCCCTGCAGGAAGGTCCTGTGTGTGAGGAGTTAGAAGTGTGGAGTGTTAGGAGGAGGAGGTGAGGAGATAAGTGTGATGTCCTGTGAAGAAAGCAGTGAGTTTAGTGCAGGAATCTCAAGTCCTAGACAGGCCCAGGAAGGTTGGAGAGCTGACATACTCCAGCTATTCAGAAGATCCTGTCCCCTGTCTGCCTAGCCATCGCCCTGAAGGAAGTCAAGCATCATTATCTTGTCAGCCTGAGACTGTGGAGAGAACATTCTGGAACACGTGCTCCATAGCAAGTATCACAGGATCCAGGGGCCAAGGCCAGACCTGTGGAATATCCTGCCACCCTGACTATTGCACCCCGAAACTCTGAGCTATCAGGACCACATAACGTGAGTGGGGAATATTATGTACTAGTATCATGGTGGGCATCCTCCTATGAGCCAAATAGGAGCCCAGACGCACCTTAGGGCTGTAACACTGAAGTATAAGGGCTAGGAACACCTTTCATCAAGTCTACCCTGCACCCCAGGACTTTGCTGTGTCACCAGGCGTACCCCGTTGTTTTGTATTGAAGAAACTGTTTAAGCATTTGTGCCTCCACACCCATGGAAGTAAAAGTTCAACTTTACAACCGTTTCTGTGTCTGACTCTGCACCGACAACATCAGGGTGCCCCAAACACCACCAGTCGGCACAGTATAGGGGAAG
The DNA here is from genome assembly GCA_947044405.1 of Leptodactylus fallax. Classification (NCBI taxonomy): domain Eukaryota; kingdom Metazoa; phylum Chordata; class Amphibia; order Anura; family Leptodactylidae; genus Leptodactylus; species Leptodactylus fallax. The sequence goes on along the minus strand of CAMRHE010000133.1, from coordinate 95,362 downwards.
CGCCCCGGGGGAACAATCACCACCAACATTTGTGCAGCCCCCTCATCACCGGTACCAGTGGTGGTAACGTGGGACAGCACCAGCGCTGCGCCCTCGTGCCCAGAGACCGTGACAAGTCTGCGCTGTTTGCACCCCGCAATCCCAACTGCAGCGTTACCTTCCATCTGGTCACCGCAAGAAAAACTGGCGTCACGAACAGGATACGGGTGTGGACCATTTTGAGAAAGTCGCCACAAAAAGTGCGCCAAATTGTCTCCAGAGCATCGGTATTTATTGTGGACTTTGCTAAGATCAAGTTTATTCCCTGAGAGTGCTTGCCACAAAGAGGGGGAGCCCTATACCCCTGAAGTAAGCCCTAAAGACTGTCCTCTCAGTGTGTTACAGCCCTGGAAGAGTTAAAACGCCCAGGACTTGTTTGCTGCGCCACATCGCTGTGTAAGAACGCCCACAAAGGGTTAACTGTACCTTGCAAAAGTGCGGGAGATTTTTAGCACTGCCCATGAGGCCAGGAGACCCATCTGCCGCCATCTTAGGAGAGCCCAGAAGGCTGAGCGCAATGCTCCAGCGCACCCATACAAGAAAGTGAAAGGCGAACGTGCCGGCGCCATTTCTGACTCTCCGGTGCCGCATCACCGTCCCTGCTGTGCACCGCTGATCTCTGGTTCACGCTGCAGTTGCTGTCAGTGAGTACTGTACCTCCCTGTCCTTGTCTTCAGTCCTCCCACGGCCCCAGCGAGTGTTTTCCGTGTACAGTGTCCGTGGGGAGTACCACCATTAAAGAGGGGGAGCACACCGTCAGCCTGCATCACAGTGACTCTCTTAATAGCTACAGCATTCTTAAAGGGACAGCATTCCAAGTTGTAGTCTCCATTCCCTGCCAGCAAGCAGTTGAGTTTCTTAAAGAGACGGCGACCTAATTTCAGTCATACCTGCAAACAACATGACTGAGCAAAGTGACATTGTGCCATCTGTTTCTAGTGATCCAGCAGTGCCCATGGCGAGCAGCCTACCATTCTCCATGCCATTTTACCCTGGCGCACCGTGGCTGCTGTGCTACAAAGGGGAGGCGCATACCCTCAGGGACTTTCGTGAGAAGATGCTGTCTCTCTTCCAGTTCTATCCTCTGAATACAGAACAGCAGATACAGATCCTGCTAGGCCAGCTTGAGGGTGCTGCAGCTAGGGAGGTCAAATCCTGGCCTGCCTCTAACAAAAGAACCCCTGGGCAAATTCTGGACAAACTCCAGGTGAACTTTGACGTGCGATCTGTCTCCGAGGTAAAGATGCGCTTCTTTTCCAGACGACAACTACCTGGTGAGACCCTGCGGGACTATGCTTTATCCCTCCAAGAGGTGTTCAGAGCTGTGGTGCAAGTGGATCCATGTGAAAATGTGGACTCTGATAAAATCTTGCTTGACCGCTTCATAGAAGGGGCGGGTACCACATTGCTCCAGAGTCAGTTGCGAATGCTTGCTGCACAACATCCCAGCATCACGTTTGCTGACTTCAAGGCCCTTGCCATCCAGGTCTTGGGACAGGAGCAGCCCCAGCCGAGCCCAGTCATCTGTGCTCCCTCACCTGGACCCTCAACAAGCATTGCTCCAGTTGTCCTGCCACTACCTCTGGGTACCTCACCTGCTGCCCAAACTGCGCAGACTACACCAGCAGACTCCAGAGATGACCTTCTGGTCCGAGTGGATCATCTGACCCGTGCCATGGAACAGATCACCGTCCGTCTAGATCGTCTGACCCAGCCGTCTTCATCGTCCAGTGATCCTTTGCGAAGTCTCAACATCTCACCTGAGTCGCCACCCAGACGTCCGTCTTCAGTGAAACCTCCGCAGAGTGAGAGGCCATACTGTACCTATTGCCATAGATATGGACACACCAGGCCTCAGTGTTTTCAGTTAAACGGGCCACCCCCGAGGCAGCGGGCCGCCTCTCGGGAGGAAAGAAGAAGGGCACAGGTGAATCTTCAGTGCCATTGTCACGCTTCGTCTCAGCCTGCCCACACATCACAATCCGGGTGAACGGCGTCCCTCTGACAGCGTTGGTGGACACTGGATCTCAGGTAACAACCCTGCGCAAGCAGGTGTTCCTTGAACATTGGGACTTAGGTGTGTTGAATAGAACACCTGACACATGGATAAATCTGTGTGCCAGCAATGGACAGCCCATACCACAGCAGGGTTATTGGGAACCCACTATCCAGATTGGGGACTTGAAACTGCCTAGACAGGGTGTAATTGTCACTGATGTAGAGGATGATAGGTTTGCAGTTGTAATATTAGGCATGAAAGTTTTACGCCATTGCTTTGCAGAAGTGTTGGATGCCTTGCATGCCTCTCTCCTTACAGCTTCTCCCAGTGACCAGCAGACCATTCAGCGGGTCATTCGTGTACTCAATGCCCAGCACAAGTTCGCCAACAAACAAGGTGAAATTGGTCGAGTCCGGATCCAAGATACCCGTCCAGTAACCCTACAACCTGGAACAGAAACTATGGTGTGGTGCCGTGCCCGTCCGGGCATAGAAAATCAGGACTACGAGGCCTTGCTACAACCCATACAGGTAGATGGCCAACCACTTGTCATGGCTGCCCGCAGCCTTGTTACAGTTTCCAATGGACGTGTTCCTGTCCGCTTAGTCAACTTGGGCGATGCTCCCGTGAACCTCCACAAGTTCCACTCTGTGGCCCTGCTACACCGGTTAGCACCAGAAGACATTCTCTCTGGTGATTCTACCGCCACACAGCGTTCCACCCAAGCTGCTGAGAACATTCAGAATGGAGCCACGAAGTCCTGGTGGGATGAATTGAACGTGGGAGACGGCAATACCCCTATAGAGCATATCAATGGGGTTCGCAATGTGGCCAAGTGTTACCAACAGGCATTCAGCAAACACCCATTGGACTTTGGTAAGACCACGACCATACAACATCGCATTCTGACTGGCGACCACCATCCAATCAAGGAGCGTCACCGTCCAATACCACCAGCGATGTACCAACCGGTGAAAAAGATGATCCAAGAGATGCGAGATGCTGATGTCATCCGGGAGAGTAACAGCCCCTGGGCAGCCCCGCTAGTCCTTGTAAAGAAGAAAGACGGAACCCTACGATTTTGTGTGGACTATCGTAAACTTAACAATGTCACGCACAAAGACGCATACCCATTGCCACGGATTGAGGAATCTCTAACGGCTTTGGGATCAGCTACCTGTTTCTCGACCCTGGACTTAACCAGTGGATACTGGCAAGTCCCTATGGCGCCTGAAGATCGTGAAAAGACTGCGTTTACGACCCCGATGGGACTCTTTGAATTCAATAGTATGCCATTTGGGCTATGTAATGCCCCAGCCACATTCCAACGGCTTATGGAGAGGTGCCTCGGCCATGAGAATTTCCAGAGTGTGCTACTGTACCTGTACGATGTTATTGTATTCTCCCGGACATACCAAGAACACCTTCGTCACCTGTCCGAGGTATTCAAGGTACTTATACAGCACGGCCTAAAGGTGAAGCCCTCCAAGTGCTACCTGTTGAAACCACAAGTTCACTACCTTGGGCATGTCGTGAGCGCACAAGGCGTCCAACCTGATCCTGAAAAGATCACTGCAGTCCAGAACTGGCGAAGACCAACTACCGTCAAAGAAGTCCGAAGCTTCCTTGGATTCGCAGGTTACTACCGGCGTTTCATACCACACTTCACCCAAGTAGCCGAGCCTCTGAACGAGTTGTTGCGCGGTTGTCCCAGAGAAAACTACAACCGAAAGCTTCCGGTAGACTGGACAGCGCGTCAAGAGGAAGCCTTTCAAGCGCTTAAAGCACTTCTGACGCAACCACCAATTCTAGCCTATCCCGACTACAGTCAGCCATTCCGCTTGTACACAGATGCAAGTCACCAAGGTTTGGGTGCAGTGTTGTCCCAGGTTCAGGACAACAAAGAGCGAGTCATCGCCTACGCCAGCAGGAGTCTGAGAGGCGCGGAGAAGAACGACCAGAACTATAGTTCTTTCAAACTCGAACTTCTGGCGCTTGTCTGGGCCGTGACAGAGAAGTTTAAAGACTACCTGGCTGCCACACCCTTTACCGTGTACACAGATAACAATCCGTTGGCGCATCTGGACACTGCTCGTCTGGGAGCCCTTGAACAACGGTGGGCCTCAAGACTCGCGAATTACAAGTTCTCTGTCAAGTATCGCAGTGGCAAGTCCAACGCTAACGCTGATGCACTCTCAAGGTTGCCTGTGGGAGAAGAACCACCCCGAGAAGACATCTGGGAAGAGGTGGAGATGCCACCATTCTACAACAAGTTTGCCCAACAGGTTGCTATTGGTGTCCCTGTAGAAGGAGAATCTCTGGCGAAAACAGCTGCCGAATCCCTCCAGGAGCCATCTCTGTGGAAAACGTTCCAAGAAGAGAGCAGAGTTTTAGGAGAATTGTCAGATTTCCTGCTTACAGGAAGAATACCAACCCGTGTAAAGAGAGGTCTTCATGACGTGGAATTAAAACGCCTTTGTTGACAGAGGAAGCGCCTGTTTGTCCAACGAGGCCTTCTACATAGAAACACTCTTGATCCTGTCACAGGTGAAAGGCTTCATCAGATCCTCGTACCAAGAAGAGACGCACAGATGATACTTGAGGCGTATCATGACAGATCTGGTCACTTCGGGGTACATAAGACCGAAGCTACCATCCGTCGTCGCTTCTATTGGGTTGGGATGAGGAGTGACATTGAGAGTTGGTGCCGAGAGTGTCCCGCCTGTAGTATCACCAAGGAAGGTCGAAGAGATCAATTAAGACTCAAAAGCCGTGTGAAATTGTTGCTCTGGACCATGTGAAGTTGGGTCCCACACGTTCCGGCTACAGCTACGCTCTGACAATGGTGGATCATTACTCCAAGTTCCTTGTCATCGTGCCTGTCAGAGATCTTACAGCAAGAACTACGGCTGAGACCTTCTACGCAGAGTTTGTCCGCCATTACGGTTGTCCTGAGCATATCCTCACCGACCGTGGATCGGCGTTTGAATCCCAATTGTTCCGTGAGCTGTGTCAGTTCCAAGACTGCAAGAAGTTGCGAACCACAGCGTATCACCCTCAAGGGAATGGTATGTGCGAGAAGGCAAATCAAGTGATCATCGGCATGCTAAGAACAGCCGCAGTTACACCTGGTGTTGAGTGGCCTGAGCGTATCAAGGACTTGGCCTATATTTACAACAACACACCCCAAACATCTACGGGATACGCACCATTTTATCTAATGTTTGGAAGACAAGGTCAACTTCCTTCAGACTTAACCCTTGGTGTGAAGGTCCCTGACACCATAAATCCACTACCCATAACCGACTGGGTTGTTGAACACCGCCGACGTATGGAGGAAGCTAAAGAGATAGTTGAAACGCGCATGGATGAGGTTCATAGGAGACAACAGGAGGATTACAACCATAACGCCCATGCAGCGCCCCTGAAAGTTGGCGACCGTGTATGGTTAAGGAATAACCATCGGAATGGGAAATTGGATCCATTCTGGGAGAAAGAACCATACAGTGTCATCTCCATACCATATCCTGAATCCGACGTGTATGAGATCTCTAAACCTGGGAGACAGCCCCAAGTAGTACACCGAAACCGTCTGAAGCTGTGCCTTAAAGAAGGACTACCCACAGGGGTGTCCCCAACTGAGACAACGAGTACAGAGATCTTGTCACCTTCTGAAGCGAAAGAGAGACCCCCAACGTTAACTGAGCTTATGTGGGCGCCTAAACTACTACCATTTAGCTGTTATCCACCAATTGCTCTAGTGCAAGAGAACCCTTCGACAGATGATTTAATTGATTTCAGTGACTCTGTTCCTGATTCAAATCTCGTTCCACTTAGGCGTTCTGAGCGTACCACAAAAGGCATACCTCCAACACGCTATAGTGATGCCATGGCTGTCCTTGGGTAAAAGAGGTTAACTGTCTCTGCTTCTGTATATATGTTATTCCTGCTCTGATTACATTAATGTTTTTCCTGTGTGTATATACAGTATATATATAATATCTTGCCATGTAATATAGTATTTACATTTATATGCAACAATCCAAGCCATCGTGCCTGGCTCACCGAGCCAAGGAAGTTCTGTTACCCCATTGCGGTATGGACATTCGTGCTAGAGTGCCTACTCTTCCTTACAGAAAGGACTGTTTATTGTTTCTCAGAGAGACTCTCATGATAATGGACACTCACGAAATTTGTGCCAGAGAGCCTCTGGACCCATTAGCACTACTGTTGTTTCTATATGGACTGTCTGATGGTACCGCCAAAAGGTTCCATAAGTCTGAGTTTAATTATCTCTCCGTTACCCTTCAGACTTCTCATGGACATTCCAGGACTATGCCGGGAGGTCTTACCTCAAGTTTCTAAGTATTATATTTTTCTAAACTGTTAGTGACATTTGCACTTTATTCGTATTTATTAACGTTATGTTACATTTCTCACCTTCACCCCAGCCCGTCGCCGAGGTCGGCTCAGTGAAAGAGGGGGAGTATGTGGCATCCCAGAGCTGGCTATGGCTGGGCTGAGGGTGATCTCTGTGCATTGTATTATTTCCTGTTGCTTCATAGCCTGTGTGACATAGCAGGGGGTCCTGAGTCTCACACAACACAGCGCCACCTAGTGAGCCTCACACATGCATTACACCTCCCATAGGATTGAATAGTAACCAAATGTCCAATGGGAGGACATCGCCTGGGAAAAGGGGAGGAGTCAGCTGATCACTGGGTCCCCATGGTAACACCCCTGCAGGAAGGTCCTGCGTGTGAGGAGTTAGAAGTGTGGAGTGTTAGGAGGAGGAGGTGAGGAGATAAGTGTGATGTCCTGTGAAGAAAGCAGTGAGTTTAGTGCAGGAATCTCAAGTCCTAGACAGGCCCAGGAAGGTTGGAGAGCTGACATACTCCAGCTATTCAGAAGATCCTGTCCCCTGTCTGCCTAGCCATCGCCCTGAAGGAAGTCAAGCATCATTATCTTGTCAGCCTGAGACTGTGGAGAGAACATTCTGGAACACGTGCTCCATAGCCAGTATCACAGGATCCAGGGGCCAAGGCCAGACCTGTGGAATATCCTGCCACCCTGACTATTGCACCCCGAAACTCTGAGCTATCAGGACCACATAACGTGAGTGGGGAATATTATGTACTAGTATCATGGTGGGCATCCTCCTATGTGCCAAATAGGAGCCCAGACGCACCTTAGGGCTGTAACACTGAAGTATAAGGGGCTAGGAACACCTTTCATCAAGTCTACCCTGCACCCCAGGACTTTGCTGTGTCACCAGGCGTACCCCGTTGTTTTGTATTGAAGAAACTGTTTAAGCATTTGTGCCTCCACACCCATGGAAGTAAAAGTTCAACTTTACAACCGTTTCTGTGTCTGACTCTGCACCGACAACATCAGGGTGCCCCAAACACCACCAGTCGGCACAGTATAGGGGAAGCGCCCCGGGGGAACAATCACCACCAACATTTGTGCAGCCCCCTCATCACCGGTACCAGTGGTGGTAACGTGGGACAGCACCAGCGCTGCGCCCTCGTGCCCAGAGACCGTGACAAGTCTGCGCTGTTTGCACCCCGCTATCCCAACTGCAGCGTTACCTTCCATCTGGTCACCGCATACATACATTACTTATCCTGTACTGATCCTGAGTTACATCCTGTATTATACTCCAGAGCTGCGCTCACTATTCTGCTGGTACAGTCACTATGTACATACATTACATTACTTATCCTGTACTGATCCTGAGTTACATCCTGTATTATACTCCAGAGCTGCACTCACTATTCTGCTGGTACAGTCACTGTGTACATACATTACATTACTTATCCTGTACTGATCCTGAGTTACATCCTGTATTATACTCCAGAGCTGCACTCACTATTCTGCTGGTGCAGTCACTGTGTACATACATTACATTACTTATCCTGTACTGATCCTGAGATACATCCTGTATTATACTCCAGAGCTGCGCTCACTATTCTGCTGCTGCAGTCACTGTGTACATACATTACATTACTTATACTGTACTGATCCTGAGTTACATCCAGTATTATACTCCAGAGCTGCACTCACTATTCTGCTGGTGCAGTCACTGTGTACATACATTACATTACTTATCCTGTACTGATCCTGAGTTATATACTGTATTATACTCCAGAGCTGCACTCACTGTTCTGCTGGTGATCCTGAGTTTTTTTTTGATCTGGATTCTAAATTAAATTAGGGGCTTGAAATTAATATAAAGGGTTAGGTCTGGGGTCTGAAATTAATCTGTCGCTCTGATATGAATTTAGTAATCTGAATATAAGTAGAGGGTTTGAGTATTTATTTATTTTATTTCTCTTACTTATATAGCGCCATCATATTCTGCAGCGCTTTACAGACATTGCCAATCACTGTCCCATATAGGGCTCACACTCTACATTCCTTTAATATCAGATCAGAGTCTGATGTTAAAGGGAAATTGTCAGGACCATTTTGTCCCCCAAACCCCATCCGTATCTGACTGTTGTGTAGCAGTACTTTCCAAAGCAGTCCTTAGTTGGCCAAAAAGGTGTCTAAATCTGATAAATAAGAACTTTATAGCCAGAACATGCTAATGGTGTGTCAAAATGGTTGATACTGTGTCTAGAGAAATCAGGATGTTCATGCTTTAATCTTGCCCAGCCAGGCTTGATTGACATCCCCGAGGACAGGGAATGCCATCATAAGCTTGACAGAAATTCTGCGTGTGTGGCAATGCTGTTATGTCTTGTGGTGATGTTCCTTGTCCTCATGGCTTGACATCAATCAAGCTTAGCTTGGCAGGATTATGAAGTCCCTCAGAAGGGAATCCACCTTGTGATGGGCAAACCTCTAAGGATTCATTTTGTTTCAGATTTGGGTGGTTTGGCCCAAAGATTTGTTTCAGGTCAAATAAGTTTGTCACAAACTAGAGGTGAAATTATCATACTCTATAATAGGTGGAGGTCCATGGGTAGTGAAGAAAAATAGCAAACAGTTATATCATCTTCCTTCACCTCTTCTTGGCATCCTTGTGGTGTCCGGCGCTCCCTTTGGGTCATCTGTTTGTTATTTTCTTACACCTCTCATGGGCCTCCACCTATTATACCCTGGGGTCTGAAGAGATCCCAGAGTATAATAATTTTGCATCTGGATTGTGGGTAACAAACTCCAAAGTTTTGGATTCACGTCGAAACCAAAACTTTTGGAAAATTTTGACTAATTCTGGTTCTGCTTATCTCTCAATACGATGCATTTTGGCTCTAAAGTTCTTTATCATCAGAACAAGGCATCTATTTGGTCCACTAAGGACACCCTTGGAAAGTACCACAGGACAATGGTCAAATACTGGTGGTGGATTGTGGACCGACAGTTCTGAATAAATTTAGCTAAGCCCCTCAAAAAGACTACTTCTATTTTTCCCAAGATCTACGTTGAAGGATCATCCAGTAAAGCTCTCTCCGAAGTTGACATTTTTGAAACAAGTCTCTATGTACATTCCGCTCAGTCCTTGGAGAAGACAGGACAATATCAATTAACCAGACCGGCGAAACCTTAGTTCAACAACTCGCCTTTGATGTTGGGCAAATTAATTGACTCTCACAACACCGACTGGTCCTTCCTTGCATCTAATGGCTGAAAAATGTTATACTCCTACCAATTATCCCTCAAATAAAATTGGTTCTTATTACAAAGCATCGACCTACATACACCGAAGAAGAAAAAAAAAATTCTCTCCCTTAACTGCAAACGGATATAGTCAGTAGAGAAAAGAGGCACATTAGGTAGGAATAATTTTGTACAAAACAAACTTGCATTAGGTGGCATGATTAGTTTAGGTATTAGCGCTCCGTGCCTCGCCATCTGATTATACACCCAGAAATATAAATCCTATTATCGCTCTGTAATATGTCTAGACTTTTTAATGCAGTGTTGAGATTGTTTTTCTTTCAGCCCTTGATCCGGCAATCAATTCCATAACCCTTTTATTTCTGTTCCGTAGAGTCAAACACACTCAGTAGTCTGTGTGATTGCATGTTCTTTTACTGGAATCTTGTTAGTGATAGCTAATCTCCCTTCTTCCAAAGGGTTCTTCAGTGCATTATAGAATAATGTAATAGAGGACATTTTGGCATTTAGGGTGGAAAAGGGATTGCTGATATACTTGACTGATGTATTTCCACCTCTTCACAAAAATTTCGACACAAAAGAGATTTTTTTTGTAGCTCTGAAAACCATGATTAATAAAGCTTTTATCTGTAGTATGTCCAAATGTTCTGCTACTACGGGTTCCTTTTCCGTACTGCTTATATTTCTGACTCTTTATTTGGTCAGTTCAGCTGTGTCTGGTGTCTGGTACTTGAACAGGAAGTAGGTATCTGATAACTATGATCATCCATATTAGCTTTTATGAGGTTGATATTTTTTGTCACATGGACATGGATCCTCCCTCCTCCCTCTCACAGCTCTTCTACTAATATGTGATGTCCACCTGCTCAAACAAAGTTGCCTAAGTAGTTAAAATAGATTAGTCAAAATATAAAAGATAAACATACAGAATACTTTATTGTCCCAAGGGGCATAACTAAAATCTCAAAGGCCCTGGTGCAAGAGCTCCGTTTCCCTGTATAACTTCTCTGCAAGACAATCAGCTGTGTTACGTCCATACATTTTCATTTCCCTTTCCTTCTCCATCTGGCCAAGACCACCATGATGAATTTTTAATTAATTAATTAATTATTTTCACAACATGTTTGTGCACACAAGCTTCCCACCCCCTGTCGGGGCCCTCCACAGTCATGGTGCCTCCTTTTTGCCACATAATTCCTTCTTGACTACATCCTGATCAACTGCTACGTTTGGCATTAAAAGGTTAATTTTCTCCTTTCTGACATGAGTCCTTTCCCCCAGTGCACCAGAGGGCAGAGCTCGTACATTTACTATGCTCAGCCAGCCATCAAAGGAAATCAGAAAGGAGATCAGAGAAGTTTAATAACAGTAGTGTGGTGAGGGTGACCTGTGGGCCCCCCTGGCTTATGGGCCCAGTTACAACTGCGACCATCGCGACACCTATAGTTACACCAGGGACTGACCCTATATCAGGCTTCTTTGAGGAACTATTATAAGGATCAGGGGTTACATTTGAAAAAGACTTTGGGAAATTTTAAAAAATCTAATAAATTCATAAAAACTCTATTCAAATATATATATATATATATATATATATATATATATATATATATATATATGAGTTATTTAAACAAGAGATCTTTCTGGAAATAACCACTATAATGTGTAAAAAATTTGTCATCAAGGAACAAAGTTTTTTCCCCCTTCGAGTATGTGTTAGACAGTCAGAGCATTCAACCTACAATTTATAGCTTCAAGTTACCAAAGGTACTAGAAAGATTGTAGAGGTTTCCATATAAATAGGTATACTTAAGATTATATTATATATCTTCAGCTTCACAAGGCGAAGGATTCAGAGAGGACATCTCATTATAGCACTCGCTTTATCAACAGCAGGGTCCAACTTATAGATATGTCATATTCCGTAACTGATAGAACAAAATGATGTTACAATTTTCCCTCGAGTATAAATGATGTTATACTCCTGTGTTATTTCTTTTCCATAATTTGCTCTAGCTGCTCTTTTCTGTCCTGACAATAAGACTGGAGCCAAATTTTGTAGGACCCAAAAAGGGAACCTATCAGCAAATTTTAGGTATAAAACCAAGCACAGTATCTGGCAGAGCATCCCATGACTTCTCCAATGATGGTCCCATGACGTTTGACCAATGCCGACATTCGCAATAAAATAGCTTTTATCCAATATATAATTAATTGTATAAACTCACAGGGTCAGAGACCTAGTGATAAAAGTCAAGGTCACTCCGCCTTGAATCTTGCCCTCAGCAGTGAAGGAGGTTGTCCAAACTCACTATAGTCAGTCCAACAGTGCTTGAAAATCCCATGCTTCTTTGGTGTATTTTAAGCTCGGGCGCATGCCCACTGAAGTCGGGAGTATATCATTGTCTTTAGGGCATCATTGCGCATGCACCAGAGTCACATCAGTGCCTTCAGTGCATATGATATACTGCCCTGAAGCTGAAGAATTACTCCCGGCTTCAGTGCGCATGCACCTAGGCATGGGTTATTTAAGTACTATTGAGCAGATGTCAGAGAGGCCATGCTTCTTTGGTTTACATTAATCTCAGGCGCATGCGCACTGAAGCCGGGAGTATGTCTCTGGCTTCAGGGCATCATTGCGCATGCACCAGAGTGACATTAGTGCCTTTAGTGCTTATGCTGTACTGCCCTGAAAGTGAAGAATTACTCCCGGCTTCAGTGCGCATGCGCCAGAGCATGGGACATTCAAGCACTATTCAGCAGACATCAGAGAGGCTGGGCGGGCTCCTTCACAGCAGAGGGGAAGACTTGGGGTGGCGTTACCCTTGGCTTTCTGCACTAGGTCTCTGTCCCGTGACTTTTTGCATCCAATTTACATATGGAATGAAAAGCTATTTTATTGCAGATGGCGACATCAGTGAAACGTCATAAGGCCATCATTGGAGAAGCCATGAGATGCTATGTTGGATACAATGCTTAGTTTTAGTATTTAAAATCTACTGACAGTTTCCCTTTAAAAGTCATTGGGATCCCGACCCCTCCCAACACATACTAAGTTTTAGAAATTAAAATTTAAAAAACATATATTTTCACTATATAATGTTGTACTCAGTATTTCTTATAATACAATCTTTGGTCTTATCAAGGTTTTGCTATAGAAGTTTCCTACAAGTTACGATTGCTAAGACAGCACTTTTTTATGTTGACAAGAAGCCAAAGGAAGTCAATTAGGTCTCGTACTTCATTAATGATCCCCACAAATCACATTTATAGCAGGACTCATATTGAGTGCTTCACTAGACAGTCCTAGATCCAGATACATTTCTGACATATTGGTATTAGGGCTATGAATATAGTGCGGGCATAATTAACTTCTACGGTGGTGAACTCAAGCACGTCTCTTTAAGACATTTACCCAATTAGATGCTCTTCGGAGTCCTATAAGCTTATATACATATTTAAGGTGGGTGAAAATGTTGATAAAATTGCAGTGTGGCACAAAATGTTCCACTACATAAAATACAAAAAAATACTGTAAATGTAGATCACTGACTTTTTTGGTTCTTTTTAACTTATGATAACTTTCAAGGTAAAATTTTTACTTTACCAATTTAGAAGACTGAAACTTTATTTAATGGGTCTCTGCTTGGATACTTTGTATCTTCTAATCCTGGGACAGTGCAAAAGTAATACTAATATCAGGCTGGGTTCACATCTGCACTTGCATCCCATTCGGGGATTCTGTTCCCCGTTCCTGCTGAAAAATGCAGAGAGAAAAGTGCTGCAAACAGGACTTTTCTCTCCACATTTTTCGGGCGGAAACCCAGAGGACCCCATTATAGTCTATGGGGTCTGTGAGTAACTGCAGGGGTTTCCGTTTTTTGGGTCCCCAAGCAGACCCGAAGAATGGAAGCCGGAGCGCAGGTGTGAATGTAGTGTAAGTCGAAAGGTTTGGCATAGGCCCTGGGGTGAAAGACAGTGCGGCAGCCAGAGTAACAACTCATTTTTCCCATATAGTCTTCTGAAAGCCCCAAGTACAGGGCTTTGACAGTAGGAAGTCTTAGACCTAAGGCACATAGTAGAGCTAAAGGGAATGTATCGCCACAAAATTACCTATTTTTTTAATCAAGTTTTATGTTAAACATGTTTGTAAAAAAAAAATTTGATGAGGTTTTTGAAAATGTTTTAATTTATTATCTATATCTATACATATATCTATATGTATATATTTTTTAATCATCCTGCAGGTCTGACTCTGGCCACTAAGCCAAATAATATGTTGAGAATTCCTGTTTATTGTAAGAGATTTCTTTGCAGCAGCCACCTCACTTACAGCACACTGATGACATGTATGTGTAGATAAGACGCAGAATACACCAGTCACAATAGGTGAATAGGTGACATGTGATGTCACAGCTTATCTACTCCTCTTTCTGGACAGGTCACAGAGCATGCCTAGAAAACTCTCCCATAGAAGCCAACAGGGTCTGTTCCAGACCATTGAGTTTATGGCCCATTTTCCATCTGCAAAAGACTATTTTAGACTTAGTGTCAAGAGTTGGAATTGCAATATTTTTAGATTTTTTAAAAAAAAAAGAAAATAACATGGAAAATTAAAAAAAATCACCAAAAATTATTAAGATATGTTTAATATAAACACGTGATTTAAAAATAGGTAATTTCTTGGCGACATTTTCCCTTTAGATGACTATACCCATTTGATGAATATCAGACAAACCTGCCCATTTCAGCTGAACATCTAATGTGTGTGTGTGGTGTCCTGAGTGTTGTATAGGACTATCTCTATTAGTCAGAGCAGAGAGCCACTAACAAAGAATTCTTCTTGCTCTGGCTGACTAGGCTTCAGGTAGATTTTAGAAGTGACTGTCCGGCATGGAAAATCCTTTATGATCCTATGAAAATTAACTTGTCATTGGACATCCCAATGCTTGGACAGACAGTCAGCTGTGATCTGTAGTCGATCAGTGCAGCAAGTGCTCAATTAACCCTAACCCTGATATCTCCATTTCTGTCTGTGGCCTTACTATTACCCCGAGGCGGTATGCCCGCTGTCTGGGGGTTGTATTTGATTCAGATCTCACCTTTACCCCACATATTCAGACACTTGCACGCTCTTGCCACCTGCACCTTAAAAACATCTCTAGAATTCGCCCTTTTCTCACCCTGGAAACATCAAAACCCCTCATTGTCACTCTGATTCTCTCTCATCTTCAGTACTCTAATTCTCTTCTAATTGTTGTTCCTCTTACTAAACTCTCCCCTCTACAATCTGTCCTGAATGCGGTCGCCAGACTCATCTTTCTGTCACTCCGGTACACAGACGCATCTGCCTTGTGTCAGTCGCTGTATTGGTTGCCCATCCATCACAGAATACAATATAAAATTATCACACTGACCCACAAATCCACCCATAGCGCCGCGCCCCCTATATCTCCTCTCTCATCACTGTCTACTGCCCTAACCGTCCTCTCCGTTCTGCCAATGACCTTAGACTTGCATCCTCTGTTATCCGATCATCCCACTCCCGTCTCCAAGACTTTTCTCGAGCTGCACAGGTGCTCTGGAACGCTTTACCCAAGACAATCTGATTAATCCCCAACTACAGCAGCTTCAAAACTGCCCTAAAGTCACATCTGTATGGTCAGGCTCATCACGTGCCCTGATCACAGTGTAGTGTACGGAGGTGCAGAACAATAACACCTTTTATCCTTCTTCCTCTGTTCCTCAGATCCGCCCTTCCATCTAGAAGTTACACTGCCCTCCTCGCACTTAGTATCTGTTTATTCACAGATACCGGCTGCTGATGGATTCATACAGCTTCAGTTACTCAACCTTTTCTATTAAAAGATGGCTGGACCATTGTAGCAAACAAGCCCTCTGACCTCTTGTGTCCCCCTATCTCCTCATAGAATGTAAGCTATTGTGAGCAGGGCCCTCACTCCTATTGTTTGATATGTTTATTTTGTTGTCACATTGTAATGTCTCATATTGTCTGTATCTGATTTGTAAAGTGCTACGGAATATGTTGGCGCTATATAAATAAAGTTATTATTATTATTATTTCCCTGTGGAACCCCCTGAGGTGAAAGAAAGGATTGCACATTCCCCATTGAAATCAATTAGCTGTCCATGGTCCTCCAGAGCTAGAGATGTATTTTGTTGGCTTTCTCTGCTCTAGATCTCTAGATAAGAGACAAGGCTTTTGGAATGAGGGACCCCAGCTCAGATGAACTCTATTTAATGTATACTCATTGACCAAAAAAAAAAAAAAAAATACCACCCTAAGAAGGAGATGTTGGAATGGAATGAACTTTTGCAGTGTGACAGTAATAATGAGATATGGAAGTGACTACAATATTAGAGCGAAAGGAGAAGGTTATTGAGGAATATTGTACAATCGAGCAGAGGCTCTAGGACCCAGTTGGGCATCTCTAGTCTGGATACCAGATGAGATACAGTTGGGATGGAGGTATACAGGTTTTGTATGGTATCCTGCGGCACATTTACCCACAGATGTTGCAGTTGGGCCTGTAGATCCTGCACACTTATAGGTTGGTGAGGCTGGTGTCCCATAAATGCTTGACTGGCAATAAATCTGGCCACCAGGAAGGTCAAGGAAGTTTTGTAATCTGGAGGAGACATTCCTGGGAAAATGTGTGTAGGTGAGCATTATCCTGCTGAAAAAATGCCAGGTGTCTGCTCTGCCATGAGAGATTACAAAGAATGTCCTGTACATATCACTGAACTGTTAATGTCCCTTGTATCACTACTAGGGGTGACCGACTGTTGTATATGATGGCTCCGCAGATCATGACACCAGTAGCTGGGTTAGTGTATCGCTCCACAGCAAGGGCACTATTGAAGCTCTCACTATGAGTCCTCCATATTTGAACTTGACTGCCATCAGATCCCAAAAAGAACCTGCATTTGTCGCTAAGGATGATATGGTTCCACTCTGTAGCAGTCCAAGTTTCTCGTTCACAAAATCACTGCAAACGAAGGTGATGTTGGTTCACTGGCAATGGCAGGACACCTATTGGGCACCATGACACCAAATTTCCTTCTGCTCGAGATATGTAATGAAGGCGCCCACTGTGTCTTGATGGTGGAGAGGAAACTGTGGGAGCTGCTCCTGCTTGTTGGTGGATCAAACAGTCTTCTCTATTGGTCTGTAGAGAGTCTGTTTGCTGAATGTGTGTGCCCTCACATAACCACTGCTCCCAACATCTCCTAACAGCTAGGTCAGACCTGCATAGATTTGTCAGTATGACCATCCTGCTTCTCCCAGTCCAGTGTTGTGCCCCTTCTCAAAGTCTGTCAACTGAGCAAAATATCTTTAAGTGCATCATAGAGCCATGTCTATCAGTCAACCATCTCTCACCAAGAGGTACACTACCCAAAAGTAGCCTCAAAGCCCTTTCTTTGGTCAATGAGTGTATTTGTATTACTTACTATGTCTACAAAACTACAGGTGGATAGGAATATATATATATACAGTATATATATATATATATATATATATATATACTGTATATATTTATATATAATGTTTCTGCTTTTTTTGTTGTTGCTATTCACACACATGCATTTTTTTTGCAAGTGTTTGCATTTAACATATTCTGTTGCATTGTCTTTAAATATCCTTATTGCATGCTGTTTTTATTTTTGGGTAGAGAGTTTGTGTAGGGGCATTTCCCTAATAGGGGTTGTATATACAGTATATGCCTACAACACTACTTTCTAAAAAGTGATGAATAAGGATTCTTAATTCGAAACGCGTCCATGGATTATCATTGATGTGAAATAAAACCTTGTTAATATGTTTTTGGAGGTTTTTTTTTATATCTTTGTAAATGTACCAAAAAATGTGTCAGTACAAAGAATGGGTAAAGCAGAGCGAGAACCAGTTGCAGGAACTTTTTCTTTAATATGCATCGAGAAAACTTTACAATTCTGATTCTCTCATTGTTGTTTACAAAGATAGAAAAATTTGCAAATTTCCCTGCATAAATTTTCAATTCTGCAGTAAAAAGAGACACAGGTTGTAAAAAATAAAAATAAATTCTACATTTCAAAGCTTTGAGCTACGGCTCTACTTCCCTCTGTCTTCTAACAATACAAGAACCATGGATATTATTAAAATGGATTAATTCCTGAAGGATTTATAAAACTCAACCTTCATTGAAGTCGGGCGTCTTGCAGTATTTTCTGCAGACAGTGTGCCTAACTTACTGTAGGGATATAATTCTTACAATCTATCCTGTTATTTAGCCGATTACTTTCTATCGATTAAGAGGATGATTTATTCATATGACTTAATGCATTGATGACTTTTATATCAGGCTCCACGGTGGAAAATAAGAAGGCTGGAGGGACATCTTTCATTCTTGGCAGATCACTGGTGCCCTACGTCTGGAGGACTGGATAAATAAATAGAATTTACATCCCAAAAATAGTTGTATGGGTCATTCTTATTTGTTGGTTTAAAAGCAGAATCTGTTGCAAGCAAATAGCTATGTAGGGGAGAAAAAGTATCTGTCCCCTTCCTGGGTAACATATCACTGTACCCTAAACGTGAGAACATGCCAACTGGTTACTGCACACGGACGAAACCTCACCTACCAATGGTGGTCAATGGCTGCTCGATTTTAAAGGTAGACTGTGTGTTCTTGCCCTACATACACACAGACAAGCAGGGGTAGGATGTAGTCGCTTATACCCGATTCTGCAAACCTGGATGGCATAATGGGGGAGAAGCTCTGACCTGGTTCCGGAACTGGTACCTACTCCTACTGGTCCTACCACTTTCCGACATGTACAAACTCTGGTGAGTGAGAGGTAAGAGTGAGTGCAGTACTTATGTCTCTGCTCCATCCCGCTCCTTCCTGCCTTGGGCACACGTGACACATCACAGCAGCGCACCTCAAGCAGAGAAAAAGTAGGGTTGGGAAACAGAGAGGTAAGTACTGTTCTAATATTCAACCCTGTGTGGGAGCGACGTAAGGGTGACGTTGTATGGGGAACAGTAATGGGGGCCTGGATACTGATGGAGGTTACTGTATGGGGGCCATTATATTGTATGGTGGCAGTGATGTGGCCTTTATACCGTATTGGAGCAGTGATGGGGACCATTAAATTGTGCGGGGACAGTGATGGGGCCATTATACTGTATGAGGCAGTGAAGGGGGTCATTATACTTTATGGAGGCTGTGATGGAGGCTTTTATACTATATGAAGGCAGTGATTAGGGGGCCGTTATACTGTATAGGGCAGTGATGGGGGTCAATATCCCAACAGAACCTTTTAAAAGTTTTGAATCCAAGCCCTGGAAATAAAGCTTTTATGAGGCACAACTGTGTGAAAATTGACTAAATTGATTGCCCCTTAGGTACTGAGTCAGCCAATTAACCAGATTTATTGGGGTTGTCTACTTCGTTCAATGCCTGTTTGTTAGAAGAGTCTACTCACAATTGGGTGATCTACTGCTGTTACTGTAAATGAACATCTGTAATCCATGGAGGAGCCTATCAGCAATTTTCTTATAGTGTCACTACAGGTGAAATTAAGTTTTACATGGTGCCCATTCAATTCAATGTGTTGTCTCTGTACTGAGACTTCCCATCTAGAGAGAAAGAAGAACCCTGTGAGACTGACAGGAGTCAGGTACAAGTCAAAGATAGATCCTTTTGGCAGCCAGGAGATGGGCCATTGTCCTGCTCACTTTTATGGAACCAGTTTGTGTGTCAGAGATCATGACAGTATTTTTGGACAGGCCTCATAGACCAGGTTAGACAACCTTTTATGAACCTGCACCCTGCAGCATGCGCATTGCAGGTATTTTTGGTGTTTTTGTCAAATTCTTGGAGTGCACTTTTTGTAGACGATACTGCCCAAGTGAGAGAGACATTGACTGACCCCAGGGAGTGACATTACCAAATCTCATCTGCAGCCTTGTGGTCCCTAACAACAGTCCCTCAGTTTTATGGAAGACTGCTGTTTGATGTTATCTATCTTACTTCAAATAAACTGTGAATTTCTGCACTGTCCAACGTTGCTTCCTGAGTCCTCTTTCTTGCATGACCATCAAAGGCACCCTAACCACCATCAGGCTCAAGGAGGCTTACTATAAAGAAGTGCCCCATGGGATACTACTACCACCATCTTCCACACTGCAGGCCCACTGCGCTGGCCATGAGGAGAACTGTAGGGTTGGTTGAGCTGACTGCAGCCACCGTGAGTCCAACCATGACCAGCTACTACTCCCAACCTCCATGACTTCCTCCACTGATTTTCTGCATATAAAGGGGGATTCATCATGCCCTATGCCAGAACTGGTGTAAAGAAAGTCACAATTTGTAAATGTTAACATTTTTATACCACGCTTCACAATTTTCTAAAAGTAGGCAGGATTGAGGCTTAGTGGAAGGGAGCATGGGTCATCAATATCTGATCTGTGTGGGTCCAACAACTGAATCCTGCTGCACAGGTTAATTTTTACAGCAGCCTTTGGGCACCAAAAGCTGCTGCAGTGGATGGGAAGCTGATTCAGTCTGTTCTTATTCAAGTAAAAGGAGCTGCAGCCCCATCCACTGTATAGCGAATGCTCCTATTACTTTATGACCTTCTAGATGGGTCAACATGTATTAGGAGTTGGAAGATGACCTTTGGTAATCTCCCCCCACCCATTTGAAAATGAGTTTGTAGTGTAATGTTACTGCATAACTTACTGAAAGCTTTATTGCAAAGTTATATGCTCCCCTCAGGAGCACTGACCTTCTCTTTGCTCCTTTAATGCATAACAATAGGTTCCGTAACAATAGGTCAAAACCACATTGCAGGTCTCTGAGAGTCAGATTGAAGCACTAATGGACTTGCTTTGTGAATTTGACCCCTTTAACTTATCCACCATCTTGTGCTATTGAGATGACTCTGCTCATTCTCTCTCAGTCTATACAACAAAGCTGAAAACAGAAATTGTCAGTGAAAAGCTTATTGTGGCACTGAAATACTGTATTTCAATATGTTATTTTTACATTGATCTGCATATAAACTAATGTGATGATATATTTAGCTTAATGCTTTACTGACGTGTCCAGAGACATTACAGCTTTTGATGGACATCCTGATCTGCTGACTCTGATCTATCCTTCATCCACGTCCACATAATTGCCCCATCCTGTTTGCTTGGTCTTGTTACTCCGTGCTGACCTCATTTTTCAGATTTTAATAAATGTAAATATATTAAAATATACTTCCAATAGGCCTCTACTCCTACTGTGAGAGATGTTTAGAGCCCCAGGAGATCAATTGGGTCACAGCTGCTTTCTTATGCCCTGATGATACGATCTATAAAAATTTTGCATCTTTGCTTAATTAGTTTTATTAAAATGAAAATTTGCAAGCGTTTTAATATCCACAAGAAACAAGAGCTTGATGTCAAGAATATTGGAGACTATAAATACATAAAGAACTACAACACTTAGTTAAAGAGACATATCATCTCCAACATGTTCATGGAGCTAAAGTTCTGAAAAGTTTCATGGATTTCATGTTTCAGTTCTAATCTATATACAGGATATCTGCTTGCAGGCATCATGGGCTTAAAGGGATTTTTCATACTGATGATGACGACCTATCCCCAGGCTGACCCCGAGGCTTTTACCACAGCTGATCTGTGCGGGGTTCAGGTGTCGGACCCCAACAGATCACATACTTTTGACCTATCCTGGGGTTAGGTCATCAGTATGAAAATACGATTTAGGGCAAAAGAACCCCTTTAATGTGTCATCAAAAAGTTTCCATTCCAGATGAATGAACCATTTTCCAAAAGTTTCAGAATCCAAAACTTTTGAGGTTTGTCACCCATAACACACTATTATACTCTGGGGTCTCTTCAGACCCCAAAGGATAATAAGTGGAGGCCCAGGGGAATTGCGGCAACATAACAGACATTTACGTTAACAAACCTTGCCTAACCTGTCCTGGACATCCTCAAGGCGTCCAGCAGTCCTCTAGTATTCTCCTCCAACCTCTGGTTGGTTTCACCATGTCATGATGCACGTGATAGTTGAGGCCCAATCACAGGCCTCAAAGGTGACCTCAGGGAGCATGACATCACCCAGACTCTGGAAGAGGATATAAGGGGACCAGCAGATGCCATCAGAAGCCACAAGGATACCCATTAGAGGTGAGTGTAACTGTTTGTTATGTTGCCGCACTTCCCGCCAATCAGACCGCCAATTGTTATCTCTGGGGTCTTAAGAGACCTCAGCGTATCATAATAACACTTCCCGTTCATGCCTGAAACGAACCAGGAGGCTGAACGACAGCCAATGTTGTCACAGCTTATCTCCTCCCCCTTCCTGCACAGAGCATGTCTAGAAAACTCTCTCATAGACCTCAATGAGTCGGCTCCAGTCTATTACTGTCTATAGCCATGAGACTGCTGTAAAGCATAGGCTTTCCTATTCTAGTGATCAGTTTTCCAGCAATCACCTCCGCACTAATCTAATATCATCATCTATCTAGTAGGTAAGTTATCAGGTTATCCTCTGGAACAACTCTTTAAAGTTGTCTGCAATTGGATGTCCCCTTCAGTACAAGTTGCCTAAACCTTTCACTATAGTTTTTCACTATAGTTTCATCCATCAACAACTTTAGAGATGAGCCAATTTTTCAAAAATTCGATTCGGCAGCTTCACCGAATTTTCCGATACGATTCGATCCAAATTAATACATGGCGAATCACATTAAAAAACAGCTATTTCCTGGCTGCAGAGAGCCTGTATAGTGTTGCAGAACACTTTGCCTTGCAGTGGTTTTTAGTGATGTCCCACTAGGGGACCTGAACCAGCGATTCACTGATTGCTGGTTCAGCACTATAGACTGCAATACACGTGTATTGCAGTCTATAGAGGAAGCATAGGCTGACTTCCTCACTTCTGGGCAGAATCAACCAGGTATTGGGGGCTACTAGCAGCCCTAGCTGTGGAGAGGGGGGAAGGGGGCGAGGGGGACATGTAGCATGGCGGCACCCCTTAGATGCGACGGTCATGTTTGGCCATGGCATCCAACAGGTTAAAACCCACGACCGAGGGTTATGGAGCAGGATGTTAGCTATCAGTTACATCTAACACCCGTTCCCATTGCCGTGGGCGGTCGTGAAGGGGTTAAAGGGCTGTGACATCACCGGGCTGGCTGCTGATTGGATGCACGCATGGCATTGTGGGTAATCCCGCATTCCCAGAGTTCCTTGCCCCATGTCCTAACATGCAGCAGCCATATTATGAAAAAATGAGATTCGTTACCACGAAGTGTGAGGAAATCCGGATTCGATGCGAATTGAATATTTCCTGAAATTCGGATCGAATTCCACTTCGTCATCTTCGATTCACTCATCTCTAAACAACTTAGTAAAACTTTAGAATTTTTGAAGGCATGAGGAAAATAGTGGATATAAAGGTAATTTAAGGATTATTTTATCTTTACATCGAGTGCAGTGTCCTCTGGGAAGGTTTAGTCTCTGATAAATCTAGATCATTACAGAATACAGACAAGGTCAGAGAATATCATCAGGGGAAACAATACGATACATACGCTAAAGCTGAAAATCCTGTCTATCACCTTATGTTACTGTCTATTTGGATAGTACACGTAGGTGAGACTATATACTGTAACTTACAAAAGTTTTAAGCAGGTATGGAAAAATGCTGCAAAGTAAGAATGTTTTCAGAAATAGAAGGCTTAATAGTTTATTTCTGTCGATTAACAAAATGAAGTGAATGAAGAAAAGAGAACGACAATGGCAGCAAAATTGTTTTCTATAGGACTGAATAATACTGTTACAAGGCACTGCGATTGTCATAATAATGATACATTGACACAACTAGTGCAGCACCGTGGCTGACATCCATCTTCAAAAGTTCTGAGCTATAGTTACTTCTACTATTGAGTAACCCACTTTTATGATGTATCGCTCCAATGCATCTGAAATAAAAAAAAGCAACTAAGGGTGAGGTGACACTTGCGGCGGCACTCCGTCCGCAACTAATCCGACCTAAATGTCGGAAAACTGGATAGGGGCTGGATAGGGGAAGGTTTGCGACGCATTGCTTAAAACCCCATTCACTTGAATGGGGTTTTAAAGCAATGCTCGGGTGTGCGTTTACACCCTCTGCGCCGCGAAGCCGGATTTTTTCACTGGAAACAAAGTCCCGCATGTCCGAATTTGTTTGCAGCGAAAAAAAATGACTTCACGGCGCAGAGGGTGTAAGCGCACTCCCACGCATTGCTTTAAAACCCCATTCAAGTGAATGGGGATTTAAGCAATGCGTCGCAAACCTTCCCCTATCCAGCCCCTATCCAGTTTTCCGACATTTAGGTCGGATTCTCGGCAGACGGAGTACCGGCGCAAGTGTGAACTCACCCTTAGCAACAAAGCAATTAAACCAAATTGTATTCAAAATATTCTAATGCGTTTCCATGGTTACAGACTACAAAGCTCATGTAGCCAGATTCTACAGCCATACTCCCTTCACTCTGTACATTGTTTCTTAATTTACCAAAATGTACATTAGTAAGAACTAGGGGACAGAGGGAAGGGGCTATGACTTTAGGATCAGACTACACAAGGTTTGTTTGTAGTCTGTAACCATGGAGACACATAGGAGCTTTACATCTAAAATGTTAGGATATCTTTAATGAACTATCTGCAGTTACTTTATTTTGTATTTTAGATTCTTTGGAACAGTTAAAATCTTGGTTACATAAGTATACATAGTATCCTTTAAGTATATCCAAAGACAAATAAAGCCACCATGATATGAATGTGACAGATCGTGCTATAATAGTTGCAGTATTCTAGAGCTACGAGCCAGTATTGGAGTAGGGAGTAAATGGCAGCAGCGGTAACGTAATTCGTGTTTCAGTAGCACAGCTGGTAGCCTTTCTGCCAACACATCTAATATGGATAATCTAAAAAATGTCTTCCTGAGCAGTCGTGACAAGAAAAATTGCTTGTGGCATTATCATGATTTCATCAGCTGCTGCTTTCACAATACTGTCAGATTACATGTATAGTAATTACCTGGCAGACACTTCTCTTCTCCTAAGGAAATGTTCCTATAGATAGTTAACTCAGCGGATAAATGTCTACAAGATACAATGTAACGGAAGAGTTCATGTTCCTTCTGGGTTACGTGTTTCCTTGTACAGTATAATTTATGGCAAAATATTATCCTGTATTTTCTAGCTGTGTGACTGACAACTTAGCGTTCAGCTGTTGGAAGGAGATGATACTTTGTGCCATAAAATGTAATATTATGTTAAACTGTACAAAAATGTACAAAAATGTTGCTTAAAAGGCCACTAAAGGAATAGCCAAAATGTGATACACAATGTACTCTTGGGTGCGGAGTCTAAGGAATCCAAGTTTTCATCATTAAGGCGAAGACCCCACATAGCAAGCCGCAGCCAAAAAAACGCTGCGGAGAAGTCTACGGTGGTAATGCATCGTGTTTTTTTGGGGGGTTTTTTTTGCAGCTTTTTTCACAGAAGCATTTTTCACACTTTCTGCTTCTTCTATACCAATACGGAAACCGCCAGCATTTCTGTAGGTATGATTGACATTCTCGATTTGCAAAAAATGCTTGCGTTTTTGTAATTGCAGAAAATAATGTAAAAATTATTACATTAAAAAAGTAATGTAAGGCTGGGGCCCCACATTGCGGAAATGCAGCTTTTTGTGTTGCAGATTCTGCTGCGGTTTTTTGAGCCAAAGCCAGGAGTGGATTGAGCAGAAGGTAGAAGTATAAGAACTTCCTATATATTTCCTTTTGTAACCATTCTTGGCTTTGGCTCAAAAAACCGCAGCAAAATCTGCAACAAAAAAAGCTGCGATTCCGCAACGTGGGGCCTCTGCCTAAAACAGAGTTTTTTGCTGCGGCGTTTTCACTGTGGCCAAAATGCGTTCTTGCAATGGGGGCCCTAGACTCAAAGAGTTGTACAGGAATTATAGGAAACTCAGGGGCAGTTGGGGAGGGTGTAAAACTAAAAAAGTCATACTCACCTATCCCTGGTGCTCTGTAGCCCAGTCCCAGTTTTCTTTCCCTCCGGTGGCGGGCTGGTGAGAGGAGAGGCTCAAATGACCACTGAGACCAATCACGATTCCGTACCAGGGTCATATAAGCCTTTCTGCTTCTGGGTCAGTGATTTCTGGCATGGGTGAGGAAAGAGACGGGACCGAGACTGTACAACAAAGCACCACAGATAGGTGAGTAGGACTTTTTATCCACTGATTGGTCTCAGTGTTCATATGAGCCTTTCTGCTTCCGACTCTGCAAGTCCTGGCATGAAAAGCAAAGGTATGGGACCAGGATTGTAGAATAGCATGTCGGGGATAGGTGAGTATGACTTTTTTTTCATTTTACATCCACCTTGGTTGCCTCTGAGATTCCTAATATTCCTGGACAACCCCTTTATCCCCGACATAGAGGTAGTGGGTTAGATTGTGGTCCCCAATACTACAACAGATTAGTAGGAGTGGGGTGGTCAGGAACAGGAGTTGAAAATTGTCACTAGGAGACCATTCAGAATGTGATAGTCCAGAGGACCTAGTCTCAACCGGATGTCTGACAACAGGTACCAGGCAGATGGATGAAAGTTCAAAACAGTAGAGTAGTCAGGATCAAGGCTAAAGTCAGGATCAGGGTCATACTCAGTAGACAGAAGTAATGCATGGGAACAATAGCCAGGGAAGGAATAAACTTCAGTTACCAGGCAAAGTATATATATTGTAGGCTGCCAGCCATTGTTTTCTTTGGAATCTTGCCACCAATATACAAGTATAATATTCTCTTACCATTATAATGGTCACTTAGTGGCCCACACATATTCTAATACCCCCTCAGTGGACCCACACAGTATAATACTCAATTAGCCCCGTTTGCATTGAGCAGGTCTGTTCTGTGGTGTCCTGTCTTCGGCTTGGTGTAGCAGGCGGGATGATGTCATTGTATCCTGCCATCTTGCACCAAGCCACAGGCAGTGGGGATAGTAGGGTGAATAGTAGAGCAAGGAGCAGCTGAAGGCTCTCTGCTCCACCATTGTATACCACCCTATCTGCTTCCTGAGGACACAGATACAGTAGGGTTGATATCGGGATCTACTGCTTGGGGCTAGACAGTATGTTATAAAAAAAAACCACCAGCTTGCCAGTAAAAATACACAAGCACAGCAGTATACCTATGGAGGAATGGGATCAACATTGAATTGCTTCCCCTGCTAGTTGTGACACATTTCAGCCACCTACAGCTGCTCCCGGGTGGTGCTCAATGTACAAAAATTTACACAGCTTCCATTAATATTGAGCCTATCAGTATAAATACAAACTCAGATAGCTCCCCCTAGTGGTGGCAGTGTGCTGCCATTTATAAAGTCATACTAATATGATACTATACTAATACATTTTACGAAATTTGCCAGCACTGGAAATGGAAAGTTGGATATTGGGGTGGTAAATTAGCAGAACTTTGGGTAGCGAGTTTTGCTACAGGTTGCTATGATTTTCGGATTTCTGTGTGCACCTTCGCACCGCTTGTGTTACCTAAAAAGTGATTTTATAGGCATGTCCTAAAAAAAAAAAAAATTAGTTCTACTGAAGTTTTCACTTTCACAAGTTTCCTCCATGTAAATTCATTCTGAAACCTGAAGAATGTTGAAAGGTTTTTGTGTTGATGTCACTTAGGTAATTAATATGCCTGAAGTAGTCACACTCACAAAACATTTGTCAAGTTGCCACGAGAGGTCACGCCGCCCCCTGTGAGAGTCTCTTTTTCCAGGTAATTTGGTAGTAAAGCTGTTAGGATATTTTAATGTAATTACTTTCCTAGAGTTCTTTTTGGCACTCATTTTATCTACCTGAGCAAGATGAATTGGTGAAAGAAAAGCTCAACAAGCTGTAAAATGGAGAACCCGGAGGAACAAAAGGAGAAAAAAATTGTGTATAGGAGGCATTGATCTCGGGGGAAAAAAATTAAAAGTTCAGTCTGTTCTGCTAATGAACTAAAGAACTTTCTTCAGGAATATATCATAAAAATATTCAGAATTTAAAGGGAAATTCAACATAATAGATCAGCGTTATTGAGTGTTAGCATTTCCAGTTGCCTTCTTGATTTATTATATTATTTATTATATACTTTACCAGGAATCTCTATAAAGGGGTTGTCCGGGGATTGGTAATTTACTCATCCGGCCCCAGGGATCACAGTTGATGAACCCGGGAACGATCATATGACCTGGGGGGTCGAGACTTGGCTGGGACCCCTGGGTCCATCATCTGCGATCCCAAGGACCAGGTAAGTAAATTTGGTGCAATATTTTTTATCTAAAGCCTGGAGTGAATCCTAGGGTACAAAAACATTGGGTTATTTCTTAAAAGGGTATTTTGTATTTAGGGTTGTCCAAAGAGTAAAGTTTAAACTTCTTTCCTATAGTCTTATTTCTGGACCTGAGGGTTCTTCCCTGGTTCTGACCCTGAAAGTGATTGGAAACAGCACCATCCTCTGGGTTGCTTCGCCCACTCCTTTCTCTCTCGATGAGAGAGAAGTCCAGCATTAAGAAACTGCTGGAGGAAAGAAGGCAAATTTAGCTCCCCAGACAACCCCTACACATTATATACTCACCTGTGCACTTGGCTGGAGAGCCAGTGAAGAATCTCTGTTAAGGTCCCTGGACTTGCTGACCTTTGGTCCCCACATGAACACATCAGCCAATGAGTGGCTGAAAAGTGGTATTCAGTTCTAGGACCTGAAAGAATACTCTCCGGCCAAACAAAGAGGTGAGTATATAGTGTTTACTCTTTTAAGCATCACAAAGGGGTAAAAAAGGAATCAGAACGCGTCTTTAATGTTCATACCAGTTTCTAGTGCAAAAAGTGGCACATTTTTGGCGCATGGCTGTTTTTTGCCAAAAATGTGCCACTCTGTCCATTTTACAACCTACTTGCTACATTTGAGATAAGTGGGCAGAGCAGGTGGTTGGGGGGGACCAAGGCAGCCCAGAATGAGGACGCCCGGGCTCAACAGATTTGTTATAAGTTGAGAACTGGCATGAGTTATAGATAATTTCAATGGGACCTCCTAAAATGTGCCAGAATTATTAAAGGGGTTGTCCAGGCAAAAAGGGAGAACCCTTTTAATGTTTAAATTATCTGGGGGCAGCGAAAAAAAATTTAAAAAATGTATACTCACCTGTCCCCGATGCTCTAGTGTGTTCCCGCGTGTCCCGATTCTTCTGCTCCAGCGGTGTCTCCCGGATCTCTTCTGGCGTTCCGCTGAGGTTGCTGATTGGCTTCAGCGGTCACGTCACCGCTGAGACCAATCAGCGAAGGGCCTGCAATGTCACTACCTGTCCTCTTCCTGAGTCCTGCTGGTCACATGACTGCTGAGGCCAATCAGCTGCTTCAGCGGAACGCCGGAAGAGACCCAGGAGGCGCTGCCGGAGCAGAAGAATCGGGATGCAGGGGAGGATACCGGAGCAACGGGGACAGGTGAGTATGCATTTTTTAAAAATTTTTTTCACTGGCCCCAGCTGATTTAAACGTTAAAATGGTTGTTCATTTTTGCCTGGGCAACCCCTTTAAGAGGCTGAGGTCTCTTAATAATTCTCGTGCACTTACAACAGTAGAGGATTTAATTAAAATTGGTGTAGGAAACATCAGCCTTAATAAATTCCCGTCACTGTCGTAAATACTGAGGCCACAAGGGTCAATATGCAGCTGAATTTTCTTGATTTTTCTTCTTTAGGCCGGGGGCCCCGCGGCAAAAACCACAGAATTTTACAGTCCCTGCAAAGAGAATGGGATTCTAGTGAATCCCATCCACACTTTGCAGAAAAATATGCGCAGCAAAAATGTTGTGTTTTTGGAAATTGCAGCATGTCAATTATACCTGCAGAAACGCCGGCGGTTTCCCTATAAGTATAATGGAATCCGAAAGTCCACAGAGGAAAACTCTGCGGGCCTTCTGTGGAAAGTTCTGGGAAAAACCACGACACTTCTTCGGTGTGCCTTAAGGTGAGTTTTGCTGCAAAATTCCTGTAGGAATCACTGTAGATCTCCTGCATCTTCCAACTTTTAATTGTAAAGGCTGAAAGATACATGTGAAACCTGCAGCAATAATTGACATGCTGCAGGAAAGTCAATGGGGGTAATATATACACAAAAGTTGCAGATATGGAAATAGAGAGAGGAGAGAGCTTTATGGTGTTTGCATACAAGAAACATTCATTTTAGCTTTCCCTCTGTTATATTAAAAATTGCCTATTATAAAACACACCTTAGAGGTATGTATGCAAATTAGCTGATAAGAGTCATACTGGCCTATTTCCGGGGGAAAGTCACTCTGAAATCCTGGAGGGGGTAAATTCAGATGCCAATATGTTGGGCTCTGTAGTACCTAGAACCATGACTTTTTAAATTGAATCTCATTCTTAAATGGTCACTAACTTTTGACACAATCTAGTCTCATTTAATAGGCCATGAGATTCTGGATCAAAATGTAATATACTTTACTTAAAAATGTTGCTTTTCCGCCTGAAAAGCCTTTTTAAAGTTGTTGCCACTAGGTGTCTCCCTTCTAGCTAATTTGCTGTTCATTCCCTGTTACTAGGAAGGTTCTGTCCTTAGTTAACTTCAAAATCAAGATAGGTTCACAGTGGCTGATTTTCTGCCTCCCCCTTTCTGGATGTCCTTTCCTTTTTTTCCCTTTGTCCCCCTGTTTCGTCTCACCCTGTTTGTTGTTGGTTTCGCTAGTTTCTCCTGGGCCCTTGCTGGCCCGCTTGTTTGCACATTGTATTGTTTACATGCCTTGAATTTTTCGTGGGTGCCAGAGGCTCTCCCATTATTCTATGTTTACAATGTTCTTTATTTCTTTGTGTTTTTGTGTTTTTTTTTACTTTACTTTCTGACTTGTTTCGTTACCTTCTTTATATGACAAAACTCTTTAAATAAACAGTTGAAAAAAAAAAAAGATAGGTTCACAGTGAGTGCAGGGAGGAGGGGCTGGGATTTCTTCACACATTGAATGGAGAGGGGAGGGGCTGGTCTCTCCTCACAGCCTGTACATATACACCACACAGAAAGGATTCTATAGCATCTTACAGTTTACAATGTAAGACATGTCTACTATATACTTGTATCTTCTTCTGGCTGCTTGTGTTATTGCTGATAGGATGTTAGTCACAGCTCTCCTTATTGTGCACAGGTTTCTCTTTTTCTGTGTCAGGGAACTTTTTAGCTGCATCAAACCCAGTATTTGCAGCCCAGTGTCCCTGGATTTTCTATATTATTGTCACTTGGGCTTTTCTCAGGTATTTGCTATTTTACAGTTACACCTGGCAGAATGACATGTAAAGAAACCAATAGCAGTAGTAATGGCTAGGGGAGGGGAGACAATACTCTGGGTTTAGTGCTGAAAATCCTGATTTCAGCTTTCCTTTAAATCCCTCCTGGCAGCTTTCAGACCCCTCTATTCCCCAAACAGTGTGTCCCTCCAGTACTTCTGAAGACATTGGCACCATTTCATCATGAGAGGATTCTTTTCTGCCACTTTTCTGACATGTCTTACTTTTTACTTGTATTTTTTTTTTTTTTTAATTATCAAAATGTTTCACACACATTTGTCTCAATTCTCGAGCTAGAGGGTTACAAAGTTCAGGATTTTTGTGGCATTTTTAAAGCCAAATTAGAAGTAGGGTATGCTTGCACAAAAATTTGGTGACTTTTTAAAATGTCACATATAGTAAATTAGGCGTACACCATCTAGACCATGACCAAGTCCATTTTAAAAAGAGTTCCATTAGGTACAAAACATTAAAAAATGTAGGAAACATATATTCATTTAGGCTCAACCATTTAAAAAGTTGCAAAATAGGTAAAAACACACCAGAATTCTGGTGCAAAAGCAATGATAAATCTGCCCCATTGTTTGTCTTATCTCAGGGATCAGGAGTACAGTGATAAACTAGGTGAATCTATACAATGATTAGCTGCAGAGTTGTAAAACTTCCTTGACTCATACTATCTCTCTACTAATACTACCTGTGTGTGCTGTGTGCAGAGTCTCCAGTGTATCCTATAAGATGCAGCTCTACCCTGCAAAAATGTCACATGCAAGAAACAGATAATACAGGCTAAAGCTACATCACATAGGATACGCTGAGACACAGAAGTGGGAGTTAAGGGACAGAAGATCTGTGTCAATGATCTATTACTTATTACACTTAGACAGGGCTCTCTGCAAACAAGCTTGATGTGAAATGTAGACCATATAAAACCATATAAAAAGAAATTATGAAAACAAGACGAAAGACAACTAAAGTTCATCTCGTAAATATTCACGAGGTTCATCCGACAGTTTTGTTGCATGCTAAACCTATGATGCTTAGTTACAAGTGAACCCCTTAGTCTAATGACATCATCATTCAGGAAGCTGGAAGAGGCCCGAAAAGGATGGGAATCCACACCGGATATCGTGACAGAGCCCAGGAGACACGAGTATGACTATTTGTTATTTTAATGTACCTCCCCTGAGCTTCCACTTATTAGCTCAGGGGAGGTACATAAAAAAATTGGCTAGTCGGTTTATCAATTTTGCCTGAACCCAAAATTTTTGAAAAATTTTTAATCAACCTGTGTCGCTATGAACTGGTTCGCTCATTTCTATAGACATCCCATAAATGTTATACACTAGGCAATGTCTATGCTGTACTACATAGTCAATTTTGCTGGAAGGCTGCTTTAAGAAAGAAATGACTTAAAAACATTCATCCCACTGCTCAGTAAGAGCTGGTAAAACAGATGAAGAACAGATAGATACTGTAATTATCTTGAGAATTTTTTGCTTTTGAAGTTTTCCTGTAAGTAACTTCTTACTCACTATGGAAATTGTAATGCCAGTGCAGAGCTAAATATTATAGAAAGCATTTATATTTTTGGCCTGTGCATTCGAAAATTAAAACTTTAACATGCCTTCTTCTCATAAAACATTTATAAATGGATAACGTATTATCCAGACACCCTGGAGTTTACCCCGCACAAGCCAAAACTTTGGATTGCGTCGAGTCTGACAGTAACATAAATATTACAGCTTTTTCACTCTTTTCATGGCTCCAATGTACCATGTATAATTTAGAAAATTGCAACACATTTGATGGCGGAATAAAAACTATTAAGGCACCTGTTATTACCTTGAGGACAAAAAAATTTTTTTTTTTTTTTTTGAGGGCACATTTGCAGAAGTCACATTATACAGTTCCGTCCTCATGCATGATAAATTAATAATGGTTTTGTAAATGGATAGAAGAGGAAGAAAATAACTATTAAAAAGATGTTATGTCTATGCATCGTGGCTATTGCCTATAATTTGTCAAAAAGAAATATGAAAATATGGACTAAAGGGGAATTAGAAAATAAAGGCTAGTGGACAGAAAAAAAAATTAATAGGAAAAAACCACCAAGTGTGAAATTTGTTGAAGAGCAACAGAATAGCAAATATGAAAATATCAAGTGTAGTCAGGCAGAGATAACACTGTCTTTATAGGAAAAAAAAAGTTAAAAAATGCTGAAAATCAATAGATATTAGTGGTGGTGATGTGTGAGGCACGGACTAAGAAACAAGTAAATCATTCAGATTTCTTCACTACACCCTCTCCCAGGAATGAGAAGGTGAGACATATACTGAATGTCATAAACTGTTAATAAAAATGGGAAAAAAACACTTTGGGCGCATGGCGTGACTGATTCTTCGACTATGATGAAATTCTCTGGTTAGACTAATAATAGTTTATATGACAGCGAAGGGAAATAGGTCTACTTCAGAAATGGGTGAGACCCTCATCTAACATTGGTGGACATTCTCCCTTTGGATCTAAATTGTGGTGCTACAAGTCCAGTGATGCCCAACCTGCAATGTAGAACACATCTGGATGGAACTTTATGGGGATTTCTTGTGTATTAAATTTTAACGTAATTTACCAAAATTTGTGCTGCTCCATAAGTCCATAGATAGAATGAGCAAACTGGTTCTGATTGAACCAGATTTGACCTGAATTTTCCTAAAGTTTTGGTTCGACATTGGTGGCTCGTCACCCGCAAACTGGATGGGAAATTATTAAACTCTGGGATCTCTTCATACCCCAGAATATAATAGGTGGAGGTCCAGGGGAAGTGTAAAAATAACAAATAAAAACTTTTGAATTAAAAAAAACAAACAAAAAAATCAAATAGTTATTCTCATCTTCTCTCACCTGTCCTGGGTCTTCTTGTGGCCTCCAGCGCTCTTCCTGAATTCTCTTCTGGTCTCCTGGGTAACATCATGAGCCCCGGAATCACCTCTGAGGCCCAATAATTTCACTTCTGGTTCTATCCGAATATGTTCAGCTCTAAACGAATCTTTGGGCCAAACTGTCGGAACCTGAAATGAAACGAATATTCCTAGATTTGCCCATCTATACATCTTATAGATACAGCTGGTATATTAAACCATGAACAATCTCGAGCAGCTGATCAGTGCAGGGTTGCGTGTCAGCCCCCCACTAATCAGATATTGATAACCTATCCTAATGATAAGCCAGGAAAAGAAAATACCGGAAAACCCCTTTAGGCTAAGGCTTCACGTAGTGGGCTGCAGCAAAAAAGCACTGTGGGAAAAACCGCGGCGGCAACGCATCACGATTTTTCCCAAACGCTTTTCACAGAAAGGTTTCCTCTGCAGACTTTCTGCTTCCAGAAATTCTTAAAAAAATATGTTTAACATAGAAAGTTGGTTTAAAAAGTAGGAAATTTTTGTTGACACAGAGGCATAAACAGATATCATGGGACCCCATGGGGAAGTGGAGTAGGGAGCACCTGTGATTCACACTCAGCTTTATTAATATGGTGCTCATTCTGGACACCAAGGGGCCAACTTATTAAGACTGGTGTCAATCTTAATGAATGCTGTGTTGGAGTGAAATGTGCCAAAATTATTATAAAGAAGCATCTCTTAATAATTTTGGAGCACCTCAGGTGGCCTGTACACCAGATATTGAAATCTACGCTAGTTAGGGGCTGGGCTAGATTTCATCCATTATTCGCACCACTAAATTCGTTGGGGTATGAAGCACCACTGTCTCTTTAAGATAACTGGCAAACTGAAGAAAAATCAAAAATTTATGGACATGTGCCAAAAATTGCTATTTTTGGAATGCCTTGTATAAATCAGCTTCCATATTTTTCAACTTGCATACATACATCGATAAATTTCACCGATATAATTTTCTGTCAGTATGCCACCCCTAGGCGGGGCTCTGTGCCTAGAAATTAATACAGCTATGGCAGCTGTAAAAATCTCTTTACAATGTGCTTCCTCTAGTGGTGACTGCATGGAAATGCAGCAAACTTGTGTTGGCAAGCCTGGGAAGAAGATCAGCCCCAGGCCCGCTTCCCCCATGGGCCCCATAGCAGCTGCGTGGTCTTCCTACATGGTGGCATGCCACTGCTCATGGCCGATAGTCCCGCTGCTATAAACTGTGGCAGAATTAGTCAGTAAATTCCTGCAGTGCCACTACAGGTGAAATGATGCATTACACAAGCAAAAAAATCATATTAACGGCTTCTCTTCCTACAGGTGACAACTTTTTCCTCTGCTTACTTTATTTCTTCTTACATACTAATATAACCTTCACATTTTTTTTTCTTAGTGCTTGAACCTCTTTAAAATCCATGACTTAAGTTATTTAGTTTGTCCTTAATGCCTTTTAGTCTTTTATTGCATTTATGTGCTTTATGATGAAAAATTTATGAATCAAGAACAGTCGACGTCTTAATCATGGAAAAAGCTTTAGTGATGATCTTGGCAAATAATATCTTTGGGATTGCATAGTGTAAGAGATTTGCTTAAGGTGAAAAAAAGCAAAAAAAAAAGCAATAGGAAAGGATAAAGAAGAAAGTGGACTCAGGATACAGATAAGATGTATTTCAATCATAGAAAACAAACAAGTATAGGATGAGAAAAAGTAGAAGACTCGAGAAAGTAATAAGGTAATGATACATGTTAACCACTTCCATTCTGTGATCTATCTATCTATCTATCTATCTATCTATCTATCTAACTACACAGGTGGACAAAATTGTTGGTACCCCTCGTTTAATGAAAAAAAAAACCCACAATGGTCACAGAAATAACTTAAATCTGACAAAAGTAATAATATATAAAAATTCGATGAAAATGAACAAATGAAAGTCAGACATTGCTTTCCAACCAGGCTTCAACAGAATTTTAAAAAAAAGAAAACTCATGAAACAGGCCTGGACAGAAATGATGGTTCCCTTAACTTAATATTTTGTTGCACAACCTTTTGAGGCAATCCCTGCAATCAAACGATTCCTGTAACTGTCAATGAGACTTCTGCGCCTCTCAGCAGGTATTTTGGCCACTCCTCATGAGCAAACTGCTCCAGTTATCTCGGGTTTGAAGGGTGCCTTTTCCAGATGGCATGTTTCAGCTCCTTCCAAAGATGCTCAATAGGATTTAGGTCAGGGCTCATAGAAGGCCACTTCAGAATAGTCCAATGTTTTCCTTTTAGCCATTCTTGGGTGTTTTTAGCTGTGTGTTTTGGGTCATTATCCTGTTGCAAGACCCATGACCTGCGAATGAGACCAAGCTTCCTGACACTAGGCAGCACATGTCTCTCTAGAATCCCTTGATAGTCTTGAGATTTCATTGTACCCTGCACAGATTCAAGACACCCTGTGCCAGATGCAGCAAAGCAGCCCCAGAACATAACAGAGCCTCCTCCATGTTTCACAGTAGGGACAGTGTTCTTTTCAAGATATGCTTCATTTTTCTGTCTGTGAACATAGAGCTGATGTGCCTTGCCAAAAATTTCTATTTTTGTCTCATCTGTCCATAGGACATTCTCCCAGAAGCTTGGAAGGAGCTGAAACATGCCGTCTGGAAAAGGCACCCTTCAAACCCGAGACAACTGGAGCAGTTTGCTCATGAGGAGTGGCCAAAATACCTGCTGAGAGGTGCAGAAGTCTCATTGACAGTTACAGGAATCGTTTGATTGCAGGGATTGCCTCAAAAGGTTGTGCAACAAAATATTAAGTTAAGGGAACCATCATTTCTGTCCAGGCCTGTTTCATGAGTTTTCTTTTTTTAAAAATTCTGTTGAAGCCTGGTTGAAAAGCAATGTCTGACTTTCACTGGTTCATTTTCCTAGAATTTTTATATATTATTACTTTTTTCTTTCATTAAACGAGGGGTACCAACAATTTTGTCCACGTGTATACATGGGAAAAGCCTCAGATTGACTTATTTACCTGACAAGAATTGCGTTAAAATAAATTCAGTTCTAAATTTCTAGACATCATTTTACCAGTGTAGCTTATAGTAAATTACATAAAGTTATAGAAGTCTAAGCTACGAAAATCAAACATTTGCTATGGTTAAAAATGACTAAGGTGAAACAGAGGTCCAAGTCACTCGGAGGGGTAAGAAACAGGTAATAAAGTAAATGACCGCAGCCCTATATAAATCTACCTCTATAATAAGAGTGTCCAACATTAATATTAGAAGTCGTAGCCAAGTGAACATTTCCCCGGCTAACGGCTGGAGAGCGGAGCCGTACGCGTGAACTTGCGAGATATAAATGTCATGCACTTGTAAACTTCCTCTATTAAGTGGTAAACATGATGTGTAAAATGTGTTTCCAGTAATAGAGAAGCAAAGCTGCGCCATGTACTTTGGGCAATGAATCCCTTCGAGGAGTTTCTGATCCCATACAAAACAAATATATTATTTCTCCTACCGGTTTGTCGGAATATGAGAGAGGTAATTTCATGCACAAACTGATACGCTATTTATACGAGGCGGCATACAGATGAGTTAGGCAGTAGCCTCGTGAATTCTAATTTGACAGCTTTAAACTGCAGGGCAAATATATTACATTTGGAATTAGTGAAGGACATCGTAATTATACCTTCCACTGTGAACTTTATCAAGCTAAAGGTTAGGAAAATGGCACCAGGCACATGTACAAGTCAAAAGCCGTAAAGAATTACTCCGGTGATTAGAAGACTTTCTTCCAATCTGATAGAGTTGGCGTCGAGGCGCTGATTCGCTACTGTTAATGCTGTTTATAAATAAAGTTGCGCTGTTCATTTCAGTCAATGTCTGGCTCCGGCAGGGAACATCTTAAAGTCCTGTAGTCAGTGGCCATATTTTACTTTTATGAATCCTCAATATCATTGCGGAAAATATTGTCTAATTAAATAACATCGATATTTCGTTTTACTCCTGAGTACAAATTATCCAGCCTTGATTTCAGTATCAATGGCGGCAAATATTTCCTCTGACAGCTACTAATATTTTTAACACTTCATTATACTTTATTGAGAAGATGCCGAATAAAGAACTAAACCAGATTTAAGTCCAAGCAATGCAGAATGCTGATGAGGAACTCAACTTCCGATACATTGTGAGGCATAAATGCCGTAGTATAGTCTGTAACCCTTTTTGCTGCCACTACAATTTTGACATACAAACCTATAAAATACGAATATATTATATCCCAAACCCATATATTTGCTGACACTTTATAAAAATGACTCCCAATGTCTATACACACATATGGTCACATAAACACTAGAACGTTGTAGGGAAAATATAACCACATTCAAGCAGTAAACATCACGAAGTTGACATATGGTCTAACTAGACACAGGATGTATGTGCGCCTACTTATATTTTCACTCTTCTAGTAGTGCAACATACTTCTCTGTGCAACTGGGTAAATAGTTTGTTTGTAACCTGTTTTCCCTTTAAGAGGGGCTGTACCACTGTGAGTGGGGGAAACTGAATATTGGTAGAGTCCAGCCAACAAGCTGTGGAAAGTGGGAGGAGACTAGGAGTCTTCTTCCAACTTCTGAAAAGGAAGGTGTTAAGAGTGTGCCTAGAACTACTACAATTGTGCTGCAGACCTGAGGATGGGTATACAAAGCTGCCTATGATAGAGAAAGTGAAGCCTTGGAGTAAAAAGTGCCATTATTATAATCTGAGGATAGGTGGAACAAGGGCTACAGGACAGACAGGAGACTGTGGTATATGAAGCAAATAAGAAAATGGCCCTTGTTCAGGGAGAGAAGCCATTGGTTGTCTTGCTA
This sequence comes from Leptodactylus fallax, assembly GCA_947044405.1. Classification (NCBI taxonomy): domain Eukaryota; kingdom Metazoa; phylum Chordata; class Amphibia; order Anura; family Leptodactylidae; genus Leptodactylus; species Leptodactylus fallax. The sequence goes on along the minus strand of CAMRHE010000133.1, from coordinate 56,474 downwards.
CACCTTATTGGAAGTTATATCTGATCTGTTTCCTGCAACATTGAGTCTCCTGACTCTCATATCCTGCATTACCATCATGGGCACTCCAACTGCCATTTGGCTCAGGAGGGCTGAAGACCATTAGGATGTGCCCACTTGTTCAGAGAGAGATAGAAAGAGATAGACAGAGATTCAAGTATCCCCCAGGCTCACCCCATACTCTGTACTCAGAGCTGGACTTCCATTGTCTGGATCCTATTGTTTGCCTTAATGCACCTTATTGGAAGTTAAGTTATGTCTGATCTGTTTCCTGCAACCCTGAGTCTCCTGAGTCTCACTTCCTTCCTTACCCATCATGGGCACTCCAAACACCATCTGGCTCAGAGGCTGAAGACCATTCAGACATACCTATGGGAAAGTCTACCACTGCCATCAGGTACATCACAGGCCCTCACAGCTGTGCACCAGCCCAGGAGGAGAGTCGGGGCATTTGGTTGAGTCCTCTACCTACTGTGATGAGTCCAAGTTCTATTACTGCTACTTCCAGCCCCAGGGTTCCCTCCAATAGGTTACTGCAGTAGGAAAAAGCAAAGTCCGTAGATTAATCAGTTTAACCCTACTTCTCCTGTATTCCAGTACAGCACAGTCATCAGTATATACATTCCTATCTATTAGCTGAAACTAGATACCCTGCAATTAATTGTGAAATAAATTTATGACAACAATCTGCGGTACACACAGCGCCGCTTATTAGGAGAAGTGTTCCTGGAGAAAATCGCCTAATTTTCATCCTCAGGCGGTTTTATTTCTTGTAGTTTCAGTACATGTTCTGTAGTTTGTTCATTAAAAATGTATGGCTTCAACTTCTCGTGCTACAAATATTCTTGTACTTGCTTCTGGGGGGTGAAGAAGAATATTTTGATTCTCATAGTAAGTGACTCTAACACCAGCAGTCTAATATAGTGCTGTGTAGCCGAGTTCTTGTGTAGCTGGAATTCATTACTATTGTACAGAAAAAAAATAATTCAGGACATTCGCTGCATGGTAACCCAGGGTACAAATTAGACTGCACAATACCGAGGTGAGAAAAAATATTTACCCATCTTCCAAAAATCCCATAGTCTAACACTACAAGGAAAAAGTATAGATGAGATAAAGGAAAACACATTGGGGGAATTTATTAAGACTGGAGATTTCTATACCACTCTTAAGCAGTTCCCCGGCTGGCACAAGATACACCAGAATTATCAAGAAGCTCTTTCCCGTGCACCATAATTGAAATTTTGCCAGCTTGGGGTTGGTGTAGATTTCGGCTACAACGCATGTTTTCTGGCTTGTGGATAGTAAAGTTGATGGGCCAAGATGTCCCCACCCAGGTCCATCTTGATCCCCACCCCATTCTCTTAAGAAGTGAAGAGCAAGATGGAAAAATCTTTTGGCGCAAATCTGGACCTTCTGCTAAAGATGCATAACGTCTACTCCAGTTTTCTGGAATACTTTCAATCCAAAGGGTTGAGGATTCCCCACCCAGGTCCACCTTGATCCCTTCCTTGCTTCTCTTAAGTCTTAAGAAGTGGTGAGCAGTGTGGCACGACTTTAACACAAATGGGGCTGGTCCAAAAGATGTGCCAGTTTTTATTTGTGTAGGTTGGTTAAGAAATTCCCCCTTTATATACAGTAAGATACTATAGTTTTCAGTTATGACACAATCATCCCATTAACTTGAATGGTTGCCATGTAGTGCTTTTATCTTCCTTGTGGGGGTGCTGCAGGGAAACTTATTGCCAGGTTTTCCCACAGATTACAACTGATTGCTTGAGGTCTCATCATGGAGACTCTGTGACCAACTTATTGTGTAGGACCCCTTTAAGGCTAAGGCCCCACGTAGTAGGCCACAGCAAAAATGTGCTGCAGCAAAAACCGTGGTGGAAACGCATCGCAGTTTTAACTGCTGCGCTTTTCACAGAAAGTCTGCAGAGTTTCCAAAAATGTGTATTTTTCTGCAACGTGTGGATGGGATTCGCTATGGGAAACCCCTTTAACAGCATGGTGCAAAATCATTAAGAGCAATAATTGTACAAAATGCTTCTTATAATTTGATATTAGTCCCCTATATCAATGTTAAGAGATTGTAGCCCACTCTGACAGGAAACTGAATACTCAGCTAGGCTGAAGACTATTACAGATATACCTGGATAAGCTGACAGCGTGGGCAGAAACATGTCAGATGAAATTTAATGTTGATAAATGATATATATCACTTGGAATAAGAAAACAAGAGAAAGACCTAACATTACTGGGTGCAAGTAAACTAAGCAGCAGTGCTCAATGTCAAGAAGCAGCTGCAAAAGCAAATAGGATTTTAGGGTATATAAGAGCATAAATTCTGAGATACCAATGTAATAGTTTCCTTTAATAAATCCTTCTGTTATGGGATTCAGTTTCTCAGTATATGTATATATATCTATCTATATATAGATAGATATATATATCCAATTTCAGTATATAGGCCGTGGCCCTTATATTCACAACAGTGAAACATGTCAGTCACACGGCCATTTTGAGAACATTGATTTCAATGTGTCTATACACATTTTTTTTATGGGCGTTAGATCCGTCAAAAACAGCACTGTCATGTGTATAAGGCATGACGCCGTGCATACAACTAAGTATGTATCCAATGTGGGGCCAAGTTTGCAGCAGAATGCAGTCGGATGACACTTGGAGTGATATCCAAGTACATTCTGTGATGCATTCGTGTTTATGGGGGCTTCCGATGCATTTTGTTCCGATGACATTGAACAGTATAGGACATATTCTCTATTCTTCTCCTTGGATTGGAAGCCTCCTTAGACATGAATGCATCACGGAATACACTTGGATAACACTTGGATGTCGCTTTGAGTGTCATCCAAATGCATTTCGCTGCAAACTCGGCCCCACATTGGATGCACACTCATCGTGTGCACGGGGTCTTAGGCTCCCGTGCCCTGCTTTATAATCATCTGCATCAATAAATGCAAATATTGTTGATTGTGAGGTCAGAGGAGAAAACATTCCCCATGCTTTTTGGAGTAGCATCTCTCCTGTGGGTCAGAAAGGTAGTGCTAAATATAGACATGGCATGGTGGTCTTGAGGAAGGGTGGCCCAGGTTTGTTGGACAGCCTCGGGCCTATGGTATACTTATTTAAACCAGGAGCGCTCTGTGAGTCAGGAAATCAGTTGTTGTGGCCGCCGTTCGACCCAGAACAGCTGCGTTGCGCTTAATATGCTGGAACTGCTGGACCACTGCATCAGTGGCTTTTATAAACAGTCTTCACAAGATTCCGGACTCACCTACATCCTCCATCTTGGTTTCCAGAGTGGTGGCCTGTTACATCCAAGGTATAAATGCGGATTTTATTGCATAAATTTTAACCACATTAGATGTAACCACTTAGATGCAGATCACTATTGACCGAAGCATCTTTGATCTTGGCGGCTGCAGTGGGATGTCAGCTGTATTAATACAAATAAATCATTAACTTCCTGTTCCTTGCCATCCCTAAAAACATTTCCACTTATTTGGACTCATAGAAAATGTGTGTCACACGATGGTTAACTTTTCAAGGTAATACTGTGTCCTGATATCGTATCACAAAGTAACATTCTATTTTGCTATAAGTGTCTAGTAGAGATGGGAGAACCAGTTTGTTTCAAGCCGGGTTCAACTTGAATATTCCAAATGGTTAATTTTTTAACGAAACCGAACAATTATTAATTCGTCTTGGACAAACCATAGGGCTGCCCCGATATTGTGGTAAATTATTATACTCTGGGGTATAATAGGTGGAGGCCAAGGGGAGGTGTTAAAAAAAAAAAAAGTAAAATTTATACTCACCTTTTCTCAACTCTTTTGGGCCTCCTCATGGCTTTTGCTGTTCTCCTAGTGACGTCATGTGCCTGCTGAGGCTTGTGATTGGACATTAGCAGTCACATGGGCATGTCGAGCACATCATGTCATGAGGCTTGGCGTGCCCATGTGACCGCTGATGTCCAATCACAAGCCTCAGCGGTGATCCTGGGCTCATGACGTCTCCAAGTAGACTGAAAACCCCAAACCCGGAACTTTTGGGGTTCGTCACCACTGAAAGTAGTATTATTATACTTTTCGGACTCTTCAGGCCCCAGAGTATAATAAGTGGAGGCCCATGGCAGCACAAAAAAACAGTTCTATTAATGTTGTCTCAGCTATCCTGCACATCCTTGCAGTGTCTGTCTGTCCCCTGGCATCATCTTCCAGCCTTTTCTGACCGGGGTCACCATTAAGGCCCAATTAGTCATGTCTCATGGCTGTGACCCCCACTTGACCCAGTGGTGCATGAACGTCATGTGTATGACATCATCCAAAGGCTGGAAGAGGCCGCCAGGGGACACCAGTAGGATTGTCAGGAGAGGTGAGGAAAGGTGAGTATGTCTGTTTATTATGTTTCTGCACCTCACCTGGGTCTCCAATTATATTGGCCAAAATGAATCTCCTGAGGCTTGCTCATCTCCAATAACTGGGAGTTCAATTGTTGGGTTACCCAATGAACAGGAGGCCGAAGGATCAAGAGTCCCCTTTGCATGACTAGTGTTCTATTCATGGGTTTGCTGGGACTGGGACACATTCTTAGAAGTAAAAGGGGTGCCGGACGTACAAGCACACTGGAGCATCATCGACATGACGCATGCGCCGGGACTTTAGGTCCCCTGTTCTACTGATCCCTGGGAGTCTCAGCAGTCGAACTCCCATCAATGTGACACTAATTCCCTATCCTGCGGATAGGGGATAAGTGTCTGTAATGGTATAACAACCCCTTGAAGGCTGGCCACTTCTGTGTGTCACAATGTAAGAAGGGATCAAGACATAGCTACTAAATACCTACTTTTTTGAAACTTTTTGCCCCCATAGCACCATATCCCACCACTCTATATATCCCAGATATTACTCTTCCAAAGTAATTTCACTCTGAACAACAAAATAGAATCTTCTGCTTTTACTTCTTTGCAGACAGGAACGATGACACTTCTTCCTTTATTCCACAATACTAGTTGTCTCCTCTATTTTATCTGAAAGCAACTCTAATGAAAACGACAAAACTTTGACATCCTGTATTTCTCGGCTGACCACAAATCTGGCAAAAAAAAAAACAACAAAATGATTGAATTCAAACTGTCAGAAAAATCTCATTTGTAGATCACGGCTAAACCGAAAATAATGGTTGTCTGAAACGCAAAACAAAGGGGGCCGTACGTTTTTTCAAGGACAATTTCCAACTTGCCAAAATGTACAGAACCTTTGTAAACCTTCCTGTACAGTTCAGGACGGAGTTCTTTTGAAATAAATCAAAGGATGCTTCACTAGGCAGATTACAATCTGCCACGCTCCATCACCATGCCTGACGTATGTTACGCTATAACAAACTTCATAGCGGGGGCTATAATTTATGACATGTCATCGTCTTTCCGGCGTGTCCTTAGAAACCGCAGCTGAAAAATATCCTGGTCTGGTGGCACAAAATAAACAAAAAGTCCGGATTAATGGAAATATCCACATAAGGGACAAAGTGACAAAAGGGAAGCAAGACAAAATAGTAATAACTGTAATAAGCCTAATCATTCACAATAGGTATTGTACATCTTTATCATATACTGTAGGTCATACAGCAATAGGTTGAAATGATGCCAATGTAAATTCAATAAAACAATATAAATAGGGCTGATAAAAAAAACAATAAAATAACAACCTTATCAATATTAATATTAGTGTTTGCTCTCTTTCGATGGATCAGGTTGCCGGTGCATGGTGCACCGGAGCCTCAGTAAATTCATGCAGATGGTCGTGAATTGCTAGATGTCACAATAGCAGGTACAGGTCTTGCCCAGTCATTAGAGGTAATCTGTATGTGGTTGCTGAGCTTTGGGTACACCTTTTAGGGGAACTCTTAACGTGGTTATCTCAACAAGATCCCTATTATAGGAAACCAAAATCAGCCAGAATTACTCCTAGGATCCTATCTATAAAACATAGTGTAGAACACTGTCACAGCGCCTAGTAACCTATCTATAAAACATAGTGTATAACACTGTCAGGGCTCCTAGGAACCTATCTGTAAAACATAGTGTAGAATACTGTCAGGGCTCCTAGGAACCTATATATAAAACATAGTGTAGAATACTGTCAGGGCTTCTAGGAACCTATCTATAAAACATAGTGTAGAGCACTGTCAGGGCTCCTAGGAACCTATCTATAAAACATAGTGTATAACACTGTCAGGGCTCCTAGTAACCTATCTATAAAACATAGTGTAGAACACTGTCAGGGCTCCTAGTAACCTATCTATAAAACACAGTGTATGACACTGTCAGGGCTCCTAGTAACCTATCTATAAAACATAGTGTAGAACACTGTCAGGGTTCCTAGTAACCTATCTATAAAACACAGTGTATGACACTGTCAGGGCTCCTAGTAACCTATCTATAAAACATAGTGTAGAACACTGTCAGGGCTCCTAGGAACCTATCTATAAAACGTAGTGTAGAACACTGTCAGGGCTCCTAGGAACCTATCTATAAAACATAGTGTAGAATACTGTCAGGGCTCCTAGGAACCTATCTATAAAACATAGCGTAGAACACTGTCAGGGCTGCTAGGAACCTATCTATAAAACATAGTGTAGAACACTGTCAGGGCTCCTAGGAACCTATCTATAAAACATAGTGTATGACACTGTCAGGGCTCCTAGAAACCTATCTATAAAACATAGTGTAGAACACTGTCAGGGCTCCTAGGAACCTATCTATAAAACATAGTTAGAACACTGTCAGGGCTCCTAGGAACCTATCTATAAAACATAGTGTAGAACACTGTCAGGGCTCCTAGGAACTATGCCTACTAGGAACTATGTCTACTCTCTTCTAAAACAGCACCACACCTGTTCACTGGTTGTGTGTGGTATTACAGCTGGTTCCAAATCATTTTTATAGCGTGAAACTGCAATAGCTGACACAACCCATGCACAGGAGTGGCGCTGTTTCCGTAAGAAAGTAGATACTTTTTGCCAGTCCTTTACAAACCTTTAAGTTTTGCGCAGTATAAATTGTTATGATTGGTGGAGGGATGTTTTAACTGCATTTTACTACCATGACTGCCGCGGTTTTGTAGCTGCCACAATACCATCTGTGGGAAAGAGCAATAACATTAAAATCTCAATTTTGGAATTACTGTACTGTAGAAGGAGAGTTAGTCGGAGACGAGGCGAGTTATCTGTCCATATATACATTAAGCAGGATTCTGACTATTCTAGCCGCTCACATCAGCACTAACATTAAACTCACTGGAGTGTTGTCTGTAAATGGAGCCGCAGTATCTGTTGTTTAGGGCCGTACAATTCATTGGGCCTCAATTGGCATGAAAATTGTGCTCAGTATGCGGAGTCTATGGAGGTGCAGGGCCAGCTACTGATTGCAGATGATTAGCTTTTAAGAAAAGTTGAAACTCTAGTCGGCGACTATTTATTTTAGCTCTGACAGCATTAAATGTGATGGCGACGCCACTGTGAAGGTTAAATGAGAAGATTACGACTGGCACAGATGTTTACTGATTTGCTTTATTACGCTGGGATATTTTATGCTGTTGGTATTATTTTCTTGTTCATTTTAACAGTAATTAAAATCATACCATAATGGGTTACTGGCTGCGGAGACAATCACATTAGGTTATCAATATACGTCACTTGGCTGATTTACTGTAAAAGCTCCAATGAGCCCCCCATGTATCCAAAATCTACATCACAATAAAGCAAAAATAGGCAGCACTCCAAAAACTTCAGTTAAAAAAATAGATGGATTTATTTCAAAAAGCTATTGTATCAAGATGTGATGATGACTTTTTTTTACTCCTTTGTACTCCAAACTTCGATATGACCACTGAAGTGTCACACGTAGCTGAGATGACAATTCTACTGGAAAAGTATACATGAGGCTTCCTAAAAGAGTTGTTCACTTTCGACAATCCATTTGTGTCAAGGTAGTCTCCCATTAATACGATGATCTGGTTGCTGAGACCAGAGATTACGGTAGTTGTAACCCGCACAGGAATCTGCAGTGTGTGGAATTTCCCTGCAGTGCCTCCGCAGGGAAAATGACGCATTACAATGGTTCTATTTGTAGATGATTAAACCAGTTCGTGATGAACCAGATTTTTTATGGATTTTCCAAAATTCTTGGGCCCAGTAGAAACTGAGATTTTTGGGGTTTGCCATCCATGAAGAATCATCGACCATGGTCTCTTCAGATCCTGGAGTATAATAAGTGGAGGCCCAGAGGAGGTGCGGTAAATTAATAAACACTTCACCTTCCCTCACCGCTCCTGGGCTCTCCTTTCGACAATTGGCACTTCATTGGGGTCCTCTTATGGCCTCCTTGGGGATGTCATGGGCATTGGGGGACTTCTGAGTCACTCCATTGCATTCCTTTTTTGGCATCAGCAGTCACATCAAAGCTTGCGTCAAAGTGTCATGGCATTGACATGCCCTGTATGACCCCTGAGGCCCAATCACAGGCCTCAGTGATTCCCAAGAGCCCATGGCCTAACCTTGGAGGCTGGAAAAGGCCAAAGTAGGAATGTGGTGGAGCATCGGACACTGAGAGGAACCCCAGGAGATGTGAGGGAAGGTGAGTATCAGTGTCTATCGTGTCTATCATTATTCTAATCTGAAGAGACCCCAGATTAGAATAATGATTCATAGGAGCAAAAACCCACAAATCTTGGCTTTGACTGAACCCAAGATTTTTGGAAAATTTGTAAGAATGTGGCTGATTACCAGCTGGTTTGCTCAGTGTAATGCTTCATTTTACCTCCAGAGGCACTGCAGGGAAATTACACACTTACTGCATATTCCTGTATACCCCTAATCACCGGTCTCAGGAACGAGCGTATTAATAGGAGACCATCTGAACAAAAATGGATTGTCTCAAGTGGTCCTTCTTAGTAGAGCATGTATGATTTGTAAGACTCTACACGCTGAAAGGTAGCCTGTATTAAAGAGAAATAGTACTCATTCTGACCTACAAGATTTGTTACAGATCACTAGGATATGCCGTCATTCTTAAAATTGGTGGGGATCCAGCTGGTGTGTTCCCTGCCGATCTTGCAAATGATAGAGCCACAACAATGGTTGATAGAGAGCTGCTGTCAGGTATGAGCACCTTACAATACCTTTGAAACCTGCTCTGTACCCCTTATTCTAACTCCTCAAATGGTAGGTTCCTGTATGCTCTGTCTCATGAAAGGGCCCTAAATTGCCTTATGCTATTTAACCATTTCCACCCCCTGCAGCACCATTTCCTCTGCTGCACTGACTCTCACTGAAATTCCTCTACTAGGGCCGCAGGTCCATTGAGTAGAGTGGAATCAGTCATGTGACCGAGGGTCAGAACGTCAGCAGGGGAGGCAGAGGAACGAGTATTCTGCCCTCCGTACAGGTAATAAATGGGGCCACGAGCTGTATATTAGTAATAAAGCTTAACCAGTGCACCAGTAAGCTTTATTAATCCATGGATGACCCCTTTAATACAACACTGCCCCCTATGAAATAATATAGGATATGGAACATCAAACCAGAACTGAGTATAACCATAGAGCACAGTTTGTTCGGGTTTAAGATGTCCATTTTTGTTGCATTGTGCAGTGACATCCATTATGTCGTAGATCACCTCCATCATATATGGAAGCTGACGTGTAAAGATTATACCATGAACAGTAATCAATACCCGGGGCTATAAAACCAATGAGGACAGCAGGATAGAGGAGACACTCACCCTGTAGATTAATGTCCCAACACAGAATCCAGTTGGAAAGTCAATATTTCCTTCTAATGGTTTCATAGTTCATTATTACAACGTTCAATATGCATCAGGATAAATGGTTCTGGTGTAATGGTCACCATATTGTCCTGTCCCTGACATCTTAATGTGCGGAGTGTCTGACCCGTGTTTGCTCAGGTTATTTTCAGAACTCTTTGGCTTCTGGTCTTCGTGATAGATCACAAATCCTAATCCTGGCTTGCAGCTAAGTACATGGCGTCTGATGTTATCCTTCCCATAGGAATCCAGAGGGCTCTTCTAAGATGTGATTAAATGAGAGATGAGAGAAGATAAGGTCACCGTGTGTTAATAGGGAAATAATCTGATGTGGGCAAAATAGAAAATAATTATTCAAGTATTAATATGATCTTACTAGTTTTTGACATTTTTTAGATTAACTTTTATTTACTCTTTTAATGCACTTGTAAAGTCAAGTTTTAACAACTGTAAATTTACGTCAACCTTTGCTAGGCTCTGTGCAACTCCGACACCAGAGGCGAAACTTACCTATGAAGTGCCTTTCTGTTATTGATATGTTATATGTGGCACAAAGGTCCTTGGGCCCCGATTGGTACCAGGGCCTGGAGGCAGCTGCTTCCTCTGCACCCCATATAGCTACACTGCTGACTCTAGCTCCTCTAGCTCAGATGTATTGAAGTGAATGGAACTGAACTGCAATGTCACACACTACCTATGAACAAATGTGCCACTATTTTTGGAGGATATCAGTAATTTTCCAAAATTGGTGAACCACGTTAACTCTTTCCTGCTCAGTGTCATAGTATTCCTTTGAGCTAAGAGAATACTTAATACTCAGCTCTGTAATACTATAGCACTGTAATGCCTCGGGCACAGCATCTGTGCCCACGGCATTGCTTCTTGGTGTTGACTGTATCGCATAGCTGGGACCCAGGACTAGCCGCCGGAGTCGGACAATAATCTGATTCCGGAAGCTTAACCCCTCAGATCCCGTGATCAATAGCGATCACACCATCTGGGTGGTTTAGTGGCACAATCTTTACAATTGTAAAGATCCAGAGGATAAAGGCAACCTCCACTTTCTTAATGTGATAAGATGGTCTTTTATTAAATGATGTCATTTGTAGTGACATTTGTAGTGACATCAGGAGTAACAGTTCTGACACTAACTCTAAGGTTTCCGTGTCAACCTAAGAAGCCTCTATATGTCAGAGATTCCTTTGTTTTGTCCAATTACCACCTTAGAAGGCCTATTTAGGTTTCCTGTCTCCTCACCCACCTGCCTGCAATTGTTTCCTGTGTGGCTTTGAGACCTGTTTCCCCATTTACCTGTATTCAGATTGATCTCTTGGAATTTTGACCTCTTGGCTTTAGGTACCGACTACCTGGCTTCTGTTTCTGGATATGAATTGTCTTCTGATTTTGTCCTGACGTGATCTCCTGGAATACAACTATTGCTTGGTTATTGGATTCTGCTTTCTCCTTGCTCAAGACATCTCTCCTAACAAGTTCCTACCTGAAGCCTACCCTCCATTGTCCTCCTGGTCCAGTTCTCCAATGTAGAGCATTTATTTTTTGTACAACTGGTGGTGACAATTCAGACCCCCAGATTCAGCAAAGCCCAACTGACCTTGAGGTCAACGCTGGTGAAGGCATTTGGGGGTCTGTCTCTGGTATGCAATGCTTTACTGGGTTTAACTAGCTGGTTTTTTCAGCCAGTCTCTGCGTTTTGCTGAAAGTTACTCTTGGAACTCAATCATAACAGGTATGTTCACATATGGTGCAATTTGGTGCCTAAATTACTACCTGAGTTTGCCTCCCATTGTATTCAATGGGTGGCCGAGATCGAAGAAGCTTGATACTGCAGTGGATTCCACAGCTGATTCAGCTACAGAACCTGCGGCACGAGGCAATCTTCTGATCACACCATTCATCTGAGCCTAATCATTAAGTTAAAGCTGTGACGGAAAGCCGAGGGGCAGAAGGTGGGGAGAAATTTGCCTCAAGTTCCTTTCCCATTTGCGCCATGTGACCATGACCTTAAAGAGAGTCTACCACCATCAAGATCTCTTCTAAACCATTTAAAGTTGTTGTAGTGCCAGTTAGTGATGTAATGGCATTTCTTGTGTTGAAGTTCCGAGAAAATCAACTTTTAGCCGCATGCAGATGACCAGTTGGGTGCACCAAGAGCATGGCTGCATCTGCTGGAGCACACATTTCACCCCTGGTCACCGCACATTGGTACCTCTCAATCTTTATTTTAGGGGGGAAGCACTCATATATGAAAACGGGCACCCTGTAGGATGCAACCACGCCCGGGCAAACCAAATATCTCATTTGCATATAGAATCAAAGATGATTTTCTCAGCAGCCAGATGTTCACCATGTCGCTAACCGCCCCTACAACAGTGTATAAGAGGTTTAGAAGAGATTTTGGTGTTGGCACATTCCCTTTAGTCCTTGCCAGATGCCTGGAACCCAATTAGTCCTTCCATTGAAGGCACGTCTACATTAATACAAAATCCTCAACCCAAAATCTAGTTTGCACTATAAAGAGCATTCATGTCAGTCGTTGTTCTGACCATGTCAAAAATGTTGCTTGATAAAGAGCCCAAAGGCTCAAAAGTGATGGCAATTTCACTGTCTGTTGGGTAGATGACAGCTTTTCCTTTTTGGAACGAGCCAGACAGGACACGTATTTTATTTGGACGTATGGCGAGGTGTGTGCAAGCTCGAAAGACTGCAAATGGTAATTGGTAAATGCTTTTACCGCAGGTGAAACAGAAAGTAGTGAACCGAACAGTGTAAAGAAGATATCATCGGACCAAATTGGCTGAAGAAATAGATTTGCAGAATCAAGATCTAAACTGCTGAAAATATATATATGAGACGTGATTTTTTTGCAAATGGATGTCAATTTCTAGCAATTTATAAAAAAAAAAATAAGATTTCATGTCAAAATAACAGACATTAAAGCTTATGATCTCCTCCTCGGAGACAGGCCGCCTTAGAGTCGGTGATCATTTAGACCTCCTAGAAAAGCTTAAAGGGGTTAACTGGTTCAGAATACCCCATTTTGTTGAGTAAAAAAGTCTCAAATAGGCATGAAAAAACCACTTCATAATGAGCCTGGTCCACTATGAATTTCCCAAAAATTTTGGGTTAAGTTGAACTTGATATTTTGAGGGTTTGGCACCCATGAACCACTATTGTACTCTGCAGTCTCTTCAGACACCAGAGTACAATAAGAGAAGGCCCAGGGATTTGTGTAAACATAAGACAGTCATACGCACTGCTCCTGGGTCATGTTGTGGTGTTCGATGTGGGTCCCCATCCTCTTCAGGCCCTTCCACCCTTCTGAATGCTAGCAGCATCCCTTTGTGAGCCAGACCACAGAACTAGAACTGTTATCATGCAGTGCCTTCTACTCTAGATGACTCTGTCCCTCAATGGTCACCAATTAATGATCCATCAACGTAATTCTGCATTTCCCCTGTAGTGGTTGCTGCTTGGAAAATTTGCAGTCAGCGACAACTATCCCTGGCACAATCAGCTGGACTCTCTTTTAACCACTTCTGTACTGGGGCCAATTTCCCTGGGTCAGGACCGGACACATTTTCAGGTTTTTACGTACATGTGGTTTTGAGGGAAATAACATTTTTTTTCGTTCAGGTTATTCAAATAATTTTTTTGGGTGACACATAGGGCTTTATTTTTATGTTATTTTTATTTCTGCAAGTTTTTTTCTTTTTTTATGTACAGGAAAATGTAAACAAAAAAATGTAAAAAAAAATGTAAACATTTTTCACATTTTTTTAATAGCACAAAGTGCTACTACGAAACTTTTTAAAATAGTTTTTCTCTCTGTTATGGTAATTTTTATGCAGTGTTGCAGGGGGCGGGGCTAGAACCTGTGATGTGGGTGTGGTTTTAACTTTTTTCAAATGATTTTACTTTACTTTTTTTTTTTACTTTTTTATTTAATTTTATTTTTTTGGCCTTTTTATGCTTTTTCAATTTTTTTTTTTTTTTTACATTGTGCCTCCCATTAGGTCATAATAGTCATGGGGATGGGAGGCATCTTAACAGTACTTTTGATTTTTTTTGGCTGATTTCCCAAAATTTATCATCGCCAGTTATAGAAATACAGCCTCCTAACGCGAACTGCAGAGCTGATCTGGATCCTATGGGACCAGCAGCTCTTACAGTTCCCAGCCCCATAGAAGTCAGAGGGGAGCCGCCTCATGGGCTCCATGAGCATTGTGTATACCGCGATTGGGAAGACTGCCAACTTTATAGGAGATCTGGCTATAGTTACAACCGGCTCCCCAACTGCTTAATACTGCAAGGACGTGCAGGTATGTCTTTGCCGAGTTAAGAGTAGACCGATAAAGTCTATGGGTGGTCTGGAACTGGTTAATATTGTCCTAAAGTTCCATCCTTTGCATTATTTTAGGCAATTGCAGTAAAACTTTTTGTGATGTGTAATCCAATTCAAAAATCTTTTTCTTTCGCTGTCTTGACATCTTGTGTCTTAATGCTGCAGATACACATCCTCCCCGTCCGCAGTGAATTGCTAGCACGACCGTTTTCACAGCTTGCTGGCTTTCGCCGTAACTAATTGTTATAGATCATAAATAGCCGGTTCTGTTTGGAAATGAAATTCTAATTCGTATCTTTCCTTACGTGACATGCTGAATTTTTTGTTACCTGACTCATCAATTTTATGTAATGAGTAATCTCCGAAAGGCTTTGTGCAGATGATAAAAAAATGAATCAAGCCAATTATACTAAATAAATGTTTATTGCTATGGAGAGCGGGGGATGTAACATGAATTTATGAGAGCCCCGGCAATGGAGACTTCATTGTTACTAAGTGGAATATTTGCCGAACTCAGTTTTCTTACATATGTCCTATTAATAAGGAGTATAGGGACAAAATGAAGTGATCCTTTATTTGATGTATTAGTGTCAATTTATATAGAGTGGTTTATGCGGCTGATGTAATAATGTAAAATATGTTGAAATCATATTAACCCCTTCCCGCTGCAGTCATTTTTCAATTTAGTTTCCAACTCCCGCCTTCCAAACCCCATAATCTTGTTATTTTTCCGTTCACAGAGTCATATGAGGGCTTAATGTTTGCAAGACAAATTGTACTTTGTAATGGTACCATTTATAATTCTGTACGATGTACTGGGAAGCTGGAAAATAATTCAGAATGGGGTGAAATTGGAGAAAAACTATGTTTGTGCGACTTTCTTACGGGCTTTCTTTTTACGCTGTTCACTGAGCAGGCAAAATGACATGTCACGTGTTTTCTATGGGTCGGTACGATTCCAGGGATACCAAATTTACATCGTTTTTATACGTTTTAACCCCTTAAAAAAAAATTCAAAAATTTCGAAAAAAAAAAAAATTCTTGTAGTCGCCATATTCTGACACACTTTTTTATATTTCTGTGTAGCGTAATGCATAAAGAGTCTTTTTTTGTGGGGCAAAATGTACTTTTTATCAATAACATTTTGGGAAATATGTGATGTTTTGATCGCTTTTTGTTAAAATTTTTATGGGAGGTGAAACTGAAAAAAAAGCAGATTTATTTCGGTTGTCATAGTAATAGGTCGCAATCTCGCCATGCAGGAGCTGTCCTGCACTGTTAAAGGTATAAGGCCTGTGGGGACTGGCCCCAGGAGGTGTTTTTTTTTTTTTTTTTTTTACTTTGAGGGGGCTTACTCAATGCAATGCCCGCGATCAGAGTTCAATCTGATTGCCAGTTTTAGCTTTGGATCTCCACTGTACAATGTAGTGAAGCTTTGGTAGGTAAGGCGGCCACTTTACAGCAGAGCGACCGCCATCTTTAAAGACCTGACATCAGCCATGATAGTACAGCAAATGTCAGGAAGGGGTTAAAATAGGGCTTTGCTGTTACGGACTGTAGGCTGTGGACCTACCGTGTCATCTAGCTGGTTTGTCCTTGGGCCATTCCGAAAGGTGTCGATCAAGTAGCTTCCCCAGTGTTCACCTCTTAAATCTGTGGACATTGGTGCGAGGAGGTTACCAGGGCGCTGCCTCTGGTTCCAGTATAGATGGCAGCTGGCCAAAGACCAGAGATTGGCCACCAGTAGAAAGCACTGGGAAGTAAGGTAAAAGAGTGGTCAGGTGTAGCTGAAGATCTGTAGCTGGAGGCAGGCCAGTAGTGAAAACTGAAATATTTTACTATAACCTTTCCAACAATATTAATATTTGAAAAAATGTCAGATGTGTTCACCTATAAATTTCACCTATAACTAATTCAATCCAATATTGGAACATGCTAACATAATCCTTGACAGACTGAAACACCAAACCAACCACTGGGTAGTCACACAGACAAATATAGGATATACATCTTGTGACAGAATATTGTAAAATCATGTTGTTTTCAAAACCTTGTCATCTCATGCCACACATATATCTGTACAGGGCCAGACAAAAGAAAAGGTAGAGAAGAAAACTCCTGTCAGCAAGAAATTGTGATATAAACTAATCACAGTACCTTGCAGGGTGTTTAGCACAGTTTACCCTGATGTGTTGGTTATTCAGGCCAGCTGCTCCATTCTTATAAAAACACACAAAAATGGGCAAATAACAAATGTCAAAAAGATATGGGCTGGAATGCCAAATAATAAATATACAACAAAGACCAAACACCGAAAATTATAGCAAAACATAAAAACGTACAATTTATTGAGGCATAAATATGAGTGACTCCCCTTACCACTGAAGAGGGGAGAAGAGAGATGCGCCCCGACGCGCGTTTCTCCCCAAGCTTTGGGGCGCGTCTCTCTTCTCTGCTCTTCAGTAGTGTGGATAGTGTCTTGATGTAAGTTTATTATGGGTATATGTCCTTATTATCTGTTATATGCACTATGACTACTTGTATTGTGTGATTATTTTGTGATACATGGTACTTTACCCATCTATTCATGAATGTATAACATGCTTTGCCAGCACATTTCTGTATGAGGGTTATATATATGTATGTATTTTATATTTATGTATCAACAAAATATATATGTTTTTACATTTTGCTATAATTTTCAGTGCTTGGTCTTTTTTATAAATGTATTTTTCCCTATGCAAATGAGTAGAATTGGGCTTTAGGGGCATTTCTTTACATCTCTGGGATTCACTATCTGCTGCTCCTATCTGTCGCTAAGCTCCAACCCCACTAGTTGACTCTCTCCTTGTCGCTTGTACTGCACATGTCCGATGACGGATACAACATGCGCGGACTTTTCAGATCTCCCAGGACTGGATCTGATCCTGTCCTTGGCACAGATATACAGCTCCTGCACCATGTACTTAAGCTATTGATGAGAGTTATAGTATCAGCGTTATATCTTTAAACAAAACGAATACACCACATTGTACAGTATTCCGCCTAATGGCCCTAATGTTTTAGATTATTCATGCAAGTGGTCGGGCACTGGTGTGGGCATTGTATTTTCTCTATTTAGTTCTCCTTTAACAATAGGGCTACATGGCTATTTCCATCACGTGACCAAAGATTGCCAGGTCGCCTTGTGACATTGGCCATAATAGCGACTTCTCGAACACTGCTCGATTTTTGGAACTAGAAGTTGCGGTCGCGGCACACTATGGGTCTCAATGTAACTCTATTCACTAATATTAGTGAAGGAGTCTGAGGTTGACTCAGAAATCTTTGGTTGTGCAATGGGAGTCGCAGCCCAAGTTGCCGTGTAGCCCTAGAAGAGTAAGTAATATAAAAAAAGTTAATATATGTTGTTTGTCATTTTTAGAATTTTCTAATCTGAGCGAACAGAACGGTTGCGATTTCAATGAGTGAATGCAGAATAGGAACTGTAATATGTCTAGAGCGCCGGCGTTACCATTATTGGCTCCTCTAATTGTTCTTACAGATAAATAACCATTATTAGTTAACATATGCAAAATTCTTAATTGTTTTAATTAAGATAATTGTGCGCTTACTAAAAATGCTAAATAACGCTGAAATGTTATTGTCTTTTCTCCTTCTGCTTGAAATGAATTCTGTTAATCTAGTCGCGTCCAGGCCGCCGTCTTTACATGTACCACGCTGGGTTTAATAACTGTGACGGGGGGAGGGGGGTGTTCTAAAATGTAACTTGGAGCTGCCTCTTAATATGACTATAAAATGTAATTGTAGCAAGCCAGAAAATTTTAAGACAATGAACACTGCCTTAAATGTGTATAAAATCCATTGCGGTCGTCTATAATCCGGTGATCTGGTCCACCAATGATTCATACCACTGCCATAAATAATACCGCCATGTACTGCTCATTAAATAGTCCCACACACAACATGTGTAGGACCAATTAAAGTAGTTTGGGGATGCCTGTCCTATATATAGATCCAGACCCCATGGGGGTAGCTATAGGGGGGAGCAGAGGTACTGGGACATGGACCCATTGAGGAGACCCCAAAGGTCTTTTAGCCACATAAAATATACCACTATATGGCACAAGGTAGGTACACAGATTGGGGCCCAGGACCCTCTAGTTACGCCTCTGTCCATGACCTGTTATAGTCATGTATAGGAGAGGTAGCCGCACAGGAACATGGCCTCTTTCCTAAAGTCTATGGGACTAATGGAAACAGTAGAGTTAGCAACTCCCATAGGGCCCATTCACACACTTCAGATTTGATGAGAATTTTGGCAAAATCCTACGTCAATATCTTCAATGGACCCGCTCACAATGTGACTTCAGTGCAAGTGAAAATATCCACACAGATTTTTATATTGGCTGCAGAAAAAAAAAGTATGCACAAAAACATGTTAATTCTTCATGTGGATTCTGCTCAGAAGGCAGAGAATTAGCCCCCCATGGATTAGCTCCATTAAAGACGACAATGGTGGTGTGTATCTGCCGGAACATACACTGCACAACTGCTTGCAAATACAGTACATCAGATGTGACATTGGTACAGTTATAGGGTATGAACCCTGGAGTTCAAAACTGAGAGCTACATGCTTACCTCGCCGCCTCTCCACCTCTTCTTGGCTTGATAAGGTCACCAAATCAAAAGACCAGGAGTGTTGGAGACCTCAAGGCATGTGCTCCATATACTTTCCCTTAAATTCGCCCCAAGCATATGTGATAGCAATACACATAGACCACATGGCACCACTACAAACTGCGTATATGTGCTAAATAATGCAAGCATAGAATGCTCAAGTATAACAGATAGATATGAGATAGATAGATAGATAGATAGATAGATAGATAGATAGATAGATAGATATGTAATATATAAATATATATGAGATAGATAGATAGATAGATAGATAGATAGATAGATATGAAATAGATAAATATATATGAGATAGATAGGTGATAGATACATAGAGAAATAATTAGGTAGAAAGATATAATATACATAGATAAATAGATAGATATAAGACAGAAAGGTATATGGAAGGATAGATAGAGAGATATGACATAGATAGCTATGAGCAGGGCCGGCGTTAGGGGGGGGGGGGCAAACTGGGCAATTGCCCAAGGCCCCCGTCCCCAAAGGGGCCCCCGGGATCCGGAACCTGATGACTCCGGATCCCGGAGTCAGGCCCAGACATATCAATAACAGCAGGGCCCCTTTATAACAATAAATAACAAACATTTTTACTCACCTGTACTGGCATCCGACGTCATCTTCTGGCGTTGCGGACATCACCGCTGAGGCCAGGCCTCAGCCTTAGCGATCACGTAGGGCGTGCTGACAGCTTTCCTCATGAAGAGACCCCAGAATATAATATAATAATAGCACTGTGGGGTCCCTGGGGAGCATTATACTGGGGGGCCCCTCTGGATAGCATATTATACTGTGTGGGGCCATTGTGGAGCATTATACTGGGGAAGGGGCCCTCTGGATAGCATGTTATATTCTGTGGGGCCTCTGTGGAAAATTATAATGTGGGGGGGGGGGCTCTGGAGATAATGTTATATTATGTGGGGCCACTTTGGAGCATTATGCTCTACAGAGGGGCCCTCAGTATAATGCTCCACAGTGGCCCCACACAGTATAATATGCTCTCCAGAGGGCCCCCCAGTATAATGCTCCAAAGTGGCCCCACAGAATATAACATGCTCTCCAGAGCCCCCCCACTTTATAATACTCCATAGAGGCCCCACAGAATATAACATGTTCTCCAGAGGGCCCCTTCCCCAGTATAATGCTCCACAGTGGCCCCACACAGTATAATATGCTCTCCAGTGCCCCCCCCCCAGTATAATGCTCCATGGTTTCCCCACACAGTATAATATGCTCTCCAGAGTGGCTCCCCAGCATATTATACTGTGCAGGGCCACTGTGGAGCATTATACTGGGGGGGGGGGGGCTCTGGAGAGCATATTATACTGTTTTGGGCCACTGTGGAGTATTATACTGGGGAAACCTCTCTGGGCAGTATATTATACTGTGTGGAGGCCATTTCTGGAGCATGTTATACTGAGTGGGGTCACTGTGGAGCATTATTCTGGGGGGGCCATCAGCAGAGCATATTATATTGCGTGGCACCACTGTGGGGCATTATTCGGGGGGGACTAATGAGCATTATACTAGGGGGCCCTCTGGGGAGCATATTATACTGCGTGGGGCCTACTGTGGAACATTATACTCCGGGGACGCTCTGGGGAGCATAATATATTGCGTGGGGCCACTGTGGAGCAAAATACTGGAGGGGGCACTGTGGAGCATTATACTAGCGGGGGCCCTCTGGGGAGCATATTATACTATGGACCACTGTGGAGCTTTATACTGGGGGAATGGACAGTGTGGGGAGCCTGTTATACTGTGTGGGGCCACTGTGGAGTGTATTATATTGTGTGGGGCTTTTCGGGAGCATATGATACTCTGTGGGACCATTGTAGAGCATTATACTGGGGGGGACTGTGGGGAACATATTATACTGTGGGGGACCACTGTGGAGCATTATACTGGGGGAACCCCTCTGGGGAGTATATTATACTGTTTGGAGATCACTATGGAGCATGTTATACTGTGTTAGGCCACTGGAGCATTATACTGGGGGGGCATTGTGGGGTGCATATTATACTGTATGGAGCATATTATATTGTGTGGGGCTGCTGGGGAGCATATTGCACTATCTGGGGCCACTAAGGGGTAGTATACTGTGTGGGCCACTGTGGAGTATTATACTGTGTGGAGCCTTAAATACCATGTGGGGCCACTATGGGGGTTCAGGGGAGCATTTTATACTGTGTCGGGTCACTGTGGAGCATTATATACCATGTGGGGAAACTGGAGGGCTCAGGAGAGCATTTTATACTGTGGAGCATTATATACCATGTGGAGCATTATACTGTGGGGGGGGGGCTCACAATTCCTGCTGGCAGCCCTGTGTGCTATGTCTGCATCACAGCTCCCTCACTATAATCTTGCACATACGTGTAGTGCCCCATGGCCATGTCATTCCCCATACAGTACTGTGCATGAACTGGCCATGGAGTTATTGGGGCCTGCACAGTACAATAGGGGCTGACTATACTGGGAACATACTCAGTAACACCAGATAGTCAGCACATATGTAAGACTTCAGTGAAGGAGCCGTGGTGAAGGCTATTAGCAGGAAGATGTTGTGGGGCCCCAGAACAAGATCCTCTGGTGGGCCTAAGGCCCTTCAGTCTGACACTGTATAATGGAGAACTATTATATATAAGGATGGGTTACTATATATAATTGGGAAACTTAAGTATGAGGGGGCTATTATAAGGGGGAACTATTATTTCTAAGATGGGCTATTATTTATAAGGGGGGAACTATTATATATAAGGCATCCACTATAAGGGGGAGCTATTATTTATAAGAGGGGAACTTTTTATAAGGGGGGTATAATTGTTAAGTGGGCTTATTTATAAAGGGGGCTATTAGTGATAATGGGGACTATTATTTATAAGGGTAACTATTATTTATGAGGGGGCTATTATTAATAAGGGAGCAGTATTATTTTTACGGGGTGACTGTTACTGATAAGGGGGAATATTACTGATACAGGGCACTATTTATCATTTATAAGGGCGCTATTACTGATAAGGGTGTAATATTATTTATAAGCAGGGATTATTATTTATAAGGAGGCGCTATAATAACTGATGACTGGGTGCAAAAATCTATTAGGGGGTACAAAGGTGCTCATTTGAATTGTGTGTGGTAAAATGGGGCTTGTTATTACTTTTTTGTTGGCAGAAAGGAAGCGTTACTATAGGGGTTGTCACTGGAAGACGATGGTGTT
The DNA here is from genome assembly GCA_947044405.1 of Leptodactylus fallax. Lineage (NCBI taxonomy): Eukaryota > Metazoa > Chordata > Amphibia > Anura > Leptodactylidae > Leptodactylus > Leptodactylus fallax. The sequence goes on along the minus strand of CAMRHE010000133.1, from coordinate 34,331 downwards.
TGCATATCAGCATTTGGGGCCCCGCTTTTAATTTTGCCCAGGGCCCCACTTTGTCTAAAACCGGCCCTGGATATGAGATAGATAGATACGATAGATATGATAGATATGATATAGATATAGATAGATAGATAGATAGATAGATAGATATGAGATGATAGATATGATAGATATGATATGATATGATATATATATATGAGATGATAGATAGATAGGTAGATAGAAAGATATGAGATAGATAGATATGAGATCGATAGATACGAGAGATAGATAATTAGATAGATATGGGAAAGATAGATAGATAGATACATAGATACGAGATAGATAATTAGATAATCTGTAGACTGTGCACAGCGCTCACATGGTGATAGGGCCCCCCTCCTGCCTGGGACCCAGCTTGGTCATACAATCTGTTACGCCATTGCCTATAATGGACATGGCTATTGGATATAATGTTCCCAGCTGCAGTAAACTCAGGTTATTGTACATTTGTGATGGCTGCCGTATCCACTAACTCTGGGAATAGATCGCTGCTGACGTGCCGGTTTTGTCCTGCATTTTCTCTGGAGTATTTGCAGAACTGCATTCCTCAGGATTTTGCAGAACAAATACCATAGGAAAAGCTAGCTACGTGAAATTGTTTTTAAATGATCCATTGAACTTCATATCTACTCACTCTGCAAATATCCTAGGGTGCTTTTGTCAAAACACTATTGAAATGAATAATTCCCAAAGATAGAAACAATTCCAAAATTTAAGATACAATTAACTATTTATAGGCCTGTAAAGCGGCTGATGTTATAAATATGTATTGTTACTTGCAAAAATATGGTTGGCCTTATGATTGTAAAATGTTTCTTGTGATTCCTGGATCGCACAGGTAGCGGGGAGCTGAATACGGAGAGTAATGTTTTATACAAAGCCTCAGGGTGTATTCTATCCAGGTTGCTGGTAGGAAAGTGAGAATCTTGTACGGCAGTAGATGGCGCAGTTTCACAATTGGTGAAATTTTTGCACACTTTTAGGTTTTTGTACATAGAAGTGCATCAGCCGTCTTGTTAATGTTCAGGGTCCCGCACGAGGCCAATGCTTGTCAGTTACCCCCCTTATTTCTTTCCCCTTTCTTCCTTCTGTACCCAATTTATTGATGAAAATAGTAAAAATTTTAAAATGCAGAAAAAATGCAGTGTATCAGGGATAATGAAGGGGTCTCGGGGCATTCCACTTCTATCATAAGATGGGCGACATGTTCTAAACCCATCCATTATTATAAAAATTCACATTTTTGCCTTTGTGCCTCTCAAACCATATACTATATATACTCCCCATGGGTAAAAGGGCCTGCCATCACCTTGAGCAAATATACTGCCAAGGACAGGTTTCGTGGCAAGCATTGAGGCCATATTGATAGGATATATTGGACTGGCAGGGATTGGATTTCTGAGAAATCCAACATTCTTGTTTCTCTTTTCCTTGACATCTGCCCCTTAAGGAGGTCAACTTTTCTCTTATGTGAATGACCTACTTAAAGTGACCCTTGAGTCAAAACTAGAAATCTGACTACATGACACATGTATAATACACATGACGTGACCTCCCATGATGCCTCTGTTTTCCTGTCCCATTTCAAGATGGTGAGAGACTTCCCTATGCGGAGAGCTGTATGTGAGACACAATGCCAACAGCACCAGTTGTCAGGTGCCGCTGTAGAAGTGGATGGAGACTAGCTGCTATGATGTCTCCTATACACTGCACCCATAGAGGAGAAGATGCTGTTCCTCTAATTTGATCTCACTCACCCTCAGATGCAGCAGCACCATGGAGGATAACTTACAGCAGTACTGAGCGGTATACTGTAGTTGTGAGTGCAGCAATGGGTAGGTCTTCAGCTGCCATGTCTCTGTATGCCTCTATCTCTAGCTGCTTCCTCCTTCGTCTCCATAGACCTCTATGGCCATCAAGTACCTTAACCTCAAGTTCGTTGATAATTCTTCGACAGTATTGGTGGCAACAGATCTGGATAGAAGACCCAAACAGCATGGGAGAGCTTGCTTTATTCCCGCCTAGCAGGATGTGTGAGGCTGTAGCATGCAAAGGCTGTATTGGGAATGGTGCAAAATGGCACCGCCCCCTGCACAGCCACTATCGGTGACAATATGGTGCTCCATACAGTTGGCCCTATACTCTTACCATGGCTGACATACTTCTTCACTGTCTGGCCATCATGAAGAAGCTGTCTAGATACCATACACTGCAGGTCAGATGGAGTCCACTAATGGTGGAGAAAAGACACATGTGACACTTGGCTTCTTTCTTGACTACAGCAGATGTTACAGTATAGCAGATCTTCCACCAGTTAACATACAGTGGGGTTCTAGAGTAACTATGCAGGACTCCAGGCTGCGGCAATGAACAACATGTGTCTTCCTTTGCGGGAAATGGACCACGTATAACCACAGGATGCAGGCTCTTGCTCTTCAAATGTACGCTTCAAGGTTGTGTCCCTCTCTCCTACATAAAACTCTCTAATCTTGTCTGACCTCTCTAGATGTTCTCCCCTCCAAGCTGACTGCCTGTTCCTGTGAGCTCTCCTGCGTTAGGTACCTGGAGAACCACGGGGAAGCAACAAACAACTTCTCATGCTGTGAAAAATGGGTTTAATCCTTCCCTGTGCCATAGGCTACCTGTTCAAGGTGTACATCTACACCACCCTATGGGGTTCTGCTCATTTAGGAGAATCACTGTGCCGCCCTCTTTTCAAAAAGTGGCATGTGTAATGTTTTTTTGCATAGATGTTCTCTCCTAGGATTTCCTGATACTTGATTGAATCCATCTTGCCTTCTGCATGTTGCAGGTTTCTGGTGCTAAAGAAAGCAAACTAGTCCCATGGCATCACCAAGCCACTGCTAAACCTTGCTGTAGGCAGGGTATTCTTTTCAGCTTCATTCCTCCTCCTCCATAAAGTTTGCTGATCCATATATCCAAAAAGTTTCAATTTTGTTTCATCACTCCACAAAATTAATAACAAAACTTTTGAGACTTATGATTTGGAGCTTGTTGGAGCTGACTTTTCTTGTGTTTTTGAGTCAGTAGAGGTGTATGTCTTGGAGTTTAAGACCTTTTCAGCTTGTGTAAACTGAAACCTCATTGCCTGCTGCCAGGTTTCAGTCACCTGAGAGTTTTTGACCACCTGCTTCCTCAACAGTCTCGTGACAAATCTTGATAGCTTCCTCTTTCTGTCACATACTGGTAGTGAAGCCAATGTTCCTTTAAAAGGATTTCTCCATGGACATAATCATATTGAAATTTGTAGCCAATTTAGGGTCCATTTATATGGAAGAATTTATAGTTTTCAATGGGGGGCAGAGATTGAAGCAGGACACTAAAAACAAATTCAGCCTAAGAGTCTGCAGCGCGAGTCGCTCCTCTGACTAGACTTATTCATCTGAGCCTAACCAGCAGAAAAATGCGGTGGTGGAAAGGCTGGAGGCTGGAGGGGCGGAAATCTGCCTTAAATTCTACTTCCATTTTTGCCATTTGAACATGCCCAAAAAGTTAAGCATTGCTGCAAATATGAACAATTTTTTTTTACATTTTTCAGTTTTAAAGATTGTCTTATTAATAATAATAATAATACATTTTATTTATATAGCGCCAACATATTCCGCAGCACTGTACAACTTGTAGGGTTCAAGTATTGACAAAAAAGATACATTACAAAGAAATAGTCAATTCACATACTGGGACTGAGGGCCCTGCTCGCAAGAGCTTACAATCTATGAGGTAGAGGGGGTGACACAGGAGGTAGCAGGGGCGGCATCGGAGGTAGCATTGCTTATACAATGGTCAGACAATCGTGTAATAGAGGTTACTGTCATTACACATATATAAAGCTGTATGAGCCGTCACCAGTCGTGTCCTTTAACATGCAGATGGTGCCTGGACATATAAAGTTAGTCTGATACGGCATCATATCCTGTGAGGTAATGTTGAAGCATAAACAGAGGAGGGTACGTTTTAGGGATTCTAACTATGGAAGGGTTTACATTAGGAGTTGTGATAGGCCTGTCTGAAAAGATGAGTCTTTAGTTTGCGCTTGAAGCTGTGGAAATTGGGGGTTAATCTGATAGTCCGGAATAGAGCATTCCAGAGAAGTGGTGCAACTCGGGAGAAGTCTTGTATACGAGCGTGGGAGGTTCTGATAATAGGGGATGTTAGTCTTAGGTCATTGAGTGAACGGAGAGTACGGGTTGGGCGATAGACAGAGATGAGGGAGGAAATGTAGGGAGGTGCAGCATTATGGAGAGCCTCGTGAATGAGGGGGATAAGTTTATATTGTATTCTGTATTGAATAGGCAGCCAATGTAGTGACCGGCACAGACCGGAGGCATCGCTGTAGCGTCTAGACTGATAGATGAGCCTGGCCGCCGCATTCAGAATAGATTGTAGAGGGGAGAGTTTAGTAAGGGGAAGACCGATTAGTAAGGAGTTACAGTAGTCAAGGCGAGAGTGGATCAGGGCAACAATAAGTGTCTTTAGTGTATCTGTGGTAAGGAAAGGGCGGATTCTGGAGATGTTTTTGAGGTGGAGATGACAAGAGCATGCGAGTTATTGGATATGGGGGGTGAAGGAAAGGTCTGAGTCAAACAAAACCCCGAGGCAGCGGGCATACTGCCTAGGAGTTATGGTAAGGCCAGAGACTGCAATGGAGATATCAGGGACAGATCTATTAGATGGTGGAAACAGCAGTAGTTCAGTCTTTGAGAGATTCAGTTTCAGATAGAGCGAAGACATGATATTTGAGACAGCAGAGAGACAGTCACTGGTGTTCTGTATTAGTGCAGGGGTGATGTCACGGGATGACGTATATAATTGGGTGTCATCAGCATAAAGATGGTACCGGAAGCCAAATCTAGTGATGGTTTGTCCAATGGGTGCTGTGTAGAGGGAGAAGAGCAGAGGACCTAGGACCGAGCCCTGAGGAATCCCAACGGCAAGGGGAAGAGGGGAAGAAACAGAGCCCGCAAATGATACACAGAAAGTGCGGTCAGAGAGATAAGAGGAGAACCAGGAGAGAGCGGTGTCTGTGAGGCCGTCAGAGCGGAGCATAGTGAGGAGGAGTTGATGGTCAACAGTGTCAAATGCTGCTGAGAGATCTAGAAGAATAAGAAGAGAGAAGTCACCTTTGGATTTAGCCGTCAGGAGATCATTGGAGACTTTTGTGAGGGCTGATTCAGTAGAGTGCAGAGTGCGGAAGCCAGATTGTAAGGGGTCAAGAAGAGAGTTAGCAGAAAGATAGCGGATTAAACGTCTTAACCATCAGTTTTTGTCTTGATCAGTGGCCAGTGGATCTGACCATGAATGAAGGAACTTTTTATGGTCGGGGACTTGTCAGAAACCCAGCCATGATGTCCTTATTGTATACCGGTTATCAGGCAGGGACACTACATGTATGAGAGGATAACCCGGACACAATAAGGACATCATGGCTGGTTATCAGGAGGACACTACATGTATGAGAAGATAACCCGGACACAATAAGGACATCATGGCTGGTTATCAGGAGGGACACTACATGTATGAGAAGATAACCCAGACACAATAAGAACATCATGGCTGGTTATCAGGAGGACACTACATGTATGAGAAGATAACCCGGACACAATAAGGACATCATGGATGGTTATCAGGAGGACACTACATGTATGAGAAGATAACCCGGACACAATAAGGACATCATGGCTGGGTTTCTGACAAATCCCAGATCATAGAAAGTTCCTGCATTCATGGTCAGATCCATTGGCCACCGATTAAGACATTTTCTGTTGAACCAAATTTGTAATTTGGGTTGAATTATTTTGACTCTTACTCTATGTAATCCAGACAAATGAGTTGTTTTTTTAGGGGGTTGAATATTTTTGCAACACGAAAATCATTTCTTTCTAAAAGTTTGAAGCACAAGAGCCTCTTCTCCTTCTCCTATTTTTTCTCTCTTTTGTTAAGTGAGGACTCATTTGTGTTTCAATACCTTTTTATATCTTCCTTTTATCAATCACCCATGGCATTACCGCATGTATTAGAGTAAGTACCTCAGCAAGGCCCGCAGGCAATATTAAACATTCTCCTTCCTCGCTAAATGATTTTCTGTCAACTAGTATGTCAAGCTTCTCCAGGAGCTGCAAAAGTTCATTTTTAAAGAATTATGTTCAGCAAATGATAAATTAAATCTGGAAAAATCAATGGAATTTAGATTTTTTTAGGAGATACCGGTGATGCTATCAAATAATTTCTTACAAAACTGTTGATCGGTAAACAGTTTTTCATAGATCTAATCCTGGAAGATTAAATAAAATGGCGGCTTTAAGGAACTGCCTTATGAATTCTTCATGAAGAGGAAACATTTTATCAAAGATTTGGTGGTAAGGTTTTTCTGAAGACCGAATGTTTTTGTTTTAATGGACACAAGAAATGAAGAAAATTCTGCAATCTTCTTTGTCTTATATATATATATATATACAGTAATACCTCGTACATTCGCGAGGTTAGGGTCCAGAGCGGGTCGAGGATCGCGAGGAATCGCGAATGTTTGGTACAAGCGCTTAGAAGCGCTTACAATGCCGGTTTCTAATGTTTAACCCCTAAATATCAATAAACTTTACCCTACAGTACTGTACAGTATACTAAAGTATACTGTACAGTACTGTATATTAATACATTCATTCATTTTTCTTATACACTCACAGTAAAATGAAACTAATTACCGGGTACGTAACGAACAGGACGCTACTACCCAATAGCGAAGGTGTTTTTTTTAATTAAATTTCACAGATCTGAAAAAAAAAGAGCAAAATCTATATATGTTAGTTGCCAAAAAAATATCGCGAATCTGTGAATTCGCAAATTCGGGAACGCGAGTGTACGAGGTATTACTGTAGTTCCAACATTTTTCTAACATGCTTTTTCCTTAACCCCTTCCCCGCTCTGCAGCATACTATTACATTGTGCTAAGCGTATAGTTAATGCTCAGCGTCGTAACAGCACGCCAATGTATTAAACCTCTGGATGCCATGATTGATAGTGATCACACCATTCAGGGGGTCCAGGGACAAGATCGGCAAACCCCCCTCCACCCCCTGGATTCATCTTCAGTGCCCTTGCTGATGGAATGAGGTTTGCACTCAAAATCTCACGATACATGACCCCATTCATTCTTTCATGTACACGGATTAGTCGTCCTGGTCTCTTTGCAGAGAAACAGCCCCAAAGCATGATGTTGCCCCCCCCATGCTTCACAGTAGGTATGGTGTTCTTTGGCTGCAACTCAGCATTCACTCTCCTCCAAACACGACGAGTTGTGTTTCTACCAAACAGTTCTACTTTGGTTTCATCTGACCATATGACATTCTCCCAATACTCTTCTGGAACATCCAAATGCTCTCTAGTAAACTTCAGACGGGCCCGGATATGTACTGGCTTAAGCAGGGGGACACGTCTGGCACTGCAGGATCTGAGTCCCTGGCGGCGTAGTGTGTTACTGACGGTAGCCTTTGTTACGTTAGTCCCAGCTTTCTGCAGGTCAGTCATTAGGTCCCCCCGTGTGGTTCTGGGATTTTTGCTCACCGTTCTTGTGATCATTTTGACCTCAACGGGGTGAGATCTTGCGTGGAGCCCCCGATGGAGGGAGATTATCAGTGTATGTCTTCCATTTTCTAATTGTTGCTCCCACAGTTGATTTCTTCACACCAAGCTGCTTGCCTATTGCAGATTCAGTCTTCCCAGCCTGGTGCAGGTCTGCAGTTTTGTTTCTGGTGTCCTTCCACAGCTCTTTGGTCTTCACCATAGTGGAGTTTGGAGTGTGACTGTTTGAGGTTGTGGACAGGTGTCTTTTATACTGATAACAATGTCAAACAGGAGCCATTACTACAGGTAATGAGTGGAGGACAGAGAAGCCTCTTAAAGAAGAAGTTACAGGTCTGTGAGAGCCAGAAATCTTGCTTGTTTGTAGGTGACCAAATACCTATTTTCCACCATAATTTGCAAATAAATTCTTAAAAAATCAGAGATTGTGATTTTCTAGATATGTTTTCTCATTTTGTCTCTCATAGTTGGGGTCTACCTATGATGACAATTACAGGCCGGCCTCATCTTTTTAAGTGGGAGAACTTGCACAATTGGTGGCTGACTAAATACTTTTTTTCCCCACTGTATTCCAAATTGTTTGGTTCCTATTGAAATCGAATAGTTTGTATAAGCATAGTGTCTAGCGCAGTGAAAATAACTGTGTGTAAAAGTGTGTAAAAATGAAAAAAGCAGCAAATAAGGGACAGGGATGTGGCCGTGGTGCTGCTTCTGGTGGTGGTGCAGGGAGATGACGTGTTACATCTGTGCCTGCTATACCTTCCTCTGGTGCAAGCAGGCACCAGGGTTTGCAGCGTATTCTTGTAGGCCACAATAACACTGTCAGAATGTAGAGGCCAAACGAAGTTGAGACATTGGTAGATTACGTCACAAATAGTGCAAGTTCCATTGGATTGTCTTCCACTTCTGCTGAAAGTGCAGAGCTCCCCACACCACCCCCTTCAAAACAGCAAGGTCGTCACAGCCACAAGTCATGGAGCTCTATGATGACCAACAACTTGTATTGGAGGATGAGGATGTGGACAGCAGACCATCGCAGGACATCTACCATGAGGATCAAAACCAAGTGCCAACTTCTGCGGCTTTCTGCAGTGTGGAGACTGAAAAGGATGGCAGCGTTGAAAGGTCGGTGGAAGATGATCTGAGGGGTGATGACCTAGACCCAACATGGATTGAAGGCAATGATAGTTTGGACGAAGAGGTGGTGGCCACGCAGCCCCAGGTAGCCAAAAGACGACGAGAGAAGGGTGCAAAGGAGCAGCGGTCAGCCCATAGCCACGACGTCTTCTGTTACAGCCCACCGCTCCCAGGGACTGAACACACAAAAGCCAGCTCCGAGGATCTCCCCGGCATTTTTTTAAGAAGTGTGCAGAAGACAAAACACAGATCATTTGCACGCAATGCCGCCAATCACTGAAGCGAGGGAAAGGTGTGAATAATCTCAGCACCACATGTATGACCAGGCACCTACAAACAAAACACAAGCTGCAGTGGATGAGACACCAAAAAACATGGAAATAGCCGAGGCTCCCTCTGCTGCTTCAGTTGTCTCAGCCTCTATCACTGTCCCCCGAGCAACAAGGCCACCTGTCTTTATTTTATTTTTATATGTTATTATTTTAAGTACTTTCCTAACCCCATTTTTTGCAGGGCACTTGCCCTCTTATTACCCCATTTTGTAGCCCTCTACTCCTTACTATCCCCATTTTACAGCCATTTTTGGGTCACCAAGTTCAGGTCCCCATTGATTTCATTGGGGTTCAGGTTCCGGTCAAGTTCAGGTACCCGAACCTTTTGGGCAAAGTTCGGCAAACTGGTCGAACCCGAACACTAAAACTGAACAATTGTGGATTATTCTCAGGCGAACCAAAATGGCCACCGCAACATGCATTGTGGTAAATGATTATACTCTGGGGTCTCTTCAAATGTCATCGAGGAGACCTAGAGAGAGCACTGGATGCTGCTAGGAGGCCCAAAAATGGTCAGTTACATTTCTATCCCAACTTGTTCGACCCGAATTGAATCAGGGACCCGAGCGACCCAAAACAAACTGAATCTTGGGAAGTTCGCCCATCTCTACTCACATGCAATTAAAACCCCTTAAACCTTTAAGGACCCAACCTAGTTTGGCAATTAAGGCCCCTTGCAGATGACCTTGGTGTGGGTCAGTGTGCTATCCTTGTATTTCACGGATAGCACACTGACCCATTCTTTCGATGGGCCCATACACACGACCGTGACTTTCACGGTCCCGTGTGCGGGTCGACAGTCCTCATCAGATAGGACAGCTTCTATTCCTGTCCTATTTTACAGCCCGTGCTTCCTATTCATTTATGAAAGGAGCTTCGGAAGCACGGCCCGTGCACGGTCGGCACATGGGGACATCCCTGTGTCCCCCGTGTGCAGCCCGTGCATTTAATTCACGACAACTTTTTTTTTTTGCATTCCAAAATTCATAATGTGACTGTCTTTGATTTTTTTTTCATCGATTATTTTCATAGCCGTAGGACTTATTCTTTGTGTTACTAGTTATATTTTTAGATGGAACCATTTTGGGGTACATATAATGTTTTGTTTAGCTTTTATTAACTTTTTTGGGAGTACTATATGAAAAAAACACTTTTTTGTATTTAATTTTTATCACTTTCACTTTGTGTTCAAAAATGGTATGTTTTTTTTTTTTTTCCAGTGGTTTATAGGATACTATATTTACATTGGTTTTGTTATGTTTCACCACTTTTACTAAATAAAATACTTTTTTGTGAAATAAAGAATTTGCCTGGGGGCACCATATTCTGACAGCTATAACTTCTTGATCTATCCTTATGAGGTTTCTTTTTTGGTTGTGCAAGCTGTACAGTACTTTTTATTGGTACCATTTTCTGTTATGTATAACTTTTTGAACACTTTTTATTCCTCCTTTGTGGGTGGTGAGGTAACCAAAAAACTATTTGCTCATTGAGTTTTTTTTATGGCATTCACCCTACAGGATATATAACATTCGGGCAAATTTATGCAAGTAAGAAGTATGTATGTAAAAAGAAGTCTTGTAGAAAGGATGCGTTACCAAAAATTGTCACAGCTGGCATTTTAAGACCACCCTCAGCATTTTTTGAAAAGCTAGCAGGATGAAGGCTTTCTGGAGATGGGACCATCAGCTCCACCAGATTTATCATCATTTACCGCAGTTGCGAGTTTTTTATTTTTAATTTTTTACATATTTATATTTATATATCTCTCTTTAGATTATCTATAGATATATAAAAACTTGTGTGGACTTGTATTTTGCGGGTTGAATTTTTTTTTTTTTTTAAATAGCACATTTATTAACATTTATCTGAATGCTTTTTTTTTTGTTTGTTTTTTATTGGATGGAGTGGAGTCAAGGGCAACTTACCAGACCGATTAACAGCTTGCACCATATCAGATCCCAGGCTCTTTTTTAATTCTATATATATGTCTGTAGAAGGTTAAACTAGACCGCAACAGTCAAATACTGAATATCCTATATAATCCATTACTATGCTGGATCTGGATTGTATGTCTGGTGTTATATGTCAATAAAGTTACTTCACCTTTATGTGCAACCACAGATGAGTTCTGTAGTTTTCTGTGAATAAAAGTGTTGACCAAAGGGGTTGACCAAAAAAACAACAAAAAAAAAAAAACAGTCTCACCATTTTGTTTGACATCTACCACATGGGATAGTCGAGAGACCCCTACATTGATTAGATGGGTGATCGGTCCTGCCAAAATCATAAGGTTTGGTCAACATAAATCCAATGTGTATGTCTAGCTGTCTAATGATACTTTTTTAACCTGTGTGAGTGACAGGTCATAAATATATCTTCGGAAACCCTTCTTTTTTATGGTGTGTCGTCAAATACTGATGAACAATAATCCAAAAAGTTGTATATTCCTATGTATCTGATGTTGGATAGGAAGAAGGCTTTAAGTCCTACAAGGAAAAAGATCATGAACTTATTTAGACATCATTAATTGAAAGCTACTTAAAGACGAAAGATCTGCAATGGAACTGCGTCTCTGCAAATGGGATAAGGAGCAGATTAGTTTGGGAAGAAAAAACGTTTTTCTCTCTTTTGTTAGCACATCTGAAAGGATAATAAATTACTGGTAAATGATAGTGTGGTCACAGATAAAGTGGTGTCTATGGACCATATAAAAGAATCGAGTCAATCTGGAGCGCAACCTGAAGTTCCTGGACTTCAGTGCAAAATATGTAACAGAGTCCCCACTTACCATATGATATATATAATACTGGGGTCTAAATGTACTGAAGAGAGGCCTTTGGGCCCCCTCAGCCTCCAGGGCCCAATAGTGACTGCTACCGCTACACCCTCTATAGCTACGCCCGAGGAGCCAATGAATCAAAAATTCAGTTTCCAGTTTTAAGAATCCTTCCATTTACATTACCGTGTTGTGTCTTCTAGTCATGACCTGGTGCAGATGTCCTCAAACCATATACAGTAGTCTACAGTGAGGTACATTTTAGTGCCTCCACTGATACCCACAGGTTTATTTGTATTTGGCACCCAATGGCTCGTACATGAGCTTTTTTTTCGCAGGTTTATTTGTGACAGACAATGAGGTGAGGGCTACATATGGTAGAACAGGCCAAGCTTTTTGGAAAGTAGTTAATAGGGAATGTAACACAATCATTGTATGCATTATATGTATTGTATTTTCTGCCTCTTTAGTGATGAGAGAACCTTGCCAGATTTGTCTTGCAAATATTCGTCAGTTTTGACCAGAAGTGCCATTATTATACTCTTTTGACCCAGATGCCAGTATTATAATCACATAGTGTGGTATAATAATAATAAGCAGCTCATGCTTCACCTCTCTGGGACTCTGCCACGGTGCCTGGTCTTGTTTCCCAATCACAGGTCCACAGTCTTGTGGGGGTGGCTGACTTCCTACAAGAGACCGGGAAAGAAGACCTTACACCATGGTGGAGCCCCAGAGAGGCACGTATGAGCTGCTTATTATTTTTCTGCTCCTACCTGTGGCCTCCAATTATCTGAAGATATCCCAGAATATAATAATGATTCTTGGGTTGGGCTGAACCTGAAATTTTTGGGAAACCTGTAATGAACCCAGGTCATACGATCTGGGTTGATCACCCTCATATGACCCTACGTGTTTCTTTTTATAGCAAAAATTCATCAGGGGGTCACGATAGAGTGATGCAGCACATATTCAAGTGTTGCCAAAGATTTCGTCTCCCACACTGACGTTGGTCCCGCTGATTGGATGCACATCACCTTGTACGGGAGAAGCCTTGTGTATAAAAAGGTGGACAGCTGCGCTGTAGTTACCGCTGCCATCAGAGGCGGTCACGCTATACCACCACGTACTATAGTGTTCACTGAACTTGAGCTATCCTTGGCAACACTTGAATATGTGCTGCCTCACTCTATCGTGACCCCTGATGAATTTTTATTATAAAAAGAAACGCGTAGGGTCGTTATTTAGGACAGTTTCGGAGTGTTTCTCTCTCCCTTTGCACTAGTCTGGGCTGCCTGGAGACTCTAGACACTATTGGCTTGGCGTTAGGCCCGTAGCCTCAGTGCCTGTTTCTCTTTTTGTATTTATATGCAGCATTTCAGCTTTTCTGTGCGCATTAGGGGATTTGAGTAACCCTCATTGTGATTTTGAGTAGGGAGATTAGTCTGCAGATAGGGTCTAATCAAGCGTTGCTGTTTACTGGTGCGGTGTATATCGCTACGGCAGGAATTTGCTGTCCCTATTCTAATGTTACTCCCTTTTTAGTATCACTATTGTTTCAATAAGGACCACATTGTAATTAAAAATTTTTTTTTCTTTATTAAAAGTTATGTTTTAACTTAAAATCTATTGAGCCTATTGACTATAATTGTCTATGAGTCATGCGTTTAACAATGGGCAAAATATTTCTAGCCATCCGTTAATTTTACTCAGTATGTTGTCTGGGTAATGCAGAATAAGGGGTGATCTTTCTATCCTCTCTCCACTCTGACCAAGAGATGAGGATCCTGGGCAGAGGACCCCCGCACCTCTATTAATTCAGATTCCCCTAATAAGATATATGATAATTGGATTCGGAAACCCTTTAAAGATTCAGCATTATACTATGGACCTGGCGCAGTTTCCTGGTCTGTACTGAATGATGCTGATCACTTGACTTATTCAGCATGTTTTCACCAGATGGTTATTTGCGCTACTTGTATCGCTGCGTTCTCTAACACAAAGTGTCACCAAGAGATGAATTACAAAGATCAGGATGACACGGTAACGCTCGACTTGTAATTTGCTTTTAATATGTGACCTGAGGGCAAACAGCAAAATCAATTTTACAATTAAAATTTAAATTATGAATCTTATCTCCTGATAGAGATCTATTGACGGCTGCTCTTTAGAATGCACAACCAGGGGAACGACTTCCACCCCTGACATTTCAGATTACAGCTGCAGCCATGTTTTCTGCATATAGTATCCTGATACTAGGTCACATACATAAATTTTAAAGGAACACTAAACAGAAAAGACACTAAAATTAAAACATATGTCATTTCCTCATTCCCATTGATCCTACTTTATCTCATATGACAATTGAAAATGAAGAATATACACAGAAAGGAGCTGAGCCTTGTTCCCTCTCCTCATTGTCCTGTGACTGGCTGTAAGACAACTGGCTGCAGCAGAAGCCTCCATCTTCTACTCTGTCTGCAGTAGGATACAAAGATGGTCTCAATCCATGCTTTTGTCTAAGCCCCACCCCAAGAAATGTGGAAATGATCAGCAAGAGATTAGCAATTATAATATATATATATATATATATATATATATATATATATATATATATATATATTGTGTGTCCTGTGTGTGGCTGTAAGAGAACTGGCTGCAGCAGGAGCCTCCTCCCTCTGATCTGTCTACTGTAGGATACAAACATAGTTTACGATTCATCCTTTTGTCTAAGCCTCACCCTAGCCAAGAATGATCAGCAAGCAATTAATTAAAACTGATTGATGAATATATAAATAAATATGCTCTGTGTGTCTGAGGAGCTCAGCCATACCCCACTTCTTCCTCAATGTCTTGTATAGGGCTGTAAGACAACTAGCTGCAGCAGGAGCTCTGTCTGCAGTAGGATACAAAGATGGTTGCAATCCATGCTTTTGTTCAAGACCCACCCAAGAAAAAAATGGAACAATTCAGAAATGATTGCACTGCTGGCATTGAGCCCACTGCATAAGAAATGAGCCACTCCAGTTGGCATTTCGGCACGAAGATGGACACTATTGAATGAGGGACACAAGATGACACTGGAAAATGATTACTATGTGGTAACATGAATACTATTATGATAGGGGATAAAAAAATATTTTATTACATTGGGGAGCACAGAGAGAGACTATTATTTTGCAGTGTTAAAGAAAATAATCAATATAGTCTTTACTAATAATCAATTGCTAACATATTGTGTTGCATTATATTATAGCTTTTACTTTATTACTCACGTTTTCACATGCGACCTTGTTGCTATATTCCTTTCAAGAAAGTTCATCTATGATCTAATTACTTAAAACCTACCAAGTCCAGAAACCTTGGGTTGAGGCTTATATTTTTGCCAGAAGGTGTGCTGTCTCTCATTAGGGAGAGATTGTATAAGGATTTATTAGACCATGCATATCCTGCTAAGAATTATGGATAAGAAATACAAATAAGACCTCATTGGTGAAAATGAGGAATTTGCTACTAGTGCAACCTATTGGAAGGTAGCCTCTAATAGTTGGTGCTAGGAGCAAATTCCTCTTTCTCACCAGTGAGGAACTATTAGCCAAAACACTGGAGACATGCCTGATTGTATAGACCACATGTTGTTTCTTAGAACCCCTGTTTTTGGGACATGAGCTAGGTTTCTCTACCAGTTCCGACAGCCTCCATGGCCACGTTTTTGTTTCATTAATTTTTTAGGTTTCCTTTATCTCTAAATCTTTTTTGCTGTAACCTCACTTCTTAATAAACTTTCATCTTCTTTTAACCTCCTAGGAGACAGTTTTGTAGAAAGTTTTGTATAACAGTAGGGGCAACAAGGGGAGTATTTTGAGGGCATACATAGGGCATTATTAACAATGGAAGCAAAAGGGAAATTATTACTATGTGGGGCATACATACAGTATTATTACTGTGCGGGTGCACAAATGGGGCAACTCCTTCTTTTTTAATGGAACAAAGTGGCACAAAGGATGGCAATATTACAGTGAGCACAAAGGGCCCTTTTTGGGGGCACGAAGTAAATTTTTTTTTCTGAATAGAGGAACGAAGAAAAACAGTGGGACATAAAAGAGACATTTTTATTTTGTGGTGGGATTAATGGGGGAATTATTACTGTGTTGCTGCACTGACGGGAAGTGGGGATATCAGTGGGTTGCGGAGTTTGTATGCCGAAATAGTTGGGGCTGGAAGAAGTCTACCTAGCAGTCTGGAAGATGATGTCAACTCCCTGACAAGTTTCATACACTCTCCGATAAGTGACTGCCTATTTACAGCCAGTGACTACTTAGTTCTGCTGCTTATAATTAGAGGAGACATTTTTTTGATGGACAGATCAGGTATCATTACCAGATGACGGATAATTTTACCAGCGACACATTATCATCTGCCATTCTTCACTGCGGGAATCAATTGTCTTATGAAATTTGCAATTCTCTTTTTGACCTTTTCTGATTATCTGACTAAAAATAGAAAGTATAATAAGAAAAATTGGAGAAGTCGCATCATGAAAGGAGACAAAGTGTGAAGAATGTTTCAT
The DNA here is from genome assembly GCA_947044405.1 of Leptodactylus fallax. Taxonomy (NCBI): domain Eukaryota; kingdom Metazoa; phylum Chordata; class Amphibia; order Anura; family Leptodactylidae; genus Leptodactylus; species Leptodactylus fallax. The sequence goes on along the minus strand of CAMRHE010000133.1, from coordinate 17,878 downwards.
ATTGGCATTGACAATTGCTGAAAAAGTTTCTTCCTTATATTTCAGTATTGTATGAACCTGGTTGAAAGGTCACATGTGTACAGGTCCTCTAACTTATTTGATTAGCTTCATATATATGTCTTATGTAATAGATCTAACACGCAGAAGTAGAGGAGAAATGAACCAATAGTTAAACTACCTTCTTTTCTTTATTGGAAAACATGGCCGACAATCTCTGGGACCTAGCGGCAAGAAAAATTTAAAGGGTTTGTCCAAATTTCCTTTTTTCAAGTGTTTGAAAAACAACAATAATTCTAAACAACCCTTTTAACTCTGTATGGACTGGGCCATAGTCTATTATTTTTTTTATTTTACTCCCTGCCTTCCAATTATCATAACTTCTTAATTATTGCCTATAGGAGCTGTTTTTTTTTTTGTTAGTTTTTTTTGCAGGACAAGTTGTATTTTCTATTTACAAAATGTAATTTCCCATATAATGCATTGTGAATGGTAAAAAAATGTTGCATTTAGTGTGCATTAAAAATGACATGTTACTATAACTTACCAAATTTATTTTTTAGTATTTTATGCTTCACTCTACACTTATACTTTTTATATTTTTATTAGAGATTATTTGTATTTTACATTTTTATTAGAGATTATTTTTTGAGGGTGAGCTGTAGTGTGTATTGGTATTTATTTTTACCTTTTGGTCACCTTATATCTTTTACCGTAGAAAATAAAAACTTTTAGTTTTTAAAAGTTCAGACATTTTCAGACTTGGCAATGTTAATTATATGTAGAATTTTCTTTATTCATTTATTTATGTAGGTAAAATTAGAAAAAGGGGTGTTTTGAATTTTTATTGATGATTTTTGTAGTTATTTTTATTCCCTCATTATTATTATTTTATTATTATTTATTAAAATATTATATATTTATATTATATTATTTTATTATTATATTATATAGTATTATATCATTATTCCTTATTTTATATGCAATATACTGTGATACTTCTGTGTTGATTAAACTGCTGTTTTTTTGTAGTCTGTTGCCTGAGCCTTCAATAGTCTCAAAGGAGACATTACATGAGTGAAGGATGGTGGCCCACATACAATTTATTGGCTTAGATGCTAGGACAACTAAGTGGTTGGAAAGTCACAATCGGTACTGCCACTAACCCGGATGTTAGTTGTGGTTGTCAGTAGTATAACAGAGCAGCTCCTGATCCCGTGCCATATTTGCCAGACTGGCAGCAATTCATAACACAGTCACTGGATGGCCACACATAACAACATGGATCGACATCTCATGACAGAGTATTGCAAAATCATGTTTTTGTTACAGACTTGGTCATCTAGCACCATTTACATGATGAGCCAAAAGTAAAGGTAAGGAAGGACATATAATGGGATGATCCAAATAAAACACCTGCAGTAGAGATGAGGAATCGAAGCTGACGAAGTGGAATTCGATCTGAATTTCAGGAAATCTTCGATTCGCCTTGATTCCAGCTTTCCTCATGCTTCGATGTATCAAATTGCATTTTTTAATAAAATGGCTGCTGCACATGTTAGGACAAGGGGGAAGGGACTCTGGGAACGTGGGATCACCCACAATGCCAAGCGTGCAGCTAATCAGCAGCCAGCCGGCCCTGTGATGTCACAGCCCTATAAAACCCTCAGCCATTTTAGGGTCAGTCATTTCACATCGTACTTAGTGCAGGGACAGACGTCAGCAGGCGCTAGGGAAAGTGGTAGAAAACAATTCAAAACTGCTAGAAGTTCAGGAAAAAAGCCTTAGAACTGTAGGGAAAGGATAGGGAGGAATTTACAGAAGAGTATTGAAGCCGAACAGGGTTCATTTGGGGTGGTTGCAGTGTTAGTAATAGCAACAATTGTACTACACATTGCAGCACTCACTGCCATTATACTGCTGCTCATTGCACGTTTGTAATAGATCATATCTGTGTGTGATCTATTGTGTGTTCAAGGTAGAACATAACAAGCCTTTTGCAGTACAGTAGTAGCAAAAAAACTGAATTCTTATACAGTAATCTGTACATTAATCTGTTATAAGGCCTTTTTAAAAGCGTTTATTATTGGGGAAAATAATAAGGGGTTTATTCGCCGTTGTGTGTTGTAGGTAGAAAATTACAGGCCTTTTTGCCCTGTATTATTTTCGTTTTCATTTACTTATTTGATATAACAGTATGTCAGACAGAGAAGTGAGAGACCATGCGCAGGGGAGGGCCACAGGCCTAAATGTTTCTTGCGCAGGCACAGGTCGCAGCAGAGTAAGGGGATGTGGCAGCAGGGGTCAGTTACAGAGGCCTGAGCTCCCAGTGTCAAGTAGCGGTCGTGTCTTGACCAGCAACCCAATGGTGGTAGACTGGTTGACTCGGTCATCCACTTCATCCCAAATCACATCAGACACCCCCAGCCAAGAGTCGGTGGGTTCATCAGACACAACCCTTAGTTGGCATGTCCCAGGAGCAGGCCCTGTGCCCTCACGTGTCCTCAACCTGCCTCTGTCCTTTTCTGTTCCCTCAGCCAGAAAAGTACTCTATGCTGTGGGCTCAGATCCACTGTACAGTGAGGAGGAGGTACTAGAGAACAGTCTGCAGCTACTGCTCAGCCAAGATGTGTAGGAGACATGCGCCGCTTCCTCCGGTAGGCAGGCAAGTAGTGATGAGGAGAGTGGCGTGGGAGCTGGTGTTGCGAGCGGTCAGTCTCCTGGCTCAGAGACCATTAAGGAGGACATCAGTGACCTGCAGACAGTAGTGGATGACGATGTAGCCGATCACAATTGGGAGCCTGGTGACGAAGGGGCTTCATCATCATCCTGAGAAGAGGGTGGCAGCTTGCACACAAGGTAGCGGCGGAGTCAGCAGGGTGGCAGCAGTGGGAGGTCGGGAGCCAAACGTGCCTGTGGTAGACCACCCACTCCGCAGGAGCCTACTTGCCCGGAAAGCAGTGGTGCAGGGGTTCACAAAGGCAGTGGCGGCAGCAGTCAGTTAGTGCGGAGTGTTGGGGGTAAAATCACCTACTCGGCTGTGTGGCAGTTTTTTGTTAAGCCACCGGGGGAGGTGAACATGGCCATATGTGTAATCTGTGGGCAGAAGGTAAATCAGTCATTGCGTCAGCTATCCATCACTGAAGCGATTTCGAGGAGACAACAGTATGTGTACACTCATCCAACGGTGCAGAAGCTGAATGTGCTCCTGTCTAAGTTTCTAGTAATGTATTCCCTCCATTTCCAAGTGGTGGACTCTGCACCTTTCAGAGAACTGATGGCTTGTGCCGAGCCAAGGTGGAGAGTCCCAAGCCGTCATTTCTTTGCCAAAAAGGCAGTACCAGCCCTGCACAAATATGTAGAAGAGAAGGTGGGCCAGTCCTTGAGCCTGTCGGTGTCTACCAAAGTGCACAGCAGCACCGACGTGTGGAGCTGTAACTATGGTCAAGGACATGTCCTTTATGGCCCACTGGGTTAATGTGGTGCCTGCCCAGACACACCAGCAACTTGGACAGGTGACGCAGCTTCCGCCTCCACGTTCTCACGCCATTGGTCCTGCAACAATGTCCGCCTCATCCTCCACTGTGTCCTCAGCCTCCACTGCAGGGACAATTCACAGTGCTCCTCCAGTATACCGTATGTGCAGGGCACAGTGGTGTCACGCTGTTCTACATCTCATTTGCCTGGGCGAACTAAGTCACACAGGGGAGGAACTGCTCTGTGTCCTCAATTAAGAAATCGAATCCTGGCTTTCTCCAAGACAACTTAGATTCGGAACCATGGTGACCAACAACGGGAAGAACATGGTGTCGGTGCTACTTTGTGTCCTCCTAATGCTGCTGCCACCGGGTCACTGTATGGCCTCCTCATGCTGCTGCCACTGCTGGGTCACTACATTGCCTCCACATGCTTCTGCCACCTCCACATTATGTCACCTTGCCACTCTGTGGCCTCCTCATGTTGCTGCCACCTCCACCTTATGTCACCTTGCCACTCTGTAGACATTAGAGATTAATTTATTTGCCGCAAAGTAATTCGGATCGAAGCTAATTTTTGTGGAACTTCGAATCGAACTGCCGAATTTCTCGTTCGATTCGGCAGTTCGATTCGAAGTTCCAAAAATTTAGCTTCGATCCGAATTACTTCACGGCAAATAAACAGCTATTTCCGGGCTCCAGAGAGCCGGGGTGGGCAGGTGGACGGCAAAATGGCGGAAGCCCTTGGATGTCTCTCTTTCTCTCCAGCACGGACAACTTTTATTCATGTGGAAGAGTCTGCTAACAAGCAAAGACATGCCTACCCAATCACATCATGTGACCGGAATCGTGGCAAATCGAAGATTTCCTGAAATTCGGATTGAATTCCACTTCTGTAGTATCGATTTGCTCATCTCTAGTAGACATCTATGTGGAATCAGTAGATGACGGTGTAAAAGGAGTGCGCTGTTTCATGCTACAGTAGGATGTCGGGCCTCTGCACGGTTCTTTATACCTGGCACTTCACACTTAAGTTAGTCAGTTTTGGCCCCAGTGGTTCTAAGAGCGATGTCTGTCATGTGCGTGTCATTCGGACTCACAGTATTGTTTCACTAACACAGAAGGCTCCCTATGCGTGTTACTGCAAGGCACAGTGTTCTACACCACTATACAGGCTCTCTGAAACCAGGAAATAACTGTTTTTTAACGTGATTCACTGCGGATTAATTTGGATCGAAGCAAATCTTTTTGGAAACTTCAGAGAATCGGTTGAATTAAATTTTTCATTTAAATTCGCTCATCTCTAATCTGCAGGTTGAGCTGACTTTGGTCTAATGTGTATGGCAAGTTTTAGTCTTCATGTTGGTCACGGAATCTATGTCCTTTTAAATCGTGCAAAAGCAATGTTTCCAAGAAGCATATGCAACTTTCTTAGTCAATCTTTTCATTTTCAATAATTTAGGTTTATTCATAAACTTTCAGATTTCTATTGACCGTGTTGTTCCGAAATATCATGCAACACATACAGGATGCAGTGTGAGAGATTTCCCCAGTAGACAATGAGTGCCAAGACATTTGCTTTTATCATGTCACTTGACTGCTCTGATCGTTGTGACAAGGTGGGACATTTTACACGAGATAAGTGCAAACATCTAAACTACACATCAGGAAGAACTATAAACAGAAATGTACAATTCTCCCAAAAATCTGTAAAGGAATAATGGACCCAAAATATTTCTGAATTAACTATTATATAACAATGAGATACTAAAACTTAAAGAGAACAAGACTGTAATACCATAGACAGCCAATGCACAAGAAAGATGCTATTAATGGAAAAAGGGATCTTGTTTCTAATCTCATAGATTTTTTTGTTTTTACTTCCCATTATATTGTTAGTTGAAATATATAAATATACTGAGCATTGCCCATTACCATTCTTCTGGCAAGGAAAATGTTACTAATCGGGTTTCACTTCATTCATAAATTTCCAGGAGGGATAGCAAAGCAGTATTTACTGACAGATCCTCTATATACTACACCACACAGGACAGATCCTCTATATACTACACCACACAGGAGAGAGGACAGATCCTCTATATACTACACCACACAGGAGAGAGGACAGATCTTCTATATACTACACTACACAGGAGAGAGGACAGATCCTCTATATACTACACCACACAGGAGAGAGGACAGATCTTCTATATACTACACCACACAGGAGAGATCCTCTATATACTACACCACACAGGAGAGAGGACAGATCCTCTATATACTACACCACACAGGAGAGAGGACAGATCCTCTATATACTACACCACACAGGAGAGAGGACAGATCCTCTATATACTACACCACACAGGAGAGAGGACAGATCCTCTATATACTACACCACACAGGAGAGATCCTCTATATACTACACCACACAGGAGAGAGGACAGATCCTCTAAATACTACACCACACAGGAGAGAGGACAGATCCTCTATATACTACACCACAGAGGACAGATCCTCTATATACTACACCACACAGGAGAGAGGACAGATCCTCTATATACTACACCACACAGGAGAGATCCTCTATAAACTACACCGCACAGGAGAGAGGACAGATCCTCTATATACTACACCACACAGGAGCAGATCCTCTATATACTACACTACACAGGAGAGAGGACAGATCCTCTATATACTACACCACACAGGAGAGAGGACAGATCCTCTATATACTACACCACACAGGGGGAGATCCTCTATATACTACACCACACAGGAGAGAGGACAGATCCTCTATATACTACACCACACAGGAGAGAGGACAGATCCTCTATATACTACACCACACAGGAGAAAGGACAGATCCTCTATATACTACACCACACAGGAGAGAGGACAGATCCTCTATATACTACACCGCACCAGAGAGAGGACAGATCCTCTATATACTACACCGCACAGGACAGATCCTCTATATGCTACACCACACAGGAGAGAGGACAGATCCTCTATATACTACACCACACAGGAGAGATGACAGATCCTCTATATACTACACCACACAGGAGAGAGGACAGATCCTCTATATACTACACCACACAGGAGAGAGGACAGATCCTCTATATACTACACCACACAGGAGAGAGGACAGATCCTCTGTATACTACACCACACAGGAGAGAGGACAGATCCTCTATATACTACACCACACAGGGGAGAGGACAGATCCTCTATATACTACACCACACAGGAGAGAGGACAGATCCTCTATATACTACACCACAGAGGACAGATCCTCTATATACTACACCACACAGGAGAGAGGACAGATCCTCTATATACTACACCACACAGGAGAGATCCTCTATATACTACACCGCACAGGAGAGAGGACAGATCCTCTATATACTACACCACACAGGACAGATCCTCTATATACTACACCACACAGGAGAGAGGACAGATCCTCTATATACTACACCACACAGGAGAGAGGACAGATCCTCTATATACTACACCACACAGGGGGGAGATCCTCTATATACTACACCACACAGGAGAAAGGACAGATCCTTTATATACTACACCACACAGGAGAGAGGACAGATCCTCTATATACTACACCACACAGGAGAGATGACAGATCCTCTATATACTACACCACACAGGAGAGAGGACAGATCCTCTATATACTACACCACACAGGAGAGAGGACAGATCCTCTATATACTACACCACACAGGAGAGAGGACAGATCCTCTGTATACTACACCACACAGGAGAGAGGACAGATCCTCTATATACTACACCACACAGGGGAGAGGACAGATCCTCTATATACTACACCACACAGGAGAGAGGACAGATCCTCTATATACTACACCACACAGGACAGATCCTCTATATACTACACCACACAGGAGAGAGGACAGATCCTCTATATACTACACCACACAGGAGAGAGGACAGATCCTCTATATACTACACCACACAGGAGAGAGGACAGATCCTCTATATACTACACCACACAGGAGAGAGAGGACAGATCCTCTATATACTACACCACACAGGAGAGAGGACAGATCCTCTATATACTACACCACACAGGAGCAGATCCTCTATATACTACACCACACAGGAGAGAGGACAGATCCTCTATATACTACACCACACAGGACAGATCCTCTATATACTACACCACACAGGACAGATCCTCTATATACTACACCACACAGGACAGAGGACAGATCCTCTATATACTACACCACACAGGACAGATCCTCTATATACTACACCACACAGGAGAGAGGACAGATCCTCTATATACTACACCACACAGGAGAGAGGACAGATCCTCTATATACTACACCACACAGGACAGATCCTCTATATACTACACCACACAGGAGAGAGGACAGATCCTCTATATACTACACCACACAGGAGAGAGGACAGATCCTCTATATACTACACCACACAGGAGAGAGGACAGATCCTCTATATACTACACCACACAGGAGGGCAGATCCTCTATATACTACACCACACAGGAGAGAGGACAGATCCTCTATATACTACACCACACAGGAGAGAGGACAGATCCTCTATATACTACACCACACAGGAGAGAGGACAGATCCTCTATATACTACACCACACAGGACAGAGCCTCTATATACCACACCACACAGGAGAGAGGACAGATCCTCTATATACTACACCGCACAGGACAGATCCTCTATATACTACACCACACAGGAGAGAGGACAGATCCTCTATATACTACACAGGAGAGAGGACAGATCCTCTATATACTGCACACAGGAGAGAGGACAGATCCTCTATATACTACACCCACGGAGAGAGGACAGATCCTCTATATACTACACCGCACAGGAGAGAGGACAGATCCTCTATATACTACACAGGAGAGAGGACAGATCCTCTATATACTACACAGGAGAGAGGACAGATCCTCTATATACTACACAGGAGAGAGGACAGATCCTCTATATACTACACCACACAGGAGAGAGGACAGATCCTCTATATACTACACAGGAGAGAGGACAGATCCTCTATATACTACACCGCACAGGAGAGAGGACAGATCCTCTATATACTACACCACACAGGAGAGAGGACAGATCCTCTATATACTACACCACACAGGAGAGGGGACAGATCCTCTATATACTACACCACACAGGAGAGAGGACAGATCCTCTATACACTACACCACACAGGAGAGAGGACAGATCCTCTATATACTACACCACACAGGAGAGATCCTCTATATACTACACCACACAGGAGAGAGAGGACAGATCCTCTATATACCACACCACACAGGAGAGAGGACAGATCCTCTATATACTACACCACACAGGAGAGAGGACAGATCCTCTATATACTACACCGCACAGGAGAGAGGACAGATCCTCTATATACTACACCACACAGGAGAGAGGACAGATCCTCTATATACTACACCACACAGGAGAGGGGACAGATCCTCTATATACTACACCACACAGGAGAGATCCTCTATATACTACACCACACAGGAGAGAGGACAGATCCACTATATACTACACCACACAGGAGAGAGGACAGATCCTCTATATACTACACCACACAGGAGAGAGGACAGATCCTCTATATACTACACCACACAGGAGAGAGGACAGATCCTCTATATACTACACCACACAGGAGAGAGGACAGATCCTCTGTATACTACACCACACAGGAGAGAGGACAGATCCTCTATATACTACACCACACAGGGGAGAGGACAGATCCTCTATATACTACACCACACAGGAGAGAGGACAGATCCTCTATATACTACACCACAGAGGACAGATCCTCTATATACTACACCACACAGGAGAGAGGACAGATCCTCTATATACTACACCACACAGGAGAGATCCTCTATAAACTACACCGCACAGGAGAGAGGACAGATCCTCTATATACTACACCACACAGGACAGATCCTCTATATACTACACCACACAGGAGAGAGGACAGATCCTCTATATACTACACCACACAGGAGAGAGGACAGATCCTCTATATACTACACCACACAGGGGAGATCCTCTATATACTACACCACACAGGAGAGAGGACAGATCCTCTATATACTACACCACACAGGAGAGAGGACAGATCCTCTATATACTACACCACACAGGAGAGAGGACAGATCCTCTATATACTACACCACACAGGAGAGAGGACAGATCCTCTATATACTACACCACACAGGAGAGAGGACAGATCCTCTATATACTACACCACACAGGAGAGAGGACAGATCCTCTGTATACTACACCACACAGGAGAGAGGACAGATCCTCTATATACTACACCACACAGGGGAGAGGACAGATCCTCTATATACTACACCACACAGGAGAGAGGACAGATCCTCTATATACTACACCACACAGGACAGATCCTCTATATACTACACCACACAGGAGAGAGGACAGATCCTCTATATACTACACCACACAGGAGAGAGGACAGATCCTCTATATACTACACCACACAGGAGAGAGGACAGATCCTCTATATACTACACCACACAGGAGAGAGGGACAGATCCTCTATATACTACACCACACAGGAGAGAGGACAGATCCTCTATATACTACACCACACAGGACAGATCCTCTATATACTACACCACACAGGAGAGAGGACAGATCCTCTATATACTACACCACACAGGACAGATCCTCTATATACTACACCACACAGGACAGATCCTCTATATACTACACCACACAGGACAGAGGACAGATCCTCTATATACTACACCACACAGGACATATCCTCTATATACTACACCACACAGGAGAGAGGACAGATCCTCTATATACTACACCACACAGGAGAGAGGACAGATCCTCTATATACTACACCACACAGGACAGATCCTCTATATACTACACCACACAGGAGAGAGGACAGATCCTCTATATACTACACCACACAGGAGAGAGGACAGATCCTCTATATACTACACCACACAGGAGAGAGGACAGATCCTCTATATACTACACCACACAGGACAGATCCTCTATATACTACACCACACAGGAGAGAGGACAGATCCTCTATATACTACACCACACAGGAGAGAGGACAGATCCTCTATATACTACACCACACAGGAGAGAGGACAGATCCTCTATATACTACACCACACAGGACAGAGCCTCTATATACCACACCACACAGGAGAGAGGACAGATCCTCTATATACTACACCACACAGGAGAGATCCTCTATATACTACACCACACAGGAGAGAGAGGACAGATCCTCTATATACTACACCACACAGGAGAGAGGACAGATCCTCTATATACTACACCACACAGGAGAGAGGACAGATCCTCTATATACTACACCACACAGGAGAGAGGACAGATCCTCTATATACTACACAACAGGAGAGAGGACAGATCCTCTATATACTGCACAGGAGAGAGGACAGATCCTCTATATACTACACCGGAGAGAGGACAGATCCTCTATATACTACACCGCACAGGAGAGAGGACAGATCCTCTATATACTACACAGGAGAGAGGACAGATCCTCTATATACTACACAGGAGAGAGGACAGATCCTCTATATACTACACAGGAGAGAGGACAGATCCTCTATATACCACACAGGAGAGGAGACCTCTATATACTACACCACACAGGAGAGAGGACAGATCCTCTATATACTACACAGGAGAGAGGACAGATCCTCTATATACTACACCACACAGGAGAGAGGACAGATCCTCTATATACTACACCACACAGGAGAGAGGACAGATCCTCTATATACTACACCACACAGGAGAGGGGACAGATCCTCTATATACTACACCACACAGGAGAGAGGACAGATCCTCTATATACTACACCACACAGGAGAGAGGACAGATCCTCTGTATACTACACCACACAGGAGAGAGGACAGATCCTCTATATACTACACCACACAGGAGAGAGGACAGATCCTCTATATACTACACCACACAGGAGAGATCCTCTATATACTACACCACACAGGAGAGAGGACAGATCCTCTATATACCACACCACACAGGAGAGAGGACAGATCCTCTATATACTACACCACACAGGAGAGAGGACAGATCCTCTATATACTACACCACACAGGAGAGAGGACAGATCCTCTATATACTACACCGCACAGGAGAGAGGACAGATCCTCTATATACTACACCGCACAGGAGAGAGGACATATCCTCTATATACTACACCACACAGGAGAGGGGACAGATCCTCTATATACTACACCACACAGGAGAGATCCTCTATATACTACACCGCACAGGAGAGAGGACAGATCCTCTATATACTACACCACACAGGAGAGATCCTCTATATACTACACCACACAGGAGAGAGGACAGATCCTCTATATACTACACTACACAGGAGAGAGGACAGATCCTCTATATACTACACCACACAGGACAGGTCCTCTATATACTACACCACACAGGAGAGAGGACAGATCCTCTATATACTACACCACACAGGAGAGCTGACAGATCCTCTATATACTACACCACACAGGAGAGAGGACAGATCCTCTATATACTACAGCACACAGGACAGATCCTCTATATACTACACCGCACAGGAGAGAGGACAGATCCTCTATATACTACACCACACAGGACAGGTCCTCTATATACTACAACACACAGGAGAGAGGACAGATCCTCTATATACTACACCACACAGGAGAGAGGACAGATCCTCTATATACTACACCACACAGGAGAGAGGACAGATCCTCTATATACTACACAGGAGAGAGGACAGATCCTCTATATACTACACCGCACAGGAGAGAGGACAGATCCTCTATATACTACACCACACAGGAGAGAGGACAGATCCTCTATATACTACACCACACAGGAGAGGGGACAGATCCTCTATATACTACACCACACAGCAGAGAGGACAGATCCTCTATATACTACACTACACAGGAGAGAGGACAGATCCTCTATAATACTACACCACACAGGAGAGATCCTCTATATACAACACCATACAGGAGAGAGAGGACAGATCCTCTATATACCACACCACACAGGAGAGAGGACAGATCCTCTATATACTACATCACACAGGAGAGAGGACAGATCCTCTATATACTACACCGCACAGGAGAGAGGACAGATCCTCTATATACTACACCATACAGGAGAGGGGACAGATCCTCTATATACTACACCACACAGGAGAGAGAGGACAGATCCTCTATATACCACACCACACAGGAGAGAGGACAGATCCTCTATATACTACACCGCACAGGAGAGAGGACAGATCCTCTATATACTACACCGCACAGGAGAGAGGACAGATCCTCTATATACTACACCATACAGGAGAGGGGACAGATCCTCTATATACTACACCACACAGGAGAGATCCTCTATATACTACACCGCACAGGAGAGAGGACAGATCCTCTATATACTACACCACACAGGAGAGATCCTCTATATACTACACCACATAGGAAAGAGGACAGATCCTCTATATACTACACTACACAGGAGAGAGGACAGATCCTCTATATACTACACCACACAGGACAGGTCCTCTATATACTACACCGCACAGGAGAGAGGACAGATCCTCTATATACTACACCACACAGGAGAGCTGACAGATCCTCTATATACTACACCACACAGGAGAGAGGACAGATCCTCTATATACTACACCACACAGGAGAGCTGACAGATCCTCTATATACTACACCACACAGGAGAGAGGACAGATCCTCTATATACTACACCACACAGGAGAGGACAGATCCTCTATATACTACACCACACAGGAGAGATCCTCTATATACTACACCACATAGGAAAGAGGACAGATCCTCTATATACTACACTACACAGGAGAGAGGACAGATCCTCTATATACTACAGCACACAGGACAGATCCTCTATATACTACACCGCACAGGAGAGAGGACAGATCCTCTATATACTACACCACACAGGACAGGTCCTCTATATACTACAACACACAGGAGAGAGGACAGATCCTCTATATACTACACCACACAGGAGAGAGGACAGATCCTCTATATACTGCACCACACAGGAGAGAGGAGAGATCCTCTATATACTACACCACACAGGACAGATCCTCTATATACTACACCACAGATGAGAGAGGACAGATCCTCTATATACTACACCACACAGGAGAGAGGACAGATCCTCTATATACTACACCACACAGGAGAGATCCTCTATATACTACACCACACAGGAGAGAGGACAGATCCTCTATATACTACACCACACAGGAGAGAGGACAGATCCTCTATATACTACACCACACAGGAGAGAGGACAGATCCTCTATATACTACACAGGAGAAAGGACAGATCCTCTATATACTACACCAGACAGGAGAGAGGACAGATCCTCTATATACTACACCGCACAGGAGAGAGGACAGACCCTCTATATACTACACCACACAGGAGAGATGACAGATCCTCTATATACTACACCAAACAGGAGAGATGACAGATCCTCTATATACTACACCACACAGGAGAGAGGACAGACCCTCTATATACTACACCACACAGGAGAGATGACAGATCCTCTATATACTACACCACACAGGAGAGATGACAGATCCTCTATATACTACACCACACAGGAGAGAGGACAGATCCTCTATATACTACACCACACAGGAGAGAGGACAGATCCTCTATATACTACACCACACAGGAGAGAGGACAGATCCTCTATATACTACACCACACAGGACAGATCCTCTATATACTACACTACACAGGAGAGAGGACAGATCCTCTATATACTACACCACACAGGGGAGAGGACAGATCCTCTATATACTACACCACACAGGAGAGATCCTCTATATACTACACCATACAGGACAGAGAGGACAGATCCTCTATATACTACACAACACAGGAGAGAGGACAGATCCTCTATATACTACACCACACAGGACAGATCCTCTATATACTACACCACACAGGAGAGAGGAAAGATCCTCTATATACTACACCACACAGGAGAGGACAGATCCTCTATATACTACACCGCACAGGAGAGAGGACAGATCCTCTATATACTACACCACACAGGAGAGAGGACAGATCCTCTATTTACTACACCACACAGGACAGAGCCTCTATATACCACACCACACAGGAGAGAGGACAGATTCTCTATATACTACACCACACAGGAGAGAGGACAGATCCTCTATATACTACACCACACAGGACAGAGCCTCTATATACCACACCACACAGGAGAGAGGACAGATTCTCTATATACTACACCACACAGGAGAGAGGACAGATTCTCTATATACTACACCACACAGGACAGATCCAACATATACTACACCACACAGGAGAGAGGACAGATCCTCTATATACTACACCACACAGGAGAGATCCTCTATATACAGTCATATGAAAAAGTTTGGGCACCCCTATTAATCATAATCATTTTTAGTTCTAAATATTTGGGTGTTTGCAACAGCCATTTCAATTTGATATATCTAATAACTGATGGACACAGTAATATTTCAGGATTGAAATGAGGTTTATTGTACTAACAGAAAATGTGCAATATGCATTAAACCAAAATTTGACCGGTGCAAAAATTTGGGTACCCTTATCATTTTATTGATTTGAATACTCCTAACTACTTTTTACTGACTTACTGAAGCACAAAATTGGTTTTGTATCCTCACTGAGCTTTGAACTTCATAGCCAGGTGTATCCAATCATGAGAAAAGGTATTTAAGGTGGCCAATTGCAAGTTGTTCTCCTATTTGAATCTCCTCTGAAGAGTGGCATCATGGACTCCTCAAAACAACTCTCAAATGATCTGAAAACAAAGATTGTTCAACATAGTTGTTCAGGGGAAGGATACAAAAAGTTGTCTCAGAGATTTAACCTGTCAGTTTCCACTGTGAGGAACATAGTAAGGAAATGGAAGACCACAGGGACAGTTCTCGTTAAGCCCAGAAGTGGCAGGCCAAGAAAAATATCAGAAAGGCAGAGAAGAAGAATGGTGAGAACAGTCAAGGACAATCCACAGACCACCTCCAAAGAGCTGCAGCATCATCTTGCTGCAGATGGTGTCACTGTGCATCGGTCAACAATACAGCACACTTTGCACAAGGAGAAGCTGTATGGGAGAGTGATGCGAAAGAAGCCGTTTCTGAAAGCACGCCACAAACAGAGTCGCCTGAGGTATGCAAAAGCACATTTGGACAAGCCAGCTTCATTTTGGAAGAAGGTCCTGTGGACTGATGAAACAAAGATTGAGTTGTTTGGTCATACAAAAAGGCGTTATGCATGGCGTCCAAAAAACACAGCATTCCAAGAAAAACACTTGCTACCCACTGTAAAATTTGGTGGAGGTTCCATCATGCTTTGGGGCTGTGTGGCCAATGCCGGCACCGGGAATCTTGTTAAAGTTGAGGGTCGCATGGATTCAACTCAGTATCAGCAGATTCTTGAGAATAATGTACAAGAATCAGTGACGAATTTGAAGTTACGCCGGGGATGGATATTTCAGCAAGACAATGATCCAAATCTACTCAGGCATTCATGCAGAGGAACAATTACAATGTTCTGGAATGGCCATCCCAGTCCCCAGACCTGAATATCATTGAACATCTGTGGGATAATTTGAAGAGGGCTGTCCATGCTCGGCGACCATCAAACTTAACTGAACTGGAATTGTTTTGTAAAGAGGAATGGTCAAAAATACCTTCATCCAGGATCCAGGAACTGATTAAAAGCTACAGGAAGCGACTAGAGGCTGTTATTTTTGCAAAAGGAGGATCTACTAAATATTAATGTCACTTTTCTGTTGAGGTGCCCATACTTTTGCACCGGTCAAATTTTGGTTTAATGCATATTGCACATTTTCTGTTAGTACAATAAACCTCATTTCAATCCTGAAATATTACTGTGTCCATCAGTTATTAGATATAGCAAATTGAAATGGCTGTTGCAAACACCCAAATATTTAGAACTAAAAATGATTAAGATTAATAGGGGTGCCCAAACTTTTTCATATGACTGTACTACACCATACAGGACAGAGAGGACAGATCCTCTATATACCACACCACACAGGAGAGGGGACAGATCCTCCATATACTACACCGCACAGGAGAGAGGACAGATCCTCTATATACTACACCACACAGGACAGAGGACAGATCCTCTATATACTACACCGCACAGGAGAGATGACAGATCCTCTATATACTACACCGCACAGGAGAGAGGACAGATCCTCTATATACTACACCACACAGGAGAGAGAACAGATCCTCTATATACTACACCGCACAGGATAGAGGACAGATCCTCTATATACTACACCGCACAGGAGAGAGGACAGATCCTCTATATACTACACCACACAGGACAGATCCTCTATATACTACACCGCACAGGATAGAGGACAGATCCTCTATATACTACACCGCACAGGAGAGAGGACAGATCCTCTATATACTACACCACACAGGACAGATCCTCTATATACTACACCACACAGGAGAGAGGACAGATCCTCTATATACTACACCACACAGGACAGATCCTCTATATACTACACCACACAGGACAGATCCTCTATATACTACACCATACAGGAGAGAGAGGACAGATCCTCTATATACCACACCACACAGGAGAGAGGACAGATCCTCTATATACTACACCACACAGGAGAGAGGACAGATCCTCTATATACTACACCACACAGGAGAGAGGACAGATCCTCTATATACTACACCACACAGGAGAGAGGACAGATCCTCTATATACTACACCACACAGGAGAAAGGACAGATCCTCTATATACTACACCACACAGGAGAGAGGACAGATCCTCTATATACTACACCACACAGGAGAGAGGACAGATCCTCTATATACTACACCACACAGGAGAAAGGACAGATCATCTATATACTACACCACACAGGAGAGAGGATAGATCCTCTATATACTACACCGCACAGGAGAGAGGACAGATCCTCTATATACTACACCACACAGGACAGATCCTCTATATACTACACCACACAGGAGAGAGGACAGATCCTCTATATACTACACCACACAGGAGAGAGGACAGATCCTCTATATACTATACCACACAGGAGAAAGGACAGATCCTCTATATACTACACCACACAGGAGAGAGGACAGATCCTCTATATACTACACCGCACAGGAGAGAGGACAGATCCTCTATATACTACACCGCACAGGACATATC